>OX376672.1:6729783-9129783 GCA_947386135.1 Melanchra persicariae | reverse complement strand
GAAATTGGAAATTAATGATATTGGAAAGATATGGAACTAATGTTATTGAAATGAAAAGGCCCCAAGTCTGCTGTTTTTTATAAATTCGTCATTCCAACACGATGCCATTGTCATCTATATCTATACTTCTATACTAATATTAGAGGTAAAATTTGTAAGTTTGTATGTAGGGGGTAATCTCTGGAACTAATGATCCAATTCTAAAATTTTTTTCACTGGTAGAAAGCTACATTATTCCTGAGTGCTATAGGCTATAAATTATTTTTATAACATGTATATTAACCGAGCTATCATAACTTTAGTCTAGCAAGTCGGAAAGAAATACCTCAATAAAATATAATTATTTGCATGCATGTAGGTGTAGGGTAGGTAGGTAGCCAGTTGACGGGAGCGAAGCCGCGGGGGACAGCTAGCTTTGCTATAAGTTCGTAATCTGCCAAATTCATAATGGTCGATCATTGGTCGGTCAATGGTCTCGTAATAGAATAAATTCTAAATATTCAATGTCTTTGAAAAGCAATGACTGCACAATAACGTTCTAATGGTAGGTCACTGATCGAAGGAACTGTCAAAATTTTATCAGATTACCGCATACGTCTGTCATTCATTTGTCATTATGTACGAGATTACCATTCTATGCCATTTCTTTCAATGGTGTGTCAGTGGTTGACCATTGGCAAGTCATAATGACGCTTTCAAGCTATTGCATGGCTTCTATCGCGGGCCTTGAGCGTGGAGACCGAATCCAGAAATTCCGTAACGAAAATAACCTAACACCCCCCACTGCGACCGGCACAGCGGTGATACTTTTTAGTTTTTAGGTTTGCCATCTATCGAAGAATAGCAGAACTTTTAATGACTTTTTGAAATATCACGCCTGTCTCTTTAGTTCTGCAAATCGCCTCTAGGTGGCATTGGTTGTATATTATATAAATAATTAAATAATTATAATTACATAAGTTGATAAAAAATGCTATGCAATAGCTTTACCGCGGCAGTCTCCGAGTGCCACACGTCTTTTTATATTAGTAGATTACCAAACTTGTCAAAATCAACTATTATGAAATCAATGATATTATTCTCTGCATCACCCAAAGGTTGACTGGTAGAAAATGCCTAAGGCATTAAGTCCGCCTCTGTACATCTATGTGCGTAAAGTGTAAAATAAATAAATAAAAATGATAGACCATTGTGACACTATTGTAATAGCAGACTTGAGGCCCTGGGGGTCGAGTCTGCTATTGCAATCGTGTCTCAATGACCGGTCGATGATCGATTTTTGACGTATAACGTCAAACTTATGACACATTTCCCATACAAAAACTGTCAAAGTTGTCAAATATTCGATCACTGACCGGTCTTTGAGACACGATTGCAATAGCAGACTCGAGCCCCTGAACTAATGTGAAGAAGTCTATTATGAAATGTTCTAGCTAAGTTATCTAATTTAAGTTTCTTCAATGGGGTACTTGACTACTGTCAAAACGTACTTACGTGAATGAAAACTTATTTTAAGAATGTTACTAATCTATACTAATATTATAAAACTGAGGAGTTTGTTTGTTTGAACGCGCTTATCTCTAGAACTGCCAGTTGGATTTGGAAAATTCTTTTTGTATATGATAGCCACATTCATAAGGAAGGCTATAGGTTCTACGGGAACAGAATATGCGCGTACGAAGTCGCGGGCAAAAGCTAATATAAAACAATTGATGATCAAATTACACGAATTTGAACTCATAATTCAACCTTTATCATGCAAAACGTTTGAACTGAATAGTACTACCGCGTTTCTGTCTAGTGACGTCAGATGATAGCAGTGCTGTCTCTGTTTAGTACAGTTACTGCGCCATTTTTTAATTTTCTGTATCCAAAGGGTAAAAAATGGGACCCTATTACTAAGACTCCGCTGTCCGTCTGTCTGTCTGTCACCAGGCTGTATCTCATGAAACGTGATAGCTAGACAGTTGAAATTTTCACAGATGATGTCTTTCTGTTGCCGCTATAACAACAAATACTAAAAACAGAATAAAATAAATATTTAAGTGGGGCTCCCATACAGCAAACGTGACTTTTTTGCCCTTTTTTATAGATAATGGTACGGAACCCTTCGTGCGTGAGTCCGACTCGCACTTGGCCGGTTTTTTTATGGTATTACTTATCTTTTACATATCTACTTTCTACGTTTTGACAAATCAAAATCTAATCAAATACCCCATTTAGGAAACTTACTAAAATGATGAGAGGTTACTATCATGGAAACGAAACTAGAATAATTATGAAGAATACACTAAAATGATTTAACTAAAGGTTTGTAAACGTTACTAGGGATATTACTACAAGTCTATACAGGGTGTCCAGGAGTGAGTGTTCATATTTAAGGGCGATGTTGGGTAGCTGATATACAAGGAAAAAATAGCAAAACAATAAAAAACTACTAAAAAGTTCCGATCAAATGACATTTCAAGCAGTTTGTGACAGTTGTTATTTACTCTAGTTCAATCACAGATTTGATGTCACCAACTGTATCAGACTGCTTGAAAAGTCATTTTTTCGGAACTTTTTAGTCGTTTTTGAAATGAAAACTTTTTAGCGGCGTTGTGCACTTTTTGGGATGGCTAAAAAATTTTAAACTCGCGTCAGGGGACACGTGACCGTCAGGACACGTGACCTGATCGAAAATTCGTAAGACGGATAATGTTTTATGTAATATAAATTGTCATGTTTGTGTACGATAGCGCAATAAATGAATATTGTATTTAACCACAAACGATAGTACTTTTATACTGATAAATAAAGCAACTCGTGCGAAATTATTCCCTGACCATTCTAAAATATTCAAAAATGCACAACGTTAATGTTCAAGCTTTCACTTCTGCCGGCACTCCCGGAGTGCAAACCGTTGTCTTTTTTTAAATCTCATTTTTTATGTTTTGCTAATTTTTCCTTATATTATCAGCAGAAGTCGGAATTAGGTAGAGTTATTTAAGTACTTGCATCGAAATGTTGATATTAATATGGATCTTCCCGGGATTTCTAATAGACAATCCCGTGTGGCCAACAATATTACAAAAACAATAATAGTAACTTCAGAGATAGATAAGACAAATAAAACAAAGATGGCAACATCGCGCCTGTTCGGATTGGAATTTTGCAATTTCGGACATCCGATGTCGTTGATGTAAATTTGGCAACGTCGCGCGTGCAGTGGTTTAAATTGTGTAAAAGTAAATTAATTTTTTCTACACTAATATTATAAAGAGGAAAGATTTGTTTGTTTGTTTGTTTGTTTGTTTGTTTGTTTGAAATGAATAGGCTCCGAAACTACTGGACCGATTTGAAAAATTCTTTCACCAGTAGAATTCTACATTATCAGAGATGGACATAGGCTATAGAATATTTTCAAAAAAGTTAGGGATCCGTATGAAAACTTCGATAATGTGACCCAAGGTGTGAGAAAAAATCCTTATATCGCGTACGCTGCGGAATCTATTGACAATAGAGCAAAGTGATGTACTACAGTTTTATAGAGGTCATCAATATCTACAAAAAAGTCCGCAATACCATATGTCTAACTATTATGGATAAGTCACCATGACCGCTTTTTGTTAATATTAGTCAAGCAAATCCCATGGTGAAATAAAAAATGGTGATTATAGTACCATGATATTAATCCTTATCAATTTAAATGATTTGATAATTAAGGTTGATTATGTCCGTGTAAATTACACTTTAAATCATTCAAATCGGACCTTTCGTTCAAAAGTTACGACGGTAATAAACATGCTCGGAGTAAGAAAAATGTCGCGGCTTGAGCGAACTGGGGAGAATCGTATCAATGCTTGGTCCGATGACGTTGAAACACCACGGCATTTAAATGTTTTCGATAAAACAATAAGAATATCAAATGTTTGGATTTTTCGAAAATCAACTAGGTACATACATAATAAGGGGTGAAGCAGGGGTGAATAAGTTTTTAGGGGAGGAAATTATAGCTTGCTTCAATTTACGTCGGAATTCTATGAATAAACTAAAAGTGGGATAATTGCAACAGATCATGTACCTAACAATTTTTGCATAATCAACCTCTGACGGGCTGAACGGGGTGAACAGTTGCGATGAACCAATAATGAGAATCGTTGTGCTTAATTTTCCAAAACTAACCTTTATAAGGGGATATGTATAGGGGCGTTGCAGTTTGTGGAGTACCTACTATCCCCACGCGGACGAAGTCGCGGGCGAAGTGCTATATTTAATAAACCACGGGAATTTTCTGCTCTTTAAAATTAATCTCGGGATTTGAGGCATATCCACTTTATTCTTTCGCTGTATGAAATCAGTGTAAGTACTTAAATAACTCTACCTAATTCCGACCTTTGATTATCAGCTATCCAACATCACCCTTAAATATGAACTCGCACTTCTGGAACACCCTGCAGAGCTAGTCTGTAATTAATATTTCAAAGCAATACGTACCTTTTTCTTGGATCCGTTGAGATATTCTTTGTACATTTCGGATCTTAAGTATCTCGAGTAACTGTCTGACTTCATAAGGTGGTATACATGAGCCTGGAAACATGCAAAACATTGTTGAATACTCTTCTATGGGAGAACTCGATAAACTATTTTTTACCCGACTGCGTCAGAAGGAAGGTCATACTCATGATTATAAACAATTTTTGTTAGGAGACCAACCCTGAAAAATCGAAAAAAAAATCTACAGTTTCATACATTTTCATCGGATGAGTACTTTCACCCACTGAAAGGTTGTTGGTGTTTTACAAATGACCCTGTATATGTATGACTATGTTTGTATGTATGTCCATTTCTTTGGCACGCCCTACAGCCCAAACGGCTGGACGGATTTTGACATATGAGGTGTCGTTAAATTCGTTATAATTGTGGTAGTGACATAGGCTATACATATAAATTTTCAAAACTCACTGAAAAATTGGAAAAACAAGTCACTTTTCAAGCAGTCTGATGCAGTTCAATCATAGATTTGAGGCCACAAACTGCTTGAAAAGCGACTTGTTTGGAAATTTTTTGTCGTTTTTAGCGGTTGGGTTCTTGACAGTCATTTTTTTAGCCTAGATGTGTCCCACTGCTGAGCAAAGGCCTCCCCTTTCTCCTCTCCTTCCAAATCTCTCTGTCTTGGGCGATCTCTGGCCAAGTTTTCTCCGCAAACATGATCAGATCGTCACACCACCTTCGCCGCGGTCGACCTAGACGATAACGTCCTTCCTCAGGCGTCCAGCGAGTGACGATACGATCAACTATACTTCGATTTAAGGTGGAAGCGCCAGGGTATCCCACGAAATTAAAATTTTCTTAAGTTTTTCGCTATTTGCAGCTCAGTGTCAGGTTGTATCTTGGTCAAAATATGATTCGCGGCCGTAGCAAGTACGTTTTTATAGAATTATAATAATTAAGATCATCAATACAACTCCTTCAGTTAGAATTGATGACAAATGTTATGATTTCATGAAATACTACATTTGGCATCAATTCTAACCGAGAGAGTTGTATTGATGATTTTAATGATTACAGTTCTGTAAATACGTACTTCGCGAATCATATTTTGACCAACATACAACCTGACACTGAGCTGCAAATAGCAAAAAACTTAAGAAAATTTGAATTTCGCGGGATACCCTGGCGCTTTCATATTAATCTTATGGCTCGAAACACTTTACGAGCCGCTGCGCAGTAGCCAATTGATGTGACAGCGGAACGAGGGGACTGCGCTTGGAGTAGCGCACTTCACAGCCGCCATTAAATTTAAAGCGTATTGAGCCCTACTAATATTATAAATGTGAAAGTTTGTATGTTTGTGTTACAATCAGGCAAAAACGGCTGAAGGGATTTGGATGAAATTTGGCACACATGTAGTTCATATCCTGGAATAACACATAGGCTACTTTAGGCTAGGCAGATTTTTATGTTTCTTTACTGTATTGCAGATCCAGAACACCACCCTTAAATATCACCACGCACTTCTAGTACATCCTGTACATAATTTAAATTTTATGTACTGCTGCGGTTACGACCCTGATAATCTACCCGATTTTTTGTAAACAAAATGGTGAAAAAGTGATGTACCTGAGCTTGGTCAAAGCAGTATCTGTCAGCAGTACCAGATTCCACTTTCTGGCGCGTCAACTCCCTGTGGAAGAAAATATACATCAGCAAAATCTTATTTTTTAAAGAGTGTTTTGTGCTCACCATTACCACACAATTTGAGTATTAAAATAGGGTAGATGACTAAAAAATTCTAATTAGTCCGTCAGATAGATTTCCAAAAAATATTGGACACGTTATTTTTATTTTGTTCACGTTATCAAAAAATTAAGACGATACAGTGCGTTGTAAACTCGCGTGACGTCACGTTTGGGTACACTTTACGAGAGGTACTCCTTCCAGATCTCCTTGGCGCGGTTCGACACGCGCCGGATAGGCAGCGCCTTTAGCTCTTGTACTGCTAGCCAGGCTACTGTTATATGATGTTATTGTATAGAACGTCACCTGCTAGCGGCATCAATGTTGATGGGCGAGGCGGCGTCGCTGGCGAGGTACTCCTTCCAGATCTCCTTGGCGCGGTTCGACACGCGCCGGATAGGCAGCGCCTTTAGCTCTTGTACAGCTAGCCAGAATCTGTGGTACAAATAATACGAGATTATAATAATATCAAGACAATAGATGTTACATATAACGGGTTAGAGAGATTACGGGATTGTTTAAAAGTTACCGCGGCCCTGGAACGAACGCAAAGGGCATTTGGAGGAACACGGGTGGAGTTTAGTCAGTAAGAGTCTGACACTCCATCTCGCTCTCTCTGCCTGTTTTCTTCCAACTATGTCGGAATCTGCTTCCAGTATAACCAGATGTAGCTGAGTACCAGTACTACATGGAGCGGCTTCTAGGAATTCTCTCTTGGTCTAGGTTGAATGAACTTATTTTTTGTTTCTATCTCTTTTGTTTTTTTTTTAATTTATTGGAATTGTTAACCACAATTTCACCTTATGGTAAGCGATGATATGGTTGACGATGGAGCACGCTTGCCTAGAAGTAACCTATTCACTATTGATTCAAAGACCCCCGGGTACAAAATTACCTACAGCTCGACAACAACCATCAGGCAGTTGTCCACTAGACATAAAGATGGGTTTTTATAATCGATATTTTTCAGTATTGGCTAATATGAATATATTAGTCTAGCAATATTATAATATCTTCTTAATCTAACTAATATTTGAGGATTACTAATATTTAACTAAGACCTAATGTTACGTATCACTTTCATATTAGATTAGTGTTCATATCATTTGACAGTTCGTCGGATAACTAATATGTGAATCCATAGATTTTGTACATGTTAGGTAATTTATGGATTATATGAATATTAAATATTAGCATATGACAGTTCGTTGGATTACTAATATGTGAATCCATAGAATATTACTAATCTCTTAACTAATAGTAATATTATTATATTCGTCACACTCCTAACTAGACACGATACCTGTCTGGTCGAAGGATCCTCCCTTTTCAATGGAGGTTTAAGGGACACACCCTCTTACCCTCCCCCGCTTGTCTCTACTTCCTTTCCCTTAGTTTCTTCTTACTTACTTGAGATTCTCTCCACTGAACTCCTTGGAGAGGAACTTGGCGAAGTGTTCCTTGCCGGCGTTGTCCTGTAGGAGCTCGCGCAGACTGAACGACCAGCGACGGACGCGGCGGAGTGGGAGCGGCTCTTTGCTGCGGAAGATAGAAGGTATAGAAATAAACAGTAAGATCATATTATCGAAATAAACATAGTCTAAACTAAGATTATTTAGAGGAAAAATTTTATGTTTGTATGTAATGATATTTGGAGGAGTTCATGGCTAAATAATTACAGTCGCACGGGTCGATCTTCAAGGTTAAGCAACGCTTGCCGGGGTCGGTCTGTGGATAGGTGACCATCTTAACATACCGAGACTCCTCCGTGCCTCGGAAAGCACGTCAAGCCGTTGGTCCTGGCTGTCATTTGTAGATCTTTGGCAGTCGTTACGGATTGTCAGAAGCCAGAAAATCTGACTGCTGTCTTGCCAAGAAGTACCGTGTTACCCAGTTAATGGGTTGTGGAGGTCTGGTAGGCTTCACGTAAAATACTGGTATTCAGCTGGATCCGGTTTGACTGGGAGCCGATCCCAATATAGTTGGGAAAAGGCTAGGCAGATGATGATGCAATGATATTATAAGTAAAAAGGTGTAGATAGGTTACATAAACAACATTCGATCTTCAAGAAAAGCACAATGTCACACTGTTAGATGACACGTAGAAGTAGGACGGCATATCGTTATTATCGGGAGCGGAAAAGAGACAAGACTAGGAAAATGTGACTAATTAGCCACATTTTGATCTACACCTTATAAACCCCCGACGCAAAAAGAGAGGGGTGTTATAAGTTTAACGTGGTATTGTAGCTGTAAGGAGAGAGAGAGCGATTTTAAGTTTTCTATAAAAAGTGAAAAATCACTATATCCTTCCCCTGAACTCTTTTTCGAAAATTTTCTACTTTTTATGGGTTGTTTCTTATGCTACTTATAGTACCTATTTTTTGCGTAGGGGTTTTTTTAATTTTTTTTACTTATAATATCATTGTTTGTAGGGTTATATGTTTGTGAAAGACAATCTCAGCAATTTACTGATCTCTGTCAATGTCACCTTACTACCAGTGAAAATTTCTTTTACTGGTAAGAAAGCTGACATTATTACTGAGTGTGTGGTTTCGTGCCTGCGTGCACGCACGGGCCTCGGCATTACGCTGAGCGTTGGCCGATTCGCGCGGTAGTGACGCATGAGTTATTTTTAAGATTAAAATTGTTGTACGTGCGTCACTTTAGCGGGTATAAACGGTTTTTCTTTCTTTCTTTCTTTTTCTTTAGATAATATTTAATGTTCAAACACTAGAGGACCACGTGCTGCTCCGTAGCACTGTGTTTATGTCGCAGCAAACTAGCTTAATCAGCCGTTTAATTGGCTGCCTAGCCATTTCATTGAGTTGCGTCGTCTAATCAGCGGTCTAAGTGACATCACGGCATTTAATTAAACAACTAATCAAATGACTTGCTTCAATATCGTTTTAATGACTTGCCTAGCGAAGTAGCGGAACATAGGGCATAGTTGGAAGATAACGTGCTTTCCGAGGCACGGAGGAGTCTCGGTATGTTAAGATGGTCACCCACGACCACGACCTAAGCAGGCGTTGTTTGACCTTGTAAATCGATTCGGGCTGCTGTAAACTGCTGTTATTATTAAGAAACGAGCTCCTCATGAACAGGGTCACCCATCCAAGTACCGACCTTGGCGAGCGTTGCTTACCGTCGGTAAATCAACCCGTGCGGCTGTTATTATTAAGAAACGAGCTCCTCATGAACAGGGTCACCCATCCAAGTACCGACCTTGGCGAGCGTTGCTTACCGTCGGTAAATTAACCTGTGCGGCTGTATTATTAAGAAACGAGCTCCTCATGAAGAGGGTCACCCATCCAAGGACCAACCTCGGCAAGCGTTGTTTACCCTCGTAAATCAACCCATGGTGCGGCTGTTATTATTAAGAAACGAGCTTCTCATGAACCGGGTCACTCATCCAAGGACCGACCTCGGCGAGCGTTGCTTAACCACGTAAATCAACCCATGGTGCGGCTGTTATTATTAAGAAACGAGCTCCTCATGAACAGGGTCACCCATCCAAGGACCGACCTCGACAAGCGTTGCTTAACCTCGTAAATCAACCTGTGCGGCTGTTATTATTAAGAAACGAGCTCTTTATGAACAGGGTCACCCATCCAAGGACCGACCTCGGCAAGCGTGGCTTAACCTCGTAAATCAACCCGTGCGGCTGTTGTTATTAAGAAACGAGCTCCTCATGAACAGGGTCACCCATCCAAGGACCGATATCGGCGAGCGTTGCTTAACCTCGTAAATCAACCCGTGCGGCTGTTGTTATTAAGAAACGAGCTCCTCATGAACAGGGTCACCCATCCAAGGACCGACCTCGGCGAGCGTTGCTTAACCTCGTAAATCAAGGCTGTTTTTATTAAGAAACGAGCTCCTTATGAACAGGGTCACCCATCCAAGTACCGACCTCGGCAATCGTTGCTTAACGCAAGTGAAGTCAACGGCAAATGCTGGCTGTCCTCCCTTCAGCGACACCCTAAGCTGAGGTCCGTACTCTAAAGTACCTGCGAGCGTGCAGTCTCTTAATTTTAAGTTTTTTAATAAGCCCCTTTTTTAATGAAGCTTTAATTTATATCAAAGCCGACCCAGGCAAGTCTGGTTAGGCAGACGAAGACCTTCTAGGTAGACCAGCGAGATGACACTCACAAAACTTAGCGTGCTTTCCGAGGCACAGTGGAATCTCGGAATGTCAAGATGGTCACTCATCCACTGACCGACCTCGGCATTGTTGCTTAACATTGTAAAATCAAACACAGGTCGATTTTACAAAACAACACAGGTCGATTTTACAAAACAACACAGGTCGATTTTACAAAACAACACAGGTCGATTTTACAAAACAACACAGGTCGATTTTAAAAAACAACAGGTCGATTTTACAAAACAACACAGGTCGATTTTACAAAACAACACAGGTCGATTTTACAAAACAACACAAGTCGATTTTACTAAACAACATAGGTCGATTTTACAAAACAACACAGGTCGATTTTACAAAACAGCACAGGTCGATTTTACAAAACAACACAGGTCGATTTTACAAAACAACACAGGTCGATTTTAGTATAGAAGTGTTTCACTTACTTGAGTTTCTCTTGATCCCATATGTCGGTGACATCACTAAGCCAGGGGTTGGGCCACTCGGGCGTCGTGAAGAACGGGTCGTATTCTACGTACTGCTCGCAGTATGCTATCAACCTGTGGGCAATCAATCAATATACAGGGTGAATTTTTAGTGTCTTTGTATGGCCAAAACATAATTTTAGGATGAAGACGATAAACAGTGCGTTGAAAACACGTGTCACATTTTAGTACAATAGTGTGTAGGCGATATTAATACCGCAAAAAAAAAATCAACGTATCAATCAAATATTTATTCATCAGAATATGGTACAATAGGTGGTATGATAATGGTTCTAGCATATCCTGCCATAATATGGCGTACAAATATTTATGAATTAAAAAAAATATAGCAGAATCAACAAATGAGGCTCGCAACGCCATCTATCTCGACAGCTGCGAACTAACTTGACAAAATCCTGAATCGCGATATCAGAGTTTACCGTGAGATTAGAACATATGCAAAGCCCGAATTTCAACTGTCGGGCAGTTGCCCACCGGACACAACAACCGTCCGGTCGGAGGATCCTCCCTTTTCAACGGAGGTATGCGGGACTTAACTCTCTGTTCCGCTACCTCCAAAAGTGAACATGCAATATTTTCATCTTGCTTTCATTTTGAAGAATTCAGTGTTAAATAGACCATACATAATAAATAAATAAAATAAGTAAAATAAATACATAAATTAATAATTAAAACGCTAAACACGCGGTTTTAAACTGACAGTTTAAATTTTCGCACGAAAACGGATGATGAGTCACTCCTGTCTGTCACTGGTCATGAACTGTCATAACTCGTAAGATTTAAGGTCGTCTTTTCGTTGTCCTAACAGCAGTGACGTCACTAGACGCTGATTGTTGTCCATATGTCCCACTTCACATTATTTTAATTCATAATTATTGTTAAAAATCAATATTAACTGAAATAAAATACGTTTCAGCGGGTTCTATAATACTTTTTGTCAATTTAATCACAAAATTTTCAATTCTGTATCTGCATCTTCCCTATTTTTTTTTAACGTGACGTCACCAGCCCCTGCTCTTGAACTTTTATAATATTTTTTTATCGATTTGAAATGGCAAAATGTAATGGGCGGACTAAATCTATATATATAAAAATGAAACCCGTTTCGCGTTGTCACGGCATCACGCGTGAACGGCTGAACCGATTTCGATAATTCTTTTTTTGTTGTGTTTGTTATTGTCAGGAGAAGGTTCTTATGAAAAAAAAAAAAAAAAAAAAATTGCGCGGGAAATTAGAAAATTTAAGAATCCTTAGGGTAGGGTAGGTGTAGGGTAGGTGTAGGGTAGGTGTAGGGTAGGTGTAGGGTAGGTGTAGGGTAGGTGTAGGGTAGGTGTAGGGTAGGTGTAGGGTAGGTGTAGGGTAGGTGTAGGGTAGGTGTAGGGTAGGTGTAGGGTAGGTGTAGGGTAGGTGTAGGGTAGGTGTAGGGTAGGTGTAGGGTAGGTGTAGGGTAGGTGTAGGGTAGGTGTAGGGTAGGTGTAGGGTAGGTGTAGGGTAGGGTAGGTGTAGGGTAGGTAGGTAGGTAGCCAGTTGACGGGAGCGAAGCCGCGGGGGACAGCTAGTATAATTATAATTTATCTAGTAAAATGCTGTTTATTCAAGTAAATTGTTTATCTAATTCATTATTATTATGTAGCAGTATAGATGCTGCTACAATATCAGTTAGAGCTGGTCCAAGATTGTCGTTGGGGGGGGGGGGTTGACCCCGCTTAGAGTTTGTTTTAGCCAAGTAAACACTAAAAAAGCACATAACACTTTATTTTGCTTAATGCATAACCAGCCTTCTTGACTCCTTACTTTTCGCTAATTCCTCAATGACTTCGTTAAGTTGTAGGCTACAAAGAAATCTGGGCCTTCTGGGGGGAGGCTTTCACTGTCGGCATGGCACGGCAGGTTGCGCTATGGCATTCCGTGGCATTCCGTGGCATCTCGCGGCATTCCGTGGCATCTCGCGGCATTCCGTGGCATCTCGCGGCATTCCGTGGCATCTCGCGGCATTCCGTGGCATCGCGCGGCATTCCGTGGAATTCCATCTCCGCGCACCGTCCGCACATTAACCGAAATGACCGCTGCGCAAGTTTCAACCATATCACATCCCGTGGAATGAAACGGCATGACACTTCATGCCGCAGCATGCCTCAGCGCGTCGCGGCATCGTGGTATCGAAATAAAGTAACATGAATTCTAAATTCATTGAAATAAGATTCAAAATAACTTGATTAGTAATAAAATCCTTTGCAATGACACGCCGTGCCGTGCCAGCAGTAAGCACCGGCCCTAGCCCCCCCCCCCCCCACCTGGATTCGTCAATGACGTCAGTTGTGTAGTAGGTATGTGGCATTGAACGCTTTATCGTCAGTTGTTAAGTATATTGCGGTATAGATGGCACTACCATCGTCTACATTTCTACAATATACTTACATGTCGTGCACTTTGCTCAGCCGCACATTGCGTCGTTCAAGGCGAGCTCGGAGCATAGACACTTGTCTCCTAGCCGTGTCGATCTGTTGCTCTATGGATGGCGTCTTCACAGGCAACTCCGGGAGGCAGGTCACTGAGATGTCTGGCTGCGAGGTTTCGCCTGTGGAGGTAATAATAATAATAAATTTATTCAAAAACTTTTACAAAGAGGTGTGTATATGTTACGGCTAAAGGTGGGTGTGAACATAAACCTAAGTTTAGCCGGTCATTGGGCACCCCGACTTTTTAAACCACACAGAAATAGGAACTTTAAAGTGTTTTGAGGTTAGGTTAGAACTAGTTGTAGCCGGATAAACCTAAGGTTAGCCGGATAATCTTAAGTTTATGTTCACACCCACCTTTAGCCGTAACATAAACATAGCCAAGGAAGTAAATTTATAGTAAAGTTTTATATATAATAGTTTAATTAGTAACGGCTAAATTAAAACTAGTGGTGATACTGATAATATACTGTATTGCAGAGAATCAAAATAAGTAAGAAACCTACCAGAAGGGATAACAGACTTTACTTGAGAAAACAGAAGACTAGTATTCATTATAGTATGCGCCAGATAAATGAAGAATAACGGTCATTGACCCACCTACATTTATTGACACACTTAATTTCAAAAACTGAAATAATGACATAAAACTGTCTTGAATCGACATCTATAGTGATCCTTACTGTTCTAGTAATGAACAACGATTCATAATTTACTGCCCGGGGGTACCTACGAAGAGATATTAAGGAAAGGTCAATGACCGTTGTTCTTCATTTATCTGGCGCCTACTATTATAGTTAATTTATATTAAGGCATGTGTTCTTATAAAAGAAATCAGTGTAAATAATTGTTGGTGAAACTAAGATAAATAAAATACGTTGGTAAAATGAATTGGTCGAAGTCGATCGATAGTTCCTACTTCTTTCTTCGATCAGCCAAAGCTACCACTCCAATCGATCAACGTCGATCGATGGCATCGATCGGCAGTCGATCTATTGTTTATCGCCCGGTATCTATCGATGAGCCAAAGCTACCACACCAATCGATCAACGTCGATCGATGGCATCGATCGGCAGTCGATCTATTGTTTATCGCCCGGTATCTATCGATGAGCCAAAGCTACCACACCAATCGATCAACGTCGATCGATGGCATCGATCGGCAGTCGATCTATGGCATCGATCGGCAGTCGATCTATTGTTTATCGCCCGGTATCCATCGATGAGCCAAAGCTACCACACCAATCGATCAACGTCGATCGATGGCATCGGTCGGCAGTCGATCTATTGTTTATCGCCCGGTATCTATCGATGAGCCAAAGCTACCACTCCAATCGATCAACGTCGATCGATGGCATCGATCGGCAGTCGATCTATTGTTTATCGCCCGGTATCTATCGATGAGCCAAAGCTACCACACCAATCGATCAACGTCGAGCGATGGCATCGGTCGGCAGTCTATCAATTGTTTATCGCCCGGTATCTATCGATGAGCCAAAGCTACCACACCAATCGATCAACGTCGATCGATGCCATCGGTCGGCGGTCGACCAATTGTTTATCGCCCGGTATCTATCGATGAGCCAAAGCTACTACACCAATCGATCAACGTCGATCGATGCCATCGGTCGGCGGTCGACCAATTGTTTATCGAAAGAAAGAAAGAAAGAAAGAAAGAAAGAAAGAAAGAAAGAAAGAAAGAAAGAAAGAAAGAAAGAAAGAAAGAAAGAAAGAAAGAAATCATTTATTTGCTGTAAATGTAGGTATACATATAGGTAGGAATATTCATTTTACCTTACGGCATGCAAAATATTGTATTTGAATTTAATAATAATAATACAACCAAAACAATTATTAACCTGTCAAATTTAATAGCTAATTGCGGCTGTCTAAAAAAAAATAATCATAAACGATAAATCACTCGCATAATGTAAAATGAAGAGTATAAAATGTCACAATATGTAATGTCAAATGGCTTAATGTCAAGATGTTTAATGTCAAAATATTCAAAAACACAACGACAACAATCACAATTATAAAAGATAATGTCCCAATGTAAGTAATGTAAATTTATGTTCATGTCAAGTCATAATAATAAAAAAATAAAAAAAAATCACACACTAAAAGATATTGTTACAATGTCATTAGTCATTACATTACTTATGTCAATCATGATCACTCGAAATTGCAAAGATACAAGTTATTTTTTTTTTATATACAAACAACATTTACCTACTATAGAGTTCTGTCATTTAAAAACTCTTTAATTGTGTAATAACATTTCTCCAGCAATAGTTTTGTAAATTGTTTCTTAAAAAAATTTATTGGTAGGTCTTTTAAATTAACCGGTAATTTATTATATATAAGCGGTCCCATGGAAAGGATGTTATTTTTTACTAAGGCTGTTTTATGACCACCTGTGTACAATTGGTTTTTATACTGGGACCTTATTGGTACTGTGCATTGTCTTATATCAACTACTGAGGTAAATAAGTGTCGCCCGGTATCTATCGATGACCCAAAGCTACCACACCAATCGATCAACGTCGATCGATGCCATCGGTCGGCGGTCGATCAACTGTTTATCGCCCGATATCCGTCGATCAGCCAAAGCTACAGTTCTCGTCAAATAACTGTGCCCCTCTGAAGTTAGCCATTTGCAAAGATCGCTTGGTGCAGTCACGTAGAGGGAGCAAGCGGGACGCAAGCATGCATCGAACGTAAACGTAACACTGAGACATAACATCGCGCCGCCATAATCCCCGCCCCCATGTCTCTTGCGCATGCGCAGTTGCAGTTTGTTCGTAATTTTGACTACTACGCAGCCACTCGTAGCCAACTTCAGAGGGGCACAGTTATTTGACGCGAGCTGTAGCACACCAATCGATCAACGTCGATCGATGTCAATCTATAAAGTGTCTCACCATTCTCCTTGATAGTATTCTCATTCTTCTTCTGTATTTCTTCTTCGCTTTCCTGAGGATTTGTGATCGTCACTATCGGGTTATTCTGTGAAGAAACGAAATACAATTTAGGAAGTCATTTGCGAACGGGAATAGAAAGCGTCAATTTTCAAAACGAACGATGACACAGAATCGCATTTATACTGGATAACTTTTTTTCCAGTGCGCAAACTTTGAGAACCACTTCTGCCCATGTAAATGAACAACTTTCCCCAAGAAAGCCATAGTCAATTCCTAAAAAAAAAATTTGAACTTCCCATACAAAATTGTCATCAACTGACCACAATTTGTATGAGAGACTCAATTTTTTTTTTTAGGAATTGACTATGGCTTTCTTGGGGAAAGTTGTTCATTTACATGGGCAGAAGTGGTTCTCAAAGTTTGCGCACTGGAAAAAAAATTACCCAGTATTTCAAACTGGATGACCCGGTGAACTTTGCATCACCTAAAATATTATACAAGGTGGAGACAACGATATGACAATAAATCAAGACACTGGCAATACTAGTTCATATGAATATTCTGTCTCTTATAACAGACTAGCTTTTACCCGCGACTTTGTACGCGTATATCCCGTTGTTTCCCGTTCCTGTATAGCCTTCCTCATGAATGAGGCTATCATACACAAAAAGAATTTTCAAAATCGGTTCAGTAGATCCAGAGATTACCCCCTACAACCTCACAAACTTTACCTCTTTATAATATTAGTATATAGATTTGATGTCACTAACTGCAACAGACTGCTTGGAATATTTCGTCAGAATAATAGTCACTATCATTGACTAGTTTGAGTTTTTTTGACGTCGCGTAGCTATAATAAATTTATTAAAATCCATAAAGTAAGCAAATTAAATTGGTATATAAAAATCAAATATCCTAACTAAGTTAACCCTAAAAGATGGCGTCAAAAAATTCATCCGCATCGCTGTCGACTGGAAGAGTGCCCAAAAGACTGGCGGCATTGCCACGTTGTATGGCAATGCTTATCCTTTGTCCAAGGTAAAAGCCAGCCCTTGGGTCACGCGAAGTGTCAACTAAGCGTTTAGCAAGTTCTTTAAATAACGCATGAGCACTCGGACCCCACGACCCGAGAGTTTTACCCCAAACGGCTCGAAAATATAACTACCAACGAGGTTGTTATATTTCCGCCGCTTGAGGTTCTCCGCAGCCGCAGCGGCAGCACCAGCACAGCACGAAGAGCTAGGAAGATGGGATGGCGCAAGAGTATCGACACAAGTAGCGTCCCATACTAAAGGCCTACCCATCTTCCACGGAAATAAAGACATACCGTCCGGTCGCTTGCCATCGTCGCGTTGTATGTAATTGGAAAGTTTATTTTTAATTTCGGTGACAGGATTTATAAAACTTTCAAAATCCCTACTATTATTATAAATACGAAAGTAACACAGTCTGTCTGTTACGCTTTCACGCTAAAACGGGCCAACGGACCGTGATGAAATTTGGCAAATATATAGCCTGGGATATGGTGAAGGATATAGGCTACTTTTTTACGCGATAACCGACATCCACACGGGCGGAGCCGCGGGCAAAAACTAGTATTCCTATGAACCAGTATTGCCAGTGTTTTTATTTATATACGATAATAAATAAAAACACTGGCAATACTGGTTGTCTATGTTGTCGATGTCTCCACATTGTATTTGTATCTATCACTTTTGTCCCTCAATCTAACCCAGTATTGCGGTGAACAAGCCCATTTCGTGTGTTTAATAGCCGAACTGCGGCTACACCTAGTTTAAGCCGGTTACAACTAGGTCCAACCCGGCTACAACTAGTTGTAACCTAACCTCATAACACTTTATGGCGAAGTCGAAAGGGGCTCAAAGGTTTTAAAAAATAAAAGCTTTTAAAAATAACCATGAAGAGGATGGCAGGGCCCGCCCGCCATCCTCTTCTAACCTAACCTGTCTGAGTCGGGGTGTCCAATAGCCAGCTAGTTGTAGCTGGCTCAAACTAGATATAGCCGCACTTCGGCTTTAGCCGTAACATATACTTGGATCCAATGCGTCATTGTTGTTGTCAAGTCGGTGCCATACACTCAAAAATAAATTTTAAATCATTTAGAATTCATTTGAACAAAATTAAGGGGTCCGGTTCCGTACCCAAAGGGTAAAAACGGGACCCTATTACTAAGACTCCGCTGTCCGTCTGTCTGTCTGTCCGTCTGTCTGTCATCAGGCTGTATCTCATGAACCATGATAGCTAGACAGTTGAATTTTCACAGATGATGTATTTCTGTTGCCGCTATAACAACAAATACTAAAAACAGAATACAATAAATATTTAAGTGGGGCTCTGGGAGCCCAACAAACGTGATTTTTTTGCCGTTTTTTATAGATAATGGTACGGAATCAATTGTGCGCGAGTCCGACTCGCACTTAGCCGATTTTTTTTTCAAAATGTCCCTTATGCATTTTTATTATTTTTTTTATTTATGAATAGGCCAGCTCTTGACCTTGATCACGCCTGATGGAAAGCGACAGATGAGGTCCATGATGAAGCGAGCGTGCCCAGAAGATGCCTTGAGGCACTGGTACTCCCACGCGTCGACGAAACACAGCAGACTGCTTGACGTCGGACTCCGGTGGGAGGGTGGTCACAACCAGGTGCTACCACCGCAAGGGAAGGATTGGCCAGTCTTATAAGGTGTTAGGTGAGACTGTCCAGGATGCGCCGAGCGAGAGGTTCAGTTGAGTGTCTGATGGAACAAATTGCGCTACACGAGGAGGTTCCTTCATGTATCCCAAAAGCATGTCGTCATTATTACACCATCACCCTTTACAGCAGAACACAGCAACGTTGACGCAGAAGTGTGGTCGTATGGCTGCTTACCTTCAGATTGTGTTGCAATATCAGCTCCTGGCATTGTCTCAGCCTCTTAGCTTTCAGCGCGTTGATACGAGACAACTTCTTCGGATCAATTTCTGTTGTGTTCACACAGCCGGGCTGGAATACAGATATTTTATAATATTAAAAACGTATAGCGTTCCGTATGGTGTCGGGCGTAAAAGAATACCACCATCCCATCACTTCCCGTGGGTGTCGTAAGAGGCGACTAAGGGACTCAGCAGAGAATGGGCAGCAGCATTCTCTGTAGGTACATTGCTACAGCTACACTACGATACCCAACCCGCCTGACAAGCGTAGCGATTATGGCAAACCCTTTTGGGGGAGGCCTAGGTCCAGCAGTGGACGTCTTTCGGCTGATATGATGATGATGAGAAACGTATAAGATCTATATCTAAAACTACAAGGTAATTTGAACCGTATGACTCACCGCGGCCCTGGACAGCAAAGGGCACTAGGAGGAGCACGGATGGGTTTTAGTCAGTAAGAGTCTGACACTCCCTCCTGCTCCACCCAGAGCGGATGGAGTCATTTGATGATTACGTTATTATCGAGCTACGAGCTCCTTCGGATGAAATTCGACCTTCGGATGAAATTATGCAGCCTAGTTTAAATGTTCTAGTGATGTGCTTGAAGTGAGTGCTTTTTATCCTTGGTTTTTGAAGTGAAAACTTCTTTAATGGCGTTGTGCACTTTTTGGGATGGGTAAAAAATGTTAAACTCGCGTCAGGACACGTGACCTGATCGAAAATTCGTAAGACGGATAATGTAATATAAATTGTCATGTTTATGTACGATAGCGCAATAAATGAATATTGTATTTAACCACATAAAAGACTTTTATACTGATAAATAAAGCAATTCGTGCGAAATTATTCCCTAACCATTCCATAATATATATATAATGTTCAAGTTGTCACTTCTGCCGGCACTCCCGGAGTGCAACCCGTTGTTTTTTTTAATTCTTTATTTATTTTGAACTTAAAAAGGCACATCAGCCTCACCTTAATCTAACTAATTTTACACGTAATTATAATACAATTAATATACTATTACGTAAGCGAGAGAGATGGTGATGCAGCAACCATTCAGCTTTACGTGGAGCGGCTGCCTACCAGACCTCCACAACCCATTAACTGGGTAACACAGTGTAGTCTATTTAACCCAAAGGTTGACTGGTAGAGAATGCCTTGTTGCATTAAGTCCGCCCATGTACCACTATTTTACATAAAGTTTAAATAAATAACACGGTACTTCTTGGCAAGACTGGTGTCAGATTTTCTGGCTTCTGACAATCCGTAACGACTGCCAAAGATCTCCAAATGACAGCCGGGACCAACGGCTTAACGTGCTTTCCGAGGCACGGAGGAGTTTCGGTATGTTACGATGGTCACCCATCCACAGACCAACCTCGGCAAGCGTTGCTTAACCTTGAAGATCGGTCCGTGCGGCTGTTATAATTTTACCACGAGCTCCTCCAACATCATACATACATCAGTATCTCCTTTTCTCTCCTGTTCTTTTCAGTTTCCATCAGCAAATGTTGGACATTTTCGACTTTATAAAACCAGGGTTGACTTTGAGAAAGTAAATACTATTAGAAGATATTAATTTATTACCATGGGCCGGTGAACATCCCAGAAGGCACGCTCTTGACTGTCCAACACTTTCCTTTCCAATTTGTCGCGTTTCTTGTCCACCTGTAAGTCACATTAAAATACTAAATTATTATTTTGTTCATACAACTATCCTTATTAATATTATAAACGCGAAAGTTTGTATGTATGTATGTTTGTTACTCTTTCACGAAAAACTACTGAATGGATCTTTATGAAATTTGGCACAGACGTAGATTTTAGTCTGGAATAACACATTATGATACTTTTTATCCCGGGAGTATGTTCCCTTGGGATAATTTTCAGGTGGGCGGAGCCGCGGGCGGCAGCTAGTATGTAATAAAGTTACAATACCAAATGGTCTAAACCTTGAATAAGAAACTCGAAAAAGTTCGACTCGACTCAGCAGTACGATTCTGTGAACATGTCGAAGTGAAGGCTTGGGTGAAGTGATCACAAAGTGAGCTGTCAATCCATGTAATACCGAACTCAAACTAAGAACAACTGTCAAATCGTGTTGTCATTCATTCTTAGTGTCTAAACACACTATGCCGAAGTTACGCGACCGAAGTTCGACGGCTGATTTTACGTTCCGACGTATTCGGCTGATATGACACACCATAAGTGCCGAACTTACGCGGCAGAAATTCAGTTCCGCATCTTTGTGTGTATTCAGTGTCTCGAGCGCTATCATGGATCTCGGATCTTCGTCGGTAATAGAACCGAACTTCGGTCGCGTATAATGTGTGCTCACAGAATATGTTGCCGCTGAACTTACGCCCGACCGAAGTTAGGCTGTACGATATGACGCGACGTAATTTTGGCACAGTGTGTCGTCAGTAATTAAAATTCAGCATTGCAGGCGTAATTGGTTGGCTGAACTTCGGTCGCGTAACTTCGGCATAGCGTGTTTAGACACTTAGTTCGGGTTCGAGAATAATCGTAAGTCCGTAGGTGATACGGAGTAGAAAACGTTCGACACTAAAGCCGAAACTACGGACTTCGAGCTTAGAGAGTAGACACTCAAGATAGAATGATTGCTCACTTTGTGATCACTTCACCCAAGCCTTCATCTTCAACATGTTTACAGAATCGACCGCCTAGAATGTTTGGGTAGTTTTGTGCTTTCTAATTTGACAGACATATACAGTTCTCGTCAAATAACTGTGCCCCTCTGAAGTTGGCTACGAGTGGCTGCGTAGTAGTCAAAATTACGAACAAACTGCAACTGCGCATGCGCAAGAGACATGGGGGCGGGGATTATGGCGGCGCGATGTTATGTCTCAGTCTTACGTTTACGTTTGATGCATGCTTGCGTCCCGCTTGCTCCCTCTACGTGACTGCACCAAGCGATCTTTTCTAATGGCTAACTTCAGAGAGGCACAGTTATTTGACGAGAACTGTACTGAGAGCAACACATACAAAGTTGTCATTTTTGTTGTATACAACGTGTAACAGAATAAACGCAGTACCTCTTAAGGGGTCATTGTCGCCAGGGTTGCGGATTTTGTTCGAAAGAGACCGGTGCTGGAACGCAAAGGTCACTAGGAGGAGCACGGATGGGTTTTAGTCAGTAAGAGTCTGACACTCCCTTCTGCTCCGCCCAGAGCGGCAGGAGTCATTTGATGATTTCCCATTCTTAAATAGGGGTCATTGTACTCATCATTCACTATAGAACCAACCTCGTAATCATGAAAAAAAAATACACTGTTCAGTACATTTTGTCGTGTTTTAAGCACAGAAATGTATGGGGCAGTCGATTTTTTTTTTTACGCGATTTCAGTGTTGGTCCCATAGTGAAAGTTGTTAATAATGATGAGTGCAATGACCCCTTAAGAGTAATTGCGTTTATTTTGTTACACGTTGTATAAGTTTAGCTTATTATTTTGAAAACAACAAGTTTGATCTATAAAAAAACGGCAAAAAAATCACGTTTGTTGTATGGGAGCCCCACTTAAATATTAATTATTTTTGTTCTGTTTTTATTACATATTTGTTGTTATAGCGGCAACGGAAATACAACAACTGAGAAATTTTCAACAGACAGACAGACAGACAGACAGACGGACGGCGGAGTCTTAGTAATAGGGTCCCGTTTTTACCCTTTGGTTACGCAACCCTAAAAACCATTCTATTATATGACCATACCTTGCTCTGTGCCTCTGCCTGCATGAAGATGAACTCCCATTTCCTGCTGAACATCTTCTGTAGCCGAGCTAAAGACTCTGCCTCATAGTCAGCCAGTTCCAATCGAGCTTTATTCTGCATTGTTCGTTTGCAGAGGTATACCGCTGTAAAAAGAGTAATAGGATATTTGAATTTAGGTTAAATAGTTTTAATAATAACAGCCGCACGGATCGATCTTTCAGGTTAAGGTTGAACTAGTCGCGGGCTCGAACTCACTGGTAGGCGTGGCCAAAAAGCACGCTGTCTCACCGGGCATCGTGCCCGACAGAGATAGTATCAGTGATGAGCAGGCGCTAGTCTACTCTATGTCTAGTGCCCACCTATTCTATATATTCTAATTGGGTTTGTCGGTGCCGACTTTGTTTTTGAGATTTTACACTTCTTTTACTAATTATTTTCACCCAAAGTTGCGTTAAAATTATCAAGAAAAACTAATCTTTGTTGGCTTATAACTTTTTAATGGCTTTTTATTTTACTATTCTGTTTCCGTACAGACAAAATTAATATTGAGATAAAACGATATCATGTTTAACTTTGAATGTACAATGTCAAACAGTGGAGTAATACCCCCCGAAATTTGTATGGACAAAATATCGACTAGTGTAACCTTAAGCAACGCTTGCTGAGGTTAGTCTGTGGATAGGTGACCATCTTCAAACTTTTAAAATAACGATTGCTTATATCAAAAACACTAACCATAATCAGTATTCTCTGGTTCCCATTGATTGGATGGCCAGAAATACGGTGTCTGGAATCTGTAACAAGAAAACATTTAATCATTAGCAATTTCTTCAGAATTTCTCAATAGTAGGGCAAAATGTCAAAGTTAGCATTTTGGCCTACTATTGAGAAATTCTGCATTCTTAATGCATGTTTTTATTTATTATAAAATATTATACAAGTAATAATAGCTCTATTAAACAATATGATATTGATAAAATCTAATTAGTTCGTCAGATAAATTTCCAAAAAGTATTGAACACGTATTTTTTTTTATCTGGTATTAATTGTACCATCATAGTGACCTGACGACACACGTGTTTTCAATGCAAAACTCGCGTGACGTAATGCGATAGTACACTTTTTACTAAAACGACGTCACCAACCCCCACTCTTGAACTTCGATTTTTTATCGATTTGAAATATCAAAAAATACGTGTCGAATTTATTTTCAAAATCTAACGGACGGATAACAAAGAATAATTATTTTTCCACCACATTTGGCATTTAATAGGAACCATCGAATGGTTCCTATTAAATGCCAATAGATGTCGCGATCGAATCAGGAATGATGATATCCGCAAGAGAACCAAGGTTACCGACATAGCCCGAAGGATCGCCAAATTGAAGTGGCAGTGGGCAGGGCACATTGCTCGCAGAACAGATGGTCGATGGGGCCGAAAAGTTTTGGAGTGGCGACCGCGTACCGGAAGACGCAGCGTTGGAAGGCCTCCCACAAGGTGGACCGATGACCTGGTGAGGGTCGCGGGTAACCGATGGATGCGAGACGCACAGGACCGGTTGTTGTGGCGACGCTTGGGGGAGGCCTATGTCCAGCAGTGGACGTCTTTCGGCTGATATGATGATGATGATTTTTTTTTACATTTTTTTTTTTTTTTTTTTACATTTTTAGGTCCATTTCTGTACAATAGGTTAAGAGCCATTTCACAAAATGTAAGCGCTCGAGTTTAGGTAAAATACCGCAGCATCGTGTATGTGTGCGTAACTACGCACACGTACACAACGCAAACAGTGTAGCGCAAGTGTCGAGACGGACTAAACAATCTTGAGGCGTTATAATCGTAATGCACCTGGGTTTGAGATTTATGCCGAAGGATAATTTATTTATTCAGTCTATTAGGTAATCTAGTAAAGCTTTCTAGACTAATATGAAAACCACAAATATATGTTATGTAAAGTATATAATAGAAATAACACAAACAAGGAAACAATTACATATTATTCTCAAGAAATAATGACTATCATTTAAGTGGTCGTTAAATGAATATTTGTCGTAAAGGCATTGATCTTGCCTTTCTAGGGTATATGATTTCTGGCAATACACAATCTTGATAAAATCGAATCAATTTCGGAAGCATCTTTTCCTGCCAAAAAACGTCATCTTTTACTACCCTTATTACTTTCAATGGAAAATCAGGACCGGTCCATACAGCAAAAAAACATACGTTTTTTTTCGCTATCTGCAACTGGCCTTGTATTTGGTAGTACCAGTCATGATAAGGGTTCATTTCAACTTGATGATGACTGTTCAATTTAAAACATTTTAGTTTTTTTGCTAGTATAGCGGTATCAGGATCCATACCAAAAAGTGAGCTAGGACATTTCACTTCCACTAATCCTTCACTGCACAATCCATCCGGTGTCGCACCTAAATAAAAATGTTCCTAGTCTATAATAAGTAGTCTAAAGTAAGTCTAAAAATATTTACGATCGAGTCTAAAAGTTCCATTGATTTGTCAAGTCCAAGGTCTAATGCAACAGGTTCTTTTTCCTATAAAATTAAAGAAATAATAAGATAGTACCTATACCTACTACTGCATAAACTTCTGTTTAAAACATAAAATTGTTACTAAAACATACAATTTCTGTTGTCAAATCTGACTTTTCACTTGTACCCGGCACGGCGTCTCTTATAAAGGTACTATCTTCCTCTACTCGATTCACGCGATTTCTCATTCTGAAATGAAAACAAAATAGCTGTCAAATTTCGAACCCACAAATAAATGAATTTTTACTCAATCATCATAACTAAATGATTATTAAAATCATCAATACAACAAGCTCATTTAATACCATTGAATGAGTTTTTGAAGAAATATTCATTGAACGGGGTAAGGCTGGTGCGGCATAGAAAATTTGAATTTCGCGGGCTACCCTGGTGCTTCCACCATCGATAACTGTGTATATGAATTGCAAATAAAAAGAATATCTACCTCGCTTCTATTGCTTTCTTTATGGCTGCAGAATTATGATTTTTCCTTTTTTTGACACATTTGTATACACAACCCTTACGCCCCATTGCTAAAACTAATAAAACAAAAATATAATAATTATTCTACAAACTACTAAAATCATACTTTACTTGATATTAAACGAAAATCTTACCTTATGAAAAAAAATACAAAAAGGATCAAAAGGTTGTAGTCGTAGTTTAACAATGCGTTTACGATTGATGCGCTCGAAAATCGGGACGCGGAAAAAAATGGCACAGGTCCTGCTTCGATGACCGCTCGGGCCGTACTAATCGGTGCCCGCGTTTGCATTGTAATTTATTCTAATATATAGTGATGTTAAAAATGATATTACGTCTGATTAAATGAATTGATTTTAATAAAACTTTGGAATTAGTTTGGTAAAAGAACAAGGTTTATTTGTATATATTTTTTTAAATGTAATTACGCTTAATTCAAACCAAAAAATCACGATAACTTGCGATATAAAACGTAAAAGTTGACCTAAGACTTTGTTTTTTTACTAATTAATGGTAATAATTATCGATATTCTTGTACATTAAAAGTCAACAAAAGTATATGTCTGAAACTTTATGTATTTTTTGTAGTTAAATTTATTAACATTTATGATAGATTTAGGAGTCCGAAATTGACTCTGCGATGATTTTTCAGTAAACTAGTTGTGGGAGATTAATCACTACATCATTTACAAATAAGTTTTTGTAAATGTGTTACATTATGAATCAATACGAAAGACTAGTCTATTTTTTACATGTATTCAAAAATTCCAGAGTGTTATCTAAGATGGTAAATTAGGCGACCAAAGTCTTAGGTATTTGCGCAAAAACGTGAAATGGCTCTTAAATAGAAAATTAAGTATCTATAAGTTAAATTATTATAGCTGTAAAAAGACAATTGTGCAATATTTACTAAGCATCTCTTACAAAGAGACAGAAGAGCTTCTTTTTGTCTGTAAATAAAACATGACGTGTCCATTAGTTTTAGGTTTTAAGTATAGGCAATAAAATTGATCCATTATTGTTAATTTATTATTTTAAGTTGACATAAGCTCAATCTAGCCTGAAACACAGGTTAAACCTAGTTCAGGCAAATAAGCAACTGTGTTCTTTAAATTTTGTGAGATATTTATTGTAAATGTGTCCTATTTTATAAATAAACAATTTATTATTTATTATTTATTTATGATGATGAGATGTCGCGGCAGACCAAGGCGAAGATGGCGGACCGAGCTCGGCACCTACCGAAAGGACTGGCCCGACATAGCAAATGACAGAGTTGTGTGAAAAGGGAGACTTTTGCCCAGCAGTGGGACTATTTGATCCCACAGCTGGGCAAAGGCTTCTCTCTCCTATATTGATAGATTTCGAACACATCGATCGAGCGATATAATCAATTTAGAAAGAGGGAGTCATTCGATATGACGACATGATTGGCGCAGTGGTTGAGCTATCGACTGCTGCGCTGCGTGTCACGGGTTCGATTCCCGCACGGAACAAATATTTGTATGGCCTACAGATAGTTGTTCCGGGTCTGGCTGTTTGTGTATGTGAGTTTATATGTTTGTGAACGCACCCACGATACAGGAGAAATTCCTAGTGTGGGGCAACGTCTCTTAAAAAGAAAAGTTTCGATTCATTAAATAAGTGTTCTGATTTGGCCCGGACTATCGATATTCAAAATCCCCGCATAATACTAATCCCCTTCAACTTGAGATTCCCCGCAGTTTGGGGAATCCCAAATACGGAAACTGTCAAAGTGTCGTTCTTGGACAGCTTCACAATTTTGACACTAGAGGCGCTAGTTAGAATCTTTGCATCGCCAATAGGGAATGCATTTTATGCATGCATTTTTTTTATTTACAAAATGAAATACTTATTGGCTTCAATAAATAATTTTTAAAATAACTTCATTGGCGATTAAGTTATAAAGCTTCAAAGTTGACAATTAGAAAGAGAAGTCCGATATGGACTTTGACGTCAAATTCCATGACGCCATACAAAACAGCGTTTTCGCGAGAGAGATAGATATATTGGCTTAAAATAGTTTTATCTCGTTGGATTTTCGATCAATTTTGATTCTATTTTCACTGTTAGTATTATATTTTTGTATATTTTGAGATAAGCTGTGTGGATAACAAATATTTTTTTCATGCATAGGTAATCCTATTGGCATAATGTATGTCACTTCACACTTTCGCGAGGCGTGATGTTAACTCACCTGTAGTAAGTATTCTCGTTTTTAACGGTGAGGTTGTGGTCGTCGATAGGGAATAAATATCCGTGAGCAGCCAGTAGGTGCGCGATGTGTAGTGGCTCCCAAGCTTCCTCGAGGTTCAGATGACGATTTATCCAAGCCACTAGGTCGGCGCCGGTGAATACCTGTGGAGGACATATTCGTCAGTCAAACGAAGGAAACTGAAGAGAACACCAATAAATACCTATGGAGGACATATTCATCAGTCAAACGAAGGAAACTGAAGAGAACACCAATAAATACCTATGGAGGACATATTCGTCAGTCAAACGAAGGAAACTGAAGAGAACACCAATAAATACCTATGGAGGACATATTCGTCAGTCAAACGAAGGAAACTGAAGAGAACACCAATAAATATCTATGGAGGACATATTCGTCAGTCAAACGAAGGAAATTGAAGAGAACACCAATAGGCCTAACAGAGTGACATTCAGAGGAAGTTACAGTTCTCGTTAATTAACTTTGCCTCTCTGAAGTTAGCCATTTGCAAAGATCGCTTGGTGCAGTCACGTAGAGGGAGCAAGCATGCATCGCACGTAAACGTAAGACTGAGACATAAAATTCGCGCCGCCATAATCCCCGCCCCGCGCATGCGCAGTTGCAGTTTGTTCGTAATTTTGACTACTACGCAGCCACTCGTAGCCAACTTCAGAGGGGCACAGTTATTTGACGAGAACTGTACATTAACATTTCATTTTTAACATAGAGATTTGACTTGACCACATGACATATCGGTAGTGCCTATCAGTCCCTACTTAAATTATAAATGAGAAAGTAACTCTGTCTGTCTGTTACACTTCCACGCTTAAACGGCCTCAGGATCGTGTGGCGTGCCGCGAGATTCTTCAATATGCTGCGGGATGCCACGCCATGCCATGCCGTCAGTGAGCGCCGACCCTTATATGCAAGACTAAAGTCCGGTCGCGGAGCAGAAAGAATTTCGTACAATGACCTCTTTGCCTACTGACAGTGGTCACAAACATTTTTGTATTAAGTGCGGCCGCTCGAACGCGCAAGGTGACTTTTGTCACACATAATTAGTTTATGCAATTAGATGTCCTACTTCGAAATCACAAAGAACTAAATGATTTATTATTGGTACGAAATTGTTCGTAAATAATCACGTCATTTTAGTATAACTGTGCGAAAACTGAGCGATCACTAACGCATACCAAGATGGAATGTCGTTCGTGCGTTATTTAAATATTATTAACTATGTCAAGCATTAAGTGGGTTTTTGTTGTAACTCAAGGCCAACTAAAACCACATGCAAACAAGAACAAACCTAGATACGGTAAAAGGTTTACAATCCCTGAGGACGGCCGTCATTGCATCTGTGCGAGCGTGACGTATATTTACGTGGGAGTGAAGGAGACAGCTAATAAGAGGTCATTGTACGAAATTCTTCCTGCTCAGCGACCGGACTTTAGAAGATGTCTTTCTTTATTCTTTATTGTACACCAAAGTAATTAAAATACATTACAGTGAAGATGAAGAAGTTCATGTACAAAGGCGAGCTTAACTCAAAGTTGAGTTTTCTCCCAGCAAACCTTGAAGCTACTAACCTGAAGATATTAAACAGCAGTGCGATTCTCTAAACTTTTCAACGTGTAAGCTTAGGTGAAGTAAACAAAACATGTAGTCAGCTGTCAATCTATACAAACAAGATGGAATGACAGTTCACTTCACGCTCACTTACACTTAAGTGTACACGGTGAGATGTTGAATAGACCGGATGTACTTACCGAAGGTATTTTGGTCATGAAACTCTTCACGGTCTTGACTGGCACTCCGGTGCTCTCATCCTGCATTTTCTCGATGAGGGCTTCCATCTATAACCAATGATAATAATTTTAAATTTCTAATTTTTTTTGGATTGCGGAATGGGCTAGCTTTTGACCTCGATCACGCCTGATGGAACGCGATTGATGAGGTCTATGATGGAGCGAGCGTGCCCAGTGCGTGCCTTGAGGCACTGGTACTCCCACGCATCGACAACACACAGCAGGCTGCTTGACGCCGGGTGGAGGTGGAAGGGTGGTCGCAACCAAGCGCTAGATGAGGTCCATGATGGAGCGAGCGTGCCCAGTGCGTGCCTTGAGGCACGGGTACTGCCACGCGTCGACGACACACAGCAGGCTGCTTGACGCCGGGTGGAGGTGGGACCACCGCAAGGGAAGGATTGGCCAGTCTTATAAGGTGTTAGGTGAGACTGTTCAGGATGCGCCAAGCGCTTGGTTCAGTAAAATGCCTGATGGAACAAATTGCGCTACACGAGGAGGCTCCTTCATGCATCTTGATTAACAGAACCAAAGAAATTGGTCGTGCTACCCTGCAACTGGGTTGAAACCGACCCAAGGGGGTCTACTCTCTAAGCCCGAAGTCCGTACTTACGATTAGTCCCGAACTCCCGAACCCAAACAACTATCAAATCGTGTTGTCATTCATTCTTAGTTCGGGTTCGGGACTAATCGTAAGTCGGTGAGTGTGAGTGTCGTCATTCTTAGTTCGGGTGAGTGTCGGGCGTTTTCAACTCCGTATCACCTACGGGTGATACGGAGTTGAAAACGCCCGACACTAAGGCCGAAACTACGCACTTCGGGCTTAGAGAGTAGACCCCCAGAACAGTCGGGAAATTGCACGGCTGATTTATTGATTTAGACTTCCGCCACTTTATCTTCACAGTTAAAACACGGAAATATTTTGTTATCTAGGTTCTCAAAACCTGCTGATTCTAAGGCCTTCATTCCAAAACGTAAACTCCAACTCAATCGGAGCTTGTCATAAATTGAAGTTTTTGCATTTGTTTGCTCATCTCTCGAGTACGAAAACGTCAATAAGAGAAGCTTTCATTAACATTTTCGTGGTCATTTAGAGTTACAGTTCTCGTCAAATAACTTTGCCCCTCTGAAGTTAGCCATTTGCAAAGATCGCGCAGGTGCAATCACGTACACGGGAGCAAGCGGGACGCAAGCATGCATCGAACGTAAACGAGCGACTGAGACATAAAATCGCGCCCCGCCCCCATGTCTCTTACGCATGCGCAGTTGCAGTGTGTTCGTAATTTTGACTACTACGCAGCCACTCGACACAACTTCAGAGGGGCAAAGTTATTTGACGAGAACTGTAAGAGTTCGTAGAGTTTACGTTTTGGAATATGGGCCTTAGTGTTTTTAGATGGTTTGATTTGACGATTTTGTTTCATTAGTTATAATAATTAAACTCGATTTACAACTTTTTAATAACGATAAACCATTTTTTGTTGTATTACCAACCGTAAATCGTTAATATTGTACGCAAAACGCTTTAATATCAGTAAGTATTGATCCGATTGCCAAATGAAATACAAAGATTTAAAATAATTTCTTCAGAGATAAATAAAATCATAACGAACGACCTTCCAACACGAGATCCAGAACCAAAATGATCGTATTATATTTTAAAACCATTATTAAATAAAAAAGATAGCTTATGATAAACATTGATGGGACAATGGTGTATTGACCCACAGAGCAACGAGCCACGGCATTGTCAAAAGTTTGCTTATGTCACCGGATAATTGCAAACTACGTAAGATTACAAATATCATAAGAGATTGTAAACTCTCGATAAATTGTGAAATGATCATTTATTTTGTTCTAGAAATGTGTATGTGTTAAAACCTACTGATAATACAGTCGGAAACTGTCGGAACGACAAGGAGAATAGAATAGGTACAGAAATCGTATCATTGTCGATTGTTGTTTGTATGTATGGATGTTTGTTAAACTTTCACGCAAAACCTACTGAATGGATCTTGATGAAATTTGGCACAGAGGTAGATTATAGTCTGGAATAACACATAGGATACTTTTTATCCCGGGAGTATGTTCCCTTGGGATAATTTTCGACATTCACGCGGGCGGAGCCGCGGGCGGTTGCTAGTATTATAAATGCGAAAGTAACTCTTGTCTGTCTGTCTGTTACGCTTAAGGCTGAACGGATCGTCATGAAATTTGGCAGATATATAGCCTGGAATATGTAGAAGGAACCGCGGGCAAAGGCTAGTTTTTTATATTGAAACAATACTAGGAAAACAGGACGCACCTGCCCTTAAGGAAATAGCGTACATTGCTGTCATAGTTATTTTGTATCGGAAATGATACATTCCAATTTAGCGGCTTCTTCCGCCAGCATAGTGTCGCGTCCGTTGTTGCATGGCTAATGAGTTTATCAACTGAATAATACTGTACTTACTAAATAGTTGTTTGAATATTATTAAGTGTTTGTAGGTACTATTATATACAGTGTAGGTAGGTAGATCGATATGCTCGATTAGGGCTTTTTTTATGGGTGGGATTATCATCAAATGACTCCTCCCGCTCTGGGCGCAGCGGAAGGGAGTGCCAGACTCTTACTGACTAAAACCCATCCGTGCTCCTCCTAGTGTCCTTTGCTTTCCAGGGCCGCGGTAACTCTTTCGAACAAAATCCTGTTGGTATCCTGGCAGGCTCTGGTCCTGACGGGCCCCGTCAACTACGCTGACATCTCTTTGAGGCGCGCGTGGAACACAACGCGCCGACGTCCTGGGGCTGGCTCTAATCTGACGGCGAGCCACCCAACGTGAGCCGTCCGCAGACCCAGCCGTTGGCAGTAAGGCGTTTTGGTCCCTGGCTAAGTCGGTTGAATCGAACTTCTGCCGCCCCTCACTACCACCACTGCTGAGACCTGATGGTTCGCTGGCCCATTCCGCAGAGGAAAAAGCGAACCTGTTTGCTTCTCTGTTTGCGGAAAATTCGCGTCTTGATCCTGGTGGCGCGAGGCCCCCTGCTTCTCCTGTTGGATGCGAGTCGAGTATGTCGAACATTCGCATTCATCAGAAGGACGTTCGTAGGGTATTGCGTAACCTTGACGTGAATAAGGCTAGTGGCCCCGACGGGATACCGGCAATTGTACTGAGGACCTGCGCGCCTGAGTTGTCTCCGATCTTGACACGCCTATATCGCCTTTCGTTTGAGACTGGTAAGGTGCCGATGGCTTGGAAGCAAGCTAACGTGCAGCCCGTGCCCAAGAAGGGTAGTCGAGCTGACCCAGCTAATTATAGACCCATCTCAGTAACTTCTATACTCTGTAAGAGTATGGAACGCGTGCTGAATGGTAAGCTCCTGGCATACCTAGAAGCTAACGATATCCTTAGTGACCGACAATACGGCTTCCGCCAAAATCGGTCCACTGGGGACCTTCTAGCGTATGCCATTCACATCTGGAGTGAGGCCATCGAGAAACATGGGGAAGCACTTGCGGTCTCTCTTGACATCTCGAAAGCCTTCGATAGGGTCTGGCACGAAAGCCTTATTGGTAAGCTTCCTTCCTTCGGTCTACCCGCCGTATTGTGTGATTGGATTGCAGACTTCCTGAGGGATCGGTCTATCCGAGTGGTCATAGATGGCTGCTCGTCTGGACTGCTGGATATTAATGCCGGGGTTCCTCAGGGGTCGGTGCTCTCGGCAACATTGTTTTTGCTGCATATTAATGATCTGCTAAAACCCGGTACCTTTGGGTATGCAGATGACAGTACTGTTGCTGAGAGATACGTGTCTAACGCACGAGCTGGTGGGTCGCAGATCCGGTCTCTCCGAGTGGCTATGGTTGAGCGCTTGAACTTGTCCCTACAGGCTGTCTCAGAGTGGGGCGATGCCAATCTGGTCAAGTTCAATGCTGCTAAGACCCAGGCGTGTCTTTTTTCCGCTAAAAGGAGCCAATTCCTCCCAGCTCCATCTTTCCGAGGTGTAACCGTGCCGATAACCGACCAACTTGACCTTCTTGGTGTTACGTTGACATCTACCCTCAATTTTGGCACATTTATAGAGGCAAAGGCTCAAGTGGCTGCCAAAAAGTTGGGAATTCTAGCAAAGGTGCGACGGTACTTCACGCCGGAACAGCTGCTCAAACTTTATCAAGCGCAAGTTCGATCGTGTATGGAGTACTGCTCGCATCTTTGGGACGGATCTGCCAGATACCAGCTTGATGCCCTTGAGTCAATAGAGAAACGAGCCAAGAGGATCATCGGCAATGATAGGCTCGTCGAGTCGAAGCTCCAATGTCTCGAGCATCGACGCCGAGTTGCTAGCCTGTCGGTTTTCTATCGGTTGCATTTTGGAGAGTGTGCAATGGAATTGCATAGTTTGATTCCGCCTAGCCCGTTCCATCATCGGACCACAAGACGTACGGCGATGCGCCACCGGTACATGGTGGACATCCCACCCACACGCACAAAGCGTTTTGGGAATACATTCATTGTGCGTACCGCTAAGGAGTGGAATTCCCTGCCGGAGTCTGTGTTTCCTGATAGCTACAACCTGGGAGTCTTTAAGTCAAGAGTGAATAGGTTACTTCTAGGCAAGCGTGCTCCATCTTCGACCACATCGTCGCTTACCATCAGGTGAGATAGTGGTCAAGCGCGTGCCTATCAATAATAAAAAAAAAAAAAAAAAAAAAACCCGCGCAGTAGGTGGCCGAGAATCGCCCTGCGACTCCCGACGCCCGGGGCGTCTCCCTATGTTGCGGCGGCTGTGGGGAGGGGCGCCTCCTCCTTCACTAGCATTACTGCTTCGCAGAAGGAGGTGACGGCTTCCCATGCCTCCTCGCTCCGGACCATGGATTGAACCAGGGCCGGACGCGAGTGGTCACCGCCGCCGATCGCCTCGACGATGACACGGCGGTGCTCCGCCCAAGCAGGGCAGACCTCCACCAGCAGGTCAGACCACCACACAGCACGAATATTTGACGTATAGTAACGTTACAGTATCGTTAACGTAAGTGAATTTTAAATAATTATAAAAACCGGCCAAGTGCGAGTCGGACTCACGCACGAAGGGTTCCGTACCATTTATCTATAAAAAACGACAAAAAAACCCCTTTGTTGTATGGGAGCCTCACTTAAATATTTATTTTATTCTGTTTTTAGTATTTGTTGTTATAGCGGCAACAGAAATACATCATCTGTGAAAATTTCAATTGTCTAGCTATCACGGTTCATGTGTCATCATGTGTCCATTGCTTTAAGGCATCTTCTGGGCACGCTCGCTCCATCATAGATCTCATCCATCGTTTTGCCATCGGGCGTGATTGAGGTCAAGAGCTAGCCAATTCCGCAATAAAAAAAAATATACAACATACCTTCTTATAAACCAGGTAGTTAGGAGACTCCTCCGGCGATGGGATAGTGGACATCAGAGCCTGTACCTGAGGCGGTAAGCTCGAAGTTGGGTTCTCTTTCTTATCTCTGTCCTTTTCTTTTTCTTCTTTTATACATTTTGAATTGTCTCTGGAACAGTAATAAGATACTATTTTAGATGACAGAAGCTGGTCTATCATACTTGATAGTGATACTAATATTATTATTATACTTCTTTTTTTATCATGTCAATTGACTTATCTTTATTATCCCTACTAATATTATAAATGCGAAAGTAACTCTGTCTGTCTGTTAAGCTTTCACGCTACAATGGGTGAAGGGATTGTTATGAAATTTGGCAGATTTATATAGCCTGTATTTTTCCTTAACTGAGGTATAAGTAGTTATCAGTTTTTTTGTCATATATCTGTTTCAGCCAACTAGCTTTTAATCAGCCGTTTTATTGGTGACCTAGCCTTTTCATTGACTGTGCCGTTTAATCAACGTCATAAGTGACATGGGCAAGTCATTAAACTATATTGAACAAAAATGCCACTTAAGTTGCTGAAAAATTGCTGCAAATAAATGAAAAGGCTAGGCCACCAATTAAACTGCTGATTAAGCTAATTGGCTGCCACATATATATATTTTGCAAATTGGAGGTTTCGAGATTTGGATGTGATACGAACATTTTGCAACCATAAATATGATTATTTTGCAACTTGAATATTTTTAGATCTCATGGAGAGGTCTCATCGGATGGTTTTCGACTGTCAAGAGGGCAAACTTGCTAGTGAATCATAGGATGTGATGATAAGGGTTGTTGCTTGTAAAACTTGCAACAAGATAGTAAAATATACATAGTTGAATGACACTTTACCATTCTGGAGTGTTAAAACAGTATTTAATAATGTTCTGAGATGTTGATTAGTGACCTAATTAAAAGATATATTTGTATTTAATTCTTAACTTTTCATTTTTTGACCCTTAGGCGACTGAGCCAATGATAACTAATCTGCCAGCACCATGTGGCAATGTGGCAAAAATATGGAGGAACACATGTGGGTTTAAGTAAGTCAGTAACAGTTTGACACTCCCTTTCACTCCACCCAAAGTGAAAGAAGTTGTTTGAATGACTTCCAATCCACAAAGAAACAAACATAACAATGGGAACCTTGTTACTCACTGAATTATAAGTCCCATAGAATCTAGTCCAATAAATTCATTTAATCATGTGCCAAATATCAACCACGGTTGCAGAATGATGGATGATAATAAATAGGGGTTGAAAAACTTCTTTATATATGAAGACATTAGACCTGCTACACATATTTAAATGGTATAACTTAGAGATGACATTACTCAAAAAATCCATAATTAAAGGTATGGTCAGTCAACTTAGGGGCGGAGTGAAAGCCTTATTTTCTTCTACTTAATTGAAATACTTCCCGAGATATTGGTTAAATAAATACACCAGTATCAGACTGATACAAAAGTTGTAAAACTTACCTTGATGGCCCTTGCTGACAGGCCTTTGATGCCGCCTTTTCCGATGAATTCATCGTCACCATTTTAATTTCCAAAATACAAATTCATCACACGACAAAATATTCAATCAACTCTTTGAAATTGTTTTTGCTTGGCGCCAAAATTTTATGGCATTCAACTTTTTTTTATGATTCTTTGGCACCGATCCTCGATTGTTAAGCCTCTAATCACCGCTTCTGTGGCTTGCTTTACAACGCCACAAATAGCTAATTTAAACTACAGAATGTTTGGAAATTATCTAAACACTGTTCACTTCAAATAGATATTTAAACAAACGATAAATTACTACGAAATTACACATGCACGCAAAATTCACTTCATAACATATTTACGAAAAAACAGCACAGTTCCAAGTCACGAAAAAAAAACATTTTATCTATCAAAACTGAGAGAAAGAGTATTCTTCCAGAATCTAAACGGACCGAGAGAACAAGAAAACTTTAATAATCAACAGTTTCAAACCCATTATTTGGTTTTATTTGTGATTATTTGACCCACTTGACTAGGTGTTTTCCCTTTTTGTTTTTACAGTTCGAGCACTTCAAACGGCCAGCTAGCAGTCACAAGAATCTGATTTAAACGAAAAACCATCTTGTTTTATTTATAAAATGTAAATAATAACAACCGATAACAGAATTTAACATTTTGATAATAGCACGAAATGTCAAGACCGTTCGCCATTTATCATCATCGCAAGTGCGAGGCGAGAGCTTTTTGAAAAGAGACAACAGATTTGAAGGGTCCGTGTTCGAAAGAGACACCAAATCAATGGCAATATAATACGAATAAAGTGAAAAGTCGATGCGTCCACAATTGAAATACTTACAATATGACCTACTAAATTTGGTCGTTTAAATAAATGAATAGATGGCGCATGTGTTTAGAAGTTTATCGAACGCCTTATTTGGTGCTATTTTTAGATCATAAAAAACAGTAGTAAACGTTTTGTATTATTAATTAAATATTACACTAGTTTCCGATAAACATAAAATTTTAATATTTCCTTGTGCAATATTATTTTGTGCAATTTATTACTATTGGTTTCATTGTTTTCAGACATCGAGGAACTTTTTGTATAGCCAATAGATGGCAGCATTTGTTCGTGAAAATTAATAAAGCTGAAGAGTTTGTTTGTATGTATGTTCGAACGCGCTAATCTCTGGAAGTACCCGTCGGATTTGTAAAATTATTTTTGTAAATGATAGCGGCTGATTAAGCTAATTGGCCACTAAGCCAGATTCATGAGGAAGGCTCTAAGCTCTTAGGAAACGGAAAAATCCTACGGGAACGGGAAAAATAGTGATATGCGCGTACGAAGTCGCGGGCAAAAGTTAGTAATTATTAAAGAGGAAAGATTTATTCGTTTGTTACGATTTGCGCTCAAAAACTACTCAACGTACATTATAGATTCTATTTTATTGTCGAAAGAAAATAGAAATCCCTGCGAAAATTGCAATAATGTGCCTAACAGGGAAGTTTAGCCTAATAAATTCATTATTTGGCGTGCGCTGAGAATAGTAATAATGAAATAAAAATGAAACATGAAACTTAAAAATATGTTCTACATGAATACGATTATAGTAGTACTTACTCATTATTACCTGTAAAAAGTCCACGAGGGTATCGTTATAAGTCTAACTATAACCCATTTTAAGGCTGGCCCCATACACACGGTTTCCTGAATAGGTTTTCCGATCAAGAATTCAGATTCGGAATTCCGTGAGATGTTCGATTTTCCGTTCTTCTGACCCGAACATAAAGCTTGTTTTCGAAAGGATCGTCAGATATTTTTTCCATTCGGAAAGTAAACGAACGTCTGCGCCTTATTGAACAATTTTTATGTAAGACAAGCATTCAGGACTCCGAATCTGAATTCCTGCGGCCCTGCCATGACGTGTTAAAGCGTGAGTAGTTCGAGCGAGAAGGAGGGATGGAGCTATATAGGGTGTATAGATAGCTCCATCCCTCCTTCTCGCTCAAAGACTACAATAGTATACTGGTTCTCGCTCGAACTATGTACTCACGCTTTAACACGTCATGATAGGGCCGCTGATCAGGAAACCGTGCGTGTGCGGCCATCCTAAGGTGGTTCAAAAATGGTATGGAATGATTTTGCCAAAACTACGCGAATCCATTCGGATTTCTTACGATAGTTGGGAAAACGAACCGCTCGAGCACTGCCTCGGCAAAATCTCGAGATTTTCGCGATTGTATTGTTTTTTATTACTGTTACGTAAGATTTATTTTTTATTTTGGAATTTTCACAATATGTCAGTGCTCGAGATCATCTATACATATAATAAAATCGTAGATTTGCCGTGTCTGTACATTGAATATTTTCGCATAAAAATAACTGAGAAATGTTAGGAAAAAGGTATAAAACGCAAAAATGCCATTTTTCAAATTTTTGTCTGTTTGTCTGTTTATCTGTTTGTCTGTTTGTCCATATGTTTGAGTCAGCATCACGCAAAAACCACTGATTGGATTCGAAAGCTAAGTTCTTAAAACTATTAAGTGTTAACCCGAGTAACATTTAGCGTTTATTTCATCAAAATCGACCCACAAAATCAAAAGATATTGAATTTTTAATTTTAGTAAGGCACTTACAAACAGCGCTAAGCGTTGCGGTGACCGACTCTTAGGCGCCATCTATTGAGAAAGATAAAATGCAGGTGCATGAAAATAACATCAAAACAAATTGTTGAGTTATTTGTGAAACTTTTAATAAGTAGTAAAATAAAAGTGAACATTTTAATACCATGACGTTACTTGTTGTTAAATATGGGCTCCGTATTTAACGTTTTCCTATGCCAATTTATATTTTGTCAGTTTACCAAATGGTCGATAGATGGCGTTGCACCGATGACGCGTTTTTCTGAAACGCGGTGTTAAGATTTTCCGTCAGATCATGACTCTCACAATTTTCGCTAGAATTTTAACGTTCGTTCTCATAAAAACTTACAAGTCTTTGATAGGGTCTCGAGTCCTTTAAAAAACTACCTATTCATATAAGACGTGTACTACGTTATCTAAGTTCATTCAATTTCGCTCATTCCTACATCAATCAACTATTTAACTGTTCTTTGGCATAATGTGACTGTGAATCCTTCAACTGTGCACGATTACCTACCTATTTAACATCATCATGTGCCTAGCCTTTTCCCAATTATATTGGGGTCGGCTCTTAGTCAAACCGAATTCAGCCGAATAACAGTATTTTACGTGGAGCGACTGCCTACCAAACCTCCACAACCCATTAACTGTGTAACACGGTACCTTATACTTCTTGGCAAAACTGGTGTCAGATTTTCTAGCTTCTGACAATCGATCGACTGCCAAAGATTTCCAAATAACAGCCGGAACCAACGGTTTAACGTGCTTTCCGAGGCACGGAAGAGTCTCGGTATGTTAAGATGGTCACCCATCGACAGCCCTTGACCTCGGCACCATTATTTGAAACTAAAACTTAAAAATTAAACATAACTTTGTTGTCATTCCTGTAACCACAACTTTCGTGAGTTTTTGAGTACGTAATTATAATAATTATGTGTTAAATTGTATTTATCTTATAATGGTTTTGGGCACATTTACGTTTTTTTTAGTGATCGAAACAAACAAATACGTATTACGATTTACTGGGTCGATTTATTCAGTACGTACTAAAAACTCATCGCCTGATGCCTAGCCTTTCACCAACTATGCTGGGGTCGGTTTCCAGTCAAACTGGATTCAGCTGAATACCATTGTTTTAGGTACGTAAAGCGCTGCCAGAGTTGCGGATCATGTTCGAAAGAGTTACCGCGGCCCTGGAACGCAAAAGGCACTAGGAGGAGCATGGGTGGGTTTTAGTCAGTAAGAGTCTGACACTCCCTGCCGCTCCACCCAGACCGGAAGGGGTCATTTGATGATTTCCCATCACTAAAAAAAAAAAAAAGCCCGGCAGCCGGTCGATTCTGTAAACATGTCAAAGTAAAGGCTTGGATGAAGTGATCGCGAAGTGAGCTGTCATTCCATATTGTTTGAAAGTTTTGCAATTGACAGCTTACACTTCGCTTAAATTTTCACTTCGAAATGTTTACAGAATCGCACTGCAGGACCTCATACTCAGTAATACCTAGTGGACACTATATGATACCAAGATAACAGTATATTATAGTGTTTACAAACAAAGGAATGCTTAAAACAATGTTTACAATGCAGCGAGAAGGTCGTAAGTGAATGTTGATTGCGTTTTCAGACACGGAACACTTAATACGTTGGTGGATTGGTACTATGCATAGATCATAGAGCGCGGAGACGCCTAGGAGAAATTGAATTTAGAATCTCTTTTATCAAAGTAATGGTTAAAAGTTTTTGTGAATAAGGGCCTATACATAGACAGTCTATAAATAAAAAAAAACCCATACTCATGGAGATAAACCACAAATTAGATAAATTATGGAATTTTCCTAAAGACACTAAGATTACGCAAATTGCCCAATGTGTATGTCTATTATTTTATGAGATTAGACTTTAGGGACTTAGTCTTAAGATACACTTTAGCTAGACCACAAAATTTTCCTATATACATAGAGAATGGACTGAGCGTTTCCCATCATTCGTGATATTACGGGAAGAAAAGTGATTTAGTACTCTGTCTATCAAAACAGAATGTTTTAAATGGGAAAGTGATATATAGTGGTCATAAGCGCGTGCCTACCAATATTAAAAAAAGTACTTATTGTCGATTTGTTTCCTCTTCACGTCTTATAAACGACTGAAAGGACTTGGATGAAACTTTTCACATGGAAAGACTGGAATAGAGAATAGAGCATCGGATATAGATTTTTATCCCGGGTGCATGTTTTTTTAAAATAATTTTCGATTTTAATTATTATTACTTAATCCTTTATTTCAGACATCTGTGGCCGACTGTGGCCCATACAAAATACAATACATAAATATAAAAATCGGCTAAGTGCGAGTCGGACTCGCACGCGAAGGGTTCCGTACCATTATTTATCAAAAACGACAAAGAAATCACGTTTGTTGTAAGGGAGCCCCAGTATTTTATTGTTTTTAGTAGGTATTTGTTGTTATAGCGGCAACAGAAATACATCATCTGTGAAATTTTCAACTGTCTAGCTATCACGGTTCGTGAGATACAGCCTGGTGACAGACAGGCGAACAGACAGACGGACAGCGGAGTCTTAGTAATAGGGTCTCGTTTTTACTCTTTGGGTACGGAACCCTATAAAACTATACACACATCTTCTTAACAGCAACAAGGTGGATCGCGGATAATATTTAACGCGGATGGAGCCGCTGGCGAAACCTAGTATAAAATATTAGTACCTAAAATACCGTATCTAGAACGTTGGCGCTTGCAAGCTCTATGGTATAATGCATCTAGATTGCTTTTGACGCGTAGCTGTCTATTATTAAATACTACTGTTACTTTTCATTTTCAAGGTCTATCGCCTTTTTATTTTCGCAATTTTTATCAAGGTTTGATTTTAGAAAAAGTAGTAATTGCTTATAACCTTTTTAGACAAATTCAGGCATGTCAATTTACATGAATTTCGTCTTAATGTTTAACCTTCAGGGCACTTGTTCGGGGGAAATTCTCCTATATTTATGAAGCATGAGGATACTTTATAACAGTCGCAAACTGTCAAAAACACTTCTTATTTCTTTATTTTGACCATGTTTTTCACATTTATTGTTTTGAGACTCGAATTCTAAAGCTTTTTAAGTACGGGAAGATTGACACGAGTCGGGCTAAGTTTCCGATGATTCCATCCCAAAATTTTCAGTTGCGTTTCGGAGTCGAGATTTGAGCCCGATTATTGGCCTTTTCGGATTAATACATTAAGCTGAACTTGTGAAATATGGATTCATTAGGTAGGAGATTAAGCAGGGGGAATAGCGCTCACTGGGTAATGGCGCTCACCTCTGTAACTTTGTCAAAATGAAACATAGCAACACGCCGCGGCCCGTAAAGCGTGGGGGTTGGGGACCTCAAACAGGTAGCGACGCGTAAGCCCAGTCAGCTCGCGGCTCGTGACCGTGAAGTGTCTTTCTCCATAAACTGATCTAATTTTCGATTCGGTCTTTTCGTCGGTAAGTCCAGACTTTTGATACTTATTTAATTATTGACATCAGTTTTCCGAGTATAAAACTATTCTCTTTTATGATAATGAAACCAATTTTGAACAATTGTATTTGAATGTTTATAAATTTCAAGTTAAATACAAAACGACCGTTTGGGGTTATACCGCTCACCTGAGCGCCATTACCCCTTAATCACTTTTTGTTTCTTTTTCTTAAAGACATGCCCAGTAATCTTAAACGAACCACCGCTAAATTGGCTTGGAGTGAAGAAGACCTTCAATCTGCTAAAACTGCGATCGATTAAGGGATGTCTAAAAGAAAAGCCGCAAATCAATTTAAAATACCATTTACAAGTTTGAGATCGACTAAAAAATGAAAGTTCTTGAGAGAATGAAGATGAAGACCACCTTTGCGACGACAACAGGATGACGAAATTAATGTGGCTGATGAAGACTACATTATTTCCGAAGAATTTGGAAAAAATAACGAGATGTGGTATCGCTGTACCACCTGCGGACTGTAGTCCCATGGTATATGTTCTGGATGGGATTCGGCAGATGGATACATCTGTGATACCAAATGTGTACCCAATCATAGAATCTTACTTTTTCTTATTATGATTACCTCTAAAAATAATAATTGAAGTTAATTTGGTATTGAAGATAATAACAATTTTTTTTAATTATAGAAGGCTTACTTCACTACAAATAGGTATAATTGATGCTAATTTGTGATTGTAGACTTTACTTTAATTATTTAAGGTTGATCTCACGCTTAATAGTGTAATGAAAATGGATCTTACTAGACATTTTTCCAAAAACATGTTTGAGCGTAATTACCCCTTTGCCTGAGCGGCATTACCCAAAGTCAGGGGCAATGGCGCTCAAACCCATTTTTTTTTTTAATTGTTTCCTAATTCTTATTAGTCAAAGATAAATACGTTTGGTGTTAAAGTGTTGATTACTGAATAGTTAAACTACTAACATGTAGTTTAACTATTCAGTAATCAACACTTTAACACACACAAAAACACTTTTTCAAAATTTTGTAGTAAAATTAATATTTTGGAAAATACAGCGTATTTTCCTTAAGTGAACGCCATTCCCCCTCCCTACCCTACAGTTCAATAAGTCCTCTGCATCTTTTGGCTCTTCGTATGTGAAAAAGTCAATCATCCTTAGCTGAATACAGTCGGACAAAAAGTGTAGGTAATTGGGTTTTTCCATTAGGAACTTCTCAGTGACAGCGCGGAGTTTGGAAGTTGGTGGTGTGAGACCTCTGTCTCCGGTCGTGTCAGATTGCCATCCCATCTAATTATGAGAGTGATAGAAGAGGGAGTGCAAAGTGTTTACCCACACACGCCTGCACTATAATATTTCCCGTGCCGATGGCTGGTCTCCGTTGTGATTCGCCCGAAAACGCTTCAGAGGACTAGTATTATTTGGCCACGAACGAATTGATACCAGCTGTGCCTGCCTAAATAAAAGTAAGTTATAATATCAGGCTACAACAACGTCAATGAGGAAAGGGTTGCAAGTTGCTATATGCGGTAGGCCGGTGACCTCGGGGCTCGAAAGTAAATGACCTCACTTAGTCTGTGGTCGGGCTAATGCGTTCTCTTGACAAGCCTGCTTCTTTGTCTTTTTGTTACAACTTTCAGTACCTACCTGTTTGACGATTAAAATGTTATAAATCGATTGTGTTCATGAACATACCGTCGGTCTAGATGTGACACCTCGTAACTACTATTTTTTGGTACTTAAAATTAGATTTATATGCAAAAAATAGGGTAGGTAGATTACTAAAAAATCTAATTACTTACCTACTCCGTCAGATAGATTTCCAACAAATGTTACACTATTATTTTTTTCTTTTTTCACGAAAACAAAAAATTAAAACGATACAGTGCGTTGAACACTTGTACCTACACTTGTACATACAAGCGACGTCACAAGCCTCCACTCCTGATCTTTGATGCGTTTTTTCTTCGTATTTTTTATTGATTTGAAAAAGCAAAAAATACGCCTACAATATTTTTCGATAATCTAACTGACAATTCATAAATTTTTAACCAGGAATCATACCTATTTTCAAAAATAATTCTCGTGTTTTAACTCGATTACCTACTATTCAAAACTGAATTGCAGTGAGCTCTCGTTACAGGCATTTAAATGAAAACTCAATTTGGTGTAACCTCGTAACTTCGTTAGACATAGGTACTATATAGTCTAGTTAAATCTTACGAGAGGTAACACCAGATTAAATTGGCTACGGAACCCTAAAAACGGAAAAAAATCAGTATGTTGAATGGGAGCTCCTCTTAAATATTTATTTTATTCAGTTTTTAGTGTTTGTTGTTATAGCGGCAACAGAAATACATCACTTGTGAAAATTTCAACTGTCTAACTAACACGGTTCATGAGATTCAGCCTGGTGACAGACAGACGGACAGCGGAGTCTTAGTAATAGGGTCCCGTTTTTACCCTTCGGGTACGGAACCCTAAAAAGGGTTTTGACAGACGGTCAGACAGACAGACGGACAAAAAAGTGATCCTATAAGGGTTCCGTTTTTGCCGACTGAGGTAAGGAACCCTAAAAATAACTTGATTTAAGTAAGTAGTATTTATTTTGGTTCAATTATCGCTTTCCGATGTCGATCCTTGTATAGGTGACAATAGAAAGACAAAGTGATTTCTCTATGGCTCAGAGAGCACGTTAAGCATAGGCATACGTTAAGCCGTTGGTCCCGGCTGTCATTTGTAGATCTTTGACAGTTGTTATATTATTTAGTCTGAACCAGAAAACGAAACCAGTCTTCCCAAGGGGTCTCGTGTTACCTCAGTTATTGGGTTGTGGAGATCCCAGACTACCGTATTTTACAAAATTTATTAATTCCTACAAAACTGGCTAATACAAGAAAATTTTTACAGCGTCAATGAATTCCTAAAAAAATACTCTTCGGATTCCTACCATTTTAGAAATGCATTGTGAACTTTCATTCTATGGTCTTTCGTGTTTTGTTTTATAAATTTTATGTCCGTTATTTTACTTTTATTGTTTTCCTTTTTAAATTTTACTTCGTACATACCTACCTAATTTATTTTACATGGTTATGTTGTTTCATTAGTTTTTTTTTTAATAATTGATGATGTGTGTAAACAACATTCATTAAATTTTATGTATACCTACCTAAATATTTGCATGCTATCATATTATGGCGAAATGTGTCTTGCACCAAAAACATATACTTAGGTACATATGTAACATCTTTTTACCACGTTTTTTGCAAATAAAAAAACTTACTTACTTACGTGGAGCGGCTGCCTATCAGAACTCCACACTCATTAACTGGGTAGCAGTGGCTGAAGACTGGAGTCAGATTTTTTTACCTACTTCTTACAATCCTAAAATATAAATGACAGACGGGACCAATGGCGTAACATGCTTTCCGAGGCACGGAGGAGTCTCGGTATATTAAGATGGTCACCCATCCTTAGACCGACCTCGGCAAGCGTTGCTTAACCTTGGAGATCGACCAGTGCAGCTGTTAATATTTAGCCGCCAGCTTCTCCACCCCAGACTGGTACATGGATCTGTATAACAAACAGTAGTTGCTAGTACCTACTAAGTAAGTACCTACCTATTTATATTTAAGTAAAACTTATTCCACCACATTCTTCAGTAAGGCGTGGCAAATCTTGTGATTTGAATTGCTAATTTATCCACGACTGTTACCTTTGATCATGTATCTCCTTACTTCCAATAGCAAATAAATCATGAATGGTAACCTACTTCTCAAACTACACTCAGCAGAGAACTAAGTTGTGCTTCTGTAGTCAAAGTCAAAGCATTTATTTCAATTAACCATTTACAGGCACTTTTGAATAGTCAAGGTCGGTCAGTCATAGAGGTGAAGCTATTTGCACGTGTCAAAGCGTAGATTCTTTGGAGAAGAACGTGCAAGAAACTCCATGGACACTTTTTTAAATCAATAAATTGTTACAAAGTTGTGGTTACATTTAAAGTAATTTGTTTTTGTTTAAAGTAATTCATATTATGTGAGAACAATGTAGAAAGACGTGCACGACAAAAGCGTCCGAAACAAAAAAGAAACAATTCAAAGTAACAGTGTCAGCACGCATTCATAGTCATAATCATTTCAGCCGAAAGAAGTCCATTTTCCAGGGGGTCTACTCTCTAAGGCCGCTTACACATTAGGACTTATAGCTCCGTCTCTTTCCCACCGGAAGTAACGCGCTACTGTCGCGCTGCTAACGTCCTAATGTGAAAGCGGCCTAAGCCCGAAGTCCGTAGTGTCAGGCATTTTCTACTCCGTAGAGAGTAGACGCCAAGGGCCACGGTGACTCTTTCGAACAAATTCCGCCACTCTGGCCGGCTCTGGCCCTAGCTGGCCCCGACTACTCTTAGAGACGCGCGTGGAACACTACGCGCCGTCAACCCGGGCCTTTTTTATGTATGGGAAATCATCAAATGACTCCTGCCGCTTTCGTTGGAGTGTCAGACTCTTACTGACTAAAACCCATCCGTACTTCTCCTAGTGCCCTATGCTTTCCAGGACCGCGGTAACTCTTTCGAAACAAATCCGCTACCCTGGCAGAGATTAGACCCTTGGTTCTGATCGGAGTGCGAGCTACCCAACGCTCGCCGTCCACAGGCCCGTGCCTACGGTGGCCGGGAATCATCCTGCGACTCCCGTCGCCCGGGGCGTCTTCTTCTATTTATTTATTTATTTATGAATGGGCTAGCTCTTAACCTCGATCACACCTGATGGAAAGCGATAAATGAGGTCCATGATGAAGCGAGAGTGCCCAGAAGATGCCTTGAGGCACTGATACTCCCACGCGTCGACGAAACACAGCAAGCTGCTTGACGCCGAACTCCGGTGGGAGGGTGGTCGCGAACCAGGCGGGCGTTAGCCCTACCACCGCAAGGGAAGGATTGGCCAGTCTTATAAGGTGTTAGATGAGACAGTCCAGGATGCGCCGAGCGCTCGGTTCAGATGAGTGTCTGATGGAACAAATTGCGCTACACGAGAAGGATCCTTCATGCATCCCAAAATTATTAATTAATAATTACCCATTGTGGCTGCTCCTCAAAGAGGGGACTTATCGCCACAATAGTGGCATGCACAGATACCTACTTGCGGCTTAGCACGAATGTTTTCATTTGACGTAAGTAGGTTTAGCAACGTTACAGTATCGTTTTCCGGCTCACGCTGAAAACCAGCGCCATGAATTCGTGTCTTCGTGCACGGGCCTCGCCATTATGCTGAGCGTTAGCCGTTTTGCGCGGTGGAGACACATTATATTATTGTTTGCTGTATAAGTTTACACCTGATTTTGTTTTTTTTTTAATTTTTTTATTTAGGCCTATGGCAATTTTGTGTATCTGCGTCACTTTCACGTAAATAAACAGTTTTTCTTTCTTTCTTTCTTCATTTAATGGGATATATCGTTTTGGGAAGACTACCTTTACGATAACCCTCGGTAAGACTGCTGTACTGCAGTGTGATTCTGTAAACATCTGAGCATCGTGTAAGCTTCAATGAGGTGAACATCAAGGGAGATATACCTACTGACGGCCTAGCACAAATGTTTTGATTTCACTAAAGTATAGTAACTTAACGTTACAGTATCTGAATGGATATGTCGCAGCCAACTAGCTGAATCCGCCGTTTCATTAAAAGTCTAGCCTTTTCATTGAACTGTACCGTTTAATCAGCGACATAAGTGATACGGTCAAGTCATCAAACGATATTGAACAAAAGATGTCACATATGTCGCTGAAAAATCGGCACATTTAAATGAGAAGGCTAGGCAACCAATTAAACGGCTGATTAAGCGAATTGGCTGCGACAGATATATCGTTTTGGGACAGACTACCTCTACGATACCCCTTGGTAAGGCTGCTGTACCTACTGCAGATTCTGTAAACAATATTTCACCGTGTAAGCTTCAATGAAGTGAACATGAAGTACCTACCTAAGCTGTCAATCCATCATACAAACAAGATGGAATGACAGTTCACTTCACGCTCACTGCACTAAGCGTACACGGTGAGATTGACAGAATAGACTGACTGTAGTGGTGTCAAATTGACAGGCTTCTGATCTAACTCTCCACCCGTAACAACTGTCAAACAAATGACAGTTGGGAACAACGGCAGAGGGGCAACGAACGTGATTTTCTCGGTAGTTCGCGTCAAATAACTGTGCCCCTCTGAAGTTGGCTACGAGTGGCTGCGTAGTAGTCAAAATTACGAACAAACTGCAACTGCGCATGCGCGGGGCGGGGATTATGGCGGCGCGATTTTATGTCTCAGTCGCTCGTTTACGTTCGATGCATGCTTGCGTCCCGCTTGCTCCCGTCTACGTGACTGCACCTGCGCGATCTTTGCAAATGGCTAACTTCAGAGAGGCACAGTTATTTGACGCGAACTGTAAATAATGGATGGTCACCCATCCACAGACCGTCTCCGGCAAGCGTTGCTTGACCTCGAAGATCGACCCTTGTGGCTGTTTTTCTTTAGCGTCATTTATCATCGTTACAATTGCATTACTTACTTATTACTTTGCGCGTTCTTATCAACTTCGTAACAAATCGAATGTACCTACTTAGGTACTTTCTTTATGTACTTATGTAATGTAGTTTGGAATAGCGATAAAAGTTGATTATTTTAAAACAACGCAATGGAACACTACGTTGCGCTCAAAAACGGCCATAGTGTCCGGTTCAAATAGGATTAGTAGCTAGCATTCTATTCCTAAATTGTGTATTGTCTATGGGTATAGTAGGTTCCAGATTAATGTGCAATAACGGTCATTGACCCACATACATTTATTGACTTTCTTAAAATCAAAAACAGAAATAAATACTTAGAGCAGTCCTGAATCTTCTTCTATCGTGATCCTTTATGTTCTCTAGTAATGTAAAATGGTTCATAATGTATTGTTCGGGTATCTACGAAGGGATATTAGGGAAAGGTCAATGTACTGTATTGCAAGTTTATCTGGCACAAAGTATAGCATGCAGGATCTAAAGTTGACAGCACAGAAATATCAATGTCAAATATTTAGAATAGAATAGAATAGAATAACGTTTATTGCCTCCAGTATTACAGCTAGTCGTATTGGAACTATACACAAAACTATACTATCGGAAGCAAAAGGTTCAAGTGTCAGCATTATGCTTAGGTCCCCTATTGGGTATTTATAGGGTAAAAGTTTCAGATTTGTCCCACTAGATGGCTGATCGTTCCCGTTTTCTACTGGGTGGATCCCATCAGCTGCATGCATGATTATTGGTGGGCAGGAGTCCCTGCGCAGTATCCATTCATTAAAATTATATGTAAAATAATAATATAGGTACTTGACAATGACACTTCAGTGCTGCCACCTATAGTATCTGCACGTTCTTTATGGTTCTAATAATAAAGTAAGTACTATCATGATCAAGTTCAGGCTTGGCTTATCTAAGTATTTCAAGATTATTCATTAGGGGACGCCCCACTCAAGATTGGCCTAAAACTTCAAATATAGAAGTAGGTACCTACTTGACTCAGGTAAATACATATAAGTACACACCTATATAATCTTTTCTTATCTATACATAAAGCATTGCTATCGTTGCAATATTAAGGGCCAATTTCACCAATAAAACTGAACGCGATCAGCGAGTAAACCACGTCTAAGAGCTGTCAGTGTCATTATTTTTCTATGGAAATATTTACACTGACAGTTCTTGAACGCAGTTTAGATGTACTGATCGCGTTCAGTTTCATTGGTGAAATCCGCTCTAAGTAGGTAGGTACCTACAGTGTATTTTTATTTTTCACCTGTAAGACCGAATTATCAATACCTACACAGATTTTTATGATAGGTAAGATTGATAACAAATTATGCTATTACCTACGTCATATTCTAGAAATTCATTCAAAATATTAAAGATTGAGTTGTTCTTAGAAAACTTTTGTTTTTATTTCGTTTTTGGGGCAATTTTCCGCTAAGTAGGTATGTATGTAGCAAATGTAGATAGTTAAGTACTCCTACTTTTATTTATTCGAGATTATTCAATTTTGGAACCACACACTTTACGTCATGAACTCATGACTGTGTTCAAATCAAGAAACTTCTATTACAACCTGGAATGTGCACAGGCTGTCGATACGCGGTCCGAGGGAGATAGCTTCGCGAGAGCCCTCTGTCCCTTTCATTAGGGTGACCAACCAATATAATGTAGGTTGAGACTAATATAATAGGATATAATATATTAACCAATAATTTGATTTCATAAGTTAATAATAATTATGCTTTAAGGATGGATTAAAGTAAAACGCATTAAACTATGTTTTATTATATCCTGGGGCCTAAGTGTTTTTAGCTTGTAGCTAGTTTTGTTGCCTTGGCTGGGGGTATTTAAATTCATTTGAAGCCACCACAGGTTAGTCCGGTTAAGCAGTTAATATCCCACGTGTGTTAACTTGCTAGTGGTCATACCTAAAAAAAAAAAAAAAAATATCCTGGGGCCTGAAATGAAGACTGCAAATAACGGAATAATTTTTGATATTTGAATGACTTGGAATGACATCAAGCTATTTTTTCTCCCTGATTCTTCTCCAGGCAGTCTGAAATTATATTTTTTAAATTTATTTCAAATACACGAAGTAACACACCTAAATCAGCGAATGGGAAGTTGAAACTTTTTTGCCATTTCCCTACAATGTTCCTCGGGAAATGTGAAATTTCATGATCACGTCTTTTAAGTATTCGGTACACCATTCCATATAAAGTTTTATTATGCCTACGTTGAAGACTACCTCCTATTTATATGCTGCATTGTGTAAATAATCTTATAATTTCGTTCATTATGGGCACCCTACTTCAAGAATTGCAATATACTTACTTGAAGAAAGAAACACCGCATCCTGCATAGGATTCGATTTTGCAACCGAACAGCTTTTGAATCGCACACTTTTTAACCATCTTTATTACATCCGAATAAAGAAATTGATTGTTTTACACCAAATAAATATGGCTGGTGGGTTACCAGTCTAACTTATATAATTATATATTATTCTACTAATAATCTTTTCTTTTTAATTACATTTCAATACAGTATCTAAATTATTGCTAAAAAAATGTTCTCATTCTAACAGATAATTTAAAAATATTAGAAATATATCAGAACGAAAGTTAATGTTTTTTTTAATAAGACACGACAATATTATTTTTTCCTACCATTCCTACTAAATTCGGGAATAATCCTCCTGGCAACACTTTAGAAAGGGACACAGGGCTCTCCAAGCGCTTTCTCCCTCGGACCGGATTTCTCTTTGACCAAGTGATTGTCTGTAATAGAACTTAACTTCATAAACATAAGGTTTATTTTTATATTGGTGTCAAATTGACAATGCTCATTCCAGGTTGTAGTAGAAGTTCCTTGGTTCAAATTGTATTGCAATTTGAACATTCAACGCGGCAACGCTCTCGCTGCCAGTATTCTGGGCACTTTTGTCATTGACAGCGATGTGGATGAATTTTTTGATGCCCAATGATTTATTTGGTTTTTATACACGTTTGCACATAATTTGGCAATTTTTAGTCTAGTTTGTATATAGTTAGGTTTAGTAGATATAAATAGTTAAATTAGGTACCTAGTTAAATATAACCATGTGACACCCAAATGAGAAATACATGAATTTCAATTTGAAAAATAGAAGTCAACTCGTTTCTGTCATTCCACAAGGATCGCATTTAGGGCCCTTACTTTTCATCATTTTTATTAACGATCTCGTGACAAAATTAGACTGTCCCTGTCTGTTGTATGCCGACGATCTGAAGTAAATTCATATCTATAAATAACAGCTCCGATTGTGAATTCCTTCAGAACGATCTGAATATCATTTCCAATTGGTGGTTTTTGTATGATTTTTAACATAAATAAATGCTTTTACAAAAAAAAAGTATTAAGAAAATTTATGACTACAAACTCGAAGGTCAATCATTATCTAGAGCGAAAGCATGTAGCCAGAGATCTTGGCGTGTTTTTCGATGAAAAGCTTTCTTTCAGAGATTATTACGACAACATCACGAACAGAGCATTTAACTTCTCGGTTTTATATTTAGGACTACCAAAGGATTCAAAAACCCTCAAAGCTTCCTATTACTTTACAAAAGCCTAGTAAGAAGCATATTGGAGTATTGTTCAGTAATGGGCACCGTACTACGCAGTACACTCTGACAGAATCGAGAGTGTGCAAAAGAAGTGTTTAAAATGGGTCTCGTACCGATATGGTCTCGCAAGAACGCTACAAAGTTATTCGGATCGCCTTATTAAGTTTAATTTGGTACCTTTGCATGTTTGTCGCAAACAGCAGGATTTAATAAACCTTCATCGAATCCTACACTCCACGCTGGACTCATCTGCCCTGCTGTCCTCAATTAATATCAATACTAGGTATACCAATGGGCCTCATCAGAAGGCTTAAAGTCACCCAAAGGGCAATGGAGAGGGCAATGCTCGGAGTTTCCTTGCGTGATCGAATCAGGAATGATGATATCCGCAAGAGAACCAAGGTTACCGACATAGCCCGAAGGATCGCCAAATTGAAGTGGCAGTGGGCAGGGCACATTGCTCGCAGAACAGATGGTCGATGGGGCCGAAAAGTTTTGGAGTGGCGACCGCGTACCGGAAGACGCAGCGTTGGCGCGGCCTCCCACAAGGTGGACCGATGATCTGGTGAGGGTGGCGGGTAACCGATGGATGCGAGACGCACAGGACCGGTTGTTGTGGCGACGCTTGGGGGAGGCCTATGTCCAGCAGTGGACGTCTTTCGGCTGATATGATGATGATGATGATGATGACTAGGTATACCTCCCGAAAGCCAAGAACTTTTTCACTTTTGGTGTATACAAATAACACCTCATATTACAACCCTATCGTTAGAATGTGTCGCCTCTATAATGAAATATCAAAAGATGTCAATAACAGTATAGACATCTTCGATGCTCGTGCCGTTGCTTTTTAACCGACTTCCAAAAAAGGAGGAGGTTCTCAATTCGATTGTATTTTTTTTTTTTTGTGTTTGTTACCTCATATCTCCTTCATTTATCAACCGATTTGAAAAATTCTTGTTTTATGTGAAAGGATATACTTCTCGATTGGTCCCATTTAAATTTTATCAAAATCGGTTTAGCAATTTGGTTTTTAAATCCAAATAGCTGGAAAAAATATGTAGAAAAATCATTCATGTATGCGAAATTGCGTATTTTTGCTTTTCTGTGACTTTTCAGTGGTGTTGTTAGGTGTGGGTGGGGTACCAGTAAAAAGTGAAAAATAAAAAACATTTTCACAAAAAAAAATCGACTTCAAAAAAACACTACAAAGTACAAAATAACTTTAATTTCGGAAGTCGGTGTCAATTAACTAAGAAGCAACCAAACACCGACTACCGAAATTAAAGTTATTTTGTACTTTGTAGTGTTTTTTGAAGTCGGTTTTTTTTTGTGAAAAAGTTTTTTTAAAAGATTTGTATGTGCTCTTCCTCTCTGATGTTTTAAACACTGTTTCTGTAACTGCTTTTTGCTTGTAACATTAATTATATCTATCGTGTATAGTTTCCTACACTTTCCCTATCTATGTTTAGCTGGGAGTGTGTCGAATGGCAGACGCGCTGCGTTTTAGTTAATATTATGTAGGTATTGCACTCGTGAACTCCTACTTGTAGTTAACATTTATTAATATTTTGTTGTTGCATGACATGTTGTGTGATTAGTGATTACGCTCTGGGTCATAATGAGATCGAAACCTACGATGTGTATTTTTGTTATTATTTTAATATGATTTTAACCTGTTGTTAATTAAGCCTTGTGACTAAATAAAAAAAAAAAAAATGCATACGTTTTTAAATGGCTATTTTAATACTAACATAGAACGAATCAAAGAGGAGTTAAGTAAATAAAAAACAGCCGTATGGCTTGATCGCTGGCTGAGGTCAGTTCGTGGATGAGTGAGTAATGTGAGCATCCATTACCATACAAATAAGTATAAAAAAACAGCCAAGTGCGAGTCTGGCTCGCTCGCGAAGGGTTCCGCAACATTATCTATAAAAAAAACATTAAAAATCACGTTTGTTCTATGAGAATATTTATGTTATTCTGTTTTTAGTATTTGTTGTTATATCGGCAACAGAAATACATCATCTGTGAAATTTTCAACGTGTCTAGCTATCACGGTTCACGAGATATAGCCTGGTGCCAGACAGACAGGCGGACAGACAGACAGACGAACAGCGGAGTCTTAGTAATAGGGTCCCGTTTTTTTTGGGTACAGAACCTCAAAAACAGATATTTCCATTAGACTCCTCCGACCACAGATACTGATAGACATAAAAGTCTATCTTTAACTGTGCCTTCGACTCTTGGAAAGCACGATAAGCCGGGTTGCTCCCGGTCCCGGGCCGTCCCGGCTGCTATTTGTAAATCTTTGACTGTCGTTACGGATGGCCACAAACCAGTATCTGACACTATTCTTACCAAAGGTTATTGTGTTACCTTGCCGATTACCTACTGGTTTGTGGAATTCAGATAGAAGAGAATTAGTCGCTCTATCAGCTCCATGTAAAATACTGATAGTCAGCTATACCTACCTATCCGGTTAGACTGGAAGCCGACTCAAAAATAATTGGGAATAGGCCGGGTCAATCTGGGCAGATTGACCCGGCCTATTCCCAATTATTTTTACCCGGTACCATCTCTGTGATCTTGATCAATGAGGGGTTAATAAGCTCAAGTCCTGTCACAGGATGCGTGCTACATTTCAAATCAAAATAAAAAGAAAAGCAGAGTTGACAGTTGTCTATGAAACAATCCAACATTTTGCGAATGCGACGCGCACTATCAATTAGTGATGTCATATCCGTTTCCTGTGATAAGTAATTGAATAATTAATGTATAATTGATTGTAGTTTCGCGTAAGTAATTAGTATTTCATAATACATAATGAAGCATGTTTTGAATTACGAGAGGAAAAAGCGAGACAGACTCGTTCACCTATTTGGAATTTAATTTTTTGATTATTCGTGTGTTGATAAACGTCGTTTGATAAATGTAGGACCGCGTAACATAGTTTGTGGAGGTGTAGGTAATAAAAACAAGTGCGAGTCTGACTTTCGCACCGAGGGTTCCGTACAAACTCATATATATCATTTATAACTGCTTCCTCAGAAAAAGGGTCTGTAGGTACAGATTGACTGACAGATGGACAACGAAGTGATTCTATAAAGTAAAGCCTAGGTTATACAGTGCGAGGTGGCATGCGAGCTGACCTAGTCAGTTACTGAGGTGCAGCAGCAGCTACTCGCACCGTGTGACCGCATCATACGAGTTACTGTCATGTGCGAGTGGGTCAGTTGCTCGCGTCCGAGTTACTAAAACATTTTTTGTTTCACTCGCCACTTGCCTTCCCACACCACGCCACAAGCTCGTACCTACTTTGTAACCTGGAGGCCTACTATCAACTATTATTGCGATACAATTGACGACCTAAAGTAAACTGATTTGCTATTTCATACTACGACGTCATTAAAGCGATCCAGTTTGGGTTGACGCCAAATCAACTCGGCACGGCAATTGGATCGCAAACTGTTCTCGTTCGTTCATTTTTCGTACCATGAGGTAACATTTCAACCTAAATTGGATAGCTTAGGTGTCCAAGTAAGTGAACCAAAAAAATTTGCTATTTTCTTGGCGTGAAGTCAACCGTTTTATTAATAACTGTTAAAAAATAGTGAAAATATACGTAATTCAAGACATTTCAGTTGAATATATAGTGCTTCTTAAGCTATTTTTATTGTAGATGTCGGACGAATTAGTCCTTTTTGAATTCATGGAAAATGATAATGAAATAAACACAACACGGCGACAAAAAAGACGTATAACACAGGAATAATACCCCTTTCTTTTCAATAATTAATAGATACTTTCAAAACAAATCGCAACAATAAAACAAGAACCGCCCGGCGCGCGGCGCCTCCTGCCAGGCTGCCAAATTAAACATGAGTGGAGATGCGTTCTTAACTTAATCAATTTATTTTTAAGACAACACTAAGCAAACCTTTAATTTCTAATAGAATTATATAAATTACTTACTATTATTTAATAAATACTAAAAAGGGCTTATTACATGTCGATCATGCACCGATTCACATAGTGATCATATCGAGTTTATTGACTGCTCGTTGTAATGTAAGGCCAAGAATCTTAACAATTAATACAAACAATTATTTTTAAGTGTTTCGATATCGATAGATAACGGTAACACTGTTATTTAGGTTAAACATTTCACAATGATTGGTTAATTGCAATTGCATTACTATCCTTATCAACTTCTTTGTTTATGTGGAGTTAAGTAAGGCTGCTTACTATAATCCTATATCTCAGCATTAATAAATAAAAAAAAACTTATACATATTGTGTTAATGTTATACAAACATAATAAAAGCCATGTCTGAACCTGCGCGCTTGAAAAAAAGGACCAATCCGATTCCCGACGTCCTCTCTACGATCACACAACTGGGGGTCTACTCTCTAAGCCCGAAGTCCTTAGTCTAGTACTTACGATCTGTCAAATCGTTTTGTCATTCATTCTTAGCTCGGGTTCGGGACTAATCGTAAGTCCGTAGGTGATACGGAGTGGAAAACGCCCGAAACTAAGGCCGAAACTACGGACTTCGGGCTTAGAGAGTAGACCCCCAGTCCCGGGTAGGCTTAAGAGACGGAAGAGCTCTCTTTATTGCACAGAGTTCATTCAAGACCGTCCACCAATTGCGAGAACCGAGCTGTGGAAAAAACATCATCCGCCGCCACCCGACTACTTGCAACCCCAAGAACATCTGCCACCTGTACGTGATCTGCAGAGGCCTATATGGAAAGCACTGAATCGGTTGCGCATCCAGGTAGGCCGCTGCAGGCATAACCTGGCAAAATGGGGTTCCATAGACCTGTCGGATACATAATGTGAGTGCGGCGCTCCTGTTCAGAGCATGAGCCACACGTTGGAGTGCCCCAAGTGCCCATGCACCTGAACTATAGAGCATCTGATTAATGCCACCGACTCTGCAATTGCCGTGGCCACCTAGGTACTGGGCCCAAAAAATCTAAGGAATTAACCATCGACTCGAAAAGAAGAACAAAGATATAAAAGATTTTGTAATTCATATATCTGTTGCACTCACCTGATGTACCAGGTACATGTACATGCACCCAATGAGCCATGATGGTGCAACACGGCTTATCATAACTGATGTCCATCAGAATGCCGTTGACGCTCCCACGTACTCTGTATATGATAGACGCTATCCTTTTTCGAAGCGGAAGTACGGTGTTGAAACTTTTGAAAGCTTTTGACAGCAATGCCTTGTTCTGTAGTGTCAAGTGGTCGTTGACGTAAATCCGTTGGTTTCCAGGAAGGTTTATTTGCCCTGTAATTAAAGGAGCAGTCTTGAACAGTAGTCTCGTAGCGGCAATAAAGTCCACATGACGGTTGCAGAAACTCACTATGATAGGTTTCATGTGATCTATAAGTACTTATGTGTATTTCTTTGACACGTCCCTGAAGCCAAAAGTGCTAGATAGATTTTAATCGAGATAGAAGCACCCTTCCTTGCAGTTTTTGATACAAGGTGCTCTCCACACGTCATGGTGCTTCATATTTAAGCTGTATGGCCGAGGGCCGACCCCCTGCGGCCATAGTTTGATCTGAAACGGGAGATGAATCTTAGAAATGCAGTTATCCAGGATTGCGGAGTTGTTCGAAAGAGTTACCACAGCCCTGGAACGCAAAGGGCATGTGGAGGAACACTAGCGAGTTTTACTCAGCAGAGTCTGACAGTCCCTCCCGCTCCGCATTGAGGAGCTCACATCCACAAAAAAATGGTAATGAAATTATGTTCAAGCATCATACTGCCATATTTTTGGTCACATACCTTTAAAGGAAAATAATTAACTTTAAAATTAGTTTTTCTATATATTAAAGATGAGCTTTTGATGTCGGTTATCGCGTAAAAAAGTAACCTATGACCTTCTCCATATCCCAGGCTAAACATCTGCCAAATTTCAAGACGTTTTGCGGTGATGCGTAACAGACAGACAGACAGAGTTATTACTCTCGAATTTATAATATTAAATCATTATCATAAAAAAGTAGGGATTTTTATGTGTTTAGTTTGCATTAATCGTGATGACCTTAAGAGCATGTACGCCGTATGTCATTTCATTCAAACTTTCAAGTCCTTATTCTTCAAAATGAATGAACCGATTTTAACGAAACTTGGTATGCATACGCTAGATATCCAGGTCTAAATAGTTATCAGAGAACATTTTTGAAAAAGATTTTAGAGGGAGAGAGAGAGCGATTTTAAGTTTCTATAGAAAGTGAAAAATCACTGTATCCTTCCCCCTGAACTTTTTTTTAAATTTTTTTTCTGATAACTATTTAGATCTAGATATCTAGCGTATGCATACCAAGTTTTATTAATTTCGAAAAATAAGGATTTGAAAGTTTGTATGAAAAGCCGTACCGCGTAAACGCTCTTAACGCCTTGAGTATCGGGCATAAACTTAGTGCCACGACATTTTCGTTCACAAGTTACTTTAAAAACCTAATCAGAATACTCGGCAAGCAGGATATCTACATTATAATATAATCAGATGACCTTGACAGAGCTACATCGTAACACACATTTTGCGAACCGATAAGCGGTTACTTAATCATAAAGTTTATAAATCAAATAAATAATATCGATGCAACGTAATACGTAAATATTGTTATAATTAAATTAACCTTTTTGAGTTTATCTCTGAATAGGTGGATTAAGATGCAAACCTGCGTATGTCATAATGTCAGTGATTAAGGCTGGTTGCATACCTACGCACGATTTCCCGATTCGGTTTCCTGATCAGGAATTCAGATTCGGAGTCCTGAATGATTGTCTTGCATACAAAATGTTTAACTAAGCGCACACGTTCGTTTACTTTCCGAATGGAAAAATATCTGACGGTCCTTTCGAAAACAAGCTTTATGTTCGGGTCTGAAGAACGGAAAATCCGGTAAATCGAACGTCTCACGGAATTCCTGATCGTAAAACCTAATCGGGAGACCGCGCGTATGTGGCCAGCCTAAGGGCCAAAACCATAGAGTTTTAGTCTTTGGGCAAAACATATATAATGGCGATATAATGTCGTATTGTAGTCCCCCTGAGGCCCTGACAGATTTCGGCCATTGCGGCCAATCTCAACGGAGACATATTATAAATTTATAATGCACAAGGTGTGTCTTGAAACACAGGTGGACTCCCTCTTCCATAACTTTCATATTTCGATGGAACGGCAACCCGACACGACCGGAGAGAGCTCTGGCGCAGGACCAGCGGCTTAACGTGCTTCCCGAGGCACGAGGATGTCACACCACCAACTTCCAAACTCCAGGCGGTCACAGTGGAATTCCTATTGTAAAAACCCTATGACACTCTTTGCCCGAACTGGGAATCGAACCCAGGACTTCACACTCGGCAGTCGCGCTTGCGCGAAGCACGGCAGTATAGTTTTCAATACGATGTTGAAAACTTAATCTTTCCCAAATATGTCTCCTTGTATTTTCTTCTGTTTTGGGTGCAGGATGATCAAAGACTATTAAAACCATGAGGGTGACCAATACTGCCCATCCATATAGCAATACACCAGGGGTCGAGTCTGCTATTGCAATCGTGTCTCAATGACCGGTCAATGATCGATTTTTGACGTATAACGTCAAACTTATGACACATTTCCCATACAAAAACTGTCAAAGTTGTCAAATATTCGATCACTGACCGGTCATTGAGACACGATTGCAATAGCAGACTCGAGCCCCTGAACTGTTGGTCCCGGTTGTCATTGTAGATCTTTGCCAGATGTTACGAGAACCTAATCTAAAATAAAAACATCACGTTTGCTGTATGGGAGCCCCACTTAACTATTTATTTTATTCTGTTTTTAGTATTTGTTCATACAGCGGCATCAGAAATACATCATCTGTGAAAATTTCAACTGTCATAGCTATCACGGTTACAGACGTAATCGGTCGGAGATACAGCCTGGTGATAGACTGACAGACGGACAGCGGAGTCTTAGTAATAGGGTGCCGTTTTTACCCTTTGGGTACGGAACCCTAAAAAGCAGCACATACCGAAGTAATTTGTGCTCCACTGGTGTAATTGCTACAAGGCGTTCCGATGTGAGGATAAACAAATAAATAAATAAAATACGGAATGGGAGGCGCAGGATTCTGTCATCAGTTGCCACACCTCGCCGTCGCATCGTGTCTGCACTGTATCATCAAAAATATACGACATTCTGTCGTTTATTTTTATGATGTACATACATACCATCATAGATCTCCATGACACAAAATCGTACGCATCGTGCGTGCCACGATGCAATGTATCATGTGTATGTGATAAGGCCCTTAGGTAGGAATGAAATCTGTATTATATATTACGGGTTATCAAAGTTTCTTATAATCACGCTGGCACTAAAGTCCATAAAGACGACTGATTTCCGCATGCAATGTGCTTTTAGAAAGATGGATTTCTACTTTTGGGCCCATATTCCAAAACGTAAACTCCAACTCAACTCTAACTCCATCGGAGCTTGTCATAAATTGAAGTTTTTGCATTTGTTTGCCACGCTTTCATTAACATTTTCGTGCTCATGTTGGAGTTGCAGTTCGAGTTGAGTTGGAATTTACCGTTTACGTTTTGGAATATGCATGGGCCTTGATTTTCCGTGTTACCTACCTAAACAGATATCAAATTAAAACATTTACCTAAATTCAACTATTTATTTATTTTATATCACTTGAATGGTCAAAAAAGTAGAAGCTAATTGCCTGATCCAAAACATAATATAAAATCTGACTTTATTACCATCCGATTTTTTCCAGGCATCGTTGATAAAATGAAAAGCACGATTTATGCAAAACTAAAGGAACCCTAAAAAAATCACATCCGTTCATTTCACCGAGTTATGCAAAGATATAAATAGGTACTTAATGTTATGACTTGATTAGATATTTTTTTGATTTTTAACCTAAGTAGGTACATGTAGGTATTGAAATAATTATCATATAGGTATATCACCATTTTCATGATTAAATTAACATCATTGCATCCGACTTATAATTAGTAAGTCAGGAAGTTGCAACTTTGCAAGACACACCTAAAAATAACTGTAACCAGGAAACGTAAAATAACAGCAGTATTAATAAAAAACCAATCAATTAACATAATAGACTCGTCCGCAACGCCCGCCACTCGATTCACGTTAAAAAAAGAACGTCAATTGACCTTGACTTTTACCGCCATCGCGCCATTATCCATTATCGTTGCGTTGACATTTATATATAAGCGCGCGAAAGTTACATTTTTTTAAAGAGCATAGACTAAAGGATGACACGTTTGCAAATGAGGTCGTGTTTATGAAGGTGTTTTATTGTTGTGGAAAATAACTTTACAGGTTTGTACTTTGTGATAAATGGAGCGTAGATTGAAAGTAATTATTTTATTTTTAAGAGGCGATTTGCTTGGGTGCGTTGCTGTCTGGTTTCTTTGTTATTTGAGTCATCAACCGGCAAGCTTCAAAATGTTCATAATGGATTCGTTATAGGGATACAAACAAAAAAGGTAAGGATGATGTCTTGTACTTAGTCGTTTCCCAACTGTACCTAGGTATTGGGATCGGATTCCAGTCAAACTGGATTAATTTAGCGGAATACTAGTGAATCGAGGCGACTGCTTCTCTGACTTAACCAGCTCAGTTTCTGGACAACATTGACATGGGGCAGAGTTCCCAGTTTTTTTCGCTTATCGGCTTTAGGTACCTACTCATGTTAATCCCAATAATCGTTAAAACAAATTGTTTTAAAGGCAATAAAGTTATAAGTAAACACCTACGCTATCACGCTATTTTTACAAACTAGTTAGGTCTGTAGAAGGGCCTCCGGACGGCGAGCCCTCTAGGGTCAGTGCCTGCCAGGGTTGCGGAGTTAATAAAAATGTTGCCCCGACCCGAAGGAACACGGGTGGGTGGTCAGTAAGAGTCTGACTGACAGTCTGACACTCCCTGACTAGTTATTTCCAGCTTCACCTTCAGCTTCACCCGCCTGATAGGCGGAAATTATCTCGAAGCAACGTAACTCCCGGGATAAAATCCGCGAAGCATATTATCTCACAATAAATTGTTAGGTATGTTGTGTGGAAAATTTTATTTCTCTTTTCGAATACCTAAGGGCCAATTTAAACACAGGCCGCTAAACACAGGTTACCTCGTAACCTATCTAGAAGAACAGTACTGCACCCACTAACTAGATCTAGAAACTTTATTATACCAGTGTAACTCTACCTTGCATTGTAATGTAGTCCTAAGTTACTCAATAAATTATTAATATTATTATTAAAAAAAAAAAAAACACCAATGAAACTGAATGCGATCAGCGAATAAAGAATAGAATAGAATAGAATAAACGTTTATTGTCTCCAGTATTACAGCTAGTAGTATTGGAACTATACACAAAACTATAATACCGGAAGCAAAAGGTTCAAGCGTCAGCATTATGCTTAGGTCCCCTTTTTTTTTTTTTTTTATTTTTTTTTTTTATATAGGATGGGAAATCGTCAAATGACCCCTCCCGCTCCCGCGGGGCCCCCGCCCCTGGAGCGGCAAGGAGTGTCAGACTTTTACTGACTAAAACCCACCCTTAGTCCTCCTAGTGCCTTTCTTCCCAGGGCCGCGGTAACTCTTTCGAACAATTCCGCAACCCTGGCAGGCTCTGGCCCTGGCGGGCCCCGTCTCCGTTGCTGACTGCTCTTTCCGGCGCGTTCGGAGTGAAACGCGCCGTCGACTCTGGCCTGACCTAATCGGACAGCGAGCTACCCATTGCTCGCTGTCCGCAGGCGTCAGTCACTGCGCCTTGCTCAGGAGCGTCAGTTCCTGAGAGGCGCAGCGACTAACGTTCGTCTGGAGGAGGCGAAATTGGGCCATTACTGGCACTCCATTTCGGCCCCCTCCCGAGCAGTGGCAGCGGCGGCGACGGTGGCGGCGGCTGCGGCGGAAGCGACGGCGGCGGCGGCGGCGGTGGAGGAGGGTTTTCTCCTCGACCCGGCCCTGGCGGGTGGACCGCAGGCTTTGCCCCCAGCCCAGTGATCGGCCGGCTTGCCAGCTGCCGCACATGCGAAGCAGTGCGGCGCGGCGTCGCACGAGCCGGCCCTGTGACCGGGCTGACCACAGCGGAAGCAGTGGTCACTGCGGTCCACCTCCGAGGTGCAGCGTGCTCCCACGTGGTTGCCAACTTGGCAACGGAAGCACCTCAGAGGTCTGGGCTCCAGCAGTTTTACCTGCGCGGAGACCCAGCCCACCAAAAGCCTTCGGCCCTCCGAGACTTTCTTGGCCGCCGACACGGGGCAGCTCACCACTACGGTTCGCATGCCCGTGTTGTCAGGACGCATGGTGCCCGCCTTCACCTCCTCTGCAGAGCACCCCCCCGTCCTGACGACGGCGGCCAACACCTCCTCCTCCGTGACGGAGTCGTCCAGGCCCAAGATGCGCATATCTATGCACTTCGTGGGCCTGGACACTCGGACGTCATCCGCGCCCAAGGACGCCCTAAGCCTTTCGGCTAGGGCGTCCGCGGCCGGACCGCTGCCTGCTCCAGGGATCTCGAGCATCCTGGCCCCGGTCATGGTGACCCTGAGCCGGAGACCCCCGACGATGCCAAGCTCACCGAGGTTGATGGCCTCCTTGGCCTTGGTGAGCGTGTTGGCATACGTCACGCCCCTCTTCACCGCGTCCGGCTGCAGCGTTAAAACTACAGCCGCGGTCTTCGGGGCGCGGAGCGCAGCCGCGACGCCTCGCGCTCGCTGCCGCCGCCTTCTCTCCCGCCTCTTTGCCGCCCTGGCTGCCTTTCCCGCCTTCTTCTTCTCCCCGGCCACTTGCCATTCGGCTTGAGCCGGGGGAGGTTCAGAAGGCGAGGAAGCCGGGGGGAGCTGCTGCACGGCTGGCGCAGGAGCCTTCGCCGTCCGCGCAGCCGCCCCACCCTTGCTTAGGTCCCCTAGTGGGTTACTAAGCGCTGGTTTTCAGCTTAAACCCTTGACTCCTGTTTACAATAAAAATTAAGAGAAAAAAAAAAAACAGTAGGTACATTTAGCAACATCAGATTAAATGATAATTATAAAATGATCATACATTAACGCAATTTAATTAAAAAAAAAAAGGAATAATAATTTTGTGGACACGAACTGGCCATTTCGAAGAAAGGATTTTTTTAAAAATTAATTATAAGTACACATACCCAGACACAAACCCCTACTCCACGATGAGAGGCATCTTTTATAATAACTTGGTGCCATTTTTTTGACAGTTAAAGACAAATATTTTAGTTTTTTAAACCAAGTTTATGAGCTGGCAGTGTCATTATTTTTCTATGGAATATTATACTGACAGCTCTTGAACGCAGTTTAGATATACTGATCGCGTTCAGTTTCGTTGGTAAAATCCACTCTAAGTGTGTTGCAAAACGTCGTTGAAATTGAATACACGCATATATTAATTTGTCATTGCAGTCAGTGATAAAATTTGCTCATGTATCAAAATTTAGTACTCGTACATACTTGTCTATGTCTTTTTATTTTTTTTTTGCAGTCTGACCACCTGTAAAAGCATAATACGAAAAACTCTTACCTACTTTAAAGTTTCCAAAGATACGTCATCTCACTTATGTACTTTAAACAATTGTGCAAATACCTATCTACTTTTACGCAATTGACTCTTGTTTGTTACATCAAAATGAGGCATTACGTTTCAATTTCAATTTTAGTTTAGTCATGAACATATTGTTTTTTTAGGGTTCCGTACTCAACAAGGAACCCTTATAGTTTCGCCATGTTCGTCTGTCTGTCTGTCTGTCTCTACGCGGTTTAAATTTGGAATTTGGTACATTATGGATACCAATATTAATCACGCCAACAGCTGTGGTAAGATAAAATCATGAAAAAAATAAACAATCAGTTCATTCATCGAGAGAAATAAGGACTTGAAAGTTTGTATAAAATGCCGTACGGCGTAAACGCTTCTAGAAGACTGGAAACCTGTCATTTACCACTAAATAAAGTAGGGTTTCACGTGTTCTTACTATCTGCTCAATTCAGATACCCGCCTAAAGTTTGACCACATTTTAGGCTAAAATAGGTCTGTAGAGTTTGACAAATACACAACTTTTAATTCATAATTGAATTGCATTGATATCCACCATTATTTGAATTTATCATTGTACCTATGTATTGAGATGTACACAAAATGCTGTGCTTACCTTTAATTTGGATGCATGCAATGCTATTTTACTAACCGACTTCCCAAAAAGGAGGAGGTTCTCAATTCGGCCGGTATGTTTTTTGTTTTCTATGTATGTACATCGATTACGCCGCGGTTAATGGACCGATTCGCGTGATTCTTTTTATGTTCGACGCGAAATAGCTGCCAGGTGGTCCCATAAAAAAAATATCAAAATCGGTTCAGTAGTTTGGTTTTTAAATACAAATAGCTGGAAAAAATATGTGGAAAAGCCATCCATGTACACGAAATTGTGTATTTTTGCTTTCCTGTGACTTTCCAGTGGTGTTGTTAGGTGTGGACTACCACTAAAAAATGAAAAATAAAAAACTTTTTCACAAAAAAAAAGAAACCGACTTCCAAAAAACACTACAAAGTTCAAAATAACTTTAATTTCGGAAGTCGGTGTCAAATAACGAAGAAGCAACCAAAAACAGCGACTTCCGAAATTAAAGTTATTTTGAACTTTGTAGTGTTTTTTGGAAGTCGGTTTCTTTTTTTTGTGAAAAAGTTTTTTTTGTAAACAAACGTGTAATGTCTTTATGTGTATTTAGATTTAGTTGGTTTGCCTAAATAAATAATAACTTCTAAAACAGCGTTTTGAAGCTTTAAAACTTTGTTACCGGCTGTCACTTGTTTTCAGTTCTTGTATTGGATACTTGACTGTCAAGTAGAATTATAATACGAAAACCGCTGAACTATAAACTCTTAGCACATAATAACATAACTTTGGTGCGTTAGCTAGTAACGGAAAGTGAAAGGAGCTCGAAGGTCGCAGACTTTTAGTCCGCCTTGCCGCTGAGGTGAAACCTGTTTGGTGTGATATTGAAAATATTTATTAGCTCGTGATTAGGTTGGTACCTATGTCACATTTTTCGGCCACTTCTAGAATGTTCTTTGTGTTGATCAACAAGATTTTTCGAATGTGCCGATTATATTATTTAATTGCCATTAACTTGCCGTAAGTAACGGATATGGCAATAAAAAGGCATACAAGTAATATAATTAGTAATAATAATAATTACCGAGACACCGTTACATATAGATTGTAATTTTATAGATGTACCATTTTTTTTTTTTGCATGCTGTGTCTGTCGCATCATATTGTACACTTAGCTTGTATAATATTGCTTGTATTAAAAGTACCTATAAAGAGTGTAACAATTGTAGATAGGCCAATAAATAAATAAAAATAAATAAATATTCTGGCCTCGCCGCCAAGGCCCATCTCGACGCCCCTGTCAAAACTTTTGCCTAACGAGCCAGAAATAAGCCTGTCCCTCTTGCTGCCCCCCCCCCCCCCCCAATATGACGCCATAAAGCTGAGGCCCGTATCCCACAGGGGGTGCCCTTAGCGAGCGGTCATTTAGTGTAGGTATAAGTAGCTTTGAGCCCTGACAGGGGGCCTTAAATTCATTTGAGGTCACCACAAGATAGTCAGACAGATAGTAAACCGGTTAAGTAATAACCAGCCCTAGCGTGCTGAACTGCTAGTGGCCATACCTAAAAAAAAACAGAGTCTTCTCCGTGCCTCGGATAGCACTATATGCCGTTGTTGGCGGCTGTCATTTATAGATCTTTGACAGCCGTTACGGGAAGTCAGAGGCCAGAAAATCTGTTAGACTGGAAGCCGACTTCAACATAATTAGTTGAGAAACGGGTAAGCAGATTGATTCCACAAAGGGTTAGGCAGAGGACCAGAGGTACCTACCTACATTAGAAAGTGTTTTTGGGTTTTTCAATTAAGAATTTCTCTTTTTGCTCGATGAGTTTTTTCTAGAATCGACCGGCAGGTAGGTACATAGGCGCTGCGGAACTTGTTCGAAAGAGTCACCGCGGCCCTGGGGGTCTACTCTCTAAGCCCGAAGTCCGTAGTTTCGGCCTTAGTGTCGGGCGTTTTCTACTCCGTATCACCTACGGACTTACGATTAGTCCCGAACCCGAAAAGAAAAACTGTCAAATTGTGTTGTCATTAATTCTCAGTTCGGGTTCGGGAATAATCGTAAGTCCGTAGGTGATACGGAGTAAAAAACGCCCGACACTAAGGCCGAAACTACGGACTTCGGGCTTAGAGAGTTAGACCCCCTGGAACGCAAAGGGCAATAGGAGGAACACGGATGGGTTTTAGTCAGTAAGAGTCTGACACTCCCTTCCGCTCTGCCCAGAGCGGAAGGAGTCATTTGATGATTTCCCACCCTTAAAAAAGTACATAGGTACATTTTGCCATTTTCTCTTCAAAAGTGAACGCCTACGTATAGCTTGCAACAAGTTACTGCATAGCCGAAGGTTCAGTGCCCTATGCGGTGAAGGTTGAACGGAATTCTAAACACGTATACGCAGTACGTTACAAACAGAATATGGCCAATGTTGGACAAACTTTGTCTTCAGTTGATGTAAGTAGGTACTTATAGCTACAGCATAAGTACGGGTGTTTGCAGAACTGTCTAAGATTCGAAGCATGAATTTAAAATAAACCATTCGCAGTACCTACTTTTGAATTGTCAAGGTCAGTCAGTAAGAAACATGAAGCTATTTGCACGTTCCAGAGCGTAGATCTCTATGGAGAAGAACGTGCAAGAAACTCCACGGACATTCTTTTAAATCATTTTATGTCTTACAAAAATCCTGGTCTATACGGCATTAGTCTTTTGTATCGGTTTCCGCCGAACTTCTTCTGATTAATTTCGTTTCGATAAATAGTTGAATCGTTTCTCCAGGATTCATCGCACTTTATTGACTCGGCGCTTATCTGGTGGTCACCACTATAGCACAGTATAAATATGGATGGCTTTTAAGAGTTGCATTGGTCAGGAATAATGTAGATAGCGGGTTTGTCCAATTTTTTTTATACTTATGATAATGTTTTTCTATAGGCATATCGTAGCCATTTCGTATAATTGGCGATATCATAAAAAACCTAACCTCAACGACGGAGACCCGCTGCACAGCACACAGCGCGGGGTCCTATATTTCTATCTGCAGGGTTTAAAGAATGCTAACATAAATAAATGGGATCGTGTCGGGATGCTCTAAGTTCCCTCAAAACCAACCCTAGCCGAATCATGAAATTGTCAATTCTACGGTCATGATCCATCTCCTTCTCTCTATGAAAAGAAAACTGACCAACTGACACATCAACGCACAGCTTATATTTCTGAGACTAGGAAAGATAAATTTTGCAAAAGCCTTCCTTTTATGATGTAGCATAAAGAAGGTATTTTTAGAATTTTCAACTATAGGTAAAGATCTTTGAAGCCAACATCTATGCGAACTAAGTCGTGAGCATCGAATAGTCTAAGTATATAGAACAACCGAGGTGAGAATAAAATCGAGATAACGGAGAATCTAAAAATCGTTCTAGGAGCCGTTCCGATATATCGTGAGCGGAATTTTAAAGTTCACAATCAAATGGCAAATGCCGCAGCGCGACGGTCTAATGTCATGGCCGTTGCAGGCTAACGCTGCGACGCAATAGAAGTAAAGGGACGTCTTCACAGTAAGTCAACGATTATAGGTACGTGTTTTGGTTCAGCCAGGAATATTATTATGCGTGATGCTCCAGGAATTTTAGGATTCTATCAGACCCAGTGCTATTAATGGGCAAAGTGCCCATGTCTTTAAAGCGTAAGCTGATTTATATGTGTATTCTCCCCATCTTGACCTATGGTGCACAGACTTGGTCTTTGACTAACATCCAAAAGTCTAAACTCAATGTTTGCCAACGTGCTATGGAGCGCAGTATACTAGGTGTTAAATTAACAGACCACGTTCGAAACACTACACTGCGCTCCAAAACGAAAATCTTTGATATGGCTCGATCGAGAGGCTGGCCAACTGAAATGTGACTGGGCAGGACACGTTTGCGGTATGCCGGAAAATCTGTGGGCCCGTAAAATACAGGGATTGGTGCCCTGAAACAGCGAGACGAGGCCGCGGCAGACCGTGTAGGAGATAACGGGACTACCTGGATGTCATCCTTACGAATTGGAAGGAAGAGGCACAACACCGTGAGCATTGGATGGAATAGAGGGAGGGCCTTCGCCCGCCCAGCAGTGGGACAGTACGGACTAGTAATAACAAAATCAGACCTAGTAAAAACAACCCTCCCTTGCAGTCATGTTCTTTATTATTCCTTAAAACCTCTCTCTATCCTTAGGGGTGTACCAACTACAATAGTGCTTGGCTAAATAAACTTACAAATTATCTATGGACACTACAATACACAGCCCTACATACTATAGCCTTTTCCCAACTGTTTTGGGCTCGGGGTCCAGTTTATCCGTATGCAGTTGAATACCTACCAGTATTTATGGAACGAATGCCTCTTTGAACTCCACAACCCAGTAAATGAGTAACAAGTTACCCCTTGTAACACTAGTAGGGATCCGATTTTCTGACTTCTAATCTAACTAGATGTGCCTAGAGGTTATTACACCACAGGAGTCTCGGTACCGTAGGTACTGTATGGTACCTAGTATGGGAGCTGTGTAATCGAAAATCATGGGGAGAAGCCTATGCCCAGTTGTGAGATAATACAGGCTAGCATTATTCAAGCGAATTATGGTGACGGACAAAGGAAGGATCTATTTCGCGCCTTTTACGTCTTCACAGATTATAAAATGAACTTTAGAATCTGTGATCTAACCTATTGAACTTTCATAGACAATAAACTCATGCATATTGACATTTAGGTCGTATTATTCGTAATGTATTTATTACAAAACCCGCTAAACAGGTTTCTTAACTCGACTCAAACCACAACCGTGATATTACGAAAATACCTTGCGACATTCTGAAATTGCAAACTTATTAAGTTTGTAATACTAATTTTGATTCTCGTATATTATTTTGTGGTCTTAACGTTTTTTTTTATATTTTTTTGTCTTAGACGTTTTGTAAGTTTTAATACTTTTTTTTAAAGCTTTTTCCCGCGGAGTAGAGACCTATCTTAAAGAAACCGCACATTTTCCTGTGAAAAAGATAAAAAGTAGCCTATGGCAGTCAGAGATATTGCAAGTAACTTCAACAAATATATAAAAACTAAAAATGTTTTCTCCTCCATCATCATCATATCAGCCGACCGAGTGGACGTCTTTCCGAGCCGGAAAGACGTCCACTGCTGGACATAGGCCTCCCCCAAGTATCGCCACAACAACCTGTCCTGTGCATCTCGCATCCATCGGCTACCACCGACGCTCACCAAGTCATCGGTCCACCTTGGGGGAGGCCTACCAACGCTGCGTCCTCCGGTACGCGATCGCCACTCCAGAACTTTTCAGCCCCATTGACCGTCTGTTCTGCAAGCAATGTGCCCTGCCCACTGCCTGTTCAGTTTGGCGATCCTTCGGGCTATATGTGACTTATGAAACCGTCAGGTGGTCGCTCACATTGGGCCTCATCGGAAGGCTTAAAGTCACGCCCAAAGGGCAATGGAGAAGGCAATGCTCGGAGTTTCTTTGCGTGATCGAATCAGGAATGAATCATATCCGCAAGAGAACCAAGGTTTTCTCCTATGTATTAGTTATTATGAGTGTCGTCCATTTTGTCAGCCTATGTCATTTTTTCCTTCTATGGTGTACTTAAATAAAGAAAACTTGATCCCACATTTTCAACTGGTCCTTATTTAAAAGCGGTCAAAGACGAGTTCGATTAAATAAAAAGAAAATATTGTTCAAAAAAGTTACTTTAATAATTTTATCATTAAAAGGAACGATAATATAATATATAAAATCTCATATGTATTTATTTATTTAATTATGTTATGACTAAGAGATTTAAGTACACAATATTAATACAAGGCTTTTATTACTTAAATTGTTTCAACTACGTACTATTCAAATACTGCAAATGCTGGATTGTTTCCTTCCTCCAAATACCATTTGCGTTCCTGTATTACTTAAATTACCATGAGTAAACGCTCGCTGTTAAGAAAAAAAACACAATTTTACAAAAAAAATTGTTTACAGATAGACAGACAAATTCTTGTGGATTGATTTATTGATTGTTATTACTCCAATCACAGCTAACAAGAATTTGATAAACATTTGCTTTGATTGGCCATAGAGAAAATGGATGCTAATTTTTTTTTTCTAAAATAAGCAGTGAACACACAGTAGTCGAAACAATATCAATAACAACTGCAGCTATATTTACTCTTTGAGACCTATTCTCGTACTTATAAAGCGTTCAAATTCAAGTCGCAAGATTATAATATAGGCGGCAATCAATTTTAAATGTCAAAATGTAGGGAAATTAGGTGTTTTTAGCAATTTACGACCGAGATGCGAAAGCCCCTTAAAAATACGAGAATTGCCCCTCTGAAACCTTCCCTTTATAAATACAATTAAAAACAGGAATGCTATGCAAATATAGATATATGTTTGAAAACACACTTTCAATTTTCGAAATAATAATTTGTTGTTGAGTATCTGTCAAACTATACTTTTGCCTGATATCCTGCCAAATGTTGGTCTGACACGTCCTCATCTCCAAATATTCAATTCAGAAATCAGCCAATAAATTCAATTACAGTATTAAACAGAAAAAAAATAATCCATTTCATTAACATAACAAAAAAAAGTTGAAAAGGTACTTAATTTTTGCAAATTGTAAACAAAATAAAATGTAAAAAAAAAAACGTTAAATTTGAAATGTTAATAGATATTGCTACGTTGAAGCCGCGTTTGCACCTGCAAGTAGCTCGTATTTAAGTTGCCTTACATTGATCAATCGCTTGATATTGTTCCGTAATGTTGCAGGCGAGTTGCTTGCAGGTGGAATCGCGGTCTACCACTAGGCCTTCTCCTAGTAGGCTTACGACTAACCTAATTCAACGTGAGATTTTTTATCACCATTCTTTTCCAGATATTACTTATGTACAGAGATCGGAACAGGTAGACTGTATTTACCTAAAGTTCGGAGAAGTAAGTAACATAGAGTTGATAATACCTCCTCTAAAATCCCAGAATCATAAACATGACAATTAAAACCCGAGATTATGAAAACATGAACTGGACTTTTTTTTTTAAGGATGGAAAATCATCAAATGACCCCTTCCGCTCTGGGTGGAGCGGGAGGGAGTGACAGACTCTTACTGACTAAAACCCATCCATGCTCCTCCTAGTGCCTTTTACGTTCCAGGGCCGCGGTAACCCTTTCGAACAAAATCCGCAACCCTGGCAGGCTCTGGCCCTATGCTGACATCTCTTTGCGGCGCGCGTGGAACATAACGCGCCGTCGGCCTGGGCCTGGCCTTGATCGAACGGCGAGCCACCCAACGGCCGGGAATCGCCCAGCGACTCCCGACGCCCGGTGCGTCTCCCTATGCCGCGGCGGCTGGGGCGTGAGGGTTGTCTGTCCCTCACGCGGCCCGCCTCCTCCTTCACTAGCATTACTGCTTCAACATGAACTGGACTTGAGCATAGTTACAAAAAAATATTTAGTGAATCATATTCCAATTTTATAGGTTGTAAAACAAAGCTCTTTATTTCAACAGTTTGAGTACGGAACTCTAAAAACATAATAAGATTCTTCAAAATGATTCCGGGATTTTAGAGGAGGTATTATCAACTCTATGTTACTTACTTCTTCGAACTTGAGGTAAATATACCTAGTCTACCTATTCCGATCTCTGCTTATGTATCAATCAAAGACATGTATAATGCAAAAAAAAAAACTATTAAAACGAAAAAAACAAAACAGTTGTTCGGTGCATCTTTGCTCGAATAACTGGACAAAACGTAGGGACAGCTTATTTTTTTTAAGTTATTTCTTCCTTTTGTAAGTACCTAGCTTCTGTCTTTGAGACAAACCCGCTTGAAAAAAAAATTGTTGGTGACAAAAAAAGTCATGCAGTATTTTAATTATATTTCATACATTGGCTATAATGTTATAATTACATTAGGCTATCAGCAAAGAGTTAATTTTATGAAAATTATAATATCTATGATTGTTCCCTGACACTTTGAAATTGCTGCCGTAAAACATACCAAGTTAATACATAGACATAGAGAATAGACTGAGCAATACAAGTCGGAAAACACCTGGCTTTTTTCTGTAGGTCGTAGTGATGAAGGTGACACGACAAGCCTATGACGTAGACCAATCAGAATGCTAGATAGAGACAACTAGAGCCGGACGATCGCCTTCTCTCTCACTTTTTACTTCAAAGGTGACGCAACGTCAGAAGTCCGCATTCGGAATCAGCTAGCAAGCAATAGAACGAAGAATTTTCGGAGTCAGGATTACCTACAGACCTTTTAAAGAGCCATATACTCGTACTTCGTTTTAAAACTCAAACAAATTGAATTGGAACTGGCCAGGCTATATCTGCCGCATGCCACAAGTTGGGCCAAAGTAGCCACAGATTGGGTCCCGAAGATCAGGAACCGGCAACAAGGTAGACCAAAACGATGGCGAGACGAGCTGGACTCCTACCTAAAGGATTGGGTTCAGATTGCCCAAGATAGACAAAACAGGCAAGAAGAGCCAAGAAGGATGTGCCCTGCAATGGGACACAACGGGCTTAGCTATATTGAATTCACTTCTCTTCATAATCAGATAGAAAACTCAGTCAATTCTCTATGTCTATGGGATAGTACAATAATTCGATTTTAAAACATAATTATTAGTCGTGATGTTTCTTTAACATTGTTATATAATTATTTTGAAAATAATTAAATGACTAATGCGGAACTAAAAAAGATTTTTTTTTTTCTAAGTAAGTACCTATATCCTCGAATTGGCAGTTATTTAGCTTTATAAAACTTATCTTTTAATTAACGAAGGAGTAGATCTTTTGCGTGACAAAAAATAATTAATCGGCAATATTTCCTATTTAGATAGCGCAGTAGTTTTAACGGGAAATATTTGATGCCATTTGAAAATTATTTTTAACCGACTTCTAAAAAAGGAGGTTTTTGTGCGTATGTTCACGGAAAGAGGGATGGGATACGTGTTTTCTGTTCCAGTCAATTTCATATCATTAACTGTTTTCCCGTACAAACGCGAATAAAAAAAATATGCATTGTGGGAAAATTCAGCCCTATGATACTAAAACAAAGATTACAACCAATAGGTACAATTTTAAATATAGTTTTCCACCAAAAAATTAAAGAGTTTCTTTTATTTTTAAACGTACTAAAACTCTTATACTTCCTCAGTTTCTTTAACATTAGACAAGCCCTAAAATATTTGAAAATTGAAGGCGAGTGAAAACGGGAAAAAAAGTAAAAAACACGCCATTTTCTACATGTCTTGGTGGAAACTTGAATAATCTAAATAATAAACTTTGAACAGGTAACAAAACAAACAAGGAAATAATAATCTTGTCGATCAAAAAATCATTGATAAAAATCAAATTTAATCTAGCCATTTTTTCTTGAAAGATACTTATCAATGTTGCATCACCATGTTGATTTTATTCAAATCTGATTTCGGAATTTTATTGAGAACGTAATACTATCGCGCCTCATCGAAAGGGGGTCAGTCGCTAAACAGGTTTAAAGAGTCCAAAATAAGACTCACTATCGACCTTGAGAAAAAAGCGAAAATGTGGCGCGAAATACAATAAGTGACACAAAAATGTTCACGTTGGAAAAAAAAAAGTTGTCGATGATATAAAAAGTAAAACACCGGTTCCAAATGAGTTCTAATTTTAAATATTTCACATTGACTATACGTGTGTGCGTGAAAGTCGGAAATTATCTCAAAAAAATCCTGTCCTATTTTACGGTCTACTAATCTATTATTTACTACCCGTACGCAACTTTGCACCTGGCTCCAATTACGTTTTGACATTTTAATTTTAATTGAACCGTTACACTAAGCTTTAAGTTACGTTAAGTATATTGTTTTCATCGAAATCGAATTGGTCAATTTAAATTAAACCTCAAAAGGTAGTTCGAAATGTGTTGAGGCAGGTGGCAAGTTAACGGGTAGGTACGGGTACTTATACCAACATTGATTCAGCGGTTTTGGCGTGAAAAAGTAACCAACAAACAGACCGACAGAGTTACTTTCGCATTTAATATTATTATGGATAGAATATTGGATTTTTCCCACGAAGCATTTGTGATAAGCGCGCGAAAATAATAAAAATGGGTTTATCCTATTTCTTCTTTCCTTATTTATCTATTATAATAATCAATATAGCTTTGCCGTAAGATAAATGATTAAATTATTGCTAATTTTAACAACTTATAAAAGCTAAGCTTTTCAATTTCCAAATAATAATGGAATACTCTAAATGAGTTGCATAAACTAATTAGAAATAATGCATACCTAGTAACTAATAAACTAATTATTGCTTAATTGCCAGCAAATTATAAAATAATTACATTAAATTTCTTACTAATTAATGACTTAAATTTCCACATCACTTAGTCCTTTCAATACAGATTTCTTTTTTAAATTGATAAAATAAATTCATTGAAATTTTCAACACAAAAATAAATACATAAAATTTTCTTTCTTTAAAATGTCCAATAACATTTCCAGTACACTTTTCTATTTGACCGGATATTTTTAACAGCAATTTTTTGTAACTTTTATTATTTAAAACTTTAACAACCAATATTTTTTGCACAATTTTAGCACAGTACTATCCTAGTGGTTACCATTAGCTCCATTGGTTCCGTTTGTTCCATTCAGTCCATTACCGTTGAGGGCAGATTCTTGGAGACTTTTCAGGTGGTATGGACTGATGGTGAAGACCTCTCCATTGACCAAGTCCTGCAGATTCTCCCCTCCATAAGAGAGTAGCGGTGAAATCTCCACATCAATGTGATCTTCGATGACTCCTCCAGCTTCTCGAATGTATTTTCGGTGTAACCGTAACAAGTCCTCCCTAGCGGTTGATGGACAGTCTTTCTTAGCAGCATCAGAGTTCTTCAATGCAGAGAATTCAACGTCTCTTGCAACTTCCAAGCAGATAAAGTTCTCAGCGAACTCAAAAACATCAAAAATAAACTTCTCCATTTTAATTCCATTGGGGTCTGTTGGCTTTTGACGAATGCCTTCGTGGTCTACGTATGGAATCTTTTTTTTGGCAACATGGAGCTTGAGTTTAGACTCGAAGTTGCAGATTTTTGATAGGAACTCTGCTGAGAAGTAGTGGTTGCAGATGTTTCCAGCGGAGAATGTTAGTCTACCATCTGCTGTACGGCTTTCTGCAGCTTCATCAGTTAATTCTGAGTACTCCACAACCTTGTAATGACCGTTAACTCGGCACACAACACCGACAGCCTCACTTGGGGTTGATTTCTGAACAACTTTAGCAGCGCAGTCTGCATTTTTGCTCTTACAATAACCAATGAACACTGGATCAGCCACTTTAATAAGAATGTTGTCAACTGAATGAGCATGTAAGTGTTCAACACCACGTTTGGCAATGTCTGTTAGTATTCCCTGAGCTTTCAACGCTCTGTAGAGTCCTCCGTTTCCATCAGGAGCTGATGAAACATGATGCTTCTCATCCAGGAATATTTTTCCTTCAAAGTCAAAACAGGGTAGAGTTCCCTGTTCGAAGTAAACAATATCTTCCTCGTTTAGACCGAAGAAGGAATGACTTCTGAAATAGTCAGCAGTTGGTCCCTTTGTGTGTTGTGAAGTCATAATGTACCAGGTAATCTTTCCGTCCTTCCCATACTTCTCAGCAGCCATTTGCTGCACTCTAACGATTCTCTCAGCCTGGATTTGGAATAGAGTCTTTCTTGATGGTAGGCCCACATCGTACATACCTTTTGGGTGACCAAAACCAAGTCTGGTTGCTTGGCCTCCGGCAAGCAGTAAAACACCAACTTTCCCATCACTAATTTCCTTTAAGCCAATGCTTTCATATTCCTCAATTTTCTCGTTGCTCAAATTAGGAACAGCCTCATAATGAGAATCAGGAATAGGTTTCAAATCTTCAACTTTTTCTGCAATAACTTTGCTAGTGTCGTTCGCGCGCCTAAATAATTCATTCACTTCAGCGAAGTCGATTTTTTTTAAATCACTGATTAATTGCTCCCGCTCTTTTTCGTTTAATTCCGGCCAGTACTTGAGAAGGTGGCCTTGACCATGCGAATTTAAGTTTTCGAAAAAATTATCGTAAGACATTTTTTTATCGTGCTATGTCTGCCCGCCGCGATTAGAAAGCGAACACTGGCTCAGGCTCATGGTTACGTTACGAACAAGATAACATTTTCACTAATTCTCCCACCACGGTTGTTGAACATACACGTCGGCTCTATTTGACATTTACAGACATTTTTGTATACAAATCTTGTATTTACATTTTTGTTGTCGCACCACGAAACTGACGGAGTGATGGCTTGGAATTTGTTCTATACATTGCTTGTTTTTATACCACTGAACGGAAAAAGGGACAGTGAAGCAACATTGTATTGAGTACATTGCGTTCAAAAACAGATATTTTATTGTATTACCAGCCATTGGTATGTTCTGAAAGTGGAATCAGCATAATTAATCTGTTAGTTTTTTTTTTTTTTGGATTATAAATTTTTAACAATAATAATTAAAAAAATCGAATATAATACAAGAAATTTTTAATACATGCAATTATTGTTCATTTATTTGTCTTTGTCAGTCAATGTTTTTATTTAACCAAAAGTTTTCTACTTGATGGAAAGATTCCTAGTTTTCGAACTAACTTCGTAATGTCTATGGTGCTTTTTTGACGTTTTAAATGTTCAACTCAACAATTTGATGTTTGAAACACCTTATTTATGAATCATTAGTCATTCCTAAACTCTGGCACATAACATAATAATCAGTCAAAGCGGTTAATTTTTCAATGGGGTTGGCAACTGTCAAAGTGGCGCTAGCATAGCTTTAACCAAAATATAAGAATTTTCTATGAACATTTTGAATAACTAATTATTTTCACAATTCCAAAGATCTGGGAAGTACCTTTTTGTAAGGAAATAAGTGCGCATCAGTTTCCTAAATATTCAGCAATGACAAAAAAGTGGCTAAAAGCCATTTAGAGACAAAACTTCAAGCTGAATAAAATTCGAGGTTATGTCGTAAACATTTCTTGGAAACAGATTACCATAAAACTTCTTTTATACAGGTACGTCACATTAATTGTATTCTAAAAATATTCGGCATCATAATAAAAATGTGTTCTTTATCCTTTTTGGTTGTTTCTAGGTATTGAAAACAAGCACCGTTACCTGGACTACTAAAACTCTTTCTCAAGAAGCTCAAGCTCGAGAAGAGCGGTTATCAAACCGAAATATTAGAAAAGCACTCTTTGAAGAGATACACATCAGCTGTGCAAACTACCAGTTCAGAAGATTTGACTCTTCATGATAATGTTATATTTCTACCCAAGATGATGATTGAATGCAGCTCATTGATTAATTTGTGTGATGACGGTGATATTGTGATGGTGTCATGGCTGATAGAGGATTTAATTTAATGTCCAGGACTTGTTTGCAGTGAAAAATGTGTCAATGAATATACCTGCTTTCTTGAGAGGCAGATCACAGTTGCCAGGTTTTGTAATAAAGCGCGCGTGATCAGAAACTTGCAAGTCAAAGAGTACACATAGAAAGATTAATAGGCTTAACAAAAACTTATAAAATTTTGCAGACACCTTTAGTCTCATTTTATGTGGCATCCGAAATATTTTTTATATGATTAATGTTGTGTAATTTTAGAGTAAGGATTGTAAACAATAAAACGAAATTCAAATAGGTACGTTTATTAGTTTTATTTTCACACCCTAATAAAATAACAAATAATACACTAAAGAAAACAAGAACAAAAACATCTGATAATCTTGTTACAGGTATCCTAACCTACCTAGAGCCTATTTATAATTAATATGTTTTTTTCATTAATTAGTAATTTTGGTATTTTTTTAAATATTTACTTAAAATAATTGTTAACGAAGTTATCAACTTTTTCTAACATCTCAGAAATCAAGTCCTCATCTCTTATAGGGCCTTCAATAGGGCCTTAAATGAATAAACAATCAAATTATAGAATGATCTATTAGTACAGTATTGCTGATGATGTCCTGATACATGCAAGAGTGAGGAGGATCATCGTGCCCTTGAGTTCCTGTGTTTCTAAAGTAAACATTCCGGTCATACAGCTCTAATCTGTAAACAAAACAAGAGTTCAGTCTTGATAGAAAAAAACTTAAAAAGCACTAGCTTGGAAGGTTATATTTTCGATAAAACGTTTTGTATCAAAGTACATTAGGTAAACGAGAACCAAGCTAGCAATCACTCTTTCAAAATCATGTATTTAGAAGGGAAAATTTGTGATTTATGGTTATAAGGTTATACCTGTCGACTGGGTCTGCTTCCCTTCCTCGTAAAGATACACCTCGTTTCTTCAATTCAGCTTTCAACCCACTTATCCGCCATGTCGAATACATGTTTCGTTCACAACAATTCTTTCAATATTATAAAAAAAACGCACTCAACAAGTAAAGCCAAAACACAACACAAACTTGACAGGTGAAAGCTATGCTAGCGCCATCTACCTAAAGCTTTCACCGGCCAACCCCATTTACAAAGTTTTTAACCATCCACTACGTGCCACTCACTGACACTGACCTGGCTAGAAATGGGTTGCAATGCTATTTTAATAACTCGCCAAATATTGCGGTTGTTCGAATTATTCGAAATTAGGTACTGTGGCACCACAGGGCTGATCCTGTGATCCACTTATCAAATAATAGAAATGAAAGACTTTTTGAGAATTATTAACAAATTCAGCGCCAGACATGTGAAATTCCAAATTATATAATACTAGCTTCTACCAGCGGCTTCGCCCGCGTGAATATCGGAAATAGGAAGGTTTCCTAATTTGTACTGTAATTTTTTTTTCTCAGGAAACACCTACCCTAAACCTACCCTACACCTACCCTACATCTACCCTACACCTACCCTACACCTACCCTACATAGCCCCGGCAATACTTTCACTTGTTTCTGGTCTCCTGGTACTTTATGTTTCTGGTCTCTTGGTACTTGTGAATCTGTTGTACTAAGGCAGCAGCGGCTCTGAAGTTCGACTTCCTCCTCAGTCTCCATTAATCCATGCCACTTACCGGGATAAAAAGTAGCCTATTTTTTATTCCAGGATATGAACTACATGTGTGCCAACTTTCATCCGAATCTCTTCAGCCGTTTTTGCCTGATTGTTACACAAACATACAAACATACAAACTTTCACCTTTATAATATTAGTAGCTAGCTTCTACCAGCTGCGGCTTCGCCCGCGTGAATATCGGAATTAGCAAGGTTTCCTGATTTGTATTGTTTTTTTACTCAGGAAAAACCCATCCTACACCTACCTTACACCTACCCTACACCTACCCTACACCTACCTTACACACTGTACACCTACCCTACATCTACCCTACACCTACCCAACACCTACCCAACACAGCCCCGGCAATACTTTCACTTGTTTCTGGTGTCCTGGTACTTTATGTTTCTGGTCTCTTGGTACTTGTGAATCTGTTGTACTAAGGCAGCAGCGGCTCTGAAGTTCCACTTCCTCCTCAGTCTCCATTAATCCATGCCACTTACCGGGATAAAAGTAGCCTATTTTTATTCCAGGATATGAACTACATGTGTGTCAAATTTCACTCAAATCCCTTCAGCCGTTTTTGCCTGATTGTTACACAAACATACAAACATACAAACTTTAACCTTTATAATATTAGTAGGATATCTTCGTCTGCGTTACAGTAATAATAGAGTTTTAAAACGCGTTAATCAGGTGACACACCGTTGTGTCGCCGAAGCTGGAGCGTATACATATTATGGCCGATCAGGCTTTAAAGGTAAATACAAGACTCTCGTATTAAAAACATCTCTATTTTTACATTCATAACTCAATTCAAACTTCTTTTTTTTTGCTAGAAGCTTCCAAGGTTCTAACGACTGCAGCCAAGGAGTTCACAGTACCTACCTATGGCTATGATATTCGTTAACTCGAAAACTTGTAATTACCTAGCTGTAGCTATCAGAAAATAAAGGCTTCTACCTACAGAGTTAACTTCTATAGAAGAGTTAGCAAATTAATTAGTAACTAATGGAAAAGCGCGATTAGGTACTGCGAACTTTGTTAGCCACAATAATCATGTTATTTGACGGCTTCCAACCTTGGCGATAAAAACAACTGTCGTTCGCAAACTAAGTACACATGATGACATCCTTTTTTTCTTTTTTTTTTACTAATCTATACCAATATTAATAATCCTACTAATATTATAAATGTGAATGTTTGTATGTTTGTATGTTTGTGTTTCAATCAGGCAAAAACGGCTGAAGGGATTTGGATGAAATTTGGCACACATGTAGTTCATATCCTGGAATGAGACATATGCTACTTTCTATCCCGGTAAGTGACATGGATCAATGAAGACTGAGGAGGAAGTGGAAATTCAGAGCCGCTGCTGCCTTAGTACTACAGATTTACAAGTACCAGGAGACCAAAAACATCAAGTACCAGGAAACCAGAAACATGTCATAGTATTTTTTGGGCTGGTTAGGATAGTTGTAGGGTAGGTGTAGGGTAGGTGTAGGGTAGGTGTAGGGTAGGGTTAGGGTAGGTGTAGGGTAGGTGTAGAGTAGGTGTAGGTAGATGTTAGGTAGATGTAGAGTAGGTGTAGTTACAATACAAATCAAGAAACCTCCCTATTTCCGATTTTCACGCGGGCGAAGCCGCTGGTAGAAGCTAGTCCTACTAATATTTTTAATGTGAAAGTTTGTATGTTTGGATGTTCGTGCGTCAATCACGCAAAAATGGCTCTAGGGATTTATATGAAATTTGGCGCATATATAGTTCATATCCTAGAATAACATAGGCTTCTTATGTCATGGCGACTGAGTACTAGTACATATTGGAGTCAGAGGAGGAAGTGGAAATACAGAGCCGCTACTGCCTGAGCGCTAAAGATTCGCAAGTACTAGGAGACCAGAAACATGTCAAAATATTTCTGGGGCTGGAATGAGCAGATAAGATTCACAGGTACCAGGAGACCAGAAACATGTCGAAGTATTTCCGGGGTTGGTGGAATTGTGAGTGGTAGATTCACAAGTACCAGGTGACCATAAATATGTCGAAATATTTTCGGGGCTGGAATTGCGAGCGGTAAAGATTCATTAGTACTTGGAGACTAGAAACATGTCGAAGTATTTTCGGGGCTGGAATTGTGAGCGGTCAAGATTCACAAGTACCAGGAAGAACAAGCTCGGGGGTGGCTTGAGAGTTAAAACGGCGATAAAACGCTGGATTAAACGGATCATCGACGCCAACAACACTCTCACTATGTGGTTTCCCAGCGAGCTGCTGAGATGTCAGTACGATTTTTCTCTAGAGACAGCTCTCAAGTTCACGCAAACAAAGTCGCGGGAAGTAGCTAATCTAAAAAAAAAAAAACGCAAGCGTAAAATAATATTTTTTGGTTATGCGGCCGACGATCTGGCCTTTTCTGTTTGAGCTGGCAACTGGCTGTTGATGTCAGAATTTCACAAATAAAATAATAGTCTATGGCCGCCATGCGGGCGTTCTGTCAAAAAGATGTCAAATGGCTTCATTCAGGAAGCACTTTATTTACTCTTGATTTTTAATGAATTCATACTTCGCATTGTCTTTAGTGTGACAAACAGTATATTGTTTATACTACAGTTGTTATTACATTACGTTTTTAATGTAAATATGACTGAATCAACGAAAAAGCGGAAGAGAAATTCAAATGTGCAACCTAACCAAACTGTCGGACTCCGTGGTGTTATAGATGCTAACTGGCAAAAATTCCTATCAAGCAGCCTAATGGACAAGAAAACTGAAAAACCAGCGCAGGAAAACAACAAAGCCCAATTTTCAGGCACTTTTCGTCGCACCAGAAAGAAAAAAGCAAAAGATCACGAAAATGTTCAAAACATGAAAACTCTTAACCTGGCATCAAATGCGGATACCTTAGTCAATAGCGTAGGTTTAAAAACAAATAGTGAGTCAAAGAACGTAAATGGTGTTGTGAAAAAGAACAATCAAAATCGGATAACGAAGTTTTTAGCAATGGATTGTGAAATGGTAGGTGTAGGATACGATGGAAACGACCACATGTTAGCCAGAGTGTCAATAGTCAATAAATTCGGCGACTGTATCTATGACAAGTTCGTGAAAGCGCGGGAAGAAGTCAAAGACTATAGAACTGAAATAAGCGGGGTGAGAAAAGAGGATTTACTAAACGGTGAAGATTTCACTGTTGTACAGAAAGAAGTTTCAGAATTGCTAAAAGGCCGTATCTTAGTGGGTCATTCGTTGAAGAATGATCTGTCCGTATTGTTCCTGTCGCATCCTAAAAGAAACATTAGAGACACATCAAGATATAAACCATTTAGGAAGGTAATTATTATTTTAATTATAAAGGGTCAAACTAAATTATTTAGATTTATTGCTAAAGACCGGTCGCGGAGCAGAAAGAATTTCGTACAATGACCTCTTATAACCTATCTCCTTCACTCCCACTTAAATATAATGCGTCATGCTCGCACAGATGCAATGACGGCCGTCCGTGCGAGCGTGACGCATTATATTTACATGGGAGTAAAGGAGACAGGTAATAAGAGGTCATTGTACGAATTTCTTCCTGCTCTGCGACTGGACTTCAAGAGTTTCCTGGGCACTCTTCCCACTGACAGCGATGTTGATGAATGATATTATTTGTTCCCAATTATTTCTGTTCTTGTCCTTTTTAAATGGCATACCCTTATTATACTAATTTGTTACTATTATCAATTATTTGTGTAAGTTTTCTATTAGTGTACATTCAAATTGTTTAAAGTACCTAACTACAGCTGACTTCAGTTTTTTGTAGTTAGTTAAATAAAAAATCTAAATCATTATGAAAACAAACAATATAACGTGTTTGTTTTTTTAAATGATGAAATTTTACCATAGAAAGAAAAATACACTACTGCACTGAAATCACGCTTATTTAAATAAAACTGGCCAAGTGCGAGTCGAACTCGCGCTCAAAGGGTTCCGTACCATTATCTATAAAAAAACACATGTTTGTTGTATGGGAGCCCCACTTAAATATTTATTTTATTCTGTTTTTAGTACTAGCTGTTATAGCAGCTACAGAAATACATCATCTGTGAAAATTTCAATTGTCTAGCTATCATGGTTCATGGGTACAGTCTGGGGCTCGATTCTGCTATTGCAATCGTGTCTCAATGACCGGTCAGTGATCGAATATTTGACAACTTTGACAGTTTTTGTATGGGAAATGTGTCAAAAGTTTGACTTTATACGTCAAAAATCGATCATTGACCGGTCATTGAGACACGATTGCAATAGTAGAATCGACCCCCTGGTGACAGACAGACAGATAGCAGAGTCTTAGTAATAGGGTCAGGTTGGGTACTGAACCCTAAAAATATTGTAGCTATAGAAAAAGTATGAAGATATATATAACCCTTTCCATAACTAAGTACTATACTGCCATCACAAGAAAGGATTTAACTACACAAAACGAAGTTTTCTCACATTAAGGGTTCCATAGTCAGTCATTGTTTCATAAAAAATGTGGTCTGGCAATTACTCTGCGGATTGACAGACTATGTTTAGAAAAAAAGTCACATTTATTTATCTGGGCAATATCTAGGCCTGTAGGGAACCGAAACAAAAAAAATTATTGATATGCAAGTTATTTGTGTCGAAACTTTCAAATTTTAACACAACTTTACGTAGTACGCAAATGGCAAAATATTTACCATACAGGCATAGATTATTTCCTAAATTAAATATTAAAAAATATTTTAAACAAATACATTTGGTACTTTAATCATAATATCCTGACTACCAAATGTGTTTCAATAAATTTTACGGGCTCATTTTCGTTTTAAATCATCTTATATGATATGGAACTGTAAATTTGTGTGCGCACTAGCTTTATATTACTCATCACAGCGTTTATTTCTTCCTTTAATTGATTTTGGATTAGATATCATGCATTTAACCGCGCCTGTCAATGAGTTTTCAGCCGTTCGACTAGGGCACTCTTAATGGTGGAAATTGGTTTCTTTGTTTTGTGTAATAATTACATTATTTTTTCTTATGACCGCAGTATACTGGTCATTTCTGTTATCCCAAAAGCCACTGCCCCAATCAATGCCATCAAAATATTTTCAAAAATAATATTAACTTTATAAAAAAAATAGCTGGGTTTTGAGAGGACACATAAGCAGTCTAGCTTCATTTAAAATGGTATTCAGTCAGACTGTTTTTTTTTTTTTTAAACTGCCCCACACTAGGAATTTCTCTTGTATTGTGGGTGCGTTTACATACATACAAACTCATATACACAAACAGCTACACCGGGAATAACTATCTGTAGACCATACAAATATTTGTTCGGTGCGGGAATGAAACCCACGACACGCAGAGCTGCAGCCAATTGCTCAACCTCTCTGCACCAACCGTGCCCTCGTGATTATGAAAGTAAAAGTCAAATAAATTATTTCAGTTAGACTATGAAAATACACTTGAATAAAAAGCTTATTGACTAAAGTTGACCTTCTTCTTCGTCGTTCCCTCACTGCTGAGGATCGCGACCACATACAACGCGTCTCCAAGCCATGCGGTCTGCTGCAATGTGGACCGCTCTGTACATGCTGCCTCCAACAGCCTTCTTTATAGCGTCGGACCATCTTGCCGGTGTTCTACCTTGAGCGCGTCTTCCTTCGACCCGGCCCAATATCATGAGCCTTTCCAGATTATGCTTGGATGAACGCATAATAATATCCGAAAAGGCTGAGGGCACGCGAATATTATAGTTGTCCATTCATATGGAAAAGAATGGACAAGAAAATCAACACATACTCTGAATTCATGAATAGAATAGAATAGAATACTCTTTATTATGTACACCATATAAGTTACAGAAAATATAGATGAAGAAAACATTACATAGGGTGACACAATGGGCGGCCTTATCGCTAAAAGCGATCTTTTAAAGACAACCTTTGGATAGATTTTGAAGAGAGAAGGAAAGACAGTACTGTAGGTAGTCTTAGGTGTACTATATATAATAAATAATATATACAATAAATATATATACAATAACAATTATGCAGTAAACAGCAGAGAAACCAAGTAAAGACGATTAAAGAGAGAGGTAGTGGTTTTTAACCATAGTTTTAAAAGTAGACAAAGATTGAGCACGCCGTACGGACACGGGCAAGGCATTCCATAACCGCACCGCTCGAATGGTAAAAGAATTATCGTAGAAGCTGGTGAAATGCATCGGCATCTCTAGTCTCAAGTTTGAAACCCGTCATGAAGATCTATATTAACCCTGCCATTTCCCATGTTTGCAGATAACCAAGGGCAGCACACCATCACTAAAACGCCTCGCTAAAGAGATCCTCGGTATTGACATACAATCCGGAGAGCACAGCTCAGTGGAAGATGCGCGGGCAGCGATGAAACTCTACTGCAATGTGGCGCGACAGTGGGAGCCAACTCTAGTCGATAAACGAGGAAAGAAGAAGGTCAATCCCGAAGGTGATTAGGTATATAAGGTATAACAGGTTAAATTGAAAACTTGAAATGGGGTTGCTGTACTCATTATTATGAACAACTTTTATTATGGGACTGACCAATTCTCGAATAACGAAAAAAAAATCTGCTGTTTGGTCGATGACGTATTTAATAAATACAGGGTGTTTCAGAAGCGCGTGGTCATATTTAAGGGTGATGTTGGATATCTGATATACAGAAAGGGCAAAAAAAAAACAACGGGTTGCACTCCGGGAGTGCCGGCAGAAGTGAAAACTTGAACATTAACGTTGTGCATCTTTGAATATTTTGGAATGGTTAGGGAATAATTTCGCACGAATTGCTTTATTTATCAGTATAAAAGTACTATCATTTATGCATGTAGTTAAATACAAAATTCATTTATTGCGCTGACGTACACAAACATGACAATTTATATTACATAATTATTACATTATCCGTCTTACGAATTTTCGATCAGGTCACGTGTCCTGACTGACGGTCACGTGTTTTGACGCGATTTTAACATTTTTTACCCATCGAAAAAAGTCTTACGAATTTTCGATCAGGTCACGTGTCCTGACGCGAGTTTAACATTTTTTACCCATCCCAAAAAGTGCACAACGCCGCTAAAGAAGTTTTTACTTCAAAATTTACTTTTACAAAAAAACAAATGCCGAAAAATTATTAAAATTGTTAGTACATGTTTTTGGTGTCATAGTCAAAGTTGATCAAAATAATGAGAACAATATCCCCTTTTCAGGTTTTGCGTTTAATCATTATAGCCCCAATTACTGAAATTGAAGCTGATTTATCAAACTATTTCAGCCTTAAAACCTGTCAAACTTTAGCAATACATTACATGACGCTTAAAAGAATGAATTTAATAATAAGCCCAGTTTCAGGAACGAAAATTATAACACTATTTAAAAAAATAACAAACGTTTGTTATAAACTTGTGATTAGTTGAATTAATGTCGAACAGCCAATTTCCTTTTATTTGTGAGTCGAAGATATTTTCTTTCCTGGAACCGAGGATTTAGCTAAAAAACTATGGGTTAGCCAAAAACAAGGAATTTAGTAAAAAAATAAAGTGATAATGTAAATTACTGTGAGAATTTGATTATAATTGAATTATAATAGGACAGGGCGTATCTCACGTTTTTCTGACGCCAAATATTGGCCCGTTTAGTGCGAAGCGAACTCGGCACGCGGTCGGCAAACTTCGGGAGCGTTCGTGTGCATGAGACATAACGCCGTGTTCCTTGCATAGTGAGCGCGTATACAAACGTCCTGACTGGCTTTTCTTTACTATTAAATATATGATTACAAAGCTACATAGAATGTGTCTTTTTCTAATACATTTTTGCAAATTATAGGCATTTATATCTTTTACTTAAACCTTGAATCCACCTGGCAACATTTGACGCGCGACATAATGCGCAACATGTTGCTTATCATGTTGAACTTTTGCTTAGTAATATTGTCAATGTTGCGCGCCTGCTGGCAACATCGCGCTTTGTTTTGCAACATTGCTGATCATGTTGAGTGTCACGAGTTGCGCGTCAAATGTTGCCTAGTGGACGGCTTTATGTTGATTCAAAATACCACAGAACAACGAGACGCTTTGGGGGTCACTGTAAACGTTGTCGTAATAGTAAGCGAGATTGCGATCATCGCGCGAATATGCGATTATCGCGCGAATATGTTATCATCGCGCGAATATGCGATCATCGCGCGAATATGCGATCATCGCGCGAATATGCGATCATCGCGTGAATATGCGATCATCGCGTGAAAATGCGATCATCGCGTGAAAATGCGATCATCGCGTGAAAATGCAATCATTTGTTCGGCAAAACCGGAAAGCGCCCTCTGTCGGCACGACGATGCGTTCGGCTTACCGTACAATTTTTTTTTTTAATGTTGCCCCACACTAGGAATTTCTCCTGTATCGTGGGTGCGTTTACAAACATAGAAACTCACATACACAAACAGCCAGACCCGGAACAATCTGTAGGCCATACAAAGATTTGTTCCGTGCGGGAATCGAACCCGCGATACGCAGCGCAGCAGTCAATCGCCCAACCACTGCGCTAACCGTGTTGTCAAACTAAATGAAGGCGACGTTCGTGTATTCCCGCGATAAGCATTGTATTAGGAGAACGCCTTACAGCGAGTTCTTTGGACCGTAGTTCCCTTTGTTTAACAATTCTGAGCACGTTTTGTAGTTTTTTAAACTAAATATTGTTGGAAAAATCAGCTAACGAAATTTAGGTGCCCATTTATTGTTTACCAATGGATAACTATGGATAAAATTAGCTCTTAGTGATGGATGTCTCTGAACGCGTTCGGTGCTCTGTGTTTTTCTAACTAATGTACTTACTGAAGTTTCAATTTATTGTGAATTGTTGTCAAAAATGGTATACATAATAGGTAGGTACGATTTCCACCGACTGGGCTGAGGCGGAGCGCAATTTGCAATATCAAGTAAAATAGAACCTTCAGTGATGTAGATAAAAGTCATATTTGCATGGTAGCTGTTGACTACCGCTTGTATATGCCGAAACGATCCATTTGTTATGAAAGAACCCCCTTTTCAGGGGGGGGCAGGGCGCTGACAAGATAAAATGTATGGCGTCATAGGAACGAAATTCACTTATCGTCGCGGGCGCACGGACAGACGCCATACATTGTAATAATTAGCGACCGGAGCGCGCCGTATACAACGTGTAACAGAATAAACACAATACCTCTTAAGGGGTCATTGTACTCATAATTATGAACAACTTTTACCATGGGAGCAACTCCGAAATCGCGAAAAAAAATCAGCTGTTCAGTACATTTTGTCACGTTATACGCACAGAAATGTATGGAGAAGTCGACTTTTTTTTCGCGATGTCAGTGTTGGTCCCATAGTAAAAGTACAATGACCCCTTAAGAGGTATTGCGTTTATTCTGTAACACGTTGTATATATAGTCCCTTATTCTTTTACACCCTGTATACATACATACTCTCGAATAACCTTACCCTTCTGAGCCAATCGAGTAAAAATCCATGCTTCAACTCAATTTCAGTTAACACATAACAAAATGTCTCCAGCGCGGCTATTCGGTGTAAATTGTACGTACGTTCATCTGACGTTACATAATCTCCATAGATATAAGATGTTGATTGTTTCTTTGGTAATTAAACAATTGTGTTCTCTAGTAGACGTTGAAATTGATGAATGAATATATTTTTATATTATGAATTTGTTGATTTATTTCTTACACCTGTAGCTAGTTTTTTTTCCATGTAGGTAATGATGGTCATATGGTGTCGGACGTAAAAGAATAGCACCATCCCATCACTTCCCGTGGGCACAGATTACTGAATAGTTACTACGTAACCGTGGGTGTTGTAAGAGGCGACTAAGGGACTCACCAGAGAATGGGCAGCAGCATTCTCTGCAGGTACATTGCTACAGCTACACTGCGATACCCAACCCGCCTGACAAGCGTGGCGATTGTGGCAAATTTGTGGGAGGCCTATGTCCAACAGTGGACGTCTATCGGCTGATATTATTATGAATGCAGGTAATTAGAATGTCCAACACAAGATTGACAATATATCGCTTGCCCGCAAGAATACTGTGTTAACTCTAAAAACGTGCTTTTCCAGGAGAAGCGATTAAAGTTTTTAACTAAAAATATTGTGGTATATCCATAAGATAAACAGATTATTTTTTATTATTAATAAGTATTAGTATGTACTCTATAATTATCTTTAAAGACATTACTCTATTTAACATTATTTATTAAATTATTTACACTTTTTACCACTTGTGACTGTTTTCTTTTGAATTTTACTTTTGTTCAAGATGTTTAGTTTAAAAAGAAAACAGTATATTTTCGACCTAATTTAAAAGGTAGAACGTACTTTTTTTAGTCGAACTGTATTATTAAGTCAGTTAGTGCCAAATTTTGACATGATACTGTATTCTTCCGGACAAGCGATATGTATGTATAGTACAGACGCCAGCACATCAACCTACTAGAAACTAAACTTTTTCCAATCAACCTTGAACCTAACTTTGTAGCGATAAAGTTGAAAATCTATTAAGGAAATAGGACAGATAGTTGTAACTTGATGTGCTGGCGTCTACATTTTGATTCAAGTGGGCAATTGCATGCAGCCGAGGCGTAACAGACGCTCGAGCCAGAGGCGAGGTCCTTATGGGCCTGTATCGCACCGCGTCTCGAACGCAAAGGACCTATGAAAGAACACGTCTGTCACAGTCAGTCTGTATCGAGTGGTTCTGCCAGGGTAGCCCGCGAAATTCAAATTTTCTTACGTTATTTGCAGGTCAGTGTCAGGTTGTATCTTGGTCAAAATATGATTCGCGGCCGTAGTAAGTATGTAATTATAATCATTAAAATCATCAATACAACTCCTTCAGTTAGAATTGATGCCAAATGTAGTATTTAATGAAATCATAACAGAGAGAGTTGTATTGATGATTTTAATGATTACAGTTCTGTAAATACGTACTTGCTACGGCCGCAAATCATATTTTGACCAACATACAACCTGATATTGACCTGCAAATTGCAAAAAACGTAAGAAAATTTGAATTTCGCGGGCTACCCTGGCGCTTCCACCTTAGAAGATAAAATAAAACAAAAATTTCAAAACGAACTGCACTTTATTATGTCATTTATATAATTACAAATCTTTATAATATTATGCCACCGTTAAAATTCAATTTTTACATGACGCTAACTAGGTATATTACAAACTAGCATTTTTTTATATTCTTCGTTGCTTGCTCAAAATGTATGGATGGACATTTTTAAATTTAATATTTAACATCAAGTAGCACGAAATCGTTTTGACGTTTATAAGTGAATTGAAAATATTCGCAACGGCTTTTTTGAGGGAACTTAGGGCACCTCGACACCGATAGGTTCGGTCCGAATGGGATGAAGGGAACTAGAGTGAGCAAGCAATGCGAGCGACCTTAGCTCCCGTCATCCCATTCATATTAGGTTCTTTTAACCACTCGGGCCCAACATGTGAAAATTCCCTAATATAAAGTAAATCTTATGTATATGTAAATAAACATTAAATTCGCGACACACCGGTGTGTCGCCGGGGCCGGACCGGACCCTGCAGACAGAACAGGAGTCCCACGTAGCAGGGCTCCGTCTTCGAAGTTAGATTTGAGGTGGCCTTGTCATGAAGTACCCAGCCATTTCATGTTAACTCGTTTAACACTCTTTCTATTATTGAAAATCGTATTTAAACATCTCGGTACTTTGGTATTCATACAATTAAACATAAATCTAATATGATTCGTATTTCCAATTCCAGATTCACTTATATCATCGTCAAAACTATTTGAGCTATAAATTCATTTTAACTAGGTACATGACATTTTGGTTTTCTAACATTCACGAGGCCCTGAAATGGGCTGTTGACCAATTTCCAACTTTATTTCTAACTAGGGGGAGGTCAACCGCCATTTTCTGCGGCTGTAGTCAGAGAAATTAATTGTTAAAGTGAATATTTTAGTTCAATTACACCCTGCACTTTATAAAACGTCAAAATCTGTATATACCTACCATAGATTTAAACAGTATTTGCATACACGCGTCTCACCGTACAAGGAACAGGGCATTTTGAATGTCTCGCTCACACGACCACTCCCGAAGATTGCCGACCACGAGGCGAGTTCACTTCGGTCTAGACGGCCCAATTTGTAGCGTTAGAAAAACGTGCGGTCCGACCTATCCTCACTAAGGATATTTCAGTTCAAAATATGTGAGAGATAGTTTGATCCTTGAAGTTTCCATATCGTTAAACATTTAATTTCTCTGACCTAACATCAAAACAAATTTGTATATTTTCGTCTTCTAAAGGGCATTTTCACTTAAAATTGTGCTTAAACAAAATGTACTGTTTGCAGTACAGATATCTCCTATATTAAAAGGCATTTGGGCATTTTTGGCTATCAATACATTTCAAGGTTTGAAATTACATTATTTGTATTCCTGGTTAGATAAGTCTGGCTAGACTTAGCTTCAATATAGCTCGAGAACTTTCCAAGACGGGATTTTAAACTGAGCAAAATGTGCTGAAAAGGGTAAGCTTTTTCTACAGAAGCTGGCATAGTCACACCACCGCCATCTTAGTTTTGTCTGCTAAGTTGCGGTGCTTAATGAAACTGGTATACCTAGATGACAGTGATGACACTTAAATAAATGATAAAGGTCCTGAATTATCGTGTTCTAAAGTGTCGCGTTGCCGAGATATTTGGAGGCAAAGGTTAATGAAAACTTTAATTACAAATATTGGCAATCCGTCACGTGGCAAAAAAAACATGGCTCAAGAAGTCAAGACATTTTGACTAACAGTAGAGCGATATAGCGAATAAAAGTTAAAACCGCCAATTTTTGAGTTGAGGTGTTGTTTGCTAAAAATGAACAAGACACCTTATGGCACCATTTCTCACGTCATTTTTGATTTTTAAAATTGCTTCTACCCATACATGAGTATTATAGAGAGCGTGTAGGAATTTAATGTGGCAGCACAGTTCCGAATTTGCAAATTGTGCTGTTGTAAACCGCAACTTCGAACAAAATCAAAATGGGACAGAGCGACAATCACAGTTCGTTCACATACCCTTTGCACAGATGCTGTAATACCATCGCGATCTCGCTTTGTTATTTGAAGCTATATCTAGAGCCGGAAAGGAGGCGTTATTGTCAAACAGACATAATTTACTTTTTATGTAAGTTCCAACGACATTTATGTATTACGTACCAACTGCAGAATTCCAAGGAAAGATTTTGCCGTCAAAGTAATTTTTTGGACTATTTTATTGTTATGATTAGCTTAATTTAGGGTCTACTATTTTATTTTGCTATCAGAGCCCTAATACTAGGTACGTTTTAAAATTATCATGATTCAAGTGTGAGAGACAGAGACATAGCTACTTAAGTATATCAGACGTTTAGCACTGACTTCCCCTGACTTCTACAACAAGATTACTGAGTAGTATCAGCTTTTGGGGTTGTTCTTTATTCCCGTGGGGTGCAAACAGGGGTGAGGGGACATACGATGGCGGCATAATATGACAATCATTTTTAATTGGTTTACGTTCATTCGTTTGTGAGTATTGTACTTGATATTAGTACGTAAGACATAAATGTCATTGATACACCCAGTTATTATTATGAAGACAAAGAAATACATTATATTGATTTAAATAGTGAAGATAGGGCCGTCCGAACGTTACTTTGCTACGCATTCACCATACAAGGAACGCGGCATTTTATTGTCTCGCTCACACGACCGCTCCCGAAGACCTGAAAGTTGCCAAATGCGACGGACCCCTATCTTAACTATTTCAGTCAATAAAGAAAGGCCTGTTTTTCAGTTTTCGGGCTTATTTTAACAATGAAACTCAGTTTAGTGCAAATAGAGTTTTCGAGACGATGCACAACGATTAGAAGACATTGGATTGAAAATAATAATATGTAATTACAAAATTATAAATCACATTTTGAGGTTAGTGTTTCAAATTCAAAGATCTTTTGGCGCCAAATCGGTACTGCTACCGCCATTTTGTTTTTTTTGACAGACAATGTCACATATTTATACTAACAAGTCTGGCGCCAAAAATTAGGCGTCTTTGTTGTAGTTATGTGCCAAAAGATCTTTGTATCACTGTTCTGTTAAAACGTTTAGGCGTTTATTGTCATAGACCGCAAGGGGCACTCAAATCAACATTTTAATATATTTTTATTTAGATAGTTTAGTACAAGCAACGCAATGACTAGGTAGTACAAGTTCTTAAAGGTCGTCTACACTATGGCGCAGGTTTTTCCAACTTGACCTATTGTGTAGGTGAAGTGGTTTGAATATTTTTCTATAGGAGTTAGCATAGTCACTAGCAGCCATTTTTTTTAAACGGTTGTGGGCAAAGGAATCTAAAAATACTAGCAACATGGTGACCTAAAGTGTCACGTTGCAAAGATGTCACAAAACAATAGGAAAAGGGGATAGCACCTTTTCCTATTAACTATTGTTATTTTTTTCTTAATTAAAACCTAATTCCAGTATTCCTTGAAACGTTAAACAGAGGTACTTAAACTGCCGTCATAATGAAAAAGGACGTACATCTACAGAAAACGAAAAAACGATTTCCGACATTAAGAAAATAACTTTTAGTTGGACATCGGTTACTTCGTTTTGTGTGGATAAGTCCTTTTTTTCTTATGACGGCAGTATACAGTACATTGTGTCAGTTATGTTTAAGTTTCATGGGCAATAGGCCCCTATTGCCCAAGCAGCCAAAACCAAGCAGGCAAAAATCCAGACTCCAGATAGCTATATAAAACTTCAGTTAGGTACTGGTGACTGACAGACAACGCACAGTCGAAACTTGAGGTCGTAGAAAGCTGAGATTTTGGCATGTAAGTTATTTATTTATTAAAAAGGTTTACAAATTCAACCAACATTGACCATGACATGTTCCTTGGGGAGTGTAGGGGAGCACTTAGAGAGGATTTCCCGAAATTCCTACGGGAACGGGATGTGCGCGTCCGAAGTCGCGGGCAAAAGCTAGTAACTGCTAAAAGAAAATGAACACGTCGCCAGCTTGGCCCATAGTGTAGACGACTCTTTATTTAAATAATAAAAGATTTTTTTTTTCAATTACATTTTACAATACTTTTTACTACTTATTGTGCATGAATAACGTTCTTAAATTGTTTTTAGAGTAAAGATTTACATGTCAATATAGTAGAATATTTTTGTCATTGTTAATTTATTGTTGTTGTTTATTTATTTTTATATAGGTCACAGATAAAAAAAATATCCCGGTCTTAGGTTTAAATTGAATAATAACGATTTTAACATGTAAATCTTTACTCTATAATAAATTGGGCAACAATATATCGATGCTATTTATATATTATTAATATTCAATAACTAAGAGTATCGCACCATTTTTGAAAAATATACCGATCTGAAATTTTAGCAGAAATATTGATTATTCGAGTGAATGTTTTAAGGAAAAATTTCGAGTTTTTTTAAATTATTGTTGTCATTTTCAAGTACAAATATAAGTAAAAGAATCAGCATTGCCATTCAAAGTGGCACTTATACATAATTATTATTGCTATATTTGAATTTATTATTCAGAGATAATTTCAATCCATCGCCTTAAATGACCATTCGTATCAAAAAAGTATGGGTTGTAATGGAATTTGAACTTTATCATACAGATCATACTTACAACTTAAATTTAAAAAAAAAAAATCTCAAATTCTGAATTCAAATATAGCATTTATAACACGGTTTTAAAACTAAATAAATAATTTCAGTAAAGAAGTAGTTTTAATGAATAACTATTCGAGACCAATGCTTGATTTATTTAAATAACTCAGCAAACGTGTTAAGTATCTATAAACTAAAAAAAAAACTTTCACATTTACATACAATGAATATTCGAGAATAGAGCGAGATAGAGCTATGTGACACTGTTGGGATAGAAAAAGACAATCATATCTTTCCAAAAATTGGGATAAAGCGTATAATTGGCTTGTCTCGTCATTTAGTGTAAAATATGAAAATATAAAAAAATGACAACAATATAACAATATAAATTGGAGCCAAACGTCGTTTACTGGTTAAATGTCATGTTACAATACATAGGACGGTATCATAATAGATATACTGGATGACTTTTTTTCCAGTGCGCAAACTTTAAGAACCACTTCTGCCCATGTAAATGAACAACTTTCCCGAAGAAAGTCATAGTCAATTACTAAAAAAAAAATTGAATCTCCCATACAAATTGTGAACAGTTGATAACAATTTTGTATGGGAAGTTCAAATTTTTTTAAGTAATTGACTATGGCTTTCTTCGGGAAAGTTGTTCATTTACATGGGCAGAAGTGGTTCTTAAAGTTTGCGCACTGGAAAAAAAGTCACACAGTATAAAAAAAAAATTGCCAATATTTCTGCCAATACAGTGAATATATAAAAAAATCACAACTTTACTATTAAATAACGGAAAACAGGGTACTCGCACCGATTGTCGGCCATTGAGAATTTAAACTACTTTAAAGCATCGAAATTCGAACTTTTTTTTCTTTCCGGCAATCGGTATCTCTACCCTATAGACTTTAAATAATACTTTTATTAACAAATTATATACAGCTAAGTAATAAGTACATTTTTAATACGTAATGTTGCTATCGTAAAAAAAAACTAACACTATAGTAGCATTTTTCTTTTAGTGGCAACACCTAAAAAAATGGTCTACAAAAACGTACCATTCGAGTTTCAGCAACGTAAAATGTCGTTTATACAAAAACTATAATACACATTCATGGTTTAGTAAGCAAATAAGGTAAGAAAAGGCCAAATAAAACGATATTTCTTATGACATTACAACATTTCGACTTGACTGCCATCCTTAGTTAGTTTTCGTTTATTTTCGTAATATTTGTTTTCTATTGTTAGTAAAAACATTATAAATTTACGACTTAAAATCGGTGAAACATTTTTCAAATCTACTTTTATGTAATTTTTTCTTTTGTCAGTCAGTTCTGATTTTTTAAGGAGTTTAATTCTGTTTTTCAACATAGTTTTAAGCTTTGCTAGGTTGACTAGCTTCATTGAAACAACGAAATTGGCGCCAAAATCTTTCGTTTTAGCAAACAAAAAAATCAGCGCCAAAGGTTTAAAAAAAAATCTGCAACTACTAAAAATGGCAGAAAAGTTCACATTTAGACTTAAATTTGTGCAAAGCAAGTGAAAGATCATATTACACTTGTTCCTCAAACATCTTAGGATAGTTTTAAACTCACTTTAAGAGGATCAGATACTTGCAGAGGGCAAGTTATCTGAACAGAGGCCATAGACAAAGAGCTTCTATTAGCGAATGCGATTGTTGAATTGCCAAAATATAAGGAATTGATCACGTGACATTTCGACACCGTTTGTCAATCTCATACATTTTTGACGTTTTCACAATCGCCTTCGCTACTAACGCTGACAGAGATGTCACTTGTGTCTGCAATTCTGCTTTCAAATCTGACGTTAGCTGTTGTCTTTGGTTGAAAAGTAACAGTCAATCAAATGCTATGAGATATCACAGTAGATTAAAATCTACATTTGGGTGGGTTTCAGTCAGTAAGAGTCTGACACTCCCTTCCGCTCCGCCCAAAGCAGGAGGAGGAGACTTTTGATGATTTCCCATTCTATCAAAAAAGAGGATGTTTAAGGAAATGTTCCATATATAAAAGCATGTGGAATGTTTGTACAGATGTCGTTACGCGTAGTATATGTTGTGACGCAGCTGACGACCTATCTTCGTCATGTTGGCGCATAGCTCTTGGTCTCTGGAAGGTAAGAATAAAGAATTTATCGGTTAGCTAAATGAAGTAGGATAGCTTAGAAAGTGAAACTATTGTTTACTACCATTTGCCAGCGACTTCGGCCGCGAGAATGTCGGAAATGATCCTAATAGTGGGTCACACGACACCGACTTTTGTCTGCGCAGACTTTGTACTCTGAATAAAAAATGTACAGACTTACAACTAAGTCTGTGCAGATCAATGTGTGAAGTTGTGTGAAGTTATATAAAGTAAGAACCAAAAAACTGGCCAAGTGCGAGACGGACTCGCGCAAGAAGAGTTCCGTACCATTATCTATAAAAAAATAAAAAAAAACGGCAAAAAATCACGTTAGTTGTATGGGAGCCTCACTTAAATATTTATTTTATTCTGTTTTTAGTATTCGTTGTTATAGCAGCAACAGAAATTGATCATCTGTGAAAATTTCAACTGGTGACAGACAGACAGACAGATAGACGGACAGCGGAGTCTTAGTGATAGGGTCCCGTTTTTAGTCTTTAGGTACAGAACCCTAAAAGCGACATCATTTGTCTAGCATTCTCCCAACTGTTAAGGTCGGCTTCCAATTTAACCAGGTATAGTACAGTACTAGTATTTTACATGAAACGACTGACAATCCAAGTTCGCCGACTAAGGGACTCACCAGAGTATGGGCAGCAGCATTCTCTGTAGGTACATTGCTACAGCTACACTGCGATAAGCGCGGCGATTATGGCAAACCATTTGGGGGAGGCCTATGTCAAACAGTGGACGTCTTTTGGCTGATATGATGAAGATGATGATGATGATGACTGTCAATTTGTCCTACACAACCCAGCAACTGACTAGCACAATACCTCTTCGCAACACTGCTGCACTGGTGTCAAATTTTCTAGCTTCTGACTTCCAAAGGCAAAAAAATGTTCAAATGACAGCAGGGACCAACGGCTTAACGTTGTTTGCGAGGCACGGAGGAGTTTCGGTATGTTAAGATGGTCACCCATCCATATACCGACCTCGGCAATCGTTGCTTAACTTTGAAGATCGCCCCATGCGGCTGTTTAATTTAACCACGAGCTCCTCCATTTAATGTTCAGATAACATAATATGTAAATATATTCTCACCTAATATCCCCCCAACCTCCATTTCCCTTGACCAGCTTCTTATTGTGTTTAGCACCGCCAGCTGTGACAGTCGCGCTCACTCGAGTAGGAAACAAGTATGGCTTAGCGTTCTGAAGCAGCTTTTGTACTTTGCTGATCACTGTCGACGCGTTGCAGTTCGACTTCTTGTGGTGGAAGCCGCTGAAAGCCAGGAAAGTTCTTTTTAATATTTGTGAATAAAATATTTGTAAAAAACGAATTATCTGGGAAATTAATATGATAACACTTTTTTATATTAAGTATATAAAATTCTAAAAGTGTAAAATAATATTAGGTATTTTTCAATGACTAACCCACAATTTCTAAGTCTAACGGGGCCTCTGCCGGTTGGCATCAGAGATTGATTCCGAGATATGTCAAAGACTAGACGTTAAAACATATTAATTACAAGCGAAAAACTACCTCAGACCCAAGTCTTAAACTATATGAAGTCTTAGTGTAATAGAAAAATTATAATACAAACACAAACTAGCCAAACTGAAAGGAAACAAAAAAACATTTAAAAAGACCTCAAGAAGTGCTTGAAAAATGGATTAACTAATTTCCAACCGAACACACATACAAAGAATGCAATGTTTCTAAAAAGCTTGTAAAAACTATATCCATGAAAAATGTTCTAATTTTGAACTGAGATTTAAACTTACCATTCTCCAATATGAAATACTCTAGGCCCCTTACATACGATAACCTTAAACTTTTCTCTGCCAGGCATATTTTGTGACAAATGTAACAACGAATAATCCCAATTATAATCATCGTAAGCACAAAACTGACTCTGTTGCTTCATTATATGACCCCAAACAGTCCTGTTGAAAGCGAAGCCCATGTTATGCATACTAGAATGCCATGGGGTTATTTCCACCTGAAAATACAAAATTTATTTATTTTAACGGTAGAAAATTTATTTTGGTGCTGGCAACATTTTTTGGTAAAATGGTAGAATTTTGAAACGGGAAGTGGCAACATTGAATTTTTTTTTGGTCTGGCAAGTTGGAGCTGTCAAATTTTGGAGAGAATTTCGACGGTTATCGAACAATGACACAATATTTAGCGAAATAAACATTCCATACATAGTAATGTAAAACCAAACTTTAATTATGAAAGTACTCTCCCGATAATCCGCTAATGTTTCTTAAGAACCCGTCTAATTTAGTCATAAGTATAATATTTTTCATTTTGATGTTTTAATACCTATTAAAATGTCTTGTTTAATTCAATATTGTAGTTACACCGATTTTAAAAATTCGAAGTTGGGGAAGATTTTCTAGTGGTGGATTAGCCAGAGAGTACTTACCTACTGTATTTACATTCATCTTACAACTAAGCATGCTTGTATAAAGCAAGGCATTACTTTATACAGCCTAGAAAACAACATTTATAACATAAACAAGGTGTATTTCTAATTGAAAGTACAATATACACAATACGAAATACACAATAAAAAAAAAACCGATAACTTGACTGTTACACAAAGTACTGACAAAAGTAAAAAAAATACAACAAAAAAGCAAATCCGCATTTAAAACTTGATACTTAAGTATGTGTTTTCTTCTACACAATGCGTACAGACTTATTCATAAAAATCTCTGAATTGTTTAGCGAGAAGCATCTAACTAGAAAAACTTTCCATAGATAATTAATTTAATCTGCTTTAGTGAGTTCGAAAAATTCCAGACATTTTTATGCATAAAGAATAGTTGGTAAATAAAACTGCTATATAAAAAATGTGCAATATTTCAAGTTTAAAATACAAAACCAAGTTACCACTAGAAATACACCTTGTATTATATTCATATAAAAAAAAATATTTACATGCTTTTCAACCACAACCAACATTATTTTAGTACCTTATTAAAATATTTTGATAAGCACCTTATCCATGCCACCCCCATTTTAATGTGATTGAAGGTGAATAAGTCGACGTTTCACTCCACCACACTCAAAGCATTAATTTCAAATAAACAATTTATCGGCGATTTTGAATAAGGTAGATGACTAAAAAAATCTAATTAGTCCATCAGATAGTTTTCCAAAAAATATTGGACACGTATTTTTTCTTTTTTCAAGTAAACAAAAAATTAAAACGATACAGTACGTTGAAAACTCGTATGACGTCACTTGTAGGTACCTATATGTACACTTTTTACGTATACGTGACGTTACAAATCCCCACTCTCCTGATCTTTGCTGCGTTTTATCGTCGTCATTTTTTTTAATGATTTGATAAAGCAAAAAATACGTGTCCAATATTTTTCGATAATATAACTGACGGACTAAATAGACTCATATATTTTTAACCAGGAATCATTCCCCTATTGTCAAGGTCGGTCAGACAAAAAACATGAGGCACGTTCACGCACGTTCCAAAGCGTGCACTCTATAGAAAAAACGTGTAAGAAAATCCATTCCACCACTGTTTCTGTCTGGTTGTTCGCAATAGCCACCTGGTACTTAAGGGGTCATGGTACTCATCATTATGAATAAATTTCACCCATTAAAATCGCAAAAAAACAAAACGGCCAAGTGCGTGTCAGACTCGCGGACGAAGGCACGTTTGTTGTATGGGAGCCCCACTTAAATATTTATTTTATTCTGTTTTTAGTATTTGTTGATAAAGCGGCAACAGAAATACATCATCTGTGAAAATTTCAACTGTCTAGCTATCACGGTTCATGAGATACAGTCTGGTGACAGACAGACAGACGGACAGACAGCCGGAGAGACAGACAGCGGAGTCTTAGTAGTAGGGTCCCGTTTTTACCCTTTGGGTACGGAACCCTAGAAATCGACTGCCATAAGCATTAAATTTGCTGATAACTCGACAAAATGTAATGACAGACACAGACACAAATGTACAGAACAGATGATTTTTTTGGCGATTTCGAGGTTGGTCCCACAGTAAAACTTGTTCGTAATGATGAGTACAATGACCCCTTAAGACGTATTGCGTTTATTCTGTTACACCTTGTATATATGGGACTTAAACATTGCTTTGTTTTTTAGTCAATCATGGACAAGACCCTTAGGAGCGTTTATTCCTTACGGTTTTTGACTTTGTATGTAATATTTTGAGGAATAAACGCCCTTAGATCACATAGTCAAACCCGCCACACGCAACAAAGCCTTCCTTGAATAGAAGCACCTCCTTTGCTAAGGCTAACACACTTGGTCAGTTAAATCTGACAGTTTAAATCATGATTTGATTTGACATGATATCTATTTTTTTTATTTATACTATGTACAATTGTGGTAGGTACGTGGGCGGACTTAATGCAACAATACATTCTCTACCAGTCAATCTTTAGGTTAAAAAGACTACACTGTACGATGATACGCTTTATGACTACATAAAGTATTAAAAAATCAACTGCAAGAATTTCGTGTACACATGCTCGCTATCATATTAAAAAAGAAAGATTTTTTTTATCGATTTCGGGGTTGGTCCCATAGTAAAAGTTGTTCTTAAAGATGAGTACAAAGACCCCTTAAGAGGTATTGCGTTTATTCTGTTACACGTTGTATAAGGAATAACTATACTGCTTCTAACAGCAAAACAAAAAAATATTTAACATGCTGACCCTTAAAAAAGCGAAGATAGTGGCCACCAAACTACTTTCTAATCTATCTGTCACTCATACCCGTGAGACAATCTTTCTCTAAAGCTAACCGGCCCGGTTCAAACATATGTCGGCAATAGTGTGCCCCTCGCCCTTGACTCATGAATGTGATTCTGCGCACCGATTCGCTGAGTTCTCTCAGCCGCCATTTAATCAATATATACTGTACAATACATGCTAGGTCAGTACTGCAACCCCATGCTTCAGAGCCTTATGCAAAGCAAGGAAGTATGAAATAATCTTCAAGAATACTTAAACATACAAGGGGCGCACCCTAGTCAGTCAGTCCCTCCAAAGGTTAATCCACACATATCTGGACAGTGCCCGGGAGGTGGGAGGGCCATGGTCCGTGAGGAGCACAAAAAAATATCAGTGCCTTTTATATGAACTCGTTCACACACGTCTGACCCGGTACGGTCACGTGCCAGATATGTGTGTATCAACCTTGACTAGTTGATAACTGGTTAATATTTAAACACGGCATGAGAAATTCCTATTTTATATAGTACGGCGATACAAGAAAAGAAGAATTAAAAAGCTTTTGTCTTCAATATTCGAGCATCTAGGTCCCTTAATATATGTACAGTTAATCAGAAAAATGATAAAAACTGGTCAAAATTATTTACACCTTAGCCGAACTCAACTGTATTTCTTGATAATTAAAGTTCGTTTTTCGTAAACTACCGAAAGAAATGTGACAACAACTTGAGTACTGACAAGCAAAAATCTAATTATTATAACTACATTAAGGTTTAAAAAACTTATAACTGCTTCATATTGTGTTATTTCATTTTCAGAAAGGTAATATTTCTTTAACCAGTTTTTATACCAAATTATTCTAAATACCAGACTCCACAAGGCATTTAAGCTGGCATGCCATTTAAGTTTCAAACAATAGACTTTAGCAGGAAAAAGCTTAAACATCAGTGAAGAAAATGGTTGGTAGCCAGAAAGATATTCAGCAAAACACAGTTCGTTATTTATAGCAAAAAATCCGGGCTGTTTTAAAAAACAAACAAAGATCAAACAATATTTAATACAGCAAATGACACACTGACACTTGACAGGTAGTAGAAAGTTGCCAGGATAAAAAAAAAATACCATATTAGTAGAATTCAGTGTCAATTTTTGAAAATAATATTAATTGGCTATCATCCACTTACCCCACGCTACATAAGGTCTATTTACAGATTTAAAAAAAAAGTATAGTACAAATTACAAGAATATTAAATAACTAAACATAACATGAGGATTGATTTATCGACATTAAGCTTTGCGTGATACGTACTAAGTTTTTTAACAAGGCGATAGCTGGTGTGAGTATCTGACTGAGGCTGCTTTTATTTAGGTACAAAAATTTACCGTTCCGCGCAAAAAAAATAAACCCTATGAAATTGGGAACAGACGCAAAAACTGGCGCGGGCAACACCTAGTTTACAATAAATCTGCTCTATTGCCAAAGGTAGACTAGACCGTATTATTTTTCTCTACTTGTCATTTATTTCATCACATAATAAGCCATCTTTTTTTCTTTGACACAATATTGACATCTTAATGACAGTGACAGTTCTTACAACAGTGTTGCCACCGCGCAAATTAATTTTAACTTTAAAACCATCAGCTTAACCCAAAAAAAATACTACCGCAAAGCTTAATGCCAATAAATAAACCTTAGGGCCTGTTTCACCAACTTTGATTAAGCTCTTGCAAATTTAGAGCGGTTATGCATTGCTTCCGACCCGACTCCGTGAAAATACGGATATAAAAAACTTGGAACGAATTCGGATATTGCTTTTCGCAAAGTTTACCTATAAAATAAATATTATAAAAATATAATTATTAAATTTTTAGTTAAGTATGATAATTTTTATAATTCCTTTATGTTTCATAAAAATATATATTTGAAATGGTTGATTTTAATTCGTGAAAATACAGATCTGAGTCTAAAAACCTCGGACCGAATTCGGATATTGCTTACGCACTAATCTGATCCGAATCCAAACTATTCAGGGGCCATCTTTGGATAAGTCCGAGTTGAATCCGAGGTAATCCGAAAGCGGTCATACAAACAGTACTACGGCTAATTCAGTCCGTCAATATTTCTTCCAATTTGGAGACTCACGGATAACGGAAAGAAATCGAATGACGGAAGTCGGATCTAGCGCGTAAACTACGAATTTTCACGGATTCGGATACAGTGCGTGACCGCTCTCACTTGGCAGATAATTTCATACAACATTCTATTTTTGAATTTATTTATTAATTAGTGAATATTCGAAATTCGTGAAACAGGCCGGTACAGCTCGCGTCAAATAACTGTGCCCCTCTGAAGTTGGCTACGAGTGGCTGCGTAGTAGTCAAAATTACGAACAAAACTGCAACTGCGCATGCGCAAGAGACATGGGGGCGGGGATTATAGCGGCGCGATTTTATGTCTCAGTGTTACGTTTACGTTCGATGCATGCTTGCGTCCCGCTTGCTCCCTCTATGTGACTGCACCTGCGCGATCTTTGCAAATGGCTTACTTCAGAGGGGCAAAGTTATTTGACGCGAAGTGTAATCTATAAGTAAATGGTTTAAAAACCTTTTGCGTTGTAGTATAAAGATGAGGGTACACTTGGAAGTTCCAAGTTGCCGAATTTTCCTTCTTTTTTCTCCTTTCTTCGTTAGCCGCCTTCACTTGTTGAATGTAGTTCAGATTTAGATTCTTCTTGCGCTGTTTTTTTATGGAACATGTTAAAATGGGAGAAAAATGTGGAGCATAGAAAAGTATTTAGTACTTCGTTTATAAACCTACATTTCACCAGTTATAATACTTAAGTGCTAAGTTTAATTGTTAACCTCTTTCGTTTAGTTTTTTTTTTTTAATAAAACGTTGCCCCCACACTAGGAATTTCTCCTGTATCGTGAGTGCTTTTACAAACATATAGACTTAAATACACAAATAGCCAGACCCGGAACAACTATGTGTTAGTCATGCAAATATATGTTCCGTGCGGGAATCGAACCCGCGACACGCAGCGTAGCAGTCAATCGCTTAACTATCCGAACTGAACATTTTATTAGGTTAAAAATAACTTAGCACATAGTGAGAACAGTATAGCTTCAGGTACACAAATGCGTGGTCATATTTAAGGGCGATGTTGGGTATCTGATTATCAGAGATCGAAATAGGTAGACTATATTTACCTAAATTTTGAGGAAATAAGTATCATAGAGTTGATAATACCTCCTCTAAAATTCCGGAATCATAAACATGGCAATTAAAACCCGAAATTATAAAAAACATGAAATGGACTTGAGTATAGTTACAAAAAAAATATTTGAAGAATCATATTCCAATTTTATAGGACTGTAAAAAAACTTAAAAAAAAAAGAAACCGACTTCCAAAAAACACTACAAAGTTCAAAATAACTTTAATTTCGGAAGTTGGTGTTTTAGGTTGTTTCTTCGTTATTTGACACCCCACACCTAACAACACCACTGGAAAGTCACAGGAAAGCAAAAATACGCAATTTCGTATACATAGATGGTTTTTCCACATATTTTTTCCAGCTATTTGGATTTAATAACCAAACTACTGAACCGATTTTGATAAAATTCCAATGGGACCATTTGGGAAGTATAAAAGAATTTTTCAAATCGGTTGGCAAGCGATGGAGTTATGCCCGAACAAACATAAAAAAAATACAAACATCCGAATTGAAAACTTCCTCCTTTTTTAGAAGTCGGTTAAAAACAACGCTCTTTATTTTAACAGTTTTAGTGCGGAACTCTAAAAACATATAAGATTCTTCAATATAATAATTTAGTTCAAATTTCTTAAATCCCAGGATTCAATGGTCATGTTTATGATTCTAGGATTTTAGAGGAGGTATTATCAACTCTATGTTACATACTTCTTCGAACTTTAGGTAAATATAGTCTACCTGTTCCGATCTCTGCTGATTATACATTAATAAAGATTAGAAAAAAAAAAAAATGTGGTTGTGGTGGTAAACGCAACGCTCAACCACTGCACCAACCGTGTCGACATAGTTACCAATTAATTATCAATTTTTATCTACGAAATTTAGTCAACGTGCGTTTTTCAAATAAATAACTAAAAGTTGGTTGAAAAACGCATTTTAACGTGCCCAATTTTTTTAAGAGCGTTTACGCCGTACGGCCTTTCATACAAACTTTCAAGTCCTTATTTTTCGAAATGAATGAACCGATTTCAATGAAACTTGATATGTATACGCTAGATATCCAGGTCTAAATAGTTAGTAGAGAACATCATCTGCCTAGCCTTTTCCCAACTATATTGGGGTCAGCTCCAAGTCAAACCGGATTCAGCTGAATACCAGTATTTTACGTGGAGCGGCTGCCTACTAGACCTCCACAACCCATTAACTGGGTAACACGGTACTTCTTGGCAAGACTGCAGTCTTGCCAAGAAGTACCGTGTTACCCACTGGTGTCAAAGATCTACAAATAGTTAGTAGAGAACATTTTCGAAACAGAGTTCAGGGGGAAAAGATAGTGATTTTTCACTTTCTATACAAAAGCTAAAATCGCTCTCTCTCTCTCTCTCTCTCTCCACAAAACAAACATACCATTATGACAGCTGTCAAATGTACATGACAGCTGTCAAATGTACACAGTATACTAACCTTATCCCCATTGACATGGTACTGATAAGTCTTCAAGTAAGTCCCGAGACTTAGTATCTCGCACTGTGGACAGCTCTTGTCTGCCGTCGACTTCAGAAGGCTGAGGATGTGTAGGAAGTCTTCAGCGACGTAGTGATCTTCTTCTAAGAAGAGGACGTAACCTGGGGATGAAATGAAGAATATGTTAAAATATGGTTTTACTTTTTTTTTTCGACTTCAAAAAAAAAAATACAACCGAATTGAGAACCTTCCCTGGTTCTCAATTCGGTTGTATTTTTTTGTGTTATTTCATATCTCCGTCATTTATGAAACGATTTGAAAAATTCTTGTTTTATGTGAAAGGATATACTTCGCGATTGGTCCCATAGAAATGTCATAAAAATCGGTTCAGTAGTTTGGTTTTTAAATCAAAATTGCTCGAAAAATATGTCTTTCATGTATACGAAATTGCATATTTTGCTTTCCTGTGACTTTCCACTTACCATTAATAAGTGAAAAATAAAAAAACTTTTTGACAACAAAAAAAAACCGACTTCCAAAAAAACAACACTACAAAGTACAAAATAACTTTAATTTCGGAAGTCGGTGTTAAATTACGAAAAAACCACCAAAAACACCGACTTAAGGAATTAAAGTTATTTTGTACTTTGTAGTATTTTTTTTTTTGCAAGTCGGGTTTTTTTTGTTGTGAAAAAGTTTTTTTTTTATTTTTCCCAACTCCGATTGTTGACTGCCTTGGGTCGTTTAGTTCCGTATGTGGCGGACAAGATGGCGCCACTGCTGTAAGTGTTTACCTGTATGCCCCTGTGTGCACTGCAGCTGGTTGAAGATGCGGTTAGCCTTCCACCACCAGTGGTGCTTGGTCTGTGTGTACTTCGCCTCGCGGTAGTGTCCGTGTAGGTCTGGGTAGAGGGCGTTATTACACTCCTGTTTCACTGCTCTGGAAAATAAATTAGAATAATTAAAAATGCGTTGTTCACCAATAACTGAACCCTAGAAGACTTCAATGAGGACAGCTAACGCACCAGTACAAAGTCAAAGTCAAAGCATTTATTTCAATTAAACCATTTACAGGCACTTTTGAATTGTCATGGTCGGTCAGACAAAGAGGTGAAGCTATTTGCACGTTCCAAAGCGTAGATCTCTATGGAGAAGAACGTACAAGAAACTCCATGGACACTCTTTTGAATCAATTAATTATTACAAAGTTGTGGTTACATTGTTCTTGTTGAAATTATTCATAGACATGTGAGAACGATGTAAAAAGACGAGGACGACAAAAGCAAAAAAGGAACAATTCAAAATACTAACAAATTAAAACAAACCGTGGCAGTTGAGAGATGACCAGTCCCAGCTGACGGAGGCAAATGATGAATGAAACACAAACTGCACCATCAGAGAGACTTTTGAGTGAGCATGACACTCCCAACAGCCAGGGCACATTAAAGTCTTACCCAAAAATGACATGATTGAAGGTACACAGTACTCACACATGTGCCGTTAATGCATGAAATTATACAATGCAAAATTAGTTCGAGTTTATACAATTAAAAATCTATGTTCTTTCAATAACCTACCAGCAAGCGTGCAAATCTACGCTTGCTGGTAGGTTATTGAAAGAACATAGATTTTCACCAGCTATAGTATGCGCCAGATAAATGAAGAATAACGGTCATTGACCCACCTACATTTATTGACACACTTAATTTCAAAAAACAGAAATAATGACATAAAGCTGTCCTGAATCGACATTTATCGTGATCCTTACTGTTCTAGTAATGAAAAACGATTCATAATTTACTGTCCGGGGGGGAAACTGAAAAATTGCTGGTTTTATAACGTAATTTTAGCCAAATCTGTTTAGTTTCAAGCTGCAGAAAAAATATATGTTAATTTTAACTATATTTCAAAGAGCACTGTTGTTTTCAAAACATGTTTAAAAATAAAATCCTCGATGGAAATGATCGTCAAAGTTACCTCTAACAATGACCATACAAAAAAAATCCCGAATTACCAGCCTACTTGTGCCGGTAAAATTTATACCAAATAATGAATCGAATCTTATTGCAAAACATTCTTGTTCAACTTATGAGCTATTAAAAATCTAAAACAACAATGGTTTGAGTAAATCGATAAAATGCTTCATATTTGGCAATTAATTGTAAGCATTATGTCGTCTCGCTTCTCTTTCTTTTCTATACAGTCCGAGAGAGACCGTTTTTTTATTGATCACAGGGCTGGAATGCTGTACTCGATCGCGGTAACGTAAATGTTCGCTTATCATCATTATCTGCCTAGCCTTTTCCCAACTATATTAGGGTCGGCTTCCAGTCAAACTGGATTCAGCTGAATCCCAGTTTTTTACGTGGAGCGACTGCCTATATGGTCATATAGGCAGTCGCCATCTTGCCCAGTTCCTGGGTTGTAGAGGTCTCTACAACCCAGGAACTGGGCAAGATTGTTCATATCCAGGGGCGTAGCTATAGCTTTCACAAAGGGGTGTCCAAAAATGCACGATTCACTAGTTTTTGCCCGGGCTTCATGTCAAACAAATAATTATATATTTTGGGGCACTCATTATCCGTGTCATCCTTACTAATTACACTTCTGGACACATCTATTGGCCCACCTTGTATTTTCAGTTTCGTTTGCTCCTAGCTAAAATTTTATATTAGGTCGAGCAAAAAGTTTTTATGCAGTTTTGAACCTGGCACATTCACAATTTCATTCAATAGTCTTTTTTTGAATTTCGAACACAGAATTTAAAGAAACAAAAGACAATTTGGAGCCTGTTTGTTGATATCAAACAATCGAATACTAAGAAAACTTGGTTTTATTGGTTTACTTGGATTTAATTTTTGAAAAAGTGATTGATATCTTTGGTTTTGCAACAAACATTACTTATTCTTAACATTAAGGTGAGGTTCTATCAATAATCTATGGATACTTCACCTGAAGTCGTCGCCCAAGCTGTGGCACTTATTCAGGCCGGACACAGCCAGAGAAACGTGAGTGCTCAACTTAATTTAAGTCGATCTGCGGTCCGAAATGTTTATCGGAGGTACCTAGAGACTGGCGGCTTTGTTCGTCGCCAAGGAAGGCCACGATCTCGGGTCACAACTGAAAGGCAGGATCGATTCATCGTGACGACCAGCTTAAGAAATCGTCACCTTACCTCCATTGAGATACAAAACCAACTTCGCGACTTCCACGGAGTATCTTTGAGCGCTCGAACTTTTCGGAGAAGGTTAAAAGAACGCGATATGGTACCACACAAGCCAGCTAATGGGCCCAAACTAACGCGAGCCCACCGAACAGCGCGCCTTCATTTCGCACGCAGTCATTTAAATTGGACACAGCAAGATTGGAGCCGTGTACTCTTTTCTGATGAGTCTAAAATTGTGTTACATGGCAATGATGGAAGGAAGAAGGTCTACCGACGTAAGGGAGAGCGTTTCGCACAATGCTGCTTTGAAGAGAGGGTTGCTTATGGCGGTGGCTCATGGACTGTCTGGGGCGGTATATCCGCGAGCGGCAAAACTCAACTTGAGGTTGTTACAGGACCACGGCTGCCAACATTAAATGCTGAAAGCTACATTCGTGAGTGCTTAGAACCTCACGTGATACCATACGCGGACTATGTGGGCCCAAATTTCCTTTTTATGCATGATAATGCAAGAGCCCATGCGGCCGGCATCGTCAGGGAATATCTTCGGGATGTGAACATCACAGTTATGGACTGGCCAGCCAGAAGCCCAGACATGAACCCCATTGAGCACATGTGGGACGAGCTAAAAAGACGTGTTAGGGCTCGTCAGCCAGTTGCCCAGACGATGCAGGAGTTGAAAACTGCCATAGAAGAGGAATGGGAGATGATCCCTCAAAATTTCATAGAGCGGTTGATAAACTCTATGCCTAATCGTATGAGAGCTGTGGTAGATGCCCATGGAGGCAACTCGCGTTATAAAATTAAACCTTTATTTGATAAAACTTGTTTTTTATTCAAAAATCAATTGCCTTTAACAAGGCGCATATCCGACTTGTTAGGCGTAGCTCCATGTCGTATGGTATTCTGAATTCAAATTTAAAACAATACGATCGAAAAAGATGGTAAAATGTATCAGGTTTAAAACTGCATCAACAGTTTTTGTTCAATCTAGCAATCATATTTCGGTAGGGGCCATCGAAACCTAAACTCTAAGGTGGGCCAATAGATGTGTCCAGAAGTGTATAAACGCAAAAGTCTGTATGTATGGATATTTGTTACTCTTTCACGCAAAAACTACTGAATGGATCGTGATGAAATTTGGCACAGGGGTAGATTATAGTCTGGAATAACACATAGGATACTTTTTATCCCGGGAGTATGTTCCCTTGGGATAATTTTCGACATTCACGCGGGTGGAGACGCGGCAGCTAGTTAATCATATTTATATTTATTAGCAATTTTTATTATTTGTTGTTATAGCGGCAATACACACTGAAAATTTCAACTGTCTACCTATTATGGTTTTTGAGAGACAGCCCGCTGACAGACGGACGGACAGCGGAGGCTTAGTAATAGAGTTCCGTTGGATACCCTTTGGGTACGGAACCCTACCCAAAGAAAGAAGAAGAAGCAAGAAGCGTTGTACTTACTGCTCAAACTTGGTGTCCCTGGGACAATCATTAGGGTCCATCCCAGGAAATTCATGGGGATGAGTCTGTATGGAGTAAGGGTAGAAGATCTGCATCACCTAGAAATCATGACAAAATTGCTCTTATTTTCAACTGAATACGCTACATTTTTCAATAGCAAAATAACAAGCCAGTGAACGTTACCTAAAGGAATAGTCTCGTATCACGCTCACTCAATTATCTACTTTAGTATTAAATAGACGAAGTTGATTTTTGAATGACACTTGCAATAAATAAATCCGATCGTCTCGCATGAAATTGAGTTTGTGTTTCAATTATTTAACTTTTGTAATTAAAGTTGATTTTTGAGTGAGCATTTGTCAAAAGGACTTAAATCAATTTTTGTTTGCAATGCAATTTGAACTTTACCTCGTTCTAGATAGAGCTCTTAATCTTATAAGTCGATGCTCCTCGCTAAGTTACTAATCTCCTCATTATAATAATCGTGAGAGAATCAGCAGTGTTCTGTCCATCTCTCTCGCTTGAATTAGCAAGTTACTTACTCAATTATCTACTTTAGGTTTATGTAGTCAAAGATGATTTTTGCGAGAACATTTGCCAAAAAGGACCTAGATCAAATGTTATTTGCAATGTAATTTGAACGTTATCACTTACTACATAAAGCACAAGCTCCTTACCGTATGAAATCAAATTTTGTTGCAAAGGAATGTGAACTTTTTCGTTTTCAGAATAGAATTTAAGCTTTAAATGACAAAGTTACCTTACGTAAAGTGAATGCTCCTCAAAAGATTATTAATCTCCTCATCATATAAAATCGTGAGAGAATATCAGCAGAGTTCTGTCTATCTCCCTCGCATGAATTAGCGAGTTACTCAACTATCTACTTTAGTCTTAAGAGTACACATGCTGCCCGGTCGAACTCAACGGTGGGCGTGGCCTAAACGCTTGCTATTTCATCAAGCGGCGCACGAGATGAAATAGCTAATTGTTGTTAGAAACGGGCGCGTAAAAATTGATGAGTAGGCTTCTAGTTAGTGTTCTTATGACAAAATAACTGAATTAATTCGAAGTAAAGTTATATAAATTCTTGAATAAATAAACTACTCTTGTACGCATTTAGTTTTAGAGATTTCATACTCCTTCTGTTATTTAATTACGTCCAAAGTTGCGTTAAATTACGGGTTAAAATATGGAAACTTCAAAATTACTAAATATTTTTAAATTCTGTTTTGGTACAGGCATAGATCACAACAAGACAAAACAGTATTATGCCCGTCATGGAACAAAAAATGTCAAACAACGGAGTAATCATCCTAAAAAATTGTATGGATAAATGCGTGGCTTGTGCAGCCTTAAGTAGTCAAAGTTGATTTTTGCGGAAACATTTACCAAAAGGTATCTACCAACATTTTGTTTGCAAAACTACCACGTACTAGGTACACAGCTTTAATCCCCAAATCTAAGCTCCTTACCAAAAGATCTTATATAACATTATGTTGTAATGAAATTAGTACTTTATCGTCCACAGCATAGAGTTTAAAGCTCAGTAATCGTGACAGAATATCAGGAGGGGTACCTATGTCTATTTCCCTCGCTTGAGAGAGCGAATTACTCAACTTTAGTTGTACCTATATAGTTAAAGGTAATTTCTGAGACTACAAACACATTTTGCGTTTGCAGTTTGAGCTTTACCACGTACTACATAGAGTTTAAGCTTCAAATCCAAGCTCCTAACCAAAACGTCTTAAGGTGGAAGCGCCAGGGTAGCCCACGAAATTCAAATTTTCTTACGTTTCTTGCAATTTGCAGGACAGTATCAGGTTGTATCTTATGATTCGCGGCCGTAGCAAGTACGTATTTATAGAATTATAATCATTAAAATCATCATTACAACTACTTCAGTTAATTGATGCCAAATGTTATGATTTATTTCATGAAATCATAACATTTGGCATAAATTCTGAGAGAGTTGTATTGATGATTTTAATGATTACAGTTCTGTAAATACGTACTTTCTACGGCCGCGAATCACATTTTGCCCAACATACAACTTGCTACTGACCTGCAAATTGCAAAAAACGTAAAAAAAAATGAATTTCGCGGGCTACCCTGGCGCTTTCACCTTAAATACAATATTGTTTGCACTGCAATTTGAACTTTTTAGTCTACAAAATAGAGTTCAAACCCTCCTTACCTTAGTAAAGTCGATGCTCCTCACTAGATTATTGATTTCCTCATCATAATAATCATGGGAGAATATCAGAAGGGTTCTGTCTATGTCTCTCGCTTGAGCTAGCGACACGATGAGATGTCGGAGGTAGGTGAGGCGGGTATGTACCTGGGGGCAAAATATTACGATATTGTTATTTAAAGAAAGAAAAAACGTCTATTTGCGCTTGGAATGACGCATACACACAAAAATAATATTGAGACGAACTGTGAACCCTTTTTAGGGTTCCGTAGTCAACAAGAAACCCTTATAGTTTCGCCATGTCCGTGTGTCTGTCTGTTTGTCCGCGGTTTAGCTCAGAGACAATTAGCACTAAACATTTGGAATTTGGTATGGATATAGTATACATAACTATTAATCACAAATTCACAAAGTGGTAAAAAGAAATCTTGAAAAAAAAAATGTTACAGCCAAAACCACAAAATTTTGGTCAGCGGCCCTACCATGACGTGTTTAAACGTCAGTCGTTCGAGCGAGAAAGAGGGATGGAGCTATATGTATAGCTCCATCACATGACGCTTTAACACGTCATGGTACGGCCCCTGTACGCAAAAAGTTTGTTTCGAAACTAGCTGCCGCCCGCGTAAATGTCGAAAATTATCTCAAGGGAACACAACACACCCACACACAAATCGCAACCCTGTGAGTTACCGCGTCCCTGGAAAGCAAAGTAAGAGTCTGACGGGCAGAGCGGAAGAAGTCATTTTATGATTTCCAATCCATAAAAAAAAAGATGATCAGTTTTTTTTATTATTGATAGGCACGCGCTTGACCACTATCTCACCTGATGGTAAGCGACGATGTGGTCGAAGATGGAGCACGCTTGCCTAGAAGTAACCTATTCACTCATGACTTAAATACTTCCAGGTTGTAGCTATCAGGAAACACAGACTCCGGCAGGGAATTCTACTCCGTAGCTGTACGCACAATGAATGTATTTCCAAAACGCTTTGTGCGTGTGGGTGGGATGTCCACCATGTACCGGTGGCGCATCGCCGTACGTCTTGTGGTCCGATCATGGAACGGGCTAGGCGGAATCAAACTATGCAATTCCGTTGCACACACAGTTTAGTAATTTAAAAAGTGTCAACTAGCCAATTGACTGTCTGTATCGTTTATCGATCGTCTGACCGACGCTTTACCCTTTTTAGGAAGCTTTACAAGACCAAAATTTCAGTCAAAGAAATTACAAACTATTTTTCACTCAAAAGAGTTTTCAATCCAAAACTCTTTGACATTACAAACGATTCTAAAAAAAAAAACACATGACAGATCTGTCAAACCAAATCAAAGCGCAGTTGCGAAGTATTATTTTTTATTTAGAAACATTTATTATTATTTTATCATAAGATGTCGGGCGAAGGAGAAAGCGATGTTAGCATAGTAAGTATGCTTCAAAACCAATCGACTTCATCGCGAAAATAATGATTGTGGTTCTGTTCATCATCAACGTCATCATCATCATACCAGCCGAAAGACGTCCACTGCTGGGCATAGGCATCCCCCAAGTATCGGCACAACAACCGGTCCTGTGCGTCTCGCATCCATCGGCTACCCGCGACCCTCACCAAGTCATCGGTCCATCTTGTGGGAGGTTAATGGTAGTGGTCCTTTTGGCCGAATTTCGTTCGAACAAAACGTTTTGGTTCCGTATGGTGTCGGACGTAAAATAATAGCAGCATCCCATCACTTCCCGTGGGTGTCGTAAGAGGCGACTAAGGGACTCACCAGAGAATGGGCAGCAGCATTCTCTGTAGGTACATTGCTACAGCTACACTGCGATACCCAACCCGCCTGACAAGTGTGGCGATTATGGCAAATCCCCCCCATTTGGGGGCGATCTATGTTCAACAGTGGACGTCTTTCGGCTGATATGATGATGATGAAAACGATTTTGGGAATTTTTCATTGTACCTACGTTTCAGTAGAGCTAAGGAGTGGAATTCCCTGCCGGAGACTATGTTTCCTGATAGCTACAACCTGGGGGTCTTTAAGTCAAAGTGAACAGGTTACTTCTAAGCAAATGGTGAAATGCAAGCCTATCAAAACTGTGTTTCCTGATAGCTATATCGCAGCCAACTAGCTTAGTCAGCCGTTTCATTAAAAACCTAGCCTTTTCATTGAACTGCGCCGTTTAATCAGCGGCATAAGCGACATGGTAAAGGAAGACTGAAAAATCGGCGCATTTAAATGAAAAGGCTAGGCCAACAATTAAATGACTGATTAAGCTAATTGGTTGCGACATCGACAGCTACAACCTGGGGTGTAAAGTTAACTCTTTCAGTCACACTTTTACTTTTACAAAGTGTTATTGGGTTTTTCCATTAGGAATTTCTCTGTGACAGCGCGGAGTTTGGAAGTAGGTGGTGTGACACCCCTGTGCCTCGGAAAACACAGAATATATAGATAACGCAAGAGCAACTACTTCGTTTGCCCATTTCAGTGCCCAGCTTACGTACAAAAATCGTAAGCCGCCACTTTCGCGCTCAGTCTGCATCGGTATCCTACGCTAGTCGGACGTCAGTTAGGTGCTACACGCGGCGGCGTCTTTGATTCGATTTGATTTTCCCATCACTTAACAGTGCTTGTGTTGACGTCATAGTAGGTAGTCAAAAAATGGCACGCTTGGTTTTCATACAGATCGTGATACTTGCGTTATCTTTGACTATCTATATCTATAGATCCCAGCCAGATCTCTCTCCGGTCCTGTCGGGTTGGGATGCGAGACGCACAGGACCGGTTGTTGTGGCGACACTTGGGGGAGGCCTATGTCCAGCAGTGGACGTCTTTCGGCTGATATGATGATGATGACTATCATTGCCCCCCACTTCTTTCTTTCTCTTAGGCACAGGTCCAACAAAAACCGGAGGAGCCACCACCGCGAAAAAGAAGAGCTAAGAAGATTAGGATTCCTCGGCGAGAGAGTTCAGTGGAGATTCCACCACTGAAGGTTCTCGTCATGACTGCTGGTATTAAGCCCGAGCCTGTGTGAGTGAGTCTTATATACGGTTTCAGAATTGACCCTTTTTTGATGCCAAAGATTAAAAGGGGAAACAGAAAAGAAGATGGGAAAATGAGCTTCAGCAAACAGCGGGCCCCAGTTGGAGGAGTGACTTGTGACAGAAACCAGTGGAAAGAGCTAGAGGAGGCCTTTGCCAAAAGGCACACTGAATTGAGGGTCATAGCTACCTATTTTAACAACATAAAGAAGAGAAAAAAAATAAAAACCGGCCAAGTGCGAGTCGGACTCGCGCACGAATGGTTCCGTACTATTATCTGTAATAAAAAAACGGCAAAAAAATCACGTTTGATGTATGGGAGCCCCCCCTAAAAATTTGTTTTATTTTAATTTAATTGTTTATTTTTAAAGTGAATATATACCTAAATATTCTGTGAATATTTCAAGCGTCTGCTGTTGCCGTTTTCAATATCGAGCAAACATGAGCAAAAAATTCACGTTTGTTGTATGGGAGCCCCTTTCAAATATATTTTATTCTGTTTTTTAGTATTTTTTGTCATACCGGCAACAGAAATACATCATCTGTGAAAATTTCAACTGTCTAACTATCACGGTTCATGAGATACAGTCGGTGACAGACGGACGGACGGACAGCAGTCTTAGTAATAGGGTCCCGTTTTTACCCAGAAATACATCATGTGTGAATTTTAACTGTCTAACTATCACGGTTCATGAGATACAGCCTGGTGACAGACGGACGGACAGCGAAGTCTTAGTAATAGGGTCCCTTTTTACCCTTTGGGTGCGGAACCCTAAAAACGGAAACAATTCAGAATAAAGGGTACATAATGTATAAAATTTAAAATAAAAAATAGTTTGACGGAACGGGAACCTAATTTCTTTTTTTCCTTTCAGAAAACTAAAACAATGCTTGGTAAATCCCCTGACTTTGTATGAGATCTCTGCAGCAATTGTGGATAAATTGGCATTTCCAAACCCTTTTGAATGGAATGAAGAACAAGTCGCTGATTGGATTGGAGACGTGGTCGGGCTACCTCGGTACAGGGTACGGGATTATACCAGAAATTACACACATACCATCAAAATAGTTTTTAACCGACTTCAAAAAAAGGAGGAGGTTTCTTTTGTTACCTCATATCTCCGTCATTTATGAACCGATTTAAAAAAATCTTGTTTCATGTGAAAAGATATACTTCTCGATTGGTCCCATTGAAATTTTATTAAAATCGGTTTAGCAGTTTGATTTTTAAATCCAAACAGCTGGAAAAAATATGTGGAAAAATCATTCTAGTATACGAAATTGCGTATTTTTGCTTTCCTGTAACCTTCCAGTGGTGTTGTTAGGTGTGAGGTACCACTAAAAAGTGAAAAATAAAATACCTTTTCACAAAAAAAAACCGACTTCCAAAAAAAACACTACAAAGTACAAAATAACTTTAATTTCGGAAGTCGGTGTCAAATAACAAAGCAGAAGAAAAACACCGACTTCCGAAATGAAAGTTGTTTTGTACTTTGTAGTGTTTTTTTTTGGAAGTCGGTTTTTTCTGTGAAAAAGTAAGTATTTTATTTTTTCTCATTAGTTTTGTTGAAGTCCCTAACGGGGCAAGTCTATGCCATCAACCGGGTAAACATCGAGTTGCTTTTGAAAAAAATTTGTCGAACCGAATCGACAAAAACGAGTGCGAAGGGTTATAAAAAAAACGACAAAAAAATCACATTTGTGGGATGGGAGCCCCACTTAAATGGCATGCCCAGAAGATGCCGTAAGGCACTGGTACTCCGACGCGTCGAAGAAAAACAGCAGGCTGCCTGACGTCGGACTCCGGTGGGAGGGTGGTCAACTGGTCACAACCAGGCGTTACCACCGCAAGGGAAGGATTGGCCAGTCTTGTAAGGTGTCAGGTGAGACTGTCCAGGATGCGCCGAGCGAGAGGTTCAGTTGAGTGGCTGATGGAACAAATTGCGCTACAAGAGGAGGCTCCTTCATGAATCCCAGTGTTGCTCAAAAATATGAAGTTACCTTTCTTAGGTTCTATTTTGATTGCAGGAATGTATCATCGATAACCATATAAATGGAAGGAGACTCCTGAGATTAGAAGACCCGTCAGTGCTACCAGAAATTAATATTCATGACTTTGAACATATTAAAGTAAGTAGGTATCTCACATATTGACGGCGAGCGCTGGTTGGCTCGCCGTCCGATCAGACCAGCCGGTCGATTCTGTCGACATCTCACGGTGTTCACCTAGGCGGAGTGAACGACAACTGAGCTGTCATTCCATCTTATTTGTATGGTTTGACTACTCACCCGTCGTTCACCCCGCCCAAGTGTTCACTTCGACATGTTTACAGAATCGCACTGTAGGTCCGGGTCGACGGCGCGTTGCGTTCCGCGCGCACTTCAAAAAGATGTCAGCATGGAATACGGAGCCAGCTAGGGCCATTGCCTGCCAGGGTTGCGCAATTTGTTCGAAAGAGTCACCGCGGCCCTGGAACGCAAAGGTCAGCCAGGAACACGGATGGGTTTTAGTCAGTGAGAGTCTGAATGAGTCATTTGATGATTTCCCATCCATAAAAAAAGAATACATTTGTGTCTTTCTGAATTTTCAGAATTAGTATTCCGTAAACTTTTTTACGAAGAAAGAAGTGGGGAGACGACTTAGACGCCTACTGCCAGGGTTTTCGAGGTGTCTCAGAAAAGAATACCTCGAAGGAATTGGGGGAGGCCTTTGCCCTAGTAGGAAATAATTTTTATAAAAAAAAATATTATCTTTCAGAAAATAACATCAGAAATCAGAAAGGTATTTGCTACGGACTACGTTCTCTTTGCAAGAAGCGTCGGCTTGCCTTTTAGAAAGCCAATGACCTATTGTACGTGGTTCAAATCTAGGACAGGACCTAACTGGGGGATAAGGCAGAATTGGACCAGGTATATACGGTTTTTATCGACTCCTAAACCACGAATTTTGTTTGATGTGATTTTAGTTATACCTACTAAATCTCTACATTGTATAAAACAAATTCTTTCTTTTCCGCCGTCTGTCCCTCTATACGCTCAGATCTTTTTAACTACCCGGAGTGGAATTCCCTGACAGAGTCTGTTTTCTGATAGCTACAACCCAGGAGTCTTTAAGTCAAGAGTGAATAGGTTACTCCTAGGCAAGCGTGCTCAATCTTCGACCACATCATCGCTTACCATCCGGTGAGACAGTGGTCAAGCGCGTGCCTATAAAAACCACGCAACGGATTTTAATACCTACATCATCATCATCTCAGCCGAAAGACGTCCACTGCTGGACTTAGGCCTCCCCGCGCGTGTCGCCACAACAACCGATCCTGTGGGTCTCGCATCCATCGGTTACCCGCGACCGTCACCAGGGGCTCGATTCTGCTATTGCAATCGTGTCTCAATGACCGGTCAGTGATCGAATATTTGACAACTTTGACAGTTTTTGTATGGGAAATGTGTCAAAAGTTTGACGTTATACGTCAAAAATCGATCATTGACCGGTCATTGAGACACGATTGCAATAGCAGAATCGACCCCCAGGTCATCGGTCCATCTTGTGGGAGGCCTTCCAACGCTGCGTCTTACGGTTTCCGATAATAAAAAGAGTGATAAACGAGGAAGGGTTGTGTTGTAACCGCCATTTTGATTTCAGGAGCGATATACTTCGCTGGATGAAGATTATTATGCCGAAACCTGTCCACTTAGACCACTGGGACTTAGTATGGTATGTCTTTGTTTCTTTAAAAGTAACTTGTCTCTGCAAGGGGTTACTGTGTAGCGCGACGTTCGTGATAATTCGGCAAGTCGAAGATTGCCGAAGCCTTTTTCTGTTTTGATTATCCTCCTGCTGTTCCAGAAGTGTGAGGTCATATTTAAGGGTGATGTTGGGTAGCTGATATACAAAACGTGTGCGTATTTTTTTTTTTAATCAACCGCTTCTGATTCCTGGCTAGCAAAACCGATTTTTCGGAAGCCATGCCATAGACAACTGGAACTGTGTTCGGTTCTGTCTCTGGTTTGACCAAAGTCGTAACTAATAAATGTGCGGTCCTGACATGGCCTGACAGTGAAACTTTTTATTCTTTTAATTTTGTATCGCTTTTTGTGCGTCATTTCGAGCGGAATAAACGTGTTTTTTTGTCTTTATTTTTAGATAATTAATTTCTCTATTCGAAGAATTTCTCCCATACTCGAAACGTTCCTCCTGACTTATTCCTCTTTACTAAAACTTAGTCATTAATCCTCAGGTACCAAAAGCCGGATTTTCCGAATGTGTTGACAGCACAAGTAGTACCAATGGAAAGGGCGCCAATATATATTCCACACTATGTACCGCCCGATGATGAGATCTGCAATGAGTATATGGTACGTCATCATCTCATTTCAATTAGAAAACGACTCACGCCACTCATGCATCCCAATGCATATACAATCCATATACTGTAGCATCCCAATGCTACAGTATCCCAGTAGCCCAAGGCTTAGTGCCCCAAAGACTAAAAAGCCGAAGATGTTTTCTTTGTTGCGTGAGTCCATCTACGGGCAACACCTTCGCGGAGAGATGTGAACGATTATTTCATCGGGCCCTCGGAGAACCTCTCACTTGGGAATGCGTTGCTGTGGCCGACCTGGAAAATTCTAAACAGATTCCGAAGTCGGTCGCACTAAAGATAACTTAACTAACACTGAAGATCGGAGCCATCCGAGAACCCCCACGGGTTCTCGGATGGCCCCGATCTTCAGTGTTAGTGTGGAGTCACCCTGTCACCTGGTACATGAGGACCTTATATGGCTGCGTCAGCGAATGGTGTTGCCGTAGCTCAGTACTAGACCATACATAGAATTTAATAAGTCGATTTCCCATCGACACGCTAAGGCGAAGATTATCTCATTAATTTCTAGACTTTGCAGCGGCTTCTATTGGCGATGCAAAGATTACGCGCGCCTCTAGCGGCGAAATTTAGAAGCTGCCTAAGAACGACACGCAGTGTTTCCAACGCCAATTTATTACATTACCCGAAAATCTAAGTCCCCACAATGTTGACACTAGCGGCGCTAGTTAGAAACTTTGCATCGCCAATAGGATAGGACTTAGGCTAAGAACTCACGGAGCGATTTTCACCCGCGACCGCCGCGGTGGTGGAACTGCGGTTTTATTTCTAAACTCACGAGACCGGTTATTTGCGCGACGCAGCCGTCGCGCTTGCGATCATCGCCCGTAGATTACTGTACCCCCTACCCCCCGCCGGCCACCACAGTCGCCCGCCAACCGATCGCCGAGGCTGCGGGTGACCGCGGCCCGCGCGATTCTACTAGTTGCCCGCCGGTGCAGCGGGAACCGCAAACAACCGCACACACCGCGGGCGTAACACGCGTCGTGAGTTGTGCTTTAATCATTTACATATATATCTGCATTCTACAGAAGCTGCGGGCCCGCAACCGCAGCGGACGCGGGCGAAAATCGCTCCGTGAGTTCTTAGCCTTAGGACTGCTGGTATTAGTTATGTCCGGTTGGGATAAAGCTTAGCGATAGGCCAATTTACAAAAACATACATACCTACATCCCATTTCGTTTGTTTGTAACGGTTTCACGGCTATATTGTTGAACCGATTTCAATGAATTTTTATGCAGATATAGATGGCACCCTGGAAACGGGTATGGTATACGATTTTTTTTTTCGAAATTCAATACGGTCGGGATCACCAGTATAGAGGTAGCGGCACAGAAAGTAAAGTCCCGCAAACCTTCATAGAAAAGGGAGGATCCTCCGACCGGACGGTTGTTGTGTCTCCACCAGACACATCAACCGTCCGCTCAACCGGCAACTGCCCGATAGTTGATATTCGGGCTCTGCGTACATGTTCAAATCGCACGCAAAACTCTGATACCGCGATGCAGGATTTCGTTTAGTCAGTTCGCAGCTGGCGTGATAGATGGCGCCGCGGTTATTTTTGTTGCAAGGTAGAATTTGCTACGTTGGTTTTTTTTGAGGCGGCATTGATGCCAATGCAAACGCGATCTTCGATGCATTTCAACACGCACACTATATTTATCAAGTTGTTTAATGTCACAGTTACTTGTGTTACATTTTATAGGTTTCCGTTATGGAAATTCTGTTCTGTTTTATGGAATTGGTGTTAGTTTAATGGCTAAATAAATAAAAGTAAGATCTGGTGACTCTTGCGCATAGCTGTGGAAGCTTTCGTCGATAGGGTTGGGTACTCACACAACTCCATGACTTCCAGGGTTGCGGATTATGTTCGAAAGAGTTACCGCGGCCCTGGAAAGCAAAGGGCACTACGAGGAGCACGGATGGGTTTTAGTCAGTAAGAGTCTGACACTCCCTTCCGCTCCGCCCAGAGCGGGAGGAGTCATTTATGATTTCCCATACAAAAAAAAAGCCACAGGCAAAAGTTAGTTCTCTATAAAAATAACATGATTTAATGAATTTCAGGCGCCAAGAAAGTTCATTATCCAATACGACATACCTAAAGAATCTCAGTTCATATGGATGGAACACCTACCTGGCTCGCCAAGAAGAAGGGAACCAAGAAGGAAAGGAGATAGCAGCAAGATAATGAAAGTCATACCTTTTTCGTCTAGGCTATTTCCTCAAAAGATAAGTTTGACTGGCCTTGCTGGTAAAGACTTGATCCTGGCCAGAAGGAAGATGCCTAAGCCGAAGTTTTTGGCTTGATTTTTATTTTTATGAGTTAACCACTCACTTACCCGAACTATCAAACGTCAACTATCCTATAAAACACCTTAATTAATTTATTAATAATCAGTGATCGGAGTAGGTAGATTGATATTACGTACTTGCATCATGAATAGTCATAGAAATCATAACATGGATAAGCCTTTTTTTCCGGGATTTCATTTTGGTACTTACGGGATTGAATCAAATACCTATTGTGAATGTAAAGATTTTTAAACTACTACATTTGAAATTTATAGAATGCGATAGTTCAACGTTTAAAATTGTTCTTTTCTTATTTATCAAGTAATAAAGTGAATCTTACTTTTGTGCGTCCATTCGAAACTTACATTATGACTTTATGACTAATTTAGTAGTCATTTAGTAATTTTTTGACGCCTTATTTTATTTCATTTTTTATTTTATTTTAAGTGGTATATAGCTAAATTAGTATTATATTTAGTAGTTATTTCTTGCAAGTTTATTATCTGTTGCTTGTATTATATATGTTACGGCTAATAGCCGAAGTGCGGCTACACCTACTTTTAGCCGGCTACAACTAGGTGCAACCCGGCTACAACTAGTTATAACCTAACCTCAAAATACTTTAAAGTTCCTATTCCTGTGTGGTTTAAAAAAAAATAACCACGAAGGGGATGGCGGGGTCTGTGTTCGCTCGCTTCGCTCGCTCACTAGACCCCGCCATCCCCTTCGTGGTTATTTTTTTTTCGGGGTGCCCAATGACCCGGCTAAAACTAGGTGTAGCCGCACTTCGGCTATTAGCCGTAACATATATAATATTCTTGAATAAATAAATAAAAATAACTTTTTATGAAGATGAAAACAGGTAAAAATGAAATAAAAAGCAGTTAATATCAAAATCATAATTATTACAAAATCCCGGAATCTCGGAGGCATATCCATATTAACATATATGTGTGTCAGTTCATTGACCCCAAATCATTCTACCTACTCGGATCACTGGCAACAATAGAGTTTTGAAACGACTGAATCGGGTGGCACACCGTTGTGCCAGAAGCGTTGGACCCGTGTTTTTTTCTCGGAACGAAGTTTGTCGCATGAGGATCAGAGTAGGCTAGTTGACTACCTATATATTAAAGTTTATTTTTAAATGTTTCTTTTATGTAGAATTTTGGTTCTGGAACCTAAATTTAAAGGTTCTATTTTAGTAATAAAAGTTGAATGTGGTTGTAGAAATTCAATTTGAATATATTTTTAAATCTGTATTTTTTTTAATTGTACAGCTTACTCGCGCAATTTCGTCTGCACATCAACATTATATATATATCTATTGGTTGTAGCTATAGTTATAACTTTATAAGCAAATCATCGCGCGAACACAGGATCATTTTCACAATCATTTTCATCGCGCGATGTAGTCGCATCGTTAACTCGTACGATCGTTAGCCAATTAGGACGACGCCTAATATGTAGAAAGCGATCATTGCACGGATACGCGATGCACGTGTTCGTGATTTGTATTGATATTTCTTTATAATCATCGCTAACCTGTATCGGTATAACAACAGTGTCATTTTGTACTGCTCCAAAGATGTCTTCGTTGTATATCGTCTGTGCGTCATTGTATCTCTGGATTGCTCTTTAAAATGTCATCGCTAACATGTATCGCTATAACAACAGTGTCGTTTTGAACAGTTTCGAAGATGTCTTCGTTGTATATCGCCTACGCGTCATTGTATCTCTTGATTGCTCTTTATAATGTCATCGCTTACCTGTATCGCTATAACAACCATGTCGTTTTGTACTGGTCCGAAGATGTGTTCGTTGTATATCGTCTGTGCGTCATTGTATCTCATGATTGCTCTTTAAAATGTCATCGCTTACCTGTATCGCTATAACAACAGTGTCGTTTTGTACTGCTCCGAAGATGTCTTCGTTGTAAATTGTCTGTGCGTCATTGTATCTCTGGATTGCTCTTTTGATTTCTGTTATGTTCTTAACTGCTATGCGCTCTGTTGAATTTGCTGGAAATAATAAAGGAGAATATTTTAATTAAGCGCAAAACAATGCCTGTATTTTGTTTCGTGGCTTAGAATATTTTGACCACATTTGCCGCTAATATCTACAATCCCATACGCACAGCCAAAATGGCAGGACAAAGATGACGAGTGCGTAAGGAGCAACGTGATTTGCCCTCTGCGGCGGTGTGTGCCTCTGCGGCGGTGATTTGATTTTGTTGCACGACACACACATTTCTTTAGAGAGAATGAATGAATCATCGCGCGAGAACAGGATCACTTTCACGATCGCGTAACGAAATCGCATCGTTAAGTCGTACGATCGTTAGCCAGTTAGGACGACGCCTGCCACTTAAGTTTGTCAATTTTTTCGGTTGTGTCTGTGACCCAGATCAGTCTATATTTCACTTGTAAATATAATTAAAAATTCAGATCGTCATCATTATCTGCCTAGCCTTCTTCCAACTTTATTGGGATCGGCTTCCAGTGTACCAGTCAAACTGGATTCAGCTGAATACCAGTATTTTACGTGGAGCGGCTGCCTACCAGACCTCCACAGCCCATTAACTGGGTAACACGGTACTTCTTGGAAAGGCTGGAGACAGATTTTCCGGCTTCTGACAATCCGTAACGACTGCCAAAGATCTACAAATAACAGCCGGAACAAACGGCTTAACGTGCTTTCCGAGGCACGGAGGAATCTCCGTATGTTAGCGTTACTTAATCTTAAAGCACTATGCGGCCTATATTAATAAGCTAGTGGAGCTCTTAATTAATTAAAAATTCAGACCAACCTGTAGAATTCCTAGGATGTACCGTCAGGTACTTGTGTAACTCAGGAGGCACGAGCGCTAGTACCTGCTCCGACGTGTCGTTAGCATTCATCAGCTCTTCTGAAATCAACCGTTATCTCTTAAGGATACAGTTCAGATTATATTGTGCTGTAGCTAGCAGTTTGTACGAGGTTGATGGAGATGGCTTGTGAAAAGGTGAAACAGACCGTATGATAATGAGATTAGAGTTAATATAATTTAGCAGGTCTGACGTTCTAGCTCGATTTGCGGAAAAAATTACAAGGTAATGTGATAACAGTTTTAATGCCATACGTATTAAGATCTAATTACATTATACTCATAATTCGACATAATTCCAATCTATCGCCACTAACTCAACTATCGACTATAAGATTTTTCAAACGACCATTAATATTAAAAAGGCCTTAAATAGTTTGGGTTGCAATGGAACTTGAACTTTTTCGTTTACAGCATAGAGTTTGTTATGCCAAAATAAGAATTTTCTCTAATTCTGAATTCAAAAATAGCTAAACTAAGCAAGTCTATGAAGCCTCTGTTATTGACTGTTCATGTTTTATTATCCCGTTCATTATTCTTTATCTGCAATACATAAATCAATCAAGTTATGTTGTCATCAGACCAGCCCTTTGTATCTAATTCTATTGATTAAATCATCGTCACCTTAAACAGGATTAAAAAAAAACATCGAAAGGAAAGCTACCCAATCCAAGAACCAGGAATTCGAAAAATTTGTGAGATCCACGAACTCACACCGTGTCATCATAATTCTTGAATAACTTTAAAAATATTTATTTTAAAGTTATAAATCTATATAGAATGAATTTTTAAAGTGTGCGTGGATGGCCAAATCCGAAATTATGAGGAAATAAATAAATAAATAAATATCCAAAAACACTGAAAGGAGTCTCGGGCCCGATTTTGATGAAAACTGAAACTGCATCAATGCATCTATCATTAAAAAGTATTTTGTCAACAAACAATTGTTTTAAAACCCCTCACACGCTTACGGAGCTGTGCTTTTTAAAATCTGATAAACAGGGGCAGCACTAACTTCGTGTGACGTCACGCCATCCATTGTGAATTTGCGCTATCCAGTATAAGCGAAGAAGTTCTTCTTCAAGAATAATTACAAAAGCGTTTGAGTAGGTATTAGCTTTTTCTCTATTTTTGGTACTATTTTAGTAAACATTATTCTATTAATCTTCCTCTTTAAGGTGAAAGCGCCAGGGTTGCCCGCGAAATTCAAATTTTCTTACGTATTTTGCAATTTGCAGGTTGTATGTTGGTCAAAATATGATTCGCGGCCGTAGCAAGTACGTATTTACATAACTGTTACCATTAAAATCATCAATACAACTCTCTCAGTTAGAATTGATGCCAAAAGTAGTATTTCATAAAATTATAAATCATAATTTTGATCAAGATACAACCGGACACTGACCTGCAAATTGCAAAAAACGTGAGAAAATTTGAATTTCGCGGGCTACCCTGGCGCTTTCACCTTAATTTTCGACTTCTTGCAAATTAAATGTACCTACTTCAAACTTCACTCAACAGATGGCGTTACGTGTACTCAAACATTTCGTATAACTATAATAATGTTACTAAGTGGAAATAAATCTATTTCACGTATCATTCATGTGGGAAATGTGTCAAGTATTCCAAAACAACGTGAACTGGGTTTATTGCCAATGTTTCTGCTAATTAAATGTATTACTGCACAACTAATTTCATAATTTTAATGTTGTCTAACATTATTATGAGAGATAATTTCGCGGGTAGCGAATACTCCATCGCCGGCCGCAACATCGCATTACAACGTGTAACACAATAAACGCAATACTCTTAAGAGGTCATAATACTCATCATTATGAATAACTTTTAATATGGCGCCAACCGCAAAAACGCGAAAAAAAAGTCCATTTCAGTGTTGGTCCCATAGCAAAAGTTGTTCATAATGATGATTATATTTCGTCGCTTCATTCTTCAGATATTTTTTAACCATGTAGTCCCCTTTCCTTGCGCTAGCAACTACGCACGTCTATTTAGAGTTTTTTTTTTTTTTTTTTATAAACTGGCAACATCGTACCCCACCTCGCCGTGTCGGTCAGTTGTAACCGTCATTCTTTTTTCGTGCGCAGCAACGAACGGACTTCTTCAAAACTAAATAAGTAGTAGGTAAGTTTAAAAGTATATTTACCAAGTATTGTTATATTTAGAGAAAATTGAATTCAAATTCACAATATTTATTTGTCATATAAAATGTTGACCATTGGTGGAGTAATTTATAATTAAGTGTTTCACTATGTGCTGCCTTGCTGGGCATACAAATGTTGTACAAACGGTTTGTACAAACAGGTGTAATACTCAAAAAACCACAAGTTAAATCTTTACACATAAAACATAAATTGACAGCGGCTTAACAGTACACATGTAAAATTATGCATTACTAGAATAAAATACGAAGGTTAGAAAAGAAGGCTTATCGTCGTCGAATAAGAGGTTTTTCGTCATCAGATTCGGAACAAACTTCAAGTAAGTACATAATATATTTCTCATTGTTGGTGTTTGAAAAGTGATAATAAAAAGTTAAAATACTGCTTGGAGCCTGGAGGTTGCCCGAGATGGTAACAAAATGGCTAAATACATAAGTTACTTTACTAAGTAACCCAATAATACCGGGAGGTTGTCCGCGATGGCAACACGAATGTTTAATGATACCGGGAGGTTATCCGAGATAACACGATGGCTATAAATAGAACAAACATGGTTTCTATGAACTAGAATCACGTGTGAAACTGTTCTTATGTACTCACGAATTCTTTGCCGAGTAAAGTTGTGACTACCCTCATAACTTACGAAAAATGTTAACAGGTCCAAGAGACCCCCCTGAACGGATTACGAAATAAATGTGTGCAATACAGCGTCTATAAGTCTGCCTGGAGGGTAACCGCGAGTTATACACGATGGCTAGACATGACGCAAACAATCTAATCCTGGAGGTTGACCGAGAGTCATACACGAAGGAAAAATAAATGTGTGCAATACAGCGTCTATAAGTCTGCCTGGAGGGTAACCGCGAGTTATACACGATGGCTAGACATGACGCAAACAATCTAAGCCTGGAGGTTGACCGAGAGTCATACACGAAGGAAAAATAAATGTGTGCAATACAGCGTCTATAAGTCTGCCTGGAGGGTAACCGCGAGTTATACACGATGGCTAGACATGACGCAAACAATCTAAGCCTAGAGGTTGACCGAGAGCCATACACGAAGGAAAAATACATATACCTACCTATGTAGATACATTGTGAGCATTTAAAGAATTTAAAAACTCTGTCCCTGAAAATGTGGACACTGGTGGACTTCGAACCAGATTCATCACCACCAGAACCACCAGCGAGCGAAGTGGTTCCTACCCCAGAAGTTGTGACCAATCCACCCAAATATTTTGGCGGCATTAGGCGAAATCACAGACGCGACACCGGAATTTGGCGAGAAAATTCATAAAAATCTCGCTACAATACTTACCATTTATTTTATTAAATATAAGTACCTTTGCTAAAAAAAAAAAAAAAAAAAAGGGTACTTATGACAAAAGAAAATAGGGAGATTCTGTTGAGAAATTACCTCATACTCAAAAACTGCCCGTTACTTCAAGCACCAAACGCTTAACCATATGGTTTCTGCGGCCATACCGGATTCTGTTAGATTTCGGGAAAAGAAAATGGCCGAATTTTATCCGACTTGCAACGATTACCTTTCAGAAAAAATTAAAGCCTCTAAGGCTATTGTAAACCAGGGGGGGGGGGCGAGGGGGTCACAAACGGTCCAACTACCGAGTTTCCCCCTGCATTCAGCCAGTCGAAGATCAACTACAAACAACTTGCTCCAACACGACGTCATTGACTCAGGTACATGCAGTCAGAGTTAAGTTTTATTATGATTGCTAGGCAAAAATCACCGATAATATGACAGTTCTTAGATGGATTAGTCAAGGTGTCGATATCCCTTTATCAGATGGAGTACTACAACCCCATAATACAACCAAAACATTTTGGTCTAAACAAGAGAAATGTGATATGGCGATCGCCATTAACAAACTCATAGACCTAGGCGCGGTTAACGTTTGTGAACCTATAAAACACCAGTTTATATCTCACATATTTTTATCACATAAGCCAGACGGTGAAAAACGATTCATCTTAAATCAAAAAATATTTAATCAGTTCTTCAAAAAATGTCACTTCAAAATGGAAGATCATAGGACCGCCTCTAAACTTATTCCAAAAAATGGTTTCCATGCAACAATAGATCTTAAAGAAGCTTTTTTTAGTTTCAATAATAAAATCATTTAGAAAATACTTGCGTTTTCAATTCGAAAATGAAAAACCGGAAACCATAACATACGAATTTAACACCATGCCATGCGGTATTTCCATTTGCTACTAGTGTTTACACAAATTATGAAGGAGGTTAACCTACCTTAAGGGACATAAATCGGTCATACACTTAGATGACATCTTATGTATCGGAAAAACCTACACTGAGTGTCTCAGTAATGTTATCGAAATTTTACGTGTTAACTTGTCTCGGTTTTGTGATAAATTATAAAAAGAGCTCATTTATAATACCCCAACAAGAGTGCAAATTCTTAGGTTTCATCTATAATACGACAACCCTTTCGGTTTCCTTACCTAAGGACAAACGTCGTAATATCGCGCAGGTTGTTAAAAAGTTTATTGGTTTACCTCCCTGTACCATAAGAGAATTCGCTCAGTAAGGTAATCGGCGTTCTCACAGCAGCGTGCCCTGCCGTCAAATACGGGTGGCTATATACCAAAACCCTAGAGCACCAAAAATACATTTTAGTGAATAGATTTCATAACGATTATAATTCTAAAATAAGCCTGGAACGACACATACTTAACGATTTAAATTGGTGGTCACAAAATATATTTACATGTTCAAACTTCGTCGACACCCCCGATTTTGAATTGGAAATATTTTCCGATGCTTCGAATACGGTGGGGAGCATTTTTTGATGGTAATCGCGCTCATGAATCATGGAAGGAAAGAGAATATCATATAAATGACTTAGAGTTATTAATAATAATAATCATTTATTTTGGAATAAAGACATCCATATTTTGTTAGTACAATTGCGAGCTTACAACTAGGTTTCAACTGGGTTTCTTAGCACTGAAAAACTTCGAGAAGGAACGACCAAATTGTTCCATATTGTTACGAGTTGACATTAACACAGCGTTGCGTTATATTAATAGAATGGGAGGAGTACAATATCCTCACTAAAACGATCTTGCTTATTAAATTTGGCAATGGTGCGAGAACCGGAATATATGGATATTCGCATCTTATATTAATACCAAACAAAACATCGAAGCTGATATTGAATCAAGAAAAATTAACCCCTTTATAGAATGGGGCTTATCAGATCAAGCATTTAAAACGATCATTCGTAAACTAGGTCAACCTGTAATTGATTTGTTCGCTTCTCGCATTAATGAAAAATGTGATTTGTACGCATCCTGGTTTCCTGACCCAGACGCGTCGTTTGTCAATGCATTTACAATTAATTGGAAACACAATTTTTTCTACGCTTTTCCCCATTCTCTTTAATTCTTAAAAGCCTTCCGACGTAATATCCCCGTAGAAGCAATAGACCTCATGTTAGCGTCGCTTTCTGATAACACCAAAAAATAATATAGCGTCTCATACAAACTCTGGTGGCAGTTCTGAAAAATTACCAAAATTGATACTTTGAGAGCACGGTAGCAAAGGTATCTCTTTTTTGACAACAGAGTTCAATAAAGGCGCCTCGTATGGATCTTTGAATTCCCACAGATCCGCACTCTCGTTACTATTGGGCAACAACGTCGGTTCTGATGAATGCATCAAGCGGTTGTTAAAAGGAGCCTATAAACTTAAACCTAGCAGGCCAAAATATACATACACACCTGGGATCCGCAATTAATTTTAATCTCGTTTCTAAATGGTACTCGGAACCGAAATTTAGACCTAAGTCAAGTGACCAAAAGATTCGTTATTTTACTGGCTTTATGTACGGAACAGCGAGTCCAAACTCTTAACCTAATAAAACTGGAGAATATCAATATCTCGTCAAATGAAGTAAAAAGTAGTGATAACAGACGCTATCAAGGCTTCTGCTCCAGGAAGAGAACAACCCGTACTTTTTCTGCCCTACTTTTAGAAAATAAAAATATTTGCTCTGCTGCCGGGTACTCACAGATTACATATTTATTACAAAAAATCTTAAGAGCTAAAAATATAAACAACTAAATACTAACAATTAAAAAACCTAATAAAGCGGCCACAGCTCAAACCGTAAGTCCATGGATAAAATTGGTATTATCAAAAGTGGGGTCAATACATCAATATTCAGTGCACACAGTACATGACACGCCTCAACTTCTTCTGCAAGCTCGACAGGTGTGTGCATTGACACAATACGTAGAAACGCGGGATAGACCAGTCGTTCTCAAACTTTTGTCAAGTTTTGTAAAGTTACGTTAATGAAGCCGAATTTGCAGAAGCAGTATGCTTATAATTGTAACTAGTTGTAAGGAATTGATTGTAAATCAAACGCATAATTATTATCATAACTTAAAAGAACATTCTTTATTTTTTCAATAGGTACCTATGTACTTAAAAGTAAATAATTAATCATTTGAAAAATTCTTGCAATTTATTCAAATGAACCAGCAAATCTCATTATCTCTTAACATCTACATGGTTAAAAAATATCTGAAGAATGAAGCGACGAAATATAATATATGATCAAACGAACTTCCAAGTGAAGTTCGATCATTATTATATGAGTCGCTTCATTCGAAGATATAATTTCCCGACCCACCCTAAAGAACCCTGAAGAGATTTGCAAAAATCATAACTATAATCATCTCTAAAATAATGACGGTTACAACTGACCGACACGGCGAGGTGGGGTACGATGTTGCCAGTTTATAAAAAAAAAAAAAAAAACTCTAAATAGACGTGCGTAGTTGCTAGCGCAAGGAAAGGGGACTACATGGTTAAAAAATATCTTCGAATGAAGCGACTCATATAATAATGATCGAACTTCACTTGGAAGTTCGTTTGATCATATAGTATAACGACCCCATAAGAGATATCGCGTTTATTCTGTTACACGTTGTATATCTATGTACCTACGTATTTTAAAATAACACAAAACAAAACGCTTTTTTGCAAAAGGTGAGACAAATGTGTTCAAGGAACATCCATATCTTGCTAGTTACGTTAAAGCCTTATCTAATAGATGATGGGCCCATTGTTATCAACCGTTACTATGAAATTCCATTGCGAAAACTCTTAGCACCCGGGAATCGAACCCTAAACAGCTCATGCTCAGAGCAACGCTTTCAACTACTATACTAAAGAGAAACGATCTACGAGTATGTTTTCATATCATTTCCATGTTTAGAGGTTTTCGTAAAATTTTACTAATTTTAAGACCCCAAATGATTTTGAATGTAGAAAATGAAGACTTGTAGACGGTTATAAAATTCTATTAGAAATTATTTACAGCAGATTTTGTCTATTTCGGTGCTAAAGTATGGGCAGAATCATCATCAAATAAACATTAACCTAAAATGTGGAAATAGCGCCATCTCTGGGTAGACGTCAACTGCTAGCTGCACAAATGCTTTTTTACACTAATACACAAATACACACGTAGAAAAGGAACCATAAAAAAGGTTTACCCTATCACAAAAATACACATGAAACAAGGGAACCAGATATAATAATAGTTATTTATGATATTAGTGCGGTAAGTTGGTTTTTACAAACGAGTAGACGAATGTAAGAACGAGACGAAGTCGAGGGCTTACCATAGTCACGAGTTTGTAAAAACCAAATCCGCACGTGTGTCATACAACGTTTTTCGACACATTTGCGAGAAAACATTACAATAAGTAATGAAACAAACTTTTTGTTTTTAGAAATCAGTCGGAAAGTCGCAACAATCTTTGACGTTTCTAATATAAAAATGGCGCGAATTTGCAAAGGGCGCCACATGCGCGTGGTGAAAATTAGAACCACAAATTTTATTTTTTTTATTTATCTTCTCTCATTTTCTCTATAATATTAAAATGAGACAACGTATACAGCAAAAGCGTTTCCAAGGAGGTTCGATTATTCAGCTTATTTATTCTCGTGATGTGAAACTGCTTGGTGGAATTCTTATTAATTTTTATGGAAATTAAAAAAAAAACCGTAAAGAATACGCACGGCGCTATACAACGGAGTTTGCGGTAAAATATGTACTTAGGTGAGAGTACCTATTTTGCCGCACGCTCCATTGTGTGGTGCATAATTTTTAACTTTCGAACAATGCATACAGGCTTCGTAAATGCATTTTTTGAGCAAATGTGTTGAAAAATACTATACATAAGCGCATACAAAGTAATAGTAGTTTTATAAAAAAAAAAATATTGTAGAGCGTTGGCTCTGTCACTAATTTCAGTTTGACAGTCTGTTTCTAAAGAGCAAAATACTCCTAATGATATTCATACAAACTGGCAAGTCTTTATTCTTGGAAATTAATTAACTGAATTTAATTTAACTTAAGACGTGTGCCAACACAAAATAACTAGGACTAAAAAGTTCGTTGAAATGAGAAATAGAGAGCAATTTATCTAAGCTCATTTTCGGAGAAAGACTTGCGAGAATGAATAAAAATACAGTAAGGAATAAACGTTTTTCAGTTCCATGTGTCATTTCTACACCGGTAGACTGTAAACATCGCATGTTCGTCAATTCTCTTGTATATGTCACCGAATAATTTCAGATGCGGGAAGATTGTTATAAATCTTTATTAAAATTATAATTTTTAGATAAAATGTGAGCATATCATTTTGAATACTACAAATCCGATCAAAATTTATATATAATATATCCATGCTTTATTGATTGAGAAAAATGAGTTTACAATTTCACGCGATACTTTACTTTCTATTTTCCAGTAACATACATATATATCGGGTATCCTTATTTCTCTGGGACATAAAAATAGCATAAAATATACTTGACAAATTAAATCAACCCACGAAACTCTGCAGATGTAATTTAAGATAATCAATCTTGCTAGGCCTCACACGCGGTGGACCGATGACCTGGTGAGGGTCGCGGATAGCCGATGGATGCAAGACGCACAGCGGGCCTAGACACAAAACTTTTCTGTAGCGTTAACGTCAGACGCTGACGACAAAATGTATGGGAATGACATTAGGTGTGGAAAGGAAACGTCATTCCCATACATTTTGTCGTCAGCAGTTTACAGAAAACATTTTTGGCTAGGCCTGCAGGACCGGTTGTTGTGGCGACACGCGCGGGGAGTCCTATGTCCAGCAGTGGACGTCTTTCGGCTGATATGATGATGATGAATCTTCCAAGCTTTTTCCCAATAACGTCGGGGTCGACTTCGAGTCTAACCGGATGCAGCTGAATACCAGTATTTTACATGGAGCGACTATCAGAAGAACTCCACAAACAGTAACTGGGTAACACGACCACTTAGGCAAGAACGGTGTCAGAGTTTCTGCCTTCTGACTATCTTTAACAACCGTCAAGATGAAGAGATATTCAAATGACAGCCGGAACTAACGGCTTAACGTGCTTTCCGAGGCACGAAAAAACTAGGTAAGTAATCGATGGATGGTCACTCGGCCACAGACCACCCTCGATAAGCGTAGCATAATCTTGAAGTTCGAGATTGAAGTAAGACCCGTGCGGCTGTTATTAATTAGCTAAGAGCTTCTCTAATTAGAAATAAAGAGCTTTTTATCACGCGTTTGACCACTATCTCACCTGATGGTAAGCGATGATGTGGTCGAAGATGGAACACGCTTGCCTAGAAGTAACCTATTCAATCTTTAAAGACTCCCAGGTTGTAGCTATCAGGAAACACAGACTCTGGCAGGGAATTCCACTCCGTAGCTGTACGCAAAATAACTGTGTTCCCAAAACGTTTCGTGCGTGTGGGTGGAATGTCCACCATGTACCGGTGGCGCATCGCTGTACGACTTGTGGTCTGATGATGGAACGAGCTTGGCGGAATTAAACTATGTAATTGCGTTGCATACTCCCCAAAATGCAACCGATAGAAGGCCGACAAGCTAGCAACTCGGCGTCGATGCTAAGGAGCTTCGACTCGATGAGCCCATCATTGCCGATGATTCTCTTGGCTCGATTCGCAGATAAAATCTACGTCACCAGTCATGCCAAATGGTATCGAGCTACCGATAGACACTCAAAATTTAAAATACTGGTATTCAGCTGTAGCCGGTTCAACTGGAAATCAACCCCGACATGATTCGGAGAAGGCTAGGCTGATCGATCACCGGGTATTGATATCTGTCTTAAACTTGTCGAAGTGATCACGAAGTGAGCTGTCATTCCAACTTGCTTGACATAGATTGACAGCTCACTTTGTCATCACTTCACCCAAGCCTTCACTTCGACATGTTTACAGCAGTGCGATTCTGTAAACATGTCGAAGTGAAAACTTAGGGTAGGTGAACGACAAGTGAGCTGTCAAACCATACAAACAAGATGGAATGACAGCTCACTTGTCGTTCACTCCACTTAAGTGTACACGGTGAGATGTCGACAGAATAGACCGGCTGAATTGCACTGCTTTTGTTTTGCAGAATATCGTTGCGTAATTTTAATTTGACCCAGTATTTAGCATACATAAGACAGACCCTGAAATAGCGACATATACATATAAAACAGAATTCAGATTTACAGGAGTTATTTACAAGATTATTGTAGCCAGTGGATATACAATGTGTAACAGAATAAACGCAATACCTTTTTTTTAATTACTAGCTGTCTCCCGCGGCTTCGCTCCCGTCAACTGGCTACCTACCTACCTACCCTACACCTACCCTACACCCTCGCTACACCTACCCTACACCCTCGCTACACCTACCCTACACCTACCCTACACCTACCCTACACCAACCCTACACCTACCCTACACCTACCCTATACACCTACCCTACACCTACCCTACACATACATGCATGCAAATAATTCTATTTTATTGAGGTATTTCTTTCCGACTTGCTAGACTAAAGTTGTGATAGCTCGGTTAATATACATGTTATAAAAATAATTTATAGCCTATAGCACTCAGGAATAATGTAGCTTTCTACCAGTGAAAAAATTTTTAGAATTGGATCATTAGTTCCAGAGATTACCCCCTACATACAAACTTACAAATTTTACCTCTTTATAATATTAGTATAGATTATTGATAGGCACGCGCTTGACCACTATCTCACCTGATGGTAAGCCATGATGTGGCCGAAGATGGAGCACGCTTGCCTAAAAGTAACTTATTCACTCTTGACTTAAAGACTCCCAGGTTGTAGCTATCAGGAAACACAGACTGGCAGGGAATTCCACCTACTTAACTGTACGCACAATGAATGTGTTCCCAAAACCAAAAATAAGGGTCGAAATTGCGAAAAAAATCAGGTGTTCAGTACATTTTGTCGAGTTATGCGCACAGAAATGTATGGAGCCGACGATTTTTTTTTCGTGATTTCAGTGTTGGTCCCATAGTGAAAGTTGTTCATAATGATGAGTACAACGACCTTTTACGAGGTATTGCGTTTATTCTGTTACACGTTGTATTAAATAACAAAATTTAAACACATTACTAAGCGGTACCTATACCTAGGTTTAAAAAGTTTATACAGAAGTGAAATATGTATGATTGCAACAGTATTTAGAACAGAAGATATGTACAAACATTAATAGCTTTAAGAAAATCATAGTTAAGCTTATTTTCAACAGTATTTAGCAACAAAAAAACATTTAAAAGAAGAATATTATTTAAAGAACACAGTTTTTTTTTCACTTTAACAGCTTCACATGTAAAAAACAATTTAAAGAAATTAAAACGAGTAGACAAACACAAAAAAAATATAAAATAGTAAAAAAACCTTGATATGGCAACATTAGTAGAACTGAATCCAATATTGGGTTAGTATCGGAGTCATTATCGGAATTGTTATCTGAAAAGTTGTAAATTATGCTTAGAAAAGAAATATTAAAATAAAAATCCATTGTTGAGAAGTTTTTTTTAAATTTCGTGCGCTAAATTAAACTTGAATTCAGAATGTGAGAAAATTTTCGCGGTCACTGCTAACATAACTCTAGACTTTAGGATTGTGTACTCTAAGGTTGATTATTAAGTGACCGTAATTTAAAAAAAAAACTTAAAAATATGGTTTTAATGGAATTGAACTATGTCTTGTATAACATAGAGTTAGGTACTTGTTCTATTTGATAATGATCTCGAATTTTGAATTCAAATTTAGATGGCATGCGATTAATTACATTAAGTAATATATTATCATTTTGTTACTAACACATTGAGTTAGGTAGGGTCACGATGATTATTTCCAGCTTTTGGGACATGCGGTTAAGCTTTTCTTAAATGGTTCTCATCTCAAATTAAAAAAGATAACAAGTTTCTGAATGGTCCTAGGTCCTTAGTTATTTGTAATAAAATAAATCATTTGAATTATAGTAGAGACAAAATACATTTTTAATTAAATATTAGATTAATTAAACGCCAAGAACTGATATATGTTATTTAAAAGCAAAAATAAACTCAAAGTTTTATAGAAAGTCACAGAAAAATGAGTTCAAAACAAAATTGAAATAAAGAAAAAAAGTTAGGAAAAAAGTTGGCAAATGCAAAATATGTAAAAAAACAAAAAATTATAATCAAAGCAGATGATTCTTTTCAAAAGCGTCCCAATATAATTAATCACAATATTAACAATTGAAACGAAACATTTAAAAACCTGATATATTATTGTTTGAAAAACTTTTGATCAACAGGCCTTGCAATTTAATGCCATTGTTACTATCTGAAATTGTAAAAAAAAAACTTAAAAAACAAAGTACAACAAAAAATGGAATTTAATTCAGAATGTTCATTAACTGTTTCCGATTAGCAAAATAGACATTTCGTAAATAAGTTTGATTATAGCTATCTATCTTAAAATTACCTAATTGAGTATTCTCCAAAGAAAGTTCGCTATATTTTGCGCATGGTCACTTATTTTTTCATTTTATTCAATAACACCTATTGGATAGAATAAAATAAAAAGAGAACACGCTTTTTTATTAATTACCAATCTTTCAGGGAATAAATCTGTAATTTTACTAACTCTCACATATGAAAACAATCAGCAGACACATTTTGTCGAGTCCCACGAACAGAAGATTTTATTGTATCATAGTTGAGCGCTGGTACTTAAAGATGTTCATATTTATTTATTAAAAGTTAAAAACTGGTGGAAAACCAGCAACTTCAGCCTCAGAGAGATTGCCAATTAATAGTCCTGTATATGGAAACTTTCATCACAAAAGGCATCTTTGTGCATCGTCTGCTTTCGCCGTCCAAAAAAGCTTTTTTTTATGTCCTGTGCAAAAAGGGGAAAAATATAGCTATATTTTTTAAATATTTACAAAAAAAAAACATACCTCCATCTCTATACATGCCCCCGCTAGAAGCCGAGAGCATAATCTGCAGCCATAGACAGAAGAGCCCGAGTATGACAACGACTCTGGCAACCGACGCATATTTTAAGCGTGGCATCTCGTTAAAACTCAACAGATGTCGCTAGTTGCATCTTACGTAGTCCGCCCATCGGCCGCTAGATGGCGCTGTTTCATATTTCGTTCAGGTCATCGTTTTTTGTTGGTTGTTCTGTGAAAAAGGGAAAAGAAAAATGGTAAAAAAATAGAAATAAATATGACATTTTCTTTGTTCAAGTTAACGTTGTTTGATAATAATTCAGTCACCGATAAGAAATATGTATGACATTAGGACTGCTTTATAGATCTAGCAGAGCTGGTGTCTTGCGGCGGTCTTGGATGATTCTTAGTTTTTTGGGTTCCGTACCCAAAGGCTAAACAACGGGACCCTAATTATACTAAGCCTTCGCTGTCCGTCCATCCGTCTGTCTCTCCTGAACCGTAATAGGTATTAGCTGATCGATTCGAATATGCTACACTCGATGGCACAGTCTACTTCGTGCACGCTCCCCTAAACGGAGCGTGCAGGAACTATAGATGACAGCACAGAAGCGTCAACGTCAAGTATATTTTACTCATATGTTTCGAATGCAACACTAGATGACATAGTCAACGCCGTGCTGTACATGTTGCCTATACCTCCTCCAGATCTTTCGAATGTTGTTACAGTTTGGTTACTACTTGAATACGCAATAAAAGTTGTCAAGAGAAACAATAGAATGTGAAGAAGTTCTTCACAACGTACGAGGTAAAAATGTACAAATCCCAAAGAAGTGTGCCTTAAACGTATTTTTATGGAAAACGCCGAGCTCAGAACGAAAGACATTAAATTGTATAAAAGAAGGGACATGCATTGATTCTGGCGGACGTCATTATAATATGCAACACCATCTATCGAGGTAGATGGAACTAAAAAAAATAAACAAAAAATTGATCATTCCAATTTTGAAACTTAACAAATGGCTATAAATAAAATAATATATTCCAGTATTTTGTTTAAGTTTTTATATTTGAACAAGGAAAATATGTTGATTAACATACGTTTTCCTTGTTCAAATATAAAAAGTTAAACCCCTTTGGCCTCTGTACAGTTAGTTACCTACTTGTACATAGTTTTAATAAATAGATAAGTAGGTAATGCTCAGTATTAATGTCATGGATTTCCGCAAAGCAACGCCCATAATCTGCCTAGCCTTTTCCCGATTATATTGGGGTTAGCTTCTACTCAAAGAGGATTCAGCTGAATACCAGTATTTTACACAAAGCGTCTAGCAATCACAAGGTGGACCGATGACCTGGTGAGGGTCGCGGGTAGCCGATGGATGCGAGACGCACAGGACCGGTTGTTGTGGCGACACGCGCGGGGAGGCCTATGTCCAGCAGTGGACGTCTTTCGGCTGATATGATGATGATGATGATGATGATGATGATGATGATGATGATGATGACGATGATGATGATGATGATGATGATGATGTCTAGCTATCTGAACTCCACAACCCGGTAACTGGGTAACGCGATACCCCTTGGCGAAAACAGTGTCAGATTTTCTGGCTTCTGACCATCCGTAACGACTGTCAGAGATCTTCAAATGACAACCGGAACCAACGGCACCCACGGACCGATTATCGAACCGTGCGGTTGTTATTATTAAGACACGAGCTCCTATGCTTGTATTGTCATGGATTTCCGCAAAGCAACGCCTGATTCCATAACTTAAATTCCCATGCATCTGTCAGTCAGCTTCACGTCAATTTGTTTACGCAGATGTCTGAAAAAACAAACATGGCCGCCGTTTATTTTGACAGCTGTCTTTTTGGCGCCATAGCGTTTTTGATTTTATACTACGCGCGAGAAACCGCAAAAAAAATCGCGAACATTTAATATTCAGCATGGGAACTGTTTTTCGTTTTGTTGGTATAGTGATCTCAAGCGAAACAACTGAGCACGGGGTCTTTGTTTTGATCCCAAAAAGTGTTTTTTGGTTTTGGAATTTCTCAGTAGCTGATGGCAATAGACTATTTCGTGGGTCTTAAACGTCGATTTTAAAATAATGATTATAGTATCGTTAACATTGGAACACCTCTGCTTCGTTGAATAAATAAAACGAATACAATAATAACATTGTATTCTTTATTCAAATAAATGATTTTCAAATCTATATTAAAAAAATATATTTTATTCTATAATCAAATAAATAATATTCTATTCTAATATTAATTGTGCGTACAGCTAAGGAGTAGAATTCCCTACCAGAATCTGTGTTTCATGATAGCTACAACCTGGGAGTATTTAAGTCAAGAGTGAATAAGTAACTTCTAGGCTTAATCGTGCTCCATCTTCGATCAGGTGAGATAGTGGTCAAACGCGTGCCTATCAATAGTAAAAAAAAACAGGTCAAACAAATGCCTGCCGATCAATCATATAAATTGAATACGGTCCTCATTACTTTTTCCAAGAAAATAAGCGTAATGGTATAAAAATAAATTAATTGCTAGCCACTCCTAGTAATGAGTAAATAGCTTGGTGGGTGTCAAAAGGTCAGGGGAGTACTCGTATTAACTTTTTAACCGACTTCAAAAAGGAGGAGGTTCTCAAGTTGTCTGAATCTTTTTTTTATGTATGTTCCCCGATTACTCGAAGATGGCTGGACCGATTTGGATTTTTTCTTTTTTGTTTGAAAGAGTATACTTCCCAGGTGGTCTCATGATCATCAAGTCAGGATCTGATGGGATCCTGGAGACAGAGAGAACTCTTCAAATTGTATAGGCACACTTGAAGCGATTTGGGTAGTTATTCGAAGAGGACTTTTTCGGAGTGGTCTCATTTCAATTTGGTGAAGATCTGATGAAGAACTTCGGAGATAGACAACGGAACTCCTCAATAAATGATAGCAAATGGACTGGGATTGCTGAAATCTCATGTCTGTCTATTGTTTACACCAGTTCATAACATAACATCACGCCATTACGCTGTGAAGGGGTAAGCACAAATGTGAACCACTAAAAAGTGAAAAAAAAAACTTTATTACAAAAAAAATAACTATAATTTCGGAAGTCGGTGTTTAGTTATGTGCATGAAAAAGTAAAAAACACGTACGTCCGTACTTTCCGTGAGGGTTCCGTACCATTATCTATAAAAAAACGGCAAAAAAAAAACACGTTTGTTGTATGGGAGCCCCACTTAAATATTTATTTTATTCTGTTTTTAGTATTTGTTGTTATAGCGGCAACAGAAGTACTTCATCTGTGTAAATTTCTACTGTCTAGCTATCACGGTTAATGAGATACAGCTTGGTGACAGACGTTGAATTAGAACATGAAGTTAGAATTTCGTATGGGAAAATCAAATAAAAATCCAGGTGAATGAAGTTATGAAGTCGCAAGCAAAAGTAATCTTTTCTACAAAATAAATGATAAAACATATATTTTTTTTAATAAATTCACACATGAGGAGCTCGTCGCTAAATTATAACAGCTGCACAGGCCGATTCAAGGTTAAGCAATGCTTACCGAGGTTGGTCTGTGGATGTGTCTCACTCAACAAACCGAGACTCCTCCGTGCCTCGGAAAGCACGGCTGCCATTTGGAGATCTTTGGCAGTCGTTACGGATTGTTAGAAGCTAGAAAAATCTGACACCAGTCTTGCCAAGTTACCCAGTTAATGGGTTGTGGAGGACTGGTAGGCAGCCGCTCCACGTAAAATACTGGTATACAGCTGAATCCGGTTTGACTGGGAGCTGACCCCAATATAGTTGGGAAAAGGCTTGGCAGATGATGACTAAATTCATACATGTAAACTGTCAACTATCAACGTATCTGACACAATAGTAAAACAATGGCGTCATGGCTAAATTAAATGGGGTATGATTTAAGCTATCGCCAATTTTATTCGTTTTGAATTTCTTTAATAATAGGGTTTGTCCTCAAAATAGTGGATCTGTCACCAAAATGTAGTTGCCAAATAATTGTAAAAAGCAATTCCATAATAAATCACATGTAATCCTCGGGATATATTATAGGGAAGTATCAAATAAATAGGTTGGGATTTATTATAAAACGGAAAGTAAACCATATTACTGGGTGGATTAAAAAAAATAACCACGAAGGTGATGGCGGGGTCTGTTCGCTCGCTACGCTCGCTCACTTGACCCCGCCATCCCCTTCTAACCTAACCTGTCCGAGTCGGGGTGCCCTAAGCTCCCTGTGCCCTATGTTCGAATATTTGGTGACAGATCTACCATTCTGAGCACCAAGCTATTATTTAAGTAATAAAACTATTATTATAAGAACAAAGTTTATATTCATGTAATGCACTACAATTTTATTGGTAATCCATCTCATATCTTACACATTATATTAACAATAATTTGGTAATTCATACCTGGGAACACTCTTTGTTTATCTGAGAACGAAAATATTTCGTGGCGATGATCTATTTATTAGGTGATACAACTTGATGACAAATATAAATTTTGGTGACAAAAAATATAGTTCCCAATTAAATGTTGCTGTAATGATCGACCTGGTTATAGCAAAAAATACAATTACTTTAACTTGTTATCGTTCTGTGTGTTTGTTCCAGCTAATCTCGGGAACGGCTTACGGCCGCTTTCTATAATATATCTCAATTCCAATCTTGATCCCGATCCTTGTCTGTAACCAATCGAAGGTGAGGATTGTGTGGTGAAGAGCACAAACTCGGCCGTTGATTGGTTACAGACAAGGATCGGGATCAAGATTGGGATTGAGATATGTTATAGAAAGCGGCCGTTAAACGATTTTGACAGATTTTCACTGTCGCACACTCCTTTTTTGAAGTCGTTTGAAAATAAACAGTTTTTATTTTTTATTTTTTTTAAAGGAATAGTTTCGTGTAAAAAAAAACAACGAACATATACGTTGTGCATTTTTGAATATTTTGGAATGGTTAGGGAATAATTTCGCACGAATTGCTTTATTTATCAGTATAAAAGTACTATCATTTATGTGGTTAAATACAATATTCATTTATTGCGCTATCGTACACAAACATGACAATTTATAGTACTTGCACATTACATTACCTATCCGTCTTACGAATTTTTGATCAGGTCACGTATCCTGACGCGAGTTTAACATTTTTTACCTATCCCAAAAAGTGCATAACGCCGCTAAAGAAGTTTTCACTTCAAAATTAAAACCCATGAAAATACTTTACAAGAGGGCGAAGCCGAGGGCAGGGTGAAGTCAATAATAATGTTGACCGTGGGTTGAATTACTGAGAAACGGCAATAATGTATTAAGATTAAAAAACAAGGTCATTTTAAAATGGGGTGAGGTCACGCGAGCAGGAAGTAAAGTGTTAGTGGAAAAGGTAAAGTCATATAAAATATAACTAGGTGTAGTAGGCGCCAGATAAACTTGCAAAAAAGTACATTGACCTTTCCTAATATCCCTTCGTAGATACCCGAACAATTAATTATGAACCGCTTTTAATTGCTAGGGAACCATGGATTCATGAAGGAGCCTCCTCGTGTAGCGCAATTTGTTCCATCAGACACTCAACCGAACCGAGCGCTCGGCGCATCCTGGACAGTCTCATCTAACACCTTACAACTCTTACAAGACTGGCCAATCCTTCCCTTGCGGTGGTAGGGTTAACGCCCGCCTGGTTCGCGACCACCCTCCCACCGGAGTTCGGCGTCAAACAGCCTCCTGTGTTTCGTCGACGCGTGGGAGTACCAGTGCCTCAAGGCATCTTCTGGGCACGCTCACTTCATCATGGACCTCATCTGTCACTTTCCATCAGGTGTGATCGAGGTCAAGAGCTAGCCCATGCATAAAAAAAAGAACGCAAAGGATCACGATAGAAGTCGCTTCAGGACAGCTTTGTCTTTATTTCCGTTTTTTTAATTTTAAGAAAGTCAATAAATGTATTTGGGTCAATGTCCGTTTTTGAACATTTATGTGGCGCCTACCATAGGTAAGTATTCTTTATTATAGACGAGAGCAAAAGCCTCGACGCAATGGGTATGAGTGCCAGAGAATGGATGGCGTCGCCGAGGGCCAGAAAGTAGTAGCGAGATGATGGATGCGCACTAAGAAGGCTGGTAGTGGCGCAAGAAGTGTCTGTAAAGATATGGGCTAGGTCTATGCCCAACAGTGGGACACTATAATAGGCTGATAAACAAATAAGTAAAAAAAAGTATTATCCGTTGTTAACCATAGGTATTAGTTTCACGCATTTGGAACGAAGTTCCTTATCGCGCGTTGTGAAAGGGGGCTAGCCGGAAAAAATTCTTACGAAAAGTTGTCACGACACTTTTTGCTATAGTAAGCTATTGTAAGCTGTGCGGCGACCCTTCCCGACTTTTGCCAACGAGCCAGCCCGCGCCGCTGAGCCTTTAGCTTTAATAACCCCTAAATAATAAAACGACCCAGCCTGATTGTCCCTTGCTGTCCCAAACTGACGCCGCTAAGCCGAGGTCGTATTCCACAGGGAATGCCCTTAGCGAGCGGTCAGTAGTTTTAGCTTGTAGCTAGCTTTGTTGCCTTGGCTGGGGGCCTTAAATTCATTTGAGGCCACCACAGGTTAGTCCGGTTGAGCAGTTGATAGCCCCTGCGTGTTAACTTGCTAGTGGTCATACCGAAAAAAAAAAAAAAACTGTGCGGCGTCGCATGTTTCTCTGTCTGTCTCTCTCTCTCTTATAGAAAGCAAGATATTTGTTAATAATAAAACAACAACAACAACAACAACTTTTCATCATGGGTGTCATTTTCATAGTTTTCAGGGTCGCTAATAACGATTACCGGGTCAAAATCGAAATCCAAGATGGCGCCCACGAGATTTGACAACTTTTCATCATGGGTGTAATTTTCATGGTTTTCGGGGTCGCTAATAACGATTACCGGGTCAAAATCGAAATCCAAGATGGCGCCCACGAGATTTGACAACTTATCATCATGGGTGTCATTTTCATGGTTTTCGGGGTCGCTAATAACGATTACCGGGTCAAAATCGAAATCCAAAATGGCGCCCATGAGATTTGACAACTTTTCATCATGGGTGTCATTTTCATAGTTTTCAGGGTCGCTAATAACGATTACCGGGTCAAAATCAAAATCCAAGATGGCGCCCACGAGTTCTCACAACTTTTCATCATGGGTGTCATTTTCATGGTTTTCGGGGTCGCTAATAACGATTACCGGGTCAAAATCGAAATCCAAGATGGCGACCATGAGATTTGACAACTTTTCATCATGGGTGTCATTTTCATGGTTTTCGGGGTCGCTAATAACGATTACCGGGTCAAAATCGAAATCCAAGATGGCGCCCACGAGTTTTGATAACTTTTCGTCATGGATGTCATTTTAATGGTTTTCGAGGTCGCCGATAGTGAATTTTAATCCTAATGAATCTTGCCTCTTGACCTGAGGTGCACTTCAGTGACTGCTACTGAAACTTTTAGACGAGTTGCTTTTTATTAATAAGAATGTGTAGTGTATAAATTTTATTGGAAAGGAACTTCGTTCCATCCGGGTGTCCCTTGACACCTCTCAAGTTTTTTTTTTTCTGGATTGGAAATCATCAAATGCGTCCTTCCGCTCTGGGCTGACTAAAACCCACCCGTGTTCCTCCAAATGCCCTTTGCGTTCCAGGGCCGCGGTGACTCTTTCGAACAAATTCCGCAACAGTTCGATTCTTTTATACGGTTTCTAAAAGACTGATAATTTCAAGTAACTACACTACAACAATTTAAAAAGAATACCGTTGTGTCTGGCTGCCCAAATAGGCCCAGAATTCAGCAAAATGCTAGACAATCAATAGTTGCCTGACGCTAGTTTTCAACTGAACCTAACGTTGAGTGGTGGTACATCCGTCCTACATAAATATATAGACAGACATAGATAACGCAAGTATCACGATCTATATGAAAACCAAGCGTTCCATTTTTTAAATACCTACTATGACGTCAACACAAGCACTAAAATGATGGAAAAATCAAATCTATTCAAAGACACACAGTGTGGCACCTAACTGACGTCCGACTAGCGTAAGTACACCGATGCAGACTGAGCGTGAAAGTGACGGCTTACGATTTTTGTACGTAAGCTGAGCACTTAATCGGGCATGCGCAGTAGTTGCTCTTGCGTTATCTAAGTCTATCTATATCTGTGATCCGTACCAACATCCGTTGCTGTCTGGTTTCAACCAATAATAACAGCTTACATGAGATTTGCCAGCATGTCCACTGATCAGTCGATTAAAAGCCTGATTAATCTGGGTTAAGTGGTCAAGTTGGCAGATGGCCAAGACTAAGTTGTGGCCTTTGATTAGCACTGCAGTGTAAATCAAAGATCACATATACCTAGAATTATAGATCCCAGTAAATTTACGTATTTTCAGTGTTTTTAATGAGTTACTAGTTTCTACAGCGGTTTCGCCCGAATGAATTTCGGAAATTATCCGAAGGGATCCAACTATCGAGTCAAAAGCCTGTGCTTTTGCCAAGAATATGAGCATCCAGTGAATGTGATAGGAGGAGACCACGTGCGCGCACCTCTCGTCTTATAGTGTTCATAGAAAGTGCCGACTTTGTAAACTGCAGCCGTCGCGTCGCCTACTCTAACATGATTATGCTTCTTCCAAATAGTTTTGTGCCGTTCATGGATTTTATTAAATAAGTCCAAATGAAAGACAAAGTTTCTTGCGAGGCCCCCTTAGGAGCGAGGCCGTCAGCGGTCGCCGGCCGACGCCTAGCGCCGCCACTGGCTGTTTGTATAAGTGAGTTTGTATGTTTGTAAACGCACCCACGATACAGGAGAAATTCCTAGTAGGGCAACGTTTTTAAAAAAATGTACCTACATGTCGGTATGGATGTGGTGCAGTTTCTGTCACTTATAAATAAATCTAAGAGGAGACTTTCGCGATTAGAAATATTGTGTGTTTTGTAACGACAGGAAGTTACTCATGTGTTCGCTTTGGGAGTTATCAGGTTATCACCATTTCAGTGTGGGACTGTGGCGTCCCGTTTCGATTTGAAAGCCAACTTATATGAGGCATAATTACGTCATCGCCAAATAGATGAAACAATTGTGTGTTTTATGTAAATGTTTATAGTCAAAAAGGTATGTTTCGTCAGGGGATTTGGGGGAATATAAACAGCGTTTATGACACATTCACTATTAATGCCGAGCGAGGGTGTTTTTCAGAATAAATCTAATTAGTCAGATAGATTTCCAAAAAGATTTTTTCACAAAAAAAAAACAACGGGTTGCACTCCGGTATTGCAACCCAGTGCAGAACTGAAAACTTGAACATTAACGTTGTGCATTTTGGAATATGCACAACCTGAAGTACCTATCAGTTAACGTAAGGGACATGAACCCAAAATGCCAAAGTGAACCTTACAGCGATTATATAAAGTGGCATTTATGAATAATCTAAAATGTCGCTTACGTTAATTGATACTTCTGGTATCGATATTTTAAAATGGCTAGGGAATAATTTCGCACGAATTAATTTATGTGGTTAAATACAATATTCATTTATTGTGCTTTCATACACAAACATGACAATTTATATTACACATTACATTATCCGTCTTACGAATTTTCGATCAGGTCACGTGTCCTGACGCGAGTTTAACATTTTTACCCATCCCAAAATGTGCACAACTCCGCTAAAGAAGTTTTCACTTCAAAAAAAAAAAACAATCGTATTGAGAACCTCCTCATTTTTTTGAGGTCGGTTGAAAAACATTGGACAAGTATTTTTTATTTTTTCACTAAAACAAAAAATGAAGACGATACCTATGCAGTGCGTTGAAAACACGCGTTACGTCACGTTACTGGTAAACGTTGTACCGTCATAATGACGTCACGCGTGTTCCATCAAGTGGTGTTAGGGTTGAACGTAAGGTTTTCATCACGGTCACGAGAACCCCGTCCCTTTCTTTTTTGTTCGTCAAAATACGATCTCGATAATAACTATGGGCTATGTAGCGGTTGTCTATAAAAAATCACTATCTAGTATTTGCGAAGTGAACCAAGTTTCTGTCAAAATAATAATAACAACAATTTGATGGTAAAAAATTGTTCATGTAAAATGTTGCCAAGACGAGGCCATACGGTCTCGCCTGTCAAAAAGTTTTCAGATCTCATGTAGAGCCAAGCTTCTAACTCTACAAGCCCTAATTTCACAAACTCTACACCTTAGTTAAAATATGTGGCTTGGCCATTTCGCTACATTCACATGGTCGTAAGGTGAAAAATGTATTCACTGTTCATTACTTTTCTGTTATAAACTTATAATAGTTCTTGTAGTAGCGAAACGGCCATGTGATGATCATCAGTGATTGATTTGATTCAGTGACGAAATCGGGGTTTTTTAGATATCAATAAAATCTTAAGTATAAGAGCTACGCAATTGAAACTTTATACGTTTAATAAGCCCACTAACATCATATACCGAGAATTTTGTTTATCAGGTATAATCCAAACCCAAGTTATGAGGGTTAAAAAAAACCGGCCAAGTGCGAGTCGGACTCGCGCACGAAAGGTTCCGTACCTACCATTCTCAATAAAAAGGCAAAAAAAAATCATAGCTTGTAAGGGAGTCCTTAAGAGTCCCTTAAATATTTGTTTTATTTTAATTAAAGTGAATATATACATATAACTAAACCCCATTTTATGCCTTAGGATGGGCGGCGCCGCCGAGGTCGACCCAGGAAGAGGTGGCGAGACGACCTAGACGCCTACTGCGAGGGTTGGTCCGAGGTGGCTCTGGACAAAAAGATCTGGAAGGAGTTGGGGGAGGCCTTAGCGCAGCAGTGGGACAGAATAGGATGTTAGAAAAAAAATATAACTAAATATTCTGTGAATATTTCAAGCGTCTACCTGTTGCCGTTATCAATATCGAGCAAAAACGAGACGAAGCTCTACGAGAAACAGTTTGGCTCGTCTGGGCGGGGACACTGCCGTGCCCCCAGATACTGGATAATAATGTTGTGTTTCCCCATTTCAGGTATTTACAAAAAAAAAATTCAAGACCAAATAATAGCATTAATGACAACTTGATTCTCCCAACTACACGAATTACTCTACTATCTATAATTCCATGTCATAAACAAAGTTACCTTGCCTATAGTGATGGCGCCACTTGCAAAGGAAAGCTGTCAAACATCTGTCAAATCCAGTACAATCGACTTTAGTTCCCAATTTCGCCACGCGTACTAGTTTGTCGCTGTATCGAGTGTACCTGTGTACATTGCATAATGCTATCTTTACTGCTTTACTAGTGTATTCAAATGAAGTTTTAATTGTACTTAAGTATCTAATCTTTCGTTAATTATGCTGTGTTAATTTTATTACTTTCTTGGGTAGTCGTAATCGTAATTTCATTATTTGCGTGTTGTCCTGAAAATAATATTGCCTTACAAGTTGCGCTAAGTATCGTGTAATTTCATCATATCAGCCGAAAGACGTCCACTGCTGGACATAGGCCTCCCCCAAATCGAGGGGGGGGGGTTGCCGTAATCGCCACGCTTGGTTTCTGTTCTGTTTCCCTCTCGAGGTTCTCGTGCGTGTTTCTGATTAGGGGGATTGTGTTTTTTCAGATCTGACTCTTTTGACTAGCGTGAATAGCCTATATTCCTGAAGATAGACGCTGAAAGACGTGTAGTCTTGTTGTGTGCTGAGGTCTACCGACGAGGGTGGATGGCGTGCCGACCCATGTTGTAAGACACATGATTCGGCCATCGTCCAAGGAAATCATCAGGTACAGACGACGTTCGTTCTAATTCGTTACGGTTCAACATCCTTCCCCGTAAGACACTTCATCGTGTGGACTACCCGTGTTTTGTCACGCGGTAACCGACATTCACGCGGGCGGAGCTTCGGGCAAAAGCTAGTCACTACATATTATAAAACAAAGTCCCCCGGCGGCTGTCTTGTCCGCGATAAACTCAAAACTCCAACGTATTTTCGATGTTTTTCACTAATTGTGGGCCACAGTCACACGATATATACTTTCATAAACTTCTACAGAATTCTGTCTGTGCAACAAAGCAATGCAGACACATATCGGTGTGATAAGACTTTTTAACCGACTTCCCAAAAAGGAGGAGGTTCTCAATTCAACTGTATTTTTTTTTGTGTTTGTTACCTTATATCTCCGTCATTTTTTATTCAGACTTCATGGTCTGTACAAACAAATGTCGTGTGGACCCACTATAAGGCTGCGTTTCCACCAGAGGTTGCGTCGCTACGCAACCTCTTTTTCAATTTTCCAAACCCGACTGGTAGGTAGTTCCAGAGCGTAAAAACAAACAGACTCTTCAGCTTTATTATATTAGGATAGATAGTATAGATGAAGCGAATCTGTTGGTTCTTAACAAACACATCCCTCGCTACGCTTCCTCGCACATCTCTGGTAGAAATGCACCCTAACGGTCGGAGTTCACACGCGGAAGGTTAAGGTATTATTTCATGGTTGTCTGTAAATTAGCCGAAATTTGAAGATGATTGTTGAAGATGTCGCAAAAAAATCATACCGTTTGGTAGATAATATTATTATGCTCTGCCACCCATGCGAAGTTATAAAATAAAAACATCGAGATATAAATAAATAAACACGAATAACCAGTTACAAACTCGTCGTAATACCAGCTAATTGAAATTTATAATTAACAGCATAATGCTAACATACACAATATTATGTAAGTAGTTCTAAACCTACATAATCATTTAACGGGTACTTTAAGAAAGAATTTCAGTCATGTTGTGTATGCGCATATTTCAAGTTTGTTTACTTTAAAATAAGCGATGGAGTTTTGTGAGGAAATGTGTTCTTTTTAAAGGTTCCGAAAGGAAACTAACCAAAACGAATGAAGTCGAGTTATGCGAGAGGAGCTCGTGGTTAAATTATAACAGCCGCACGGGTCGATCTCCAAGGTTAAGCAACGCTTGCCGAGGTTGGTCTGTGGATGGGTGACCATCTTAACATATTGAGACTCCTCCATGCCTCGGAAAGCACGTTAAGCCGTTGGTCCCGGCTGTCATTTGGAGATCTTTGGCAGTCGTTACGGATTGTCAGAAGCCAGAAAATCTGACATCAGTCTTGCCAAGAAGAACCGTGTTACCCAGTTAATGGGTTGTGGAGGTCTGGTAGGCAACCGCTGCACGTATTATACTGGTACTCAGTTGAATCCGGTTTGACTGGAAGCCGACCCCAGTATAGTTGGGAAAAGGCTAGGCAAATGATAATGCGAGCAAAACTGCAGTACGATTCTGTAACATGACGAAGTGAAGGCTTGGGTGAAGTGATCACGAAGTAAGCTTTCAATCCATGTAATCAAGAAGGAATGACCGCTCACCTTGTGATGAATAAGATTCGTCTTAAAAACCCAAGTGTCTATTAGTAGGTGTTTAAAAAAAAAAACAAAATGGCGGATTTATATAGGAATAAAATTTTAAATGATTATAAATGCGAAAGTAACTCTGTCTGTCTGTCTGTTACGCTTTCACGCTAAAACGGCTGAACGGATCGTCATGGAATTTGGCAGATATATCGACTTTCCTCTAAAAAACTGTCGTAACATAAGAAAAAGTAGACACAGATTTAAATACAGTTTTATTAAGTTTTTCATTCTCTATCGATCAATGAAACCGCCACAATTGTAGTTAAAACAGTAAACAGGTAAAAATTTGTAACCTAAAAGTCACAATAGCATTAATTTATCGAAATTCGTAAAACTAGCTTTCAGCGTCTTATGACAGTTTTTCAGAGGAAATGCGATATAGCCTGGGATATGTTGAAGGACATCTTTTACGCGATAACTGACATACACGCGGGCGGAGCCGCGGACAAAATCTAGTTTTTTTTGTATAAATTGCTGAAAAAATATGCTGTAAATATACCTCTAGATACTGTAGGGCCACCACCCTTGTGGTGCTACAGTATAGTTTCGGTGAAAACAGGCGTGATACTATGTGATATTATTATATCTTAGTAGCTACCTAGATAGAAGTACCCCCTGATCGGTCGTTGAAAGATGGGAGTGGCGAAGCGCCAAAAATTCAAGTAACGCGACCCCTTTGGCTCAGTAGATAACTGTTAGCATACCGCGCTGACACTAGTTCGATTACTCATCATTCTCTTGCCTCTCTCTCTTGAGTTTGGGGTCGACACATCATATTTTTCTCAAACATGCTTGAAAATTTGAGCATTATTTTGACAACCTTCTTCGAGATAAATCGAAATTGCTGTACTGGCCAATTAGATTCGAGCAGCGGCCGGCAAAACTTGTAAGTACCTAGCGGTTGTTGTGGCGACACTTGGGGGTGGCCTATGTCCAGCAGTGGACGTCTTTCGGCTGATATGATGATGATGATTAACAGCTGATTTTTTTTGCGACTTCAATATTGGTCCCATAGTAAAAGTTGTTCATAATGATGAGTACAATGACCCCTTAAGAGATATTGCGTTTATTCTGTTACACGTTGTATCGATTAATGGTGATTAGCTCGTATCAGTCGTGTCTGAACTGGTTTTTCGTGTTTGTTTACTTATTGTACGTACGCAGTGAGCGCACGCGACGGTCAATACTCGTTTCTGCTCTTCATGTGATTATACCTTTGTCCTAACATTGTATAGGCAATAAAGACTCAAGGTTGATTGATAAAGAAAGTGTGTCATATCATTATTACCCACAGGCTCAGTGTGGTGTGGTGTTAGTGTTAACTTATAATCCGTGGTGCTTGGAAACAGGGCTTAACCCAGTTGTATATATGTCCATTGGTGCCTATTTGGCCTAGCTCTGTTGTTTCTGCTTGATAAGGAGGGAAGTGGAAATTATATTTTTTCCTACTTCTCCACTGTTTCTTTCTCATTTATTTCGTTGCGGGATCCAAGACACTTAAATCGTTTCTACGGGACTCGTTGAGCTTCATTGACTCGGCGTTTTTCTGGTGGTCGCCACTGTTGATTCTGGCTTTCAGGATTTGCAGTGGTTTGGGTATGTGCGGCGGGCTTCTCCCAAAAAAAATTGTGTGTGCTCAAACAGATAAGCAATCAATCCCTCTTGGATTGCATTGCATCTGAGGGATTACATCTGTGTTTGAGCACACACTTATGTACTACTAGCTGCCGCCCGCGTGAATGTCGATAATTATCCCAAAGGAACATACTCCCGGGATAAAAAGTATCCTATGTGTTATTCCAGACTATTATCTACCTCTGTGTCAAATTTCATCAAGACCCATTCAGTAGTTTTTGAGTGAAAGAGTAACAAACATACATCCATCCATCCATCCTCACAAACTTTCGCATTTATAATATTAGTAGGAAGTAGGATAATATCTCCCGCATTGATGCCTATTCTCCGTTGAGACTGGAAACCGTGTTCGAAATTCTGTAGGCAGGATTATTAAAAATATTTTATTTATGTTCAAATCGAGGAGCTCGTGGTTAAATAATACCAGCCGCGCGGATCAATCTTCAAGGTTAAGCAACGCTTGCCGAGGTTGGTCTGTGGATGGGTGACCATCTTAACATCGAAATTCCTCCGTGCCTCGGAAAGCACGTTAAGCCGTTGGTCTCGGCTGTTATGTGTAAATCTTTGTCAGTCGTTACGGATTGCCAGAAGCCAAAAAAATCTGACACCAGTCTTGCCAAGAAGTACCGTGTCCCAGTTAATTGGTCGTGGAGGTCTGGTAGGCAGCCGCTTCACGTAAAATACTGGTATTTAGCTGAATCCGGTTTGACTGGGAGCCAACCCCAATATAGTTGGGAAAAGGCAGGCAGATGATTTATGTTCAAATCGCGCGCAGAACTTTAATATTATAATATTTAAGTTCTGCACGCGATATTGAATCTGTGATATCACGTCAATTTCAGTAATTCGTATGTTCGCATAGATGGCGCTACACTATCATTTTCATTACTGAATCGAGTGTCATGTCATTGCGTACATGCATCCGTTACATCATCAACGAATTGTAAAAGAGCGCAATGGACCATGATGCGGTTTTATGAGACGGTCAACTTTCACTTCGAGCCATTTAAATTTAAGTTTTTTTTTATTATTGATAGGCACGCGCTTGACCACTATCTCACCTGATGGTAAGCGATGATGTGGTCGAAGATGGAGCACGCTTGCCTAGAAGTAACCTATTCACTCTTGACTTTAAAGACTTCCCGGGTTGTAGCTATCAGGAAACACAGACTCTGGCAGGGAATTCCACTCCTTAGCTGTACGCACAATAAAAGTGTTCCCAAAGCGTTTAGTGCGTGTGGGTGGGATGTCCACCATGTACCGGTGGCGTATCGCCGTACGTCTTGTGGTCCGATGATGGAACGAGCTTGGCGGAATTAAACTATGCAATTCCGACGCACACGCCCCAAAATGCAGCCGATAGAAAACCGACAGGCTAGCATTAAAATTGTGATATTTTATGTTTAGTGTTTTTGTGGTCGTGGTCGCTCACAATGGGCCTCATCAGAAGAAGCTTAAAGTCACCCAAAGGAGAGGGCAATGCTCGGAGTTTCTTTGCGTGATCGAATCACGAATGACAATATCCGCAAGAGAACGAAGGTTACCGACATAGCCCGAAGGATCGCCAAATTGAAGTGGCAGTGGGCAGGGCACATTGCTCGCAGAACAGATGGTCGATGGGGCCGAAAAGTTCTGGAGTGGCGACCGCGTACCGCAAGACGCAGCGTTGGAAGGCCTCCCACAAGGTGGACGGATGACCTGGTGAGGGTGGCGGGTAGCCGATGGATGCGAGACGCACAGGACCGGTTGTTGTGGCGACACTTGAGGGAGGCCTATGTCCAGCAGTGGACGTCTGCAGGCTGATATGATGATGATGATGACTGTTATTGTGGCGTTTCGGAAAAAGGTGCTGAAGAAAAATCTAAACTGATATTATAAATAGCACTGTGGTTTGCTGTTAGAGAACCCAATTCTTGGTAAAGCTGGCTTTTGTGCATGAGCTGTCCCATTATGCTTGTATTTGTATGTTTGTATGTGTGCAATAAAGAATAAGAACGTGTATGTGTATTTATTAGAATTAAAGTAATGTCGATGCTCCATTTTAAGTCCAGACAATTACTGTCCATTACAGGTTGCCTGGAAGAGATCGCGGAATGCGATAAGGCCGCCCATTGTATGTGTTTTAGTTTATAGATTTCTTTTTATGTTATTCTTGGTGTACAATTATGTACTTATATAATAAACTAGCTGTCCCCCGCGGCTTCGCTCCCGTCTACTGGCTACCTACCCTACACCTACCCTACACCTACCCTACACCTACCCTACACCTACCCTACACCTACCCTACACCTACCCTACACCTACCCTACACCTACCCTACACCTACCCTACACCTACCCTACACCTACCCTACACCTACCCTACACCTACCCTACACCTACCCTAAGGATTCTTAAATTTTCTAATTTTTTTTTTTTTTTTTTTTTTTTTTTTCATAAGAACCTTCTCCTGACAATAACAAACACAACAAAAAAAGAATTATCGAAATCGGTTCAGCCGTTCACACGTGATGCCGAGACAACGCGAAACGGGTTTCATTTTTATATATATAGATAAGAACAAATAGAAACTAGACCTAGACTAGAAGTTAGGTTTGAGGCGACATGGATTGGTTATATCCGAATGGGAGTACGGGAGCTACAGTGAGCGAACTAAGCCCCCGTTATCCCATTAGGTTCTTTAAAACCCTGCAGACAGTTTGGTTTGAGGTGGCCAGTTCATGAACTGGCAAACCATTACATGAAATGGCTGACCACTTCATGAAATGGCCATTTTTACGATGACTATTCATACTGCTAGCTGTGTGAACAAGTTGCGGAATTTGTTCGAAAGAGTCACCGCGGCTTTGGAAGTTGGAACGCAAAGGCCATAAGGAACACGGATGGGTTTTAGTCAGCAAGAGTTTGACACTCCATTTCGCTCCATCCAGAGCGGAAGAAGTCATTCGATGAGTTCCCATCCATATAAAAAAACTGTATAAACAAGACATGTAAGAAATCTTGCAGGCTCAAGTATGAGAGGGAGTGGACCGTAATTCACCAGGCAGATACAGTGCGGGTTGGTGCATAAGACCTTGACGAAAGAAACTCGTGGACACATCACCAGTTATCTAAACATCTTACTAATAAATATTAATGAACGCAACATTGTCAGTAAGATGCAATAAAAAGCGAAGGTCTCTATGTCTCACAGTTAACAGCTCTTAGAATGATTTGTAATACATTATGTACTTTGTTACTAACTATGTATGTCCCTATTGTTCTTACGTCGTAAATTATATCATTTGACTTGAGAAATTACGTTGTTTACTTGGTATATTTGAAGGTCTGTGGGAGCATTAAGAGTCTCCGCAGACTGCAGACTTTCTATCGGCCGATAGTTTGGTCGGCTTCTTAATCAGTCTGAAGAGGTATGCAAATGCGCACGTTACAGCGATTCAGTATCGGTCGATAAAAATGATGGGCTTCACAATTGCCTTCAAACTAAACTATCTGTGCGAGAGAATGAATCGTGTTAAACTTTCATTGCAATAATCTATTACTGTAGATGGGATGCACCCAATACTCTCGATTTCTCTTCTTCATTCTTCTTCTTTGTATGACGTAAAGAATAATAATATTTCTGAGCACCATTCCACGCGTCTGAACTCTTCACCAACTCCAGCGAATGTATCAATCGGCCGACTGTTGGTTGGCTAGTCTACGCACCCACGTACAACCAAACTGCTTTGTTGGCCCAGTGTGCGCACTAGCAGCCCAATCCGATCAAACTATCGGTCGATAGAAAGTCTGCAGTCTGCGGGGACTCAAGTTACGAGTCTCCGGTATCATCAGTTTGTTATTTGACCATAATGTTGTTTTGTCTTTCAAGTTGCCTGCAAGCCGTGTCCGTTGGACTACGCTCCTATAGGTCTATCCTTCCACTCATAGCTGTCTGTTTGGTGTACGAACATTGGACAGACCCATGACAAGTAAGGTTCCGACCACAGATATAGTTAACGCAAGTATCACGATCTGTATGAAAACCAAGCGTGCCATTTTTTGACTACCCAGTAAGACGTCACACACAAGCACTATTAAGTGATGGGTAACTCAAAACGATCTAAAAACGCCGCCACGTGTGGCCCCTAACTGACCTAACCATACTGACGTCCGAATAGCGTACACCGATGCAAACTAAGCGCGACACTGGCGGCTTACGGTTTGTGATCGTAAGCTGGGCACCGAATCGGGCACGCGAAGTAGTTACTCTTGCATTATCTATGTCTATCTGTGGTTCCGACGCACACCGGGAAGAAATGGCAGTGTATTTAAATTTTATACCATCCGGATCAACTCAGGATGGATAAAATGGCGACAGGTCACTGGAACAACTTGTAACCCACGGATGCCCTTCAAGTTGAAGGGGAAAATCTATAAGTCCGTGATAAGACCTGTCGTACTGTATGGATCAGAATGTTGGGCTATGAAAAAGACGGATGAAAATAGATTGCGTGTAGCGGTGATGAGAATGTTGCGATGGATGTGTGGAGTAACGAGAAAGGATAAAGAGAGAAATGAGTACATTAGAGGTAGTTTAAAAGTGGCGCCAGTGACGGAAAAGTTGAACGGTAACTGTTTGTCCTGGTATGGTCATGTGAAGAGGAGGGATGAAACGCATGTAACTAAAAGGGTTATGAATATAAATATGGATGGATGGAAAGGAAGAGGGAGGCCAAAGAAAAGATGGATTGTGTGAGGAGCGATATGAAAGAAAAGGGAGTTGGTGATAGTGTGACGGCTGATAGGACAGAATGGAAGAAAAAAACGTTTTGCCCCGACCCCGAGTAACATGGGATAAGGGCAGGAAGATGATGACCAAAAGGACTTTCAAACTTATCTTGTGGGAATACGACATAAATGCCAATGTTTTAAATTAATTCCGTAGCATCGAAAGGGGTTTCTTGACACGGCATTGGGAAGCGCGCTAAGGGATCCCGCGGCACGGCGGGATGTCGTGGTAGCCCGCCGGAATGCTACAGTATCTATCTAGTGCTTCAGAGGCTAGTTTGCGCTGAGCGGTGGCAAATTCCTCTGTCATTGCAGCCCGGTGTGCGTAGGCCTTTTCAAAGTGCTACATTGCTTACCCCATTGGCCGGGAGCAAAGCCAGACTTAGGGATAGATTAGATCCAGAGTTCAGGAATTCGTCGAAAGAGTTACCGCGGCCCTGGAACGCATAGGGCAATTAGAGGAACACGGGTGATAGTCAGTAAGAGGGTAGAGGTAGTCTGACACTCCCTTCCGCTCCGCCCAGAGCAGGAGTCATTAATTTGATGATTTTCCATCCTTAAAACAAAAGAAGATAGAATAGATCAGTGGTTCCCTACCCTTTATTTGACCCGGAACCACTTTGACTTCTTTGTTCCTAGCAGAGACCAGAAATGAAGAAGAAATTAAAGTGTTAAATAATCATCATATCTGTATACCTACATTATTGGCAAATAAACGATTGCAGATTTCAGATTGTCATCATCTGCCTAGCCTTTTCCTAACTATAAGGGGTCGGCTCCCAGTCAAACCGGATTCAGCTGAATACCAGTATTTTACGTGGAGCGGCTGCGTACCAGACCTCCACAACCCATTAACTGGGTAACACGGTACTTCTTGGCAAGACTGGTGTCAGATTTTCGGCTTCTGACAATCCGTAACGAATGCCAAAGATTTTCAAATGACAGCCGGGACCAACGGCTTAATGTGGTTTCCGAGTCATGATGGTTACCCATCCACAGACTAACCTCGACAAGCGTTGCTTAACCTTGAAGTTCGATCCGTGCGGCTGTTATAATTTAGCCACGAGCTCCGAGAAATTAAAGTGTGTTGATCTAAAAATACACTAACAGTAACACCATATACAACGTTTAACAGAATAAACTCAATACCTCTTAAGGGGGTCATTGTACTCAACTTTATGAACAACAACAAAATCGACTGCTCCATACATTTCTGTGCGCATAACTGGACAAAATGTACTACCACTGGATGCGAGACGTACATGACCGATCGATGAAAGGTGAAATCAATATTTCTTTCTTTCTTTCTTGTTGCTTAAGAATAACAGCCGCACGGGTCGATCTTCAAGGTTAAGCAACGCTTGCCAAGGTTGGTTTGTGGATGGGTGACCATTTTACCATATCGAGTTTCCTCCGTGCCTCCGAAAGCACGCTAAGCCGTTGGTCCCGGCTGTCATTTGTAGAACTTTGGCAGTCGTTACGGATTGTTAGAAGCCAGTAAATCTGACTCATCTTACCAAGAACTACCGTGTTACCCAGTTAAAGAGTTGTGGAGGTCTGGTAGGCAGCCGCTCCACGTAAAATACTGGTATTCAGCTGATTTCGGTTTGGCTGGAAGCCGAGCCCAATAGCTGCAGCAAAGGCTAGGCAGATGATGACATTCTTTCTTTCAATTCAAGCGCCTGTTTTTATTATTTTGCGAGCCATATGCCTGTTTGGTAAAATACCCTGCTATTATGGTCAGCACAATGATCTCATATGCCTACCCGCTACTTTTTGCGCTGACGCATCTAATGCGATACAAATAATGTTAATTTGAGTAGGGTGGCCACACTTGCCCCACACTCGGGACAGGTACGTTCGGTGACCACCGGCCGAATTGTGTAACCTGTTTCGGCAAAGGTACAGCGCGTCCTATGCGATCCCAACGACTTCCGAATTGTGTAATACAAAAAAATACTGTGAATTGGCGATGGGCGATTGTTGCAATAAACAATCAACTGAATCGAAAATTGTGCTATTGCTCATTCGATTGTCGATTTAGTAGTTCCTCACCATTATTATTCGAATAACAATCGACAAATTAGTAACTACTTAACGCGCGGTGAACTGCGGGCGCGATATTGTGCATGCGGGACGATGTTGCGTGAATTGTTTACGTTTATAAGTATTAGTACTACAATTCGTCTGCTTTAGTTGGTCTTTGACTTAAGTAGAGCAAGGTCACGGGTGCGGGTTATTTATATTAAGTACTAGCTGCCGCCCGCGGCTTCGACCGCGTGAATGTCGATAAGTATCCCAAGGGAACATACTCCCGGGCTAAAAAAAATTCCTATGTGTTATTCCAGACTATAATCTACCTCTGTGCCAAATTTAATCAAGATTCATTCAGTAGTTTTTGCGTGAAAGAGTAACAAACATACATCCATCCATCCTTACAAACTTTCGCATTTATAATATTAGTAGATTAGTAGACAGGAAATAGTGGCGCACGGACTTTTAAACTATTGATACAAGCGCAGTACACGCCCGCCGCACCATCATTTGCCTATGGATTAGCTCGTGGCTTTTAACAGACACACGGATCGATCTTCAAGGCAAGCAATGCTTATCGAGGTTGGCACGGCGCAGCATATGCTGGCAGAGTGTGCCGCTTGGGAGGAGCCGCGCCGTGCCCTTGTCTCACTCACTCTCCCCGCTGACGAGAGGTGGCCCGCAGAGGCGTGCCGGCATCAGCCGGGGATTACGGAAGTCGCGTACGTTCCCGCAATCCCCGGCGGCGTAGGTGACAGATGGAACACCGGGTTGGTTTTAGTCAGTAAGAGTCTGACAGACCCCTCCGCCCGCCCCAGGGCGGAGGACATCCATGAGGATTTCCCCCGTAAAAAAAAAATGGATGGCCACCAACCCACAGATCAATCTCCCCAAGCACCTTAACCTCTCTCTATACGTACCGCGTCGTCCCGGGTGTAGTATGGAACTAATTGTTTTCAGTAAACTTTAATTATTTAAAACTTTATTTCTATGTTTTACCGTTTATTTTCGTTGGAACTAATTAATTCCACCCGGGACTATGTAGTATGATAGAGCCTTGTAGATAAACCTGTGCCAGTGTTATTATGTACCCACGTGCTTATCATTTTTCTGCATAACACGGGTGATAATAGCATGTTTTGAATCATAACATCCTAAACTCAATAATGCAGACAACAAAATTCTCAAATCCCATTCCAAGCAGATCTACAAAATCTCGATTGTGTCCAACTGTATCAAGCGACAAATTTAGTTTTATTATAGCTTTTTTTTATCGATGGGATAACATCGAATGACTCCTTCCGCTCTGGGAGGGAGTGGAAGGGAGTGTCAGATTCTTACTGACTAAAACCCATCCGTGCTACTCCTAGTGACCTTTGCGTTCCAGGGCCGCGGTGACTCTTTCGAACTAATTCAGCAACTGTTTATAGGGCTACAAGGATTCTTAGTGCATGGTCAAAATCCGAACTATCGCAGCCGCGCCGCCATCTTGGCTGTTCCAAAGACATTTTCACATTTTTTTTTACTGATATTATTATTTAATAGTGATACTCTGCTTCCGGTCTGACTGGAAGCCGATCCCAGAAGATTTAATGACTCTTAGTATGCACATTTCCAAGTCGATTTAGAAATTTGCATGCGTTTTTCGCCATAATTCTATTGAAAACATCGGTCAACTGGGTAGATAGGTACCTACAGTACAACTATTTTCTTGAATGACCCTCGGCAATCATCGCATCTTCGAATACAAACGAATGCTAATTTCCATGTCCATTAATATTAGATTTATTGTGTTGTATAATAATTTGAATTCAGAACTAAGTACTTTATTGTTGTTTTGTTTTGATTTCCGTGTGAACTGTATGACAATAAAGTACTTACTTAGTTCTAAAATCAAATTATTATACACGATAAATCTAATAATTGATGGACATGGAAATTAGCATTCGTTTGTATTCGGAAATGCTAGAGAGACATTATGAAAATAATAATTGTTGTACTGTACATGCATGTTTTGAAGCTAAAATACTAGGAAATAGTGGTGACGTGTGGGCGTTTTGAGGGTCTGTTCCGTAATTTGACGCTCCGTCTAATTTGAATAAATTTTATATATTTGCTCCTTTCCATTCTTGTCCGGAAAAGTCCGAAACAATGCAAACGCATGGTTACCCAACACAAAATGTGAATCATTTTAAAATTAGGTACTTATGTTCAGTTTGGTATGTTGACCGTGCGAATTTGATACATTCGTGTTAATTGGATGCCGCTGGTCAATTACCCCGTAATAAAATACTCGTTAGTAAACACTATTATGTAGGTAATAATAATCAGACTGGTCTGGCCACTAACCATGCCTTAAATTGGTTAAAAAAAAACCCTGGCAAGTTTTCTATGCCTAGTACCTAACATGGATTCCATGGGATCAGGAGCTCGTGGCTAAATAATAACAACCGGAGGGGTCAAACTTTGAGGTTAAGCTACACTAGCTGAGGTCGGTTCGTGGATGGGCAACCGTACGTAATTGAAATACAAATTACGTGTAGGTATTTGGTATTTGTATTTCAATTACTTATTTCTTAAAAAAATAATTAGTTATTGGTAAGTATTTCAAATATCTGACGCTGAGGTATTTTGTAGTTAGTATTTCAAATAGTTATGGCTTCAAAATACATGTGAACATAAATACATTTAGCAATCTTATTAATGGGTGCGTTTTGCAGAAAACAGTTCGAGTGCTCGATACTTTTTATAAGCAGAAAGGCTAACCTAACACCTGACTTTATTTCTGTATTTTATATTTCAAATACACGACTAAAAAGTATTTTGTATTTTAAAAACATGCAAGATAGTATTTTGTTATTTGTGTTTTAATTAAAGCAAACCATGTATTTTGACCAGCTCTGGATGTAAGTAGGTAAGTAATCATTTTATTGAGCAATCAAAATTTGTCTAGGTTACATCAGCGTACAGGATGACTAGTAATGACTATTTCCAATGAGTAACAACCTGTCATTGTTGCGGAATTGTTCAAGAGTCACCGCGGCCCTGGAACGCAAAGGGCATGGTTTTAGTCAGTAAGAGTCTGACACTCCCTCCCGCTCCACCCAGAGCAGGAGTCATTCGATGATTTCACAAACTAAAAAAAATACAACCCAATTGAGAACCTCCACCTTTTTAGGGTTCCGTAGGGTCTCCCTATTAATAAGTCTCCCTATTAATGAGACTCCGCTGTCCGTCTGTTTGTCTGTCTATCACCAGGCTGTATCTCATGAACCGTGATAGCTAGACAGTTGAAATTTTCACAGATGATGTTTTTCTGTTGCCGCTATAACAACAAATACCTACTAAAAACAGAATAAAACAAAAAATATTACAACCCATACTACAAACGTGATTTTTTTGCCGTTTTCTACACTAATATTATAAAGAGGAAAGATTTGTTTGTTTGTTTGTTTGAAATGAATAGGCTCTGAAACTACTGGACCGATTTGAAAAATTCTTTCACCAGTAGAATCCTACATTATCGGCGATGGTCATAGGCTATAGAATATTTTCAAAAAAGTTAGGGATCCGTATGAAAACTTCGATAATGTGACCCAAGGTGTGAGAAAAAATCCTTATATCGCGTACGCTGCGGAATCTATTGACAATAGAGCAAAGTGATGTACTACAGTTTTATAGAAGTCATCAATATCTACAAAAAAGTCCGGGATACCATATGTCTAACTACTATGGATAAGTCACCATGACCGCTTTTTGTTAATATTAGTCAAGCAAATCCCATGGTGAAATAAAAAATGGTGATTATAGTACCATGATATTAATCCTTATCCATTTAAATGGTTTGATAATTAAGGTTGATTATGTCTGTGTAAATTACACTTTAAATCATTCAAATCGGACCTTTCGTTCAAAAGTTACGACGGTAATAAACATGCTCGGAGTAAGAAAAATGTCGCGGCTTGAGCGAACTGGGGAGAATCATAACAATGCTTGGTCCGATGAAGTTGAAACACCACGGCATTTAAATGTTTTCGATAAAGCAATAAGAATAACAAATGTTTGGATTTTTCGAAAATCAACTAGGTACATACATAATAAGGAGTGAAGCGGGGGTGAATTAGTTTTTAGGGGAGAAAATTATATCTTGCTTCAATTTACGTCGGAATTCTATGAACAAACTAAAAGTGGGATAATTAAAACAAATCATGTACCTAACAATTTTTGCATAATCAACCCCTGACGGGCTGAACGGGGGGGTGAACAGTTGCGCTGAACCAATAATGAGAATCGTTGTGCTTAATTTTCCAAAACTAACCTTTATAAGGGGATATGTATAGGGGCGTCGCAGTTTGTGGAGTACCTACTATCCCCACGCGGACGAAGTCGCGGGCGAAGTGCTAGTTATAGATAATGGTACGGAACCCTTCGTGCGCGAGTCCGACTCGCACTTGGCCGGTTTTTATACCTATTCTGTGTCCAGGGTGCGGGTCGATCTTCAAGGGTAAGCAACGTTTGCAAAGGTCGGTCTGTGGATGGGTAGCCATCTTCACACACCGAGACTCCTCCGTGCCTCGGAAAGCACGTTAAGCCGTTGGTCCCAGCTGTCATTTGTAGATCTTTGGCAGTCGTTACGGATTGTCAGGAGCCAGAAAATCTGACACCAGTCTTGTCAAGAAGTACCGTGTTACCCAATTAATGGGCTGTGGAGGTCTGGTAGGCAGCCGCTCCACGTGAAATACTGGTATTCAGCTGAATCCGGTTTGACTGGAAGCTGACCCTAGTTGGGAAAAGGCTAGGCAGATGATGATGACTGTGTCTAGAGTGCGCCAAAGTATATTCATGAGAAAAAATAATCTGTAGGTACAATTTCCTCTCCTTTTTGGTTCTAAGTTGAGCTACTCGACTACTGACCAAAGCTTGCACTGACTGGACAGGTCCACTCAAATCTGTGTGGCACTTTCCTCAAAAGGCCACCTCAGACATTAACCTACATGGTTCTCATATGATTTGACCAGTACAATTTGTATGGACTTCAAAAGAGACTGTGACCTCTGAGTTTGTTTCGGTGTTTCTTCTCAGGGTAGTCAGCTAGGAAACACCGGCCTCATCTAGCTTAAAATGACCAAAAAATATTGACGTGTAAAAGTGTTATGTTTAACCTACTTACAAAATAAATATCATTTATCTACACTCACAACGTAATGTTCCAAATATGAGTTCAAAAACGAATGCATAAATACATACTTTTTTTTCGTGGATAGGTAAAATTTAAAAAAAAAACCATTACAGTTCAACATTTTCCTTCGATTTTTAAACAACTGCATCATAAAATAACTTTTTAATTTTTATAGCACACTTTTTCTTTTTAATTTTTGGCGCGGGCTCATTGACTTAAGTCAATGAGCCAGCTTTTATCTTTGTCTATGTTTGAGCGCGCTGCGCAGTCATTCGAATACGCAATGAGAATATCCGCCATATTGGAATTAACTATTTTTCCACTTATATTTTATTTCAACTGTATGAGTGAAGATAAAATAGTGTATGCAACGGCATATAATTAGGTATTAAAACACTCGTGTGATGCTATTATCACACTCGGCTACGCCTCGTGTGATAAACCCACACTCGTGTTTTAATAACCCTTTTTATATGGTTGTTGCATAAACTACTATAATTATTTATTATTTAACAATAGACGTCATGTAACAATTTTCTTCATTTCACATGCAAATAGCTTTAAGCTAAGGTCACTGGTAAACGTTTGTGTATTTCCATAATAATGGCTCGGTTAGGCTGCCTATACATATTTTTATATTATAGGTAGGTGCTGTCCCCCGCGGCTTTGCTCCCGTCGACCGGCTACCTACCTACCCTACACATAGTTAACGTCCTATTCCTAGACCTACTGAATATATTATTGAAATATAATTGAATGATATTTGAAGATTATGTTGGTTGGTAGAGCAATGTCAAAAGGCATTCGTTCAAATTAGGCTGAAAGCCAGCACTATTGAATTGATACAAAAGTATAAGTATTTGTGCATTTTTTGATACAGGAAAACACTCCATTATAACAACAACGGGTAAAATAAACCAAAATAAATCTATACTAATATTAAAAAGTTGAAGAGTTCGTTTGTTTGTTTCGTTGAACGCGCTAATCTCAGGAACTACTGATTCGAATTGAAAAATTGTTTTTGTGTTCGTTAACGCATTTATCGATGAAGGCTGTAAGCTATATAACATCACGTTACGACCAATAGGAGCGGGGTATTAATGAAAAATGTGACGCAAACGAAGTTGCGCGGCTCAGCTAGTTGATTAATAAAGGGTATGATTTAAGCTATCGCCAATTTTATTCGTTTTGAATTTCTTTAATAATAGGGTTTGTCCTCAAAATAGTGGATCTGTCACCAAAATGTAGTTGCCAAATAATTGTAAAAAGCAATTCCATAATAAATCACATGTAATCCTCGGGATATATTATCAAGTATCAAATAAATAGGTTGGGATTTATTATAAAACGGGAAGTAAACCATATTACTGGGTGGATTAAAAAAAATAACCACGAACGTGATGGCGGGGTCTGTTCGCTCGCTACGCTCGCTCACTTGACCCCGCCATCCCCTTCTAACCTAACCTGTCCGAGTCGGGGTGCCCTAAGCTCCCTGTGCCCTATGTTCCAATATTTGGTGACAGATATACCTTTCTGAGTACGAAGTTAAAGGAATAAACCTATTATTTTGAGAACAAAGTTTTATCCAAGGAATGAACTACGATTTTATTGATAATCCATCTCTTATTTTACATACATATTGGCATTAATTTGGTAATTCATACCTGGCGACACTTTTTATACGGTATATCTGAGAACGAAAATACTTCGTGGCGATAGATCTCTATTTATTAGGTGATGCAACTTGATGACAAATATAAATTTTGGTGACAAGAAATATAGTCCCCATTAATAAATAGGCAAACTGAGGCAATATAAAAACGACTTTAAAGTTCCAAACAAGTCGCTTTTCAAGCAGTCTGATGCAGTTTCTGGCCTCAGATCTGTGATTGAACTGCATCAGACTGCTTGAAAAGCGACTTGTTTGGAACTTTTTAGTCGTTTTTAGCGGTCGGGTTTTATGGCAGTAATTTTTTTTTAATTCCTACATTTTAGTGAGTTTTGAAAATTTACATAGCCTATGGCTACCACAATTCTGACGAATTCAACAACACCTCATATGTCAAAATCAGTCCAGCCGTTTGGGCTGTAGGGCGTGCCAAAGAAATGGACATAATTATATATATATACGCTCGAAAAACATTACCCTCCTTCTGACGCAGTCGGGTAAAAAGTGCACCAATCCACGGAAATCTCGGCAAGCATTGAAAAACCTCGAATATCGACCCGTACGGTTGTTATACGACCGTTTTATTAGGCGGTGAAGTTCACAGAATCACAAGTTAATATGGCACCAGGCCACGTATTTGTACAAACAACGATTAGGGTAGGTTTCAGAAGTGAGTCATGCCAAGTTGCCAACACGTAGTTCGGTCAAGGTCAAGTTTAGCATGCAAGCTATATGCTATAACGTGGACCAATCCTACTGTAGGCGACATTAATACCGCCACAAAAAATCAACGTAGCAGAATCAACATCACAACAAATGAGACTCGCAGCGCCATCTATCTCGACAGCTGCAAACTAACTGGACAAAATCCTGAATCGCGATATCAGAGTTTACCGTGCGATTAGAACATATGCAAAGCCCGAATATCAACTGTCGGGCAGTTGCCCACCGGACACCAACAACCGTCCGGTCGGAGGATCCTCCTTTTTCAATGGAGGTATGTGGGACTTTACTCTCTGTTCCGCTACCTTCATACTACTAATAAAGTTTGTGAGGACGGATAGATGTATGTTTATTACTCTTTCACGCAAAAACTACTGAATGGATCTTGATCAAATTTGGTACAGAGGTAGATTATAGTCTGGAATAACACATAGGATACTTTTTTATCCCGGGAGTATATTCCCTTGGGATAATTTTCGACATTCACCCGGGCGGAGCCGCGGGCGGCAGCTAGTATTATTATGATTACAGGGTGTTACAGAAGTGCGATGTCATATTTAAGGGTGATGTTGGATAGCTGATACTTATTAAGGCAAAAAATAGCCTGATGATGGCCTGGCGGTTAGTGGCAGTCTGTGTACTCATTTCGTTAGTTTTGTGAAAGAGGGGCAAGCTTACTCCCAAATCCAGACTCCAGGCTACCACTGAGACTTGCCAGGGTTGTGGAATTTGTTCGAAAGAATCACCGTGGTCCTGAAACGCAAAGGGCATGAGGATGAACACGGCTGGGTTTTAGTCAGTAAGAGCCTGACATTTGATTCATTTGAGGTATTTGATGCTTTCCTTTAAAAAGAGGTCTCCGGGGATCACACTATGACAAGTACCATGAAATTCATCATCATTCAGCCGAAAGCCGTCGACTGCTGGACATAGGGCTTTCCCACAGTCGCCCGACCCTGTGCGACTCTCATCCAGGGGACGCCCGTGGCCTCACCAGGTCACAGGTCCACGTTGTGCGGTGCTTTCCAACGCTTCGTCTTCCAGTACGATCTTCCAATAAATTACTAAAGAGAATATCGAATAAAAAACTGCTTGACTTGAAAATCGAACCTATGATAAAGCGCTTAGCACTCGCGTTTGCGACAATACGCCTACTGGTTATTTGTTGACATTTCTGATTGCCACGTCGGTTACCAAATGTTTTTTTGCTCAATAGGTCAAATAACAGTATTTGAAGTATGTTTTGGTCATTAGCAATGGAACTCAAATGTCAAACGATACTAGTGTTATCTGTCTAGCACTTTCCTGACTCATCATCTGCCTAGCCTTTTCTCAACTATATTGGGGTTGGCTCCCAGTCAAACCAAAAACAGCTGAATACTAGTTTTTTTCGTGGAGCGGCTGCCTACCAGACCTCCACAACCCATTAACTGGGTAACACGGTACTTCTTGGCAAGACTAGAGTCAGATTTTCTAGCTTCTGACAATCCGATGACAGCCGGGACCAACGGCTCAACGTGCTTTCCGAGGAACGGAGGAGTTTCGGTATGTTAAGATGGTCACCCATCCACAGACCAACCTCGGCAAGCGTAGCTTAACCTGGAAGCGGCCTGTGTGGCTGTTATTAATATTTAGCCACAGTCTTCTCGCATTTTCCTAACTATGTTATTTATTTATTTATTCAAACAACACAGTACAAGCTTACGGTTTAAAAAACCCAAAACGCTTATATGCTAACAATTAACACACTCTTTCAATCATAAATATCATTACATTAATTTAGAGAAATTAAATAAAAATTAGAAAAATAATATGTCAAAATACAAAGATGACAAAGGAATTCAACTATCAACATAAACGCACTAAAATTCAAATGTCGAACGAACGTACGGGTCCGTTTTGCCAATCCAAACCTAGCATAAAATAACGTTTCTTGGATCGTTTGCGTCCCCATTACTTCGCGTATAAGCTGCCTTAGCGCGCACACAACTTTTCAAATATGATTGTTTACAGATAGTTATGATAAACAGGCAGACCTATTTTCAGCATATTTTCCGATGTAAGGCTACCGACTTATCAGAAAGGCAATTCCCGTATTTCTAAGGATTTTTTATGAGGTATGCGGAAAATGGTGGATGGAACCACCACCCTGCCGACTACAGTAGCCACGAAGCTGTTGGGGGGACTGTCGCGCACCCCTCGCCTCAGTGATGCGATTCGCAGATCCAGCAGCGAGCCGAAATCCGGAACGCGTGCGTCGGCGAACATCCCCGACGCGCTACAGAAGCGCTGCAACCCCAGCATTACCCGGAACGCGTTAGTATAATTGACTTGTAGAGCATTGTACGAGTCCTGTGAACTGACCTACAGGACGCACGTGTACAGCGACTGCCAGCAGGCCCTGAACAGTGCAGTGTACCTGCGGGCCAGCATGTTACACCTGGCAGTCAATTGCTCTACGTTTTCTCTCGAAATCGGCGTCATTTAAGCCAAGAGTGAATAGGTTACTTCTAGGCAAGCGTACGTATATCACCATTAGCTGAGCTTGTGGTCAAAAGCGTGCCTGTCAGTAGTAAAGAAAAGACTCTACGGGCGAAAATTATCTCACTGAAAAGTCTTTCACTATGCTGGGATTTTTTTTTCATTCATAATAGAGTATTGTCATCATCATATCAGCCGAAAGACGTCCACTGCTGGACGTAGGCCTCCCCCAAGTGTCGCCACAGCCACCGGTCCTGTGCGTCTCGCATCCATCGGTTACCCGCGACCCTCACCAGGTCATCGGTCCACCTTGTGGGAGGCCTTCCAACGCTGCGTCTTCCGGTACACGGTCGCCACTCCAAAACTTTTCGGCCCCATCGACCATCTGTTCTGCGAGCAATGTGCCCTGCCCACTGCCACTTCAATATGGCGATCCTTCGGGCTATGTCGGTAACCTTGGTTCTCTTGCGGATATCATCATTTCTGATTCGATCACGCAAGGAAAGTCCGAGCATTGCCCTCTCCATTGCCCTTTGGGTGACTTTAAGCCTTCTGATGAGGCCCATTGTGAGCGACCACGTTTCGAGTCCATAGGTCATCACTTTCGTCTTGAGACACTGTGGTATGTGAGACGAGAAGATACCGCGCAACTTCCCGAACGCCGCCCATCCGAGTCGGATTCGACGGTTGACTTCCTTCTCGAAGTTAGCCCTACCTAGCTGGATCGTTTAACAGAGTACATTTAGAGTATTGTACTAGATAGAAAAATCATAATTCTGTTTATTACGTTCGTTCGATTTTCAAACAATATTGAGTAGGTACGTATTTTTAGCCATTTCAAATCGATAAACCGCATCAAGGTTCAAGAGTGGTGTGGTGACGTCACGTTTTAGACAATTATCAAGACGGTATTGTTGGGATTTCCTTACGCGATCAGTAACGGAAAAATGTCTGAAAAACCAACCGCAAAGCACTGTTATACATACTTACATGGACATAAAATCACGGCTTTTGCCCATGCCTAGCATAATACAGTCGACTAATGTACTCGTAAATAAATTTACGTTAGTTGTGGTGGAATCGCTACAAAAACTAACGTAGCGACATCTATACCGCAAGCAACGAACTACGTCAAACAAATCCTGCATCGCGGTATCAGAGTTTTCCCGCGTGATTTGAACATATACAACAGCCCGTATGTCAACTACCGGGCAGTTGCCCACCAGACAAAACAACAGTCCGGTTGGAGGATCTTCCGTTTCCAATGGTGGTTTGCGGGACTTCACACCCCGTTCCGTTTTTAAAGTGAACGTTTTACTTAACGCATACCATCACTACAGAGAGTGAAGTCCCGCAAACCTCCATAGAAAAGGGAGGATCCTCCGACCGGACGGTTGTTGTGTCCGATAGGCAACTGCCCGATAGATGATATTCCAGCTGTTGTAAATGTTCAAATCGCACGGAAAACTCCGATACCGTGATGCAGGATTTCGTTCAGTTAATTCGCAGCTGTCGGAATAAATGGCGTTGCGGTTACCCTCTTTCTAGAGCTTTATTTTATTTTTTCCTATTAAATTTTTATTAACCTTAGAGTGCAATTTCAGACCGCGTAGTCGCGGAGGAGCGAGGCGGCTCGCCAACTGAGGAAGAGGTTGTTAAAATGGAATGGTGGTAAAATCATCGACGACGATAAGCTCGCGTGGGACCACCGGAGCCCCGCAGCGCCGGCGCCGTGACAGAAACCATGCCTGCTGTATGTTGCATGCTCGCTTGCATGATGCATGCTGCATGCTTGCTTATCAAAATTTGTTCGATATAAGTGTTTTAAATGAGGAGCTCGTGGCTAAATTATAACAGCCGCGCGGACCAATCTTCAAGGTTAAGTAACGCTTGCCGAGGTTGGTATGTGGATGGGTGACCATATTAACATACCGAGACTCCTCCGTGCCTCGGAAAGCACGTTAAGCCGTTGGTCCCGGCTGTCATTTGTAGATCTTTGGCAGTCGTTACGGATTGTCAGAAGCCAGAAAAATCTGACACCAGTCTTGCCAAGAAGTACCGTGTTACCCAGTTAATGGGTTGTGGAGGTCTGGTAGGCAGCCGCTCCACGTAAAATACAGGTATTCAGCTGAATCCGGTTTGACTGGGAGCCGACCCCAATTTGGTTGGGAAAAGGCTAGGCAGATGATGATAAGTGTATTAAATGTGAAATTTTGAACTTAAGTATGACTATCGATATTTTTAATCATTCGATATTTTTATCACTCGACATTTCAATGTTAGACATTTTAAACTTAGGTATAACAATTTTCAATATTACCATACAATCGATATTTAAACGATGTTTATGAACGTTGACATTTTACCCGTAGGTATTTTAATGTTCGACATTCAAATATGAATCTCTCTCAGCACTATTTTACTGCTATTTTATTGTTATGTTATATTATTATTGTTCTCTTTTTTAATGTGTTTGTTGCTGTTGTGTTGTGTCTGAGTCGATTTTTTTTATTATTTTCTATTCTATTTTAATAACCTTATTATAATTCTAATCTAGTTTTTTTGTATCACTGAAGTTGGTCCAGTCGTTCCACAAAATTTTTAATCGAAACTAATCTCAGGAGTTTAAAAAAAAATAACTTTAATTAGAAATTAAACAGATTGTGAAAGTTTATAATGAACTCGTGTTATCGTGTGCACATCAGACGTGTGACACAATACATCACACCTGTAATCTTTGTAGGGGTGAGGCAGAAGTGTACCTCTTTTTAACCGACTTCCCAAAAAGGAGGAGGTTCTCAATTCGACTGTATTCCTCATATCTCCGTCATTTATGAACCGATTTGAAAAATTCTTGTTTTATATGAAAGGATATACTTCTCGATTGGTCCCATTTAAATTTTGCCAAAATCGGTTCAGCAGTTTGGTTTTTAAATCCAAATAGCTAGAAAAAATATGTGGAAAAATCATACGAAATCGCATATTTTTGCTTTCCTGTTACTTTTCAGTGGTGATATAAGTGTGGGGTACCACTAAAAAGTGAAAAATAAAAAACTTTTTCACAAAAAAAAAACCGACTTCCAAAAAAAAAACACTCCAAAGTACAAAATAACTAATTTCGGAAGTCGGTGTCAAATAACGAAGAAGCAACCAAAACACCGACTTTCGAAATTAAAGTTATTTTGTACTTTGGAGTGTTTTTTTTTGGAAGTCGGTTTTTTTTGTGAAAAAGTTTTTTTAATATGGTTAAATCCTCATGGATATGTCGCAGCCAACTAGCTTAATCAGCCGTTTCATTAAAAGCCTTTTCATTGAACTGCGCCGTATAATCAGCGACATTAGTGACATGGGCAAGTCATCAAACGATATTGAACAAAAGATGTCATTGACATAAGTCGCTGAAATATCAGCGCATTTAAATGAAAAGGCTAGTCAAACAATTACACGCCTGATTAAGCTAATTTGCTGCGACTGATACACTCCGATTGGGAAGACGGAGTGTTATTATACGTGGTCGAGTGGTTTAGACGTTTGCCTTGTGACCCGGTGGTCGTGGGTTCGATTCCCACGGGAAGCGTACTTTGTAAAGTTGTTTCCAGTTTGGCTAGGACATTGCAGGCTTGAATCACCTGATTGTCTGATAAACAGATGATTCCATGCTTCGGAAGGCACGTATAAGCCGGTGGTCCCGGCCGTCAAATGGCGGTCGTCAAACCATGTCAGAGGCCCTTGAGGCGGTTTAGAAACTCTGACACTAGGGTGTGTGGGGTCGTTAGACCTTACTGCACACACGAAGAAGATGAAGATGTCGGACTACGATAAATACTAGGTTAATATTATACACGTTGTATATTAAGTACATGTAACATAAGTCTATTCATTAATGCTCACATCTCGTAAACACGAATAAGCGGGACACTTCACATTAAAATTCGACCTTCCATTCGTCCGTATATATGTTTAATACCACCTACGTTCTAAATCAAGACCTGATGGACCGATTTGGCTGTTTAGAATGCTGTTCGGTTCTAATACATACTGAGATTGGTTTATTACAATTCTAGATAGATAGAGACTTTAATCTGGTAAGCATCTATGTCTTGCTCGTGCAACGCCACGCCGCAATGCTTCGTATGTGCGGCAGCTGGCAAACCGGCCGATCACTGGGCTGGGGGCAAATCCTGCGCTCCACCCGCCAAGGCCGGGGGCAAAAAAAGCCCTCCACCACCGCGGTCTCAGCCGCAAGCGCCGCTGTCAATGCGACTGCCGCGATGGAGGCCTCACAGGGGGCTCAGGGAGGGATGAAATGATATGGCACCATTTTGCCTCCTCCTGACGAACATCGGCTACTGCGCCGCTCAGGACCTGTTGCTCCTGAGTATGGCGCAGTAATTGATGCCTGCGGACGGAGAGCGTTGGGTAGTTCGCCGTCCGATCAGACATGGTAGGGCCGCCATGACGTGTTAGCGAGAAGGAGGGATTGAGCTATACACCCTATATAGCTCCATCCCTCCTTCTCGCTCGAACGACTCACGCTTTAACACGTCATGGTAGGGCCGCAGGTCCGAATTGACGGCGCGTTGTGTTCCACGCGCGCCTCAAAGTTATGTCAGCATAGTAGACGGAGCCCATTAGGGCCAAAGCCTGCCAGGGTAGCAGATTTTTTTCAAATGAGTCACCGCGGCTCTGGAACGCAAAAGGCAATAGGAGGAACACGGATAGGTTTTAGTCAGTAACAGTCTGACACTCTCATCCGCTCCACCCAGATCGGAAGAAGTCATTTGATGATTTCCCGGTAGGCGGAAAGAACATTATATGAAAACATGAACTGGACTTGAGTATAGTTACAAAAATAAAAAAATAATTTGAAGAATCATATTCCAATTCTGTAAGTATGTAAAACAAAGCTCTTTATTTTAACAGTTTTAGTACGGAACTCTTAAAACATAACAAGATTCTTCAATTTAATAATTTAGTTTAAATTTCTTAAATCCCAGAATTCAATGGTCATTTTTATGATTTCGGGATTTTAGAGGTATTATCAACTCTATGTTACTTACTTCTTCGAACTTTAGTAAATATTATACTCTACCTATTCCGATCTCTGGTTATAGGATATTTAGTAATAAAGCTCCATTGGTTATTCTTCTGGGCCGGAACCCTAAAAAAGGCACGGTTTGTATACCGTACGCAAAGCCGCGGGTAAAAAGCTAAAATCAATCATTTTTTTATTTTATTTTATTTTGGGACAATAAACAGCTCAAAATACATATTTACTTAAATTATAGATGCAATAAAGCGTTTACAATATTGTAGCCCACTGCATTATCCACATAATAACAGTAAAGATTACCGGCTTTAAGTGCCGCTGGATAAACAAATTTATGTTGCACATCAAATTATTATCTTAGTTAAAAAATTAAGAAAGAAATACAATTATTAAAACAAGCAAAAACCTGCATTAAACTAAATTAAACGTTAAATTACATTTAAATCATTCATTACATTAAATTAATCATTGCATTACATAAATTAAAAATATAAAATAAAATAGAGTCATGGATGTTTTTTATCATGTAGACCCGATTACATTCTACGAAAAGCTTAGTTCACTGTAATAGAACCCTCATAGCTGTACAAACGGTCCTTTGTCGCTATAGACCGGAAATTCATTAATTTTGCCGAGCATTATGCTAGCCAGATGATGGTGGACCGTCAGGGGACGTCCATTACGATAATTAACTATGAATTAGCGTTGACAAGCACAAAAGGGTCAGCGGACAGTTGGACACCACGCTGAGAGCACGTTTTACCCGACTGCCAACGCCAAGGAAGGGTTATTATTTAGATTTTTTTTACAACACATCTTTTTCAGCCTACTCCTGCGCAAAGGTCTCCCCCCATTTCTCTCTCCTCTCAGCTGGGCTTCATCACACCAATTCTATAAGAAGCTATCCAAGATTTCCCACCATCTTCTTTTCGATCAGTCGCAAACCCGTCTAAAATAAAGCCGCGCCTACTGCATATTAACACGTTATTAAGTTATTTTTAATTTGTGTCTCGGCTCAAATATCTCGGCAACATGACATCTAATATCTTTGCAATCCTCGATTTTGAAAAAAAAATACAAGATTGCGGCGGGTGGCTATGCCAGCTCGCATTCTAAAATGGGGATAGGTAATTATTTAAAATATAGTTGCAAGTTTTGACCCATAAACACTCAAAGTTAAGCTAAATAAAAAAATGTAAAAGTGAACACGTTTCAGTGACTAAATTCGAATACAATTCTGGGTTTCCGAATTCACTCGCAGAAATGTGAATCTTTTCATAAAGTAAACAAAGTTGTATATTGATTTTAGTACATGGAGGACTTACAGCTAATAAGAACAAACAAAAAAGGAAACCATAGTCACCAGAAAGCCAAGTACAAATCCTCACGTATAATAATAACAATTTATGATGTGAGCACAAAAACAAAAAACACACGTATCTTTAATTAATTTATCGATCTGAAAATGTGCGCACAGTGTAGCGACTCAGTGTAAGCTGAACCTTAACTTTGACAAGCGGAAATCAGCATGGCGGCTTGACGAGAACGCCGGAGTAAATGTAGATGATAAGTACTTTATAATACCAACAAAACCTGTTATTTTCTAGCGAGGCTTTACTATAGTATCTGACTGCTCCAGAAGATGTATTTTTTCATGCCCATTTATTTGAAACGGCCTGTAGCCTAGGTCGCTGGACACACAGAAAAGAGGTAAGACGAGGACGGGGCGCGGACAGGGCACAGACGGGGCGCCGTCGCGACTTTTTAAAACATAGAAAAGACGAGGCATGGACGTGACGTGGTTAATTGTGGTGGTGTAATTGTGTGTGACGGCGACGCGCGAGTCCCGGCACCCGCGACCACCCCCCTCCGCACCTCCGTTCTCGCCCGTGCCCCGTCCTTTCTGTATGTTTTACAATTGGGCGCGAACGAGTAAGCGTCGTGTCCGCGCCCTGTCCTTCCTATATTTTTAGCATCGCGACGCTTCATACATTTTGTATGAAAGGGACGCGGAAACGACGTATGTTCGCGCCCCATCCTCGTCTTACGTCTTTTCTGTATGTTCTTTTCTGTATGTCCAGCGCCTAGGACGGCTGTATGTATTTTAATAAATGATCTTGAGAATCCTTCTTTATACCTTGACGACCTAGTGCAAGTATTTTAAGGTAAACGTCAATTTGTACTAAAAGTGAATAAGCGCCGGGTGTCAATAGCTCCGGGTCGTCGGCGCGTTGTGTTCCACGCGCAGCTCAAAGAGATGTCAGCATAGTAGTCTGGTCCCGCTAGGGCCAGAGCCTGCCAGGGTTGCGGAATTTGTTTGAAAGAGTTACCGCGGCCTTGGAACGCAAAGAGCATTTAGAGGAACATGGATGGGTTTTAGTCAGTAACAGTCTAACACTCCCTTCCGCTCTGGGCGGAGCGTAAGGAGTCATTTGATGATTTCCCATTTTTAAAAAAAAGGTAGGTATCTATTGCGAAAAACCTATTTATTTCATGCTCTCTTTTTTTTTACATGAGCGAACGTTTACGTGAACGTTAACACTAGGTCATCATCTGATAAGTTCAATAATTCTGACGTAAAAACGCTGTTTTTCAATTATTTCGAGACGAACAATACCATGTTTAAAGAAACATAGTGTCACCACATTCAAAAGAGAGGTCATATTTCTATAATAATAATAATTTTCATTTGCTGACGTCCTTCGTGCAGGCGTATGCGAGCGTCCTTTTATTTATTTATAAAAAAAAATATATTTTGATTTCCGACGTTTTTAGCCCATAGACGTATATGCCTTTTCAAAAATCCGTTCTTAGATATTATCACCTTAGCTAAGGAACTCTTTTGAAGAAGGACATCATCCATTATTCAAAAATCTATCTTGAGTCCAGGAGGACCGACAATTCAGCCTAATGACCAATAAGTGGGGTTCCCATACAACAAACGTGATTTTTATGCCGTTTTTATAGATACGGAACCCTTCGTGCGCGAGTCCGACTCGCACTTGGCCGGTTTTTTTTTTTAATATTCTGTGTCCCACAACTTCTGTTATGTGTTCAAACTGTATACGAGATCGTCGGTATCCTAAACAGAAGTTTTTTATTTATAATGGGTTACGGAGTTCAACGAAAGCACCTATTAATGTTGTTGTAAAGCTGCATAGTCTCTAGATTAGTGTTTTGTACAAACTATGGAAAATAAACCAGTTTTGTTTTAGTTGTATTTAATTATTTATTTTTACTGCACTACAGCTATTCGAGATTTGCCGCTATAGTAAAAGTTGTAGAGAATAAAAATACCTTTCCAACGGCATTTCGCTTAACGTTATTGGTCATTAGGCTGTGCTCCATACATTTTTGCCGGTCCTCCTTTGGTAACATCAAAATGTACTAGAAAGGTATATTACTAGTTAACTTGCCTGTATAGAATATAAAAAACCGCTAAAACGACTAAAAACTTACAAACAAGTCGGTTTTCAAGCAGTCTGATGCAGTTCGTGGCCTCAGATCTGTGATTGAACTGCATCAGACTGCTTGAAAAGCGACTTCTTTGGAACTTTTTAGTCGTTTCAGCGGTCGCGTTTCTTGACAGTAATTTCTGTTATTTCCTACATTAAGAGCGGATTTCACCAATGAAACTGAACGCGATCAGTACATCTAAACTGCGTTCAAGAGCTGTCAGTGTAAATATTTCATAGAGAAATAATGACACTGACAGCTCATTAACGTGGTTTATACGCTGATCGCGTTCAGTTTCATTGGTGAAATTGGCCCTTAGTGAGTTACATTCTTTTTTCATTTGCGGGCGCCATTTCTAAAATTTATATAGCCTATGTCACTATCATAATTATGACGATTTCAACGACACCTCATATGTCAAAATCCGTCCAGCTGTTTGGGCTGTAGGGCGTGCCAAATAAATGGGCATACATACAGATACATACGCTCGAAAAACATTCTGACGCAGGCGGGTAGAAATAAGAATCATATAAGGTATTCTTACTCAGTAGAACCATTGCTCAACCAACCTACATAACTACACAGTCGTAGCACGTGAGTATTTGGATCTGCGTTTAGTAATTTCCTGCGTACAATTAGTTTGTTATTTCAAGCATTATATTAACGTATGTTCTACGTAGGGTCACTGGGGCTCGTATTCATCTTGCCAAGGTTGCGGATTTTGTTCGAAACAGTTACCGCGGCACTGGAACGCAAAGGGCACTAGGAGAAGCACAGATGGGTTTTAGTCAGTTAGAGTCTGACACTCCCTCCCGCTCCACCCAGAGCGGCAGGAGTCATTTAATAATTTCCAATATATAAAAAAGGGCTCATATTAATCCGCCAAAAGGCTAGGTAAGCCCAATGTGACGGCACGGTTGGCGCAGTGGTTGAAGCGATTGGCTGCTACGCTGCGTGTCGCAGGTTCTATTCCCGCACGGAACAAATATTTCTATGACCTACAGATAGTTTTTCCGCGTATGGCTGTTTGTGTATATGAGTTTATGGCCCATATTCCAAATCGTAAACTGTAATAAAAACTCCGATCACAGTACAACTTTATATATTTTGTAACACTTCTCTTGCACACAAATACAATATTCAACATTCAAATCCTGATGTCAAGCCGCGTCCGTACCGTACGGCTGTCGAGACTCGAATACCCGCGCTCGCCGAGTGTAGTCATAACATCGATTCTTCATATCGATTATAAGTATAATATTTAGTTTTGTAAAATGTTTTAATAATTTATTTGAAATCATAAACCTTACAGTTCTCGTCAAATAACTTTGCCCCTCTGAAGTTAGCCATTTGCAAAGATCGCGCAGGTGCAGTCACGTACACGGGAGCAAGCGGGACGCAAGCATGCATCGAACGTAAACGAGCGACTGAGACATAAAATCGCGCCCCGCCCCCATGTCTCTTACGCATGCGCAGTTGCAGTGTGTTCGTAATTTTGACTACTACGCAGCCACTCGACACAACTTCAGAGGGGCAAAGTTATTTGACGAGAACTGTACACTTTGTTTATGTGTATCTATGTATCTATGATTGTACAATTTGTTTTTTTCTGTCTGTATATCTTTCCTTTAAGTTATACCTGCCATGTTTTCTCTGCACCATACTAAGTCCGCCTTTGCACAGTGTTTTTACTAGGGCATAAAGTTTTTAATAAATAAATAATAGGTGGTCACCAAACCATTAACAGACCTCCGCAAAAGTTGCTTAACCACGTGTATTATAATATAGCCACGTGTTGTTTTAAGATCGTCCCAATCAGCCCTTGACACAGATGAATGCAGGCGTAACTGCGATTTTCGTACGAATCAATCTACTTTTTTTTTTCGTCCATATTCATTGAAGCCAATTGGTCACAAGGCTAATACTGTAGCTGAAGCGTTTAATTGAACGATAAATGTAAAGTCTATGGTTTCAATTGTTCATTAAAATACCAGTCTGTACTCACAGGTTTGCCTACGTATTTAAGTATGGAAAGTACTGTAGCCCACAGAATTATGGACTAGTTAACTTGAAGGGACTAGTATTTGAGCCCCATGGCTCGAAGCTTCATATGACATCTGGCAATCTATCAAACAAAACGTTCTAAGCATATTTCATAATTTAAATAATAATCTATTTTTCTACCGGACACTTCCAAAGTTCCAAAGTAGGTGTTATTAGCTAAAATGAAACTTTCAGTGGACTAGTGGCAGTTCATTCGTTACAATATTATATATAGTTATTTTCATCGAAATAAAGTAAATATACAGGGTTATTTGTAAAACACCAACAACCTTTCAGTGGGTGAAAGCACTCATGATTATAAACAACTTCTACTATGGAACCAACATTGAAATATCAAAAAAAAAAATCTACTGTTTCATACATTTTCATCGGGTGAATATTGCATTTTGTATGAAATTTTGTTTGATATTTCAGAGTTGGTCCCATAGTAAAAGTTGTTTATAATCATGAGTACTTTCACCCACTGAAAGTTTGTTGGTGTTTCACAAATAACCCTGTATAAACGGATATTAAGTAATTACAAATTGGTACAAATTATATGGTCATATAAAGATGGTCTAATTTATCCATAGGTCGACCTGCAAGCGTTGCTTATCCTTGAAGCTAGCCTATCTGACTTCCAAAACCGGGTAAAATACTGTCTGTTCAACAGTTTCATCCAACGGCAGCAAATGCACTGGACCGCGGATTCTGAATTTCCATCTTAGATCTCTCGATGTCGACACGTTACGTGATCAACAGTTCGTTTTCCAACACCTCTTGAATCTAAATGGTTCAAATGACACGTTTCCTTGTGACTTTCCTGTTTCGTTTGATTGAGTTTTATTTTTAAGCTTCCATACCTCAAAAGAAAGAAAATACAAGTGTTTATTGTCACAGAACTCACAAGCGTAAGGAAAAAACTCCGAAAAACACGTTTCATGAATAATTCTAAAAAAACGAATATAGCAATACGAACTCTGTGAGCATTTCTCATTATTTTATTATGTTATGTTTTATGTTATGTTGTTGTGCATTTGTTGTTATAGCGGCAACAGAAATACATCATCTGTGAAAATTTCAACTGTCTAGCTATCACGGTTCATGAGATACAGCCTGGTGACAGACAGCCGGACGGACATCGGAGCCTTATTAATAGGGTCCCGTTTTTACCTTTTGTGTACGGAACCCTAAAAACGGCCATTTATGCGACGGATTTCGATACTCGCAAATAAATCGAAATGTATAGGTTACTTTCCGTTAACACAAGGTACAAGTTCTCCCAGTACAAGTAAAGGAAAAATGTCAGAAAATCTTTAGAAGAACAGAGAGTAAAGTCCCACAAGCCTCTATTGAAATGGGAGGATTCTCCGACCCCCCGCCGACACGGTTGTTGTGTCCGGTGGGCAACTGCCCGATAGTTGATATTCGGACTGTTGTATCTGTTTAAATCGCACGGAAAACTGACATCGCGATGCAGGATTTCATTCAGTTAGTTCGCAGCTGACGGGATAGATGGCGTTGCGGTTCTTTTTGTTGCGATGTACATTTTGTTACGTTGGTTTTTGATGCCGCTACATTTGTAATGGTACCCACTTTTTTATTTCGATTACATGACCGTTTTATTCCACAGTAGTATCTGCACGTGACCGAATTCTGAAAACCTCCATCTTGGATCAATGGATCTCTCGATGTCTACATTCGCGTTCATTTCCAACACCTCTTGAATCTAAATGGTTCAAAAGACAAGTTTCCTTGTCATTTTCCTGTCCAGTTGTATTGATTATTATTTAGTGTTCTGTTCCTCAAAAATAACAAACTGGCCCTAGCTATGCTCAACCTGCGGCCCGACAAGCTTTTCCGTGTGGCCCTGTAGCCTTGCACATTATTGATGCTATATTTATTCAGTGTATCAATGTGTATGTTTCTATACTGTATTGATTCACTCTTTGAAGATGGGCTGAGACAATTCCGCACTCACCATCAATGTGGAATACTAATAAATGTAGAACTTTATTTTACTGCAGGTTATTGCGGCCCATCACAACAATAGTAGAACCGCATTGTGGCCCAGAGAGAAAAAGGTTGAGTTCGGCTGCCTAGGCATCACTTCGTTGTTCGTCCTATTTTTATTTTTATGGATGGGAAATCATCAAATGACTCCTTCCGCTCTGGGTGGAGACTGGAGCGGAAGGGAGAGTCAGACTCTTACTGACTAAAACCCATCCCTGCTCCTCCTAGTGCCCTTTGCGTTCCAGGGCTACGGTGAATCTTTCGTACAAATTCCTCAACCCCGGATCTATGGTCCCTTACAGGTATAACAAAATCGGCAACTTAAAACTCGCGTTGACTTCATTTACGTGATCAACAACAGTGTGAATCTCACCGTGTCAGCTTGGATGAAGTGGCCTGTCAATCCATAAACAAGATGTCATGACAGTTTACTTCATGCTCACGTTTTAGGGTTCCGTACCCAAAGGATAAAACGGGACCCTATTACTTAGACTCCCCTGTCCGTCCGTCTGTCACCAGGCTGTACCTCATGAACCGTGATAGCTAGACAGTTGCAATTTTCACTGATGATGTATTTCTGTTGCCGCTATAACAACACATACTAAAAACAGAATAATATTAATATTTAAGTGGGGCTCCCATACAACAAACGTGATTTTTTTGCCTTTTTTTTTTTTATTGATGATGGTACGGAACCCTTCGTGCGCGAGTCCGACTCGCACTTGGCCGGTTTTTTACTATTATTGATAGGCACGCACTTGACCACTACCACACCTGATGGTAAGCGACGATGTGGCCGAAGATGGAGCACGCTTGCCTAGAAGTAACCTATTCACTCTTGACTTAAAACTCCCAGGTTGTAGGTATCAGGAAACACAGACTCTGGCAGGGAATTTCAGTCCACCTAAGTTTACACGGGTGTGTAATATCGACAGAACTGCAATTCATTCCAACACCTCTTGGATCTAATTAGTTGAAATGACACGTTTCCTTTTGATTTCCATGTATCCTTTTATTACGTACCTACTCATTCTACTTGTAGCTAATAAAGGTGCAAGTGGATTGCGTCATTGCATGGTGCATCCGGTTTGAGAATCTACATATAAACTGGTAGGAGCTTCTGCCCGTGGATACGTCCGCGTGCAAGTCGGAAAATATCCCAAGGAACGTACTCCCGGTATTAAAAGTATATTAAATGTGTTAATTTAATTTGATGAGAAAAGCTCGTGGCTAAATAATAGCAGCTGCACAGATCGATCTTCAAGGTTAAGCAACGCTTGCCGAGGTCGGTCTAAGGATGGGTGACCATCTTAACATACCGAGTTTACTCCGTTTGTATTTTAATTGATTAAAATACTAGGAGCACAACACGTATGTAAAGTTAAAAAAATAACGGCAATAGTTATTTATGATATTAGTGCGGTAAGTTGGTTTTTACAAACGAGTAGACGAATGGGCTTACCATAGTCAAGAGTTTGTAAAAACCAAATCCGCACGTGTGTCATACAACGTTTTTCGACACATTTGCGAGAAAACATTACAATAAGTAATGAAACAAACTTTTTGTCTCTAGAAATCAGTCGGAAAGTCGCAACAATCTTTGACGTTTCTAATATGAAAATGGCGCGAATTTGCAAAGGGCGCCACATGCGCGTGGTGAAAATTAGAACCACATACTTTATTTTTTTTATTTATCTTCTCTCATTTTCTCTATAATATTAAAATGAGACAAACGTATATACAGCAAAAGCGCTTCCAAGGAGGTTCGATTATTTAGCTTATTTATTCTCGTGATGTGAAACTCCTTGGTGGAATTCTTATTAATTTTTATGGAAATTAAAAAAAAACCGTAAAGAATACGCACGGCGCTATACAACGCAGTTTGCGGTAAAATATGTACTTAGGTGAGAGTACCTACTTTGCCGCACGCTCCATTGTGTGGTGCATAATTTTTAACTTTCGAACAATGCATACAGGCTTCGTAAATGCATTTTTTGAGCAAATGTGTTGAAAAATATGTTATTTTACTAAGAAAAGAACGCGTGCAGTTGCCAGCTGCAAAAAGCGCGTGCGATCTGCCTGTGTCTCAGCTTTGAGTAGGGAGCTGGTGAAATAAAAGAGCAGAAATAGTTCGCCAAGGAGCCGCGAACTACTATGCGCAAGTCTATTAAAACAAACACATCCCTGACACACATCTTTTGCACACATTCCTCGCACATATCTCTCACACACATCCCTCGCACACATCTCTCGCACACATTCCTCGCACATATCAATCGCACCCGTCCTTCGCTTGTTTTGTAGGTACAAAAACCTCGCGCCGCTAAGCCGTTTCCACCGGAGCTGCGAAGAGCGTGGCTAGGTAAATGAAGCGATTCTATTGGTTCTTAACAAAACATTCCTCGCTACGCATCCTCGCACATCTCTGGTAGAAACGCAGCCTTATCCACTTACTGGTTTGTTAGCAGGGGCGTTTTTACCCTGGGGCCATCCGGGCCATGGCCCGGCGCGCCAATCCGCCAGGGGCGGCATAACTGGGCGTAGCCGACCCTGGCTGGTTGCATTTTGTTTTGGTTTTGGCGCTATTTAACCAACTTTTACTTCTCACCTTTTTAATTTTTTCTTGTCAATCTCAATTTGCCAAAATCCCTTTCAGTCTCAATATCAATATCCGCCAGGAGCGGCTTGGTTGCCAAGCCTAACTGAAAAATGGTAAACCGAGTTTGTTGTGATTTTGATCCATTAACTGAATTTTATATAGCTCAAAATCTGTGCAAAAATCATCTGAAGACTATATTAATTCAAAACAGACAGATTTTACGGGTTTTCGCCCCAGTGGTTTTCGGTTTCGGTACTCTTGAAAAGAGCTTTACCACGATGGTAAATTAATTTAGATTGGACATGAGTTACATCATCTTCCTTTGTACACCCCGCAAAAAAATGTACAATGGACGTTATTAAAAAGAATTAAAATGTTTGTATTTTTTATTTAAATCGTTTTTTTTCCTTGACTTCTGGGGCGGCGAAACTTATTTGGCCCGAGGCGCCAAATTTCAAAATACGCCCCTGGTTGTTGGAGGTCGGATAGTTGTATCATAAACTACTATTATAAAAGTGAAAATAGTGGTGCGTCAAGTTGTCAATATTATTTCTTTACTGAAGTAAGTATTTCAAACATCATAAACACCTACCTCACTGTTTTTGAATATAATTGAATTGTATCATTAGACACTACGTGCTATCCAAAGTACAATCAGCTGTATTTTATTTTAAAATCCATGTTTTTAATTATGCCTGTCGACAAAATGTTACGTGACAGAATGCCAATTTTAAAAAACTTGCGACTTGAATTTTAATGTAAGAGCGTTTACGCCGTACGGTATTTCATACAAACTTTCAAGTCCTTATTTTTGGAAATAATTAATCGATTTTAATTCAACTTCCTATGCTTAGGCAGGATATTTAGGTTTAAAAAGTTATCAAATTCAGAAAACATTTTACTGCACTGGCCCCAACGGGCCCCGTCTTCTATGCTGACATCTCTTTGAGGCGCGCGTGGAACACAACGCGCCGTCGACCCGGGCATGGTTCTGATCGGACGGCGAGCCTCCCAACGCTCGCCGTCCGCAGGCCTGCGCCTACGGTGCTTGGGAATCGCCCTGTCTCGCCCTCATGCGGCCCGCCTCCTCCTTCGCTAGCATTACTGCTTCGCAGAAGGAGGTGACTGCTTCCCAACCAAGGCCAGACCCTTGAGTCACCGCCGCCGTTCACCTCGACGAAAACACGGCGGTGCTCCCCATCGTGTCCTCTAGACGATCCTCACAGTGGTGCTGACACCCGGGCGTGTCCTCCCGCCGAATCCGAAACAGGTAGCTTCCGAAACATCCGTGTCCGGTGAGTAGCGACAGGCGGAAGGTGAGGACGCCATGGCGCCTCTCTAGCCACTCCTCAAAGAGGGAAGTCCCCTCAATCTGCCTACTTTTCCCCAACTGTTTTGATGTCGGCTTCCAGTCAGGACCGGACGATGCAGCTAAGTACCGGTATTTTACATGAAGGGACTGCCTACCTGACCTCCACTAACCAGTAACTGAGGAAACGGTTCCCCTTGCCAAAATTGGTGTCAGATTTTCTGGCTTCTGACCATCCGTGACGACTGTCAAAGTTGTTTAAAAAACTGCCAGGACCCAGGACCAACGGCTTCACGTACTTTCCGAGCCATGGCGGAGTCTTAGTATGTAATGGATGGCCATCCATCCACGGAACGACCTGAACCTCGAGGTTCGACCGTGCGGCTGTTGAGTACAATACTCAATATTAGAGGATGATTGGCTCCACAGTACTCAGGTCTTTATGCTGTCTGGTTCCTTTCCTTCGAGAAATATGAGAGCATATTCCCTTGCAACCGTATGTTATGCTTATGTTTATACCTCTATGCACGGTGACGTTCTAAAGCCTACGTGACCAGCAACACCAGGACTTGGCACATGAATTGAATACTAATAGCATGTTTCCTCACATTTATCCTGTTGATATCATTGCTTTGCTTTATAAGGACTTAAAGTATAGAAATTGAAAATATTTATTTAAGACCAAGTCACATTAATTGATAACAAGTCCATATTATGTTAGTAGGTAGATACTTATAGCTAAGTTATTAAAACTTTAAAATAGTTTTATATTGGAAATACATGAGCGACTACTGCCTCAGGATTTGGCTGTCCACTCTGTCGGCTGCTCGACACCACAGGGAAGCCGTTCTTTTGCGAAGCACCGCCTGGAAGCCGTCAGTTCTGTGGTCAACGAACACGCAGCAGGCACTGCACCGCCATGGGAGCCCTAACAAACCCCTGAACGCGTTGTTATACTAGACGTGCAGAGCGTTGCAGGCTTTTTAGTGTAATTGCTCCACAGTTTGCACGTGTATAACGTTTGGCAATAGTTTTTAATATTGTGAGTTTAACGTCACGTGAACATCGCGTAAACCTGCGAGAAAGCATACAAGCATGCACGCCTTACCGACAAGTGACAACGCCCTGCGCTCCCTATCCATGTCCATATCATCATTTAGTTTCTCATTGACCCAGACCAAATACTTAAATTTGGACACTTGCTGTAGGACGGTTTCATTTTTAGAGTGCTCTCCCGGCCCGCAGCAGACGCACCTGGCGTCGGCGGAGGGCAAATAATGCCCTCCTCCGGCCCCCCTAAATGGGTCCAGGGACGGCGGACTCGGGGACGTCCGCCGCCCCCCATCAATTTGGACCCGAGGTGGTGGCGTGTTTTGTTCCACGCGCGCCCCTCTTAGATATCGCAGGGGGAGTTAAACACCTCACTTCCCCTACTTAACGAGACGGGGTCTGCAGAGGCGGGCTACCAGTCAGGGGCAGCGTTAAAGATTGCTTAAGTGCTCCCGTAGCCCCCGATGCAAGTGTGCTAGGGAATACGGGGTGGTTTTAGTCAGTAAGAGTCTGACAGACCCTTTCGTCCGCCCCAGGATGGAGGACATCCGTGAGGATTTCCACCCCGATAAAAAAAAACAACGGTTTCATTTAATGATCGGAGGAACAGGGTAGGTGTTAGTTCCAGCCTTAAAAACTAGCAGATCGCTCTTCTGAACATTGTACTTGAGCCCATGGGCGTATACCGTTCACATATGGTCAATAGAGACCTCACGGAACTGCTTGGGGGATCCAGCGGCATCATATGACACCAGCACTGCTAAAATCCTCAATCAGTCCATTTACATATAATTAAAATAGAGTAGGTGAAATTAATCCCCCCTGCCGTACTCCACACTCCATCCTATATTCATCCGAGCAGTCACCCATCCACCTGGCTAAATTGCTTTGGTTATCATACCAATATCTAAATAAATTGATTATCTCAACATGCAGCCTGGTGTTAAGTCTCCATCACCACAGAACATTGTATGACACCATGTCAAATGCTTTTGACAGATCCAGAAAACAGGCGTATACTGGTGTTCTTCTGTCAGTATAGTTTTCTATTGGTTGCATTTTGAGGAGTGTGGAACGGAATTAGTTGAATTCCGCCAAGCCCGTTCCATCATCGGACCACAAGACGTACGGCGATGCGCCACCGATACATGGTGGACATCTCACCCACACGCACAAAACGTTTTGAGAACACATTCATTGTGCGTAGAGCTAAGGAGTGGAATTCCCTGTCAGTCTGTGTTTCCTGATAACTACAACCTGGGAGTCTTTAAGTCAAGGGTGAATAGGTTACTTCTAGACAAGCGTGCTCCATCTTCGACCACATCATCGCTTATCATCAGGTGAGATGGTGGTCAAGCGCGTGCCTATCAATAATAAAAAAAGATCTGTGGACAGTCCAGGTCGGAATCCGAACTGAGCGTGATGCAGAAAGACATGTTGGCTTAAATGTCCGTTAAGCACACCATCCAGCACCTTACCCAGGGTCGTGGCCAGAGATATTGGTCTATAATTTCCCATTTTCTATGCGTCACCAGTCTTATTTTTAATTATTTTAACTGGAGGGTCACCGGTACCACATTTCCCAGCATTAAGCATAATTTTGCCCTCTTCCGATTTCAAAAGAGGTTCTTCACTAAAGTGGTTCCTAAATAGGTTAGCCACATTACGGGGTCACCACCACCACATCAATTTCATCATCATCATCATCATATCAGCCGAAAGACGTCCACTGCTGGACATAGGCCTCCCCCAAGTGTCGCCACAACAACCGGTCCTGTGCGTCTCGCATCCATCGGTTACCCGCGACCCTCACTAGGTCATCGGTCCACCTTGTGGGAGGCCTTCCAACGCTGCGTCTTCCGGTACGTGGTCGCCACTCCAAAACTTTTCGGCCCCATCGACCATCTGTTCTGCGAGCAATGTGCCCTGCCCACTGCCACTTCAATTTGGCGATCCTTCGGGCTATGTCGGTAACCTTGGTTCTCTTGCGGATATCATCATTCCTGATTCAATCACGCAAGGAAACTCCGCATCTATTTAGAATAATATTATTAATATTAGTGCCAATATTAATAATATAATTTAAATTTAATTATAGACGCGACAGACGTTATCAAATACACCTTTGCTGATTTAAGTTAATTTAAATATAAACCTCACAAAAAGGTTTTACGTAACTTTATCCTTCCTGTTTGTCCTATACCTATGTTCAATTTATTATGAACAGGCACGCGTTTAACCACAATATCACCTGATGGTAAGCGATGATGAGGTCGATGATAGAGCACGCTTGACTCGAAGTAATGTACATGTTCACATAGGCAAACTTCTTTTTTTTTTCAACACGAACATGAAAAGAGTCATTCCAAGTTCGATGTATTTATATCTCCGTTTGTAATACCAGCATATTATTACAATCCCATTATTCTCTGTTAAATTCAAGTTCTTCAAACTTAAATAGGCACAGTTTGAATGATTTAGTTTTTGGTTTTATTTTTTTATTTAGTTTGTTTGATTTTATCGGTACAAAATATTAACTCTATGGAAATTGCAAAAATAATGTTTCTAAAGTGTTTCTTTTTACAAAACCTAAACTGACAGCTGTCAACCTTACCGCACAAATGGCGGCAAATTGAAACCCTTATTCAGGGTTATGATATTTTACTAAATTCAAGTTCTTCAAACTTAGCAGACAGATGTGTTGCTGGGGAGTGTGTTGCGCCACATATCGCCAGTTAAAACACTGGGAAGTGGTGACCACTTAACAGTGTTTTAACTGGCGAGATGTGGCGCTAAAAACGACCAAAAAGTTCCAAACAAGTCGCTTTTCAAGCAGTCTGATGCAGTTCAATAACAGATCTGACGCGACAAACTGGATCAGACTGCTTGAAAAGCGACTTGTTTGAAACTTTTTGTCGTGTTTAGCGGTCGGGTTTTTTGACAGTCATTTCTTTTACAAAACCTAATCTGACAGCTGTCAACCTTACTGCACAAATGGCGGTAAATTCAAACCCTGACTAAATTTTGGGACACTCATTATAAATGATCCACGTATAGCCTCTCGCGAAGGCCATCACAAATCCCATGGGCAAATTAAATACTAAAGCTAATGATCGAGCAGAACTAAGTCCTACTCTAACAACATATATTATACCGAAACCTCGTGATAGCAGAAATTATCTCAGTCTGTATTTACAGCTGATAACGTACTGCAAATAGCTCGACAGTTTTTCTGATAAACAGGTTTAATATTACTGTAGTTTTGTCAGGATTTTTTAAATCAAAACTTTTTGTTTTGGTTAGTTCAAACTCGGTTCAGTAGATCCAGAGATTATCCCCTTTTTCATGGATGGAAGTCACCGGAAGGGAGTGTCAGACTCTTACTGACTAAAACCCATTCGTGCTCCTCCTAGTGCCCTTTGCTTACCAGGGCCGCGGTAACTCTTTCGAACAAAATCCGCAACCCTGGAGAGATTACCAACTTTTTATATTTTTTATGTATGGGAAATCATCAATTGACTCCTGCTGCTTTGGGTGTAGCAGAAGGGAGTGTCAGACTCTTACTGACTAAAACCCATCCGTGCTTCTCCTAGTGCCCATTGCTTTCCAGGGCCGCGGTAAATCTTTCAAACTAAAAAAGCAGTTCACAATTTAGGACCAATTAGTATTAGTGTTATGTATACTCCGTGGTGCTTAGCAACTGGGCTTAAAGTTGTATATATGTCCCTTTCCCTTGGTGCCCATTTGGCCTAGCCTAGCTCTGTTCTTTCTCCTGCTTGATAAGGACAGTGAAAATTCTATTTTTCCTACTCCTCCACCGGTTATTTCTGATTTATTTCGTTGCGGGATCCAAGACAGTTGAATCGTTTCTCCGGGACTCGTCGAGCTTCATTGACTCGGCGTTTTTCTGGTGGTCGCCACTGTTGATTCTGGCTTTCAGGAGTTGCAGTGGTTTGGGAATGTGTGGCGGGCTTGTCCCAAAAAAAAACTCTTCGCAACCCTGGAGAGATTACCCCCTACAACCTCACAAACTTTACCTCTTTATAACATTAGTATAGATACGATTTCGCGAAATTAGACAGTGATTAAGCTTCCGTTCAAGGCCGTTCATATTGTTGTTATTGATGACATAACATCGAATGCATGACCGAGATTTCCCTTCACGCAAGAAACCGTTACAATTACAAGCATATTTACAAAACAATACAGTATAGTAAGCTCACACGTTAGTCAACACTTGCCCTACGATTATCGACCTTACTGCAACGGCTTAAAGGTGATGTTACAGTGTATCGTGGAAATGTAGCTGGTAACGCTTGACATACGATTATCGACCATACAGCTACGGATTAAAGGTGATGTTACAGTGTACCGTGGATGTGTAGTTGATTGTACTAGCTAGATGCAACTTGCATTAGCAGAAATGCATGAATGAGAGGAAGCGAAATAATATTTTGATTTAACCACGTGTTACAGTTTTCCAGTGATTGTCTTACGGCCGCTTTCTAAGTTTCTATAATATATCTCAATCCCAATCTTGATCCCGATCCGTGTCTGTAACCAATCAAAGGTGAGGATTGTGTGGTGAAGGACACAAACTCGGCCGTTGATTGGTTACAGACAAGGATCGGGATCAAGATTGGGATTGAGATATATAATAGAAAGCGGCCGTTAGTAAGCTTTTTACCTAACTGCCTCAGAATGAGGGTATAATTAATATTTTTCAAGAGTATGTATTTATTATTTTTTTAGGGTCCGTCACCAGGCTAAACAGTTGAAATTTTCACAGATGATGTATTTCTGTTAAAAACAGAATATAATAAATATTTAAGTGGGGCTCCCATACAACAAACATGACATTTTGGCTGTTTTTTATACTAGTACGGAACCCTTGGCCGGTTTTTTTTATTTGGAAGTCGTTTGTATTTTTGTTGTTTACACTTCTAAGCAGGTAGGTACTTTATCACTTTTCGTAATTCGTAAACACCACTGGAAAGTCATAGGAAAGCAAAATACGCAATTTCGTTTACTTGGATGACATATTTTTTTCAGCTACTTTGATTTGATTTCAAAACTAAACTACACAACCGATTTTGATGAAATTCATATGGGACCAATCGGAAAGTATATTTTATCTATCACACAAAAGAAGATTTTTTCAAATCAGTACCTAAATGACGAACCTATGAGGTAACAAACATAAAGAGAATACAACCGAATTGAGAACCTCCCACTTTTCTTCAGTCGGTAAAAAAAAATGGCGGCAGCCGTTAGCTAATAAGTCGTATTTTTCGTGATTAATCATGTGGGGTATCAAAATAAAAGGGACTGAGGTGACTCATAAAATGTAACTCACATAAATCTAGTATGTATTTTTTTTTATCTCTACACATATCCATCGCAAAGGTTGACTGGTAGAGAATGCCTTGTTGCATTAAGTCCGCCCATGTACCACTTTTGTACATAAAGTTTAAATAAATAAATAAATATCCCTATCTAGCTCGTTAAAAATAGCCAATTAATCAATCCCTAATTAAAAACTCGCTTATCGGTATCATAAATGGAAACTCAATAGCTATGTACTTTTTTAAATGGCAATCAGACTTAAGCACTTCATTACGTATAAAACTTCATGAACATGAACACAGGCAAGGAAGAGATAAGGTTGTGTTCAAAAAAATATAAGTCCAGACTGGAGAGACACCCCAACCAACTAGCTGCCCAATTCACAATACCAGCGGCCCTACAATGACGTGGTAGTTATTGTTTTTATACCTATACGTATATATGTATTGTGTTTTTATGGGCCTTAGTTGACTGAAATAAGGGATAAATAAATAAAGCGTGAGTCGTTCGAGCGAGAAGGGCCCTGATTGTGTCAACAGGCTCAAAAGACGCAACATCCTACATACAACTGGATAATTTGTAGAGAGAGTTGTCTTGCCGTGCTCCTGATGGGGAGAAGCTCTTGCCTGCCAAATCCTCTTTCAACTCATCTGCTCATAGTTTTTGAACTGATTGCAAGATTAGAAAAGAACAAAAAAAAAATACATAAAAATAATTTAATTTTATCTTTAAACTTCGGAAACCACGATAAGCTACTGCATTGCGATTCCTAGACCTCATCTCTGTAAAATTTAAAAAACGACTAAATAGTTCCAAACAAGTCGCTTTTCAAGCAGTCTGATGCAGTTTGTGGCCTCAGTTCTGTGATTGAACTGCATCAGACTGATTGAAAAGCGACTTGTTTGGAACTTTTTCGTCGTTTTTAGTGGTCGGGTTTTTTTACAGTATTTTTATAGTTGTCCACCAGACACAACACGCGTTTGGTCGAAGGATCCTCCCTTTTCAATAGAGGTTGCGGGACCTTCCACTCTGCTCCACATACCTAGACATCTTTGACAGTGGTTATGGGTTGTCAGAAGCCCGAAAATCTGATCGGAGTTACTGCCTCCGTGGTCGAGTGGTTTAGTCGTTTGCCTTGTGACCCAGTGGTCGTGGGTTCGATTCCCAAGGCAAGCATACTCTGTAAAGTTGTTTCCAGTTTGGCTAGGACATTGCAGGCTTGAATCACCTGATTGTCAGATAAAAAGATGATGAAGACCACGGAGTTTCATATTACCCAGTAAAGGTCGCAGCTTATTGCGCAGTACTCCACCCCCCACCCTCGCCGTCATATGAGTTTGCTACTGCGCAGCGACTCGCGGAGGGTTCCGGGCCGCCCAGACATAGTTGAGAAAAAGCTAGTAAAATATATACAACATTTTGTAACATAAATATCTTACTAAAGTAATAATATAAAATTTAAGTTAGTTAAGTATAACAGATGGTCGATGGGGCCGAAAAGTTTTGGAGTGGCGACCGCGTACCGGAAGACGCAGCGTTGGAAGGCCTCCCACAAGATGGACCGATGACTTGGTGAGGGTGGCTGGTAGCCGATAGATGCGAGACGCACAGGACCGGTTGTTGTGGCGACACCTGGGGGAGGCCTATGTCCAGCAGTGGACGTGTTTCGGCTGAGATGATGATGATAAGTATAACAGGCAAGACCAGTAGTTTTAATTAAAGTAACCAATTTTTCCTTGTTTTTGCTATTAATTCCATGGATAACATACCTTATTCAATAAAAGTATTTGTTTGACTTTGTCCTGCTATTATTGTTATCAAGTTGTATAATACATACATTATACCACATATTTTTGATAAAGCATTATTTTTTCCTAAAAATTTGGTGCCTATTAACAGTTTCCTGCGGTTTTAGAAGGAAATCCGCAGGAAACTACTAATATAAGTCTACTACTCCGCTAGTATTTATACTAATATAATTTAAAAACAGCTTTGAAGTTTCTGAGTTTGTTTGTACGAAGTAATCTCTGGAACTACTGAACCGATTTTGAAAATTCTTCACCAGTAGAAACCTACATTATTCCTGAGTGATTTATGCTATACAATCAATTGTTGACGCCCAGCGAAGTGGGCAAGGGGCAGCTAGTATAAAAATCAATGGCATTGATATTTATATACCTCCCAGTTTTATACTCAAGTCTAGAAAAATCTCGAAAATGACTTGACTAGTGCTTTTAATTTTTTTTTTACCTCAATAGTGATGTGGTTTAGGAAAAAAACTATTACATACAATCATATTAATTTCGTGTGGTAATTATAATGAACTAGCATATGCTCGTGACTTCCTACGCGCATATCCCGTTTGTTCCTACCTCATAAATGTGGCTATCATATACAAAAAGAATTTTCAAAATACGACTGGTACTTCCAGAGATTAGCATGTTCAAACAAACAAAAAAACAGCTTTATCCTTGCTCCTAACATATGTATATAATGTTATTTAATAAACGTGAAAGTTTGTATGTATGGATGTTTGTTACTCTTTTACGCTAAAACTACTGAATGGATATTGATGAAATTTGGCACAGAGGTAGATTATACTCTGGAATAGGATACTTTTAATCCCAGGAGGATTATCTCACGGGAACATTCCCTTGGGATAATTTTCGACATTCATGTGGGCGGAGCCGTGGGCAGCCGCTAGTATTAATTACTTTTTAAAAATCACTATTGAACTTCATACCATGTGGAGAGATAGCGATTTTTCACTTTCTATAGAAAACTTAAAAATCACTCTCTCTCTCCCTCTAAACTCTTTTTCGAAAATGTTCTCAACTAACTTTATAGACCTGGTTGGATGGCGTATGCATACCAAGTTTCATTAAAATCGGTTCATTCATTTCGAAAAATGAGGACTTGAAAGTTTGTATGAAACCGCCGTATCGCGTAAACGCTCTTGAGAGCTTTACAGAAGTGGCCAGCTACTATCAAAAGGCTTTAAATTTGAATTGGGTCTACTCCACCACAAGTGTCTTCATACTACTAGTACTTGTGATTGTGTTAAGGACTTCTATATTTTCTATCATCATTTTCCAGTGGCAGCTAAGAGACTGGATTGATGGCGTTAGGCTTTATTTTTGAAGTGAAAACTTCTTTAGCGGCATTCTGCACATTTTGGGATGGGTAAAAATCGTTAAACTCGCGACAGAACACGTGACCGTCAGGACTCGTGACCTGATCGAAAATTCGTAAGACGGATAATGTAATATAAATTGTCAAGTTTGTGTATGATAGCGCAATAAATGAATATTGTATTTAATCACATGAATGATAGTACTTTTATACTGATACATAAAGCAATTCGTGCAAATTATTCCCTAACCATTCCAAAATATTCAAAGATGCACAACGTTAATGTTCAAGTTTTCACTTCTGCCGGCACTCCTGGAGTGCAACCCGTTTTTTTTTTTGGATGGGAAATCGTCCTAATATGTCTCCTTCTGCTCTGGGCGGAACGGAAGGGAGTGTCAGACTCTTACTGACTAAAACCTACCCGTGTTCCCCCTTGCAACCCCTCCTGACACCCATGGTGTTAATGGCTAACTTTTTTAAGAAGTAGCTGTTGGTTTTATCAATAGAAAGTCATTTAAAATAATAGTAATTTAATAAAAAAAATTAAGTTGAGAATAGAGTATGTAGTCTTAAGTAATTATTTTTTTAAAAGACCTAAAGGTGAATCTCCTCAAAAGTAATAAGAAATAAGTAAGCTTAGCAGAATCCTTAAAAAAAGCAGTAAAACTTCAATATAGGTTTTGCTATACAAAGAATGCCAAAAGAAAAATTAAGTTCAGACTAGAATATTTATTGTACTTACCTAAGTATAAATTCATTTTTAAAGACTTAAATCTCATCAAAAATAATAGGTACCTACAAGAAATAGGTAAGCTTAGCAGAATCCTTTTTAAATAAAAAAATATTTTAAAAACTTCAAATAGTTTTTGCTATATTTAATGTTCTTCTTCTTGATTAAATAATTTTAACTTCAAGGTTTTACCAAATTAATGTTTTTAAACAAGATGCACAGCAGACAATCTTTCTGCAGACGAAATTAGAAACGAAATTAAAATAAAAATCTTTACGCAACTTATGATAGTCGTCTCCATATACTCTTTATATATTCAAAACTAATTTTACATCACACACGACGGCGAAAAACCGGTCGAAGCTCAAAATGATTAAATTAATTATTTTTTCAAAGTTTGACCTACTTATTGCAGTGATATTGTGCTTAAAACAAGTTTACTTACCAAATAAACAACACTGTCATGCTTTCTCTGCACTTCACTCGGAAACAACTTCAATATTACGTAAAAATAGCAGAATCTTTCAGTTAAACAGTTATAAATATAAATTCACTGGTTTCACACACAGCACTGCGTTTTTACACGCTATTAATGTCTCAAAACAGTTATGCGACACTATTACAACTGTTTACAACTGTATTTGGTAATTCTACCGATTATTTATTGATTGGTTTCAAGTCAATGAAAAAAACTGTTTTATTCTCCTAATTTGTATGTTTTCTTTTATATTGTGGGTGTCGTATTGTGTTTATTGTTTTACTGTCATCTATTTCAGGCCGTGCAGTCAGTCACATGATGCTAATTGAGTGAATAAACAGTTTTAAATTGAATAAAAAGTCAATGCAGGCCACTACGAAGCAAGTGGCAAAATATGTAGGTATTTTTCGACCTACTTTCGGTGGTAGGAAAATTGACAGGTAATGGTATGTGTTGCCAAAGATTTACTACTACGATGAAATTCGAACATAAAAAATCATACCAGTTTATCTCGTTTCAAAACTTCAAAACAAAAATATTCAAATAAAACTGTTTGCGTAGTGAGGATCTTTTTTTTTTCAGGGCTTTTCTGATTTTTTTTTTAATAAATTCAAAATCAAATTCAAACATATTAATTCAGACCACTGAACTGGATCCATATAGTGTTAGTATGAACTTATCCTATGTTAGTAATTAACAAATAACAATAACTTACATTAATTGGTTACGTAAACCTGTGCACACACATGTCTGCCAGCCCGAGTCTAATAATAGGTCTAAAATACTGTCTGGGCTATCCCTGAATCGCTGCAAAATCGATGCGTGATCGATGCACATCGTTTGCGTATTGATGGCATCATAGAATAAATCTACACTAATAATTATAAAGAGGAAAGATTTGTTTGTTTGTTTGAAATGAATAGGCTCCGATTTGAAAAATTCTTTCATCAGTAGAATCCTACATTATCGGTGATGGACATAGGCTATAGAATATTTTCAAGAAAGTTAGGAATCCGTATGAAAACTTCGATAATGTAACCCAAGGTGTGAGAAAAAATCCTTATATCGCGTACGCTGCGGAATCTATTGACAATAGAGCAAAGTGATGTACTACAGTTTTATAGAAGTCATCAATATCTACAAAAAAGGTCGCGATACCATAATTATGTCTAACTATTATGGATAAGCCCACCATGACCGCTTTTTGTTCATATTGTTCAAGCAAATCCAATGGTGAAATAAAAAATTGTAATTTTAGTATCATGATATTAATCCTTATCCATTTTAATGGTTTGATAATTAAGGTTGATTATGTCCGTGTAAATTACATTTTAAATTATTCAAATCGGATCTTTCGTTCAAAAGTTACGACGGTAATAAACATGCTCGGAGTAAGAAAAATGTCGCGGCTTGAGCGAACTGGGGAGAATCGTATCAATGCTTGGTCCGATGAAGTTGAAACACCACGGAATTCAAATGTTTTCGATAAAGCAATAAGAATAACAAATGTTTAGATTTATGAAAATAAACTACATCCATGACATAATAAAGAGTGAAGCAGAGGTGATTAAGATTTTAGGGGAGGACATAATATTGCTTGCTTCTATTTACGTCGGAATGCTATGAACAAACTAAAAGCGGGATAATTGTACCTAACAATTTTTGCATAATCAAACCCTGACGGGTTGAACGTGGTGAACAATTGCGCTGAACCCGGGCTCGAGACAAGTGAGATTCTGTCAATGGTGGCGTGGCGTACGCGATTGTCAATACGTCAAAAATGTAAAGGATTGACAGATGCTATCGAAATGTCACGTGACCAAATTCCTACATTTTGGCATTTCGACAGTCGCATTCGCTAATTAAATGGTACGTTGTCGAGGGCTTCCTGAGACCATAGAATAAATAGAAAGTAATAAATGAAAATCGTTGTGCTTAATTTTCCAAAACTAACCTTTTATAGGGGGCATTGAAGTTTGTGGAGTACCTACTAAATCCGCGCGGACGAAGTCGCGGGCGAAGTGCTAGTTACAACTAAATAGACACCATAATTAAATATTTTTATGTTAACTTATTTTTTACCCATTTAGAATAAAAAAAAAACAGAGGACGCCCGATATAAGTAAATTCGGTGAGAACAGAATAGAACATCTCAAAATAAATACCATTAATTTACAACAAAATTTGTTTTTCCTGGAGCCGATTGGTTTAGTGTTCCTTGATGTTATGATCTCAATAAAGCTGCATTTACTTCGGGCAGCACTTGGTCCAGAACTTCAGACCCTGTCAATATCCAGAGTTTGACGGGCTGGAAGGGCCAGGATGGTTCCCCGCAAGCCCGGGTCCGAGAGTGGTATAACGATTGGTGGGTTAATAATGAAATAATGCAATTTACTAATCATTAATTATATTGTTACCGATCATACTTATGTATAAATATCTTTTTTGACTAATGCAGGGAAGCTGAAGGACTTAGAAAGTGTATTTTGCATCTTCTACTTTATATGAATGTTGTAAGTAGGTACTTAATCGGTAAGAGGGCCTACCCTACCCTACTGCCTCGCTTGCAGCAAACCCCGCAAGCTAGACACGTAGGAGCCCGCGTAGCCCTTTTTTTTTTTTTTTTTTTTACTGGGGAAATCCTCATGGATGTCCTCCGCCCTGGGGCGGGCGGAGGGGGTCTGTCAGACTCTTACTGACTAAAACCACCCCGGTGTTCCATCTTCCACCTACGCCGGGGATCGCGGGAACATAGCGACTTCCGTAATCCCCGGCTGACCCGCGTAGCCCTAGCCCAACAGGGGCCGATTGGCAAATGCCACCTCGGATGGGCCTGTCCGACCTATACGTTTTTATGCTTTGTACTCGATTTCTATTTACATGATAAAAACCATTTTCTAGTGAGTTGTCCTTTGTATCCTTTTCGAAAATGCTGCGATTCGCAAGGTTCCATTTCTTAAACTTAAATTTTGAACTTGCTGTAAATTGTAAATATCGTATGGTGCCGAATGTAAAAGAACATACCATCACCTCCCATGGGCGTCGTAAGAGGCGACTAAGGGACTCACCAGAGAATGGGCAGCAGTATTCTCTGTAGGTACATTGCAACAGCTGATATGAAATTGTAAACCTCCAGAGCTACGGTTGCACTCATATTGTAGAAACATTTGTCAACTTTAGAAGTGAACGGATTGACTTTTTATGTACAAAGCACCGTTTAGAAATAAAATTCCATTCTGAATCTATTCTGGGGTGGGCATGGCCCACCCGGCCCCATCCCCGCAGTGTATACGCCTTTTAGACAGCTTCATTTTTGTTAACCAAATGAAAAATTACTATGAACAGGAACAGTTTAATAAAGTGGCCATACAAAATTTCTAATGTCAAATCCGTTCCTTCATACGCAGATTTTTTTATCAGGAAAATTCACAAGCGTGTTTATATTATTGTCTAAATTGTCACAAGTTTTTTTGCATTTTATAAATGTGAATCTTGAGTTATTATTTTTGTGTTTATTTTGATACAATCTCAGTTGTTCACTCCATGTTCATGAATATTGAAGTAAAATATAATATTTTCCTAAAATATACTTTTGACTAGAACGTTTGGTTTGATGGATCTCAGAACGTCAGTCCCTGACATTTACGAAAAAAAAAAGTCAACCCACTTCAATTTATCAATTTCAGTCGTACCACTGGTGGTTTCCGTGTGTTATTTCAATTAACGAGTGAAAATTAATGTTTGATAGTCGTTAATTACCGCATGATATAATCATTTGTCCAAAATGGCGACGCCGGCGGACGTTAGAGCGTTATTCGAGGCGAGATTGAAAGAAACTACTCCACCTCCGGATTTTCACCCGCTAGACTTGGATCGTACGAAAGATGAAAAATACTTGAAGAGGGTGCTTACTCATGTTGACAAAGACGCTAAAGCTGCTTCAGACATGCTGTGGGACATCCTGACATGGCGGAAATCTGTCGGCGCGAGTGATATCAACGAAAGTACAATTAGATTAGATTATGTACAAGAGGGGGTATTTTTCCCAAGAGGCAGAGATGTAGATGGAAGTCTTATACTCATCTTCAAGGCGAAAATGCACGTTAAAGGGCAAAGAGACTATGAGGAACTGAAGAAAGTCATGATCTACTGGTTTGACAGAGTGGAACGGGAAGAAGGGGGTAAGAAAATCACTATGTTTTTTGACATGGATGGTAGCGGCATGGGAAATATGGATATGGAGTTAGTCAAGTACTTGATTACATTATTCAAAGTTTATTATCCATATTTCCTGAACTATATTGTGATCTATCAGATGCCGTGGGTGCTTTCTGCTGCTTTTAGAGTCGTTAAAACATTATTGCCAGCGAAAGCAGTTGAAAAAATGAGATTTGTTACAAAGGATACTTTGAAAGATATTGTAGCGCCTGAACAAGCATTAGCAGTTTGGGGCGGGAAGGATAACTACACATTTGAGTTTGTTCCCGAAAATAAATCTGAGCATACTCCGAAGAAGGTTACATTCGCAGAGCAAGGTGATGGTCAACACTCTCCTGGAGAGATGTTACGTCTCGTTCCAAATGATACAATCCTCTTCAAAACAGACGGTGATGATATCTCAGGTCAGTTTACAATCACAAACATGGATGAAAGCGCAGTCTCCTTCAAAATCAGGACAACAGCCCCTGAGAAGTTCCGCGTAAGACCCAGCTCTGGTACCCTAGCTAGCGGAGCCTCACAAACTGTCCTAATCGTAGTCCAACCAGGTATTCAGCTACGCACGGTAACAAAAGACAGATTCCTTGTCATGTCAATCCAGATACCAAAAACCGATTTAACACCGAAGGAGCTAACTGAAATCTGGCAAGCATCGACAGGCAGCAAGACTGACGAGTACCGTCTCAAATGTCAATTCCCCGAAAAGGATATCATACCGAAGAATGGTAACATTATCGATGGGAAGGCTTTAGACAGGCCTGAGTCTACATCTTCAACACTAAGCAATTTAGAAAAGAACTATGCTTCGCTGCACCGTGATATGAAACAGCTGAAGATGTTGCAGTTTGTTACATTAACGATGACCGTGCTGGTCGCAGTTCTTGGTTATCTTCTGTACGAGAATGTGAGTGAGGACTCGAAGTATTGTGAACGTTTGTAGCCGTTAGCGATAGTGGTGTTGAACACCACTTTCAAGATCGACTATTTAATGGCGATTTTTGTACTACTACTGGCTGTTAATGTCATTCTTTATATTTTGTATAGTAAGTTGGTGTGTAAGTTGAATTTATTGTATGTTAGGTAGGTTCCCAGTTAAGGAGGGTAGTTGGGCAAAAAATATGATGAGTTATGCCTAGACCGAAGCTGAACCAATATTAAAACATTTATAGCATTCTTAATACAAGCGGACAAAGTTTGTCATTGCAGCTGAGGTGATAATGCAGCCGGCAGTGCATTGACAGAATTGCTCATGCGTATCAAACGATGTTTCACAACTAGAGTTGCACGTTTATCATGCCATTTTCATAGACGAGGAAAAAATTCAAATCAACATTTTCTGGCTTGCCAAACCTGCTTCAGTTTAGCATAATTCATCCATACCATGTTTAAAAATGGCCGATTTGAACGCAAGAATACGTGTTTGAATTGGCATTTTTGTATTTTAATTTGAAATGTAGTTCAAGAATTTAGGTGCATTGCTATCACCCGGCTTCTGTAAAGAAATTAGCGATGTGAAGAAACCAAATGCAAGTATGATCCGATTGGCTGCTGATAATTCATTCAGTCAAACACAGTATGCGTTTGTAAGTGTGTTACATTAATTCCCAGTAACTGGGCCTAAGTCTTTGGTGATGGGTAAGTGCATATTTTATTTATTCTAATCTAAACAAAATTAATGAAAACTGCATTTATGAAATGGACTCTATGTATGTAAAGAAGAATCTATTTTGAAATGTAAAAAACATTCCTTGAATTTTTTTTTAAAAGACTGCAGTTTTTAAATATAAAAGTGTGTTGAGTCATTTGAGTGCTTTGGAATGTAGATAAACTCATTATTTTACCTACCTATGAATATTAGTAATTAGGTTGCTTCATTTTTAACTAGTAAATAATCTATCTATTAGGATCTAAATAGGATGAATGTTGAGATCACTGAAGGGAAAATATTTCTGCTACCAATATCCACTCAAAGAAAACAGTTTGCTTTTTCTTCAAAATTGAGTTCATTCAATTTTCTGCATTCACACAATTTTGAATTAAAATATCACTCTTCTGAACTGGGAATCTAATGAGTTGAAATAAGAAAAAGAAACTTTCTGTTTTTATAATTACATTTTGCTAAAATTCCTTGATTCAAATCAGGGGCAATCAGTGCCGGAGTTTATTAAACTCGTATTTGGCGGTCGCACATATTTAAATTCCCTTACAAGAAGACGAAAAAGAACTCTTGGCCGAATCAAAATCTATAAAATTCCGATTGGCCTCGTATACGTTCGGCTTATAACATCCAATTTCGTCGCAGTCGGCTGTCTGTTCGCACGTCACTTGTTCAGAGCTAAATTGCTTGCAGGGCGTTGTCATGGTACTGTCGTGTCTCCCACTCGATAATTCAATAGATTGGATGTTTGGGTGTGGTTCGGCTAGACCAGCTATGCTCAACCTGCGGCCCGCCAAGCTTTTCCGTGTGGCCCTGTAGCCTTGCACATTATTGATGCTATATTTATTCAGTGTATCAATGTGTATGTATACTGATTCACTCTTGCACATTATTGATGCTAGTCAGTGTATCAATGTGTATGTATCTATACTGTACTGATTCACTCCTTGACGATGTGCTGAGACTTTTCCTCACAATCAACGTGAAAGTTGGCCTATGCCATATGAAAACGGTCCTTTCGTCACAAATTCAAAAGTCCCATTCATGTAGATGTCGCAGCCAATTAGCTTAATCAGCCGTTTAATTTATTTCCTAGCTTTTTCATTTAATTGTGCCGATTTTTAGCGACCTAAGTGACATCATTTTTTCAATATCGTTTAATGATTTGCCCATGTCACTTATGTCGCTGATTAAACGGCGCAGTTCAATGAAAAGGCTAAGCTTTTAATGAAACGGCTGATTTAGCTAATTGGCTGCGACATAGATACTATCAAATGTAGAATTTTATTTTATTGTAGGTTATTGCGGCCCATCACGAAAATAGTAGAAGCGAAATGTGGCCCAGAGAGAAAAAAAAGTTGAGTACGGCTGGGTAGACGGTAGGAGTTAATCACTCTTCAATTATTTGGTTACAGCTTTGTATGTTTTTTTGTATCGGTTTTTGGAACACACGATCAGTCTGTGTAGCTTTATTTCACTTTTCGCCGACCATTGGGGTTGGCTTCTAATTTAACCATGCAGCAAGATGCAGCTGACAAGAATAGCGACTACCTATTTGACCTCCAAAACCTCGTTTAAAAGTTTTGCCTACAGTCTTCTTTCTACCTAGGCAATGTCTAGTAACATCCGACCTGTATAATCCAGTGGCCATAGTGCGTTCTCGATTGCGTTTTAGCGTAAACGTCAATTTTTATTAAAACTGAATAAGCGCCGTCTGGTGAAGATAACGAAAAACCTGTTGTTTTTTCCATACCTACTATTTGACATACGCGAACGTTTACGTTAGCGTGATCGTGTGCATTTAAAAACTCGCAGCCCTCAGTTTGCATTATATAAATAGATGTATGCATTTATTGTAATATTTACTTGGCCGTTTGATCTTAGTAAACCTAAATGTTCTATACATTTACGCTTTCAACTCGGTAGCGGAAAACAAATATTGATTCAAGTATTCAACGTCAGTCCGTTGGTCATTATTGACGTCAAACACTTCGAAGGTCAAGTTTTTGTTTCAGACAAGAAGCAAATAGGCTCACGTGAAATGGCATTCTGCCTTCATTTTCAAAAGATTGTTCGTTGATATACGTTTAGCACTCCAGAACCTTTCTGCCTTTGTCTGCCTTCCGTTCGTACGGTCCACTCCTTTTCACTGCCATTCATTGGCGGATCCAGGGGGGTGGGGGGAGGGCTAAGGGGCTCAATTCTTTGAGCTATGTCGGTCACCTTGGATTCGATGGTTATTCTACTGGAATTCCTTCTACCTGCACGTGTCTCATGTTACTTGGGGTCGGTGCAAAATGTATAGGTAGCTAGAAAATTAATGTCATTCTAAAGTGACTTTTGTATAGGTAGGTATTCGATTGGCTCGTGTTAGACTTTGTACTATCTTACACCTGCAGCGATTATTTCACAAATGACTCACACGCACTTCAAATTTCATAAGGTGTTTTATTAAATAGTAAAACACTTAAAGAACGATTCACGTTCGATTTCTAAACTCTATATAAAGAGGTAAAATTCTCTGATTCCATTGTTTGAATTAAGTATCTATGCTTTGGAAGTAAAAAAAATATTGGCTGTTCCCTACATTCAGCAGCAGATTATTTTTGAGCTGATTTTAGTAAAATTATATTGCGTCTATCATTGATGATCTAATGCCTTGAACAAAAATGGATGGTGACAAAATCACCTTGTGTTTTTATAGTGAGAAACGAAACTTGCGTAACGATTCAAAATTAGACAATCGCATTGTGGATTTGTGTGAAAATTGTAGTTTGTAAATTAGGTGCCAAGCACTGTTATGTAGGTCCGCTGTCATCATTTTGTGCAATTGAAAAAAAAATATCTTTAAAAAGTTTTGAAATAAGAGGTTTATTAAAAAAAATGTGTTGAAAAATAAAACTGGATATTTTGGCATTCACGTTATCGTGTTAGTTAATTAAGTATGCGGTGCGGCGGTTATAACTATTTATTGTAGGTACCTAACTGTTTTTACTTCATGAAAGATGCGAACAAAAATACTTGTTATAAATCAGTTATTTCTGTAACAATATGTCATTTCAATGTGTAAATTAATATGTGGGTAATAATCATTCTATTTTCATAAAGCAGGGAATTCAATAGGTGAATTTGCCCGCGGGCATCCCTGCGTGTCATGACTGACGGACCTCGTTACTATAGGTTACTGTCTGCAACGGTCACACACTAAACAGTCATAGGATAGACCTAAAGTAGCGAGAGGCTCAAACCAAGTGACATTCTGTCAGCAACAGCGTGACGAAGGCGATTGTCAAAACGTCAAAAATGTTGACGTCAAGAATGTAATAAGTGTCGACGGTGCAGTGTGGTGTGTGGTTGTAAATTACACGTGATCAATCCCTTATATATATTTTCGCATTTCGACATTGCATTCGCTAACAGAATGTCACTCAGGTCATCTGGTTCGCAGGCTATGCCCGCGGGCAAAAGCGTCTAGTAGATTTTGCCCGCTTTGAAAAAGTTCTGACGTGAGCATTTATAATTCGGGTGTCGTGTCTCCTCTTAGTTGTTTCGGAGTACACCGAAACCTCTCTTTAGGAGCGACTCATCTATTTTTGTATCTGGTGATAGATGCGTGAAAGAAAATTTAATTCCAAATTATTTAGGGTGAATGCACATTATAAATATTTATGTAAAGTATAATTATTCCGGCTTCTAGTGATATGAATTAAAATTGATAAATTTCAAATGACTGGTCTAATAATAAGCATTTTCTCTAGTGTATGGCCTACTTGCTACTGTTTAGAGACTTGTGATATTGTCTATGAAAAAAAAAATCGGGTTATTTATTTCAGCATTTTTTTGTAACTAAGAAATATGTAATAAAAATCACAGAATTAAAATGTACATTTGTAGGGTGGCGACTAGTCATTGCCTTTGCATGAAAAAAAAAACGTAGTTTTTGTGTGTAGGTAGGTACCTAATAACTCCATTATTAAAAGCAATGGGTTACCCTAGATTCTGAAATAAAATGAAAACAGTAGTAATAGCTCGCAGGACAATTTGTAAGATTATTTTTGCGATTATTTACGTCCATTCGTCCGCTTTCAAGATGCTCATTATAACTACTCGTCGAAGTCGTTATTCTTGGAAATTAATAAACCGTTAATGAAACTTGGTACCTACGCATCCGCAAGATACAAAAGTGTTCAGAGAAAAATAGAGTGATTTATCACTTTCTGTGGAAAGCTTAAAATTGCTGTAGGTACTTACATTCCCTCTAAAATCTTATTCGAAGTTTTTAGACTTTAGTATTTTGCGAGTGCGTACGTTTCATTAAAATCGGTTCATACGGAAGGTTTGTATGAAAAAGCTTGTGGAAAAAACTTTCAAATTATTTTTCATAAAGACATTGTTTATTTTTTTCCAGTCATTAAAAATATTTCAGTTCACACAATGGACGTAGGTATTTCTAAATCAGTTTCTTATCAAAGTTATTAGTTTTGGCCTAAATCTATCACTGATAAGCTGATTATTACACAATTGTTTTATTTATTTATCTTTATAACCAGTTACTTTTAATCCAGAGTGCCGATTTGAGATTTTTTTATTTTTACCTAGCTAGTGACAACAAAATATTTTGGAAATGGAAAGGTCACTGGTGGTGGTACAGCCCAAAATACAGGAACAATCTCATGTCAAATTTCATCGGTATTATTATCTGTGGTGTCTGGTATTTAATTACATAGGTCTATGGAATTCGCGCGTATGGGCGATGACGCGTCGTCGCGTCGACAGAGGGCGCTCCCAGGTTGAACAAAAATCGCGTCAATCGCGTATTGATCACAAGACGATGCCTTACCTTCGGCAGTCTGCCATTCTAAGCAACAAAACCAATGTCAAAATGTGCTGTGAGTGTGAGCTAAGGAGTGGAATTCCCTGCCAGTCTGTGTTTCCTAATAGCTGCAACCTGGGAGTCTTTAGAGATATAGATTGATTCTGAGATTTAACTGCAAACGATTAGAAAGATAAGAAAACAGGAATTGACGCTGACAAGTGTATTATATATGTTACGGCTAATAGCCGAAGTGCGGCTACACCTAGTTTTAGCCGGCGGCTACAACTAGTTCTAACCTAACCTCAAAACACTTTAAAGTTCCTATTTCTGTGTGGTTTAAAAAAAAGTCGGGTCGCCGAGTCGGGGTGCCCAATGACCGGCTCAACTTAGGATTATGTTCACCTTTATTATGTACACCTTTAGCCGTAACATATATATTCAATGATATAGTAACTGGCCATAACTAAAACCAAAAATAGTTTATTCTTAGTTTATAAGTTTATTTTTCTTTTTTTGCTCAGAAAACCATGATTTTTTATTATTATTTATTTAACTTTATGAGTTGTGATTTGTGATCAATGCTAAGCTTAAAATTAAACAATTGCTTTAAATTATACTCTTGGTATTTAAAATACTAAACTAAAAAAATAGATTACCTAATAAAAATTTGTTGTATCATTCCTTGAAAAATAATTTATTAAAAAATGCTTAGTAACTGCCTGTGTATAATATAGTATTAGAAACTACGAGAATACCAGCGTGAGGACACTATCTTCATCTGTCTAAAATTATACTTATTTGTAAAAAAAAAAACATTTTTACAATCATGGATGGAGATTCCTGCAGTTGTCCTTTGCCCTGACTAATATTATAAGTTTAACATGCACAATTATTATATTATTAGTTTGTAAGGGTCGTGTAGATACCTATTTAAATAAATATTTTATTTGGGTTACCCTTATTCATATTGGAATTAAAAACGCAAAATCTTGAGTTTTTATCATGACATTCGCCACCAAGGTTTTTTTATTTTTCGCGCCAAAAATTAAGAAAAAGGCGCGGGAAAAATGCATTTTTGACGTTTAATCCATTATGAATGAGGTTATATTTTTAAGGTATGGCGATAGGATTACGTTATTTACTTTCAAATGCTTCATGTATCAAAGATTTTTCAAACAGGTTGGTTATTGTATAGAATAGGTATTTAATAAATAAAGTGTAATAAAATATTTGTTATTTTTCTTTACCAACCAGTCTTACCTTATCTTTGATACTTAACTAATAAAATGGGTAACAATAACCCAGTAAATGGGTTATGGAGGTCAGTCGCTACATGTAAAATACTGGTATTCTCCTAAACCAAAATGAATGAACTGTCCAAAACTTTCCCAAATATGTTAGAGTTGGTAAAGTGTTGGACTGCCATTCGTTTATTAATTTGAACAGTAAAATTAAAGAGCCCAGTATAAAATATTTTTTTATTTTTAATCATTTCTTAGTAAAGACAACGGAAGACACTACACTGCCTACTTTCCCGCCAAATTTGAATTGTGGGGTTGGTATCACTCGCTTTAGCTTCATTTTTTCTGAGAAATGTTTTATTAGCTCCTCTTCAGTCCAGTTGCAGGATGTTATTATGAATTCACCTGCAAAATATGAATCACAATTTTGAATTAGTTATAAATTTAGTCGCTAATTAGTCGGAATCAGTCGCCAAATATCAATCTGTCGGTCACTGTTTCAAAAGTTATTAGCGTTTATAAGTCAACCTGGGGAAAATCTACCAACTTGGCCACATTTAATCACAAATGTGGTCAAGCTGGGGAGATTCTATCCAGGTCTGTATTTGGGAGAAAACAGATCATCGCTAGGTGCCCGCTAGGCGTTTGAGATTCAAACTGGGGCGACTCCAGATCGGCCACCTAAAAACCCTTATAACTTTTGAACCAGTGACTGGCCAAATCTGATATTTGGCGACTAATTTCGACTAATAAGCAAATAATTTTTAGCTATCAAAACTAAAATCCCTGATGGCGGCCACCATACCAGTGTCAGTCACACTGAATTGATAACTCGTTTTTTGTGCAACTGGGATTTAACAAGTGTCATCGTTTAGTCACACAACGACACAAATGGCGTACAGAAAACAACAGACTGCTTAGTTTACGGACAGCTACGGTAGTAGTGCGCATTAACCACGTTCGCCGATTCCATGCTCCGTGTCAGTGTGAAGTTTCAGATGTCCGTGACTACCGCAGGACCACGAACGCCAATCGCTTCCATATTTGGTAAATAATTAGTACTCAAACAGTAAAATTAGTTGAAAGTGGTCCCGGCGGTAGTCACGCTTCTTTCAGCAGGGCCACCATGAGCAACGAAAAAGGGGGCACACTACAGCTATTTTAAGGCCCATTTTACAAAACGTAAACTCTAACTCAACTCGAACTCCAACATGAGCGTTTTCGTACTCGAGAGATGAGAAAACAAATGCAAAAACTTCAATTTATGACAAGCTCTGATGGAGTTAGAGTTGAGTTGGAGTTTACGTTTTGGAATATGGGCCTAAGCATACAAATAATTAGTACCCTTATATGAAATCAACAATTATAATTTTGGCGTGCTCGTTAGCAGGACCACGACTTTGAATGTTGATTCCAAGTCTGAGGAGCTTCTCGCTTCTCTCAAACCTACATTAAAAATTAGTACCCAAAATTCAAAATAAGTACTCCAGTAGTTTACGAGATATACCCATGACATTGGTGGGGTGGCGGTAGTCCGGTGTTAAATTTTCATTTCAAGATTACCCTGTTAAAAATTATGTAATTTCTAAAGAAGTAATAGTGACCAAAAATTCGTATTTCTAAGAACTGATTTTTCAATAGTCAGATAACGTGTATCTGGGGAATTAAATTGGCGGTTTGACAGCTTTTGTAAAGTAAATCTGTCAAACCGATATTTTTATTCCTCAGAAGATAACTGACGATTGAAAAATCAGCCCTAAGTGTTTTATTTTAAGATCAATTTTAGCTTTCATAATTTCCATACTAAATCTCTGTGTATAACCCGACCAAATTAAGTTGTCATTGGTATTGAGCTGTTTAGGAGATGTACACTCATGAATATAAATTTATGGATGTCGGAATAGTAATAATAAGAACAGATCACTTTCAATAATTTTTATAAAAACTGTGTTTAAGTTCATATTAAGAAGAAATCAACCTATCGTTCAGTGTCTCCTAGTATAGTATATTATTCCCTAAACAGCTCAATACAACTTAAGTTGGTCGGGTTATACACGGAGATTTCGTATGGAAAGTAATGAAAGCTAATTTAATTTTCTCTTAAACAACTTAGGAAAATGATTTTTTGGTCACTATAACGTCTTTAGTTCTATTTTTTGTATAAATTTGGGGAGCAATCGCTGAGTTTTTATTATGGAAATCTTGAAATGAAAATTTAACACCGTGACTACCGCCACCCCACTAATGGTTGGTAATCTCGTAAACTACCGGAGTACTAATTTTGAATTACGGTACTAGTTTTCTATGTAGTTTTGAGGGAAGCAACAAGCTCCTCAGACTTGGAATCAACATTCAAAGTCATGGTCCTGCTAAACGAGCGCGCAAACGTTATCATTGTCGATTTCTCGGTAAATACAAACGTTCCTTCAGTTCTGTTTTTTTTTCGAAATGAATGATATACATCGTGTAACAGAATAAACGCAATACCTCCTAAGGGGTCATTGTACTCGTGATTATATGAACAACTTTCACTATGGGACCAACACAAATCGTGAAAAAAAAAATTGACCCATACATTTTTGTGCACGCAACTCGACAAAATGTACTGAACAGCTGTTTTTTTTTTCGCGATTTCGTGGGTAAAAGTTGTTCATAATGATGAGTACAATGACCCCTTAAGAGGTATTGCGTTTATTCTGTTACACGTTGTATAAGGTTACTAATTATTTTATGTTTAGAATAGCTGTAGCGTGCCCCCTTTTTCGGCGCTCATGGTGGTCCTGCTGAATGATGCGTGACCACCTTCAAAGTCGTATTTCTCGAAAACTAACTAAGGTACCAATTTTGTTTTGTTGTTCGAATACTAATTAGTACCAATTAAATACTAATTATTTACCAAATATGGAAGCGATTGGCGTTCGTGGTCCTGCGGTAGTCACGGACCTGAGTTTCAGCAAGTGTTTTATGAAAATCCCTAATCGTGGTTAAGAAGGCTGCCAGGCTCAAATGAAATAAGCTCACGTTAGCCGCATGCACTGTGAACTTTGGGCCAAATCTCCACACAATGGGAGCCCGAAGACGCATGGCGTCGTCGAGGCCCACACAGAGGTGGTGATCAAGACCTGGAAACATACCATGAGGTCAGGTACGAGGTGGCGTGGAAAAGAACTCCTGGAAAGAACTGGGGAGGCCTTAATGGGGCTTTGACAGAGGACTATTTTGCCAAATAAGGCAAAAAATAAAATACGAGGTTTGTAACTTTTTTTGGTGTATTAAATGAAAAGGTCATTATAGTAATATAATCAGATATCGGAAAAGAAACTCTTTCAGCATTTACAAGTAAGTGCTTAAAATCGAGAGTGAAATAAACATATATTTTCGTTTGATTTATTAAAAATTATTGTATTTATCAGACATCATTAGGTGATCTAGCAAGAACTGGGGGGGCCCCATCGACCTCGGAGCCCTGGGCACTTGCCCTGACTGCTCAGTGGAAAAGAGAGGCCTGGTAATAGGACAGTATTGGCGATGCAACGATTACGCACGTGCCTCTAGCGGCAAAATTTAGAAGTTGCCTAAGAACAAAACTTGCAGTGTTACCAACACCAATTTATTAAATTCCCCGAAAATCTATGTGAAATTCGCTAATTTGAGATTCTGTGCAGTTTGGAGAGTTCCCCACACGTTGGCAACACTGTGCGAAAACTGTCAAAGTGTCGTTCTTATACAGCTTCACAATTATTATGACTCTGCATCGCCAATAAAAAAAAAAATGAGTACAATTCTACTTAGTTTCACCTTCGTCGTCTAACAAATCCGCGACTTGCTCTATATATTTCTCCCTGCACTTCTTGGGGTCTTCAGGGTTCAGAGATATCGCGTCATAGGTTCCTTTGTCGTGCACTATGCCGAATTTACCGAGCTCCTTTGCGGAGCCTTCTGTTATGTCGAATTTCTGAAAATAAGAAATTATTTGATTATTAAATTATATCTTTATTAATAATACTAGCTTTTGCCCGCGTCTTCGTACGCGCAATCTCGTTTTTTCCGATCCCGTATAGCCTTCCTCATGAATGTGGCTATCATAATAAATACAAAAATATTTTTTCAAATAACACTGATAGACCTGGTAGTCCCAAAGATTAGCGCGTTCAAACAAACCAACTCTTCAAGCTCTATTATATTAGTATTGATATATATCTTTGGCACTAGACTCTTCTTAAACGGCTGGACCAAATTTTGATGAAATTTTGTTTAAGTAGAACCCGAACTAAGAATGAATGACAACACGATTTGACAGTTGTCCTTAGTTCGGGTTCGGGACTAATCGTAAGTCCATAGGTGATACGGAGTAGAAAACGCCCGACACTAAGGCCGAAACTACGGACTTCGGGCTTAGAGAGTAGACCCCCTGATCACACACCCACTCGCGTCCATGATTGACCAGTCCCAAGTAACTCTGGGGCACAAGTGTAGGCCATGTCTTGGAATAGGATACTGAACACTTTATCCCAGGCTTAATATGTTTATTATGTGGACTCACCTTATATTTAATATGAGGGAACTCTGTCTTGGAAACGTTCTCAGCGTGCGTGATGGCTTCCTGACAGTAGTCTACACCCACCAGGTTTTCGAAGCGTACTCTAGCTAGCGCTGATAGTGTGTATCCATTGCCGCTACCTGGAATAGTACAAGTTCAGATTTAATTATATTTCCTTTTTTTTATAGAGATAAACAATCACAATGGGCCTCATCAGAAGGCTTAAAGTCACCCAAAGGGCAATGGAGAGGGCAATGTTCGTAGTTTCCTTGCGTGATCGAATCAGGATTGACGATATCCGCAAGAGAACCAAGGTAACCGACATAGCCCGAAGGATCGCCAAACTGAAGTGGCAGTGGGCAGGGCACATTGCTCGCAGAACAGATGGTCGATGGGGCCGAAATGTTTTGGAGTGGCGACCGCGTACCGGAAGACGCAGGCAGCGTTGGACAAGGTGGACCGATGACCTGGTGAGGGTCGCGGGTAGCCGATGGATGCGAGACGCACAGGACCGGTTGTTGTGGCGACACTTGGGGGAGCCATGCAGTGGACGTCTTTCGGCTGGTATGATGATGATGATGATAATGATGATATCGAGATAAATGTTTGTTAGGGACTTGCACAATACAAACAAAAAAGTAAAATATATTAACAATTAACAGTAATAGGTAATGAATATAAGCTAACAAACATGGATATTGTCTGTGCGTGACAAAAATGGTCCCTATCTCAGCATACGCTGCAATATCTTAAAAATAAATAACACAGCGCTGGTTTTCTGAAAGGGCCAGTTAGTGGTTCCACGGAAAAACTCACGGAGCACATACTATAAGAAATATACAAATAAAATAAAATATTTATTGTTCTTTTTGTAATGTGTGTTTTCTTTTAATAGTGGACACAGTTAAAGTACCTAGTGTGTTAGGTTATGATATCATCAATTATAATATAGTTTGGAGTCACCAGTCACCGACCACCCTGAAACGCAAAGGGCATTTGTAGGAATTTTAGTCAGTAAGTCTGACACTCCCTTTCGCTCCGCACAGAGCGGGAGAACACATTTTGATGATTTCTCGTCGTAAAAAAATCGGCCAAGTGCGAGTCGGATTCGCGCACGAAGGGTTGTGTAACATTATCTATTAAAAAAAATCACATTTGTTATATGGTACAGACGCTGCTGCTGCTGGTGACAAACAGACGGACAGACAGCGAAGTCATAGTAATAGGGTCCCGTTTTACCCTTTGGGTACAGAACCCTAAAAAGGGATATAATTATCTTGTGGGCTTCAGTATTTCTGCCTGCACCTATGCAATAAAAGTAGAGTATTTTAACTTAAAATCATCATTCAGCCGAAAGATATCCACTGACGGACATAGGCCTCCCACAAGCATCACCACAACAACCGGTCTTATTCATCTCGTATACCGCAGATTCCAGCAACCTTCACCAGGTCTTCATGACACCTTGAGCGATGGGTTCCAAAGAAATAACTTAAAAAGTCATCGACAGCTCACCTAAATCAATAATAGGGGTGTCCTTATCAGCCCCACAGTTACAGATATAGTCAATCACCCTATTAGCACTGTCTTCACCAAACCACACGTCTCCTGGATCACCGTGTTCCACGAAGTTCTTTATTTCCTTGGCATAGGCCTTCTGCCAGTACTCTTTTGTTCCAAGTTCAGAAGGGTCAAGTTCTGAGATGTCCATTGATCTGGAATAAGGGTGAAAGAAAATCTATACATTATGAAGTTTAAGAGTTTGTTTGATTGAATGTGATAATCAGGAACTACTGGTTTGAATTAAATTACTATTTAAGAGTTGGATAGCCCATTTATCGAGGCTTTAGGCTATATAACATCACGCTACAACCAATAGGAGCAGAGCATTCATGTAAAATGTGACGCAGACAAAGTTGCGCAACTTTGTCTGCGTCACATTTTTCATGAATGCTCCGGTTCAGGTCAGCTAGTGAGATATTATTTCATTATTACTGCTGCCTGTGTGGATTTAGTACTTCGCCTCTTTAGAAATTATATTATGTTATTCTGATGTATAAGTCACATTAGGTAAGTACAGTAAAATTTCATCAAAATCTGTTAAGTAGTTTTTGAGGAAAAGAGTTTCAAACATACATCCATTCATCCATCCTCACACGCTTTTGCATCTATATTAGTTAGTAGGGTAATATTTTCTAAAAAAAAATCCCCAAGGGCCAATTCTACTAATTTTTGAACAGCATTTGCATCTCAGTTGCAATCTGTCAAAAATGTGGGAAATTGAGGCTGTTTTGGTAGATTGTTTCAAGTTCCAGTTCTCTTGTTTTGTCATGACCCAGTTCTTCACCTCGATTTCTCCTAATGGTAAGCAATATATGAGGTCTACAATGGAGTAAATACATCCAGAAATTCTTCTGGTGAACATGATGTGTGAACGTGTCATGTTTTCTCCCTCTCATTTTGAAGAAACAGGATTTGTAATTTATTTATTTATATAAGGTACAGTTGGTAAAAAACTACAGTACAGTTACAGTTTGTTTAGGTAAAAAACTGGCCAAGTGCAATTCGGACTCACGCACGAAGGGTTCCATACCAATATGTTTAAAAACGGCAAAAATATTACGTTTGTTTTATGGGAGCCCCACTTAAGTAATTATTTTAATCTGTTTCTAGTATTTGTTGTTATAGCGGCAAAAGAAATACATCATCTGTGAAAATTTCAACTGTCTAGCTATCATGGTTCATGAGATACAGCCTGGTGACAGACAAATGTACAGTGGACTCTTAGTATTAGGGTCCCGTTTTTACCCTTTGGGTACCGAACCCTAAAAAATTATTGCTTATTTTACTCTTTTACCATCGCACTGGTTTAAAAGTTATTTGGAGAGGTTTATGTCCACCGATATCTACACTGTAATGTAATGAATGACTAACATTTGACTGATTTATTTTCAGTGGATTTGTACAATGAAGGAAATCGTGTCTGTCAGTCATAGTTATTGACAGCCCCGGATCTAGGGGGGGGCAAGCCGGGGCCCATGCCCCGGGCGGCAAGTTCAAGGGGCGCCAAACTCACATGTTTGAAAAAAAACTTATTCGATGTGGGTGGTAAAATTATTGAGCTTTCTACATTCGCTCTTGAATTTCGCATTCTCTTGAATCTCTATTTTTCTGCATTTAAGTCGTAAAAGTGACTCCTAAGCAAACTTTGGAAACGTTTTCTTTTCCCCTTTCAAGGATCTAAAATCGACTGAATGTGAGAGTGATCAGAGTTATCTATATAGACCTCCTTCAGTAATACAAAAGCAAAATCTTTGTACCTCTTTTTACGAAAAAAACGCAGGCACAGATAAAGTCTATGGAGAATGAGTCCAGAAAGCTAATATTTTTTTAATAATGCTTAAAAAATTGATAAATTATTAAAAACGTATGGTCGAATTTCGATCACTAGTTAAAATAGTTATCGAAAGTTTCATAATAATAATGTATAAATAAGCAGATGACCCGGTGAAGATCGATTACCTACATATATTTGTGTAAAAACTACTCTAAACCTAACCTACTGAATATACACACAAAATTTCATAAGAATCGATCAAGCCGTTTCGAAGGAGTTTTGTAACAAACACTGTGACATGACACGAGAATTTTATATATTAGAAGAAGTGTGGAAGAGAGGAGGGCGCCACTATCAAGTTTTTGCCCCGGTTTGGAAAAATCGTATAATAGATCCGGGACTGGTTATTGAAATAATAATGCAACTGCTTTGTGTAGCGTCACCTATTATTTTTATTGTTTTAGCAGATATTCTCAAACAATAAACTTATCAAGTAACGCTACACAATGCAATTGCTTTATTATAGTTGAATTTTAAAAAAAAGATTTAGTTTGTTATCGAAAAGGTTAGGATAAAACATTGTGTTGAAAATTGATAAAAACACCACGTTTAAACAGCTATTGAATAATATCTCTTGGATCTACATGTATTAAAACTTACTCACCTACCTGTTTTGTATGTTTTTAAAATAAATTGGAAAACCAAAGTACTTTATTTTGACACGATCGAGTTTATTGTGATGCTGTGGGTCGACGCTTGCGGTGGTGCTCGTGACGTAATTGACGTAAAGTAATACAAAATGGTGGTGGTGGATGTGCTCTGCTCACAGAACACATAGGAGGAAGGGAGGGTGGTGCTAGGAGTGAGGCGTATTTATCGTAACAGATAGAAATAACAGATATGTAAAAATAACAAATAACAATTGTTCCTAACAATTTATTTTATCTGTTACTTTAATAACAGACCCTCAAACACTTACCGCGGCTGTTACTATTATTTCTTTATAACAGTCCCCACACATTCAGACTGTTACCACGTTAACAGTTACCACGGCATCACATCTCTCTTTTCCTCACTAAGGAAATACTTGCTAAAAAGAGAAACACCTATTATTTTTTCGATATCTATTTACTTCTTGCTCTTGCTAAAGCTGTTAAACTACGCTAGAAAGAGAAGCACTTAGTATTTATTAACCCTAAAAATATAGTTGGTGGTCTTATAAGAACCAACAGTTTCTAAAACGTGACTCCTAAACTAGGTCGTATTATCTGCTATACGGCCTGTTACTGTTACTGACCAGTGACCATTATAAAAATACATGTAATTTATTTTATTTTTCTGTATGGCAATTTGTGAATTGTGAAAGAATTTGTGAGAAAAATTGTTTTATCAACAACGCAATGAAGAATTGAGAATTGAATGATTAAAATAGCTCCTAAGTGAAATAGTAATCGTTTCCGAATGCGTATTCATTGGTTTGACGGAATTATTCGCAAAACTATCCAGGGATTCACGATTTTCTTGACGAACCAGTATGTAATTCAATTTTATTGAGAGTAATTTGCCTGGTTTGTTGGTTAGCGTAGTCATTTAGAGTAATAATTTAATAATATTGTTTTCAAGGTTTGCGATGGAACCAAAAACAATTACAGTGATCGTGTCAGGACTTCTTTATTGTCTTTGGGTCTTTGGTTTGACGGGATTGGTTGCAAAGTGTTCCTTGCATATTATTATGTTGTATGACTTTATGCTAAAAAGAATAACGGTGATATTCAATTGAATGGTTTTTGGCTGGTTTCTTTGTTGAAATTTTTAAATTCTGAATTTTCCCGCTAAAGAGAACGAAAGATTGAGAGAGAATTCTGATTTAAAAAATTTGGGAAATATTTCTAAGGTGTTTACGACGTACCTACTAGTGTTTAGTGTTCAATAATTCTACCTCTTCTTTTACATTATGTTGGGGTCTGTTTCTAGTAACCGGATGGCAACAATATAAATAAACGTAATTCTTCTACATTTATGACATAATCTCGACATTCTTAGTCAATAGTTAGGATACGATTTTCGACTTTAAACAGAAAATGATAAAGAAGCTATTCGATTGAGATATAAAAATACGTATTTATCGTCCGTAAACAAATAACAGGCTGTTATTTGATAACAGATATTTGGAACTGTTATTTTTGAGTAACAGTAACAGTGATAACAGATATCGAGTTTTACCTGTTACGACCCATCTCTAGGTGGTGCTGCTCCCTGTAAAAGTGTTCTGTCTCAGTCTGTGGTGCTGTTCTGCTGCTATTTTTTTTTTATGCACCCCGAAGGGAAGGCTATAGTCTTTTGACCACATTGCCAAATCTTACGTTTTTAAGTTCATTTGCATTAGAAAGCGGGTGTAACACATTCTAACGTTTGCTGGAGTATTTGGCAGCAAATATAATGAGTCAGCCTTCTCGGTAGGCTTCACTGTCACTGACTGTGGTAGTCATACTTCATTATTATTCACAGCTCCACTTTACCGAGATCGCGTCTACGTTCCAATGATTTCACATATTGGCCAGTTGCGTAGACACTTAAGACATAAAACTAAACCAATTTTACATCACAATACCCACTAGGATTCATTTTGTGAATAATTAAAACAGCTATTAAATTGCACTAATTGCTAAAATCCCACCAAAAACTCCGCTATGAATTCAAATTCAATGAATGCTTGTGCCGTAGACACAGGCCGTAGATGTGAATCACATCTACGGCACAAGCATCTGACAACACTACTGAGCATAATCACATCATGTGATTATGCTCAGTAGCAGTGGCGGCCTTAGGGGGTGGCGAGCAGGGCCACCACCCGGGGCCTCGCTCTTGCAGGGGCCTCGTGCAACCCGAGTTTAACAATGAAATGAGTTATTTCGGATTCATCATTTCTTTTTTCCCAACTAGATATTGGGGTCGGCTCCCAGTCAAACCGACTTTTTACTTTTTACTGAAATTTTACTCGGAAAAGCCGCAATCATTATCAGAAATACCTACTTTCGATTCATATTCCTTACCTAAATTTAAAAGGGCCTCGCGAAGGTCTTCGCCCAAGGCCTCGCAACGATAAAAGCCGCCGCTGCCGCGCTGCTCAGTAGCATAAGCAGGGATAAAAGTATTGTCAAATGTATTTAGAAAATTTTATTTCTACCATAAAATCGATTCTTTTGAAATCAGGATTTGATGAAACTCTATGTACTTAAAATAGCTTTTATACCTCTACTAGCTGTTCCCCGCGGCTTCGCTCCCGTCACCTACCCTACATCTACCCTCCACCTACTCTACACCTACCCTACACCTACCCTCCACCTATATAGTTTGGTTCCGCTTAGCCCGTTCCATCATCGGACCACAAGACGTACCTATGGCGATGCGCCACCGGTACATGGTGGACATCCCACCCACACGCACAAAGCGTTTTGGGAATACATTCATTGTGCGTACAGCTAAGGAGTGAAATTCTCTGCCGGGGTCTGTGTTTCCCGATAGCTACGACCTGGGAGTCTTTAAGTCAAGAGTGAATAGGTTACTTCTAGGCAAGCGTGCTCCATCTTCGACCACATCGTCGCTTACCATCAGGTGAGATAGTGGTCAAGCGCGTGCCTATCAATAATTAAAAAAAAAATATATATAGTACTTCGTCAGGTTTCTGATCTCCTGGTATTTCCGAATCTTTAGCGTTTATAATTCCAGCCCCGGCAATACTTTGACATGTTTCTGGTCTCCTGGTACTTGATGTTTCTGGTCTCTTGGTACTTGTGAATCTGTAGTAAGGCAGCAGCGGCTCTGAATAGTGAATTTCCACTTCATCCTCAGTCTCCATTAATCCATGCCACTTCCCGGGATAAAAATTAGCCTATTTTTTATTCATATCCTGGAATAAAAAATAGGCTACTTTTTATCCCGGGAAGTGGCATGGATTAATGGAGACTAACTACATGTGTGCCAAATTCAATAACCATCCTCAATAACCACCCCCCACCTAGTTCAATAACCATCGTCTTAAAATTGATTTTAAGACGATGGTTATTGAACTAGGTATTAATGATAAAATGAATGGAGAAAACAAACGTAGAACATTGGTACTTTATAAATTAATCCTACTAATATTGTAAAGGTGAAAGTTTGTTGTATGTTTGTGTAACAATCAGGCAAAAACGGCTGAAGGGATTTGAGTGAAATTTGGCACACATGTAGTTAGTCTCCATTAATCCATGCCACTTCCCGGGATAAAAAGTAGCCTATTTTTTATTCCAGGATATGAATAAAAAATAGGCTAATTTTTATCCCGGGAAGTGGCATGGATTAATGGAGACTGAGGATGAAGTGGAAATTCACTATTCAGAGCCGCTGCTGCCTTACTACAGATTCACAAGTACCAAGAGACTAGAAACATCAAGTACCAGGAGACCAGAAACATGTCAAAGTATTGCCGGGGCTGGAATTATAAACGCTAAAGATTCGGAAATACCAGGAGATCAGAAACCTGACGAAGTACTATATATATATTTTTTTTAATTATTGATAGGCACGCGCTTGACCACTATCTCACCTGATGGTAAGCGACGATGTGGTCGAAGATGGAGCACGCTTGCCTAGAAGTAACCTATTCACTCTTGACTTAAAGACTCCCAGGTTGTAGCTATCGGGAAACACAGACCCCGGCAGAGAATTTCACTCCTTAGCTGTACGCACAATGAATGTATTCCCAAAACGCTTTGTGCGTGTGGGTGGGATGTCCACCATGTACCGGTGGCGCATCGCCATAGGTACGTCTTGTGGTCCGATGATGGAACGGGCTAAGCGGAACCAAACTATATATTTATTAATTATGAATTAACAATGTTGGGAATCAATACCTATTATCCGTGTTTTCTCCTTGCAATCCACAAAAATATCAAGATCAAGATTTTTGTGGATTGCAAGGAGAAAACACGGATAATAGGTATTGATTCCCAACATTGTTAATTCGTATGCATAATCGACTTAAATAGTTTAGAGATCGCGAGACATGGAAATCACCTCGCATTGAGAATTGAGATAGATGTCTAATGCCATAACGTCATAACGTCACATCAAATATCAGAAGTGTGTTCGGTTCATTGCCAAAGACGTTAAAACTATAAATTGAAACAAAAATATACCCAACACAAATTCATTTATTAAATTAATTAATAATAACGCTAAAACTAACATAACATAACGGAAACTAGATACAAGTATATTTACAAATACCTTGAGTTTTTCGTCTCTGATAAATACGTTTTTAACATTCAGCTAACTACCAATATTGTTCAAAACACACAAAATATAATAAAATTACACAAAAAAATGAGGAATGCTAGAATAATTGCGGCCAAATGATAATATTCCTGCGATTGCTTTGCAAAACAGGCTTTTGGCGCAAGTTATATTTTGTGGGGCCTTTTCTAGGGAGGACAAATTTTGTTGCCGCAACGCCATTTTGAAGCTAAATGAAGTATTATTTTTGGAACCACAGTAATATACCAAATTGTCATCGGTTTCATTATGTACCCAGAATAAATTAGATTACACTACAATTTCGAAGATATATTTATCATCAAATCCTCGAAGCCACGTAGTCAGGCTGAAAAGAGAGAGAAATAATATTTAATAATGGCGTGACACAACGTAATGTCACGCATATATTCACCGAAAGGTTAGGCAGAGGCGTACCTATATATATAGTCACAAACCATTTATTCGTATTAATCGGGTAATACAAAACCAACGAGAACCGTGAATTTATTTGGGACTACCTGACCAGCGCTACTGCTCCGCTCCTTTTCGCCGTAGCGTGAAGTTATACTATAGCTTACAGCCTTCTTCGAGGAATGGGCTATCCAACACTAAAATCATGTTTCAATTCGGACCAGTATTTCCTAAGCTTAGCGCGTTCAAGCAAACAAACTCTTCAGCTTTATTATTAGTATAGATGTATAGATCTGATGGATAAAAAATCAATACCTATACTCAGCCTGAGGCTTGGCTATCAGTGACTATTTTCGTTATCGGATCAGTACTTAAAACTTCATTTCTTTTCGCTAGCCAATGCTTCCCCACTCCGGGATAAAGAAATCCCTTCAAACTTAATTTAAAAAATTTAGTATAAACAAAACAGAAATCAAGAAACACTGTCGGGAAATATTTGTGAATTTTTGCCAGGTTACATAATTATGTTCAGTAAGGTGGAATCTTTACCTGTCCGGCCCCGGCGACACACCGGTGTGTCGCGAATTAATCGCGAATTTAATGTTTATTTACATATACATAAGATTTACTTTATATTAGGGAATTTTCACATGTTGGGCCCGAGTGGTGATACAAAACGAACAAAAGTACTTACAGACACAAACCAATAAGAATCCTTTTTGAATATGAGGCGAGAGATGAATCCCATTTCGGAAGCGGGTGCAATGGCATGTAAATGAAGATGCCTCACGCTACGGAAAGGCGGCCAATGGTATCCTAGTCGAGCATCGGACAGCGATAAATTATTTTTCGCTAATTGCTCGTGAGCAACCTCCAGCATTTTGGCAACTGAAAACAAATAAAGGAACATATTTGATGTTGTTAGCAAACTGATCCATAAAGTGAACAAGCCTATTTATTTATTTCAATGTCAATTTTTTTTTTCTGGACCGGCCCTTTTAGTGTTGCCAAGTTTTCTAAATAATGTTTTACCACAACTTATGGTTAACTAAATATTCATGGAAAGTTGTGGATTAAATATAGAATTATTTACCGTCAGGAACATCAGAGGGGCGTTCTTACGAGTACATTATTATAAAAAGAAGATTTTGTCAAGTTTTTTTTTTATTATTGATAGGCACGCGCTTGACCACTATCTCACCTGAAAATGTTCAGGAACTTGTCACAATCTGCGTGGATGGTGAAATTGAGTTACAATAAACCAATGTACTATTATGGTACGTTAAGGTGAAAGCGCCAGGGTAGCCCGCGAAATTCAAATTTTCTTACGTTTTTTGCAATTTGCAGGTCAGTATCAGGTTGTGAATGTTGGTCGAAATATGATTCGCGGCCGTAGCAAGTATGTACTTACAGAACTGTAATCATTAAAATTATCAATACAACTTTCTCAGTTAGAATTAATGCCAAATGTTATGATTTCATGAAATAATACATTTGTCATCAATTCTAACTGAAAGAGTTGTATTGATGATTTTAATGATTATAATTTTATAAATAATACTTGCTACGGCAAAATTTGAATATAGCAAAACTGCATATTGCAAAAACCGTGAGAAAATTTGAATTTCGCGGGCTACCCTGGCGCTTTCACCTTAACTGAAAAACTGACTAATATCATGATGATCACATTGGTAGATATTTCTTGCTAGAGAAGCACACAGAAAAACATTTTTTTTTGCAAGAAATCGGGGAGTTCGTAATAGTGAATTACGCCACCCCACTATCAGAATTGATTGATAACAGTTAATCACTTTTTAAGCTAACTAGTTCTTAATTAGAATTTGCACTAAATGCACTTACTGAGATCCTTATCATTCCTTGTTAAGCATTTAACGTCTTCAATATGGCGTTTAGGTATAATTAGCAGATGTAACTTGCTCGCAGGCCTAATATCAGGAAATACGCAAACGTCGTCGTCCTCATATACTATTTCCGTACTTTCGACCTTGTTAACTATATTACAGAATACACAAGGTGGTCTTTGGACAACGGGCGTAGTCATTTTTAAAAAAAATGCTAATAATTTCTCCGTTTTCGATGTTTTGTTTTGCTTTTCGCGAATGAGAAGTGCTACTATCGCTTAACGTCTTATCTATCACTGTCAAATGTCACTTTGACGTTTGTGGTTGGACTTAGGATTGAGTGCGTTCAATTCACATTGATTTGTGCCAATGTAATAATGTTCATCCGCTGGCATTTACAACAAAAATACTAACGGTGAACGGCGACAAAATCTTTTTGATTCAAATATATTCCTGACGCTCGATTTATTGTGGGCAAAAGAAGAATCCCTACTATAGGGCAAGGGAAAGAAAAGGCGAGTTTTATCAATATTATGAAGAACAGAGACAATGTCCTGACAAATTCTACGACTACACCAGAATGAGTGTAGAAACTTTTGACTAGACGTATTCTTGAAGCTATCAAGGGCGATTTGGAGTCTGGAATTAATCCAAAACGATATAGAGGTATATCTCCAGCAGAAAAATTATACTTGACGCTAGAGCACGTCCGTGAACATTCGACACAGCACAAAAATAAATTGCACAACACTACAATGCAGACGCGGGGGCGGTCACCGTTTGACTGGAGTGCACCGCTCGTTGCCCGCACCCGCGCCGCTGCCGCGCCGTTGTTTACGAGGGCCGGTCCGCAATTTAGCAACGTTATTAACGAATAATATCGTTGCTAAATTGATGAGTACAACTGTAACGTCATGAGACGTTACGTGTAACGTATCATGACAACTGAATAGACTGGTATTACGTTTAGTCGGTTATCTAAGTCACGTGGTTTTTTTTGTTTACCTTAGTTAACTACCTACTCGGATGGAGTATAGGTGGAGCGATGATCTTCGCAGTATGGCTGGTAGCAGCTGGATGAGAGTTGCTGGAAATCGAGTTGAATGGCGTGCACTAGGAGAGGCTTATACCCAGCAGTGGGCTGCTATAGGCTGATGATGATGATGATGATATGTACTTATTGGAATTTACTGCGTAAGAAACGATTTTCATATTTAGCCCGCGGGTAATGAGCAGTAAAAAAAAAGTGAGGCGTTACGTTCGTTTGTGTTACATATTTATATCTTTTAATATATTTTCTAACTTTGGTGGTACGAGGAGTTTCTACTATGAAGTGAAGTGAAATAAAGTGGCGTAAAGTGAAGTGAAAATGAAGTAAAAGTGAAATGAAAGTGAAGTGAAGTGGACTAAAGTAAAGTGAAGTGAAGTGAAAGTGACGTAATAGTGAAGTGACGTTGAGTGCATTGTGTTTACAACAATAAGTGAAGTGTAGTAAACTCCAGTCGTGCCTCAGAGCTGACACACACATTTTTTATCCCTGCAGTGATAGCTCCCTTGTTAAGCTTCCGAAATCCACGCGGGAGAAGCCAGGTGCAAAACCTAGGGGGTAAAATAATTGCAAACAACAGTTGAAACCTATGATATTGTAGGTATTATTTTTCTAGAACACCGTTATGTTAAATAACCATGTTTGGCGTTCATATTGTTTCAAATGACGTCACAATAATAAATTGGCGTGAAAAATGTGCGCTACTATGCGAAATACAAATATTTTTCGTACAAAAGATAATTGCATGTAGGTTCTAGGTATTATGGGAGTTTTAATGTTAGAAGTAAGGTTGACGACTCTTCTTGTCAAAATTACCTTTTGAAGACGTAATACGAGGACGGGGCGCAGACAGGGCACAGACACAGATTTGTAAAACTTATAGAAAAGACGAGGCACAGACGAGGTGCGGACGTGACGTGGTGTAGGTACAGTTCGCGTCAAATAACTGTGCCCCTCTGAAGTTGGCTACGAGTGGCTGCGTAGTAGTCAAAATTATGAACAAACTGCAACTGCGCATGCGCAAGAGACATCGGGGCGGGGATTATGGCGGCGCGATTTTATGTCTCAGTCGCTCGTTTACGTTCGATGCATGCTTGCGTTCTGCTTGCTCCCGTCTACGTGACTGCACCTGCGCGATCTTTGCAAATGACTAACTTCAGAGGGGCAAAGTAATTTGACGAGAGCTGTAATACGAGGACGGGGCGCGGTCAGGGCACAGATGGGGCGCCTTCGCGACTTTGTAAAACATATAGAAAAGACGAGGCATAGACGAGGCACGGACGTGACGTACTTAATTGTGGTGGTGTAATTGTGTGTGACAGCGACGCGCGAGTCCCGGCACCCGCGCCCACCACCCCGCACCCCCGTTCTCGTCCGTCTTTCGTCCGCTCGCGTCCGTGCCCTGTCCTTTCTGTATGTTTTACTATGCCCTATTGTAAAACAGAGCAGACGAGTAAGCGTCGTGTCCGCGCCCTGTCCTTTCTATATGTTTTGCGTGCGACGCTTCTATACATTTTGTGTGAAAAGGACGCGGAAGAGACATAATATGACCGCGCCCCGTCCTCGTCTTACGTCTTTTGTGTGTGTCCAGCGCCTTACATACCAAAAGGTACTTTTAAATATCTTAATCATTTATTGCAATAAGTAAATCTTTTTTTTTCTTTTTAAAAACGTTGCCCCCTAAGAATTTCTCCTGTTTTTTGGGTGCGTTTACAAACATAATACATACAAAGCATTAAAACCACTATGAAAGCGCTATAAAAGAGATTCTATGATCTTTGGCAGCTGTCACGGATTGTCAGAAGCCAGAAAATCTGACACCAGTCTTGTCAAGAAGTACCGTGTTACCCAGTTAGGTAATGGGTTGTGGATGTCAGACAGGCAGTTGCTCCACGTATAATACTGGTATTCAGCTGAATCGGGTCTGACTGGAAGCCGACCCCGATATAGTTCGGAAAAGGCTAGGCAGATAATGAGACCATTAAAAGTATAGAGCCCAGAGGGTGACGGGATCCGAACGAATCCTCGCGGATCATACTGGCCGGGGAAGCGTAACGAAATGGCAAGCACTCCAGCACCCCCGGCCGAAGGTAGCTGCAGCACAGCGCGTGTGGTTTTAGTCAGAAGCCCCTTATCATCAAAATAACCTTTTTTTTATGGATGGGAAATCATGAAATGACTCCTGCCGCTCTGGGTGGAGTGGGAGGGATTGTCAGACTCTTACTGACTAAAACCCATCCGTGCTCCTCGTAGTGCCCTTTGCTTTCCAAGGCCGCGGTACTTAACTCTTTCGAACAAAATCCGCAACCCTCGCATATCATAATAACCCTGACACTCCCTCCCGGAGTGGGAGGGAGTGGCAGATTCTGACTGAATAAAACCCAGCTGTGTTCCTTCAAATGACCTTTGCCTTCCACAGTCGCGGTTACAAACAATTCCACTACCCTATGAAGCACTGGTCTCAGCATACCCACTCCGTCCGTCTGAGAGACCCCTGCGCCCGTCCCAAGGCGTAGAAATCCATGAGGGTATCAACATGTAAAAAACCGGCAAGTCGGCAAGCGTGTCGGGCCACGCGCAGTGTAGGGTTCCGTAGTTCCCGCAAACCATGGCCAAATAATCAGGTTATTGCTAAGTGAGCTTTTGTAAGCTTTTGAGACAAAATTTAAATCTTGTATTAAACGCACACTATGCAGGCAAGCATATTATAAGTTAGGGGAGTATATTGAAGATAAAAATGCTTGGCTCAATGCTGGTCCTGCTCCACAACGCCACTAGGTAGCCACTAAGGGCTCAAAGTAATCTGTTAGCATTTCGTAATATTGTTGGACCGGCTGAAGATTGTAAGAATGCAAATCTTTTTCATTGTATAGATGCAACTAATTTAACATTGTATAATTTCATGCACATGTGTGAGTACTGTGTAGCTTTAAACTATAAAGATCATTTTGGGTAGGTCTTTGACTTGAATGTACCCTGGCGATTGGGGATGTCATGCTCACTCAAAAGTCTGGCTGATGGTGGCGCATGCGTTGGATCATTTGGCTCCCTAAAAAATGGTTGAGCCGAATGGTGCTAGCGTATGCGTCATGTTCGTGAACGGGCGCCGTCAGCTGAGACTGGTCATCTCTCGGCTGCCATGGTTTATTTTAATTATTTCTTTGAATTGTTTCTTTTTTTACTCCGGACTCTTTTATCCTGCACGTCTTTTACATCGTTCTCACATATATGTATAATTTCAATATGAATGATGTAACCATAATTTTGTAACAAAATATCATTTTTAAAAGAGTGTCCGTGGAGTTTCTTGCACGTTCTTCTCCATAGAGATCTACGCTTTGGAACGTGCAAATAGCTTCATCTTTTTGACCGACCGACCTTGACAATTCAAAAGTGCCTGTAAATGGTCTAATTGAAATAAATGCTTTGACTTTGACTTTGACTTTGAAAAAAGTGTTTCTGAGCTAAACCGCGGACAGACATACAGACGACAAACACGAACATGGTGAAACTATTCGAGTTCCTTGTTGACTACAGAACCCAAAAAAATGTCTCTATACTTAAACGAATACACAGACAAAACGACTTTGTTTCACACTATTTAGAGATTCGAGCAGCCAACAATGAATTAATTTTTGAATTACTTACGCCTTTGTATTGTTTCACGATAATTAATTATGTTTAATCAATATGGTAGACTTCACACAAAATCTTTTGTTATTAATTTACTTATTAGTTGCTTATTTTGTTTGGGTGTCTACGTCATAGATACCGAGGTCACGAGCATATCAATTAATGCGCAGAAGCTGTCCACTGCTGGGCATAGCCATTGGCGTCTCTAGGATTTTTTGCCAGGGGTGGCCTGGCCTCTAACCTAAGATTCGACACCCAATATGTACAGTCGCAAATTTTGGCACTAGGTCTCGGACAGGTTTGATTTTCTTTAAGAGCCTTTACGCGGTACGGCTTTTCATACAAACTTTCAAATCCTTATTTTTTTAAATCAATTAATCGATTTTAATAAAACTTGGTATACGCATACCAAGTTGTACTAAAATCGATTAATTAAAAAATAAATATATAAATAATATATAATAAAAATAAACGCTAGATATCTAGGTCTAACTGAGGAAGTGTAGAATGCCAGAGCGAATGAAGCGAGTTCGATAATTTTTCATTGTGGATGAACATCTACTTAACAGTATTAACTAAAATTAACAAATATACTAAAAAATTCGTCCTCAATGCTGTCAGCTGGTAATGTGCCGAAGAGTTGAATAAAAGCCAGCTCTTGGATCGCGGGAAGTGTCAACCAGCCGTTTCGAAATTTCTTTGAAATGGCAACTTCTTCTGCTTTAGGCTTATGAAGGTTGTCAGCAAAAGTCATCGGTAAGAGGAGGGAACTAGGTTGTGTACCCTACTTAGGTACCACGAGGCTTGAAGCAATCCCTGCAAGCTAGGACCGTGGGATCTTCAGATGGATGGCCAGTCCGACCCTGTCAATGTCCTCTATGTGTTTTTAATCGACTTCAAAATAAAAAACATTTTCATAAAAAAAGAAACCGACTTCCAAAAAACACCACAAAGTTCAAAATAACTCTAATTTCGGAAGTCGGTGTCAAATAACGACGAAGCAACCAAAAACACCGACTACCGAAATTATATTTTTCACTTTTTAGTGGTACCCCACACCTAACAACACCACTGGGATGTCACAGGAAAGCAAAAATACGCAATTTCGTAAACATGGATGATTTTTCCACATATTTTTTCCAGCTATTTGGATTTAAAAAACCAAACTACTGAACCGATTTTGATAAAATTTCAATGGGACCAAATGGAAAAAATCAGGACAGTACAATTTATTGCGACCTAAGATGGTTTAATGACCGGCCTGTGTATATTGTAGGGTAATATAATATTAACTTTGTAGATTTCTCGGTAGTAGATTATACAGGATTACTCATGATGAGAAACAACTATATTTACATATTATAATAAAAAAATACACAAAACTTACAACAAACTAAAATATAGCATCAAAAAGTCCTCAACGCTGTCAGCTGGTAAGGTGGAGATGGCAGCATTGCCACGTTGAATGGCAATGCTTAGTCTCTGCCCAAAGTTAAAGTCAGCTCTTGGGTCACGGGGAGTGTCAACCAGCCATATCAAAATTTCTTTGAAAAGGCTGTGAGCACAAGGGCCCCACAGCCCGAGGGTTTCAACCCCAAACGGCTCGAAAATATAGTTACATGATTTTTTTTGCCGTTGTTTTATTGATAATGGTACGGAACCCTCCGTGCGCGAGTCCGACTCACACTAGGCCAGTTTTTTATCTCAATATTTGGCTCAGTAGTTTCATAGATAAGAGGTCATTGAATCAAAGAGGTCAGAATGGTCATTATTCATTTATTTTTATACTAGCAGTGCCCGCGACTTCGCATGGATGTCGGAAAAATTTGTACGTACAGAGGAATGAGGAGACTGGTTGCTCATGACTTAATAATAACAGCCGCAAGGGTTGATATTAAGGTTAAGTAATGCTTGCCGAAGTCGGCCTGTAGATGGCTGACCATTTTAACATACCGAGATTCCTTAGTGCCTCGGATAACATGTTAAGTCGTTGGTCCGTCTGTCATTTGTAGGTCTTTGGCAGACGTTACGGATTGCCAGAAGCTAGAAAATCTAACACCAGTCTGGCCAAGAGGTACCTACCGTGTATCCCAGCCCAGTTATTAGGTTGTGAAGGTCAAACAGGCAGTCGCTTTACGTACCTTAGGTTGTGAAGGTCAGTCAGACATAAAAAAAACGTACGTACGTAAAGCGTTACGTACGTAGATACGTTTTTTTTTATGGGTGGGAAATCATCAAGTGACTTCTCCCGCTCTGGGCGGAGCGGAAGGGAGTGTCAGACTCTTACTGACTAAGAGCCACCCGTGATCCTCCAAATGCCCTTTGCTTTTCAGGGCCGCGGTAACTCTTTCGAACATAATCCGCAACTATGGCAGCGCTTTACGTACCTAAAACAATGGTATTCAGCTGAATCCAGTTTGACTGGAAACCGACCCCAACATAGTTGGTGAAAGGCTAGGCAGGCGATGATATTTTTAGTACCTACTGAATGAATCGACCCAGTAAATCGTAATGCTCGCCGAAGTCGGCCTGTAGATGGGTGACCATCATAGGTAACCTACCGAGACTCCTCCGTGCCTCGGAAAGCACGTTAAGCCGTTGGTTCCAGCTGTTATTTGGAAATCTTTGGCAGTCGTTACGGATTGTCAGAAGCACAGAACAGATAAAGAAGGTCAGAAGCTAGAAAATCTGACACCAGTCTTGCCAAGAAGTACCGTGTGGGTTGTGGAGGTTTGGTAGGCAGCCGCTCCACGTAATATACTGTTATTCAGCGGAATTCGGTTTGATTAAGAGTTGACTCCAATAAATTTGGGAAAAGGCTAGGCACATGACGATGTTAAATAATCGTGCACAGTTGAAGGATTCAGTCACATTATGCCAAAGAAAAGTTAAATAATTGATTGATGTAGGAATGAGCGAAATTGAATGAACTTAGATACGTCTTATATGAATTGGTACTTTTTTAAATTTACGAATTTAGACTCGAGACCCTATCAGAGACTTGTAAGTTTTTATCCCTAGCGAGCAACAATGTTTCTAGGAATCGTGTGAGAGTCATAATCTGACGGAAAATCTTAACACCGCGATTGAGAAAAACGCGTCATCGCGTCGTTGCAACGCCATCTATCGACCATTTGATAAACTGACAAAATATTTGGTTTTATAGGGAGATGTTAAATAAGGAGCCCATTATGTAACAAAAAGTAACGTCATGGTATTAAAATGTTCATTTTTATTTTACTACTTATTAAAAGTTTCACAAATAACTCAACAATTTGTTTTGATGTTATTTTCATGCTTACCTGCATTTTATCTTTCTCAATAGATGTCGCCTAAGAGTCGGTCACCGCAACGCTTAGTGCTGTATGAAGTTCCTTACTAAAATTAAAAATCTTTTGATTTTGTTTGTCGATTTTGATGAAATAAACGCTTAATGTTATTCGGGTTAACACTTAATATTTTTAAGAACTTAGCTTTCGAATTCAATCAGTGGTTTTGGCGTGATGCTGACTCAAACATATGGACTAACAGACAAACAGATAAACCGACAAACAGACAAAAATTTCAAAAATGGCATTTTTGTGTTTTATACCTTTTTCCTAACATTTCTCAGTTATTTTTATGCGAAAATAGTCAATGTACAGACACGGCAAATCTACGATTTTATTATATGTATAGATAAATAATTTTTATAAAAAAAATTTTAGAACTAAATATTTATTTAAAAATTTTAGCGTTTACCGTTTTAGCGTGAAAGCGTAACAGACAGACAGTTACTTTTTTTTTTTTTTAAACTTAGATTAGTATATTAGCATCTATTAATTTACATTATAGGTGTTCTTAATGAGTCTTTATACAATAAAAGTTGAAAAATGTCCTAGTTTGTAATTTTAGTCATCATTTCCAATAAATTAAACATAGTATAGCATCATAAGCATAAAAATCTGTGCAGTTTAGCAAAATCAATATCATGTATTTGGACAAATTTAATTGAGATTTTTATGAACAAGTCTAAATGTTTTTTTAAAAAGAGCAGTTTCAGCTTTAAATAAATTTAATATTTATGAACAAGACTAAATGTTTTTTAAAAAGAGCAGTTTCAGCTTTAAATAAATTTAATATTATTACCTAAATCAATAATTATGACTACCGCTGCCGCCTTGATGAAAATATATTTAAATATTTCCCTCTTGTCATCTCCTTAGCCTCTTCAAGACTTCTCCCGAGTTGATATGCCAGGTCATGGAGCGGACTGGTAGACAGTGAGCCCAATTGTTGCATATAGTTATAATCCCCCTTTGCTCTTTGCTTAGTCTCCTCCATCGTGGAGCAAAGGGGCCACCCTTTGCTCCACGATGGAGGAGACTGGTTGTTGCTCGGCAGGGGGGCGAATTCCGACACTCCAGGAATTTGCTCAGGCCACAATTCTGGTGAAGCACGATCCAGTTTCTCCGAGCTGAACAAGCTTTCTTCTAACGACGTCAATGGAATATCATCATATGGTGTTGGTTCTTCTTGAACAATGGTATTTTGTTTCGCGGCGATTTTCCAATTTTTGACACTTTCGCATAATATTAGTAGGGAAGTAGGGATTTAAACCCTCTCAATAAGACCTTTCCTTTGATATGTCACATGGTACAGTTTTATTTTTTATTTCCTATTTTGTAACCCGAAAGTGACCCCTCATACTCAACAGTTGATTATTTACTTAGTTTAACACGTCTAAGCTCTGTTTCGGTCACAGATGTTCATATGTGTACCAAATTTCAATAGAATCGGTCCACTAGATTCGGAGAAAATTGGCTGTGACAAACGGACAGACAGACAGACAGACAACCGAGTGATCCTATAAGGGTTCCGTTTTTACGGACGTTCGGAACTCTAAAAACGAACAGGAACGTGACATTCAAAAAAAAAAATTGCGCGCCATTAAACTGTTTCCCGCCCAATTATTTTACGAAACAAAAGATGGAAAGAGGCCGTATTTTAAATTAACACTTAGGTACGAATAAAATCCTTACGAAAAATCAACAAAACACGTTAATTAAATACGTAAAATAAAGAAAATCGGTTTAATTTCGGCAATATATCAAGACTGTGTTGACTCAGTTGGGTGGAAACAAAAGATTTTGGCAGGTTTTGTATTGCGCCATATAAAACAGAATGCGCATTTCGTTAAGTAAATCATTTTCAAAATGAAGTGGGTTGCGGTGTTACTGTTTGTGGTAAGTTTAAAACATTGTCTATTCATTGTTATGCGTTTATTTTAGAGTGAAAAGAAAGAACTTATTTATTTGGCACACACAGCACACACAATGTTACACATATAACGATACCGCATTCGACACAATGATATTGTGTGCCCCACGGTTGCGCTAAATAGGTACAGTTCAGGAAAATGCCGGACAAACAAGGAGTTGCCTGACGCTGGTTTTCAACTGAACCTTATAAGAGAGTGCATTAAATAGCCTCTTTGAAGGTAGTGTATGAACACCATGGCCAACAGGTCCATGTCCCAACACTCTTTTAGCATTGCGCACGCTCGCTTCATCATAGACCTCATCCATCGCTTTCCATCAGGCGTGATCGAGTTCAAGACCTAGGCCATTCATCAATAAAAAAAAGAAGCATGCAGCCCTGAATTTCCTCAGTGCCTGCTTATTTTAAATTAGCGAGCTCACTTCGCCGCCCACAGATCCACTTTAATTACGGAACTTTTACGCATAAGTAAGTCACTAACTTCATCTTTGTAATATGATTGGTCAAATGAACAACTAATTCTTCCGAGGTTAGAAGGCCGAGCTCGCTTCGCTCGCTCATTCATCTTTATTCTGAAGCTTTCATTGCAACATTATAGTCTACTAAGCGACTCCTATTTTTGTGTGAAAAAGAAAATCTAACTCATCGGAGGTGCTAATATTTTCAAGGCTTTTTTTCCTTTACCGTATTGAGAGCAGTGATGGATACAGCGTAGGTACATACTTTCACAATCATAAGTCCATAACCCGCGGCGTTACATCTCAGCGACCACTGCTCATTGTTGCTGAAGTTTCCTTTTTTTATTGTGTAGTGAATTTATATTTTTTCATTATAAAATGTGTTCCGTATGGTGTATCCGTGGCATCGCAGGCCCTATCGGAAAACCAGCGCTGTGATATATTTTTTTTAAATATCGCAGCTTATGCTGAGATAGGGACCTTTTTGGCCTCGCACAGAATATATACGATGCTTTTGTTATTTTTATTTTTAATAAATTTTTATTACCTACCTACCCGTCGTTAATTTTATTTTATTGTTTTACTTTTTGTTTGTCTTGTGCGAGTCCCAAATAAATATTTTTCTTTCTTTCTTTCCTTATTGACCCCCACCAAAAAATAGGGGCGGTGTCTGTCTGTGGCATCGTAGCTCCCCAAAAAAAGAGAAATAAAAAATAAAATAAAAATACTTACTTTATTTCAGACCTTGATTCATGTTGTGTATTAAACAAAGTTAAAGCTATGTTAGTAAAAAGTCAACGCCTCTAACCTGTAATTTTTAGGGTTCCGTGTGACTCCGCTGTCCGTCTGTCAGTCCGTCTGTCCTTTAACCGCGACAGCTAGACAGTTGAAATTTTCATAGATGATGTATTTCTGTTGCCACTATAACAACAAATACTAAAAACAGAAAAAAAATATTTTAAGTGGCCCCACTTAAAATATTTTTTTTCCCATACAACAAACGTATTTTTTTTGCCGTTTTTTTATAGATAAAATGGTATGGAACCCTTCGTGCGTGGGTCCGACTCGTCCGACTTGGCCGGTTTTTTTAGCCCACATATCATAATTTATCTTGAAACATTTTCTTTCTATTCCACAGGCTCTGGCCATCGACAGTTTGCCAGGTAAGTTCTTCTTTTATAAAAACAGGTTCAGCGGCCCTACCATGACGTGTTAAAGCGTGAGTAGTTCGAGCGAGAAGAAGGGATGGAGCTATACCTACACGCTTATAGCTCCATTTCTCCTTCTCGCTCGAACTACTCACGCTTTAACACGTCATGGTAGGGCCGCAGGCGTAAATAAATAAATACTATTTATCCTTTTGGAAAAAGTGATGGTTTCTCACTATTTTTTTAATTTAACCTAAAAACGCTCTTTTCATACAAACACGACATGTGAAGAGCGTTAGCGAAAGCCGAATAGGTATTTTATCAAGTACCTAATCCCTTTTTTATGGAGGGGAAATCATCAAATGACTCCTCCCGCTCTGGGCGCAGCGGAAGGGAGTGTCAGACTCTTACTGACTAAAACCCATCCATGATCCTCCAAATGCCCTAAGCGTTCCAGGGTCGCGGTGACTCTTTCGAACAGATTCCGCAACCCTGGCGCTGACAGATGCAATTATCTTACATATCAAACCTTAGCGCATAACGCTACTGCTGAGGGTAATGTAGCATACTTGCGAAACTATATTTATTAACGCACGTCGATAACGTGTTTGCAATAGGAAACGTGCAAGAACTATAGGTGGCAGGACAGAAGTGTCATTGTTAAGTATGTTTTACTAAAGTTTCGAATTTGCAACGCTAGACGGCATTTATATACATGCTAAAATACTGAGCGGTATAACAGCTTATGAAGCGTCTTACAAAGCGTTTCATCGAATCCGCTGAAAAGCACCAAAACCCTTTGATTTCAAAGGCAACCCAGCCTAGTACACTCCTTCTCGCATTAGTAAGATTCGCCGTCCTCGGCATACACTCGTCGAGTCCGACGACGAGATCACAAAAATTCAGGAAAGCTGTAGGGAAACCAGCACCCTTAGAATAAACAGATACAGACCGCGTTCCGTATACCGACCTCGCCGCCGAGGTCCGTCGCGACGACCCATTCAAACCCCTCCCCGACTTTTTCCTAACGAGCCAGCCCGCGAAGCTGAGCCTTGAAACGAGCCAGCCTGTTGTCCCTTGCTGTCCCGGACTGACGCCGCTAAGCCGAGGTCGTATTTCACAGGGAATGCCCTTAGCGAGCGGTCATTAGTTTTTAGCTTGTAGCTAGTTTTGTTGCCTTGGCTGGGGGCCTTAAATTCATTTGAGGCCACCACAGGTTAGTCCGGTTAAGTAGTTGATATCCCATGTGTATTAACTTGCTAGTGATCATACCTAAAATAAAATACTGAGCGGTATACCGCTCAGTATTCAGTATTCAGTATTTTAGCATGTATATAAATGCCATCTTTCATCATTTCAATGCCGATGTCAATGCCGTCTTTCATCATTTGTATGGATCGCATTCAAGATTGACTGTGTACAGGCGGCCTTAGGTATTATCGACCAAATTCGGCCGGCAGGCGATCAGTAACTATATCGAGGCTTCCCGCCCTTGACAGTTTTAAATCTTTATTTCTGTTTTTTATATTAAGAAAGTCAATAAATGTATTTGGGTCAATGACCGTTAATGCACATTTATCTGGCGCTTACCATAGAAGATAGGTAGGTACATAAGTTGAACTTAACCGTCCGTCTTTCAGCGCTGAACATCGGCCACTCACTAGGCACTTCAAGCGGTCCTGGTCACGACAGAGCCGTAGGCCTAAGAGTGGAAGTCTCCAAGGAGAACGGAGCGACCATCACCCAGACAGACTCCCGGGAGGAACATAAGAGGGCATCCAATCAACAGAATAGTTATGCAAGGATCGAAAGTAAGTTTATACTTATTTATTTAACTACCTTCTGCCCGCGATTTCGTCTGTGTTTAGGTACTTCAGAATGGAAGATGCAAATATACAGAATTTATGAAAATTTTGTTATTAAAATGATAAAATAGTATAAGCGAAGCTAGGGCCACTGCAACAATTTTAGTTTAGGTAATATTGACTAAAATTACGAATCAAAATAACGATATCATAACAGCAGTGACGTCACTAGACGCTGATTTTTGTTCTTGAACAAAAATACGGGCAGTGACGTCACTAGACGCTGATTTTTGTTCTTGAACAAAAATACGGGCAGTGACGTCACTAGACGCTGATTTTTGTTCTTGAACAAAAATACGGGCAGTGACGTCACTAGACGCTGATTTTTGTTCTTGAACAAAAATACGGGCAGTGACGTCACTAGACGCTGGTTTTTGTTCTTGAACAAAAATACGGGCAGTGACGTCACTAGACGCTGGTTTTTGTTCTTGAACAAAAATACGGGCAGTGACGTCACTAGACGCTGGTTTTTGTTCTTGAACAAAAATACGGGCAGTGACGTCACTAGACGCTGGTTTTTGTTCTTGAACAAAAATACGGGCAGTGACGTCACTAGACGCTGATTTTTGTTCTTGAACAAAAATACGGGCAGTGACGTCACTAGACGCTGGTTTTTGTTCTTGAACAAAAATACGGGCAGTGACGTCACTGCTGTTATGACAACGAAAAAACGACCTTATTTCTTTGAGTTAAAGCAGTTCATGACCAGTAACATGACAGACAGGAGTGACGTAATCGTCCGTTTTCGCGCGATTTAAACTGTCAGTTTAAAACCGCAATTTTGGCAATAAATTATAGCGTTTTTGATTTTTTTATTTATGTGTATATTTTTTATTTATCTATTTTACGTGGAATTCTTTAAAATTCTTCTTCTTCTCTTCTTCATTCTTCGCAAGATGAAAATATTGTATATCATGTTACCTATTGGATCAAGATCGGCCTACAAGCGACTGACGTCAGCTAATGCTTTTTTACCGACTCGTTCCCCCCGAAAACTTCACCAAACAAAGTTTGCTCTTGAGTGACTTACGTAGTACATATTCCTGTAGCAGTTGGTGCCTCATTCCATTTGAAGTGTCTACCGGAGCTTCGACGAGTTGGCTTTGGCCACTCGAACGTCTTCCGAATGTTCACGACCCCAGGGTCCGGAGACATGTCAAAAACTAAATTGTTATACTTTTCTATTTTGGGACAAGCCCACCACACCACATTCCCAAGCCACTGCAACTTCTGAAAGCCAGAATCAACAGTGGCAATCACCAGAAAAAAAAACGCCGAGTCAATGAAGCTCGACGAGTCCCAGAGAAATGATTCAACTGTCTTGGATCCCGCAACGAAATTAATCAGAAAATAACAGCGGAGGAGTAGGAAAAAAAAAATTGTTGTTATACTCTTGCCAAGTTAAAATAAAAACCGCACGACGTGAGCCAATCAAGACAAAGACCCATTAATTTGTGCCTCGGATAGGCACAAGGCAAGCCGTTGTTCCCGGCTCCCATTTGTAGACAATCAGAAGCTGGCTTGAAGCAGGCTTGCCAAGGGGTTTCATGTTACCCATTTACTGGTTTGACGAGACTGTCACTCCATGTAAAATACTGGTATTCAGCTGCATCCGTCTATACTGGAACCCGACCACGATAGTTGGGCAAAAGCTGAGCAGAGTTTTTTTCCTGCTTTAATGTCGTAGCACACAAATATCAACTCGAAAAGGGATCGTCATCAAATCGAGCCGTGCAGTCTTTGTATGAAACTCCCTACCCCCCCCCCCCGCTCCCTTTGTAGCAACGCACACTAATAGGAATCGTAACGTTATCGCCTCGCCTTGGGACAAGCTCACGAAACTCGTGGTCCTGCAAGTTGACCTTTGACGTCTCTCCGTACCCAAACTGATCTGGTGCCAGCTAGGTCAACCTGCGGTCGACGAGCCGTAAGCGCGGTGTCGCCTAGCCGTACCGGAGCTGCTGATCTGCTTTGGTTACGTGCTTGTGCTTACGTTAGATTGACGCCTGCTTCACGGCGACGCGACAGACGATACGAATGAGAGCCGGTGTCCACCAGCAGTCACAAATTAGAAAAACCCGCAACTTTATAGCAGCGGAGTGGTTGACAGCATATGTCATCACGGACGTACACGCAGACCCCAGCCTGCTTCTTGAACTTATGCTTAAGTAAGTATTTTGGGTAGTTGAGGTACGCCACGTCTAATGGGGTCGCTATCGTCGACTCCGTAAAAAAGAACAAGTGCGGCTTTTCGGTCTCAAGCTGACATGATATAAACTCGGAAAAGGATCGAGAAATAAGTTTAGCTTGAGACCGAAAAGCCGCACTTGTTCTTTTTTACGGAGTCGACGATAGCGACCCCATTAGACGTGGTGTACCTCAACTACCCAAAATACTCACTTGAGCATGTGTGCTATCAGTAGGACAGTCCTTTCGATAGGACACTACGATTAAAAAAGAGGCAAAGTCTCAATTCTTTCGTCTTTCAGGCCAAGACGGCGGTTCGCAAATGCAGACTGAGTCAGAAAGACGCCGCACCGAGGACTTCGAACGAAACGAGTCTGAACAAAACTCCAAGAGCCTGAGCTTAGGAGGACAAAAAGGACTGCTTCAGAGCGAACAGACTTCGAGGAGGAGTGAAGATGAGACTAGGAAGACTAAAGACTATAGTAAACACCAATTTAGTAGTCAGGGTAAGTAGTTAGTATATTTAATTAGCCGCGCCCGCCACTATCTTTCACCCCTCCCCTTTTCAAACGAGTTTAGGAAACTCCCCTCGTAAAGGTACCTCTTGGGAGTTTCCTAAAATAAAAATTACCAGTGAAAATGTTCTCTGATAACTTTTTAGACCTATATATCCTGCTTATATAAGTAAAAGTTGTTAATAATGTCATCATTATTAACTATAATAATATAATATAATAAACGCAATACCTCTTAAGGGGTCGTTGTACTCATGTACAACGACCCCTTAAGAGGTATTGCGTTTATTTTGTTACACGTTGAATAACCAAAAATCTATTTTCAGATCAAAATGGCGGCACCACTCACAATATAGACTCAGTCGATGAATCCGGCAGCCAGCACCAATCGAAGAATTCCTACAACGAGGAATCTACCAGAAGATTTGGTCTGGGCAACGGAGGGCTCACTGGCAGTCACTCTGGCTCCATATCTACTAGTAGTAGCGACGAAAATAACACTTTTAAGAGGAACCAACGGGCAGAAGAAGGTGAGTTCCTAATTTAGGCCTTTCTCTGGATCCAAATGTACCAGTAGTAGCGAGGAAAATGACGCTTTAAGAGGAACCAAGTCCAACCAACGGGCTGAAGAAGGTGATTGCCTATTTAAGGCCTTTCTTTAGATCCAAATCTACTATTAGTAGCGAAGAAAATAATGTTTTTCAAAGGGGCCTTTAAATGCCCCCTCTTCATGCTTCGGCAAGCACGTTAAGCTGCTGTCCCGCCTATCATTTGTAGATCTTTCACAGTCGTTAGAGGTAGCTAGAGAAAGAGAGCTAGTTGCTAAATAAGAACAGCCGCATGATCATCTTTGGCCTCGGCATCGGAGGGCTCACTGGCACTAGATCTTGGTCTAAAATTAATAGCGAGGAAAATATTGCTTTTAAGAGAAATCAACAAGCTGAAGAAGTTGAGTACCTATTGCAGACATTTAAATCCCCCTTGCCCCTCGCTCCCATGACCATGAACATGGAGTAAACCAGGAGCGGTAGCGAGAGGTCACCGCCTAAAGTTTTACAGCTTGTCTTGCAAATCGGTAAACTTATGATCAGTGGAGAGGTGGTGGTGCTCGTATCAAACCGTACGGGTCGTATTTCATGGTTCAGCAAAGCAAACCGAGGTCGGCCCGTGGACGGGTAACCTTCTGTTACATACCGAGACTCCTCCGTGCTTCGGAAAGCACATCAAGCCGTTGCCGTGTTGCGGATTTTGTTCGAAAGAGTCACCGCGGCCCTGGAACGCAAAGGGCACTAGAAGGAGCACGGATGGGTTTTAGTCAGTAAGAGTCTGACACTCCCTTCCGCTCCACCCAGAGCGTATGGGGTCATTTGATGATTTCTCATCCATAAAAAAAGCCGTTGACGTGCCGGCTGTCATTTGGACGTCTTTGACATCTTCGACCCCTACATCGTTAAGAAAAGGCTAGGCAGGTCTATTGAGTCTTATGCATCCCAATCACAATAACTATTTAAGCTCCACCGTCGACCACATCATCGCTTACCATCAGGTGAGATAGTGGTCAAGCGCGTGCCTATCAATAATAATAATAAAAAAAATATGAAGGTAGGTACAGTACGACTATTTTATTAATGTCCCTCGGCAATCATCGCATTTCCCAATACGAATACAAACGAATGCTAATTTCCATGTCCATTAATTATTAGATTTATCGTGTAATCATTTGAATTCAGAACTAAGTACTTTATTGTTCACACGAAAATCAAAACAAAACAACAGTTCTGAATTCAAATTTACACGATAAATTTAATAATTGATGGACAGGAAATAAGCATTCGTTTGAATTTGGAAATGCAGTGATTGCCGAAGGGAGATAAAGAAAATAGTTGAACTGTGTACTTATGATAAACATTCTTGCAGAAACCTCTCGCCAACGCGGATCTACGGTAAATCGCAAGTCTATATCAGGTTCTAGTGAAGAAAGTCAAGAATTCCAGCAGTCCAGTTCACTCACAGCTTATAACCAGGGTCAAGAGAACCGTGGGAGCGGAAATCAAGGTATATACACTTAGTTTTATTAATAACAATATAATAATTTGTGGAAAATGGTGGCAGTGAGCAGAGCACATTGCTCGCAGAACGTATAGTCGATGAGGTCAAAATGTTCTGGAGTGGCTACCGCGTAACTAGGCCATGCAATTATCCGGCTCATGGGGCTAAAGAAATGAAAGAAGAAATTTTGACAAAGGTTCTATCCCCTTTCGCGTCAAGTCACGCCTTGGTACAATTTTACCCAGACGTGATGCCACGAGCCTTCACTGCTGAGATTTGATTTTATTGTTTTGGGTAAGAAAAAAGTACGTCTCCAATATTTTATGATACCTAATCTGATCCTGAACAATGTCAGGATTTAGCTCCATTTGTTCTGGGGGCTCCCAATATTGATTTGTGTATCCTTTATTCCAGATATTTCAAACAGTGGCAGAAACCAAGACGAATCAGGTCAGCACAATCTCAAAAATTTATTAGGTAGTCATAGTTCTCCAACAGCTTTCCAAAGAGGTCCCATAAGGCATACTCCCTTACATCACTTACCTAGTCAAGATACTTCTGAGGCACTGTTTCACAACGAAAATCGCAACTATGGAAGCGAAAATAGAAATCGCGGTAGCCGATTTGGGAATAATGGAGGATCTAGAGGCCATAATGGAAACTTAGGACAACATAATGGAAGACATGTAAACGGAGTCTGGAATAGTGCTCATAATACTGATCAGCAGCGAGCTAACCATATTGGTGATATAGGTTATCAAGGACCAAACTCTGCAAAGTATTTACATCAAAATCAATTTTCTGGAAGTGGATACGACACTTCTGATGTAAACGACGGTTTCCGAAGGGCTCTCAAACGAGGGCCAAATCAAGGTCATTATATCAGTGAAACTGAAGATCAAGGGACAAATACTGGAGAATACGGCAGTGGAATTGTCACAGATGGTACTGGATACCAAAACCCTGGTAGAGATTTCAGTGACATCCTCAGACAAGGACCGAACAAACCACAATTTATCACTGGAGTTAGAAATCAAGGAAAAAATGTAAACGGGATTTCTCCTAGAAACGGATACAGTACAAATTCAAACGAGGATATGAATGGATTCCCCAATCATCCCCGTGCTGCAGTGAACTACCCTGGAACGACAAACCCTGGGAAATATATAAATGGAGGTTTTGTTTTAGGAGGTCCTACTAACGCTGGTCAATATGCTATCGAAGATGACAATGAAGGTGAAAATTCAAAATATATAAGCGACATTCTAACTCAAGCACAATATCTGTTGAAACATGGTGCTGAACATAATGCTTACGGTGTCACCCCTGACCATCACCATTCGACACCAATTCAAAGAGGTCATGTATATGGAAGACCTAGTCAAAGAATTAGGTTTTATGATACAGAGACTGGTTATTATATGGCAAATCCTTCATCTGCCACCAATGATGAAAATAGTTACGGGGAGGTAGTGCCTGGATACGTGGTTCCTACAGTTATCGCTCCAGCATTTAATACCTATCCAAATGATCGCGTCTATAGACAGCTACTACAAGAACCTAACACATACTACAGGAATGGTGGTTTCAGTCCAGGATTTAGCTATATTCCTGGCACTGATGGGTCAAGTCCAACTACTATATTTGGTAGAAGTCCAGTAATCAATTTAGGTCCCGTTTTACCTATTAGTGAAATTCCTGTAAGGAACACTGCTAATAATGATGGGCTGTTAATTGACAGAACGTTAACATTTGCGCCAATAACACCGTTGACACCTTTGGAACCTTTGTCACCTTTAATACCCTTAACACCGGTGTCATCTTTTGACAGTGATAATGAAGGAACTAGTGGTGACGCTTCAGACGATTCCGGTATTATAATAGATAGAGACTATTTAACACAATACGACAATAATATATACGGAAGTGATGATACAATTAAGAAAGTTGATACCACAACTACAATTGACATAGATTCAATATCTAAACTTACTCAAGGGAAGAGACCTACAGATACCGACAGTGAGGGTACTAGTAAAAATGTTAATGAAGGATTAACAGATAAAACTGCGAAAAAACACACGACGAACTATGGAAGCGATAACGAGAAAATTGAAAAAACCTCAACTAAAACTACACCAACTACAGAAAATAATGAAAAGACAGTTGTCACTGAGAACGAAGATGATAAAACTAAGAATAACGGTAGGAAAATCATAATTGACCAGAATAAGGTTATTGAAAATACTTATAAACATGGAACTGATGAAAACAAAAAACATCAAATAAATGAGCAAATAAAGAAAGGTACTGACAGCAAGACTAATGATGAAACTAGCGAAAACAGTAAATCAGTTGTGAACCAAAAAACTAAAACTACGGTAAACAATGAACAAAACAAAAATGAAACTGCTGAGAAAATGAAAAAGATTTTAGGATCTGATCTTGATACTAATGTCACTGACAAAAAAGATGATGACTCTAATAAAAATAATAAGTCAACTGTAAAAACTACAGTGATTGTAAGCACTGATAAATATGGAAGCAAAAAAGACAAAAATGATAAAACTTTAGAGAAAATAGAGAAAGTTTCGGGAACCAGTAATGGACCAGACACTAAACTAATACTAAATAAAAATCCTTCGATAACCAAAAGCACTAATAGCAATGACAACGGTAAAGACAAAAATGATAAAACTGAAGAGAAAATTGAAAATATTGCGGAAACCAGTACTGGACAAGACAGCAAGGACAAAACTACTAACAACACCAAAGCAATAGTGAATGACAAACCTGCAGTAATCAAAGACAATAACCCAACTGTAATTGAAAAACCTACTGTGATCAAAAACTATGATAGTAAAAATAAATCTAAAACTGTAGAAAAAGACAACAAACGATTAGAAAAAGATAACAAGGATAACGATGCAACTATTAAAGACAGTAAACCTGTTGCGACAGAAAAATCAATTGCGAATGAAAACACAGAAGGGAAAGGAAAAAATGATAAAACTGCTGAGAATGTCAGGCAAGCAAATGATGATAACACTACCAAATCATCAATTGAAAAAGCAACAGTCATTAAAAACACTTACACAGATAAAAATGGAAACGAAAAAATACAGACAACTTCAACTGAAACTAAGAAGATTTCAAGCAATGACAAGTCTGGGCCCACTGATAGTGATGTCGATGAAACTACTAACAATGCTAATCACAAAAACTCTTACGAAAAACAAAAAACTATCAAAGATACTGAAAAGTTTTCAGAAACTACTGAAAACTCTAAGCCCACTGACAATAACGATCATAGAACTACGAAAACAAGTAAACCATTTGTGATTGACACTACGATCATTAGAAATTCTGAAGTAGATAACGGAAGAAAAAATAATACTGCTGAAAAACTTAGTGAGGATTTAGGAACGAATAAAAAAACTGGGCCAACTAACAGTTACGACAATGAAACTACGAAAATCGATAAAATAATTGAACGTGAAAAAACTGCAGTGACCAATTCTGAGGAAGATAGAAAAAATAAATCTGTTGATAAAATCAAAGGAGTTTTGAGCACGGATGGATCAAACGTCATTGCTAAAGATGATGATAATGCTACCAATCCTGTTAAATTAATTGTTATTGAAACAACAACAGTGATTAAAAAAGGCGTCGAAAAAGGTGAAGTATCTAATAGCAATGATAATGAAAATACTGTCAATAATATTAAATCAGTAGTGACTGAAAAAACAACGGAGAACAAAAACATTGATAAAGATAGAAAAGACAACAACAAAAAGGATGACATTGCTGAAAACAACAAAACGGTTCCAGAAGCTGATGACAAGTTAGACGTAATTGCTAATGGCAATAAAACGACACAGATTAAGAAAGCTGGTGAACCAAATTTCACTGGAAAAGATAAAAAAATCACGCAAAACGGTAAATCAACAGTAATTAAAAAAGATTTCGGAAAGGACGTATCAGATTCCATTGGAAATAATGAAACTGAGAATGCTAAATCTGATGAATCATCGATAACTAAAAAAGAAGTTGTGATTAACAAAGATGACCGATCAGATATCAATAATGATGATAAAACGTTCATAAATACTTATAAAGACGGAAGCGATACTAAAAAAAATAATAAAACTGATAAGAACACAACAAATAATGATGATGATGGTGATGATAATGACGATGATGATGATGATGATGATGATGATGATGATGAAAAATCGGACGAGTCGGAAAGGCCTGAAAAAACTGGAAATATAAAAGATGAAGAAATTATAAGAAATGGGGACGCATCTGGCAACGACGATCGTGACTGCATAAAAGATGGATCTGAAAATGATAATTACACAAGCAGTGCAGAAAATAATGATGATGACGATGATCTATCTGACAAGCCTGCAAAAACTGGAAGTAATCCGGATGATAAAGTTATAAAATCTAAAAATCAGTCAGTTTCTGACGAAACAGTGATTGAAAAAACAACGGAGAACAACAACATTGATAAAGATAGAAAAGACAACAACAAAAAGGATGACATTGCTGAAAACAACAACACGGTTTCAGAACCTGTTGGCAAGTTAGACGTGATTGACAATGGCAATAAAACGACACAGATTAAGAAAGCTGGTGAACCAAATTTCACTGAAAAAGATGAAAAAATCACGCAAAACGTTAAATCAACAGTAATTAAAAAAGATTTTGGAAAGGACGTATCAGATTCCATTGGAAATAATGACAATGAGAATACTAAATCTGATGAATCATCGATAACTAAAAAAGAAACTGTGATTAACAAAGATGACCGATCAGATATCAATAATGATGATAAAACGTTCATAAATACTTATAAAGACGGAAGCGATACTAAAAAAAATGATAAATCTGATGAGAACACAATGAATGATGTTGATGAAGATGATGATGATGATGATGATGATGATGATAATGATGATGATGATGAATCGGACGAGTCGGAAAGGCCTGAAAAAACTGGAAATATAAAAGATGGAGAAATTATAAGATTGACAAATGGGGACGCATCTGGCAACGATGATCGTGACGGCATAAAATATGGATCTGAAAATGATAATTACACAAGCAGTGCAGAAAATAATGATGATGACGATAATCTATCTGACAAGCCTGGAAAACCTGCAGAAATTGGAGGTAATCCAGATGATAAAGTTATAAAATCTAAAAATGAGTCAGTTTCTGACGAAACAGTGACAGAAAAAACAACGGAGAACAAAAACATTGACAAAGATAGAAAAAACAACAACAAAAAGGATGACATTGCTGAAAACAACAATACGGTTTCAGAAACTGTTGACAAGTTAGACGTAATTGACAATGGCAATAAAGCGACACAGATTAAGAAAGCTGGTGAACCTGGAAAAGATGAAAAAATCGCGCAAAACGGTAAATCAACAGTAATTAAAAATGATTTTGGAAAGGACGTATCAGATTCCATTGGAAATAATGACAATGAGAATATTATTTCCGATGAATCATCGATAACTAAAAAAGATGCTGTGATAAACAAAGATGACCGATCAGATATTAATAATGATGATAAAACGTTCACAAATACTTATAAAGACGGAAGCGATACTAAAAATAATCATAAAACTGATAACAACACAACAAATGATGATGATGATGATGATGATGATGATGATAAATCGAATGAGTCGGAAAAGCCTGAAAAAACTGAAAATATAAAAGATGGAGAAATTATAAGATCTGCAAATGGGGACGCATCTGGCAACGAAGATCGTGACGCCATAAAAGATGGATCTGAAAATGATGATTACACAAGCAGTGCAGAAAGTAATGATGATGACGATGATTTATCTGACAAGCCTGGAAAGCCTGCAAAAACTGGAAGTAATCCAGATGATAAAGTTATAAAATCTCAAAATGAGTCAGTTTCTGACGAAACAGTTAAAAATGAAAACAACAACGGTCAAAACGATGGTTCAAAAGATGATGATGATGATGATGATGATGATGATGATGATAAATCGGACGAGTCGGAAAGGCCTGAAAAAACTGGAAATATAAAAGACGGAGAAATTATAAGATCTACAAATGGAGACACATTTGGCAACGAAGATCGTGACGGCACAAAAGATGGATCTGAAAATGATAATTACACAAGCATTACAGAAAATAATGATGATGACGATGATTTATCTGAAAAGCCTGGAGAGCCTGCAAAAACTGGAAGTAATCCAGATGATAAAGTTATAATATCTAAAAATGAGTCAGTTTCTGACGAAACAGTTCAAAATGAAAGCAACAACGATCAAAACGATGGTTCAAAAGATGATGATGATGACGATGATGATGATGATACATCAGACGAGTCGGAAAGGCCTGAAAAAACTGGAAATATAAAAGATGGAGAAAGTATAAGATCTACAAATGGGGACGCATCTGGCAACGAAGATCGTGACGGCATAAAAGATGGATCTAAAAATGATGATTACACAAGCAGTGCAGAAAGTAACGATGATGACGATGATTTATCTGACAAACCTGGAAAGCCTGCAAAAACTGGAAGTAATCCAGACGTTATAGTTATAAAATCTAAAAATGAGTCAGTTTCTGACGAAACAGTTCAAAATGAATACAACAACGGTCAAAACGATGGTTCAAAAGATGATGATGACTCTTACTGTAGATACTTTGATGATGATGATGAGGACAATCTATCTGACAAAACAGAAAGCAAACAAGATAAAAGGCTTAAAAGTGGGGACGTATCTACCAATGAAGATCGCATAGGAAAAGAAGATAGTTTTGATAATGATGATGGTGATGAAAGTAAACCTGCAACAACTGGCGACAAGAGTCAAATTATTACCGCAATTGGCACAGTCTTAGGACAAAAATATGATTATGGATCTGAATCTACACAAAGTGAATCTGACACTGTATTAGCTAGTAAAAAACGAGTTGCCAGCGACGTCAAAGATGATGACAAGAAATCTGGAAGTAATGTCGGAAAAAAATACCAAAAAATTGTAGAAATCGAACATGATGACATCTCTAACAATGGAGGTCGAGATGAAAAAGATGTAGAAACCAGTGAATCAGGGAAAGGTGAAGAAACAGATGTATCAGATAATGCTGATGACGATGGCAAGTCAGAAAAGCCTGTAAAATATGGAAGTAATGGTAGAAATCAGGTGGGATTTGATAATGCTGACAGATCTGACTATGGAAATCGAAATAACGAGGAGGGTGAAACTAGTAGTCAACGAGGCCAACCTGGTAGTAATGATGACAAAAAACGTAAAATTGATACCAAAATTACCCCAGTCAATGAACAAAGGTTAGATTATGGATCTAACTTTGCAGACAGTGAAAATGATGAAGCTTTTAAGGATGAATCATCACTAATTAATGAAAATCGAGTGGCCAACAAAACTGATGATGATGAAAACAATGAAGACGAAGACGAGGAAGTCCAGTATGATAACGATAACGTCGACAATTATACGGGAAATTCTGAAAGCAATGGAGGCAAGAAGGATAAAAAGGCTGTACAATATGAAAACATTGACAAATCTGGCAATGAAGATCGTGATAACAATGATGTTGGAACTATTCAGTCCGACGCAGGTAGTGAACCTGCAATAAATGGTGACAAAACACACAAAAGTACTACCAAAATTGAGGATACATCATCAGGTGCCACCCAAACTGGTCAAGATAAAAACAACGACGCTACAATAGATGAGACTGAAAATTATGATTATTCTGACAGTGAAAACTATAGTGGAAATGATGATGGCGGTGATGATGATAATGATGCTGACAAGTCTAGCAATGAAAAGGCTGAAGATAATAATGATGATGATGGTGATAATGATGAAGATGATCTGTCTACTGTCACATCTGGAAGTAAAAATAACAAAAAAGTTACAGAATCTGAAACAAGTGGCGGCTGCAGCAATGAAGATCGTGCTGATACAACTGACACGTCTAGCAATGGTGATAAATCAGTGAAAAATGGCAGCAATAAAAGTGGTTCTGTAAATAGTGTCGAATCTAGTAATGGTGAGGATGATGCAACAAACAAAAAGCATGAAGATGTTGGAGATGAAGAAATTTCAAGAAACGGAAATATTGTTGACAATAAAACTGATAAGCCTGACAAGGACACTAAACCTGAAAGCACTGCAGGCAGTAAACATAAACCTGGGCAAAAACAACAAAATAATGATAATGTAAAGGACTCCCAAGATAGTGAAAGTAATGAAACCTCTGTAGATGGTAAATCAATAGAAGCTGCAAGTAGCAAACAACTAGATGTTACTGATAAAATATTGAGAACCAAAAACTACAGAAAAATTTCCAAAGTTGACAAGAAACGTGTTACAGAAACTAGAAAAGATTTAGAATCTCAGAATACCAGCAGTTCTGATTTTGAAGATGATGATAGGAATAACAGTAAAAATGGTAAATCATCAGTCAACGGAGATCAAAAACATAAAACTGACTCAACAACTGAGAGTAGCACAGACAAGTCAACTGATGCTGAAGAAAAAAACGAGACAATTTCTGGCACAGAGAATGATGACTTTGACGACAAAAAAATAGCTGACACTAAAACTACCACTACTAAAACTAAAACCAATCCGTCTAAATCTAGAAATTCTAAAAAAAGTAAGTTAGCGACAATCAAAATCATCATAAAACAGTACAAATCAAAAGATTCTCACTTGCCATCTGCTAACGAAGGTGATACTAATAATGTTACAGGAACCAAGACGTCTACAGAATCTACATCTGAGAAATCCGCTGGAACTGATGATGGACTAAGAAAATCTCAGGGCAAGAGAGACGGAGCCGAAAATAATGACGAAGAAAATAACGCTTCAAAAAACAAAGAAACATCAAACCCGTCGAATGAGGAAACAATAGAATCTAGTTCTTCTTCAACTGAAAAATCAGACAGCCAATCTGAGGACAATAAAAACTCCAAAAGTTTCGAAAAGCGTTCAGAGGAATCAAGTATTTCATCTTCAGGATACGGTTCAGGTTATGAAGAAGAAACTGTTACCAGAGAAGGCGACATAACCGTGTACAAAAAAAGTTCAAAAGGCAATGATCACTCTGAACAGCAAACAGATAATACATTTACAGAAGAAAGAAATGATTCTAATGGTAAAACTGTTCAATCAGGACAAAGTAGTGCTTCTGAAATAGCCAATAAAAATTCTTCTGACTATTATACAGAACTGTCTGATGGTAAAGGCAGTAAGAAGTCTAAGAAAGAATCTTCTAGCAGTGAAGATAAGAAGAATCAAGAAACTTCTAGCAGTGAATCTAAGACAGTAGATTCTAATGGCAATATAAAAGAAAAAAAATCTAGTTCTAGCAAGAAAAATGTTAAATTCGAGGAGTCTTCTTCTTTTATAGAAGAATTTAGCAGTAGCAGCTAGGCATTTTTTTTAAATGTTCGTTATGTATCGTTTTTAATGTTGCTTTTATTTTTGTAAAGAAAACTGTATTATTTCTAATTTAATTAAAATGATAATATTGAGCTTTGTTTTTTTTTTGTTATTCATTATTTCCTAGAAACACACTCCTAAGACCTATTACATTGTTTTGTTTTGCACATGCAGAGATCTAAAGGAGTAATAATTTATTAGTTTTACCTACATAGAGGGCTTATTCATGAAAACTCGAATGAAGACTAGCCGCTCAAGCACCGGCAACATACCGGTGTGCGCCGAATTAATCGCGAATTTAATGTTTATTTATCAATTACATAAGATTTATTTTTTATTTGGGAATTTTCACATGTCGGGGCTGGAGTCGCTAGTTTAAATACTGTATTAAAGATGATTTGAAAAGAGTAACTATTTAGCCTATTCTTGCCCGTTCTTCTCCATTAGAATTCGTCGATTCCACAGTACCTTTTATTGTTATGTATTATTATGAGCGTATTAATTTACAATTTAATTTTAATCTTTTTATTGTAATTGCAATGAATGTACTTTGACATAATTTATTTGATATCTGTAATTAATTTGTTAATATATTTAATTTAATTTTTTTATTTATTGTTAATTTAGTTAAATGTTTAATTTTTTTATTTAAATTTTCAGTTATTCACTGATTTAATGTAATTTAATTAATTTTTATTCTGAATTATGCAAGTGCTGTGCACACCTGTTAAGTGACGAGTTCACCGCATACTATTTCTGTGCAAACCAAATTATAATGTACCAAACTAGTGAATAAGTCATTGGTGTGTCAATCATCATCATCATCATATCAGCCGAAAGACGTCCACTGCTGGACATAGGCCTCCCCCAAGTGTCGCCACAACCACCGGTCCTGTGCGTCTCGCATCCATCGGTTACCCGCGACCCTCACCAGGTCATCGGTCCACCTTGTGGGAGGCCTTCCAACACTGCGTCTTCCGGTACGCGGTCGCCACTCCAAAACTTTTCGGCCCCATCGACCATCTGTTCTGCGAGCAATGTGCCCTGCCCACTGCCACTTCAATTTGGCGATCCTTCGGGCTATGTCGGTAACCTTGGTTCTCTTGCGGATATCATCATTCCTGATTCGATCACGCAAGGAAACTCCGAGCATTGCCCTCTCCATTGCCCTTTGGGTGACTTTAAGCCTTCTGATGAGGCCCATCAATGTGATCATCAGGTGTGTCAATAAATAAATAAATGGGTATTTCTTTTTTTTCGTGCATATTGCACGTCCAGTAAAAAAAACTTTATTTATTCAATAAATTTCTATATTCTTTCGATAGAAAACTAAATGTAATAGGGTTATGCTTACATGCATGTAAGATTGACTGTACAAATTAACGTAATTAATTTATTATAAATTAAAAACTTTACTTATTCTCATTTCCTTCGGTGTCCATTTACTACTATCTTAAATACATTTGTTTTTTACCCGAATATAAAGAAGTAAATAGAAAAAAAATAGCCATATTAATGTAGTATATTAATAAACACAACGTTTACGTCTAAATTAAATAATGGTATCTTCTTAATATATTGAAATTACTAGCTGTCCCCCGCGGCTTCGCTCCCGTCAACTGGCTACCTACCTACCTACCCTACACCTACCCTACACCTACCCTACACCTACCCTACACCTACCCTACACCTACCCTACACCTACCCTACACCTACCCTACACCTACCCTACACCTACCCTACACCTACCCTACACCTACCCTACACCTACCCTACGCCTACCCTACACCTACCCTACGCCTACCCTACACCTACCCTACACCTACCCTACACCTACACCTACCCTACACCTACCCTACACCTACCCTACACCTACCCTACACCTACCCAACACCTACCCTACACCTACCCTACACCTACCCTACACCTACCCTACACCTACCCTACACCTACCCTACACCTACACCTACCCTACACCTACCCTACACCTACCCTACACCTACCTTACACCTACCCTACACCTACCCTAAGGATTCTTAAATTTTCTAATTTTCAATTTTTTTTTTTTTTTTTTCGTAAGAACCTTCTCCTGACAATAACAAACACAACAAAAAAAGAATTATCGAAATCGGTTCAGCCGTTCACACGTGATGCCGTGACAACGCGAAACGGGTTTCATTTTTATATATATAGATATCTGATAAACATTTTTTATTTTTTTTTTCTGATTACCTTCGTTATGAGAAGAAATCTATATTGTAGTTTGCGCTAGACCTTAAGTGCTATTCTACTGCCGTATTTAGCTCCGCGCACGTCTCAGTCTGCCAGCAAACGTCGTAACAGATGCACGCTTGCCCGTGGAAAAAAAATATTTACGTGTTAAGTGTCGCGGGAGGTGATTATTCTGGATTCGTTCTCTTTCCTATCGTCCGTATTAGAAAGTGAGTATGTATGATTTCATTCATTACGTAGCTTTTTATCAATTTTAATGATTCCCTTCGAAGTTTAGAATACGTACCTATTAGATTTGTAATTATGATATTTTTGAAGAAAATCTGGAAAAGGTATTCAAACCTCATTACCTTCTTCTTCATTCCGTTCGTTTACCCTCGTTTCTTTTAGCGATGGTGATGAGGTTAAAACGATGGTAATTAGAATCTATTTTGTGATTTAATTATTTAATACAACTTTAAGTTAGCTTGTGGGTAAAAATCTTCTGATTTTGATTATTTACTTTTATTTTTATATCTTTTCAGAATAAATATAATTAAGAATGCCAAAAAAAAACAAACAAACAATAGAGCAGAAGCGGGAGCGCGATCGACTACAAAAACAAAAAAAGTATGCAGAAATTAAGAAAGATCCCGAAAAGTACGCAGAGGTGAAAGAAAAAGAAAGAGCGAGATACCTTAAAAGAAAAGAAAACAAAAAGATTAGAAACGTGGAAGATATGACACCTAGAGAGTTAAGAAATCGGAGAAAAATGTGGAGAATTAATTCAAAACGTCATTATGAAAACAAAAAGAAAGAAAAAGCTATTCAACAATTATTAATAGATAATTCTCCACCAAATAGCGATACGGAAGCACTACCAGCTGAACAAGATCCTCTCGCTCGACGAGCTTCAAGCCCCATGCCTAGTACATCACAAAATTATTTAGGTAATAGTAATTCTTGTCAACAGTGTCTAAAAAAGGATGTTCTTTTGAGAAAATTACGCTACAGACATAAAAAAGAAATAGGTATTTTGAAACAAGAAATTGAAAAAAAAGAGAAACAAAAAGATGCTGTTAGAAAAATGTTGTACAGAGTAATCAAAAATAAGAAGAAAAATGAAAATATTTCGACTGAACAAAAAGTAGAACTTTTAGTAGAAAATGTGAACACAGAAAGACGTGAAGAAATTAAGAAGAGGTTAATATTTGGTGAAATTCTATCAAGAAGTGTCGGGGAAGGATACAAATGCTTGAAAAAGAAGGACAAGAAAGAGTTCTCTGATGTTATTATGACTGAGAAAGAAAAGTTTAAGAAATATAAGCTTTTAACACAAACAAAAATATTCACAGGTAGAAATAAAAGAGACAGTAAAACAGTTAAGAATGAAAGTTTGACAAAGCAACTAATTTTGGATTTCTTTGATGATGACGCAGTGACTACAATCGCAGCTGATAAAAAAGAATATATTACCAAAAATAAAATAAGAAAGCAAAAAAGATATTTAACAGACACATTGATAAATCTCTATAAAATGTTTAAGCATACTACAAATGTCAAGGTAACGTATCAAACTTTTTGTAAATCGCCCATTCTGGGTTTTATACCCAAAAGAGTCCAGTAGAAATACGTGTGGTTGCAAAATCCATATCAATATTGATTTGCTAATAAAATGCCTTAATTCAAACAAAATACTAAAGGAATCTAATGGCACCGGTATTTTAGAAAGCTTGTGTTGTGATGTTTATGATGAAAATTGTTTGAATCGAATCTGTGAGAAATGTCGGTGGACAAAATTAAATTATGCTGAATTCCAGAATGACAAAAAAATTAAATATTATGAGTGGCGTAATTGCTCTGAAAAATATTATGTAAAAGATCAGGAGAAAACAAAAATGGTTACAAAAAAAGAAACATTATATGATTTTCCACGAAATATTATACTTCAATTAGAAAAAAACCTTGCCGGTTACATGAAACATTGCACTAATATTTGGACTCAGTATAAAAATATCAAAGAACTTAAAAATAATCTGACTCCACAAGAGGTAGTGATTCACGTTGACTTCAGTGAGAACTACTGCGTTAAGTATCACGAAGAAATTCAGAGTTTTCACTTTGGTGGTAGTAGAATGCAGTTATCACTGCACACATGCGTTATCTACTTGATAGACCCAGAAGTTGGCATTCAAAAACAATACAGCTTTTGTACTATCAGTGAGTGTACCCAGCACGATGCTGCGGCTATCTGGGCACATTTGATACCTACCATTGGGTACGTGATGGAGATTTCAACCCAAATTGATACAGTACACTTTATTTCCGACAGTCCAACAAGCCAGTATCGTAATCGTTTTATTTTTTATATGATCAGCCAACTTTATCGTGAGTTCCCACAACTGAAATCTATCACCTGGAACTATTTAGAAGCCGGCCACGGCAAAGGGGCGCCAGACGGTGTTGGTGCTGTTTTAAAACGAACAGCAGACCAAGTAATCCGTTTTGGCAGTGACGTAGACTCATTGGACACATTCTTAGCTTGTCTTAGACCTAGAGTAAAAATAGAGATTCGTATTGTATCAAGAAATGACATTATAGCAAAATGTTTCCCGAAAACCTTACAAGCGGCTAAAGGAACAATGATGGTGCACCAAGCTCTTTGGTCATTTGGGAGCTCTAAACTCAGTTTAAGAAAACTAACTTGTTTTCGCTGTAACAATGAAGTTATTTGTACTCACGGTAAACATGTTGGGTACTATGATATACCATATTGCGACGAGGTCAATACTGACCAATTTCAAAGTTTTCTCGATGAAAATACGACAGTAGAATTCATTCAGGAAATAAATGACACAAATTTTACAATACCTCCTTTAGACCCATCGATGAGTTCCGAAAATCACTCTTTAAAGAGGCCGCATTCACCGATTGTCAAAATACTATCGGATGTTAATGTGACTGACTGGGATAGCAGAAAGTTTTATGTCCATAAGAAGAATCTGGCTAAAATGAAAACAGATAACACTAAAACTTATAATACAGATTTCGAGAAATTTATTATGATGTATAAATGTGAAAATGGAGATGATACCAAAGAAAATAAAGACGAAGTGAGAGAAGAAGACGGAGAGAAGAACACTAAAATATTGATTGACGATTGCAGTGATACGAGTGAAGATGATTTAAACATATTTTAATACGAAAGTTTTTTTTTGTTAAAATTAATAAGTTTTAAGCCTTACTTTAAGTTTCTATCAAGAAATACCTAAATTTGATCTCATAATTCCAAATATTAAACATAATCATGTCAATTTGATATACTACCTAGGAGAAAAGGCCTATTTGATGATTGTTAATTATCAACCTATTTTTAATTGTAATTTGAACGCCTACAAGAATGTAGTTCATTTAATATAAAAAATGCATAACATTGCCTTCTGTTTATCTTCATTACCTTCGCACACCTATTCCTTCACTAAGTGGCTCAATATCATTCCCCTCTGTATCGTTCTCATTACCGTCTCACTTCGATTTTAGAAATGATTATAATTTCATCGTTACTAATAAAAAGAAAGTAGAAATCACAAAATATTCAAAGATTAGTTATATATTAATAATATTTGCAAATAAAACCCAAATAATTCGATAATAAATTTGAAATTTAGAATCGTTGAGAATTTGCACGAAATATGCGAAACACCCAAATAAGAAAGATTCTTATTTATTTATTGACACACCAACGACTTTTGCGAATGGATAACTAGAGTCACTTTATATATTTTTTTATATCCTTAAAAATGTTGACGTTCAAAAGTGCCTTACAATGGTTGCTACTTAGAGGTTCGAGAAAGAGGTCAACCGTCAAACCGACTCGGCTGGGCGGCGTTCGGGAAGTTGCACGGTATCTTCTCGTCTCATATACCACAGTGTCTCAAGACGAAAGTCTATGACCAGTGCGTGTTGCCAGTGATGACCTATGGACTCGAAACGTGGTCGCTCACAATGGGCCTCATCAGAAGGCTTAAAGTCACCCAAAGGGCAATGGAGAGGGCAATGCTCGGACTTTCCTTGCGTGATCGAATCAGGAATGACGATATCCGCAAGAGAACCAAGGTAACCGACTTAGCCCGAAGGATCGCCAAACTGGTGTGGAAGTGGGCAGAGCATATTGCTCGCAGAACAGATGGTCGATGGGGCCGAAAAGTTCTGGAGTGGCGACCGCGTACCGGAAGACGCAGCGTTGAAAGACCTCCCACAGGATGGACCGATGACCAGGTGAGGGTCGCTGGTAGCTGATAGATGCGAAACGCACAGGACCGGTTGTTGTGGCGACGCTGGGGAGGCCTATTCAATTCAATTCAATTTATTGCAGATAATTAAAATCCATAATATTACATAAAAACATAACTATGAATATAAATTAAAAAATACAAAAATTCAAAAAATTATAAAAATTAATCGTGAATGTCAAATAACAATAATAATCAAATATAATTTAAACAGTAACAGATAGATAGTCCAAACACATAAAATATTAAAGTACCTATTATAAGTATGAGGGGCCGCTAGCGTGCAGTCGCATCCACCTCATCAACATTGGTGAGTCGCACCTCTGGGACATTGCGTTAAGAATACCATTCGGGCTGCCACGCACACGCCTTAACAGCGAGGCGCAACGTTTTCTGATTATGGCGAAAAAATCATCAGTCTGCGCCTCAGCAAACGTAGCGGAAGCACTACAAAAACGTGGCAGCCCCAACAATATCCTAAATGCATTGTTATACTGGACACGCAGAGCACTGTACCCCCGCAATGTAAAATTAGTTCATAGGATGCACGTGTACCTAGAAGGTCTGACAGTATGCCTTGAATAATGTTATCTTTACTTGAGTAGTGCAACGTGCAAACCTACGAGCCAACATATTACAGTTCTCGTCAAATAACTTTGCCCCTCTGAAGTTAGCCATTTGCAAAAATCGCGCAGGTGCAGTCACGTAGACGGGAGCAAGCAGGACGCAAGCATGCATCGAACGTAAACGAGCGACTGAGACATAAAATCGCGCCCCACCCCCATGTCTCTTGCGCAAGCGCAGTTGCAGTTTGTTCGTAATTTTGACTACTACGCATCCACTCGTAGCCAACTTCAGAGGGGCTTATTTGACGAGAACTGTACACCGGATGGACAGCGCCCTGCGCTCCCTCTCAATGTCCTCATTGTCACACAGGTCTTCGGTCACCCAGTGACCCAGATACTTAAAGGCACTTACCTTTTTTAAACGCATGCCGCATAGAGTTACATGAGGAACATGGGAGTAGCCTTTGCTTCCTGACTTAAACAACATGAGCTCACTCTTATTCGCGTTGTATCTGAGCCCATGGGCTTCCGCGTACGATTGGCAGATGCACACCAATTTCTGTAACGCTGCAATCGATGGGCTCAGTAATCACCATATCGTCCGCGTAACTTATGTTGTTAACACTTACTCCGTTTATGGAACAACCAATACCAGTGTCACTGAGCTGACCGATGAGCCTATGTCCAGCAGTGGACGGCTTTCGGTTGATATGACGATGATGATGAGTAGGTATGATGACAGAAAAGAAAAGAAAAAACTTTTTTTTGGGTCGACTTTTTTTTGTGAGTGACCACTAAAAAGTGAAAAATTAAAACTTTTATTTTTCACTAAAAAGTGAAAAATAAAAGTTTTTTACTCCTAAAACTAAAAATAATCTAAAACATCGCGTCGAAAAATTCCTCCGCATCGCAGGCCACTGGTAATGTACCCAAAAGGCTGGCAGCATTGCCACGTTGTATGGCAATGCATATCCTTAGTACGAGGTAAAAGCCAGCCCTATGGTCACTCCGTGTCAAGTGTTTTTTACTTACACACCTAACCACTGGAAAGTCACAGCAATTTCGTATACATGGATGATTTTTCCGTATATTTTTTCCAGCTATTTGGATTTAAAAACCAAACCACTGAACCGATTTTGATAAAACATGAGACCATTTGGGAAGTATAAGGTTTCCAACAAAAAAAGATTTTTTCAAATCGGTTGGCAAGCGACGGAGTTATGCGCGAACAATCATAAAAAAAAATACAAACATCCGAATTGAGAGCCTCCTCCTTTTATAGAAGTCGGTTAAAAAATAAAGAAAAATAGTTTATTCCTCCCAAATAGACGCACATTTCTGATTAGAAAAGAAATAAAACAAAATGGCAAAAAAAAATAAACGGTAAAAATTGCTTGCTGAGAAACAGCCCCATTCGTGAAAGCCAGAAAGCCCCCGACCATGCTCAGCCCAGACACCAATCAGCAGATTCCCAAGAACAAGCAAGAAGCAAGAGAGAGCCAGAATGTTTTTTTTTGCTATTTCGATGGCTAACGCATAGATTATTGAGATGATTCTATGAGCTTTAATGAGTATTTCTTAAGACAAAGGTACCTACTGAAAAATAATTCTTCATCCAGTCTTACATGTAGGCCTGTGGGGTTTACGTTCATTTGAATTGTACTGACGGGTGCCATTCATTGTAGTTGGAAACAAGGGTCAGATGATGGAAACTAGGTGAGTGGTGAAGAAGTGGCTCTCACCCACACACAATGGGTATAGGGCTAGGCAGCGGTGCGACGCAGTGTCACCGTCAAGTGTGGCAACTGCCCGTAACGAAAAATGAATGAATATGCACATTGCCAACCGTAAAATTAAGACTTGTGGTTCGCACGATACAATACGCGCGAAGTTTAAAGTTAATGTTCTTGTCAATTTGTACGACTATGTTCTTAGATCTTTCTTAAGCTATAGGTGTTATTGTTTTATATTGTTAGGCTCAATCCGGGCATTTCGGCGTCTATGGACCCTTCGCCGCTGGGTATAGGCGCGTAGGCAACTAGACTCCTAAACCCATCGTGTTTGGGTTCATATGAATCGTACGAGTTGGTACTATTAAATGTAGCTGGTATCTGATGATGGAAACAATTGTAGCTCTCTTTGTTGACTACTTCTAGACCCATCGTGTTTGGGTTCATATGAATCGTACGGGTGGGTCTTATTATGGCTGTTACCAAATGAATATTGCTCGTCAGAAAGATTCAAATGAGCCCAACCACGATGGTTAATACTAGTAGCTAACTAACAGATCCTCTATCCACCTTTCTGGTCTCCATCATCAGATCCTGGTTACCAACAATAATGCATAGTACCCATTAGAACGATTCAAATGAGCCCAAACATGATGGTTCTGCTAGCAAGAGTGGATAAAAATAACTTTTAGACTTACTTCACTTGAACGGACACACAATACCATATTTATGTGGCCGCCATTGAAAAAGAAACGTATTTCTTTTATATTTCAGACAACAAAGATACTAGGATACTTACATGTCAACATGTGTGATTTTTGTCGAAGTTGGGTCAATTTTTAATGGGCCGTGAGCCGTTCTTCAAAGTCAATCAATTTATTTCAATTTGAACGTCAAAACAGTTTGAAAATAAAATATAATAGTGAATCTAGTTGTCCATTCCCAGAAGGTAGTTCTACTTTGACTCTATAAAGAATAAAGAACCTGCTTCTGACTAATCAGATAATTACGTCCTATCTCATGAAACTTACGACTTTCACATGAATATTTTTTAATGATTAGGTATATTAAATTATTTCATTAAAATTTTGTATTAATCTGGAAAAATATCTGAAAAAAAAAGTACAGTGGTCTACTTCCAAAAAAGTAACCACCGCATGTAGGTTAGGTAGCTGTAGATATCTATACTTCTATACTAATATACTAATAATAATAATAATAATAATAATATTATAAAGAGATGAAACAATAATAAGAATAAGTAGAAATGGCTAAGTAATAAATGTAATTAATGAAAATCGTTGTGCTTAATTTTCCAAAACTAACGGTGGGTGGAGTACCTACTAAATCCACGCGGACGAAGTCGCGGGCGAAGTGCTAGTTCAAAATAAAATCACAAGCTATCCCCAAAGCTATCCTCAAAGCAAATTGCAAAAAAGGTGTCAAATTATTATAAATTCTGAGATTTCCGCTTTTATTTTTAGATAATTTAACACATAATTAACCACTCGTAACATGCATGGCTTAGTTGTAATGAATTATCTGTGGTAAAAAATGGCGGGAACTTTGACATTCGGAAGTCGGAGAAATCATGGAGAAATTGATACTTTAGGTTGGTGTCACACTGGGGTTGTCATTTACGGGAGAACGAAAAGGTAGTTTTTTTCTTTTTATTTTGGAAAAGGCTAATACCAACTTGAGAGTATTGGTAACATATATTTGTTAATTAAAAGGTTCCACATTTTAATGATGTGAAGAGAAATGTATGAGAGATTTCCTTGGGTCAGCAATTTCCAAAATGCAAGATATGAAAAAAAATGAAAAACGAAGAGGTTAATAATGCATTAGAATCAGAATGCTATTTTTAAGCGAGTTTTTCCTTATTCATGACTTCGTGCCGCATGCCCGGTAAGTACAAGCGCAAATACCTGCATAATATAACATGTAAAAAAAACTTGTACCTAAGTACCTACTAATTTAAAATAGACCCAGTACACCTCTTCCCTAATCGAATAAAAAACGCGGCAAAACTGACAGCTGAACTGTCATTCGACGCGATCCTTGTTAATGTTTTTTTTCATAATTAACAAGGCATGGGTGTGATCGGCCCCTAGGGTGCAAACGCGTGCCGCTGTCGAGAATATCTGTTTATAAGGGATAAAATAACTTTGGTTTAATTGCATGGAATGCTATGTTTTGGGATACTTAATGTTTTTGGCAATTGTTTTAGCTTGTTAGATTCCAACTCTTGGGTAAATTAGGATTCAGTATCCTTGGATTACCTACTTATATCATAGTAAAGTAGAATTAAAAAAGTCTGTATTTCCTGATAGCTACAACCAGGGGTCTTTAATTATAGAGTAAAATTAGGTTACCCGTAGAAGGAGCAGTTGATATTTTTCGCGATTTCAGTGTTGGTCCGATAGTAACAGTTATTCATTATGATGAGTAAATGACCCCTTCTTCTTCTTTATCGTGTGTCTAACGACCCCACACACCCTATAATGTCAAAGTTTCTAAACCGCCTCAAGGGCCTCTGACATGGTTTGAGAACCGCCATTTGGCGGCCGGGACCACCGGCTTATACGTGCCTTCCGAAGCACGGAATCATTAATCATGACCCCTTAAAAAGTATTACGTTTATTTTGTCACACGTTGTATACGGCACTTGTCATATTTTAATTGTATACTTTACCTAAGCACTTTTTGCAGGGAACATCATTCCATTCTTATTCTGGAGAAGTGCGTTGTTAGCTGCGCTACAATTTATACTGTTGCAGCTATCATCGTTTTTCTTGTCGTAAGTAGTACTTGGCTACGCTCTCGAGGCCTATCCCATGGGATTATATACGATAGCTTTCTAACAGTGAATGAATTTTCGTAATTGGACCAGTACTTCCAGAGATTCCAAATAAGTATAAACAAACCATTTTTAAACCTCTTTATAATTTTAGTTTAGAAGACTTGTGTTCGGCACGTGTCACATAATAACCTCCCGACTTAATTTCGATTACGAGGGCCAATCTCAACTGGGATTAGCCAATTTAAGAACGCAGGAGTTGAGTCAAGTTTATTGCGCAAACACAGGTGTGCACTCTCATAGTCCGATGGGATGGCAAGAGGGAGATCAGGCGCAGCACCAACGGTAGCACGTGTTTCCCTAAGCACGGAGTGTGTCACACGCACACCAAAACCTACCAATCCCGGAGTTTGGGAGTTAATGTTACTGAGAAAAAAAAATCTAATGAAAAAACTCAATAACACTTTTTAAACGACTAGGGACTCAAAACCAGGACCCAACGCCACGAGACCAACGAGGCACGTGTCGCATTACCGTATTTCTATCATCATTTCGACAAAATTACGATGATAAACAAATCCCAAATCAAATTAAGGCGCGCATGTCAAACGTCCAAATATTGACAAATAAAAATAAATTATCTGCAGCCACAGATCATTAAGCGATTGCAATATCGTGTTCCACAGATAATAATATAATTACTCCGATACGGTGATGAGTTAGAGAGGGGAATGTAACTCGATTGTGTTTGATTAGAATCGAGTTTTATTTAGTTGGGAATTGCGGTTCTGTTAATTGTGTTGTTTCTTAGCGCCTTCTTTTGTAGGGTTGATTGAATAAGTCAGCTTTTAGAAATCCAAATCATTCATTTGACAATAATTTAGGTACCTATAGATATTATGAGATGATTTTGTAATAGAGAGTGCCAATTAATTTTATCTTATAGTGTGCCAAATTGTTAACATCATCATCATCATTATCATATCTATGTATAGGGAAATCATGCCTGCCAGTGTTGCGTATTTTGTTCGAAAGAGTTACCGCGGCCCAGGAACGTAAAAGGCAGTAGGAGGAGCATGGATGGGTTTTAGTCAGTAAGAGTCTGACACTCTCCCGCTCCACCCAGAGCGTAAGTCATTTGATGATTTCCCATTCGTAAAAAAATAAAAGGATGGGAAATCATCAAATTACTCTTTTCGCTCTGGGCGAAGCGGAAGGAAGTATCAGATTCTTAATGACTAAAACCCATCCGTATTCCTCCAAATGCCTTTGGCGTTCCAGGGCCGCGGTTACGCTTTCAAACAAATTCCGCAACCCTGGCAGGCTCTGACCCTAGTGGGCCTCGACTACTATGCTGATATCTCTTTGCGGCGCGCGTGGAATACAAAGGAATCAAAATTTACTGTAGGTAATGCAGCCTGTGTTACGAAAGATAAAAGTTTCTCGGAACAATTTTTGACTTCGAGAAACATATAGCTGGAACCTACTTGAAGAGATACGTAAGAGAGAAACTCAAATACAAACTATTTTATTCCGCCTTTTTCCTATGTAGGTATAGGAAAAAGGTGGAATAAAATAGTTTCGTTTCGAGAAGAACCGGAAAGAAACATCACGGTTACTCTTAAAAAAAAACGTAGTTTTAATATCATACAAAGGCGAGCATATACGTATCCAAAGAGTACATAGGTACTGAGTAGGTATTGTATTTAATTTAACTGAATTTAAATAGTGTTTATTAATTCTAATAATGGTTTAGTATAAACATTGTATTTGTGTTATTATGACATGTCTTTTGTTTTATTATGACATGATTTGTATTAACCAAATTTGTATCATCTAATTGTAATGATACCTACATTTACAAATAAAATGTTTAATTTGGATCCATATTGCTACATTGAAGCTCATTGAAGAAACAAAGCCGCGGGAACAGCTAGCTTTTCCCACGGCTTCGTTTCTGTGTATTATATCTTTATCTCACAGGATTTCTAAATGCCTTTATAAAGTAGGTACCGGTAATACGGGGTTACTTTGACTTTAAGGATAACTTTGACAGTGTTTGGGGCTCATTATAATAAAGCCCCAAAATTCGGTTTACACGTGTTAGGGGGCGAATCCGCATGGGTGAGAGATGCAGAAACTAAAAGTAGTCAAGAAAGTAGAGTAGGTAGTTAAAAAAGGAACGTGTCAAATTTACCTCTAAAATCAAAGTTACCCCGTCTTATGGTACCATACTTAGGTAGGGTACCAAGTATAGTATTACCTATCTATCGTATTTTCGCAGTCGGATTAGTACTTCCAGAGATTTCGTCCCACAAGCGAAAAAACTAACTAGGGATACCTACTATAATTTTTTTTTTTCTCTTAATAAAAAACCGACTTCCAAAAAAAATACTACAAAGCACAAAATAACTTTAATTTCGGAAGTCGGTGTCAAATAACGAAGAAGCAACCAAAAACACCGACTACCGAAATAAAAGTTATATTGTGCTTTGTAGTGTTTTTTTTATTTTTCACTTTTTAGGGCAACCCCCACCCACACCTAACAACACCACTGAAAAGTCACAGGAAAACAATAATACGCATTTTCGTATTGATTGATGATTTTTCCATATTTTTTTTTCAGCTATTTGGATGTAAAAACCAAACCATTTTTGGAAAGTATAGCCTTTCCAACAAAAAAAAATTTCAAATCGGTTGGAAAAAATAGGCGAACACATATTCAGATTCTAGCTTGCTACTATGAAACTCTTAAATAATTGTAATAATAAGAATAGCTATCCCAACATGGTGATAGAATCCATCCAAATCGAATGATAATAAAACAAATGTAAGAATTAAGAAAAAATATTATTGCAATATTCACTTAACATAATCAAATAATAGGCGAAAATTATGCTGCAATGAGAATCACTGACAGAAAAAGATGGGTCGATGTCTTATCAACGTGCACGAAAGAGACAAATAAAGATTCAGAAGCATCTCCCTAGTTGGGCGGGATAAAAGCTTTCTGCTCTTGTAATTGACCAATGAGATAGGGTTGCTGAAAATGAAAGGTAATAAGTGACGTTTTATTTTGCAAAACGTGGTAAAACATATTTTCGATTGACTTGGAGTTTCTTATTGTCAGGCTTCTGCTGTGAGTCCATTGTCGGCTCTTAAAAAAAAAATAAAAAAAGAAACATGACTTACATTTCTGTTACTTCTTCTTGTCTGTTTGTCTTGTGGTACAATTAGTGTTAAATAAATTAGGTACCTACTTAACAATTACATTATTTTTTCGACCTAGATATTTTCCAAAAACTCTTTTATTCTCTTGCAATAAATACAGTACCTACCGACCTGTTATTCTAGACAAGGTTTCATTTAAGTTCACCATCAAGTGTTTATTGTGATCTCATGTCAGTATCCAATATTTAAATGACTTTTCCATAAATAATCATTTCATACAAGCGACTTTAAAGACCTAATACATGTTATTAAGAGCTTGTAAACTAAACTTAATGAAAAGAGTTACATTTGTAGGTGTTTCCTCAACGCACTGTTTACTGTGGGAATCATAAGTAGGTTCTATCGGATTCTTTTGCAAGAAAATAACTCACAATTCAATGTACTAAAATAATATTAACACCATATTTACACCAAATTAAACGCCCTCCGAAATTGCTTTCAAAGAACAAATTGGACATAAGTTGTTTTGCTCCTACATCGGATCGTTCCCTAATAAAGAAGCTCCGCCCCCAATTCCGTGCCAGAGTGTCGACTTGAAAAAGCGCCCAGTCACTAAAAACGCGCGAAATAGCATGTCACTCGGCTGTCAATCTGTTTGACAGTCGTCGTTGACGATTTTATTAGGTAAAAATATTAAAATAAATAAATCTAGTGTGTCAGTGTTTATTAAATTAAGTGGATTATTTAAATAAATTATCGTAGTGAATATTAGTGCAAAGTAGTGATTTTAAAAATAAAGAAAATATTTTGTTTAATGAATATTACTTGCTAGTGCTGTGAGTGTAAAACAATTGTTGCGTATTTTTCAATCATTAATCGATCGATTTTGAAGGTAAGTTTTTATTAAATTCTTGTAAATTAATCGGAATATAATGCAGATAGACCTAGTTATCTGATTTAATTATTTTTTATTTATAGGTAGGTACTTTCAAAGCTGAAAAAATATTTATTTATTTATTTAAACTCTATGTACAATAGTGGTACATGGAAGGACTTAATGCAACAAGGCATTCTCTACCAGTCAACCTTTTGGTCAAAATAATTAAGAAAAACATATACCTACTGGGTTAAATGGAAGAATTTCTTTACAAATCAGTACCTACCTCCTCTTTTTTATTCAAAAGAGTTGCTAATGATGACGTTGTAATTATTTTTTGTTCTTGTATCATTTCATAAGTTAGTTATACGATGGATGAACGGTTATAAAGCTGATCTAGCTTGAAAGGGCGGGTGGCTACTGATATGACCACTAACAGGGATGTATGGAAGAAGAAGAACACGGATGGGTTTTAGTCAGTAAGAGTCTGACACTCCCTTCCGCTCCGCCCAGAGCGGCAGGAGTCAATTGATGATTTCCCATCCTCAAAAAAAAAAACGATGCAGTTAATTTTCAACCTTGTAACCTGACATTAGATATCATAGATTTTTTCGATGTCTCTAATTGGGACTTCATAGCTCAATAACCGGTACCTATAAGTGAGACAATTTAGCTGACCGGTAAAGACAAACAAACAAACAAACAAACAACAAACAGTCTATCTAATTTCTTCCTTTAATAAAATAATCTAAATAGTGGGACCCTCTATAAATAAGATAACTGTCGTATTAACCTGCCCATTTGGGAAACTGGGTAAATGGAAAGCCTCTATACCTGTATTAATATACCTACGTGTTAACAAATTCTAGGTCTCTTGAGATCCCCAGTTTACCAGGTTTCACTGTATAGGATAAGACAACTAGCTTTTGCCTGCGGCTTCGTACGTGCATATCCTGTTTTTACCTGGGAATCCTCTCTTCGTGCTGCTTTACACTCCTCAGATACATGCCAAATGTCAGTTTTCTACGACCAGTACCTACTTTCGGCTTGTCTGTCAGTCACTCAGTCATTCAATCACTCAGTCACTCATTAACGTAAGAGTTTTATTTAAGTCGCAGCCAACTAGCTTAATCAGCCGTTTCATTAAAAGCCTAGCGTTATCATTGAACCGCGCCGTTTAATCAACGACATAAGTGATATGGGCAAGTCAATAATATTGATCAAAAGATGTCAGTTAGGTCGCTGAAAAATCGGTGCATTTAAATGAAAAGGCTAGGCCACCAGTTAAACGGTTGATAAAGCTAATTGGCTGCGACATATCCACCTAGTAACGTAACTAGTCCATAGGTACATCCTTTTGGTAAATCTAAAAATAACAACATAAATAATTTTGTATACGCTTTAGGAACCCAAAAACTATAAAGTTGGTACACACGTGGTCCACATTTGGTTATCAAATGAGTATAATATAAACAGTTTACGTTATAAAGACAATATGTCGTGTGTTCTGACCTTAATAACATAATATTGGTGGTATACTTCCGTTACAATTAATAATTAATTTAAATTCTTAAATTACTCACTAGCACTTCGCCCCCCAGGGTTGCGGATTTGTTCGAAAGAGTTACCGCGGCCCTGGAACGTAAAAGGCACTAAGAGGAGCATGGGTGGGTTTTAGTCAGTAAAAGTCTGACACTCCCTGCCGCTTCACCCAGAGCGGGAGGGGTCATTTGATGATTTCCCATCCAAAAAAAAAAAAAAAAAAGCACTTCGCCCGCGACTTCGTGCGCGCATATCCCGGTTTTTTCCGTTCCCGATAGCCTATAGCCTTTCTCATGAATGTGGCTATCATATACCTACAAAAAGAATTTTCAAAATCGGTTCAGAAGATCCAGAGATGACCCCCTACAACCTCACAAACTCACAAACTTTACCTCTTTATAAGTTTCGTATTAATAGTATAGATAAAATAGTTACAAGCTTTTGCTCGCAGATTCACTCGCAACAGAAAAAAGAAACCGACTTCCAAAAAACACTACAAAGTTAATATGACTTTAATTTTGGTAGTCGGTGTTTTTGGTTGCTTCTTCGTTATTTGACACCGACTTCCGAATTTTGTAGTGTTTTTTGGAAGTCGATTTCTTTTTTTGTCAATTTCGTATACATGGATGATTTTTCCACATATTTTTTCCAGCTATTTGGATTTAATAACCAAACTACTGAACCGATTTTGATAAAATTTCAATGGGACCATTTGGGAAGTACATATACCCTTTTCAAATCGGTTGGCAAGCGACGGAGTTATCCTGCCAGGGTTGCGGAATATGTTCGAAAGAGTTACCGCGGCCCTGGAAGGAAAGGCACTAGGCGGACAAAGGGTGGGTTTTAGTCAGTAAAAGTCTGACACTCCCTGCCGCTCCACCCAGAGCGGGAGGGGTCATTTGATGATTTCCCATCCTCAAAAAAAAAAAAAAAGCGACGGAGTTATGCCCGAACAAACATAAAAAAAAAAAAAAAATACAAACATCCGAATTGAGAACCTCCTCCTTTTTTAGAAGTCGGTTAATAAAAAAAATAACCTATAACGGTCTCCAGCAGTAAACATGTCGAAGTGAAGGCTTGGGTGAAGTGAACACGAGGTGAGCTGTCATTCCATCTTGATTTCATGGGTTGACAGCGCACTTCGTGAACACTTCGACATGTTTACAGCAGTGCGATTCTGTAAACATGTGTAGGTACACACTTGGGCGGGGTGCACGACGGGTGAGTTGTCAAACCATACAAATAAGATGGAATGACAGCCGGTCGATTCTGTCGACATCTCATGGTGTACACCTAGGCGGAGTGAACGACAAGTGAGCTATCATTCCATCTTATTCCACAGAGTACATTTGGTCTCATCTATCACTGTACCTACCGTAATTTTATCAAAATCGGATCAGCGATGCAGGTGTGAAAGAGTAACAAAGAAACTCACTTTTGCAAATATGTATAAAATTGACCTATCTAGCATTTATATATCATCATTAGCAAACACCTACCTTGATTTGCTCTGAGTTTGTATCTGTGTTTCTTCTCAGGGTAGTCAGCTAGGAAACACCGGCCTCATCTGGTTTAAAAACGACCGAACAGCTTGACGTGTAAAAGTGTTATTTACAACCTACTTACAAAATAAATATCATTTATCATTAGCTTTTTCCCAACTAGGTATATGAAGATCGACTCAGAAGCGTCGACTTTTAGGAAACCCTGTGAGTGTTCAGCTCCTCAGTTGATGGCACGTGTAAAAATACTGTCCAGAAGTCATCATCTGCCTAGTCTTTTTCCAACTACATTGGGGTCGGCTCTCAGTCAAACCGGATTCAGCTGAATACCAGTATTTTACGTGGAGCGGCTGCCTACCAGGCCTCCACAACCCATTAACTGGGTAACACGGTAAACTGGCAAGACTGGAGTCAGATTTTCCGGATTCTGACAATCCGTAACGACTGCCAAAGATCTCCAAATGACAGCTGGGAGCAACGGCTTAACGTGTTGCTTAACCTTGAAGATCGACCCGTGTCTGTTATTATTTAGCCACCAGCGTAAAACGTAAAAAAAACCTTTAAAAAAGTTTACCCCATCTCAGTTTAAAAATAAAACAATATTTACCAAACTTTTCTCGAAACTTGCTTTCACTGAAATACTTCTTTTGCTCTCATGACGTCATCAGTCAATGAGTAGCTGTCTTTTTTTTATCTTCTTTGTCTTAAATCAGACTACACCACAGTCTACCCACGATACAGTTACCCATATCACAGACGTCTCAAGTACCCACTTGACATGCAAACCATAAAGAAAGCTACCGTTGTTCATGTGTTACTAGCATGTGTTCTACAAGTTTTTGTAGCGAGTCAAATTTCTCGGTTAGGGCTTAAATAATGGGCTGATAGTGCTAGCTTATTTTTATAATAATCCTTACTAATGTTTTAAACTGGCGTGACAAGCTTGACGCCTATCGACACGATTGGTCAACAACTCTCTAATCCTAAATTCCGTAGTTTCATTAAAAGCCTAACCTTTTCATTGAACTGCGCTGTTTAATTAGTGACATAAGTCACATGGGCAAGTCATTAAACGATATTGAACAAAAGATGTCGCTTAGGTCACTGAAAAATCGGCGCATTTAAATGAAAAGGCTAGGCAATCAATTAAACGGCTGATTAAGCTTATTGGCTGCGACATATATACAAAGAAATAATGAGCTTCATTAGCGATTAAGGGACTCACCAGAGAATAGCAAAAAGGACACGCACAAAGCGTTTTGGGAACACATTCATTGTGCGTACAGCTAAGGAGTGGAATTCCCTGCCGGAGTCTGTGTTTCCTGATAGAGCTACAACCTGGGAGTCTTTAAGTCAAGAATGAATAAGTTACTTCTAGGCAAGCGTGCTCCATCTTCGGCCACATCATCGCTTACCATCGGGTGAGATAGTGGTCAAGCGCGTGCCTATCAATAATAAAAAAACAGCAGCATTCTCTGTAGTAGAGTACATTGCTACAGCTACACTGCGATACCCAACCCGCCTGACAAGCGTCGCGATTATGGCAACCGCCCCATTTGGGGGAGGCTTATATCCAGTGGACGTCTTTCGGCTGATATGATGATAATGAAATGATTGTTTTGCGCAGGTGGAGCTCAATGTCAAGTTATGGCAGCATGTCACCGTCCGACGAAGGTTTCGACAGATACGAGCCTCCTTACTACTGCCAGCCGTCTCATCAAGGTAAGCAACATCAACCATAGTTATTGGAACTCATTTAGTGCTTCGGTTAAGTACACTTCGAATTAGAAACTAGGGTGTTCCAAGATTACATCGTGAAACAGAATTAAACTCATCATTGTGAACAATTTTTACTATGTGGGACCAACACTGAAATCGCGAAAATAAAAAACTTTTTCACAAAAAAAAACCGACTTCCAAAAAAAACACAGTCGGTGTTTTTGGTTGCTTCTTCGTTATTTGACACCGACTTCCGAAATTAAAGTTATTTTGTACTTTGTAGTGTTTTTTTTGGAAGTCGGTTTTTTTATGTGAAAAAGTTTTTATTCTTCACTTTTTAGTGGTACTCCACACCTAACAACACCACTGGAAAGTCACAGGAAAGCAAAAATATGCAATTTCGTATGATTTTTCCACATATTTGCCAAACTGCCGAACCGATTTTGATATTTAAATGGGACCAATCGAGAAGTATATCCTTTCACATAAAACAAGAATTTTTCAAATCGGTTCATAAATAACGGAGATATGAGGTAACAAACACAAAATAAAAAAAATATAAAATACAGTCGAAATGAGAACCTCCTCCTTTTTGGGAAGTCGGTTAAAAATCAACTGCCCCATACATTTCTGTAAGCATAACTCGACAAAATGTACTGAACAGCTGATTTCTTTTTCGCGATTTTGGGTTTGTACCTATAGTAAAAGTTGTTCATAATGATGAGTACAATGACCCCTTTTCAGGTATTGCATTTAAGTCAAAGTCAAAGCATTTATTTCAATTAAACCATTTACAGACACTTTTGAATTGTCAAGGTCGGTCAGTCAAAGAGGTGAAGCTATTTGCACGTTCCAAAGCGTAGATCTCTATGGAGAAGAACGTGCAAGAAACTCCATGGACTTTATTCTGACACTTTGTATTCGTGTGTAAAAAGCCGGCCAAGTGAGATTCGTATCTACTCTACCAATACCAATAGTGTGAAACCAAACATTAAGTATTTGAATTTTGATATCGCACTCTTCGTTCCCAGGTAGCCCCATGGACGGCGGAGTGTACTGGCCAGCCACCAACGGAGAGGCACACGAGTTTGAAACACAGGACATGTATCATGACACCACGCACTACATAGGCAGGGGATATGGTAAGATTTTTTTAAATCAACAATATTATCTTAGAAGGAACATCTTTCATTATTTTCCTGTCGTTTTCTGCCTCGATAGCAGTCGGTCCATCATTTTCTCCTTTCCTACATCTCCTTTGGTCTTTAGGCTCGGCGCAAACGGGCCACCGACCGGTGGCTGTCGCGCGCTACCGCCACATTTGTGACAGTGGCAAAAGTGCGCGACAGCCACCGGTGTTCGGAAGCCGCCACAATTTATAACCCGCTCTCTGCTGCGCAGTCTATCTAATATCTAAGTATCGATCCATTGGAGCAGCGGGAGAGGCAGGTGTCGGCATCTTGTGTGGCCCACAGCGACTAAAAGTGGCGAATCGCGGACACTGCTGTAGCGAGTGGCCGCCACCGGCTACACGTGTGTGGTGCGAATACAAAATATATGAAACAGTGTGTTAAATAGCTGTGGCTGACCACCGGTGGCTGTGGTCGGTGGCCCGGTGGTGGCCCGTTTGCGCCAAGCCTTCTATCTATAGTCACACAGTTTCAAGATATGTCATCTTAAATTAACATGAAAATGAACCATCGATAAGAGCTGTTTTTAGGTGCGTTTTTGCGCAAAAAAAAAAACCCTGTCATGTTGCGTTCTCGACTTTGTTATTAGTACTTACCTAAAAGGCTTAGGCTTGTCGAGATCGGTCTGTGGATGGGTGATCATTTTAACATACCGAGACTCTTCCCTGCTTCGGAAAGCACGTTAAGCCGTTGGTCCCAGCTGTTATTTGTAGATCTTTGGTAGTCCTTATGGATTGTCAAAAGCCAGAAAATCTGACACCAGTCTTGCCAAAATAATACCGTGTTACCCAGTTACAAAGAAATCAGCTGTTGAGTACATTTTGTCGAGTTATGCGCACATAAATGTCGATTTTATTTCAGTGTTTATTTTATTTATTTAACACTATAGCACATAAATGTACAGAGGTACTTATTGCCATAGGCATTCAGTGTTGGTCCCATAGTGAAAGTTGTTCATAATGATGAGTACAATGACCCCATTAGAGGTATTTCGTTCCTATTCTGTTATATCATGAGTTTTTGATAACTTTTCTCGACCCGCGTTTTCCAATCAAAGTTATGAGAAAAATTTCGCCCACCCCTAAAAATAATTATATCTTGTCACAGGCTACGAGGAGATGCAGATGGCTGGTAACGAGCCTTACGACGCTTACCATCACAATATGGCGCATAGCTTCGCGCCAAATAACACAGGTAACCTATATAATATTCAAACAGAACGAAAAAAGTATAATCTTCCATTTAAAGTAAATTATCATCAGCGTCAGTGCAAAAATGTAGTTTGCAGGAGACATCAAGAGAATGAGAACTCACGAAAGCAAAGCATGTATTTTGCCCAGCTCTGATCAAGCTGGGCAAAATACATGCTTTGCTTTAATTAAAATATAAATTACAACAATACTACCTTGCTGTATTTAAAGTAAGAAATACAAAATACTTTTAGGTCGTGTGATTGAAATATAAAATTGAAAATACAGTATTTTAAATATTTTTATTTAAAATACAAAATACTAATTACAAAATACAGTCAGGTGTTAGGTTAGGTTAGCCTTTTTGCTTCCGAAAATTATCGTGCGTTGTTTTCTGCAGAACGCACCCATTAATAAGTTATGTTGAAATGTATTTTGAAACCATAAGTATTTGAAATACTTATAATACCTAAGCGTCAGATAATTGAAAAACCAATTACAAATTACGTTTTTAAGAAATAATTAAAATACGAATACCTACCAAATACGTACCTATTTGTATTTAAACGTGAAAGTTGTTCATAATGAGGAGTACAATGACCCCTCAAGAGGTACTGCGTTTATTCTGTTACACATTGTAGATACATACAAAAACAACTGGTGTTAAATAGGGACTTAATAGCCATTCAAACCTGGTCTAATAAATTTGGTGTTACAGTTAACCCTAACAAATGTCAGGCGATTATTATTGGGAGTCCTCGAAACATCGCCAAACTGGACGGTGCAACTTTGCCTCCTGTACTGTTCGACGGTGCGGTCGTCCCATTTAGTTCTGACGTAAAGGACCTAGGCTTGCGTATCGATAGTACCCTGAACTGGCGTACTCAAGTCGCTAGCGTCAGTCAGAAAGTTACGGGAACGCTGCGGGCACTGTATCGCTTGAAAAATCTGTTACCAGTGAAAACGAAGACAATGCTTGTGCAAACCCTAATTTTACCCATCATCGACTATGGCGACGTGTGCTACTTTGACCTGAATGCAGATCTCCTCAACAAACTTGACCGCCTTCTAAATTACTGCATTCGATTTGTCTTCAATCTACGCAAATACGATCATGTCTCTGCGCATCGGTCGATCCTTAAGTGGTTGCCCATACGCCAGCGCAGAGAACTGAGGGCGCTAACTACCTTGTTTTCATTACTTAACTCTCCCAATTCCCCTAGTTATCTAGCCCCACACTTTCAATACATCTGCGCCAACCACAATAGAAATCTACGCTCATTGCATAACCGTCTTCTTCATTGTCCCTCTCACCGTTCTGACTTCATTCACTGTTCTTTCTTCATTCAATCTATTTCTCTGTGGAATGCGCTACCCCAAGAAATCAGGATGGCAACCAACCGGTTGACCTTTAAAGTTAAGGTTCGCGAGCACATTCGTAAGAAGTTGGCAGTAGTATCGTCACAGCGCTAATTTATTATTATTATTTTTTTACTCATTATTTGTTTGCATAAATTGTTTATGTAGGTATATTTGTACATTAGTTTATTTATTTGAGTATATTATAGTATAGTATTGTATGGTATGTATAGTTTATATAATTATATATAATATAATATATCTTTACAGTAAGTAATTATATATAAATCGTGTTTCTGTTTTTTTTGCTTTTCCACATTGCACCTACCACTATTTGTCTCTGCATCACCCAAAGGTTGACTGGTAGAAAATGCCTAAGGCATTAAGTCCGCCTCTGTACATTTGTGTGCATGAAGTTTTAAATAAATAAATAAATAAACTGGCTTTCGAATGAAAAAAACTGCATCGAAATCGGTCCATCCGTTTGAGAGCTACGATGCCACAGACAGATACACACACACACACACACACCACACAGACATCGACGTCAAACTTATAACAACCTTCTTTTTGCGTCGGGGGTTAAATAAAAACAAAGTAAAAAGAATAATTTTCATGAGTCCCACAGTTCTTCTGACATGCATGCCAATAAAATCTTCGTCGATTCATCCGCAAACGGATCGTTTGTTAAATTAGAATCCCAGAGATCATTATGATATCACTTAAGTCTCTTTCTATTCCCTTAGGTCTAGAATGCGACCTCCAATCTCTTCCCCTCCGCTACGATCGCCCCGCGCCCCCCTCATTCGTGAGAGTCGCGAAGAGAAGGACCACAGCCAACAAGAAGGAACGCAGAAGAACACAGAGTATCAACACAGCCTTCTCTGAATTGAGGGAATGCATACCAAACGTGCCTCCTGATACAAAACTTTCTAAGGTGGGTGAATTGTATTTTACTAGACTGTGCTTTATTGTTTCCGAACAAAATGTGTTTTTCAAATTAGATTGAGGATCATCAATTCATAATTACTTTTTAAAAGTTTTGACTTTTTCGATTGCTGAATATTAACAATTACAAAGTTTTTTTGAGTTAAGAGCCTCCAAAACGCCACTTAATATTTTCGAAGTAAAAAGTAAAAAAAATAAATATAGTTTATGCTAAGCGTAATAATAATAACAAAGGTAGTTAAAGTAAACAAATATTTTTAACAACAAGTTTTTAAATTAGTTCAAAATCTGTTTAATTTCGTGTTTGGGCTGGTGACAGTTGAAGAGTTACTTTTTCTGGAACCATATAAGAGATAGATAATCAGCCGGATATGAACCAACACGTAATTTTTTAACACTGTAAGTAGGTTAAGATGAAGTGATTCTAAATTGTCCCAGTTTCAGTATTCAGATTTGACCCAGTACACTAACACATTACAAGTTAAACAAAAGCTTATAAATATCCGTCTTGTGACGTACAACGGTACAACAGATTCTCATTCTGCTGACAAGCGGTGCTTTGTTGCAATTTGATGGATATGGATGAAGTAGAAATAACAGGCACCTTGTTTTGGTGGTGGCAAATTTAGGAACCCAGGATAATAATGATGCGAAACCTTCTCGAGATATTTAAGTTATTACCGCTAAATACATCGTGTGGCTTTCTTGGTGGACCTTCACAGGTTTACCAGTCGAAAACTGGCCGCCCAAAATTAAGTACTAAGGTAATTTATACCATAACTAACAGTGGATGGATTGAGTTAATTGAGGGCCCTATTCGTGAATTGAAAAACTTAGTAGAAGTTGTAGAACCATTCAAAAATTAGTAAAACAATAAGTTATAGCAACTCATAGGGGTCCCTCAACCTGACAGGGTTGCGGATTTTGTTCGAAAGAGTCAACGCAAAGGGCACTTGGAGGAGCACGGATGGGTTTTAGTCAGTAAGTGTCTGACACTCCTTTCAGCTCCACCCAGAGCGGAAGGAGTCATTTGATGATTTCCCATCCATAAAAAAGGGGTCCCTCAATCCTTATTCAAAGATTCCTATATCTCGGGAAGTCGTTGCAAGTTCTGCCTCTAATTTTAAATAATCGACTTAAAGGTGGACGCAACTGTAGTCGCTTTCAAAAACTAAACGAAGTTCTTTCTTCAAAATCCCCAAACTACCCGTTGCGTGCGCCTTTAAGACCGACGGACATACCTCCGTCTCACATTGTCATCTGACATTGCCAGATGGTGCGAAAGAGATCGCAGAGCATCAATAGCGCGTTCTCGAGTCTCAGACAGCATATCCCTAACGTCCTTCCCGACACAAAGATGACTAAGGTTAGTACGACTTCTGGGTTTCAGAAGATGTTTCTGTTGGTACTTCTTTAGGTAGGAAGTCTTCTGTTTGGTTTGGACTAGCTTACACTTTCGTACATAATTATGTTACCTACGCCCAAAGATCAAACACGCTCATAGAAACACCTCACAACGCATTGTGGAAAAAAGAATTATGCTGTTTCGCGTGCTAAGCCCAAACTAATGCCACAACGCGTTGTGACCTGTTTTTTCGTTCAATGTGCGTTTTAGTAATGCGGGCCATAAACGTTGAAGTAATTTGATCAAACAGGCTGGTTTAAACAGTTTTGTCAAATTGGCATGAATGTCTGTGGGAAAATTTGATCAAAAAGTAGTCTTCAAACGTCATTTAAGAAATTTCGTATGTCTATTTGATCAAACAGTTTGAACCAGCCTGTTTGATCAAATTACTTGAACGTGTAGGCCCGCATAAGACATACTAAATGACGTGTAACAGAATAAACGCCTGAAAAACTAATTTCGCGAGTTTATTGTTGGTCCCATGCTAAAAATTGTTCATTATGGTTAGTTGAATGACCCCTTTCAGGTTTTCTGTTCATTCTGCTACACGTTGTATAAAATGAGCCCAAATCGAGTCGAGGTAGTCCGAGTTTTTAGTTCAGGTACAGTTAATAATAATTTGTGATTACTATTGACTCTGTAAAGAAAATTAACTCGGCTTGGGCCTTTTATGATTTGGTTTGTTTTAGCCATAAAATTATTTTCAGATAGACAAAATATACTATAATAGGATTTGAAAATAAAATACTAATATCAGCTAATAGGCTCAAGACAAGTGACATTCTCGATTGTCAAAGCGTCAAAAATATATGGGATTGATTGACGAACGCTATCGAAATGTCACCTGATAAATCTCGCATAAACTTTGGGATTTTTACAATCGCCATCACTATTAGAATGGTACTTTGTCTCGAGCCTGACCACCTAATGTGCATTCTCATTACAAGCATCCTACGGCAAGATGCACTATATTTTAGCCCTACCTTCATTCTTCAACCAGATAAATAGAAAAGTACCAACAAAAACTTCACCCATCCCAGAAGTCACAGATCCATTCTCAAATTTTAATCGGACATTAACATTTCCTCTCCTGTTAGATCAAAACCCTGCGGCTGGCGACCTCCTACATTTCGTACCTGCTGAAGGTACTGGAGACTGATGGAGAGCCCGCCGGAGGGTTCAGGGCAGACCTGCATCACACGCCGCCTAGGAGACGGACTGTTGAAGGAAGTCAGGTGAGCTCTTTGCGTATAATGATCGCCTGGTACTTTTGGCCTTTTTGGGATCTTTCAAGGTGAGACTATTTCGGAGTACAACGAAGCTCTTGGTTTGTATGTAGTCCTGGTACTTTCATGCAGTAGAAGGAAGCTTTTTGCTTTAGAAGGTTAACAAGGCATCGCTGAAATGTCTCGTGAGTGCTCTTCGGCTGGACACCAGTTACATCTTCTACCTGCTGAAGGTTCAGGGCAGACCTGCATTACACGCCGTCTAGGAGATGGACTGTTGACGGGAGTCAGGTGAGCTCTTTGCGATTTCTGATCGCTTGGTACTTTAAGAATGCATTGGGGAAGTTCTGGTGACCTTCTGATAGCTTAAAAGTCTTTTGGAATCTATCAAGGTGAGATAACCTCAGAGTCCAAGGAAGCTCTTTGTTTATATGAAGCCCTGGTACTTTCATCCAATGAAGACAGCTTTTTTGCGCAGAAGGTAAGTGGGTCACTGCTCGACAAGCGTTGCTTTACCTCGAAGACCGACCCGTGCGGCTATCATTATTTACAAAACAGAACAATACTTTTGATTTATTACTACACAGACTATTATAAAACAAACAGATGCCCAACGAAACTGTTTTCACAGTAGTTTTATACCCTGTGTTAAGATGAAAATTAAATTATACAGTCGTAAAATATTACGAATGAACTGCTTTTGATTCTGCGGTCTTGTTTTAAGGTTGTATATTTTAGAAGCATCCGAGGGATCATATTTTAATGTAGAGCAGGACAAAACACATGCTTTGTTTGAATTAAAATACAACGTACAAAATACTTTCTCGCATGTATTTAAATTAAAATACGGAATACAAAATACTTTTAAATCATGTATTTGAAATATTATACACAGTATTATAACTATTTTTATTTAAAATACAAAATACTAATTACAAAATACAGACAGGTGTTAGGTTAGCTTTTTAACCGACTTCTAAAAAAGGAGGAGATTCTCAATTCGGATGTTTGTATTTTTTTTTTATGTTTGTTCGGGCATAACTCCGTCGCTTGCGAACCGATTTAAAAAATTCTTTTTTTGATGGAAAGGGTATACAACCCAAATGGTCCCATTGAATTTAAAAAAAAAATCGGTTTAGTACCTACTTTGGTTATTAATTCCAAATAGCTGGAAAAAATATGTGGAAAAATCATCCATGTATACGAAATTGCGTATTTTTGCTTTCCTGTGACTTTCCAGTGGTGTTGTTAGGTACCACTAAAAGGTGAAAAATAAAAAAACTTATTTACAAAAAATAGAAACCGACTTCCAAAAACACTACAAAGTTCAAAATAACTTTAATTTCGGAAGTCGGTGTCAAATAACGAAGAAACAACCAAAACACCGACTTCCAAAATTAAAGTTATTTTGAACTTTGTAGTGTTTATGGAAGTCGGTTTCTTTTTTTTTGTCAAGTACAGCTCGCTAGCTCTCTACGCACGAATAGGTATCTCCTATCATTCAATTTGACCGACCGACCTTGACAATTCAAAAGTGCCTGTAAATGGTCTAATTGAAATAAATGCTTTGACTTTGACTTTGATTCGCACACACATAGGTATTAAAGAAATGACAGATTCAAAAAAAAAAAATCAAAATCATTTATTTGCATAAATAAGGTACAGAAGGTTGGTAAAATTTACAAAATTGTTCTCTTATTCTGCCTTTAATTTCGGCGTGCAAATATAACATACTTTTACTTTTTATTAATTATTGATCATAATCATGCAGTCATTAAACAGATACTTAATCCCATTAAAATGTGTTTGATTCAATTGAAATGTCAATATAATAATGAAGAAAAAAAAAAAAACACAAATGTCAATAATAATCATGTCAATAATGGGATAGATTCGCCACATAATAATCATAATGTCAATAATAATTAGATACAAATGTCAATAAAAATCATGTCAATAATGGGAGAGATTTACGCCACACAATAATAATAAAAATAAATAATTTATGACCGTGCAATATACAAAATTACAATTTATAATCTAAAAACTCATGTACACTATAAAAACATTTTTCAATTAAAAACCTCGTCAAATTGTTTTTAAATCTAGAAAATGGGAGCGCTTTTATGGAATTCGGTATTTTGTTATACAATTTAGCTGTATCAAATTTCAAAAATACTGTACATACACTAGACTAAGCATACATCGACGACATTCTTATTCACGACAATCACGACCCATTTTTATGTTAATTTTGGCTACTTCTGATACCTATTACATAAATTATCTTGGTATTCATTCACACACACACCATCACACGTATAGACAAACATTTCAAATCACACTTCGGTTTCACACACTGCCATAAACACGACTTTCATTTTTCATTTTTCGTGTTTTATAAAAAAATAAAAGGTGTAACTTATACCTAAGTAATTAACACAACGAAACAATTGTTTATCAATCGAGGAAGAGCGAGGTTTATCCCATCACAAGTATCTCCGAATTACTTTCCGGCAACTTAATTGTATAAGTAGATCTAAGATAATAAACACATTTTTTTTTATTTTATTTTTTTTATTATACGACGTGGCGAGGCAGGTGGTACATATGGTATTATATATATGTGCGCAAGTGAGTTTCACAGTGTTGCTGCATACTCGCTGTTTTTAAGATTTAGCCTAGCTCACTTAAGTGACGAGCAATAATTATGGTCGCCCCCTATCAGAACCCAGTTGAGATAATTTTCAACCGGATACATCTTAGTTACACATTCGATGCCAAAGGCATGCACAAGGTCTTACACGGTAGCGGTGAATCTTAGCATGTGTAGCAGTGCTAGTATTCACCGCTACTGACGCAGTTGCCGCATTGCGTGACACAGCTAGCCTTCCTCAGACTGAGCGTCCGCAACGCCATCTGCCTGTTTTACGTTGAACAAACTACGAAAGCTCAAGTCTAGGCTTTTTGGTTGTCTCGGTATGTGAGCTATATTAGTCTATATACTGCAGTGCGATTCTGCAAACATGTCGAAGTGAACACTTGGGCGGGGTGCACGACAGGTGAGTTGTCAAACCAAGCTCTATTGTCGTTCACTCCGCCTAGGTGAACACCGTGAGATGTCGACAGAATCGACCGGCTGAACTCTTTGTGTTACTGCTTGTAATGCTTTTACTAAAAGCCCCCCTATAGTTAGTAAAATAAATGTACAACTGTGCCTACATACTATTAGACACTATACTTACAAAGTAAAAATAACTTCAATTTCGGTAGTTTTTGGTTGCTTCTTCGTTATTTGACAACGACTTCTGAAATTATAATTATTTTGTACTTTTTGTACTATTAGTGTTTTTTTGGAAGTCGGTTTTTTGCTTACGAAATCCATCGAGTGCTGTTTTCTGCTGAACACATTATTAATAAGATTGGTAAATGTTCAAATGTATTTTGAAGCCATACGTATTTGAAATACCAATCACAAATTAATTTTTTTGGAAGCAATTGTAATACAAATCCCAAATACGTACCTAGTTGTATTTCAATTAAGTATTTTTAATTCAAATACTGCCCAATGAAGTGAACTGTCAATTTAAACAAACAAGATGAAATGACAGTTCATTTGATGCTCACTCACTCCACGTGAGTTTACACGGTAAGATGTTGACACAGTTGACAGAAAAGACCGGAGATCCGGTTACGAGTTTCACTGTTAGATCCTAACTAGTCCTTACTACCCCTTACTAGTATTATAAAAGCGTTTGTATGTATGAATGTATGGATGTTTGTAACTCTTTCACGCAAAAACTCCTGAATGGATCTTGATGAAATTTGGCACAGAGGTAGATTATAGTCTGGAATAACACATAGGATACTTTTTATCTCAGAAGTATGTTCCCTTGGGATAATTTTCGATATTCACGCGGGCGGAGTCGCGGGCGGCAGCTAGTCGGTATATAATAAATGACGCAGATAAGATAACAAACATGAAAAAAGAAATACAACCGAATTGAGAACCTCCTCCTTTTATTGAAGTCGGTTAAAAATAAACCCAAACCGTGCATTCGAGTGCACAACATTCACTGGGGAATCGCCAGTCTTATCTGGTAACATATGGAGTTCAAGTGCAGTACTCACTGGCGCCAGTGGCTGGCGCGAGTGACGGGGAGGCTAGTGATGTCTGAGTTTTAGGTATGTTTTTATTGGTTGCAATCAGTACTGCAATATATTACACAAAGTATTATACAAAGTCGCTTCTCGCCGTCTGTCCCTTTGTACGCTTAGATTTTTAAACTATGCAACGGATTTTAATGCGATTTTCACTATTATTTAGAGAATTAGTTCCGGAAGGTTCATAGTTATAACTACTTATAATAGCAAGCAGTTAGTCGACTCTTCATGTGACCAGAGGGCTGGCCTTTTCTTTGTCCAACGAATCAGCATTGCCATTCAACGTGATAATGCAGCCAGTGTTCTGGGCACTTTTCCCGTTGACAGCGATGTGGACGAATTTTTCGATGCCCTGTGAGTTCTTCCCCTCCCTTTTTTACTCCGCTTTTATATTTTCTTCTAGGTTGTATTCAGTATCTATAAGTTTTATGTATTATTGGTAAATAGTTTTAAAATTGATGTATAAATATTAGGTATTGCTTATAACATGTTACAATTAAAATTATAAATAGTGTTTAAAAAGTCGATGTTATGCCAAGTGTCCAAAAAGCGATTTTCGGAAGCCGGGGCGGGTCACTAGTGCTGATTTATTAAAATATATCGAAATGTGAAGCTGTTCGTTTGTAAGCGCATTATTTATTACACTACTTGAGAATGGCTGGACTGATTCTGAGTATTATGTTTTTTATTGGAGCACTAAGGGGAACTAGATTACTAAAAAAATCTAATTACCTAGTCCGTCAGATATGTAGGCGACATTAATACCGCCACAAAAAAATCAACGTAGCAGGAACCAACGCTTGATCGACGGTTTGACGTCTTTGTCGGTACACGCCGCACACTGCAGCACCATCGACATTGCATCCGTGAAGGCCGTCGTAGGGGATACTGACTACCACCGCATACTACGTGAGTACCCAGAAATCACACGACCCCCAGGCAAACAGCTACCAGGTACACACAATACGCTGCACCACATTAGGACGACGCCAGGCCCACCGGTAGCATGCAAGCCTAGACGCCTTGACCCAGCTCGACTTCAGGTTGCCAAGAAGGAATTCGAGGAGATGCTTGCGAGCGGGGTAGCAAGGCGTTCCGAGAGTGCTTGGTCAGCACCCCTGCACTTGGTGAAGAAGAAGGACGACGGATGGAGACCATGTGGCGACTACAGGGCACTTAATGCCAGAACAATACCTGACAGGTACCCCATTCGTCATATTCACGACTTCTCTGGTTCGGTTCGGGTTCTGGTGGTTCTGGTGGTTTCGGTATTTCCAAAAAATATTATACTTACACGTATTTTTTATTTCTTCACGTAGATAAACAAAAAATGAAGACGATACTTACAATGCGTTGAAAAATCGCGTGACGTCACGGTTTGGTACACTTTTTAAACATAGAAATGACGTCACAAGCACCCCACTCCTGATCTTTCATGCGTTTTATCTTCGTAATTTTATTGATTTGATAAAGCAAAGAGTACATGTCCAATATTTTTCGATAATAATGTAACTGGCGGACTAAATAGAATCATATTTTTTTTTAACTCAGGAATCATTCCTAAAAACGTCGTGTGATACGTGATTTTGTCATTTCCATCGGGCACAATAACAGTGTAGTCTTCGGCTCGGGCGTCTATTTCGCCTCGGCTGTAATCACCAGGTTTGCTCACTTGCATCTTTGAAAAAGAAAGCTACAATTTTACGGAATACCAAAAGGCAGTGGTGGATTTACAGATCTGCCGCCAGTAGGCCATGCAAAATTTTGCAGCCCCTACCGACCTGTACAATTTGATACCCGGCTTAGTCCCCAGGTTACTTTCCAGCCGGGATAAACTCTCGGTTCCTGTGATAAAGGCCCCGGGGCGAAACCGCGGGATAAAAATAGTTTTTAATAGTTTAAATTTTTTAGCGGTGATTAATTTTGTTCGATTTAAATATGAGTCAGTAATAAGTTCCGCACTTACATGTGTTTTTCATTACTATTAGTACCTACATTTATAGATTGCACTGGACATCCCATAAAGTATAGATAGGGTTACCATTTACAAATTTGAAATGTCCTGACATTCCAATAAAATTCCGGACATTTTAGTCACAAAATGCAAACATTGATGATGAATTGATGATTCAAAACAACCTTAAAAATATGAGCTGCAAAGAATTCTACAAGAAAAGTTTGCACGAACGGGAGCTGCTCCGTCAAGAATCTGGCGCTGAAAAATATAAAAACCGGCCAAGTGCGAGTCGGACTCGCGCCCCAACCAAAATGTTGGGAAACTTTAGGTGACTCTTCAAAGAAACTCCAAATATGCTGATTTAGTCAAAAACTTGTATTGCCTCAATGACGTGCAAAAATTGACGGCGAAAATGACAAGACATTATCAATAACCTTACATCTAAATGAATCTTAATTAGGACGCAACGCTGATTTGCCCGGTCCGAACGTGCAGGCGTTGGCTCGAACATGCCCCGGACGTTGGAAGCAGCAGAGACCAATGTAGAATCAACGGGCAGTGGGAAAATCCTGTTAAAGGCTCTTCTGACGACTCCAACGGATGTTTTGCGCGTGCCCGACTTACATACCTATTTATTTAATTCTGTTTTTAATATTTTTTTGTTGTAATAGTGGCAACAGAAATACATCATCTGTGAGAATTTCAACTGTCTAGCTATCACGGTTCATGAGATACAGCCTGGTACCAGCCGGACAGCGGAGTCTTAGTAATAGGGTCCCGTTCTTTCCCTTTGGGTACGGAACCCTAAAAACGTTGTTTGATACATGTGAGCATTGTTTTATTATAGTATCAACTTCGGCGTCACCTTCGGCTCGAGCATTTATTCCACTTCGGCTGCAACAGCAAAGTCCAGGCATCTTCTGGGCACGCTCGCTCCATCATAGACCTCATGAAACTATATTTTTTTTAAGTTACAATAAAAGCGCCAGCAGCATTTTACATGGAGCAAATGCTCATCTGATCTCTACAACTGATATAGGCATATTGAGGAGCTCGTAGCTTAAGAATAACAGCCGCACGGGCCGATCTTCAAGGTTAAGCAACCCTAGCCGAGGTTGGTCTGTGAATGGGTGACCATCTTAACCGAGATTCCTCCGTGCCTCGGAAAGCACGTTAAGCCGTTGGTCCCGGCTGTCATTTGTTGATCTTTGGCAGTCGTTACTCGTTACAGATAGTCACAAGCCAGAAAGTTTAACTGCGACAGTCTTGCCAAGAAATACCGTGTAACTCACAGTTAATGGGTTGTGGAGGTCTGGTAGGCAGCCGCTCTACGTAAAATGCTGGTATTCGGCTGAAACCGGTTTGACTGAGAGCCGACCCCAATACTGTTGTTGGAAAAGGCTAGGCAGATGAGATGATTAACTAATTCTACCTCGACTTGCTTATTTATTCAGTATTACAGTAAGAACTTTGAATTCTTCAAATTAAAACCTCGTGTTTCATCACGTGATATTTTTCTATACGGAACCGCGTCATCAGACAGATACCAGGTACGGCAGTAAATGTATTTATTTATATGTAGTTCTGTATCATACTGTAATTATGTACGGTTTAGCGCGTGGCCATGTGTGGTACAAGTTATATGAGGTAGCGTTGTAAGAGAAAAAACGAAAGAAAAACAACACGAACAAGTTATTGAAGAAGAGCTTATTTGTCCCACCCAAGCATGACGCATACCATACCATTTTTTTTAAATTATTTATCGTTTTTACAAAAGAGTACCTACAGGATTATTATAAATGGCAACCAAAAACCACCAAGGTTTAAACTTGTGCTATCATGAGTCTATCTCAATATCGAACTAAATAATTTATAATGCATTTCACATGCGCACGCTATTGTCGAAAACAATTAATACATATGGTATCAATTTTTATCGACAACAACGCACACATATAAAATGCAACCGCTCAAGCACCGGCAGCACACCGGTGTGCGCCGAATTAATCGCGAATTTAATGTTTATTTACCAATTACATAAGATTTATTTTTTATTTGGGAATTTTCACATGTCAGGGTAAAAAAAACGGCTAAAAATACGGCTGATTTTGTAAAAAAAAACCCTGTCACATAAATGTTATCCCGACAATACGGTATTATTTTCTTGGATAAAAATAATTTTAAATAATACTTAATCCGATTATTTGATTCGTCCGCAGCAATGAGATTTTCAAAAAATATTGGACACTATTTTAATTCAATTATTTATTTATTTCCAAATTTATTTGTTCTCTACTTTTTTAAAATCAAAGGAATAGAGAATGTAACACATATATTCTGAAACAACATCCACTGCCTCAGTAGGTAAAACCTGTAGGTATTCAGAATGATACTAGGCAACCTATTGCTAGCCAAAAGCCTCCGCCAAATCCTTCCAGGAACTCTTCTCCCGCATTTCCTTGAACTAATCTTAAGGTCGGAAGTCGGTTACTTTGTTTAGTGTAGAAACGTCCTTTTTTGTCCTGGTATGTGAATAAATTCGTAACAGACCATAGTTATACATTAACTAATAGTTCCTTACATAGTTCTAATGAAGTCTAAAAGTTATGTAGGTTCTGAAAGCGAACACACTAATTTTATTTGGATAATAACTATTTTTTAACGTTGCCCCACACTAGGAATTTCTCCTATATCGTGGGTGCGTTTACAAACATTCGAACTGACATACAGAAACAGCCAGACCCGGAACAACTATCTGTAATAGGCCATGCAAATATTTGATCCGTGCGGGAATCGAACCCGCGACCCACAGCGCAGCAATCAACTGCTCAACCACTGCGCCAACCGTGTCGTCAAAATGACTAATGTTTTTTTTTTGGGACAAGCCCGCCACACCACATTCCCAAACCACTGCAACTACTGAAACCCAGAATCCACAGTGGCAACCACCACAAAAAAAAAACTGACTAATGGCCAACTAATATATTATATACTAATATTGACTAACTAATGGATGATGGTCAAAATGTGTCTTATTTATGAATTTCAACTCATCTGTACCTACCATTTATAAAGAAAACTTAAGTTCTAATAATTCCGCCTTCGCCTATAACTTAGAACATCACTTCGATAAAATTACATTCAGCCACATGGCCCTTCCATTCGCGAGCTATCAAACAATTTACAACTGAGATAAACAGATGTTTTGTGGATTCTCTTTCACTAAACTTTCATTAACTTTGATATTTTAATTCATTGATTAAGTTGGTCAAATTGTGAATTTGTGACACTGAGAATGCGATGTTTTGTAAAAACAAATGAGAAAACGTTTAGGTCCGCATAATAAATATCCCTCGGGGATGTGCTATGTGTCACCGGATAATTGCAAATTCCGTAAGATTGTAATAAATCATTTTTAGATAATTATAATTTTTCGATATAATATGAGCATGTCATTTTGAATTCAACAAATCCCATCCGATTTCAAAAGTTTCCAATATATTTATTGAAAAAAATGAGATTACAATTTCACGGGATATTTTACAATCGTATTATCAATCAATTTTCCGATGATATATATCTACTGTATTAAGCCACTAATTGTATTTGTTGACTTGTTTATTTACAGATAAATATAAACTAGTTTAACAGGGCAAACAAAAAAGAATATTTGTAAGGCGAATAAAAAGAGGGAGGGGAAAACTTATTAGGGCATCGATAAATTCATCCGCATCGCTGTCAACGTGAAAAGTGCTCAAAATGTAACTGTCAGCATTGCCGTGTTAATTGACAATGCTGATTATTTGGCCGTAAAAAGACCAGCCTTCTAGTCACAAAAAAGGTCGACTAGCTGCATATTCATCATCTGCCTAGCCTTTTCTCAACTATATTGGGGTCGGCACCCAGTCAAACCGGATTCAGCTGAATATCAGTATTTTACGTGGAGCGGCTGCCTACCAGACCTTCACAACCCATTAACTGGGTAACACGGTACTTCTTGGCAGAACTGGTTTCAGATTTTCTGGCTTCTGACAATGCGTAACGACTGCCTAAGATCTACAAATGACAGCCGGGATCAACGGCTTAACGTGCTTTCTGAGGCACGTAGAAGTCTCGGTATGTTAATATGGTCACCTATCCACAGATCAACCTCAGCAAGCGTTGCTTTAACCTTGAAGATTGGCCCGTGCGGCTGTTATAATTTAGCCACGACCTAGCACACACGACCTAGCACACTCGATACGCACACGTTTTTGAAATTCCGCCCGCCAAAGCGCTCATAGCTTGAGCCGGTTTTCTAATACAATTACGCGGGGCCACATGGCCCATCGAATCCAGCGCTATCAAATATTTTACAGCGGTAATGTACTCGGAATATATAATCCGTTTCATAGAAATTTTCTCGCTGAACAAGTAATATGAAGAGATAAAATTGTTTGTTTATTGGTTTGTTACGTCTGATCTCTGAAAGAAAATTACTGAAGCGATTTCGAAAATGATTTTACAGATAGAAACTTACCATAGACTTCTTTTTATTCCAAAAAAATACATAGTCCCGAAATCTTATGGAAAAATGCTAGCAATCGACATTTTAAAAAATCCGCCCCTTTTAAACCGCTGAGCGCTCGTAACTTGACCCGTTTTTCTAATATAATTATGCGGGGCTACATGGCCCACCGAATCAAGCGCTATCAAGTACCTATACAGCTGCAATATACTCGAAGACATAATCCCTTTTGGTTACATTTTCTCGCTGAACTTAATATAGAAGTAATTTTTTTGTATGTTGGGTTTGAGATTATCGTTGTTTTGATTGATTTATCCCTGATTGTTGCTTGATAGTTGATTGATCTTTATTGATAAAAGTATGATTGAATTCGTGAACGAAATATTAGTACGGCTTGGCTCAGTTAAAGTGCATATTGATATTATGAAGACTGCGCTGTGCTTGCAGTAGCTTGCAAGTTGCAATGTATATTTTGTATGTTTGCTACTGGTCCGATTACGAAAATTCTTTTACTGATAGAAAGCTTTACAATCGCAATCGAGAAAAAGTTGTACTTCTACTTAGTACAGAATGTTTTTGACATTCCGCCCCCTTTAAATCGCCCAGCGCTCATAGCTTGAGCCGCTTTTCTAATACAATTACGCGGGGCCACATGGCCCATCGAATCCAGCGCTATCAAATATTTTACAGCTGCAATGTACTCGGAATACTCGGAAATAATTATGTACAATCAGTTTTAGTGAAATTTTCTCACTAAATCGAATAAAATTGTTTTGCAGATTTACGGAAACCTGGGCTTTTATGAACAAAATAGTGAGAAGGTACGTCATATCTATGGAGGTGTGCGGGACAGGGTGTAAAGTCCCAGATCAAACTCTGGTGTTAAGTCTGGTGGGCTGCCCGTTGGTTTAAAAAAAACCAAACCACGCTCGACAGGAACAAAAAAAAGCCAACAGGGTTGGCAGGTCTTATGGCACAACCAGACATTACAACGATGCACCACAGTTACATGGTGGCCAATGAGGGCATCCCACCCTGGGGATACCTAGATTCGTTGTGCGTACCCACAGACTTCAGGTTTAAGACGGACGGACAGATAGACATCACACAAACATCACTTTTTTGTGTGTTGTCTCCTTTAAGGTTTCCGTTTTTCATTCGAACTTTCAGTACTTACCCTAAAAAGTATGACAGTTTCTCGACACATATTATTACGTAGCTTTTTTTTATTATTAGAGATGGGTTTGCTCTTGACTCTAGTCAATGTCAGAGAGGACAGAGACAAAGTCTACGATGGAGCGAGCTTACCCAGAAGGAGCCTGCAGTGCGACTCTGTAAACATGTCGAAGTGAACACCCGGGCGGGGCGCACGACGGGTGAGTTGTCAAACCATACCAATAAGATGGAATGACAGCTCTATTGTCGTTTACTCCGCCTAGGTGAACACCGTGAGATGTCGACAGAATCGACCGGCTGTTCACTCTAACTTTGAAGAGATTAGGGTTGTAAGCATTTGGAAACACAGACGCAGGCACAGGGAGTTCCACTCTTTTGCTGTGCGCATTATAAAAGACGTTTGGAAACGCTTAGTGCGAATTGGTGCTACCAACCTAGCTTAAACCTGGCAACCTCCTTAACAAAACAAAAAAAAAAAAACTTGACAAATGAGGCCAAACCTGCAGTGAATATTTTTCATCCATCCGGCGTAAGTATAAACAAAGGAAGTTGTTAAATAATAATATAAACAAACGTCGCGTGCTACAGTAAACAGATACACAGGTGTAATGAGCGGCTTTGTAATTATATACGAGTAATTATAAAGTGTATGTTAGGTATTTTGGAGGATGCAGACTTTTTGGCGCGAACGGAACGCTTAGCGTCAAACGGGGTGAATAGGAACAGTGGGGTGAATAGAAACAAACCTTTGACAAGGTTTTGCACCGTAATATCATACATATTGGTTGTCCAGAAAAGCAACATTATTTTATTTATATCAATTCAATAAAATTGGAGACCGCAAATGCCACAAACAAGACTTAAATAACGTTAAATTCCCCTTCAAAGTTTTGTGCCGATTCACCCCGTTTGTAGCTACCTACTGGTGAATTTGTTCTGTCACCCAAGTCTTAATTACAATTTTCGTTTTGCTTGCTTGCTAGCTTCAGCCCACCATAACTCATCATCATCACCATCATAATTACAGCTGATAGACGTCCACTGTTGGAAATAGGCTAAAATACGTATTAAGATATGAAATATTTCAAAACAACAAAAAATATTAAAGTCTCTCTCTATTATTTAAAAAATTGCTGTGCCAGGCAGGGTCCATAAATTGTTTCTATTATTTTTTTTAATTTATCCACCTGTGTATCTACTTAAGCTACTTTATGGATTGCATTAATCAATTTTATTTGAGAATATTTTTAGTACCTACTTACCTAATCACTTCACGGACTAAATGGATTTGTTTAGGAATCAGACTTACTTTTATTGTATTTTACTTTAATCATAATAAAAAATGATTTGTTCCGGATTCGCCCACAAAGTTCGATCATAGCATATTTGACAAAAGCAAAACATCTATTTATCCGAGTGCTCCTGTTTAAAGATCTGTCAAGACGCTTAGTTGACACTTCGCGTGACCCAAGGGCTGGCTTTTACCTTGGACAAAGGTTAAACTTTGCCCTATATGGCAATGCTGCCAGCCTTGTGCCATTACCAGTGGCCTGCGATGAGGAGGGATTTTTCGACGCCACATTTAGATTATTTTTAGTTTTAGTTAGTTAAGAGTTTTTATTTAAGTGTGTATACAATTATAAATTAAGTTATTTTATCTCTTTATCTGCCAAAAAAAGTTTAAACCATAGTAAAATCGCTATTCAAGTCCAAAAATACAAATCTCAAGTAGCTACAGTCGAACAAAAAAACTCTGCTGGCTACCGTAACCGTAAACTTTTTTCCCTAATTTTTTTATGACCGCGTAAACTATCATAATCTAAAACACGTGCCACTACAAAAAGATACGTTTGCCTTTAAAACTAAAATTACTTAGTTTATGGGAAAAAATATGTGAAGAACATCCTTGTCTGTGATCATGTTTTGTTTTTTTTTGCTTTGAACCGGAATTGACTGGCGTGGGGTGTTTTGTTTAATTTGGGTTGTGTTTGTCAAATTAATAGCTTTACCTACTTAGTCTTTTGGCAAGTTAAAAAAGTTATGGAAAGAAAGTTTCATTTACCTTAATTATGTGTACCAAAAAAGTTACAAAAATACAATTAAGAAACCATAGGTACTCTTAATTTGTATCCCAGTGCGCAAACTTTGAGAACCACTTCTTTCACAATTTTTTTAAGGAATTGACTACAGTTTTCTTGGGGAAAGTGGTTCATTTACACATGGGCAGAATTGGTTCTTAAAGTTGGCGCACTGGGATAAAAATTACCTAGTAAGTATACGGTTTCTAAATTGTATTTCTGTAACTTTTTTTGCTGTGAAAAAAATTACCCAGTAGTATGTGGTTTTATAGTAGGTATTGCTTAGTTATTAATATATTCATCTTAAATCAACAGGGTGAATTCTTTCTCGGGCCCGATGTTGTTGTTGTTTTTTGAAAATTAAAAAAATTATTACATTTCCATACATGGTATTACTTCCCAGAATTTGGTCCATATTAGCGACACTTTCAAAACCAACCGCTCTTCAAATTTCAATTTATTGTCTATCCAAACCACTTTAGATCAAAGTCGAGTTTATTCATGTTATTGTTTTCTTTGTTACAGCAAAACGCAACGGCAGAGAAAAGAAGCAAAGGTCGCACGGGCTGGCCACAGCATGTTTGGGCATTAGAACTTAAAAGCGAACAGAATCTACAAACTTAAGTATTTATTTATAAAAATATTTTATAAATGTAAAGATTATTAACAATTTAATATTGTAAATATTCAGATAATATTTTAATTAGAAACATTTACTTAAAATAAAACTCTAGTGCAATAAGCCCTTGGCTGATTTAATGAAAATTGTTGATCATTGAAAAAGTGGCCGTTGGTTTTTTTTAAATTACTTTATTTTTATTTCAAATTTTAATTATTCGCTATAGAAAATATAATTAAGAATCTGCTAACCAGCGTCGAGGTTTTTAATAATAAGCCCCTTTGTAAGTAATTTTTTTGTAATTATTTAGGAATTATAAGTGAAATAATTCAAATTATACTTAGCTACTTAATTATTGTAAGCTAAACGTACTTAATAATGAACTGTACCAAAGACTTAGTGCCAATTATTATTTACAAATAAAAATCTATGTACTTAAATATTTAATTTATTGTTTTATTTTTCTTTCATCTACAAAGTGAAAAAAAAGAAAAACTTTTGAGAAATTGATAAAGAAGTATGGCCTTAGAAAGTACCTGCCCTTATGATGGTTCTGTCACCGGAAAACGGCAAACTTCGTAAGATTGTAAAATATCGCGAGAAACTATTTTTTCAAAATACGATAGGAATATATTGGAAACTATTGAATTTTTAATAGGATTTATTGTATTATTTTTTTTTTCATAATTTGGCGGCCGTAGGTACCTACGGCGTAAACGCTCGCTGATTTTTGAAAAAGGATTATTATCTTGACTTTTTAAATTTATTTCAATTCTTAATTTAAAGTCAAACGGACCCGGCCGTTACATAAAACGGCAATTTCATATTTGGTATACAGAAAGCAATGATGTGGTCTACGATAGAGTGCGCTTGCCTTGAAGTACTTAGGCCCTAGACAATGTGCCATTCAATTAGCGAAAGCGTTTGTCGAAATGCCAAAATGTAGGAATTAGATCACGTGACATTTCGATAGCATCTGTCAATCATTTTTGACGTAGTGAAAAGCGCCTTCGCCACGCTACCGTTGACAGAATGTCACTTGTACCCTATTCACCAAGGTTGTAGCTATGAGGAAACAGACTCTGGCAGGGAATTCCACTCCTTAGCTGTACGCACAATGAATGTGTTCTCAAAACGTTTAGTGCCTGTGGGTGGTATGTCCACCATACACTCAGAGCCTCTACCATGAGATTTCATCGAAAAATTACTCGCTAGCGTAGTAACGTGTTGCGGAATATGTTCGAAAGAGTTACCGCGGCCCTGGAAAGAAAGGCACTAGGAGAACTAAGGGTGGGTTTTAGTCAGTAAAAGTCTGACACTCCCTGCCGCTCCACCCAGACCGGGAGGGGTCATTTGATGATTTCCCATCCTCTAAAAAAAAAAATTAAAAAGCGTACTAACGTGGATCGAACAGATTTCGATAGTGCTTGCACCATGAGATTTACGGAGTCTTACGCATACGCTAAGCTAAGCTCGATAGATCGCGTTCTCTAGCTAACTTCACTCTACTCGATATAATGCTTCACTACTTATGTTTTGTTTCTTTCTTTCTCACTAATAAGAAGAGAGAACGGCTCTTAAGCTCAAAATGTAGTTATATCGCTATGCTAAAAATGTTAAGATACCTAGTCAATATCACAAAATAAACCGACTAAATAAAAAAGTTGACGGTTAGTGGACTACTTATGGTATTTAGTGGTTTTTTAATTTTTATTCCATAAAACATGTCATGTTTTGTTTGTTGGCGTTGTGCTACAGTTGTGTGTGTGTGGTTTAAAAGAAGTTTACAACAATAGATTATAATTGGTTTTGTTTTGAGATAGCTGCATACCATACAAAGAGTATAATAATAATATCGGTAAAGAGAGCCCTCTTCAGGCTTTCTAAGGCAATCATGTTTGAACACGAGCTCCATCTGGATATTGGACCCGAAACTAATCACAGTACATATACCTACCTATACCTAGATAGTACTATATCGGCTTCTTCATGTTGTAGCAAAACCAACCCAACACAATTTACTGTAAAATCTATTGTAAATAGATTTTACAATAAATAAACACAGTAAGTTGGAAGAACAGAGGGCTCGACTCGACAACTTACTGGAGGGAGGGAGGTTTTCACAGCGAAAATACACAAAATGGAACAGAGAACTACACAAGAAGTAGCCGCCATCGCGCCATTTTGAGAAGTAGGAAGTGGTGTGACAACTTAAAATATTACAAATTATAATATTTATGTAACAAATTAGAATATTTATATGTATGATATTTTTATTTATTTGGTTAAATAAGTTATGTGTTTTTTTTTAAATGAACGCTTTTTTAAAAACACTGAATATCTAAAATATTTTAGGAACAAATTTATTTAAGAATGCAGCGCCATCTGTAAAAAAAATGAGTACTAATGATAGTTTTCGTTACACGGCCAAGTAACAGATGGAGCTACCATCTTTTAGAAATGTCATTTATTAGGCTCTGTCCCCCCCCTGATACCATACTAGGTACCTTTAGTTCTAATGAAACTCGTTGTGTTCAGTGTTGACGTCAAATCCGTAACATTATTCAATAATATAAATGCACAAATCCTCAAACGCTTCTCTATAGTGTGTAAAGTTTAATAAAAAAACTATCTTTCACATATATTTTCCAATTGAGATTGAGATTTCATTTTGGCTTGAAATTAACGTTGTTCACGTCGTTGGTCTTCAAAATCAGCGGCAACTAACATATTCCACGCTAAATAAGCTCTTGCAGACATTATTTTGACTTTATTATACTCAAACACGTGTATAATTTTAATGTAAACTTATGTTTCATACGGCAAAATGCTAGTGAGCTACGTAACTAATATCGTAAGCGTATTGTTCTATAGCTTCTGTCAAATTAGTGACTCATGGTGCCGTTATGTATGGTGATAGCTGAAAAACGTCAGTGACTATCGAAATCTATACCTAGTGCTCATGGTACGAATTTTAATTCTTTCTGTGACCGCTAGGGGCGCTGTACAGTATGTCATACAAATAATTTACGGAGACGCTAGCGAGTTTTGGCTGCATAAACTCATGGTAGAGGTCAGGCCTGGTTTCCACCAAAGCAGAGAGGAGCGGAGACGAGAGGAGATGTGTTTGAATAAACCAATCCGATTTCGTTAGCGGAAAAGAGATGTGGAAGTAACGAAATGGGATTGGTTTATTCAACCCTTATTGGTTTATTAGCCCAATATTTGGCAGAGAATTCCACTCCTTGGGTTACCTACTTCAATCAGAGGGCCAAATTCTACTAATATAGAGAATATAAACCACTATAAACTACTAATATAAACCACGTTCGCATAAGCATCTCGGTCGCAATCGGTCAAAATGTAGGTAAGTACGGAAATTAGTAATATTGTTAAAAATTTGTAGCATTGACCGTCTGTTGGTACCTTTGAGCGTGTACCTGTCTATAAATAGTACATAAGGTGTCTGTATATATATGCAACAGTTTATTCTCTGCATCCGTTGCCGGGCCATGTGGCTTCGACAGACGCGTGCGGGTAGGGTGGCCATGTTTGGAGACAGACTTCAGGACAGTCCACATACTTTATATTGTTGTGGATACAGGTTTACCACCGTGACTACCACCACCATACCAATGGCATGGTATATCTCGTAAACTAATGGGGTACTAATTTTGAATTTAGGGTAGGTACTATTTTATCTTGCAGGGTACTATTTTCTATATAGTTTTGAAGAAAGTGACAAGCTCCTCAAACTTGGTATCAATATTTCAAAGTCATGGTCCTGCTGAACGAGCGCGCGAAACTTATCATCGTTGATTTCTCGGTAAATACAAATGTTTTAGTTCTGTTTTTTTACGGAATTAATCACATATAATGGTACTGCAAACTCACGCGCTCATGACTACTTTCAAAGTAGATTTTCTCGAAAACTAAGGTAAGTACCAATTTTGTAGCTCGAGTACTCATTAGTACCAATTGAGTACTAATTATTTACCAAATATGGAAACGATTGGCGTCGGTGGTCCCGCGGTAGTCACGGACATAACTGCATGGTAAGGCCTCTAACAGGGTCGTCCGATGACCGGTCGTTCTGGCGACAAAAGTGATGCTGATTTTTTTTAATCAAGTTTTTTCGCAATAATTTCTCAACTATAAAAATCAATATATAGAAGTGTTGGTTATTGCGCAATAGAAAAATCATTTCCTTTTAAATCAAATTATAATTCACTCTCGAACTCACTACAACAATATTCTTCCGTAATAGGTACACAGCACCAGCTTACGAAACGCGCGCCGCGGTTCCTAGACTTGTTTACTGCTCGATCGCCCCCAGTAGACCGCCGCTGAAAACTCAGCTTCGATAGAGCACGATCTTCTAGACTCCGTCGAACGCTACTGGATGGCGCTGGTGTCTCGATTGTTTAATCTACTAATGTATTTCCGACAAATATAAATATTGAATCTTTAATATTTGGCTAATAGAACTGATTGCTATCCTCTGCACCATAGACTAAATATAAATGGTATCTGCACCGCTGTCTGTGTCGCCACCGCACACATACTACTGCGCTATGTCATGACGAAGTAAACTCATTTTTTTCAACGTTTAGAATTTCAAAGAAATCTGATTGTGTACCTACAATATTTTGGCCAGTAATTGTTTTTTTTAAATAAGATAAGTACCTACAGAAAATTACCTTAAAATGATCGCTAAAATACCCAGTTTGAATGCTTGTTTATCGTTCTACACATTATTTGCAGTAGGTACTGTAAGACTGTCCCGTTTCTCCATAACTCATGGTCACCCTAAAGCCAAGAATTCGTGTAATTTGTTTTATAGACTACACAAATTGAGATAAACATCATCTTTGATGTTCGGCCGAACTATTAGCGAAAACAGATCACCTTAATACTGGGTATTCTTTTTCCCAGTGCGCCAACTTTAATTAAGAACCACTTCTGCCCATGTGAATCAACAACTTTCTCCAGGAAAGCCACAATTCCTAAAAGAAAATTGACTCTCCCAAACAAATTGTGATCAGTTGATGACAATTTTGTACGTATTAGAAGTAAGTATATTAAGTTGACACTTTAAAAAAAAAAAAAAGGAATTGAACTTCTAAAAATTGAATTAACTGAACAGGAATACAACACAGAGAGATCACATTGGTGATTGAATAATCGATAAAAACTACTTTATTTAATGACTAGCAACTTCGCCCGGGACTTCGTCCGCGCGGATAAGTACCTAGGTACTCCACAAACTTCAACGCCCCCTCTACCCTCTTTTACAGGATAGTTTTGGAAATTTAAGCACAACAATTTTTATTAATAACCTAGCCATATCTGCTTATTCTGTGGTCTCAGGCAGGAGGCCCTAGACACTGTACCATTCAATTAGCAGATGCTATCGCATCTGCTAATTGAATGGTACAGTGTACACACAATCCCATACATTTTTGACGTATTGACAATCCACGCTACCGTTTACAGAATCTCACTAGTTTCGAGCCCAGCAGTGCGATTCTGTAAACATAACGAAGTGAACACTTCGGCGGGGTGCACGACGGGTGAGTTGTCAAACCATACAAATGAGATGGAATGACAGTTCACTTGTCGTTCACTCCGCCTAGTTGCACACCGTGAGATGTCGACAGAATCGACCGGCAGGTTCAGCGTAACTGTTCACCCCGTTCACCCCGTCAGGAGTTGATTATGCAAAAAAAACATCTGTTTCAATTATCCCACTATTAGTTTGTTCATAGCATTCCGACGTAAATTGAAGCAAGCAATAATGTCCTCCCCTAAAACTTTATCATCCCTCCTTCATCCCTTGTAAGTACTATGTTGTTTATTTTCGAAAAATACAAACATTTGTTATTCATATTTTTTTATCGAAATCATTTAAATGCCGTGTTTCAACTTCATTGGACCAAGCATTATGATTAAGATTCTCCACAGTTCGCTCAAGTCGCGACATTTTTGTTTCTTAGAGCATGTTTATAACCGTCGTAACTTTTAAACAAAAGGTCATATTTGAATAATTTAAAGTGTAATTTACACGGACATAATCAATCTTAATTATCAAACCATTTAAATTGATAAGGATTAATAACATGAAAAAAAAATCACCATTTTTCCGTTTCATCCGGTATTGGCTTGAATAATTTGAACAAAAAGCGGTCATGTTGACTTAACCATAATAGTTAGACAAATGGTATTGCGGGCTTTTTTGTAGATAACTTTAGTACATCACTTTGCTCTATTGTCAATAGTTTCCGCAACGTACTCATATAAGGATTATTTACACTATCGAAGTTTTCATATGGATTCCTAACTTTTTGAAAATACTTTATAGCCTCTATTACTCAGTGATAATGTTACTTTCCAACGGAAGAAGATTTTTTGAAATCGGTCCAGTAGTTTTTAAGTTTATTCGTTACATACAAATTTTTCCTCTTTATTTAGATGAAGATATTGATAGTGTAGAAAATAAAGGTTTCAGGCAGTACCATCATAATAATTTTAGCAAACGAAAACAAAATGTAGCTCGAATTATGGCGTTTAAAACTCGAACAGTAACTTTCCGTATCATTCAGTTTCTTCTAAATTTTAAGGGGCTATAAATTATAATCCCGAAAATACAAGTTTTCAAAATTTCACCTCATACCTTGCTGTTTGGTGGTGTCCGTTTTAGGATTATTCCTAAACGTCGCTACTGCTGACGTTATTACATTCAGATTTTACCTCAATTGGATCCGTCTGGCAAATTGCAGCCGTAGTGCAAACCTCGGGAATACAATGCTTGGGATATCGGTCGTGACTTACTGTCCAACCCTGCCTTCTGCTCTTCATAATCAGACCCTTACTCTCTCTCTTGTTCTTTCTCTTCAGATGGCAAAAGATAAACTCACATGATAATTTACTCACGTGATAGTTTTTGTTATAAAAAAAACGACCAAGTATGATGTTCGTCAATTTATTATTTAAACCAAAACACAATTTAGCAAAAACAAAATAAAATAATAAAAAAACAATATTCCAAATATGAGGATTTAGTAAATCTTAAAAATAAAATCGAGTCGGTGTCAAAAATCAAATATTAAGTTTATATTGAAAAACAGTAGGTAACTGGCCATTCACACAGTGGCCCATGATGGACCATGATATCCTTGAACGATTTCATCCTTTTTATTTAGTAGTACCTACCACCTTTCTTTGCTCAGGTCGCCTACTAAAGACTGGTTTTTTGCACACAGAAAAGGAAAATATGAAAATTATTCTTGATTTGAGTTTGATTAATTACTTAGTTGTCGTCAAACATTTTGGATGAAAAGAAAGTGATATTTGAATAGGTACTAATTACGAACCCGAAAATGAAGATTTTGTAACAAACCGGTAAGTAAACTAACTTGACTTAATTATATTATTTATCATAGGTAGGTACCCGTAGATGCGTAATCCAGTCCAGCGTTTGAGCTTTAATTTTTCAATATGAACTTGTGTGGTCTCCATTGGTCGAAAATTAAATCGTTTTCTTATACCTACTTATTATAAAGTATTCGATTCTGTATGTTTTATTAAACATAAAACTTATTTCGATAAGTTATTTCATTATGTCTTTTTTTCTTGTGAGCGTAAACAAAAAATGGCTGTCATCTGTTATTCGAAAATAAGTCCGCCATTTTTTGCGTCACATTCTTTTTAAAACATCTTTTGTAATGATAATAACTGCTATGTTTGAATATAAAATTAATTCTTAAATTAGTGTAAGTACCTAGAAGAAATATGCAGGCCTAAGCTACTTTATAATCATAATTTTATACTTGAATTCTTATTTGGAAACAATTTCAATCCATCGTCACCAACTTAAAAATTAACTTTACCAAAGTGGTGTTGTTGATTTTTAACTATGTCATGTTTGACACAGTTTGTAGCCCCAAAATTTGATAGTCATCTCAAAATTTGAATTCAGTTAAATATTTCAGGCTTATTCATAAAAAAACTGAATTCGCCATTTCAGTATTCAAACGAATCATTAGTTTGAATACTGAATTAATTAAAGAATTTGCCAATCAATATTTAAACTAAGCATATTTTGTTTACCTAACACTTTTCAGCAGCTTTAGGAATTGTATCTGTCCTTCGATATTGGAATCGATTAGCAAAAATAGCTTCGGCAGTATAACCAGAAACTGTATCACTACATCCACATGGACTGTCAACATGTGTCGTATCAGTCTGTACAGACTTAATATTGCCAGTATCTTCTAGATCTATTTCCTCTTCTCTTTTCAACGTTCCATCGCAATTTCGGGTAACTTTGACTGCTTTATATCTGGTTTCTTGTTGATTCGCCTCGTCAGCTCTGTGATGTTCCTCAGTTATATTTTTTTTTCCCTTAACGGTTTGAACCTGTATATCTTCCGTAATCTTCGTGGAAATGTTACAAATGTCCCGTTCCTTAGTCGTTACAGTTCCATTGCGTGAATGATGATTTTGTTTCAGTATAGTTATATGTTTTCTATTAGTGCGATGAACTACTCGGTGCCTCATGTGATGGGCGATAATACGATGTTTTCCATGGACTTTCTGACTTTTCGTCGTAGTTTCTGCATCAGCTGTTTCTGTTTTGCAGTCTTGTCCTGTGGTACTGGCAATTGCAGCGCAACCAACAGATGCATGAGCAACTGCATGTCCAGAAGCAGCGGCGACGTTGATAGCTGAAGCAGCCACGGAAGTGCTGCCTTGGCCAGTACGATTCACAGTTACAATAGTATTAGAACTGATAGTGAGGCTACTGGAACCACCAGAATGTGTACTGTTGACTGAGCTCGTGCTGTTTCCTTGGGCATAAGCGGTACTGCATGCGTTGCCTGTATTTGTGACTGTCACAGCGGATGCAGAACCAGACCTGATGGCACAAGCGCCATCTCCTTTAGTGCTTGAGGCAGTGCCAGAGTTTTTAGAACAAGCAGTTCCAGAACCGTCGCCTGAACTGGCGGCATATGCATAAGTATCAGTTTCTGCTTTGGCATAACTACGACCATGGGTGCAAGTGTGACCTCTATGGTGACAAGGTTTCCTTCCTCTGCCGCTTCTTGGATGTGCATGGCCTGAAGTGTGTCCTCGTCCTCCTCTTCTGCCGTGCTTATGATTCTGTCTATGAGCTGAAGGGTATTCATTGCCGTGGTATTCCACGTGACTCTTTCTTCGGTGCCGAATTGAATTGTGAGTATGTCTGCCATAAATTTTAAATCTTTTGTAGTGATGTGTGTGATGTTTACTGTCATGGTTTTGAACATGAACATGAGAACAAGTCCTGCATCTTCTGTGGTGAACCGTGGAGTGATGTTTTTTACCTGGACGAATATCGACGTTACTTTCATCTGTAGTGCAGCTATGGCCAACATTTGTCGTAGTTTTAGGAGCAACTGTGGTGGTAGAAACACTGCCATCTTCTTTACTCTCGCTAGATGTATCGCTACTAGTGTCAGAGTCACTCTCTGTTTCGCTACTTTTGCTATCTTCGCTGCTACTCGAGTCACTCTCTGTATCGGTACTTTCGCTCTCTTCGTTGCTACTAGAGCCGGAGCCGCTATGGCCAACATTTGTCGTAGTTTTAGGAGCAACTGTGGTGGTAGAAACACTGCCATCTTCTTTACTCTCGCTAGATGTATCGCTACTAGTGTCAGAGTCACTCTCTGTTTCGCTACTTTTGCTATCTTCGCTGCTACTAGAGTCACTCTCTGTATCGCTAGTTTCGCTCTCTTCGTTGCTACTAGAGCCAGAGCCGCTATGGCCAACATTTGTCGTAGTTTTAGGAGCAACTGTGGTGGTAGAAACACTGCCATCTTCTTTACTCTCGCTAGATGTATCGCTACTAGTGTCAGAGTCACTCTCTGTTTCGCTACTTTTGCTATCTTCGCTGCTACTAGAGTCACTCTCTGTATCGCTAGTTTCGCTCTCTTCGTTGCTACTAGAGCCAGAGCCGCTATGGCCAACATTTGTCGTAGTTTTAGGAGCAACTGTGGTGGTAGAAACACTGCCATCTTCTTTACTCTCGCTAGATGTATCGCTACTAGTGTCAGAGTCACTCTCTGTTTCGCTACTTTTGCTATCTTCGCTGCTACTAGAGTCACTCTCTGTATCGCTAGTTTCGCTCTCTTCGTTGCTACTAGAGCCAGAGCCACTTTGGCCAACATTTGTCGTAGTTTTAGGAGCAACTGTGGTGGTAGAAATACTGCCATCTTCTTTACTCTCGCTAGATGTATCGCTACTAGTGTCAGAGTCACTCTCTGTTTCGCTACTTTTGCTATCTTCGCTGCTACTAGAGTCACTCTCTGTATCGCTAGTTTCGCTCTCTTCGTTGCTACTAGAGCCGGAGCCGCTATTGACAACATTTGTCGTAGTTTTAGGAGCAACTGTGGTGGTAGAAACACTGCCATCTTCTTTACTCTCGCTAGATGTATCGCTACTAGTGTCAGAGTCACTCTCTGTTTCGCTACTTTTGCTATCTTCGCTGCTACTAGAGTCACTCTCTGTATCGCTAGTTTCGCTCTCTTCGTTGCTACTAGAGCCGGAGCCGCTATGGCCAACATTTGTCGTAGTTTTAGGAGCAACTGTGGTGGTAGAAACACTGCCATCTTCTTTACTCTCGCTAGATGTATCGCTACTAGTGTCAGAGTCACTCTCTGTTTCGCTACTTTTGCTATCTTCGCTGCTACTAGAGTCACTCTCTGTATCGGTACTTTCGCTCTCTTCGTTGCTACTAGAGCCGGAGCCACTTTGGCCAACATTTGTCGTAGTTTTAGGAGCAACTGTGGTGGTAGAAACACTGCCATCTTCTTTACTCTCGCTAGATGTATCGCTACTAGTGTCAGAGTCACTCTCTGTTTCGCTACTTTTGCTATCTTCGCTGCCACTAGAGTCACTCTCTGTATCGCTAGTTTCACTCTCTTCGTTGCTACTTGAGTCGGAACAGCTATGGCCAACATTTGTCGTAGTTTTAGGAGCAACTGTGGTGGTAGAAACACTGCCATCTTCTTTACTCTCGCTAGATGTATCGCTACTAGTGTCAGAGTCACTCTCTGTTTCGCTACTTTTGCTATCTTCGCTGCCACTAGAGTCACTCTCTGTATCGCTAGTTTCACTCTCTTCGTTGCTACTTGAGTCGGAACAGCTATGGCCAACATTTGTCGTAGTTTTAGGAGCAACTGTGGTGGTAGAAACACTGCCATCTTCTTTACTCTCGCTAGATGTATCGCTACTTGTGCCAGAGTCACTCTCTGTTTCGCTACTTTTGCTATCTTCGCTGCTACTAGAGTCACTCTCTGTATCGCTAGTTTCACTCTCTTCGTTGCTACTAGAGCTGGAGCCGCTATGGCCAACATGTGTCGTAGTTTTAGGAGCAACTGTGGTGGTAGAAACACTGCCATCTTCTTTACTCTCGCTAGATGTATCGCTACTAGTGTCAGAGTCACTCTCTGCTTTTTGGCTACTTTTGCTATCTTCGCTGCTACTAGAGTCACTCTCTGTATCGCTAGTTTCGCTCTCTTCGTTACTACTAGAGCCGGAGCCGCTATGGCCAACATTTGTCGTAGTTTTAGGAGCAACTGTGGTGGTAGAAACACTGACATCTTCTTTACTCTCGCTAGATGTATCGCTACTAGTGTCAGAGTCACTCTCTGTTTCGCTACTTTTGCTATCTTCGCTGCTACTAGAGTCACTCTCTGTATCGCTAGTTTCGCTCTCTTCGTTACTACTAGAGCCGGAGCCGCTATGGCCAACATTTGTCGTAGTTTTAGGAGCAACTGTGGTGGTAGAAACACTGACATCTTCTTTACTCTCGCTAGATGTATCGCTACTAGTGTCAGAGTCACTCTCTGTTTCGCTACTTTTGCTATCTTCGCTGCTACTAGAGTCACTCTCTGTATCGCTAGTTTCGCTCTCTTCGTTGCTACTAGAGCCGGAGCCGCTATGGCCAACATTTGTCGTAGTTTTAGGAGCAACTGTGGTGGTAGAAACACTGCCATCTTCTTTACTCTCGCTAGATGTATCGCTACTAGTGTCAGAGTCACTCTCTGTTTCGCTACTTTTGCTATCTTCGCTGCTACTAGAGTCACTCTCTGTATCGCTAGTTTCGCTCTCTTCGTTGCTACTAGAGCCGGAGCCGCTATGGCCAACATTTGTCGTAGTTTTAGGAGCAACTGTGGTGGTAGAAACACTGCCATCTTCTTTACTCTCGCTAGATGTATCGCTACTAGTGTCAGAGTCACTCTCTGTTTCGCTACTTTTGCTATCTTCGCTGCTACTAGAGTCACTCTCTGTATCGCTAGTTTCGCTCTCTTCGTTGCTACTAGAGCCGGAGCCGCTATGGCCAACATTTGTCGTAGTTTTAGGAGCAACTGTGGTGGTAGAAACACTGACATCTTCTTTACTCTCGCTAGATGTATCGCTACTAGTGTCAGAGTCACTCTCTGTTTTGCTACTTTTGCTATCTTCGCTGCTACTGGAGTCACTCTCTGTATCGCTACTTCCGCTCTCTTCGCTGCTACTAGAATTACTCTCTGTATCGTCACTTTCGCTATCTTCGTAGCAACTACACTCACTCTCAGTATCGCTACTTTCGCTCTCTTCGGTGCTACTAGAGTCACTCTCTGTATTGCTACTTCCGCTCTCTTCGCTGCTACTAGAGCCGGAGCCGCTATGGCCAACATTTGTCGTAGTTTTTGGAGCAACTGTGGTGGTAGAAACACTGCCATCTTCTTTACTCTCGCTAGATGTATCGCTACTAGTGTCAGAGTCACTCTCTGTTTCGCTACTTTTGCTATCTTCGCTGCTACTAGAGTCACTCTCTGTATCGGTACTTTCGCTCTCTTCGTTGCTACTAGAGCCAGAGCCGCTATGGCCAACATTTGTCGTAGTTTTAGGAGCAACTGTGGTGGTAGAAACACTGCCATCTTCTTTACTCTCGCTAGATGTATCGCTACTAGTGTCAGAGTCACTCTCTGTTTCGCTACTTTTGCTATCTTCGCTGCTACTAGAGTCACTCTCTGTATCGCTAGTTTCACTCTCTTCGTTGCTACTAGAGCCGGAGCCGCTATGGCCAACATTTGTCGTAGTTTTAGGAGCAACTGTGGTGGTAGAAACACTGCCATCTTCTTTACTCTCGCTAGATGTATCGCTACTAGTGTCAGAGTCACTCTCTGTTTCGCTACTTTTGCTATCTTCGCTGACACTAGAGTCACTCTCTGTATCGCTAGTTTCACTCTCTTCGTTGCTACTAGAGCCGGAGCCGCTATGGCCAACATTTGTCGTAGTTTTAGGAGCAACTGTGGTGGTAGAAACACTGCCATCTTCTTTACTCTCGCTAGATGTATCGCTACTAGTGTCAGAGTCACTCTCTGTTTCGCTACTTTTGCTATCTTCGCTGCCACTAGAGTCACTCTCTGTATCGCTAGTTTCACTCTCTTCGTTGCTACTTGAGTCGGAACAGCTATGGCCAACATTTGTCGTAGTTTTAGGAGCAACTGTGGTGGTAGAAACACTGCCATCTTCTTTACTCTCGCTAGATGTATCGCTACTAGTGTCAGAGTCACTCTCTGTTTCGCTACTTTTGCTATCTTCGCTGCCACTAGAGTCACTCTCTGTATCGCTAGTTTCACTCTCTTCGTTGCTACTTGAGTCGGAACAGCTATGGCCAACATTTGTCGTAGTTTTAGGAGCAACTGTGGTGGTAGAAACACTGCCATCTTCTTTACTCTCGCTAGATGTATCGCTACTTGTGCCAGAGTCACTCTCTGTTTCGCTACTTTTGCTATCTTCGCTGCTACTAGAGTCACTCTCTGTATCGCTAGTTTCACTCTCTTCGTTGCTACTAGAGCTGGAGCCGCTATGGCCAACATGTGTCGTAGTTTTAGGAGCAACTGTGGTGGTAGAAACACTGCCATCTTCTTTACTCTCGCTAGATGTATCGCTACTAGTGTCAGAGTCACTCTCTGTTTTTTGGCTACTTTTGCTATCTTCGCTGCTACTAGAGTCACTCTCTGTATCGCTAGTTTCGCTCTCTTCGTTACTACTAGAGCCGGAGCCGCTATGGCCAACATTTGTCGTAGTTTTAGGAGCAACTGTGGTGGTAGAAACACTGACATCTTCTTTACTCTCGCTAGATGTATCGCTACTAGTGTCAGAGTCACTCTCTGTTTCGCTACTTTTGCTATCTTCGCTGCTACTAGAGTCACTCTCTGTATCGCTAGTTTCGCTCTCTTCGTTACTACTAGAGCCGGAGCCGCTATGGCCAACATTTGTCGTAGTTTTAGGAGCAACTGTGGTGGTAGAAACACTGACATCTTCTTTACTCTCGCTAGATGTATCGCTACTAGTGTCAGAGTCACTCTCTGTTTCGCTACTTTTGCTATCTTCGCTGCTACTAGAGTCACTCTCTGTATCGCTAGTTTCGCTCTCTTCGTTGCTACTAGAGCCGGAGCCGCTATGGCCAACATTTGTCGTAGTTTTAGGAGCAACTGTGGTGGTAGAAACACTGCCATCTTCTTTACTCTCGCTAGATGTATCGCTACTAGTGTCAGAGTCACTCTCTGTTTCGCTACTTTTGCTATCTTCGCTGCTACTAGAGTCACTCTCTGTATCGCTAGTTTCGCTCTCTTCGTTGCTACTAGAGCCGGAGCCGCTATGGCCAACATTTGTCGTAGTTTTAGGAGCAACTGTGGTGGTAGAAACACTGCCATCTTCTTTACTCTCGCTAGATGTATCGCTACTAGTGTCAGAGTCACTCTCTGTTTCGCTACTTTTGCTGTCTTCGCTGCTACTAGAGTCACTCTCTGTATCGCTAGTTTCACTCTCTTCGTTGCTACTAGAGCCGGAGCCGCTATGGCCAACATTTGTCGTAGTTTTAGGAGCAACTGTGGTGGTAGAAACACTGCCATCTTCTTTACTCTCGCTAGATGTATCGCTACTAGTGTCAGAGTCACTCTCTGTTTCGCTACTTTTGCTATCTTCGCTGCTACTAGAGTCACTCTCTGTATCGCTAGTTTCGCTCTCTTCGTTGCTACTAGAGCCGGAGCCGCTATGGCCAACATTTGTCGTAGTTTTAGGAGCAACTGTGGTGGTAGAAACACTGACATCTTCTTTACTCTCGCTAGATGTATCGCTACTAGTGTCAGAGTCACTCTCTGTTTTGCTACTTTTGCTATCTTCGCTGCTACTGGAGTCACTCTCTGTATCGCTACTTCCGCTCTCTTCGCTGCTACTAGAATTACTCTCTGTATCGTCACTTTCGCTATCTTCGTAGCAACTACACTCACTCTCAGTATCGCTACTTTCGCTCTCTTCGGTGCTACTAGAGTCACTCTCTGTATTGCTACTTCCGCTCTCTTCGCTGCTACTAGAGCCGGAGCCGCTATGGCCAACATTTGTCGTAGTTTTTGGAGCAACTGTGGTGGTAGAAACACTGCCATCTTCTTTACTCTCGCTAGATGTATCGCTACTAGTGTCAGAGTCACTCTCTGTTTCGCTACTTTTGCTATCTTCGCTGCTACTAGAGTCACTCTCTGTATCGGTACTTTCGCTCTCTTCGTTGCTACTAGAGCCAGAGCCGCTATGGCCAACATTTGTCGTAGTTTTAGGAGCAACTGTGGTGGTAGAAACACTGCCATCTTCTTTACTCTCGCTAGATGTATCGCTACTAGTGTCAGAGTCACTCTCTGTTTCGCTACTTTTGCTATCTTCGCTGCTACTAGAGTCACTCTCTGTATCGCTAGTTTCACTCTCTTCGTTGCTACTAGAGCCGGAGCCGCTATGGCCAACATTTGTCGTAGTTTTAGGAGCAACTGTGGTGGTAGAAACACTGCCATCTTCTTTACTCTCGCTAGATGTATCGCTACTAGTGTCAGAGTCACTCTCTGTTTCGCTACTTTTGCTATCTTCGCTGACACTAGAGTCACTCTCTGTATCGCTAGTTTCACTCTCTTCGTTGCTACTAGAGCCGGAGCCGCTATGGCCAACATTTGTCGTAGTTTTAGGAGCAACTGTGGTGGTAGAAACACTGCCATCTTCTTTACTCTCGCTAGATGTATCGCTACTAGTGTCAGAGTCACTCTTTGTTTCGCTACTTTTGCTATCTTCGCTGCTACTAGAGTCACTCTCTGTATCGCTAGTATCGCTCTCTTCGTTGCTACTAGAGCCGGAGCCGCTATGGCCAACATTTGTCGTAGTTTTAGGAGCAACTGTGGTGGTAGAAACACTGCCATCTTCTTTACTCTCGCTAGATGTATCGCTACTAGTGTCAGAGTCACTCTCTGTTTCGCTACTTTTGCTATCTTTGCTGCTACTGGAGTCACTCTCTGTATCGCTACTTCCGCTCTCTTCGCTGCTACTAGAGCCGGAGCCGCTATGGCCAACATTTGTCGTAGTTTTAGGAGCAACTGTGGTGGTAGAAACACTGCCATCTTCTTTACTCTCGCGAGATGTATCGCTACTAGTGTCAGAGTCACTCTCTGTTTCGCTACTTTTGCTATCTTCGCTGCTACTAGAGTCACTCTCTGTATCGCTAGTTTCACTCTCTTCGTTGCTACTAGAGCCGGAGCCGCTATGGCCAACATTTGTCGTAGTTTTAGGAGCAACTGTGGTGGTAGAAACACTGCCATCTTCTTTACTCTCGCTAGATGTATTGCTACTAGTGTCAGAGTCACTCTCTGTTTCGCTACTTTTGCTATCTTCGCTGACACTAGAGTCGCTCTCTGTATCGCTAGTTTCACTCTCTTCTTTGCTACTAGAGCCGGAGCCGCTATGGCCAACATTTGTCGTAGTTTTAGGAGCAACTGTGGTGGTAGAAACACTGCCATCTTCTTTACTCTCGCTAGATGTATCGCTACTAGTGTCAGAGTCACTCTTTGTTTCGCTACTTTTGCTATCTTCGCTGCTACTAGAGTCACTCTCTGTATCGCTAGTTTCGCTCTCTTCGTTGCTACTAGAGCCGGAGCCGCTATGGCCAACATTTGTCGTAGTTTTAGGAGCAACTGTGGTGGTAGAAACACTGCCATCTTCTTTACTCTCGCTAGATGTATCGCTACTAGTGTCAGAGTCACTCTCTGTTTCGCTACTTTTGCTATCTTCGCTGCTACTAGAGTCACTCTCTGTATCGCTAGTTTCGCTCTCTTCGTTGCTACTAGAGCCGGAGCCGCTATGGCCAACATTTGTCGTAGTTTTAGGAGCAACTGTGGTGGTAGAAACACTGCCATCTTCTTTACTCTCGCTAGATGTATCGCTACTAGTGTCAGAGTCACTCTCTGTTTCGCTACTTTTGCTGTCTTCGCTGCTGCTAGAGTCACTCTCTGTATCGCTAGTTTCACTCTCTTCGTTGCTACTAGAGCCGGAGCCGCTATGGCCAACATTTGTCGTAGTTTTAGGAGCAACTGTGGTGGTAGAAACACTGCCATCTTCTTTACTCTCGCTAGATGTATCGCTACTAGTGTCAGAGTCACTCTCTGTTTCGCTACTTTTGCTATCTTCGCTGCTACTAGAGTCACTCTCTGTATCGCTAGTTTCGCTCTCTTCGTTGCTACTAGAGCCGGAGCCGCTATGGCCAACATTTGTCGTAGTTTTAGGAGCAACTGTGGTGGTAGAAACACTGACATCTTCTTTACTCTCGCTAGATGTATCGCTACTAATGTCAGAGTCACTCTCTGTTTCGCTACTTTTGCTATCTTCGCTGCTACTGGAGTCACTCTCTGTATCGCTACTTCCGCTCTCTTCGCTGCTACTAGAATTACTCTCTGTATCGTCACTTTCGCTATCTTCGTAGCAACTACACTCACTCTCAGTATCGCTACTTTCGCTCTCTTCGGTGCTACTAGAGTCACTCTCTGTATTGCTACTTCCGCTCTCTTCGCTGCTACTAGAGCCGGAGCCGCTATGGCCAACATTTGTCGTAGTTTTAGGAGCAACTGTGGTGGTAGAAACACTGCCATCTTCTTTACTCTCGCTAGATGTATCGCTACTAGTGTCAGAGTCACTCTCTGTTTCGCTACTTTTGCTATCTTCGCTGACACTAGAGTCACTCTCTGTATCGCTAGTTTCACTCTCTTCGTTGCTACTAGAGCCGGAGCCGCTATGGCCAACATTTGTCGTAGTTTTAGGAGCAACTGTGGTGGTAGAAACACTGCCATCTTCTTTACTCTCGCTAGATGTATCGCTACTAGTGTCAGAGTCACTCTCTGTTTCGCTACTTTTGCTATCTTCGCTGCTACTAGAGTCACTCTCTGTATCGGTACTTTCGCTCTCTTCGTTGCTACTAGAGCCAGAGCCGCTATGGCCAACATTTGTCGTAGTTTTAGGAGCAACTGTGGTGGTAGAAACACTGCCATCTTCTTTACTCTCGCTAGATGTATCGCTACTAGTGTCAGAGTCACTCTCTGTTTCGCTACTTTTGCTATCTTCGCTGCTACTAGAGTCACTCTCTGTATCGCTAGTTTCACTCTCTTCGTTGCTACTAGAGCCGGAGCCGCTATGGCCAACATTTGTCGTAGTTTTAGGAGCAACTGTGGTGGTAGAAACACTGCCATCTTCTTTACTCTCGCTAGATGTATTGCTACTAGTGTCAGAGTCACTCTCTGTTTCGCTACTTTTGCTATCTTCGCTGACACTAGAGTCACTCTCTGTATCGCTAGTTTCACTCTCTTCGTTGCTACTAGAGCCGGAGCCGCTATGGCCAACATTTGTCGTAGTTTTAGGAGCAACTGTGGTGGTAGAAACACTGCCATCTTCTTTACTCTCGCTAGATGTATCGCTACTAGTGTCAGAGTCACTCTTTGTTTCGCTACTTTTGCTATCTTCGCTGCTACTAGAGTCACTCTCTGTATCGCTAGTATCGCTCTCTTCGTTGCTACTAGAGCCGGAGCCGCTATGGCCAACATTTGTCGTAGTTTTAGGAGCAACTGTGGTGGTAGAAACACTGCCATCTTCTTTACTCTCGCTAGATGTATCGCTACTAGTGTCAGAGTCACTCTCTGTTTCGCTACTTTTGCTATCTTCGCTGCTACTGGAGTCACTCTCTGTATCGCTACTTCCGCTCTCTTCGCTGCTACTAGAGCCGGAGCCGCTATGGCCAACATTTGTCGTAGTTTTAGGAGCAACTGTGGTGGTAGAAACACTGCCATCTTCTTTACTCTCGCGAGATGTATCGCTACTAGTGTCAGAGTCACTCTCTGTTTCGCTACTTTTGCTATCTTCGCTGCTACTAGAGTCACTCTCTGTATCGCTAGTTTCACTCTCTTCGTTGCTACTAGAGCCGGAGCCGCTATGGCCAACATTTGTCGTAGTTTTAGGAGCAACTGTGGTGGTAGAAACACTGCCATCTTCTTTACTCTCGCTAGATGTATTGCTACTAGTGTCAGAGTCACTCTCTGTTTCGCTACTTTTGCTATCTTCGCTGACACTAGAGTCGCTCTCTGTATCGCTAGTTTCACTCTCTTCTTTGCTACTAGAGCCGGAGCCGCTATGGCCAACATTTGTCGTAGTTTTAGGAGCAACTGTGGTGGTAGAAACACTGCCATCTTCTTTACTCTCGCTAGATGTATCGCTACTAGTGTCAGAGTCACTCTTTGTTTCGCTACTTTTGCTATCTTCGCTGCTACTAGAGTCACTCTCTGTATCGCTAGTTTCGCTCTCTTCGTTGCTACTAGAGCCGGAGCCGCTATGGCCAACATTTGTCGTAGTTTTAGGAGCAACTGTGGTGGTAGAAACACTGCCATCTTCTTTACTCTCGCTAGATGTATCGCTACTAGTGTCAGAGTCACTCTCTGTTTCGCTACTTTTGCTATCTTCGCTGCTACTAGAGTCACTCTCTGTATCGCTAGTTTCGCTCTCTTCGTTGCTACTAGAGCCGGAGCCGCTATGGCCAACATTTGTCGTAGTTTTAGGAGCAACTGTGGTGGTAGAAACACTGCCATCTTCTTTACTCTCGCTAGATGTATCGCTACTAGTGTCAGAGTCACTCTCTGTTTCGCTACTTTTGCTGTCTTCGCTGCTGCTAGAGTCACTCTCTGTATCGCTAGTTTCACTCTCTTCGTTGCTACTAGAGCCGGAGCCGCTATGGCCAACATTTGTCGTAGTTTTAGGAGCAACTGTGGTGGTAGAAACACTGCCATCTTCTTTACTCTCGCTAGATGTATCGCTACTAGTGTCAGAGTCACTCTCTGTTTCGCTACTTTTGCTATCTTCGCTGCTACTAGAGTCACTCTCTGTATCGCTAGTTTCGCTCTCTTCGTTGCTACTAGAGCCGGAGCCGCTATGGCCAACATTTGTCGTAGTTTTAGGAGCAACTGTGGTGGTAGAAACACTGACATCTTCTTTACTCTCGCTAGATGTATCGCTACTAATGTCAGAGTCACTCTCTGTTTCGCTACTTTTGCTATCTTCGCTGCTACTGGAGTCACTCTCTGTATCGCTACTTCCGCTCTCTTCGCTGCTACTAGAATTACTCTCTGTATCGTCACTTTCGCTATCTTCGTAGCAACTACACTCACTCTCAGTATCGCTACTTTCGCTATCTTCGCTGCTACTAGAGTCACTCTCTGTATCGGTACTTTCGCTCTCTTCGTTGCTACTAGAGCCGGAGCCGCTATGGCAAACATTTGTCGTAGTTTTAGGAGCAACTGTGGTGGTAGAAACACTGCCATCTTCTTTACTCTCGCTAGATGTATCGCTACTCGTGCCAGAGTCACTCTCTGTTTCGCTACTTTTGCTATCTTCGCTGCTACTAGAGTCACTCTCTGTATCGGTACTTTCGCTCTCTTCGTTGCTACTAGAGCCGGAGCCGCTATGGCCAACATTTGTCGTGGTTTTAGGAGCAACTGTGGTGGTAGAAACACTGCCATCTTCTTTACTCTCGCTAGATGTATCGCTACTAGTGTCAGAGTCACTCTCTGTTTCGCTACTTTTGCTATCTTCGCTGCTACTAGAGTCACTCTCTGTATCGGTACTTTCGCTCTCTTCGTTGCTACTAGAGCCGGAGCCGCTATGGCCAACATTTGTCGTAGTTTTAGGAGCAACTGTGGTGGTAGAAACACTGCCATCTTCTTTACTCTCGCTAGATGCATCGCTACTTGTGCCAGAGTCACTCTCTGTTTCGCTACTTTTGCTATCTTCGCTGCTACTAGAGTCACTCTCTGTATCGCTAGTTTCGCTCTCTTCGTTGCTACTAGAGCCGGAGCCGCTATGGCCAACATTTGTCGTAGTTTTAGGAGCAACTGTGGTGGTAGAAACACTGCCATCTTCTTTACTCTCGCTAGATGTATCGCTACTTGTGCCAGAGTCACTCTCTGTTTCGCTACTTTTGCTATCTTTGCTGCTACTAGAGTCACTCTCTGTATCGGTACTTTCGCTCTCTTCGTTGCTACTAGAGCCGGAGCCGCTATGGCAAACATTTGTCGTAGTTTTAGGAGCAACTGTGGTGGTAGAAACACTGCCATCTTCTTTACTCTCGCTAGATGTATCGCTACTCGTGCCAGAGTCACTCTCTGTTTCGCTACTTTTGCTATCTTCGCTGCTACTAGAGTCACTCTCTGTATCGGTACTTTCGCTCTCTTCGTTGCTACTAGAGCCGGAGCCGCTATGGCCAACATTTGTCGTGGTTTTAGGAGCAACTGTGGTGGTAGAAACACTGCCATCTTCTTTACTCTCGCTAGATGTATCGCTACTAGTGTCAGAGTCACTCTCTGTTTCGCTACTTTTGGTATCTTCGCTGCTACTAGAGTCACTCTCTGTATCGGTACTTTCGCTCTCTTCGTTGCTACTAGAGCCGGAGCCGCTATGGCCAACATTTGTCGTAGTTTTAGGAGCAACTGTGGTGGTAGAAACACTGACATCTTCTTTACTCTCGCTAGATGTATCGCTACTAGTGTCAGAGTCACTCTCTGTTTCGCTACTTTTGCTATCTTCGCTGCTACTAGAGTCACTCTCTGTATCGCTAGTTTCACTCTCTTCGTTGCTACTAGAGCCGGAGCCGCTATGGCCAACATTTGTCGTAGTTTTAGGAGCAACTGTGGTGGTAGAAACACTGCCATCTTCTTTACTCTCGCTAGATGTATCGCTACTTGTGCCAGAGTCACTCTCTGTTTCGCTACTTTTGCTATCTTCGCTGCTACTAGAGTCACTCTCTGTATCGCTAGTTTCGCTCTCTTCGTTGCTACTAGAGCCGGAGCCGCTATGGCAAACATTTGTCGTAGTTTTAGGAGCAACTGTGGTGGTAGAAACACTGCCATCTTCTTTACTCTCGCTAGATGTATCGCTACTCGTTCCAGAGTCACTCTCTGTTTCGCTACTTTTGCTATCTTCGCTGCTACTAGAGTCACTCTCTGTATCGGTACTTTCGCTCTCTTCGTTGCTACTAGAGCCGGAGCCGCTATGGCCAACATTTGTCGTGGTTTTAGGAGCAACTGTGGTGGTAGAAACACTGCCATCTTCTTTACTCTCGCTAGATGTATCGCTACTAGTGTCAGAGTCACTCTCTGTTTCGCTACTTTTGCTATCTTCGCTGCTACTAGAGTCACTCTCTGTATCGCTAGTTTCGCTCTCTTCGTTGCTACTAGAGCCGGAGCCGCTATGGCCAACATTTGTCGTAGTTTTAGGAGCAACTGTGGTGGTAGAAACACTGCCATCTTCTTTACTCTCGCTAGATGTATCGCTACTAGTGTCAGAGTCACTCTCTGTTTCGCTACTTTTGCTATCTTCGCTGCTACTAGAGTCACTCTCTGTATCGCTAGTTTCACTCTCTTCGTTGCTACTAGAGCCGGAGCCACTATGGCCAACATTTGTCGTAGTTTTAGGAGCAACTGTGGTGGTAGAAACACTGCCATCTTCTTTACTCTCGCTAGATGTATCGCTACTTGTGCCAGAGTCACTCTCTGTTTCGCTACTTTTGCTATCTTCGCTGCTACTAGAGTCACTCTCTGTATCGCTAGTTTCGCTCTCTTCGTTGCTACTAGAGCCGGAGCCGCTATGGCCAACATTTGTCGTAGTTTTAGGAGCAACTGTGGTGGTAGAAACACTGCCATCTTCTTTACTCTCGCTAGATGTATCGCTACTCGTGCCAGAGTCACTCTCTGTTTCGCTACTTTTGCTATCTTCGCTGCTACTAGAGTCACTCTCTGTATCGCTAGTTTCGCTCTCTTCGTTACTACTAGAGCCGGAGCCGCTATGGCCAACATTTGTCGTGGTTTTAGGAGCAACTGTGGTGGTAGAAACACTGCCATCTTCTTTACTCTCGCTAGATGTATCGCTACTAGTGTCAGAGTCACTCTCTGTTTCGCTACTTTTGCTATCTTCGCTGCTACTAGAGTCACTCTCTGTATCGGTACTTTCGCTCTCTTCGTTGCTACTAGAGCCGGAGCCGCTATGGCCAACATTTGTCGTAGTTTTAGGAGCAACTGTGGTGGTAGAAACACTGCCATCTTCTTTACTCTCGCTAGATGTATCGCTACTTGTGCCAGAGTCACTCTCTGTTTCGCTACTTTTGCTATCTTCGCTGCTACTAGAGTCACTCTCTGTATCGCTAGTTTCGCTCTCTTCGTTGCTACTAGAGCCGGAGCCGCTATGGCCAACATTTGTCGTAGTTTTAGGAGCAACTGTGGTGGTAGAAACACTGCCATCTTCTTTACTCTCGCTGGATGTATCGCTACTTGTGCCAGAGTCACTCTCTGTTTCGCTACTTTTGCTATCTTCGCTGCTACTAGAGTCACTCTCTGTATCGGTACTTTCGCTCTCTTCGTTGCTACTAGAGCCGGAGCCGCTATGGCCAACATTTGTCGTGGTTTTAGGAGCAACTGTGGTGGTAGAAACACTGCCATCTTCTTTACTCTCGCTAGATGTATCGCTACTAGTGTCAGAGTCACTCTCTGTTTCGCTACTTTTGCTATCTTCGCTGCTACTAGAGTCACTCTCTGTATCGCTAGTTTCGCTCTCTTCGTTGCTACTAGAGCCGGAGCCGCTATGGCCAACATTTGTCGTAGTTTTAGGAGCAACTGTGGTGGTAGAAACACTGCCATCTTCTTTACTCTCGCTAGATGTATCGCTACTAGTGTCAGAGTCACTCTCTGTTTCGCTACTTTTGCTATCTTCGCTGCTACTAGAGTCACTCTCTGTATCGCTAGTTTCACTCTCTTCGTTGCTACTAGAGCCGGAGCCACTATGGCCAACATTTGTCGTAGTTTTAGGAGCAACTGTGGTGGTAGAAACACTGCCATCTTCTTTACTCTCGCTAGATGTATCGCTACTTGTGCCAGAGTCACTCTCTGTTTCGCTACTTTTGCTATCTTCGCTGCTACTAGAGTCACTCTCTGTATCGCTAGTTTCGCTCTCTTCGTTGCTACTAGAGCCGGAGCCGCTATGGCCAACATTTGTCGTAGTTTTAGGAGCAACTGTGGTGGTAGAAACACTGCCATCTTCTTTACTCTCGCTAGATGTATCGCTACTCGTGCCAGAGTCACTCTCTGTTTCGCTACTTTTGCTATCTTCGCTGCTACTAGAGTCACTCTCTGTATCGGTACTTTCGCTCTCTTCGTTGCTACTAGAGCCGGAGCCGCTATGGCCAACATTTGTCGTGGTTTTAGGAGCAACTGTGGTGGTAGAAACACTGCCATCTTCTTTACTCTCGCTAGATGTATCGCTACTAGTGTCAGAGTCACTCTCTGTTTCGCTACTTTTGCTATCTTCGCTGCTACTAGAGTCACTCTCTGTATCGGTACTTTCGCTCTCTTCGTTGCTACTAGAGCCGGAGCCGCTATGGCCAACATTTGTCGTAGTTTTAGGAGCAACTGTGGTGGTAGAAACACTGCCATCTTCTTTACTCTCGCTAGATGTATCGCTACTTGTGCCAGAGTCACTCTCTGTTTCGCTACTTTTGCTATCTTCGCTGCTACTAGAGTCACTCTCTGTATCGCTAGTTTCGCTCTCTTCGTTGCTACTAGAGCCGGAGCCGCTATGGCCAACATTTGTCGTAGTTTTAGGAGCAACTGTGGTGGTAGAAACACTGCCATCTTCTTTACTCTCGCTGGATGTATCGCTACTTGTGCCAGAGTCACTCTCTGTTTCGCTACTTTTGCTATCTTCGCTGCTACTAGAGTCACTCTCTGTATCGCTAGTTTCACTCTCTTCGTTGCTACTAGAGCCGGAGCCGCTATGGCCAACATTTGTCGTAGTTTTAGGAGCAACTGTGGTGGTAGAAACACTGCCATCTTCTTTACTCTCGCTAGATGTATCGCTACTAGTGTCAGAGTCACTCTCTGTTTCGCTATTTTTGCTATCTTCGCTGCTACTAGAGTCACTCTCTGTATCGCTAGTTTCGCTCTCTTCGTTGCTACTAGAGCCGGAGCCGCTATGGCCAACATTTGTCGTAGTTTTAGGAGCAACTGTGGTGGTAGAAACACTGCCATTTTCTTTACTCTCGCTAGATGTATCGCTACATGTGCCAGAGTCACTCTCTGTTTCGCTACTTTTGCTATCTTCGCTGCTACTAGAGTCACTCTCTGTATCGGTACTTTCGCTCTCTTCGTTGCTTCTAGAGCCGGAGCCGCTATGGCCAACATTTGTCGTAGTTTTAGGAGCAACTGTGGTGGTAGAAACACTGCCATCTTCTTTACTCTCGCTAGATGTATCGCTACTAGTGTCAGAGTCACTCTCTGTTTCGCTACTTTTGCTATCTTCGCTGCTACTAGAGTCACTCTCTGTATCGCTAGTTTCACTCTCTTCGTTGCTACTAGAGCCGGAGCCGCTATGGCCAACATTTGTCGTAGTTTTAGGAGCAACTGTGGTGGTAGAAACACTGCCATCTTCTTTACTCTCGCTAGATGTATCGCTACTAGTGTCAGAGTCACTCTCTGTTTCGCTACTTTTGCTATCTTCGCTGCTACTAGAGTCACTCTCTGTATCGGTACTTTCGCTCTCTTCGTTGCTACTAGAGCCGGAGCCGCTATGGCCAACATTTGTCGTAGTTTTAGGAGCAACTGTGGTGGTAGAAACACTGCCATCTTCTTTACTCTCGCTAGATGTATCGCTACTTGTGCCAGAGTCACTCTCTGTTTCGCTACTTTTGCTATCTTCGCTGCTACTAGAGTCACTCTCTGTATCGGTACTTTCGCTCTCTTCGTTGCTACTAGAGCCGGAGCCGCTATGGCCAACATTTGTCGTAGTTTTAGGAGCAACTGTGGTGGTAGAAACACTGCCATCTTCTTTACTCTCGCTAGATGTATCGCTACTAGTGTCAGAGTCACTCTCTGTTTCGCTACTTTTGTTATCTTCGCTGCTACTAGAGTCACTCTCTGTATCGGTACTTTCGCTCTCTTCGTTGCTACTAGAGCCGGAGCCGCTATGGCCAACATTTGTCGTAGTTTTAGGAGCAACTGTGGTGGTAGAAACACTGCCATCTTCTTTACTCTCGCTAGATGTATCGCCACTAGTGTCAGAGTCACTCTCTGTTTCGCTACTTTTGCTATCTTCGCTGCTACTAGAGTCACTCTCTGTATCGCTAGTTTCGCTCTCTTCGTTGCTACTAGAGCCGGAGCCGCTATGGCCAACATTTGTCGTAGTTTTAGGAGCAACTGTGGTGGTAGAAACACTGCCATCTTCTTTACTCTCGCTAGATGTATCGCTACTAGTGTAGGAGTCACTCTCTGTTTCGCTACTTTTGCTATCTTCGCTGCTACTGGAGTCACTCTCTGTATCGCTACTTCCGCTCTCTTCGCTGCTACTAGAATTACTCTCTGTATCGCCACTTTCGCTATCTTCGTAGCAACTACACTCACTCTCTGTATCGCTACTTTCGCTCTCTTCGGTGCTACTAGAGTCACTCTCTGTATTGCTACTTCCGCTCTCTTCGCTGCTACTAGAGTCACTCTCTGTATCGCTACTTCCGCTCTCTTCGCTGTTACTAGAGTCACTCTCTGTATCGCTTCTTCCGCTCTCTTCGCTGTTACTAGAGTCACTCTCTGTATCGCTACTTCCGCTCTCTTCGCTGTTATTAAAGTCACTCTCTGTATCACTACTTCCGCTCTCTTCGCTGCTACTAGAATCACTCTCTGTATCTTGTCCATTGGTCTCTTTGGAATCTTTACTTTTATCTTCATCTGTAGTGCAGTTATGGTCAACATTTGAAGTTGTATGTACTTTTCTGCATCTCCCTCTATGTGTGTGTTTTTTTACAGTGCTACTAGAATTGCTATGTGCTGAGCTGTGATGTCCTTTATGACAATGTTTGCAATATCTGTTGTGTCCAATACTGCCAGAAGCATTGCCTTGAGTAGCTTCACTACCTGCTGAAGTGTTTCTCGTAGTGACATCGCTCTGATCGTGACTTTCAGAATGAGTGTTGTTTTTTCTGTGATGTTCCTTTCTGCATTTTCTACAATGTTTGTGGTGTTTGACTGAACTACTAGAATTGCTTTGGTCTGAGGTGTGATGTCCTTTATGACAACGTCTGCAATATCTGTCGTGTCCAGCACTGCTAGAAGCATTGCCTTGAGTAGAACCTGAGCAACCACCACCGTGGTTTTCGGCTATAGTACATGCAGTGGTTGAACTTTTTATGTGATCTTTTCCACCACATTCTTGGCTTCCACTGTTTTGTGTATCTACACCACTACTGCATTTAGACTTTGCTTTATTGTGATTGGTACCACTAGTACATTCACAATTGTTTTGAGTGTGATCTCTTCCATCACATTTTTTACCTCCATGATGTATTGTTGCATCGCCAGTGGATGTAGCTCCAGCTGTAGCTATGCCTCCTTTCCCATTGCTTTCGACATAAGTTGTCGTACATGTGTGAGATGATGTTTTGCCTCCTCCAGACGAACTTTTACATGAGGATGAACTCTGTGCCACAGCTATAGTTCTTTCACCACAACCTTTGCTTCCAGCTGCCGCGTTGGTTCCATTGCCCTTATTTACTACACCAGTAGTACATTTACAATTGGTTTGTGAGTGATCTTTTCCACAACACTTTTGTCCTCCATGATGTGTTGTTGCATCGCCAGTAGATGTGGCTCCAGCTGTAGCTTTACCTCCCTTCCAATTACTTTCAACGTAAGCTTTCGAACATGTGTGAGATGAAGTTTGCCCTCTTCCAGAGTAACATTTACATGAGGATGAACCCTGTGCCACAATTTGCTTTCCACCACCAGAACAAGCTGTAATAAACACAAATGTTTCGGTTATTACATCTGCTTGACAAATGAATGAGATATATGAACTATAGATGAGTTACTCGCAATCAGAGATGGCAAAAAAGCTACCCCGATCCTATGTCTATCGCGCGATACGAGCTATTTGCAAACGATAATAGTGCTTGCGCAATTTTTTAGAGCTGTGATGTTGTATGAATCGTCCATACAGAGTGTTCCAGAAAGGTGTGATTATATTTAAGGGTGATGTTGGTTAGCTTGACCAGAAAAACGACGTTAGTTCGATCACAAATTTGATGTCACCAACTGCATCAAACTGTTTTAGAACTCATTTCTTCGGAAGTTTTAATAAAAGTCGTTTTTTCTAGCCAAATAAAAAAATAACACATTTTTATGTTTTGGCATTTGTTCTTAATGTATATCAGCTACCCAATATCACCCTTAAATATTACAACACCTTTCCGGAACACCCTGTAAATATGTCATTTTCTTTATTTATTGTGTAAAAAATGAGCTGCGTGAAATTTAAGAGTTGTTTAGAAAAACAAATAAAAATATTGCATATCTTTGAAACGGATTGTTAAATACAACCGGTAACAGAATAAACGCAATACCTCTTAAGGGGTTATTGTACTCATCATTATGAACAACTTTCACTATAGTACCAAAACTGAAATCGCGAATAAAAAATAGACTGCCCCATACATTTTTGGGCACGCAACTCGACAAAATGTACTGAACAGCTGATGGTTTTTTCGCGATTTTGGGGTTGGTCTCATAGTAAAAGTTATTCATAATTATGAGTACAATGTTAATTGTTTAATCTCTGTCTCCAAACAGGCACTTTCCCCTCTTACTTAAAGAAGGCTATCATACACCCTATCCACAAAACTGGGAGCAGAATGTGTGTAAATAACTATCGTCCCATTGCAGTATTACCTTCCATCTCCAAAGTTCTAGAACGCTTAATTAATAAAAGACTTGTGAAATATCTGGAAGATAAAAAGCTTTTTTCTCCCAACCAGTTCGGGTTTAGACGTGATAAATCTACTAGCAGCGCAGTAGTTGACCTAATTGACTATGTTACCAAAAATATTGACAAGAAAAAGAAAGTATTGTCAATATTTTTGGACCTAAAAAAGGCTTTCGATACGGTTTCTATTCCTGACTTGATAATAAAGCTAGAAGAAATCGGAATTCGTGATCAATCACTTAACATCTTCAGGGACTACCTTCAAAACCGAACCCAGTGTGTAAAAATTCAAAATTACCTCAGTAGAGAAGTGCCAGTGACTTTCGGCGTCCCCCAAGGCAGTGTGATTGGTCCAACCCTATTTCTAATATACGTAAACCAACTCTGTAATCTGAAATTGGGAGATGGAAGGATCGTAGCGTTTGCTGACGACACCGTCCTTACCTTCACCGGCGACTCTTGGAACGATACCTTCGAAACAGCTCAAAAAGGACTCAATAGTGTATTAAAATGGCTCAACACACACATTCTCACTATCAACACCGATAAAACAAAAATTCTTACGTACAGCTTACGAAATTCGACTCAACCACCGGATTCGTACGCCTTAATAGCGCACTCATGTTTACTGTCTGGCAATGTGATATGTACCTGCCCTAAATTAGAGCGCTGTCGGACTATTAAATATCTCGGAGTGACCCTTGATGATGGCCTGAGCTTTTCACCACATATAGATCTACTGACAAAAAGAATAAGAAAGCTAATTTTTGTATTTAAAACCCTTCGCCACATCGCTGAAGCACAAATTATTAGGTGTACATATTTTGCTCTTTGTCAGTCGCTTTTAACATACTGTATCTGCGCTTGGGGAGGTGCCCCCAAAACGGTACTGCTGAAGCTAGAACGAGCTCAGAGAGCCGTGCTGAAAATTAGTACACACAGTATACATATTAGTATCACAATCGCTCATCACAACCATAACCCATAAATATAGAAATATACACACTATCTCTCTCCTTAAAATATATACAAACACACGCACAAACACACCCTCACACACAACATCACACTCTCAAAACACATCCACAAACACGCACATCACACACATACACTACGCTACTTTACTCACTATATACATGTTCTATTTGATTTTGATTTCTGAATTATTTATTTGTCTGTCTAACTACTCATAGCAAACAATACGCTATAAAACCCAAGTACAATTTAAAAAACATCTACTTAAGGGTCGGGCCCAGCATCTTTAACACAAGTTGTTTTGTCAACTTAGCAAGGGTGCTGGTGTCGCCACACTACTCTAAAAAGTGCCTGAATTGTATTAACTACCATGTGTTTAATGTAAAATGCAAAACTTGATATGCAAATAAATTATTATTATTATTATTATTATTATTATAGTGACCCCTTAAGATGTATTGCGTTTATTCTGTTACCGGTTGTATTTAACAATCCGTTTCAAAGATATGCAATATTTTCACTACGCAGAAATATATTGATTATGCGCACTGTAGGTACTCCGCGTGGGCCACCGCTGCGCTGCCGCCTCGGCCGACGCCGGCGGCGCTCGCCGTCCGCACAGGTTTCGCCTATCAAACTGTATTGCGACAGCGCAGTACAGTGCAGTGTACATAAAAATATTTTGCTAAATTATTTTTAAGTGTGAAATGCGTTATTTAGATGATACCGATGCTAATAATTATAATAGGTAACGCATGTACACGAATTTTCTGCAGATGATTTTTAACACCTAAAATATACTTTATTGTTCACCAAATTTAAAATACATAACTACAGAAAATCTTAAACTAAAAAATTACAATTGGCGACCTTATCGCATTCCGCGATATTTACCAGTCATAGAAGTATAAAAAAAACAAGAGAAGTGGTAAGGTAGGTAAATTACCGTATTCCGCGAACTCACAGACCAAATAGGTTGCGCGAACTAGTGCGATTTCGACCGCGATCCTGACAAGTTATAAGAAAGCTATGTTGTTCAGTGGTTTCGTGTATAAACTAAAGCTTTGTAAATCATAGAATCGTCTACCGTAAGTAAATGTATTTTACTATATTTGTCTTTAAAATCATGAAAAACAACAAATAGTAAATTATTTCTTGCTCTTACTGTTATTTTTGTTTTCAAACACCACAGCGACTGTACTATTTTTGTAATAAATACATTGCTCCTTAACCACGACCTAAGTTTGTCGCTAAGAAACTGGACAGGCAATGTAAAAATCACGAAACGAGACTTCATTAAGCGGATTCATCGCGTAATACGGCCGCTGCTTATTGCGATGAGTTAGTGATGTGCTTGTACAGATCCATTAACGTAGGCTATCAACAAAAATGACTATTGATGAATGAAATATTGCTTTTCTAATTAATTTTTCAATTTGTTAATCGTTTTAACCCGGTCGGAAGATCGATGTGAAATAATGTTTTTTTTCCTTATTTTAATTATTTTACGACGTAGTAGAGTAATGCGTAACCAACTTTCGTAACGTAAGCCACCCCAGTAAAATCAAAGCGTCAAGTGCTGGAGCAATACCTCTACTTTACAGGTCAGTGAGTAAGCACCCTAGCAGGTTTCAACAATACAGACCAACTGTTTCAATACACTATGACGCCTAAACCAACGTAACCGGAATTTTGATTATTTTAATTTACTTAATATTCATCACCTTCCTGCCCTTATCCTGTGTCAACAAAATCAACGTAGCAGAATCTACAACGCAACACTCGCAGCGCCATCTATTCCGACAGCTGCGAACTAACACAACAAAATCCTGAATCGCGATATCAGGGTTAACCGTGCGATTTGAACAAATACAATAGCCCGAATATCAACTATCGGGCAGTTACCCACCGTACACAACAGCCGTCCTGTCGGAGGATCCTCCCTTTTCAACGGAGGTATTCGGGACTTAACTCTCTGTTCCGCATACACTTCAAATGCTACTTTTTTCTTCCATTCTGTCCTATCAGCCGTCACACTATCATTATCTCCCTTTTCTTTCATTCCGCTCCTCACACAATCCATCCAGAGGGAGGAGGAGGTCCACATTTATATTCATAACCCTTAATTTATTTAAAAATATTTTTTTTTTGTTACTTACTTGTTTTTTTTAACGTAATATCTTTTGGACATGCAGTTTTTTATTTAATTTATTTTCAGGACTTAATGAAAGGTTCAATAACTTTCCGATTTAGTCACTAGCGTAAATGTAAAATAAATTTCTTCTACACAGCACAACAATAGCGTCCGATATTTGTGTGGGTAAGTTATACGGTGCATGGTAAATAACGCGCTGTGTTTGATGGGATAAGGTTTATAATTGAATGTGTAGTACGTTCTGTTTTAAGAAATGCGGGTGTGTGCACGACTGTATCTATTGCTTTTACTGAACTGCATGTGTATCTACTACACATGCAGTTCAGTAAAAGCAATAGATACGCCGTGTGGTATATATAGTTTCTAGTATTTAGCTAGCTTTTTAGCCCTGTCTGGGGGCCTAGACAAAAAACTTTTCTGTAGCGTTAACGTCAGACGCTGACGACAAAATGTATGGGAATGACATTAGGTGTTGAAAGGAAACGTCATCACCTAATGTCATTCCCATACATTTTGTCGTGAGCGTCTGACGTTAACGCTACAGAAAAGTTTCTTGTCTAGGGGGGCTGGAGGCCTTAAAAGGCCACCACAGGATAGTCCGGTTAAGCAGTTGATAGCCCTAGCGTGTTAACCTGCCAGGGGTCATTAAAAAAAAAAATGCCGTGTGGTAGGGGCAAATTGGCGACACAGGTTTCCGATATATTTTCGTATCGATATATCTCCTTGTTTATTATATATCTATGTTTCCAAGCAAACCTAGAATGGATAGAGATAGCCTGGACACGATGGTGTGGCTGGTGCAAATATAAAATGAACATAGAAAAAAAAAACAGAAATAAAGCATTCAATACTCGTGTAACTACTAAAATAGATACATACTATACTTTCTTAGGGTTATTTTTAAAACACTAAAAAACTATCAAAGGGTGAAAGTAGGTACTCGTGATTAGAAACCACTTTTAGTATGAAACCAACTCTGAAATATCAAAAAATAAATCAACTGTTTCATACAAAATGCAATATTCACCCGATGAAAATGTATGAAACAGCAGATATTTTTTTCGCGATTTCAGTGTTGGTCCCATAGTGAAAGTTGTTCACAATTATGAGTACAACGACTCCTTTTCAGGTCCAGTCATATTACGCCAAAAATAAGGCAAACTCAGCATTAATAAAATTCTTAACTCCGAACTTTTGCCGTTAACGTGTAGTGTATAGGCAGGCAGAGAAGTATGTTAAAATGTGTGCCGCGAAAAGTTTATCCACGGATGTTCGTTTTTTTTAGTAAAACATTAAATTTCAATAATAACTCGATGGAAAAAAATATTATCTGGCAAGTTTGTTTGGAGCATTTGTAGAAAGATCGAGTTTTACAAGTACCTAGGTCAGTAAATTAAACATTTTTAAACCGTGGAACTATCCTATTTTATTAAACAATGTTATCTTTCCATTTTGTAGGTACTTCAATCTAAAAATTTACTAATTTCTTTTCATTAAATTACTTAATTTAATATTTTAATTCACTAACTAACAAAATTGAACATTATTGTTAGCGCAAGTTATTAGTATCAGTTTTTTGCGATAGCGATTCAGGCAAAAATGTAACTGAATTAAATTGGGTTTAATTTTAATTTATAGGCCATGTCTGACTTTATAATAAGAAAAATTAAACATATCTGATAAATTTTTCAAAATTAAACATTTTCCTTAGGGCGAAAATGTTTAATTCTGACATAATTAATTAATCATACCGATATTCTACATATTGTTAAAAAAAATAGAAGTTACTTGCTTTTCCAAGCTTGTAATGAAATAAACGAGTTTTGTTTTTTTTTTTAGAATGATCCGGTTATGGGAAATGTTTATTTATTTTATGTTATTAGAAAAGCTAAGATCAAATACCTACACTATTCAAACATAATCCGGGTTAGGAATTTTTGCAAGGTTCAAAGCTAATTTGATTGGCCTGTATTTCGTTTATTCTGTTATACGTTGCCTAGTAGGTAAATATATTTGGCATTGTTATTTATACAAATATTTTAAAAGTAATAAATATAATACTTACGTTGCGGAAATGCCCGTGTGACGGCTACCAGGGCCTGTGAAAAAATTAAAATTGAGAATATTCTGTTCAACAGACTCAAAATCTTCGGTAGAAGGAATATGCATGAAAAAAAATCGATTTCCAAAAAACACTACAAAGTCCAAAAAAACTAATTTCGGAAGTTGTTGTCAAATAACGAAGAAGCAACCAAAAACACCGACTACCGAAATTAAAGTTATTTCGTCGGTTTTTTTTTGGTGAAAAAGTTTTTTAATTTTCACTTTTTAGTGGTGGCCGGTGGGGTACCACTAAAAAGTGAAGAATAAAAAAATAAAAAACCACACCTAACAACACCACTGGAAAGTCAGAGGAAATAAAAAAATACGCAATTTCGACATGGATGATTTTTCCACATATTTTTTCCAGCTATTTTGAATCTGAATACCAGTAACGTGAAGCGGCTGCCTACCAGACCTTCACAAACCACGGTAACACGGTACATCTTGGCAAGACTGGAGTCAGATTTTCTGGCTTCTGACACTTGAGTGACAATTTTGTAAGTTTATTATAACCGGTCAAGCATCGCGCACGCGAAATATAGCAGTGGGATTCTGTAAGCATGTCGAAGTGAACACTTGGGCGGGGCGCACGACGGGTGAGTTGTCAAACCATACAAATAAGATGGAATGACAGCGCTCTTGTCGTTCACTCCGGAACAACGTGAGATGTCGACAGAATCGACCGGCTGAACAACACTCAAGCCCCGCCCGCATTTTATATTAGTAGTATATCGACTGTGAACTGGCAAACCGGTACTACTTATCTCAATTTTGAGAACTTTACACGATGAAGAAAAAACTTGTTAGTGACCTTTACTATAGCATCTGATTTATTAAATCAAAATACGTTTTTAAATATTTTTATTACACACGTTGTTAAAAACACAAAGCATTATTATGCTTCTTTCTAATATAAAAAACGAGGTAGGAAATATTTTATTTCCACTGCGGGTCAAAGATAGTACTAGTTGAATGAAGTTGATTCTGGTGCCAAATTTAAACTTTTCTAAGTTGGGATTTCTTGCAACGCTGCGGTGTATGAAATAGTATAAAACGGTATTAAAAAGTGAAATCTTCAAAATATTGAGATAGGACCGGTTGCCAGTTCACAGTCGATATATAAAATACCTTAATTATAGTAACAATAGAGTTTTAAAACGCGTGAATTGGGCGACACACCGGTGTGTCGCCTGCGACTTTTTCAATACGACACACCGGTGTGACGGCGGAGCTTGACCGGCAACACCTGTCGCGAAATACTGAAAATTATGTCAGATTTTGACAAACTTTTCGCATTGACAGTTAAATTTTAATAGGGCCCAGGCAGACTAAATTACTGCCTTTTTTGTCTTTTTTTTTTTAATTAATTAGTAATATATAAATTAATAGATATCTAGTTACTTACCGCCAGTACAAGCAGCACCGCTAATGCTCTCATGTCAGTTGATGCCTCCATCCACCTTAATCCACACTTTTATATCAAATAGAAACAATATGGAAACGCGAAAACACCATCTAAGTAAATATTTTCATTTCAAACCCTTTACACTATTTATTTATTTGTTTGAAATGCAATTCATTTCTGATTAGTTATAGATCATAATAATTTACGTCGTTTAATAGAAAATAATTCTTATTAGACTTAATAATAAAAGCAATAAATTATTAAGCGTCAGATATTTTTCATTTGAAACAAAGAAAGAAATGTTTTGTTTTAGTTTATTTTTGTGTTGTGTTGTGAGCCAACCAACTTTAGTAACCGTTACCTTTTCGTAGATATCCTTCTTCATTGTCGTTCGCGACCACCTAAAACGCATCTTCGAGTTTGAACCGCTTTGACCATGAGAAGGAACGCACTCAACTTTTTATAAAAACTTCATTCGCGATAAAGATATGAAGCTTCAAAGAAGAAAGAGAAGTCCTTTAAGGACTTTGAATTCAAAGTCACAAGTCAAGGACAGACATATTGGTTTAAAATAGTTACTTTACAGTTCTCGTCAAATAACTTTGCCCCTCTGAAGTTAGCCATTTGCAAAGATCGAGCAGGTGCAGTCACGTAGACGGGAGCAAGCGGGACGCAAGCATGCATCGAACGTAAACGAGCGACTGAGACATAAAATCGCGCCGTCCGCCATAATCCCCGCCACCATGTCTCTTGCGCATGCGCAGTTGCAGTTTGTTCGTAATTTTGACTACTACGCAGCCACTCGTAGCCAACTTCAGAGGGGCACAGTTATTTGACGAGAACTTATATCTCGTTGATTTTTCGATCTATTTTGATTCTATTTTCACTGTTAGTATTAAATTTTTGTGCTTATATTTTGAGATAAAAAATATTTTTTTAGGCATATTCCCTATTGTGCGAAGTCTCCACTCTGGATAGAAAGTCGATATTTCTGAAAGCTCATGAGCGAACAAATTCCTCGGATACCTACCTACTATTTTTTTTGTCAATCTATGAGTATATTGTCCCACTGCTGGGTAAAGGTCTCCCCCATAGCCTTTCACTCTTCCCGGTGTAAGAAAGAAAGAAAAACTGTTCACGTGACCAATCCGTCATGAACGTCTCCAAGTCGTCAGACCAGGCGTTTCCTAGGCCTTCCTCGGTGACGTCGCCCGTCTTCTGCCTTGGGTACCTACTAACTTTTTATTTTAAAAAATTCATCATCATCATATCAGCCGATAGACGTCCACTGTTGGACATAGGCGTCCCCCAAATGGGGGGATCTGCCATAATCGGCACGCTTGTCAGGCGGGTTGGGTATCGCAGTGTAGCTGTAGCAATGTACCTACAGAGAATGCTGCTGCCCATTCTCTGGTGAGTCCCTTAGTCGCCTCTTACGACACCCACGGGAAGTGATGGGATGGTGCTATTCTTTTACGTCCGACACTATACGGAACAACCACCAACTACTTTAGAAATAAAGCCGCGTAAATTTCAAGCTGTGAACATTTCCTTATACTTCTCTTATTAGTTCGAAGGTCAAGGTGCTTAAGGTACAAGGTCTTCCCAGGGAGCGACGGGGCCACGCGAGTGATCGAGCAGATACCAAGAAGGAAAAAAAAACACCGTCCGATAGTGTCGCTACTAAGGATCAAATTCTGGGAAGTAATTTAACATATAGGAAACTGAAGGAAAGTACTCATTTTTTTTAAACAATCGTCAGTCTTTCGAGCGAGGAAGAGGGATGGAGCTATATAGGGTGTATAGCTCCATCCCTCTTTCTCGCTCGAACGACTGACGCTTTAGCACGTCATGGTACTGAACCAGCAATAATGAAAAATGTCACGCAAACGAAGTTGCGCGCGGGTCAGCTAGTATTTACATATTTTGCACCAACTTATGGTTGATTCACACATAGCCGGGTCGTGTCAGGGCAGTGTCAGGGCCGTGGCCGTGCAGCAGGTCGTAGACAAAAAACTTAACCAGGCAAACGACAAAATGTATGGGAATGACATTAGGTGATGACGTTTCCTTTCCACACCTTATGTCATTCCCATACATTTTGTCGTCAGCGTCTGACGTTAACGCTACAGAAAAGTTTTTTGTCTAGGCCCCCAGGGACCGTGCATCCATATATCTGCTCGTTCGTGCGTTCGGCCCGGACACGGACGTGTGTGAACGAGTTCATACAAAATAAATGCAACTATATTTTTTTGAGCTCCGGACGGACCGCGGCCCGGCCACGTACCGGACACGGCCCGGCTATGTGTGAATCAACCTTTACAGGTAATTTCAGTGTAGTGTAGTTTATGTCAACAGTTGACAATAATTAATATAATTATTGTCAAGTTAACAACTGTATCTAATTAAAATAAATATGCAACTGTGTCAATAAAATTACGTCAATAAAATCATTATTTATTTATTTATTATATACTTACTTTACTGTACAATTGTACTGTTTTGTTTGAATTGTCGTTCAACTTTAATCATTTCAAACTTTGTATGTTGTTTGGTTTGATTTATAGCTCTATTTTAATCGTCACATCGTCTCCTTAAGGTAAAGGCCTCCCACTTAATAATAACGGGCCGATCTTCAAGGTTAAGCAACGCTTTCCGAGGTCAGTCTGTGGATGGGTGCCCGTCCTAACATTCCGAGAGTCTTCTGTGCCTCGGAGAGCACGTTAAGCTGTTGTAGATATTTGTCAGTCGTTACAGGTAGTCAGGGGCCAAGAAATCTGGCAACGGTCTTGCCAAGGGATATAATTTGTCGTCTCCAAAGCTGCGGCGTATCTGCATGATTTCAGTTGTTAAATTACGGCGTTCTTAGTTACTGGGTTATTTATTACCCGACTGTGTCAGAAGGAGGGTACCTAATGTTTTTTATTCGTATGTATGTATGTATATGTATGGTCATTTCATTGGCACGCCCTACAACCCAAGCGGCTGAACGGATTTTGACTTTGAAGTGTCGTTGAATTCGGTAGAACTGTGGTAGTGACCAAAGCTATATAAATTTACAAAATGGCGCCCGCAAAAGAAAAAAAAACATGTAACTCACTAAAATGTAGGATATAAAAAAATTAGTTTGTCGAAAAACCCGACCGCTAAAAACGACTAAATGTTCAAAACAAGTCGCTTTTCAAGCAGTCTGATGCAGTTCAATCACAGATCTGAGGCCACCAGACTGCTTGAAAAGCGACTTGTTTGGAACATTTTAGTCGTTTTTAGCGGTCGGGTTGTTTACAAATTCATTTTCTTCTTTACGCACACAAATGTAAGTGTTTGTGTTGTGGCTAGGGTTGCCAGTTCGTAAAACTGGAAAACCGAACAGACCCGCTATCGACTTTCAGTTAAAAATTAATGAAAATGCCGGAAAACTCATCTAAAATATAATATTTAGTAGCGTTATTGTACGTAAGTCAAGGCTTTTTGACTCGTCAAAATACATAAAACCGTTTAATGAAAAATTTAAATTGGATGTACCTAAGTAGGTATCAATCTTTATTAGGTATGCAATTTTCAGTGAAAATCTGGTAAAATAATAAAAACCTATCATAAGTCGGTCAGGCCGGACACGGTGTAATTTGGCCGGTCACACATTCCAAATGTCAGACTAGGTAGGTATGTCCTGCTTTTTCCGGACGCCTGTCCTGGGGTCGGCCATAACTAGGGGTTCTAGTTGTGGCCTACCCCGACATAGTTGGAAAAATACTAGGTAGATCGTTTGTACCTACTTTCTCCCCATCTTGTGTTGTCTTGAAGGTGGGTATAAGCCTCTGGTGTGGGATGCAATTTGTGTCGCCACCCTTGCTCCATCGCATGTACGGCGGCCAGTGCCGGCACTGCAACTGCAGCTGCTGAATGAAGCCATCAAGCGGCGCAAATACTTTAACCTAAGGTAATAAAATAACAGTTCTTAACGAGCCGTCTATGGTCGAAACACGGGGTCCGATTGCGCATCTCCTTTTCAAAGAAATTTTTCGCCAACTGATCGGCACTGCGAGACCGCAACGACTCGTTGCGAATCGCGACGGATTTTTACATGACCACTCTAGAAATCGTTGCACGTGAGAATTTGAGTCTCGCGCGTGTTGTTGACGTTTCTTTCATCAATCGCCGTATAGAGACAAGTCCATAAAGTTATAGAATAAAGTGGCAGAATGATAAAATGATAAAACATACTCTGAACATCAGGACGGTAACCAGTCGGTTGTCCTTTAAAGTGAAGGCACGTGGTAATAAAAATAACAGTTCTTATGAGCCGTCTATGGTCGAAACACGGGGTCCCAGTGCGCATCTCCTTTTCAAAGAAATTTCTCCCCAGCTGATCGGCACTGCGATACCGCAACGACTCGTCGCAAATCGCGACGGATTTCTGCATGACCACTCTAGAAATCGTTGCACGTGAGAATTTGAGTCTCGCGCGTGTTGACGTTTATTTCGTCAATCGCCGTATAGAGACAAGTCCATAAAGTTATAGAATAAAGTGGCAGAATGATAAAACGATAAAACATACTCTGAACATCAGGACGGCAACCAGTCGGTTGTTCTTTAAAGTGAAGGCACGTGAGCAACTGAGCACATTCGCAAGTTGGTAGAAATTTTTGGTGCGTGTAGGTACCTATAGGATTTATTGACAAGCCTCTGCTCAGATAATAATGTAACTTGTAGTGTATGAAACTTATTGACATTTAATTTGTTCAGAAGTATTTTGGTCACCTGATTTGCTACAATATAATTATCAGAAGGCGACTGTAGTGCGTTGAAAACTCATGTGACGTCACGCGATAGTACCTACACTTTTTATTAAAATTGAAATTTGTCGTCACCAGCCTTGAATTTTCGAATTTCTATCGATTTGAAATGGGGAAAAATACAAGTCTAATAATTTTTGAAAATTTATCGGACGAACTCAATAGTGTTATTATTTTTCTATCTAAAATACCCTATTCTGAATTAAGAAATGGCTCTGTCTTCATTCTGCATCTGTATATGGAATGTGCACGGCGTAGACTATACTCAACTGCTATCGGAGGTTATTTTTAAAGGAAACTAATATTATTTACTTAGATAAATAAAACAACTCAATGGATTGTATACTGCTTGTTCTGTATCAGAAATAAGCTTTATATTTAATTAAATACACATTACATCTCAAAAGGGCAGTGATCCGTAGATATCTATAATTGTTGCATATTTTACTTAAAATAACTTAAAAACTATAAAAAATATTTGCGATTTAACCGTGAAAAACAAGACTTAAAATCCAGGAATACACATGCTACTAACACGTAAAAAAGTGCACGGAAACATTCCAACCACTGATTCACCAGAAAAGCTCCGAGTCAATGTAGCTCGACGAATCCCGGAGAAACGATTCAACTGTTTCGGACCCAATCAGAAAAGAACAGCGGAGGACCTACCTAGGCACTAGTGTCACCACCATCAGGAATTTTAATTTTGATAACACAAAAAATAGCCGTTAATTAGTCGCCAAATATCAGAATCTGTCGGTCTGTGTGTGTTGTGGCCGACCTGGAGAGAATCTCCCAACTTTACCACATTTAAATCAGAAATGTGATCAAGCTGGGGAAATTCTCTCCAGGGGGCCTAGACAAAAAACTTGACGCTGACGACAAAATGTATGGGAATGACATTAGGTGTGGAAAGGAAACGTCAACACCTAATGTCATTCCCATACATTTTGTCGTGAGCGTCTTTGTAACTTTTGAACCAGTGACCGACAGATTCTGATATTTGGCGACTGATTCCGACTAATTAGCGACTAAATTTGGGAGGAAATAGATCATCGTTATATGCTAGCTGTTTTGAGATTCATATTTGGCCAAGCTGGGGAGACTCCAGATTGGCCACCTGTACCTATACCCTTATAACTTCAGCGGGCGGCCGCTTTTTTCCGCTTCCCCGCTCCACTGCCTCGCTCCGCTAAACAACATAACATTTTTTGTAACATTTTTAGTGTTCCGTACCCAAAGGGTAAAAACGGGACCCTATTACTAACACCCTTAGGCAAATAATCCAGAAGACCGAGGAATACAATCAGCCTCTGTGCCTTGCGTATGTGGACTACGAGAAAGCCTTCGACACCGTCGAGACCTGGGCTGTCCTGGAGGCCATGCAGCGATGTCTCATCGACTGCCGCTACGTCGAGGTGATGAGATGTCTGTATAAGGCCGCAACAATGACCGTCCAAGTACAAGAACAGAGCACAAAACCAATCCAGCTGCGTCGAGGTGTTAGACAGGGAGCCGTCATCTCTCCGAAACTGTTTACGAACGCGTTGGAGGACGTTTTCAAGACGCTTGATTGGAAAGGACGAGGCATAAATATCAACGGTCAGTCCATCTCGCACCTCCGGTTTGCGGATGACATTGTCATCATGGCAGAATCTCTGCAAGAGCTGGAAGTGATGCTGAACGGTCTGAGCGATTCTTCAAGGCGGGTGGGTCTCGGGATGAATCTGGACAAAACCAAAGTCATGTACAATGGTCATGTCAACCCGAGACCTGTAATCGTAAATGGCGCTACCCTCGAGGTTGTGCAAGAATACATATATCTAGGCTAAATTATTCAACTGGGGCGGCACAACTTTGAGAAGGAAGCGACCAGAAGAATTCTTTTGGGCTGGGCGGGATGGTTGGCGCTCTTTGGGGGAGGCTTACGTCCAGCAGTGGACGGCAATTGGCTGACATGATGACATGATTACTAAGACTCCGCTGTCTGTCTGTCACCAGGCTATATCTCATGAACCGTGATAGCTAGACAGTTGAAATTTTCACAGATGATATATTTCTATTGCCGCTATAACAACAAATACTAAAAACAGAATAAAATAAATATTTAAATGGGACTCCCATACAAAAACGTGATAATTTTTGCCGATTTTTTTCCCTAGATAATGGTACGGAACCCTTCGTGCGCGAGTCCGAGTTTAAAAAAGTGGTGCGAGACTTGGACCACTTTTATAAACTAGTTCGAAAACCTTGTCCACTGTAGCGGAGCGGTGATTTTATTCAATTCCATTGGTTAATATTGGCACAGCTCCGCTCCGTTCCTCTCCTCTTCGCTGCAGTGGAGTCAGCTTTAGCCTTCAGGGAATTTAAACGTTTTGCTGTTACCCATATGGGATGCATGCATTTGTTTTGTGTTATAGCATCTGTATTTTTGGCTAAGAAGTCAATTCCAAACTGAATGAAATACACACCTCCTTATCATTCGGATTGAACCTACTTCCATTCACTTTCAATTCAGTGAACGGTTGAAAATGAATGAATGGTTTAATTGTCCAGAAAGAACGACTGGATTTCATTCAGACACCTAACCTCGGCCACATCATGAAATGGCCAATTCTATGACATCATCATCTGCCTAGGCTTTTATATTGGGGTCGATTTCAAGTAGACGATCTTACGAGTTAAAGATGCGATTTCTTCGCGCGGTGAAAATGATTCTGTGCTCGCGCGATGATTTGCAAGCTTTAATTAGGACACTGAATAAATCTGTCTCAGATGATTGGTAGCCAATTAGGACGACGCCTAACAGCCGCACGGGTCTATCTTCAAGGGTAAGCAACGCTAGCCGAGGTCGGTATGTGGATGGGTGACAATCTTAATATACCGAAAGCACGTTATGACGTTGGTCCCGACTATCATACGTAGATCGTTGGCGACCGTTACTGTCAGAAGCCAAACAATCTGACACCGGTTCTGGCAAGAAGCACCGTGTTACCCAGTTAATGGGTTGTGGAGGTCTGGTAGGCAGCCGCTCTACGTAAAATACTGATATTCAGCTGAATCCAGTTTGAATGGGAGCCGACCCCAATATAGTTGGGAAAAGGCTAGGCAGATGATGAATTGTTTCGGCAATTTGGTTTGTTTTTTTTTTCATTATATTATGTGTATTGCCTAGTATCTTGGAGTTTCTCCATATCGCTCAGTGTTGCCATAGCATAGCAAAACATATCGCTTGAAGCTTGCTGCCGTTGCCGTAAATTGCTTGATATTTTGTAACGTCACAATCGACCAGTATTACACTATTGCTACATAGTGCTTATTATTATTAAATTTGCCTGTGTAAGCGCAACTTTAAGAAAATAAGTCTCAACTCGACCGTCACTTCTTTCGTTTTTAATTTTTCACAGTTAAACCACAAATTAAAAATCGTTACAATGTTCACATAAGTAATTGTTATAAATTGCAATACTCAACCTGATTTGAGGTCATTAGTTACTATTATTTTATTAGTCTATGAAGTCCATGACGCCCTTACAGCTGCCATAGACAACTGCGTTTTCGCGAGAGGAACATTTGTTTATTTAAAATAGGTACCTATATCTCGTTTATTTTTCGATAAACTGCTGATTTTTTTTTCACGCATATGCGATTGCCATTCAACGTGGCAATGCTGCCAGTCTTCTGGGCATGTTTCTGGAAGACAGCGATATTGAAAAGTACTTCGACGTCTAAGTGCATTTTGTTTTAATATACAGGGTGAATTTTTAAAGTGTGCGTGGATGGCCAAATCTAAAATTATGTGGAATATCGAAAAACACTGAAAGAAGTCTCGAGTCAACTACATCATTGGATTTTTGATAAATGGGTTTTCCTAGCCAGGAAACGAACCGGTTGATTTTGAAAAAAAAAACACCCTGTATTATTACACCATCCGAAATTGTCGTTAATAAGAATCAAATTCTCGGAAATAATAACTCATGACAAACTAAAGTAATGCGCTGATTTTGAACAATATTCGAAGCTTTTACGCACACTTTAAAAATTCAACCTGTTTATGTCCGTAGTTATTTTTAGTAGATATAAACAGCTAGACAATATTTAAGTTACCTAAGTTAATCAAATCTTATGGTACGTTGACAGTAGTTATCAAATATCATATATAGATTAAGAAAGCTGCCAGTGCCAAAGGAGTGGAACTCTCTGCCTGCGTCTGTGTTTCCAAAAGCTTACAGCCCTAATCTCTTCAAAGTTAGAGTGAACAGGCTCCTTCTGGGTAAGCTCGCTCCATCGTAGACTTTGTCTCTGTCATATCTGACATTGACTAGAGTCAAGAGCAAACCCATCACTAATAAAAAAAAAAAAGTAAAAAAGCCAGTCACAAATATGTTTTCAAAAGCTTACAGCCCTAATCTCTTCAAAGTTAGAGTGAACAGGCTCCTTCTGGGTAAGCTCGCTCCATCGTAGACTTTGTCTCTGTCATATCTGACATTGACTAGAGTCAAGAGCAAACCCATCACTAATAAAAAAAAAAAAGTCCAGGTGAGAAAAAAAAATCGACTACTCCTTACATTTATGTGCGCATAATTCGACAAAATGTACTGAACAGCTGACGGGTTGGTCCCATAGTAAAAGTTGTTCATAATGATGAGTAAAATTACCCCTTAAGAGGTATTGCGTTTATTCTGTTACACGTTGTATAAACTGACGGATTAAATAGATGTTTGAGGAATATACTGCAAATAAGCCATATTCAACCAAAATTTCGTATAAAATTAAAACTTACAATTATTTTGAGTTCCTTCTCATACTTTTGGCTTACATCATGAAATCCTTATATTTAGGAATACATTTTTGGAAGTACCTCTTAAGTTTTTAAAAGCTAAGCGAGTTCAAAACAGATTTCCAGTATAATTGGCAACATATTATTAAGTATAGCTATTCGAATTTCCTTACATCCCTTCGTAGACAGTAAATTTGTGAACCGTTTTTCATTACAGTTGTTTTATGTCACGAGTGCGGGCGAGCCATAGTTGTGTAGGTAAATGTACGTGCACATTGTTTAAGTGTGAGTATGCTTGGGAGCGACTGAAACGAACTTACACACACTAAGACAATGTGCACGTACATTTACCTACACAACTATGGCTCGCCCGCACTCGTGAGATAAAACAACTATACTAAGGAACGTAAAGGATCACGATAGAAGTCGATTCAGGACAGTTTTATGTCTTTATTTCTATTTTTGATATTAAGAAAGTCAATTTATTAATGTATGTGGGTCAATGACCGTTATAGCACATTTACCTGGCGTCTACTATAGGGTTAACTACCAGTAACAAAAATAAAATATCTAGAGCGAAACTTTTTTTTTGCAATTTACATAGATTTCCAAAAAAAATATTACACGTATTTTTTTTTATTTATTTATTATTTATTTATTTATTTATTTATTTACACATACAATTATTATTATTAATTATTGTTATTTTTTATTTTTTTTTCTTTTTTTACGTAAACAAAAAATGAAAAATATACAGTACGTTGAAAACTCGTGTGACGACTGTGTGACGTCACTTGTAAGTACGCTTTTTACGTACACGTGACGTCCCCAGGCCCCACTCCTGATCTTTGATGCGTTTTATCTTCGTCATTTTTTATTGATTTGATAAAGCAAAAAATACGTGTCCAATATTTTTCGATAATCTAACTGACGGACTAAATAGAATCATATATTTTGTAACCAGGAATCATCCCTATTGTAAATAGTAAATACACACAAAATCGGATAGTGTCGCTCGGCCGTGCAAAAAACCTATCGTAACTGTTTCATTTGGACTCCGCCCCTATCCGAAATTATCCGAAACTTTTACATCGGATTCGGTTACGGTTACGGATAGATTTTTATTTCGGTTATCCGATAGTTTCGGTTACCGAGCTCCATAACATATGCTTTATATTCATAGGCAAGTTACATTTGTGCGTAAACATTTAAAAATATATTTAAAGACGACATTTTGTATTTAGCATAAGGGTAGACTATATTTAAATGCCAGTTTCACATCATCCAGGTAAGCATTATTTACCAGATACATACCAACTTATCTATATATATAAAAGAAAGTCGTATTAGTTACACTACTTACAACTTAAGAACGGCTGAACCGATTTGGCTGAAAATTGGTGGGGAGGTAGTTTGGAACGAGGAGACGGACATAGGATACTTTTTTTTTTCAAATTGTAGGGTAGGTGTAGGGTAGGTTTAGGGTAGGTGTAGGGTAGGTGTAGGGTACACACCAAAATGAATTATGAGGCGGTACGAACTTTGCCGGGTCAACTAGTTTTGTATAAAAACCATCTGCTTGATAAGCTAACCAGAACTTATCAGAAGGTGACACACAATATCCAGATTAGCACTATACAACGGTAACAGAATAAACGCAATACCTGAAAAGGTCACTCACGCTCATCATTATGAACAAACTTATACCACATTTGAAACCGCGAAAAAAAATCAACTGCCCCATATATTTATGTTTTTTTTTTAATTATTGATAGGCACGCGCTAGACCACTATCTCACCTGATGGTAAGCGACGATGTGGTCGAAGATGGAGCACGCTTGCCTAGAAGTAACCTATTCACTCTTGACTGAAAGACTCACAGGTTGTAGCTATCAGGAAACACAGACCCCGGCAGGGAATTCCACTCCTTAGCTGTACGCATAACTCGACAAAATGTACTGAACAGCTGATTTTTTCTCGATTTCGGTGTTGATCCCATGGTAAAAATTTGTTCATAATGATGAGTACAATGACCCCTTTTCAAGTATTGCGTTTTTGGAGTTTACTCCTTAAGAAACGATTTTTATATTTAGCCCGCGGGTATGAAAATTTTAAGATTAAAATCGAGCGTTAACTAAAACTGAGGCGTTACGTTATTTTGTATATCTTTTAATATCTTTTCTGACTGTTTTTTTCACACGTTGTATACCAGATAATTTAGAAAAACTTATCAGCAGGTTGCCAGAAGAGTTAAAAACTAAATGCCCTGTGTAGGGTACCCATTTCTTAGACTTACTAATAAACCTATGGACATTACATTTTCATACATAGATACCATTATATTTTAATGCTATACTTATAAATACATAAGAAATATGAGGTTTTTCTTATAAAACATTTTCTTTCTAGCAAGAACGTTTGCAGTGTTGCCAGCAACAAGCTAATGTTCCGTATGACAACATATTTTGTTCCCAACTTAGTTAGGTTTCTAGATTAAGAGCATTTTTTTTACGGCATTTCATTCAAACTTTCAAGTCCTTATTTTTCAAAATGAATGAACCAATTTTAATGAAACTTGGTATGCATACGCTAGATATCCAGGTCTAAATAGTTAGTACAGGTTTTAGAGGGAGAGAGAGCGATTTTAAGTTTTCTATAGAAATTGAAAAATTACTATCTTTCCCCGAGAACTTTTTTTCAAAAATTTAGACCTGGATATCTAGCGTATGCATATCAAGTATCATTAGAATCGGATCATTCATTCGAAAAATAAGATCTTAAATGTTTGTACGAAATGCCTTATGGCGTAAACGCTCATAAGCATCTGTAGTTAAGTACCTGGGGGCCTACCACAACCTCTTAAAACAATATTATTTTAATATTACTTTGTAATTTCTGTTGTTGGATTTTCAACGCTCGGATCAGCGCCGAGAGTTGAAAATGCAACAACAGAAATTACAAAGTAATATTAAAATAATATTGTTTTAAGAGGTTGTGGTAGGCCTCCTGGGCCTCAAGTCTGCTATTACAATAGTGTCAGAATGGTCTATCATTGATTTCATAATTGTTTATTTTTACAAGTTTGGTAATCTACTAATATAAAAGCGTCATTATGACTTTCCAATGGTCAACCACTGACACTCCATTGGAAGAAATGTCATAGAATGGTAATCTCGTACATAATGACAAATGTATGACAGAAGTATGCGGTAATCTGATAAAATTTGGACAGTTCCTTCGATCAGTGACCTACCATTAGAACGTTATTGTGCAGTCATTGCTTTTCAAAGACATTGAATATTTAAAACCACGATTCTATTACGAGACCATTGACCGACCAATGATCGACCATTATGAATTTAGCAGATTACGAACTTATAGCAAAATGACAATGGGATCGTGTTGGAATGACGAATTTATAAAAATAGCAGACTTGGGGCCCTGATGACATTGAGCATGAAAGCCTGACAAATTTTACATTAATTGACATATTCTCAACTAAATCTCAAGTTAAAAACCCTCGAGAGCGCCAATTCTACTCATTTTCAAGCAACGTACGCAATCGCATCTCTGTCGCAATCTGTCAAAAAAAAAGACTCAATTTCCCTAAAGTTTTCACACATTCAATTAGTAGACTATACTCCATCCGAGTAGGTAGTTAACTAAAGGTAAACAAAAAAAACTACGTGACTTAGTTAACCGACTAAACGTAATACCAGTCTATTCAGTTGTCGTGATACGTTACAGTTGTACTCTTCAATTTAGCAACGTTATGATTCGTTAATAAAGTTGCTAAATTGAAGAGTACAACTGTGACGTAGCATGGCAACTGAAGTGACTGGTATTACGTTTAGCCGGGTAACCCTGTCACGTGGTTTTTTTGTTTACCTTTAGTTAACTACCTACGCGGATGGAGTATAGGGAATATACATGACAATAATATTTTTTAAATATCCACACAGTTTATTTAAAAATATAATAAAACAGTGGAATCAAAATTGATCGAAAGACAAAAGAGATATAACTATTTGAGACAAATATATCTGTCCCTCTCGCGAAAACGCTTTCTTCTATGTCAGCTGTATAGACTTCATGGTATATTTGACGTCAGAGTTCGTATCGGACTTGTCATATTTGAAGCTTTATAACTTCATCGCTGATGATGGTATTTTAAAAGTTATTTCAGAAGTGCTTTCTAGAGCTAATAAAATGACAAAAATGCATATATATTCCCTATTGGCACTCTCGTCAAAAAGGCTCATGAATTGAGATGAAGATGCGAACTAGTTAATCTTTGTGTTACCATGAAAACCTTTCACATGTAAGCATACAAGTCGAGTTTAGTAACTTCTCAACTTCAAATCCTCAATTCAGAAACGGGGTCTCCACAACCGAATTCAGAACCTCCTCTTTTTTTTTGAAGTCGGTTAAAAAGTACAGTTATCAAAAAAAAAAGGAATGAATGGATTTGTAAAAAATAATAAAAAACTTTTGTTACACTACTATCATTCGAACTGTTACGCGTACATTTTCACAACGCTTATTTAAGCTATACATTTACCAGACCTTCATGATGGCTGATCATTCTGATCGCACTGATTGAACTGATCAAACAAAACTCAGTGATCATTTCGAGCTGCTCCCTGAAACAGAAATAAGAAGAATGAGGTTATTATTTAAGCTAACTTTCCGAATTTCTGTAATTTTGACGTTATCTATTCAAGAAAATCGAAAAAAAATATAATTTATTTATTTTCGAAACTATTAAGCATAAACAATAAAAAAAACACTGAAACAATAGATTTGAGGGAGATGGCATTTTGAGGAACACGGATGTGTTATATAAAGTACTTAGTTCTGAATTCTAATTATTGTACACGATGAATCTAACAATTGATGGACATGGAAATTAGCATTCGTTTGTACTCGGAAATGCGTAGATTACCGAGCGACCTTAATGAAATAGTTGTACTGTACCTATCTAAAGGTTTTCCTGAAGTTATTGTAAATTATCAAGTAGTGTCAATGTGACAGTTTCCCATCCAAAAACCCGCTACTCGCCCCTGTGTACAGTTAGCCTTACCTTGAGGTGCCTGAGCGCGCACCTGGCGGCGGTGCCCTTAGCGATGCGATAGTTGCGTCCGACGCCCTTGAACGTGCCGCGCCCGAACACTTCCACGTACCTTGAGTGCCTGAGCGCGCACCTGGCGGCGGTGCCCTTAGCGATGCGATAGTTGCGTCCGACGCCCTTGAACGTGCCGCGCCCGAACACTTCCACGTACCTTGAGTGCCTGAGCGCGCACCTGGCGGCGGTGCCCTTAGCGATGCGATAGTTGCGTCCGACGCCCTTGAACGTGCCGCGCCCGAACACTTCCACGTACCTTGAGTGCCTGAGCGCGCACCTGGCGGCGGTGCCCTTAGCGATGCGATAGTTGCGTCCGACGCCCTTGAACGTGCCGCGCCCGAACACTTCCACGTACCTTGAGGTGCCTGAGCGCGCACCTGGCGGCGGTGCCCTTAGCGATGCGATAGTTGCGTCCGACGCCCTTGAACGTGCCGCGCCCGAACACTTCCACGTACCTTGAGGTGCCTGAGCGCGCACCTGGCGGCGGTGCCCTTAGCGATGCGATAGTTGCGTCCGACGCCCTTGAACGTGCCGCGCCCGAACACTTCCACGTACCTTGAGGTGCCTGAGCGCGCACCTGGCGGCGGTGCCCTTAGCGATGCGATAGTTGCGTCCGACGCCCTTGAACGTGCCGCGCCCGAACACTTCCACGTACCTTGAGGTGCCTGAGCGCGCACCTGGCGGCGGTGCCCTTAGCGATGCGATAGTTGCGTCCGACGCCCTTGAACGTGCCGCGCCCGAACACTTCCACGTACCTTGAGTGCCTGAGCGCGCACCTGGCGGCGGTGCCCTTAGCGATGCGATAGTTGCGTCCGACGCCCTTGAACGTGCCGCGCCCGAACACTTCCACGTACCTTGAGTGCCTGAGCGCGCACCTGGCGGCGGTGCCCTTAGCGATGCGATAGTTGCGTCCGACGCCCTTGAACGTGCCGCGCCCGAACACTTCCACGTACCTTGAGTGCCTGAGCGCGCACCTGGCGGCGGTGCCCTTAGCGATGCGATAGTTGCGTCCGACGCCCTTGAACGTGCCGCGCCCGAACACTTCCACGTACCTTGAGGTGCCTGAGCGCGCACCTGGCGGCGGTGCCCTTAGCGATGCGATAGTTGCGTCCGACGCCCTTGAACGTGCCGCGCCCGAACACTTCCACGTACCTTGAGGTGCCTGAGCGCGCACCTGGCGGCGGTGCCCTTAGCGATGCGATAGTTGCGTCCGACGCCCTTGAACGTGCCGCGCCCGAACACTTCCACGTACCTTGAGGTGCCTGAGCGCGCACCTGGCGGCGGTGCCCTTAGCGATGCGATAGTTGCGTCCGACGCCCTTGAACGTGCCGCGCCCGAACACTTCCACGCACACCCGCACCCGGCGACCGTCCGCTAGACGCTCCGGTTTACTGTGAAGATCAATCAATCTATTTATATTAAATTCCACAAGAGTAGCCTAACAAAAAAAACTAAAGAACCTTACACAACATGTAATAGAATAAACGCAATACTTCGTAAGGGCTTATTGTACTCATCATTATGAACCACTTTTACCGCGGGACAAACCCCGAAATCGCGAAAAAAAAATCAGCTGTTCAGTACATTTTGTCCAATTATGCGCACATAAATGCGTATGCGATTTCAGTATTGGTCCCGTAGTAAAAGTTGTTCATAATGATGAGTACAATGACCACTAAAGAGGTATTGCGTTTATTCTGTTCTGCACTGACGTGAAAATTCCAAAATAAAAAATAAATCTTACGTAATCTAATAGTACTAATAAACATTAAAATCGCGAAAATCTCGCGGCACACCGGTGTGCCGGCAGAGCTAGAGCGGTTAAGAGGTATTGCGTTTATCCTGTTACACGGACAGCCCACTATGCAGGGGCTGTTTTGACGCCGAAGAATCAGCCGCCCACGTCATCCTTGAATGCGAGGCTGTGGCTACCCAACGTGAACAAATCCTCGGAACGGTGAGGACGCTCCGCGAAGCCTGTGAAGCTCCCAGGAAACTTCTGTGCTTCTGGGCGGAGCTAGGCTGGCTAACTTAGCCAGGACACCTACGCACAACGGACCGAATGAGAGTCTAAGTGCGGATAAGGGAGTCCCTACTCTACTCTACTCTACTATCCTGTTACACGTTGTAGAATGTTAATTCTATATGCTTCGTATTTTATATTACCATCCAAGAAAATACCCTATTATTGGAAGTTTAACTCACCCAAACTTGGCAGTATCTGGCTCAGCTTCTAGCAGCTCCCTGACAGGTGACTTTGGCGCGGCGGCACTGAAGGCTTCCAACTCGGCTCCCATCAGGTTCACGTAGGATTTCCATACAGCTCCGAGGGACATGCCTTAAAGACGGAAACGTAACCTTTAACCTCCTTATTATAACATCATCATAGTAGTTTATGCAACGGTCATATAATAGGGGATATTAAAACACGAGTGTAGGTTTATCACACGAGTGTTTTAATACCTAATTTTAATGCCGTTGCATACACTATTTTATACTCATACAGTGGAAATAAAACAAAAGTGGAAAAATATGTGGTATGGCGGGAAATTTAGATTTTCATTGCACATGACTGCGCAGCGCGCGCATTCATAGACAATGACACTATTTTTCTACATTAAGTCAACGAGCCCATATGCGCTAGTAAATTAAAAATAAAAAGTGTGCTATAAAAACACACTGAAATTGTTACTTCAATAAAAAATACCTGAATCTAAGAATATAGCGCCTGCGACACTCTCAAACAAGTCTCCTAGCGCTTTAGGCACCTCCACATCTTCAGCTTGTTCCATCTCGTCTTCTTGAATTAAATAGTGCTGAAAGCAAACAATGCATTAAGTAATTAAAAGTGAGGTTAACATTTGCATAGAATAGGAATCATTCTTTATTCTATACCATAACAAATTACTATTGGCGATGCAAAGATTCTAACTAGCGCCGCTAGTGTCAAAATTGTAAAGCTGTCTAAGAACGACACTGAAAGTTTTCGCACAGTGTTGCCAACGTGTTGGGAATTCCCCAAACTGCAGAGAATATCAAGGGGAATTTGACTTAGATTTTCGATGAATGTTATAAATTAGTGTTGGCAGTACTGCAAGTGTCGTTCTTAGGCCGCTAGAGGCGCGCGTAATCTTTGCATCGCCAATAGGACCACAAATGAGGGTGTTGATAAAAAGTGGTAATTTAAAACTGAATAAGGATCAAATTCAATCAAACAAAAAAAGTTTATCTTGTATAAATCTACTGTCAAGATGAACCACCCAATACAAGCGTAATGCTTGTATTGGGTGGTTCATCTTGACAGTAGATTTGACATGCTTCCTGGGTGGTTCTAGCCACCGAATAAATAATGTAAAAACGTTAAAGAAATAAACTATTTTTTTTATTTTTTTATTTTATGATGTTGTCCATTTTATTCCCCAGAAAAAAACAAATCTGACTTTGGTAAAATCAAATCTTGACGAGTTATTTATTTTATCTGAATGTACCGTTGATTCAGGGTCATTCTTGGTTTAGTTAACATTTGGTAGAAGACTCCCAAATCATCAATGATAAATAAAAATAGGGGCAAAAATATTCAATAAAACATACTTTTACTGAACTAAAAAGTACTAGATGTAACGTCACTTCTCTATACAATGTGTAACAGAATTAACGCAATACCTCTTAAGGGGTCATTGTACTCATAATTATAAACCACTTTTACAATGGGACCAACCCCGAAATCGCGAAAAAAAATAGCTGTTTAGTACATTTCGTCGAGTTATGCGCACAGAAATGTACTGAAAAGCTGATTTTGTTTCGCAAGGTATTGCGTTTATTCTGTAACACGTTGTATTATGAATATATAAGGTCCCATTAAAATAGGTGGACAAACTTTTAGGAATCATTCAGACCACCAAAATAAGGACAATGGTAAAAAATAATATAAGAAAATCGCGTTAGATACCTACAATTAAAATAATCAGCGAACAAAAATACACTTATAAATGTTGGTTACCCAATGCATAAACACATCCCTTGATACTACAAATGTGCAGGCGCAGGTGACCACGTCACCGCATACCTACTCCTATTGGATGGATGTGTTTATTCTAGAGTGCCAGGTATTTATTATTTTAGGTCAAAATAAAATCATTTTAATCAGTGTTTTTTTTTGCTTGGATATCTTTGGTTAGACCTACTGAGCGCTGTGGTAAAATTTGTCCACCTATTTTAATTGGACCCTATATTTTGTCGCAACATACCTCTTCACTAATTGAGTGTCCATTCTCTTCTTGTATTTTGACATATTTGGTGAGGACCTCGTTCAAGCCCGGAGACATGTGTCTGAAGTACCTGTTACATTCAATAATAAGATATTTAGTACCTATACAATTATTTAATTATTTATTACTAGCTGCCGCCCGCGGCTCCGCCCGCGTGAAGGTCGTAAATTATCCCAAGGGAACATACACCCGGGATAAAAAGTATCCTATGTGTTATTCCAGAGTACAATCTACCTCTGTGCCAAATTTCATCAAGATCCATTCAGTAGTTTTTGCGTAAAAGAGTAACAAACATACATACATTTATCCGCACAAACTTTCGCATTTATAATATTAGTAGGATAGGATTTGGCACCAACAGCAATACATGTCACAGCTAACAAGCTTAATCATCCGTTTCAATAAAAGCCTAGCCATTTCATCGAAATGCACCATTTAATCAGCGACAGTGACATGGGCAAGTCATTTAACGATATTGAACTGAAGATGTCACTTATGTCACTTAAAATCGACGCAGTTATTTTTTTCATTATCGATAGGCACGCGCTTGACCACTATATCACCTGATGGTAAGCGATGATGTGGTCGAAGATGGAGAACGCTTGCCTAGAAGTAACCTGCGCAGTTAAATGAAAAGGCTAGGCCACCAATTAAACGGCTGATTAAGCTAGTTGGCCGCGACACATAGATAACTACATGTGAGAGACGAAACTAAAATATATATAGGTGCTAGTATTCATGCCTATTAAAGGTAGGTTAATACACGGCTAATACTGTTACGAGCTTAGGGTTCGTGACAATAAAAACAGCCGATTAAATAACCAAAATGACACTTTAATTAATCAACACTAATTACAACTTTAAACTCACTAATTATAAATCACAATTGCACTACTGATCACTTTAATTCGCAGTCGAAGTTCGCTCTCGAAGTTGTCGCTTGCATCGCAAATTCAATACTGACTCGGTCGCAGGCTATGCGGGCCTTATATAGGTCGGCAGATAATTCCAGAACCTTCTAGTATAGAAACATCTAGAAAGTTCGAGTACATACCGGTCCGGACCAATGAGACATCGAAAACTCTAGAATGTTCTAGCATAGAAAAGTCTAGAAGGATCTTGACTACTAGTTCTGCTACTCGATACTAGATGGCGCTAGTAGTAACTTTTAACGTTATGTACCCGGCATTCATTCTGGCGCGTAACAATACCAAATACTATAAAACATTAATTTATCTGAAGTAAAATTATCTGCGCCGACTTTTTCGCCGACACATACATACTAATTTGTAAGTATTTTAGCGGCATCAATGCAGCCACAAAAAAAACAACATAACAAAATGTACATCGCAATAAAAGAACCGCGACGCCATCTATCCCGCAAGCTGCGAACTAACTTAACAAAATCCTGCATCGCTATATCAGAGTTTTCCTTGCGATTCGAACATTACAACAGTCCGAATATCAACTATCGGGCAGTTGCCCACCGGACACAACAACCGTCTGGCCGGAGGATCCTCCCTTTTCAATGGAGGTATGTGTGACTTTACTCTCTGTACCCCTACCGACTTTTAACTTTTAGTCATAAACACACCTGCTAAGCATTCTGGTTTTAATTATGTGTTCTATTACCGAGGACTTATAGCTGGCGTTTGTTCTCACTATGGCCAAGTCTTTTTTTTTTGTTTCATCGGTATGTAAATCCTCATGGATGTCCTCCGTCCTGGGGCGGACGAAGGGGTCTGTCAGACTCTTACTGACTGAAACCACCCCGTGTTCCCTCGCACACTTGCACCGGGGGCTACGGGAGCACTTAGCCGCTCAAGCACCAGCAACACACCGGGTGTGCGCCGAATTAATCGCGAATTTAGTGTTTATTTACCAATTACATAAGATTTATTTTTTATTTGAGAATTTTCACATGTCGCGGCTGGAGTCGTTAAGCAATCTTCAACGCAGCCCCCGACTGCTGCCGGCCTCTGCAGGCCCCGTCTCGTTAAGTAGGGGGAGTGAGGTGTTTAACTCCCTCTGCGACATCTAAGAGTGGAACAAAACACGCCACCACCTCAGGTCCTAATTGATGGGGGGCGGCGGACTTCCCCGAGTCCGCCGTCCCTAGATCCACTAAGGCCAAGTCTAGGCCAAGCAGGGCTTATTTTGCTACTGCAAAATTGGAGGGAAGGGGAGGCATACAATGAAGATGACTTTTTCATTTTATGGTACGGAACCCTTCGTGTCCGAGTACCACTTAAACTTGACCGATTTATTATTGGTATACAACGTGTAACATAATAAACGCAATACTTAAAAAATTGTCATTGTACTCATCATTATGAACAACTTTTGACCAACACTGAAATCGCGATAAAGAAATCGACTGCCCCATACATTTCTGTGCGTATAACTTGACAAAATGTACTGAACAGCTGTTTTTTTTGCATTTTCGGGGTTGGGCCCATATAAAAAGTTGTTCATAATGATGAGTACAATGACCTCTTAAGACAGCTCTCAACCTGCGGTTCGCGGCCCGCATTTCAAAAATGTTCTCTGATAACTATTTAGACCTGGATATCTAGCGTATGTATACCAAGTTTCACTGAAATCATTCATTTCGAAAAATAAGGATTTGAAAGTTTGTATGAAAAGCCGTTCCGCGTAAACGCTAGAGGTATTGCGTTTATTCTGTTACACGCTGTTAATAAAGTATTGATATTATGTAACTTCTTCAGTTATTGGTGGTGGTGCGTTCAAGGCTGAGACCTGGCTGTATATTTTACTTACTTGTGGAAACCATGCCGTGCCGCTAGCGTAGCGAAGATAGTGTTGTTAACCAAAGCTGAGCGGAGATCTGTGAGGGCGCCCGGGGAGTGACGCCGCGGGTCCTCGTAGAGGTGCCGAGTTATTAAGTAATCTGGAACAATACATACAAAGTGAGAAAAGACAAGGAAACACAAGTAGGTATTATCACATTGTGTGTGCTATTGACGCTTTTTTTAAGTACTTATGGCAATAATAATAGTAATTTTGATGACACGGTTGGCGCAGTGTTTGAGCGATCGACTGCAGCGCTGCGTGTCGCGGGTTCGATTTCCGCACGGAACAAATATTTGTATGGCCTACAGATTGTTGTTCCGAGTCTGGTTTTATTGTAAGGAATCAAAAGTCACACACAGAGCTTCACCTAATATAATGGAGATGATTCCTGAGCAAAAAAAATATGATCTGGGGGCACAGCAGTGCCCCTGCCAAGTCGAGCAAAAAAGCGGCACGACCGTACCATCCTTTTTTCGAAGCAGTTCAGGCCATTTTCGACCCCTCTATATACTATTTAGTCCGTCAGTTCGATATTGACGAAAAATCCAACTAGTTTGTCACACACAGGAATAGGGTAGATGCTCAAAAAAATATTCAGTTTGTCAGGTAATTCCCAAAAAATATTGGACACGTAATATAATCTATACTAACATTATAAAGAGGTAAAATTTGTAAGTTTGTATGTAGGGGGTAATCTCTGGAACTAATGATCCAATTCTAAAATTTTTTTCACTGGTAGAAAGCTACATTATTCCTGAGTGCTATAGGCTATAAATTATTTTTATAACATGTATATTAACCGAGCTATCACAACTTTTGTCTAGCAAGTCGGAAAGAAATACCTCAGTAAAATAGAATTATTTGCATGCATGTATGTGTAGGGTAGGTGTAGGGTAGGTAGGTAGGTAGCCAGTTGACGGGAGCGAAGCCGCGGGAGACAGCTAGTTAAAAATAAATCAATAAAAATTGACCAAGATAAAACGCATCAAAGTTCAGGAGTGGGGGCTTGAGACGTCAGGTTTAGGTAAAAAGTGAACTGAAATGTGGCGTCATACGAGTTTTCAAGGCACTGTATCGTCTTAATTTTTTTGTTAACGTGAAAAAAGAAAAAATACGTGTCCAATATTTTTTGGTAATCTATCCGACGGACTAATTCGATTTTTTAATCAACTAGCTTTTGCACGCGGTTCCGCCTGTGTTTAAGTCAGTTATCGCGTAAATAAGTAGCCTATGTCCTTCTCCATATCCCAGGCTATATATCTGGCAAATTTCATGACGATCCGTTCTGTCGTTTTAGCGTGAACGCGTAACATACAAACAGAGTTACTTTCGCATTTATAATATTAGTAGGGATTCCTGTGTGACAGAACACACTTTAGTGATGTTTTTTCCTTAAAGGGAAGATATTCCGTATGGTGTCTGACGTAAAAGAATAGCAGCATCCCATCACTTCCCGTGGGTGTCGTAAGAGGCGACTAAGGGACTCACCAGAGAATGGGCAGCAGCATTCTCTGTAGGTACATTGCTACAGCTACACTGCGATAACCAACCCGCCTGACAAGCGTGGCGATTATGGCAAACCCCCCCTTTTGGGGGGGAGGCCTATGTCCAACAGTGGACGTCTTACGGCTGATATGATGATGACTTACCCAATATGGCATCTCCTAAGAACTCAAGCCTTTGGTAGCAGTCGGTGAGTCGGTTGCTGTGGTGCGACGCGTGGGTCAACGCTTGAAGCAACAGAGAGCGGTCCTTGAAGCGATATTGTAGAGTCGCTTCTAGGGAGTCGTAGCCTGAGGGTGGAAAACATTCGAGTTTAAAAATATGGTATGAATAACGAGGCTTTGATTTGACTGATATTTCATCGCAAATCGCAATTCGGCACTATTTTTAACAGACTTAAAAAAAACCGACTTCCAAAAAAAACACTAACTTTGATTGAGAAGCAACCAAACACCGAATACCGAAGTAGTCGGTGTTTGGTTGCTTCTTAGTTATTTGACACCGACTTCCGAAATTAAAGTTATTTTGTACTTTGTAGTGTGTTTTTTGAACCGATTAGAAAAAATCTTGTTATAAGTAAAAGATCCTGATTGTTCCTATGGAAATGTCATCAAAATCGGTTCAGTAGTTTGGTTTTCAAATCAAAATTGCTGGAATAATATGTCATCCATGTACATGAAATTGCGTACTTTGCTTTCCTGTGAATTCCCAGCGGTGTTTTTGGTTGTTTCTTCGCGCAATTTAACACCGACTTCCGAAAGTAAAGTTATTTACCCATTTTTTCATATCACCAGGGATTTGCTTGAATAATTTGAACAAAAAGCGGACTTTTTTGTAGATATTGATGACCTCTATAAAACTTTAGTACATCACTTTGCTCTATTGTTAATATAGATTCCGCAGCGTACGCGATATAAGGATTTTTTCACACCTTGGGTTACATTATCGAAGTTTTCATACGGATCCCTAATTTATTTGAAAATATTCCATAGCCTATGTCCATCACGGATAATGTAGGATTCTATTGGTGAAAGACTTTTTCAAATCGGTCCAGTTGTTTCGGAGCCTATTCATTTCAAACAAACAAATCTTTCCTCTTTATAATATTAGTGTAGATAAGCTACACACATGTAGCTAAAATGGCTCCGATTTAACACCTGCTCAGAATGAATAGCCTATTTAAAAGAATACAGATGCAAAACATATTGCTATGAAAATATAATAATCTTCCCAACTCAATTTTGTTTGCCAATGTTGTTATAGTGTACAAACATAGATGTACTATTCCTTAATAAAAACAATACTAGCTATACGCTGTAACGCTTTTTAAGGCATATTGCCAGCCAATCTTATACGCAACGAGCATACAACGTCCTGCGTGTTCAGTATAATAATGCTTTCAGAACGCTGTTGGGGTTGCCGCGCCATTGTAGTGCGTCACAAACCAGTTAATAAAAATCGTAATGGTTATTTATATATTAGCTATTGAATGAGCAGAAGTCTTACCTGAGAGCATTTGGTTCAGTTCGCCTTCGGGATCGTCAATGTACCGGAGAAGAGGTGATGGTGGCGCTTTTAGCTCTCCAAATATTGGCTGTGAATAAAATACATTAGGTTTATTTATATTCGATTTGTGAAAAAAAATATTGAGAGAGGTTTTAGGAATTACACTACATTGGACTTAGTTTATAAAATAAAGCACTTGTAGAAATAAAAGGAAAAGTAAAATACACTGTATTCTGAACCTAAAGCATGAACCATTTTCACCATAAAAATCCTCAAAATCGCCACTTTTTTTTAAGGATGTGAAATCGTCAAACGACTCCTCCCGCTCTGGGTGAAGCGGCAGGGAGTGTCAGACTTTTACTAACTAAAACCCATCCATGCTCCTCCTAGTGCCTTTTGCGTTCCAGGGCCGCGGTGACTCTTTCGTACAAAATCCTGTACCCTGGCAGGCTCTGGCCCTGACGGCCCCCTACTCCTACGCTGACATCTCTTTGAGGCGCGCGTGGAACATAACGCGCCGTCGACCCGGGCCTGGCTTTGATCGGACGGCAAACCATCCAACGTGAGCCGTCCGCAGATCCGGACACCGCAGTGACTCTTTCGAACAAATTCCGCAACAAGATACCCATACTGTTATTATAATAGCCAGGGTCACCTCTGCTGAAATCATGATACTGAATGAATACCTGCAACCAACGTCCTTCGGAATCTTTATAAGGCTGCAACGACCCCACAGCCCTGGCTGGCCACGACCAGTCTTCTTCAGGGAACATCTCCTGTTGAGGAGCTTCGTCTTCGGAGCAGGAGGAAGCTGATGAGGAGGTTCTCTTGCGGTCCGGAGATGCGGCTGTGGAAGTTGGCTGAAAAAAGGTTTAGAAGTGAGATTAAGGTTGCACTAGTCGATATTTTGTCCCTACAAATTTGGGGGGGGGTATTACTCCACTGTTTGACATTGTAAGTTCAAAGTTAAACATGATATCGTTTTATCTAATTATTAATTTTGTCTGTACGGAAACAGAATAGTTAAATAAAAAGCCATTAAAAAGTTATAAGCTTGTTGGCTTATAACTTTTTAATGGCTTTTCAGATTCGTTTTTTTTTTGCTAATTTTAACGCAACTTTGGGCGTAAATAAGTAATAAAAGAAGTGCCAAAACCAAAATCGGCACCGACAAACCTTAATTATAGAAGAGTTCAATAAACTTAATTTGTAATAGATTTATGCAGTGGTTTTTTTCATAAAACTCAAATTTCCAATAGACTTTTCGTGCGTCGTCTAACGTTGTTTCCGTTCTGAACGGTGTTTGTGTGCGTGGGAACTAGATATTGTGCGTGTAGACTAGCGTCTAACTGCTCATCACTGATACTGTCTCTGTCGGGCACGATGCCCGGTGAGACAGCGTGCTTTTTGGCCACGCCTACCAGTGAGTTCGAGCCCGCGACTAGTTCAACCTTAACATTTTTTTTTTTGAGGTTTGTAAGATGTTTGGGTCAGATCAGCTTGTACGACATTTGTGACACAAGCCTGTCACTTGTCTGGAAAATTGCAGACGCCGTGTGATTGCGAAATCATCATCTGCCTAGCCTTTTCCCAACTATATTGGGGTCGGCTTCCAGTATAACCGGATTCAGCCGAAATGGCAGTATTTTACGTGGAGCGGTTGCCTGCCAGACCTCCACACAACCCATTAACTGGGTAATACGGTAGGTCAGTATTTCTGGCTTTTGACAATCCGTAACGACTGCCAAAGATTTACAAATGACAGCCGGGACCAACGGCTTAACGTGCTTTCCAAGACACGGGGGAATCTCGGTACGTTAAGATGGTCACCCATCCACAGTCCGACCTTGGCAAGCGTTGCTTAACCTTGAAGATCGAACCGTGCAGCTGTTATTATTTAGCTACGAGGTCCAAGATTGTGAAATATCGCGTGAAATTGTAAACTCATGTTTCTCAATAAGTCACGGATATATTGGAATCTATTGAATTCGGATGGGATTTGTTGTATTCAAAATTATATCCATCGGTTACCCGCGACCCTCACCAGGTCATCGGTCCACCTTGTGGGAGGCCTTCCAACGCTGCGTCTTCTTGGGGGAGGCCTATGGTCCAGCAGTGGACGTCTTTCGGCTGATATGATGATGAAAATGATATGCTCACATTATATCGAAAATTCATAATCTTAAAAAAGATTTTTAACAATCTTACGTAGTTTGCAATTCGGTGGCATGTACATCACGAACTTTTTAGGAAGCTAGTCATTTATTAGCGTATTACGTATTGCCGTATTGCGTATTATGATTTTACGGAAGTCAAATAATTTGAGTTTCGTTGATTCTGGAAGTCGGTAAATTCTTGGTCGCCTAATTTTGTTATTAGATGTCAGTATTTGAGAAGTCGATTTTGAGAAGTCAATTTTGAGAAGCTGGTTATTCTTACCTCATTTTCTTTTTCGTTGGCGCGGCTGACGTAGGGGTGGTCAGGCTCAAGCGCGACATGATGACAGGGCAGCACCCTGATGCCGAGCCATGACATGAATAGCAGGGCTCCGCGGGGGCCGCACTCGAGGAGGTACGCCCCTATTAGGGCTTCGACGCAGTCGGCTATTGATTTGTCTGGAGAGGGACGAAAAGAATCGAATCATCAACGTATAACAGAATTAATTTGTACTCATCATTATGAACAACTTTCACTATGGGACCAACACTGGAATAGCGAATAAAAATCGACTGCCCCATATATTTATGTGGGCTTAACTGGACAAAATGTACTGAACAGATGATTATTTTTGGTGTAATATAGAATTTTCATACATAGAAAAAAATCTGTTTGGCCCGTCACTTAGATTTTACAAAAAACATAGGTCACATATTTTTTGCTTTTTTAAATCATTTAAAATTGCCAAACATTGGTACGGGAGTAGGGGCTGATGACGTCACTTATACCGACGAGGCTGGACTACCCGTACGCGTTAACTTGGCACCTGGGTCGAATTACGTTATGACGTTTTAATTTTTTATTCATTTCTTTAAAATTTTAGGGACTTTTATAACGCACAGCGTATGTCATTCCCATCGTACCCTAAGACAATTATTAAAAAACAAACGAGATCAATGGATCAGGGTCATGAATTCGAACAACTTTCTTGCATCATCGGAAGTCGGCTTACTTAATATTTGATGGAACGTACCTATATTGTTCTTGTTCAACTTCAAAACACTGAACAACTTACTTCTATCAGCCTCATACTGACGTTTTAATTAAAATTGAACAATCCGATTTCGATGAAAATAATTTAAACACAACGGTAACAGTGATGCCAACGCGTTTATATTGTTTTGATCGAAATCGAATTGTTCAACATAGACCTCATCAGACGTGAAGCCCATTCCACAATTTGAATAAAAATGGCATTTTTTTAGATAAAATCGTGGGCAGCCACTTTGAATACGGCAGGTACCAAACTAATATAGCTGGTAGCCATTTTTAATGTTCAAAACTTACCTGGTATACTGTGTTGAGTTATCAAGTTGTAAGGAATAAAGCACCCTGCAGAGTCGAGCGGAGGTTCTAAATGCTGCATGATATCTTTGCCTTCGCCCTGCAAGTAAAAATGTTTTTTTTTAAGTGCAATTTTTAGCACCGTCCTTTTTTTATTTATTTTTTTATGGATGGGAAATCATCAAATGACTCCTGCCGCTCTGGGTGGAGCGGGAGGGAGAGTCAGACTCTTACTGACTAAAACCCATCCGTGTTCCTCCTAGTGCCCACCGCGTTCCAGGGATGCGGTCACTCTTTCACGGTCTCGGTCTGACACTCCCTCCCGCTCCACCCAGAGCGAAAGGATTCATTTGATGATATCCCATCCATAAAAAAACCGTCGCGTGTTGTTGCGTCTCGCTATGACCTGGCCCCTAAGAAAAGATTCACGGACCACGCTAAGTAAATCAAGCGTCTATACTAATGCGAACAATAAGGTAGATGACAAAAAAAAATGTAACTAGTCCGTCAAATAGATTTCTAAAAAATAATGGAGACGTATTTTTTTTTTTCACTTAAACAAAAAATTAAGCCGATACAGTGCGTTGAAAACTCATGTGACGTCATATTTGCCCCCCCCCCCCTCCTGTCTGTCTGTTACGCTTCCACGCCAAAACGGCTGAACGGATCGTCATGAAATTTGGCAGATATATAGCCGGGGATATGGAGAAGGATATAGGCTACTTTTTACGCGATAAGCGACATCAACGCGGGCGGAGCCGCCGGCAAAAGCTAGTTGATTTGATAAAGCAAAAAATACGTGTCCAATATTTTTCGATAATCTAACTGACGGAGTTAATCCTACTATCCTACTTAATATTATAAATGCGAAAGTTTGTGAGGATGGATGTATGTATGTTTTTACTCTTTCACGCAAAAACTACTGAATGTATCTTGATGAAATTTGGCACAGAAGTAGATTATAGTCTGGAATAACACATAGGATACTTTTTATCCCGAGAGTATGTTCCCTTGGGATAATTATCGACATTAACCCGGGCGGAGCCGCGGACGGCAGCTAGTAGAACCATAATTTCTTTACTCAGGAATCTTTCCTATTCTTGTATACTCACATTGATCCTGGGATGCAACGTAGGAGGTGGTTTATGGCATGGAGGTAGCCAGTTGTCATGCGGCTCGAACTTGGACGCTATCATGCGCGCGCCGAGGCGTTTGTTGCGACCCAAGCGGTATAGGTTTAAGTTCGATACCTGTGTGACAATGAAAATTATTAAATTAATGCCTCCGGTTATTAGAGGACTTTCAGAGAGACTCATGGGTAAATAATTACAGCCGCACGGGTCGATCTTCAAAGCTGTGCAAGATCGAGATTGGTCAAAAACTAAAATCCAAGACTTTTGTTAAACGCACACACTAGCGGCCCCAGCCCGCTGTCTGGGGTATCAGTGGGGTTTCTATAGAGTGGCTGTAGGGTATCTAAGTGGTGTCTAAAGGGTGGCTGTGGGGTATCTAAAGGGTGGCTGTGGGGTGTCTGTGGGTTATCTATAGGGGTGTTTGTGGGGTATTTGTGGGTTATCTGTGGGTTATCTGTGGGGTATCTATAGGGTGGATGAGGGGTGTCTGTGAGGTGTCTGTGGGGTGTCTATAGGGTGGCTGTGTGGCTGTGGGGTATCTGTGGAGTGTCTATAAAGTGGGTAAGGGGTGTCTGTGGGATATCTATAGGGTGGCTAGGGGGATGTTTGTAGGGTTTCTATGAGGTAGTTGTGGGGTGTCTGTTGGGTTTCTAAAGGGTGGCTGTGGAGTGTCTGTGGGGTGGGGTTTCTGTGGGGTATCTGTGGGGTATCTGTGGAGTATCTGTGGGGTTACTGTTACTGAGAGGTATCTATAAGGTGTCTGTGCGGTGTTTGTGAGGTATTTGTGGGGTATCTGTGGAGTGTCTATAAGGTGAGAAGGGGTGTCTGTGGGATATCTATAGGGTGGCTAGAGGGATGTTTGTGGGCTTTCTATAGGGTGGTTGTGGGGTGTCTTTTGGGTTTCTATAGGGTGCCAGTGGGGTATCTATGTGTCTCTAGCGGTGCCTCTCACCTGCTTGCTCCTCATGTGGCTGAGTTTCCCCTCGTGCACGGTGGGGTGTGCACAGTACAGGTAGGCGGTTATAGCGAACTTCAGGAAGCTGTCGCCTATCGTTTCTAGTCGCTCTAGGTTGATGCCGTCGTTTGCGTTTGACATTGTTAGACCCTGCGGAGAGATAATATAAGCATATTATGTAAATATAAATAGATATAATCAAAACTTATACGCAAATAGATGCACTAAAATTTAATAATGAATTAATATCTGATCCTGTACAAATCGCAAACGCGTTCAATGACGCGTTCATTTCAGTTTCGAATAATAACTGCAACAACTCAAATCAAAAATATTTTGAAAAACACTTCTCTCAGTCAGGTATTAATGGTAATAGTATTTTCTTGCGTCCTTGCACAGAGTCTGAAATTATGAGAATAATTGCTTCTCTAAGTAATAAGAAATCAGTAGGTTATGATGAGATTTCCACAATAGTGATAATATCATGTGCAGAAGCACTATCTCCTATTCTATGTCATTTAATAAATACATCATTAGCAACCGGCGTCTTCCCTGATAGATTAAAAATGTCTATTGTCAAACCTCTACATAAGAAAGACTGCACACTGGATATTAATAATTACAGACCCATCACTCTTATACCCATACTTTCTAAAATTTATGAAAAAGTCATGCACCATAGACTACGTGAGTTCTTGAATAAAAATAAAATAATAAAAGAAGAGCAAAACGGTTTTCAAAAAGGCAAGTCAACAACACTTGCAGCTTTCTCTCTTGTTAAGTCTATTACAGAAAATATTGATAAAAAACAACCAGTTACTGTTGTTTTCCTTGACATGAGTAAAGCATTCGATTTAGTAAATTACGATAAGCTATTAGATAAATGCGAGCGCTATGGCATTCGGGGTCCGGCTCTAGATTGGCTCCGAAGCTATCTCTGCGGTCGGACACAGTGCGTAGAAGTGACTCGTATAAACAAAAACTTAACATCAACAACCTACAGATCTCACTTTAAGAGCAATCGATCAGGAGTACCACAAGGTAGTATTTTAGGACCTCCTCTATTCCTCCTGTACATCAACGATTTACCGAATGCCACCAATCATAAATGCGTGCTGTTTGCCGACGATGTCTCAGTGATTGTACCTAGCAATAATATTCAAAGCCACGAAAAAGAAATACACGAGACACTAAATGACATAGTTGGTTGGTTAACACTAAATGACCTTAAGGTGAATTTGTCCAAAACAAAATATGTACACTTTAGCAACTACAATCAAATTAAAAAACATAATTTCAACATTACATTCGAAGAAAAAAAAATTAAATAGAGATGACAACATTAGATTTCTTGGTATTATCATGGACGAGCACTGCAATTGGAAATTACATATAAATACGGTATGCAAGAAACTAAATAGATTTGTTTACGCTTTAAGACAGTTAAGGAAAACAGTTAGTGAGACAGCAGCTCTTACTGCTTATCACGGCCACGTAAGCTCCATCTTAAGGTACGGGTTATTGTTATGGGGCAACTCGCCACACATTAGCAGAGCTTTCATTGTACAGAAAAAGTGTATCCGAGCAATAAGTAACGTCGGGCCTTTTGAAACATGCAGGCCGCTTTTCAAAAAACTGGGAGTACTTACTCTTATTTCTATGTACATAATGGAAATTGGGATGTTCATTAGAAACCAATCACATTTATTTGTAGACAGTAATGAAAACTGTAAATATAGGTCAAGAGACCCGACTAAATTGAAAATTCATACTTCTTGTAGAAGCGCATTGCATAAAAGGAATAGTTATGGGATGTCCATTAAAATTTACAATCATATTCCACGTCTGTTGAGAGAACTTCCCTTAAATATGTTCCGAAAGCAAATTAAATTATGGTTAGTGGAAAACTGTTTTTATACCTTAGATGATTTTTTTAACTGTAAGACTTAATCTCTGTAAATTTTGTTAACTATTTTATTTTATTCTATTATATTTTACTGTACCTAGCAGTAAATTTTCGCATGCCTACTATATAGGTGAGATGTGCTGACCTATTTTCTTGTAACACCCATTGTACCATATCTCTGGCGAAATAAATGATTTATGATTTATAAAAAACTATATTTTACAACATTTATGTTCATGACAGAAACTTACTTAAATCATTGTTGATAGAGAGTTAGATTAGGAATATCAGTATTTTAGAGGTTGAACTTTCAATATTTTTTTTTAATAATATTATTTTTTTTGACTTTGAATATGAAAATACACTTTTTAAAAGCGTTTTTTGGACTCCACACCCAAAGCAGCGGAACTCAAAAAAAAAATTGAGGGCAACCAGGAGTACAATGACGTACAAACGAAACCGAAAAAATTGGGGGCCTGTACAGCAAACGTGATATTTTCGATTTCTGGTAATTGACCCTTCGGTCGGCCAAGTCCGGCCCGAACTTGGCCGGTTTTCGATTACCACTTCCCAAGTCTGCTACCAAGCCTTTTTTTTATGGATGGGAAATCATCAAATGACTTCTGCCGCTCTGGGCGGAGCGGGAGGGAGTGTCAGACTCTTACTGACTAAAACCCATCCGTGCTCCTCGTAGTGCCCTTTGCTTTCCAGGGTCGCGGTAACTCTTTCGAACAAAATCCTGTACCCTGGCAGGCTCTGTCCCCGTCTACTATGCTGACATCTCTGTGAGGCGCGTGTGGAACACAACGCGCCGTTGCTCCCAAGCCTTGCCAGCAATTGTGTGTTCAGATTTATTTAGCTGTCTACAGCCAAACACACGTCAGTGAAACTTAATAACAAGATATAAAAGCGCTATCAAAGAGAAATTGTTACCATGTGATTGCGAGTGACTACCTAAAATACACACGATAAAATTTATATTTTGAGTTTAAAAGTGCTCACCTGCAAAATAACACTAGGACTAGGGCCGGGATGTCCTTCCAAAGTCGGCTGGTAGTCAAAATCAAACTCCTTTCCGCTCAAATAGGTAGGTGAGGGACTAAAATCAGCATAATAGGGCTCAAATTCTCCCTTCCCTTTAGAAATATTTTCATAGCCCTCCTTAGTATCAAAACCTACATTAACCACCTTTTCATTGACATAATTCTTATCATCAATATTAATATCTTTCATCGAAAAACAATTCAATTTTTTCAACTCATCTTTTGGTAGTTTTTCCTTTATTTTAGCTAGCAACACTCTCTTGTTCCGCTCTATGCTTTCAACGTCAATCTGTCCGTTTTTAATTTTTAATTCTTGTGTGCCAAAGGGAAAGAGCTCGTTAATGGCTTCTTCTTCGGTCTTTTGACAGATGACGGTGCTGTGGTACGTGTCTTTTGTCTCTGGTAAGACTTCTGTGATGTAATCCTCTTTGGTTATGAGGTGGTTCTTGTCTATTATTTCTTGTTTGTGGTGGGTGACAGAGGCGCGGAATTTGTCGATGTACTGTAGAAGAAAATATGATTAAAATATTTTTTTTATTTCCAGTGATTGATATTATAAACTTAAAGTAATGACTCGAAGGTGAAGCTGATTTTAAAGCTGGAGAGAGGGGCAACTCGACAATTTTAGAGATAATTTTTACTGTACTGTAGTATTTGTCAATTTCTGCTTTAGCCTGAAATCTTACACAAATTGGCATTAACTCAAAACTCCAGTGCTAGTGCTGCCGCTGCGGACCCATTGGTAATTATATTTTCGAGCCGTTTGGGGTTGAAACTCTTGGACCGTGGGGTCCGAGTGCTCATGCATTATTTAATGAACTCTCTAAACGCTTAGTTGACGCTTCGCGTGACCCAAGGCGAGGCTTTTACCTCGGACAGAGGAAAAGCATTACCATACGTGGAAATGCCGCCAGTCTTTTGGGCTCACTTCCACAACAGCGATGCGGACAAATTTTTTGATGCCATATTTTAGCTAAGAATTTTTATTTTTAAGTGTATGCAACGTGTAACGGAATAACTGCAATACCTCTTAAGGGGTCATTGTACTCATCATTATGAACAACTTCTACAACGGGACCAACACTGAAATCGCGAAAAAAAAAAATCGACTGCTCCACACATTTCTGAACAGCTGATTTTTTCCGCGATTTCGGTGCTAGTCTCATAGTAAAAATTGTTCATTGAAGTAGTATAGAACTCCGTTTATTTAGCTTTATACTACTTGCGATATTATAATATATAGCGGAAGCAAATAAGAAATAGGCGATTAAATAAAATTCCGGGCGACAGCGACAGAGTTATATTGCAGTTACAAAGCGAGAAGCAGTAATGAATATTGCGAACAGAATACACAGATATTTATACTAACAAGCTAAAATCAATTAATAATAATAATGGTTCACGCTTGACCGATTTGAGACAATAGACGAGTCCGCCGACATCTTGGCTCGTTAGTGCTCGAACAAAAGATGCGCGGGCGTCATGTCCTGGAAGGCGGGGTTAAGTCCGGCTGACGTCGTGAAGCAGATGGAGCTTTGTAACCGGTTTTGCACACGGCCCGCTCTGACGTAAAATCGCGTGATCCTGTGCTGCGTTGAGTCGTGCGAGTGAACTTGCCTACTCGCTACACCATAATGATGAGTACAATGTTACACGTTGTACTCTTACCTCTTGTGGCGCACGGCCTTGTCTGATCAACTCGTCATGAGCAGCCCTGTCGTTGTCGTCGTCTTCTTCATCTGGCAACGGTGCTGGGTTGACCTTCTTAGTTCGTTCTATATCGAAGGCTTCCGCTTCATGAGCTGTCTTGTATTCTATACGGACGCCCATTGATGCTAGAAAGAAATTTTGTCAAGAATGTTGTCAGCGAAGCCGTTTTAATGAACCTGGCGTCTATTTAAATGTTGTTTTTGGTGGGAGTAATATAAGTAACGGGTACATAATAAAACCGGTCAAGTGCGAGTCGGATTCGCGCACAAAGGGTTCCATACCATTGTCTATAAAAAAAACGGCAAAAAATCAAGTTTGTTGTATGGGAGCCCCACTTCAACATTTATTTTATTCTGTTTTTAGTATTTGTTGTTATAGCGGCAATAGAAATACATCATCTGTGAAAATTTCAACTGTCTAGCTGTCAAGTTTCATGAGATACAGCCTGGTTACAGACAGACGGACAGCGGAGTCTTAGTAAAAGTGTCCCATTTTTACCCTTTGGGTACGGAACCCTAAAAAGTCACAGGAAAGCAAAATATGCAATTTCTTATACATGGATGTCTTTTTCAGCTATTTTGATTTAAATATAAAACTGCAGAACCAATTTTGATGAAATTTCTATGGGACCAATCGAAAAGTATATCCTATCACATAAAAGAAGAATTTTGCAAATCGTTTCGTAAATGACGGAGATATGAGGTAACAAACATAAAAAAAACACAAGCTAATTGAGAACCTCCTCCTTTTTTTTAAGTCGGTTAACACGTTTATGCCTTTATTCATAACGAAACCTATGTACGCGACATTAATACCGCCACAAAAAATCAACGTAGCAGAATCAACAAATGAGACTCGCAGCGCCATCTATCTCGACAGCTGCGAACTAACTTGACAAAATCCTAAATCGCGATATCAGAGTTTACCGTGCGATTGGAACATATGCAAAGCCCGAATATCAACTGACGGGCAGTTGCACACCGGACACCAACAACCGTCCGGTCGGAGGATCCTCCCTTTTCAATGGAGGTATGCGGGACTTTACTCTCTGTTCCGCTACCTCCAAACCTACATAATGGTATGCAAATTCTGCTTTTGTCTTTGGGAAAATATCGTGAATTAATTAATTTAGATTCGTAAAACCATAGAAATACTCACTGTTAGTATTCTTGCTGCCCGAAAAGCCACTGGTGTCCGTATCGTCGTCGCTGCCATCGAAGTCCAGATCCGTGTCATCCGAATCCAGGTCGCTGGGAACATAGTTTTATTAAATTAAAGATGTCACCTATTTTTTAGGTACATTGCAATGTGGTGCTGGACTGACAGGACCAAATATGCTGCTACGCCCAGCGATACCTACGACTTGCTGTATGTGAAGGTTGAGGAGATCGTGGAGTACATGAAGGTGAAGACCAACAGGACCTTGAGGGTCGAGAAGCTGGAGCAACGTCACAATACCAACTTCAAGTCGTTTGTGGTGCGGGTTCCAACACAATATCTCGACTTGGTCCTAAAGGAAGTGTTTTGGCCGAAAGGTGTAGTTTACCGACGTTTACGCGACACCGCGCAGCGTAACTCGACGCTATCACTTTGTGTGTCCTAGTTTATAAGTTATTATTTTTGTGGTAGTATTATTCAGTATAGTTTTTTAATATTTCTGTATTGTATTTTGTATGGGCCACAGATGTCTGAAATAAAGGAATAAATAACAAAAAATAAAACATTTTACTCCTCACGGTATTCCAAACATACTCGCAAGTCTTTATTCTTGGAAATAGAGTTTTTTACTGAATAAATCTAATTAGTCCGTCAGATAGATTTCCAAAAAATATTGGAAACGTATTTTTTCTTTTTTATGTAAATTAAAAATGAAGACGATACAGCGCGTTACAAACACGTATGACGTCACGTCGCTCGGTGAAAAATGTACCCACATAGTGCCGTCATGCGTGATTTCAATGCACTTTACCGGCTCCTTTTTTTGTTAATGAATTTTGATACGCAATAGGCAAGTCATCTTTCGTATAAAAGTTGGTTTCTTTTAAAAGAGTAATTATTCATTTTCTATGGAAAACCTTAAGGACGCCGCCAATGGCTGGCAGCGGCCGAGCCGCATTCGCGGTCGCCATCTAGTGCGCGAGCGCTCATAGAAAACTATACGTAAGTTGATCGCAACGACCAGTCGTGCCGGCCCGGTGTGCGGCCAGTTGGCCGTTGCGGCCAAGTGCGCGACGTTCATATGGTTTCTTTAGTAAATCTGGTCGTTGCGGCCACTGGTCGTGGTCGTGGCCGTCTAGTGAGGTGCCTAACAGTGAATAGTCTCGAAACTAGTGAAGCTACGACCACAATGAATCCCTCAGCGACATCGGTACAATACGCCACTAGCACCCAAAATGCAGTTCCGGACGCTCTATCACGGGTAGAGTCCATAGTTTGTAACACAAACATCGATTACTACGAAATCGCGCAGGCACAGGAAACAGACTCTCAGATGTCACACATGTTAGCAAATTTATTAGGCAACATTTTTTAAGAACAAGTACAATCACCATTATGTAAAAGAAAGATCTATTGTAATATAATAAAAAACCAAAAGTATTATAAAAAGTAACGTACCTGGTCATAAAAGAGTCATCACTATCTGCCATGGAGAAGTTCTTGTTGGGGTTGTAGGAGCTGAACTTGGGCCGGCCTATGGGATCGCACCAATTTGTTCCACCTATTAATAGAATGTTCAACTTTATGGTATACCGTGGTTATGGTTAGTCTGTTAGTACAATCTTACTGAGTCTGCAATTATGTATACGATGGTGGCCATCGTATACATAACCCTGTATATGCCACCAGTTGGCGCCACACAGGCGAGAGGTACACTTCATTAAAAAAAAACCGGTCAAGTGCGAGTCGGACTCACGCACAAAGGGTTCCGTAATTTATCTATAAAAAAACGGCAAAAAAGTCACGTTTGTTGTATGGGAGCTTACCCTTCAATATTTATGTTATTCTGTTTTTTAGTATTTGTTGTTATAGCGGCAACAGAAATACATCATCTGTGAAAATTTCAACTATCTATCACGGTTCATGAGATACAGCCTGGTGACAGACGGACGGACAGGCGGACGAACGGACAGCGGAGTCTTAGAATGTATTACATATAATTGAACCCTAAAAATGATAAAAAAAAATTGGAGATCTTCATTGCTGCAAACAATTATTAAATAACGTGAAAATTCCAATCAAAGTTTCGTTTTTATACACCCCTGCATTTTTATACACACCCCGTTTTACCCGGTACAGTTCTCGTCAAATAACTGTACCCCTCTGAAGTTGGCTACAAATGGCCGCGTAGTAGTCAAAATTACGAACAAACTGCAACTGCGCATGCGCAAGAGACATGGGGGCGGGGATTGTGGCGGCAAGATTTTATGTCTCAGTCTTACGTTTACGTTCGATGCATGCTTGCGTCCCGCTTGCTCCCTCTACGTGACTGCACCAAGCGATCTTTGCTAATGGCTAACTTCAGAGGAGCACAGTTATTTGACGAGAACTGTACTTATTTAAATGATACATACCTGAAGCTGACGTGCAGAACGTGAGGTTCGGAGGTAGAGGCTCTCTCAGGTCATCATATTCAGAATGTTCAGGTATTGAAGATGCCATATCGTTGCTCCATGTGCCGATCTCGAACTAGAAGATATTATACAATGTGTAACAGAATAAACGCAATAACTCTTAAGAGCGCTGTTGTGCGCTGGTACATTGTTGTGTAGATAGGTACATTTTCTCGATAAATGTACCGAAGTAAAAAAAAATCACTTCGGTACATTTATTGAGAAACTGTACCTATCTAAAATTATATTTATAGTTCAGAATCGTACCGAGCACATCTATCAACAGAACGCTTAAAAAACATTTTAAGAATGCAAAGCATTTTATTTAATTAACATACTTTTGTGTTAAAAAGTAATGATTTCACTACCCATTGTAACAGCGTCCTTAAGGGGTCATAGTACCACATTATGAACAACTTTCAGTATGGGACCAACACTGAAACCGCAAAAAAGTCGACTGCCCCATACATTTTCTCTCGACAAAATGTACTGGGGCCGAACCACCAACTCTTAGAGCAGTATTACTTCAATATTACTTCCAGTGGGAAAGAGACAGAGTTATACAGGACGTATAGCTCCGTCTCTTTCCCACTGGAAGTAAAATTTGAAGTAATACTGCTTTAAGAGTTGGTGGTTTAGGCCCTGAACAGCTGATTTAGATAAGAATTTAATTGAAGAGTTAGTAGATTGACCTACTGTAATGAAAGTATGAATAATAAACTTAATTTTGCTAAAATCAATTTTATAGAGAACATGCAATATTTTCATGTTGCCTTCATTTTGAAGAGTTCCATGTAAAATAGACCATACTTACATAAATTAAAAAAAAATGGAACGCTATAATTTATTGCCAAAATTGCAATTTTAAACAGACAGTTTAAATTTTCGCGCGAAAACGGACGATGACGTCACTCCTGTCTGTCAGTGGTCATGAACTGTCATGATGAGTCATCATGACTCATGTCATGACCAGTGATCGGATAATCGGGCGCTAATATATCGAAACTTCACTTTTATTCCCACGAAAGTATAATACGGAAATCCTTTTCAGACATTGCCCACATTGTTATAATTTTTTATAGGTATTCCATTTGTTTTGATTAAAATAAAGATACTAAATCAAAATAACCACCGATATAATTTCATTAAGTTTGTTAATTGTTAGTTGTTTTTACAAAATAGTTCAATCCCGGGAACCCGGGATTACTTATTTATTCAGAAAGGAATAATAATAATAATAATATCTTGGGACAATCAACACACCGCCATCTGATCCCAAACTAGGCAGAGCCTGTACTATGGCATCCAGACAACTGATAAACATACTTATATATTTCTAAATACATACATATTATAGATAAATTACACACCCAGATACAGAACAAATAATCATACTCATCGCACAAAGATTTGTTCTGTGTGGGAATCGAACCCACGACCTCCGTCCTAGCAGTCAGGGTCACTAACCACTAGACCAACAGGCCACCAGAATGTCCATATTATTATTTCACGGAAAGAAGTTAAGAGCGTTTACGCGGTACGGCTTTTCATACAAACTTTCAAATCCTTATTTTTCGAAATTAATGAACCGATTTTAGTAAAACTTGGTATGCGTACGCTAGATATCTAGGTCTAAATAGTTATCAGAAAACATTTTCGAAAAAGAGTTCAGGGGGAAGGATATAGTGATTTTTCACTTTCTATAGAAAACTTAAAATCGCTCTCTCTCTCCCTCTGAAATCATTTTCAAAAATATTTTCTGATAACTATTTAGACCTGCATATCTAGCGTATGCATACCAAGTTTCGTTAAAATCGGTTCATTCATTTTGAAGAATAAGGACTTGAAAGTTTGTATGAAAAGCCGTACCGCGTAAACGCTCTTAAGATTTTAAAAGCGCCGATTATCCGTTCACTGGTTATGACACTTATGACTCAAAGATTTAAGGTCGTTTTATCATGTTGTCACAACAGCAGTGACGTCACTAGATGCTTATTGTTGTTCTTAAATACGTATTGTAATTATTATTAAAAATTTAATAACTATAGTAGGCGCCAGATAAATTAAGAATAACGGTCATTGACCATTCCTTTAATATATCTTCGTAGGTACCCCCGGACAGTAAATTATGAATCGTTTTTCAATATAGAACAGTAAGGATCACGATGGATGTCGATTCAGGACAGCTTTATGTCATTATTTCTGTTTTTGAAATTAAGTGTGTCAATAAATGTAGGTGATAATAACCTTTATTCTTTGTTTATCTGGCGCATACTTTAAAACAAAGACGTTGCAGTGGCCTCTTTTATTTTACTTTTTTATCATTTAAGTAATAAAAAAAAAATATAAATTCTGTATTTGCATCTTCCTTATTAAATCAAACTAAATCGTCATTCGTGTCAGGTGTCAAGTTAACTCGGCCGAGTAGTACAAATGTACCAGCCCAACCTCGAAGATCAAACCATGTGACTTTTATTATTTTTATTAAACACGTTTACAAACAACATAATTTCTAGAATACTCACAGCTGCCTCCGCCGCCGCCTCTTCTTTCTCCTGCAAGATTTCATTGATAGTCTTCTCCTTTACTTCTTCATCTAACTTCTCTTCTGTGCTGTTCTCTTCTCCTTCAGGCGAACTTACTTTTTCTTCATTCTCTCTGGAAGACGAATGAAATGATATCACGTTACACAGGATGTTCCAAAGTACGTGGACATATTTAAGAGTGGTGTTCTGTAACTGCTATAATAAAAACACAATATTTAAAAAAATATTGACTTGACTCGCAAAAAACGATTCAAATGTTCCAAAAAATCACTTTTCAAGTAGTCTGATGCAGTTACTGGCGTCTATTTTAGTTCAATCACAGATTCGATGCCAGCAACATGTTCCGTACGGTGTCGAACGTAAAATAATAGCACCATCCCATCACTTCCCGTGGGCGTCGTAAGAGGCGACTAAGGGACTCACCAGAGAATGGGCAGCAGCATTCTCTGTAGGTACATTGCTACAGCTACACTACGATACCCTACCCGCCTGAGAAGCGTGCCGATTATGCCAAACCCCCCCCATCTGGGGGAGGCCCATGTCCAGCAGTGGACGTCTTTCTGCTTATATAATGATGATATGAACTGCATCAGACTGCTTGAAAAGTGATTTTTGGTAACATTTTAATCGTTACCTGCGGTCGTGTTTAAAAAAAGTCAATTTTTTTTTTCAAAATAAATGAATACCGTATCAACGTCCGTTTCGTGGGTTTAGAAGAAATGGATGAACATACAGAGGCAGACAGCGACTTTGTTTTACGAGTATACTATTTACAAATGAAAAATCTTACCCCAATTCTTTATCTTTGTGTTCTCTCTTAGATTCTTCGTCTTCTTTCCTCTTTTCGTGCTTCTCAGAGTCTTGACTTAACACCTGAATAAAAAAAAAATTATAGCATAAGGAAAGAAGAAGCTATATACAAAGTAGTGTAACAGAATAAATGCAATGCCTGAAAAGGGGTCATTGTACTGATAATTAAGAACAACTTTTACTATTGGTGATACAAATAACGCGCGCGCCTCTAGCGGCGAAATTTAGAAGTTGCCTAAGAACGACACTTTTTTTTTTTATTAGTGATGGGTTTGCTCTTGACTCTAGTCAATGTCAGAGATGACAGAGAAAAAGTCTACGATGAGCGAGCTTACCCAGAAGGAGCCTGTTCACTCTAACTTTGAAGAGATTAGGGTTGTAACACTTGCAGCGTTGCCAAAGACAATTTATCAAATTCCCTGAAAATCTAAGTCAAATTCCCTTACTTGAAATCCCCTGCAGTTTGGGGAATTCCCCATACGTTGGCAACGTTGTGCGAAAAGTGTCGTTCTTAGACCGCTTCATAATTTTGACACCAGCGGCGCTAGTTAGAATCTTTACATCGAAAATGGGACCAAGTCGCGGATTTTTTTTTTGTTGATAGGCACGCACTTGACCACTATCTTACCTGATGGTAAGCGATGATGTGGCCGAAGATGGAGCACGCTTGCCTGTTCAGTACATTTTTTCGAGTTATGCGCTCAGAAATGTATGGGACAGTCGCTTTTATTTCGAGATTTTATGTTCGTAATGAATAGCACAATTACGCCTTTTAGGCATTGCGTTTATTCTGTTACAATTAGTAGATCATTTCAAGAAAACATTGTTTTATTAGTAGGCTTACATTTGACCACAATCTAACCTGATCAGAAGCCATGATGTGCTCCATCATCGCTTGCCTAGAAGTAACCTATTCAATCTTGACTTAAACATGAGCTTACCTCAGCTAAACTCCACCCAAAATCTAAGGGCGGCCATTGGAACTTCGGTGTGATTTTGTCATTGATCTTGGGTATACCGAGCCCCACATCTATGGCGACTGCGCGACGAATCTCATCTGCTATGAGGAGCGCGTTGATTCTGTGGGGAAATGTTGTTGTTAGATCCTATAGATAGAATATACTTTATTGTACACCAACATAGATCACACGACTCATTTACACAAACGTAATGAAGGATATCGCGTTCGAATTCGCCGCTAGAGGCGCTAGTGTAGCGTGAGGTCTTCGAAATGTCAAACTTCACTGTTGGTTGGCTTGTGACACGAGTTTATTTGTTTTGATTTTTGTGAATATTTTAATAAAACAGCCTGTCTATAGCAGAGGGTTGGCATGAATGTAATGTTAAACGTAAGTGGATTTTGAATACGAAAAACTACAACTTCAAAGTATTTGGGTTTAATTTTATGCGATATAGACAATTTGTATCATACAATAATTATGATTGTAGTAATCAAGGTCAAGAGCAAGCCCATTCTTCAATAAAAAAAAAATCTAATAAATAAATATTATGTGCGGAACGAGTATTATAGTTAAATTTTACGTTTCGTTACTATATGCTAAAAAATTCGTGCTTTGCAACCTCCATTGAAAAGGGAGGATCCTCCGACCAGACGATTGTTGTGTCCGTTGGGCAACTGCCCGATAGTTGATATTCGAACTGTTGTATATGTCCAAAACTCACGGTAAACTCTGATACCGCGATGCAGGATTTCGTTCAGCTAGTTCGCAGCTAGCGGGACAGATGGCGTCGCGGTTCTTTTTGTTCATCATCATCATCATAGCAGCCAAAAGACGTCCACTGCTGGACATAAGCCTCCCCCAAATGGGGGGATTTGCCATAATCGCCACGCTTGGCAGGCGGGTTGGGTATCGCACTATAGCTTAGCAAAGTACCTACAGAGAATGCTGCTGCCCATTCTCTGGTGAGTCCCTTAGTCGCCTATTACGACACCCACGGGAAGTGATGGGATGGTGCTATTCTTTTACGTCCGACACCATACGGAACAACAATATTTTTGTAGCGATGCAGATTTTTCTACGCTGGTTTTTTGTGGTGGCATTGAATCCGCTAACACCTTACCTATACAAGACGCAGGGTAGTGCTACCGTTGCGAACCACAGCGGCGCCGCAAAGGGATGCACTCTACAGAGTTCTGGTATGAGTATTTGCTTCTGGTCTAAGCGGTCCCTTTTGGCGCGGCGGGTGCGTTCTGAGGAAACTGGGAGAGCCACGCCTTTGCGGTTTACGTATCTGTGGAAGAGAGACAAAGAATTTTAATATCAACATAATGTAAATACACACAGTAAATACCCACCACCCACCCAGTTAATGGGTTGTGGAGGTCTGGGCAGCCGCTCCACGTAAAATTACTGGTATTTAGCTGAATCCGGTTTGACTGGGAGCCGACCCCAATATAGTTGGAAAAAGGCTAGGCCGATGATGATGATAATATATAAATACTGAATTCTTTAACAAGGTAGGTAGAAGACCATGTAACAAGATATAAAAACTGGGCACTAATCTCTTCGGAAAACGAAGGAGGAGGAGAGGTTCATCAAGGCTCTTTATGTGACTGGGAGAAGGTACAGTGTCCTTGCCAAGGTCGCTGATGAGGTTGAGGATGATAATGATAATAGAGGCTGAGGATGCTGACCAGGAATGCGCGTCCGCTGCCTGCTGGTGGTCAAGATACCCGTAGAAGCGGAGGGTACTAGCTGGTTGTATGACTCGCTGCTCGAAAGCTTGAGGAAGTGATGTTGATGACGTCGTGATAATGGCTGCACGAAGGCTGCACTGACGTTCAATGTCGAGGGTCACCAGTATATAAGGATGCGGTACAGAAAGTATAAAGTTCCGCATACCTCCATTGAAAAAGGAGGATCCACCGACCAAACGGTTGTTGTGTCCGGTGGGCAACTGCCCGGTAGTTGAAATTCGGACTGTTATATAATGTTCAAATTGCACGGAAAACTCGGATTACCGCGAGATTTCGTTGAGTTAGTTCGGTTCTTTTTGTTGCGGTACAGAGGTTTAGCGACAAAGGTCAGAGAAAAAGAAAGGGGAGGGTGACATAGGAACAATGAATGGAGTAGGGTGTCAGAGGTAGTATGACTGGATAGGAGAATGACATGTTGACATAGGTAGGGTGGCACGAGGAGGGTAAGACAGGAAGGGTGACAAGGGGACATTCACTTGGAGGGTGACATGGTAGGATGATGGGGAGACTAAATAGGGGAGGGTGATGTGGGTATGGTGATATGGATAGCGTGACGCAGAGGGTGACATGGCGAGCGTGACTTTCAGATGATGATTAGGGAGGGTGACGGTCAGAAGGTAACTGGGGAGGGTGAAATTTTTTATTGTTGCTTATTTTCTCACCTGATGTAGGTCACAGACAGAGGGGAGGCTGACGTGGGAAGGGTGATTGTTGTAATATGATACAGAGGGTGACGTAGGGGGGTGACCGGCGAGGGTGACAATGTTTTTAATATTAATTTCTCACCTTGGAGTTAGTAAGTTGAGCCTCGCACTGGTGTGGTCGACGTCCAACAGCGGCTGCTCTCTCTGCGTGAGACTCACGCCGTACTTAGTGCTGTAGTAATCGCGGAAGCTCTGGTGCGTCGCGGAGGGGAATGACGAGTCGGGGCTTAGGTTCCAACAGATTTCTGCTACTAGAAAGAACTGGAAAGAATGAGACAAATATTTTATTGTGATGCAGTTGAAAAATAAGGATTTTATTCTAACCTTTCTTCAATATCTGAGTGATGAAGACAGTGGAAGGGTGACATTGGGAGGGTGAAAGGTAGAGGGTGACTCGGGCAGTGTGGTTGGGGCGGGTGACAGCCGGAAGGTAACAGAAGAAGGGGACGTGGTTAGGGTGACTGGAGGAGGATGACAGTAGAAGTGGACGTGGGTAGGGTGACTGGGGGAGGGTGACAGAAGAAGGGGACGTGGGTAGGGTGACTGGGGGAGGGTGACAGAAGAAGGGGACATGTTTAGGGTGACAGGGGGAGGGTGACAGAAGAAGGGGAGATGGGTAGGGTGACTGGGGGAGGGTGACAGAAGAAGGGGACATGTTTAGGGTGACTGGGGGAGCGTGACAGAAGAAGGGGAGGTGGGTAGGGTGACAGAAGAAGGGGACGTGGGTAGGGTGACAGAAGAAGGGGACGTGGGTAGGGTGACAGAAGAAGGGGACGTGGGTAGGGTGACAGAAGAAGGGGACGTGGGTAGGGTGACTGGGGGAGGGCGACAGAAGGCGACGTGGGTAGGGTGACAGAAGAAGGGGACGTGGGTAGGGTGACAGAAGAAGGGGACGTGGGTAGGGTGACAGAAGAAGGGGACGTGGGTAGGGTGACTGGGGGAGGGCGACAGAAGGGGACGTGGGTAGGGTGACTGGGGGAGGGCGACAGAAAGGGACGTGGGTAGGGTGACTGGGGGAGGGTGACAGAAGAAGGGGACGTGGGTAGGGTGACTGGGGGAGGGTGACATTAAAAAAAGCATAATTAGAAAATATAGTAGGTAAAAAAAACAAAACTAACCTGAGGTTGATCCTGATTCCTGTACCACGGCGTGACAACAGCCTCGCTATACTTCTCAGCGTCAAACACGAACACGTCTCCTTTCTTCAGCAGCGGATTCGCCATCCTTTTCCTTCCTTTCCTCTTTTTGTTGCCATCTCTTTCCCCCTTCTCGTCTTCGGGTGGTTCCGTCCAAATGATCGGCTTTTCTATATCGGTGACTTTCTTTTCTTCAGTGTGTAGGTAGATCAGTTCTAGGAACGGCCAATCGATGTCTATCTTTGTGTCTCCGTCTGGTGTTGTGGCTAGAATGAGGTTGGTAGCATTAGTGAGGCTTGAAAATTGATGGGTCATTTTGTTTGAGTTTTTTAAATGTTTTTACAGCATATTGAAGGAGCTGATTAAGTTGTTACGAGGCCTGGTGAACCCTCACCAGGCCTCGTTCTCCTCGTCCTCCCAGGCGGGGAGGCGATGGATGCGAGACGCACAGGACCGGTTGTTGTGGCGACACTTGGGGGAGGCCTATGTCCAGCAGTGGACGTCTGATGATTATGATTTTAACAGGTTGAAAAGAAACTGACTATAACTTTGAACAACTTGAAGCTGTTATCCAGAGGAACTGTAATTGAGGTTATTCATCAAATAAAGGCGTCGTAGAGACTACATTTCCACAAATCCATTATTTCTTTGCAAAGTTGCTCATTATTACACTCATTATTATATTTCTTGCGTAACAAATTGGAAGATACTATGCTAGACGACAGATAAATTTGCAATAACGGTCATTGAACCACCCACATTTATTGACAGCTGTCCTGAATCGACATCTATCGTGATCCTTTACGTTCTTTAGTAATGAAACACGAATCACAATTTATTGTCCAGGGGATCTACTCTCTAAGCCCGAAGTCCGTTGTTTCGACCTTAGCGTCGGGTGTTTTCTACTCTGTATCACCTACGCACTTAGGATTAGTCCCGAACCTTCGGGTTCTAAGAACTAAGAACAACTGTCAAATCGTGTGGTCATTAATTCTTAGTTCGGGTTCGGGACTAATCGTAAATCCGTAGGTGATAAGGAGTAGAAAACGCCCGACACTAAGGCCGAAACAACGGACTTCGGGCTTAGTGAGTGGACCCCAGGTACCTACGAAGAGCAATTAATGAAAGGGCAAGGTTTATCTGGCGTCAACCATAACAGAAGTCAGAACATTTTTTTTTGAAGTGAAAACTTCTTTAGCGGCGCAGCGTTGTGCACTTTTTGGGATGGGTAAAAAATGTTAAACTCGCGTCAGGACACGTGACCTGATCATAGTAATATTCCTTTAAAACTTACTTTTAACAGTAGGCACAATATAATAGTTATTGTGTGTAGACCCCTCACTCTGCAGCTTCATACCGCGGCGACGGACTCTTAGCACATCGGCAAACACGAAGCGCATGAACCTGTAGCAAAAACATCATAAGTTTATTACAAAACGCGTTCTAACTTTAGTCCAAGCCTAAACTTTCAAGCCCATTATTGCATTTTGAACCATATTCCGACTACCTTAAAGTTATTAATACAAAAACCTATTTTAGATCCCGGTCTATGTTGCCAATGTGCATTCAAGAACTTTACGGCATTTGGAATAAGGTTCGAAATTAAAAAATGGCTTGTTGGTTTAAACCTGGGTTTAAGAGCGTTTACGCGGTACGGCTTTTCATACAAACTTTCAAGTCCTTATTCTTCAAAATGAATGACCCGATTTTAACGAAACTTGGTATGCATACGCTAGATATCCAGGTCTAAATAGTTACCAGAAAACATTTTTGAAAAATGTTTCAGAGGGAGAGAGAGAGCGCATTTAAGTTTTCTATAGAAAATGAAAAATCACTATATCCTACCCCCTGAACTCTTTTTTAAAAATGTTTTCTGATAACTATTAAGACCTGGATATCTAGCGTATGCATACCAAGTTTCGTTAAAATCGGTTCATTCATTTTGAAGAATAAGTACTTCAAAGTTTGTATGAACTGACATACGGCGTACACGCTCTTAAAGTTAGAACGCGTTTTGTAGTAAAGCCGCATAAGTTTATTACAAACCGCGTTCTAACTTTAAACCCAGGTGTAAACCAACAAGCCATTTTTTAATTTCGAACCTTATTCCAAATGCCGTAAAGTTCTTGAATGCACGTTGGCAACATAGACCGGGATCTAAAATAGGTTTATCTACACTCACAACGTAATGTTCCAAATATGAGTTCAAAAACGAATGCATAAACACGTACTTTTTTTTCGTGGATAGGTAAAATTAAAAAAAAACCATTACAGTTTAAAATTTTCCTTCGATTTTTAAACAATTGCATCATAAAATAACTAAAATTTTTATAGCACACTTTTTCTTTTCAATTTTTGGCGAGAGCTCATTGACTTAAGAGGTTTATTCTGTTACACCTTGTATATTAAAGAAGTTCGGAAAACTTGAGAGTGTGATACAGGATTTGTGTGATGTGATGTCGCTACAAGACGAACCGACGGCCGATCTAAGAATAAACTTATGGTGCGTTATTACAAAACGCGTTCTAACTTTAGTCCAAGCCTAAATTTTCAAGCCCATTATTGCATTTTGAACCATATTCCGACTACCTTAAAGTTATTAATACAAAATAGTAGTTCATGCAACGACCATATAATAGAGGTTATTAAAACACGAGTGTTTTAATACCTAATTATATGGCGTTGCATACACTATTTTATCTTCACTCACACAGTTGAAATAAAATAAGTGGAAAAATAGTTTATTTCAATATGGCGGATATTCTCATTGCGTATTCGAATGACTACGCAGCGCGCTCATCCATAGACAAAGATAAAAGCTGTCTCATTGACTTAAGGGGTCATCATCATCTTTATATCAGCCTGCAGACGTCCATTGCTGGACATAGGCCTCCCCTACGTGTCGCCACAACAACCGGTCCTGTGCGTCTCGCATCCATCGGTTACCAGCAACCCTCACCAGGTCATCGGTCCACCTTGTGGGAGGTCTTCCATCGCTGCGTCTTCCGGTACCTACGCGGTCGCCACTCCAGAACTGTTCGGCCCCATCGACCATCTGTTCTGCGAGCAATGTGCCCTGCCCACTGCCACTTCAATTTGGCGATCCTTCGGGCAATCTCAGGCTCATCATTATGAACAACTTTTATTAAAGGACCAACCCCAAAATCGCGATAAAAAAATCAGTTGTTCAGTACATTTTGTCGAGTTATGCGCAAATAAATGTATGGGGCAGTCGATTTTTTTCGCGATTTCAGTGTTGTTCCCATAGTGAAATTTGTTCATAATGAAAGAGCGAAGGGATGCTTCTACCGTTGCGCGGGCGCGCGGGGCGAGAGGGGTGGCACGACACCCTGCGAGCGCGCGCGCGTCTAGGCGCCGGCAGTAAGAAAAGACTACTTGTATGGAGAGCACGTCCGTTTTCCACCCCGTCGGTCCCTCTCGCGAGTGCAATACTTAACTTTTGTTTGATTATCCTGATTAAACGCGATAGCTATTAATTTGACTTTTAATTACTGAGTTATCCTTTCAATAATGATGAGTACAATGCCCCCTTAAGAGGTATTGCGTTTATTCTGTTACATGTTGTATTGTAGTAAGAAGTATACTAAGAGTAATAGCGTAATTCTTACCTTCTCACAAGCTTAGCTCGTCGCGGCGACATTCTAACATCAGCATCCGGTACATGTTCTACAGAAACCCTCACTTCACCCGAGCGAGTGTAGACCGGGAACGATGGGATCTGCAAACTGAACAATACCTTGTTAATAAAACTCGCACCCCCAGTTTTCTGGAAAAAAAAGTCGACCCATCTCAAATTACTCGCAAGTAAAGTGCTTTTTTAGGGTTCCGTACCCAAACCGGCCTCATCTAGCTTAAAATGACCAAAAAAAAACATTGACGTGTTATGTTGAACCTACTTACAAAATAAATATAATTTATCATTTATCAAAGGGTAAAAACGGGACCCTATTACTAAGGCTCCGCTGTCTGTCTGTCTGTCTCTGAATTATGAATCGGAATATGAGAGCGTTTTGTTTAAAATATGGTAGACAGATGAAACTTGAAACACAATAGTTGTTTCGTACCGTGTACATAGCAAATTTTAGGGTTCCGTACCCAAAAGGTACAAACGGGACCCTATTACCAAGACTCCGCTGTCCGTGTGTATGTCACCAGGCTGTATCTCATGAACCGTGATAGCTAGACAGTTGAAATTTTCACAGTTGATGTATTTCTGTTGCCGCTATAACAACAAATACTAAAAAAAGAATAAAATAAATATTTGAGTGGCCCCACTTAAATATACCATACAACAAACGTGTCACAAATCTTTTGCCGTTTTTATAGATAATGGTACGGAACCCTTCGTGCGCGAGTCCGACTCGCACTTGGCTCATATTATACAGGATGTTCCAGAAGTGCGTGCGGTTTTTCGATCAATTTTGATTCTATTTTCACTGTTAGTATTATATGTAGTTTTGTATATTTTGAGAAAAACTGTGTAGATTTTTTTCATGAATATTTCCCTTTGGTCACTTTTATATTGTTTATTGTGTACCAATATTGTAAATGTATTTCAATTTACTAAATAAATTACTAATTTTTTTTCATTTAATTTTATAATAATTATTTTATTTGAATTTATATATTTTCATTGTAAAATGTGTTCCGTATAGTGTATCCGTGGCATCGCAGGCCCTATCGGAATACCAGTGCTGTGATATTTTTTTTTAAATATCGCTATGCTGAGATAGGGACCTTTTTGGCCTCGCACAGAATTATGATGCTTTTGTTATTTTTATTTTTAATTAATTTTTATTACCTACCTACTCATTGTTAATTTTATTTAATTGTTTTACTTTTTGTTTGTCTTGTGCGAGTCCGAAATAAATATTTTTCTTTGTTTCTTTCTTTCTTTCTATTATAAAATCATTCATCAGAACCTCCTCCTTTTTTAGAAGTCGGTTAAAAATGCTGCAGTAGACATATTGTTACTTTTTGAGTGTTCGTGTTTGTTTGTGCTTGTTATCCTGTCTGTATCCATTTATGTACATACGTCTTTATGGAGTTATACCACTTTTACAATGAACGACACATATGATGCCATACAATATTCGACTTACTTGTCAGGCTCGTGGCGGGACATAAGGATGCCAATCGCTTGGCTAGCTAGCTGCGGCGCGTGGAGTCTTCTGCCTCGGGTGTTGTATCGTTCTGGTAGTGCACACCACAGTTTTGATACTATTGCGTACAGCATGTTGCGTTTCTTGGCTGGGGACAAAGAGGAAATTATATATTAGTTTTTAATATTGTCAGACTCTTGAGGAACAAAAAAACGACAAGAGGGCCGCTGGTAGCCGATGAATGAGAGACGCACAGGACCAGTTGTTGTGGCGACACTTGGGGAGGCCTATGTCCAGCAGTGGACGTCTGCAGGCTGATATGATGATGATGATGTGATTTAAAATTTTGAACTTTTATACGTCCGAATGAAATGGAACGTCCTTCTGTCACGTCACAGACAATTTGCTACGAAAGTTTTGAACCGTTCCAGTTAAATTTTGGTACACTTATAATCCTCTGTGACCCGAAAACGGACGCGTAGCGTAAATTAAATGATTGTTGAAAATAAGGTCACTTTTGGGGGTCAAATGACAAATTTAAAAACCTACTTCTAACTGAGAAAAACTGTTCTCGACAACTAACAACGAAATCCTAAATCGCGATATCAGAGTTTACCTTGCGATTCGAACAGATACAACAGCCCGAATATCAACCACCGGGCAGCTGCCCACCGGACACAACAACCGTCCGGTCGGAGGATCCTCCCATTTCAGCGGAGGTATGCGAGACTTTACTCTCTGCACCGCATAGCTCTACATGTCTAATAATTTGAATTCTATATTCTAATAATAGAATAATATTATTACGAGTATAAAGTGCACACGGAAATCAAAACAATAATAAAGTACTTAGTTCTGAATTCAAATTATTATCCATACTAATATTATAAAGAGGTAAAGTTTGTGAATTTGTGAGGTTGTAGAGGGATAATCTCACACTCTTAGAGAAGGCTAAGGCTATATTGGAACGGAAAACTCCTACGGGAACGGGAAAAAACGTAATATGAGCGTACGAAGCCGCGGGCGAAGTGCTAGTCTATACTTCTATACTAATATTATAAAGAGGAAAGATGTTTGTTTGTATGTTTGTTTGTTTGAAATGAATAGGCTCCGAAACTACTGGACCGATTTGAAAAATTCTTTCACCAGTAGAATCCTACATTATCCGTGATGGTCATAGGCTATAGAATATTTTCAAGAAAGTTAGGGATCCGCATGAAAACTTCGATAATGTAACCCAAGGTGTGAAAAAATTCTTATATCGCGTACGCTGCGGAATCTATTGACAATAGAGCAAAGTGATGTACCTACTACAGTTTTATAGAAGTCATCAATGTCTACAAAAATGTCCGCGATACCATATGTCTAACTATTATGGTTAAGTAACCATGACCGCTTATTGTTCAAAATATTCCAGCAAATCCCTGGTGAAATGAAAAAATGGTAATTTTGATATCATGATTATTAATCCTTATCTCCTTATCCATAATGATGAGTACAATAACCCCTTTGCAGGTATTGCGTTTATTCTGTTACACATTGTACATATTTTGTAACTTTAAAAAATAATTATCTCACTGGGGGCTCGGGGATCTATGACCTTATTTTAAAAAAACAAGTGATATATTGCAAACTCACGTATCCCCTCCTTAATTTTAGCCTCCTTATGCTTCTCCTTGGTCTTCCTCTCTTTCGTAGGAGCTTCTGTGTCACTCTCAATATCTATGGTCTCTGGGTCCACCCCAGGGTAGATCTCTGCGTCAGTCGTGTCTATGACCGGCTGGCAGTCTGTGAACGCCCAGGCTGTCTGTAAAAGGAAAACATATTTTAGGAAATCGCGATCGCATGTGCTAAGTGTGTTTAAAATATCTGAAAACCAAAAAAAAAGTCCAATTATCTACCTGTCTGTTTGACTATGTTTCTGTCCATCTGCCAAACTATATAACGCCTACATGGTGCGTAAGCCATTAATCATCATCTGCCTAGCCTTTTCCCAACTGTATTGTGGTCGACATTCAGTCAAACCGGATTCAGCTGAATACCAGTATTTTACGTGGAGCGGCTGCCTACCAGACCTCCACAACCCATTAACTGGGTAACACGGTACTTCTTGGCAAGACTGGTTTCATATTTTCTGGCTTCAGACAATCCGTAACGACTGCCAAATATCTACAAATGACAGCCGGGACCAACGGCTTAACGTGCTTTCCGAGGCACGGAGGAGTCTCGGTATGTTAATATGGTCACCCATCGACAGACCAACCTCGGCGTGCGTAAACCATTCCTTTACTCATATTATTGTTTTATGTCTGATGTTATTGGCGATGCAAAATTTACGCGCCCGCGCCGAAACTTTGAAGTTGCCACCAATCTATCAAATTCCCCGAAAATCTAAGTCAAATTCCCCAATTTGGGGACAAAAATCTACTGATTCCCCCTCTGGCCACAGCTAGTGACAGAGTTGTGTGGAAAGGGAGAGGGAGGCCTTTGCCCAGTAGTGGGACTAAATAGTCTTTAGTAGTGTAGTCTTTTCAACCCAAAGGTAGAGAATGCCTTGTTGCATTAAGTCCACCCATGTACCACTATTGTACATAAAGTTTAAATAAATAAATAGGCTAGATAGATATATTTCGAACGCATCGCTCGAGCGATATAAATCAATTTAGAAAAAAAAGGGAGTCATTAGATATCCATGAGTAACCTAACAAAAATTTTAAAGATTAGATTAGAAGTATTTCTAGTTCTTGAAAAAGTGTTCTGACATGGCCTGGACTAAAATTCAAAAGCATTTTCCTCGCACAATGCTACGCAAACCACAATCAACTAGACAAAACGTTATATTCCTCTAGAAATTCTAAATGTAGAATGACTTACCCTTTTTTTTTAAGGATGGGAAATCATCAAATGACTCCTCCCGCCCTGGTCGGAGCGGGAGGGAGTGTCAGACTCTTACTGACTAAAACCCATCCGTGTTCCTCCTAGTGCCTTTTACATTCCAGGGCCGCGGTAACTCTTTCGAACAAAATCCGCAACCCTAGCAGGCTCTGGCCCTAACGGGCTCCGAATTAAGCTGACTGCTACGGCGCGCTGTGTCCCACGCGTGCCGAATCAGCATTCGGCACGCGTGGAACACAGCGCGCCCTCGACCCGGGCTTGTTCTGATCGGACGGCGAGCTACCCATTGCTCGCCGTGCTCAGGAGCATCAGTTCCTGGGCGGCGCAGTGGCTGACGTTCAACAGGAGGGGGCGAAATAGGGCCACTATTGGCAATCCATTACAGCCCCTTCCGGAGCCCTTTGTGGGGGCTCTACTGCGGCTGAGAATGACTTACTCTTTTGTAATAATATTGCCGTCGCTTGGTGGAGCCGGGTCGCGCGGAGTCATGTGTGTCGTTCTCGCCTCCAATGTATGCACACATAGTATTCGCTCCCTCCAGTTCTACCGCTTTGAAGTTTTCTTTGCCTGAGAATGAGATTAAATATTGTTACGCGCCAGAATTAATGCCGGGTACATAACGATAAAAGTTACTACTAGCGCCATCTAGTATCGAGTAGCAGAACTAGTAGAGTCAAGATCCTTCTAGACATTTCGATGCTAGAACATTCTAGTTTTCGATATCTGGTTAGTCGGGACCGGTACGTACTTACTCGAACTTTCTAGATGTTTCTGTACTAGAAGGTTCTGGAATTATCTGCCGACCTATATAAGGCCCGCATAGCCTGCGACCGGGTCAGTATTGAATTTGCGATAGAAGCGACAACTTCGAGAGCGAACTTCGACTGCGAATTAAAGTGATCAGTAGTGCAATTGTGTTTTATAATTAGTGAGTTTAAGTTGTAATTAGTGTTGATTAATTAAAGTGTCATTTTGGTTGTTTTATCGGCTGTTTTTATTGTCACGAACCCTAAGCTCGTAACAATATTGATGGAATACGTTTCAAATATGAATCGTAAAACCCGCTCCGATGCCATATTTCGCGTATCGCATATCTGTGGAGGCCAATTCTGGGTGGTCCTGGTTTACGCCGCGTCTGATTAAAACGACGTTATCTCGGAAGTTAAGATAGTCAGCCCTCCACCAGTTAACTCATTGGATTCGTTATTAAATTATCTAACTAGTTATGTGTGTTTTTAATAATATGGTTTTAACGTGGTTTTAATAAAAATGAGTAATAGTAAATTATTATTATTACTCATTTATTTCAGATATACTGGGTAATTTTTTCTCCAGTGCGCAAACTTTAAGAACCACTTCTGCCCATGTAAATGAACAACTTTCCCCAAGAAAGCCATAGTCAATTCCTAAAAAAAAAATTGAGTCTCCCATACAAATTGTGGTCAGTTGATGACAATTTTGTATGGGAAGTTCAAATTTTTTTTTAGTAATTGACTATGGCTTTCTTGGGGAAAGTTGTTCATTTACATGGGCAGAAGTGGTTCTCAAAGTTTGCGCACTGGAAAAAAAGTTATCCAGTATACATCCATAAAATTGTTAGTAACACAGAAACGCTTATGAAAAACTATTGTTAGTAAAGACCAGACATGACAATAAAATAACATTTATTTATTTATTTAACACCTTAAAACTATCTTTACAGGTTGCCCTAACACGATAGTCAAGTGCATATATACATACCTACTGAGATCAGAACATAGCTCTAATAATTAATAAACATTTAAAATAAAAACAATTCTTATAAACGGTTGAACATGACCTATTGGATACTCCAACACTCGTGTGCGCGTGTTTACTTGACTGTGTGTAGTATCCATCGCCCGAGCATTGGAGAATCCCACCCGGTCTGACAATACGCACAGGATGCTGTTGGTACTAGCACGCATGTAAAGTGAAAAAAAATCTCTTTCTCTCTTACTCTCCTAGACTCTGTGAAAGTAAGAGCAAGATAGCTTTAACAAATTAAGTCGAAACTGATTGAAGGGATAAAAAATCAATTCTTTTGTCGGTGAACCGACAAAAGGTTGTTGATATTTTTAAGCTGTTTTCTACGATTCATAGTGTCAAATATAAATTGTGTGTGTGTGCAAACGTGGACACCTTTTTTACGTATTTTTGTTCCTGATCCTTAATCTAGTACCTACATTCTTGATCAAAGGTCTAGAGTGAACCATCCATCACGTGTGCGATTGTGGGCAAACGCGTGCCTATCAATGATAAAAAATAAAGTTTCTGATAAGAATCTTTGAAGTATCGAGAATTTTTCAAAAGGATGTAGCTACATCAACCCTCCACAAAAAAAAAACCAACGTACCAAAATCTACATCGCAACTAAAACAACCGCGACGCCATCTATCCCAACAGCTGCGAACTAACTTAACATAATCCTGAATCGCAGTATCAAAGTGTTCCGTTCGATTTGATCATGTACAACAGCCCGAATATCAACTATCGGGCAGTTGCCCACCGGACACAACAACCGTCCGGTCGGAGGATCCTCCCTTTTCAACAGGGGTATGCGATGCGAGACGCACAAGACCGGTTGTTGTGGCGACGCTTGGGGGAGGCCTATGTCCAGCAGTGGACGTCTTTCGGCTGATATGATGATGATATGATGATGCGGGACTTTACTCTCTGTACCGCATATATACTCTAATAGCTTACCTATCGGCATCAGCTGGTTGTCCAGTTCCCCAGATTTGTGCAGTATCCTGCAAGCTTGGAGCGCCACCATTCTTCTGGCTAGCACCTTCGTTGGCATCGGGTGACCCTGGAAAGAGGAGATTGGTTTAGGGGGCTCTGCTAAAAGTGCTGATAGACTTGAGAATTCACTTGTAACAGAACATCGAGCATTCGCCGTTTATTTTGTCGAACTGAACAACGCGGCAACGAACAGAGCCGAGCATAGAGCTAAACATCGCTACGAACATTTTCACAATCATTCTAATACTGCGAATGGTCTAGTAAATGCTCGTCAGATAAATTATTCTTTACGAAGATTTCAGACAACAATAACAAAATTGCTCGGCTCGGCAAAAAGCTCGAAGCCAATTTACTGCCGTTCGCTAGAATGCTCGCTTAAACGGAAGGGAGTGTCAGACTCTTACTGACTAAAACTCACCCGTGTTCCTCCTAATGCCCTTTCCGTTCCTCGGTGACTCTGTATGGTTTGTTACCATACGTCTTTTGCTGATTGATATTGATTGATAGGGATGCTAAATGCTACAAGTAAAACTATGTAATTCACTTGATACGTGTATTGAGTCCACGACCTGGCTAACGATAAATGAGGTGTTGCTATGACGCGGTCCGAATGTGAACTGAAGTTGATGTAAAATGTTTCGAACAAATTCAACCCTGATTCTCTTTCATGCTAAGTGCTCTATTTACCCCTTTTGTTTTGTTTTAACGATTGGAAATTATCAAATGACTCCTTCCGCACTGGGCGGAGTGGAAGGGAGTCAGACTCTTACTGACTAAAACCCATCCGTGTTCCTCCGAATGCCCTTTGCTTCCCGGGCCGCGGCGACTCTTTCGAACAAATTCCGCAACCCTGACAGTCTATGTACCCCTGGCATCTGTACTCACCACTATATTATACTTGACGGGACAGTTCAGAGGTAGACGCAGCGTGCAGATGTACGCTGTCCTCATCTCCTGAGATCCCGCAACTGGTAGCTGTACTTCCTCCATCCACCACTGAGGCGCGAGACGGGTGAAAGTGTCTGAGGGGAGTTTGCCACAGTACCTGAAGAAAGTTTGAAATAAACATACGGTTTGTATTGAGAACCTCTTTCTTCTTGCCCGCTTGGCACAGAAGGAGGGTAGACTTGCGAATAGTTTGCGAGCGGGAGCGCTCATTTTACTTCTCGGCTCCTTGGCGACGGGAGCTGACCAACGGCCGCTCTCTATAACATATCTCAATCCCAATCTTGATCCCGATCCTTGTCTGTAACCAATCAACGGCCGAGTTTGTGTCCTTCACCACACAATCCTCACCTTTGATTGGTTACAGACAAGGATCGGGATCAAGATTGGGATTGAGATATATTATAGAACGCAGGCCGTAAGCTAGTGAGTTGAGAGACAGGCAGATCGTTCACACTATTTGCAGTTTGCTGTTGCGCGCGTTTTTTTCTTAGTAGAAACTATTTTGCCGTTATTTTTTACTTTACAGACGTACTCGTGGTATAGTTGTTTTATGTCACGAGTGCGGGCGAGCCATAGTTGTGTAGGTAAATGTACGTGCTCATTGTCTTAGTGTGCGTAAGCTTGGGAGCGACTATATTATAATTAACCGCTCCAGCCCTGACATGTGAAAATTCCCAAATAAAAAATAAATCTTACGTAATAGTAAATAAACATTAAATTCGTGATAAATTCGCGGCACACCGGTGTGCTCGAGCGGTTTTATTAATTCAACTTAGAAAATTGCTTATAAAATTTATACTAAATCTTTATTTATTGTATACAACGAAAGCAACTTATTTACAATATAATACTAATTTAACTATGTACACTTAAAATAAAATACAAAAGGAAAACTCCTAACTAAAAGGCGTCAAAAAATTCATCCGTATCGCTGTCGACTGGAAGTGAGCCCAAAAGACTGGCGGCATTGCCACGTTGTATGGCAATGCTTATCCTCTGTCCGAAGTAAAAGCCAGCCCTTGGGTCACGCGAAGTGTCAAATTTATTAAATAAAGTGTTTATTATAAATTTGTAAATAATAGCTTGTACATAAATATTGAATTGTATTTAACGATGAGAAGCGCCTCAGTGAGTTAGTGACCGGCGACGCAACTAGATCGGGCAGCTCCGCGCTCCCACTCACTCTCGCTATACTATTAGGTCGGTCATATAGAGCAGTGAATCTGGGGCCTATACTTTGTGCCAGATAAACTTGCAATAAAGTACATTGACCTTTCCCTAATATCCCTTCGTAGATACCCGAACAATACATTATGAACCATTTTACATTACTAGAGAACATAAAGGATCACGATAGAAGTAGATTGAGGACTGCTCTAAGTCTTTATTTCTGTTTTTGATTTTAAGAAAGTCAATAAATGTATGTGGGTCAATGACCGTTATTGCACATTTATCTGGAATCTACTATAGTTCGCGTAGTTCTTTCGAACTAGTTCGTTCGCGAACTGCACAAGACTTAAGGAGGGTACTTGTTTATGAAATTAGTTAATAGTTAATTACTCATTTTACTTCCGAATTACTTTCCACTAAAATAACTATAAATCACTGTTTACATACAAAGCAATATTTACTGCTGGAAACATAAGATTTGTGCCTTATATTTGTAGCATTCTTTCTGTATTAAGTTTTGCCTGCAACTTGATTCCCACATGTAGTTGTAACCATGAATATAAAGCCTCGTTTCCACTAAGCAACATTTGACGCGCAACGCGTGACGCCCAACATGTTCAGCAACGTTGCACAACAACGCGCGACGTTGCCAGCAGGCGCGTAACAGGGACAATGTTACTAAATAAAAGTTGCTCGTTGCCGTTAAACATGAAGCGCAACATGTTGCGCATCATGTCGCGCGTCAATTGTTGCCTAGTGGATACGCGGCTTAAGCCTCATATCTTGGGTTAAGGCTGCTACAACGACAAGGCATTATCAACGTTGGGCTTCTTGAAATTAAATCTAAATTAGAGCAATAGTTTCTTTCTGCTCTTTTCTTTTAACGACAGATTCTAGCAGAGCTAAGATACTTATCGGTGACGTAAAACTGGTGGATGCCAAACTACATAGCTTGGCTCATCGCCGTAAGGTTGCCTGCTTATCGGTCTTCTACAGATTGTAATTCGGTGAATGTGCCCAAGAACTCCACGACCTGATCCCACCGGTCCCCTTCTACCATCGGACATCCAGACGCATTGCATCGTGCCATGCCTACCTTGTAGCTATTCCACCAATTCGCACTAAGCGTTTCCAAACGTCTTTTATAATGCGCACAGCAAAAGAGTGGAACTCTCTGCCTGCGTCTGTGTTCCCCTAATCTCTTCAAATTTAGAGTGAACAGGCTCCTTCTGGGTAAGCTCGCTCCATCGTAGACTTTGTCTCTGTCCTCTCTGACATTGACTAGAGTCAAGAGCAAACCCATCTCTAGTAAAAAAAAAAAAGAAACCAATTTCACTGAACTTACCTATTTATCAGCGCAATAGCCGTACCAAGATCCACACTGGCCGTGTTATCACAATCACTAAAACTTTTCTTGCTATCACTTCTATTCAAATTAGCTTTAGCCATCAGCTGATAGTACAGATTCACATTGACACAAGGACATACACCATTTAATTTTGTGTTAGAACAGTTATCGCAAGAGACACTTTCTTTTGTAACATTCTGACTATCACGGTCCACATTTGAATTCTGATTATCACTGTTTTCAGTTTCAACTACAGTTGATTCTTTTGAAATATTCTTTGATTCTTCTTTAGACATATTTCTGACGTTATCCCGGTTTTCAGAATCAGTCATTGTTTTGTTTGAATGCTGAATATCTTTACTGTTTATTTCGATATTAGAGTTTTGAGAATTTAGTTTTACATCTTTAGAATCAACTCCTAATATATCTTCATTGATATTTGCTTGAGAATCCTTTTCTACTATATTAACTTCAATCTCTCCAGTCTCACTATTCTGTTGAGTACCCTCAACGTTAAAACTACCAATAGTCGTTAAATCCTCCATTTGGTGTATGAGATCATCAATTCCATCTTTTTTAATAGCCTCATTAACTGTATTCATGGCATCATTAACTGTGTTTAACGTGTCATTAACTATTTCCATTGCTTCATTAACTTTGGGATTTGTTAAGACATTGTCCTTTTCTATTCTAGTTATAGATCTTTTAGTATTAACTTCTTCTATATCATTATTTTCTGTGAGACTATCCAAAGGTTTGTTTTTTGATTCATTGATTGTTATATCATTGTTACTAGATTCGATGTCTCTACATATATTTTGATTACTTTTGCTATTTTCACTGCCAATGTTTTCATACAAATCTTTAGTTTCCTTATCAATGTTACTATCGTCTGCATCTGCTTTTCTTTTACTTTTAGATTTCTTTCTCTTTTTAGTCTTTAAGTTAGTGACATTGTCAGTAACCGATTCAGCTTTAGTGACAACGCTGTCTTTGATTTTCTGAGTATCTTCAAAGTTAATTTTCTGACTAGTGAGGGTAGCACTTAAGTTTGTCACGTTGTCATTTGGGGAGTAAGGTTTGACAAAGTTTGTGAAGGCGTCAGCGTGGTCTTCTTCGGTTTGTGGCGGTTCGTCTTGTATACCACAGCCGCATTTTCTGCTGATAATCTGTAGACGGAAGAACAGGTAAAATACATCATAACAAAATTGTTTCAAGGTTCCGTAGACCACTTTTATAATTTATTTGAAATCCAGTATCCGGCCAGATATTAAACCTTCTAACCACTATCCGGCCGAATACCATACCATAACACATAATATCCGGCCAGATAATATTTTAGGCCGGATACTGGATAGTAGGCAAATATCTGTTCAAACCAATTTTTTATAGCATGACAAGTCTAATCACCGGTCCGTTTTTAGGGTTACGTAGTCAAAGGGTAAAAACGGGACCCTATTAGTAAAACTCCACTGTCCGTCTGTCTGTCACCAGGCTGTATCTCATGAACCGTGATAGCTAGACAGTTGAAATTTTCACAGATTAGGTATTTCTGTTGCTGCTATAACAACAAATACTAATAACAGAATAAAATAAATATTTAAATGGGGCTCCCATACAACAAACGTGATTTTTTTGCCGTTTTTTATAGATAGAATGGTGCGGAACCCTTCGTGCGCGAGTCCGACTCGCACTTGTCCGGTTTTTCTGATACACGTTGTACGCTATTCCAGACTATAATCTATCTCTCTGCCTAATTTCATCCAGATTTATAATTGCAGTAACATATTTACCTGATCGAGTTCTCTATAAGTGGCTACGTTATGTAGTAACATCTCTGTTGTTTCCGCATCATTGCTACACAGCAGGGCGGCTGTGGATCTGTTCGCACGAGCTCTGCCGCGACAGAGGCCGTAAGAACGGTACCTGAGGAGAAGAGTATAGTTATATCGCTGAATGGGATAAGCAGTGGTGTACTTTGTTCAACGCTAGATAAATTTGCAATAACGGTCATTGAGCCACCTATGTTTACTGACACACTTAATTCCGAAAACAGAAATAAAGACATAGCTGTCTTGTATGGACATTTATCGTGTGATTCTTTAAATTTTCTAGTAATGACAAACCATTCATAATTTATTATCCTGGTAACTTCTAAGAGTGGAAAGAGCACTGACTTATAATTAAATTTTAAAAGAAAATCTCTGTTGTTTCATACATTTTAATCGGGTAAATAATTACGTGAAAATAGTCGTGTCTATCAGTTATTTAATTAATTTTATAGAAATTACGCTGTTTCTTGTGACTTGACTATATTATACAGGGTTATTTTTTAATGACCGGCCAAATTTTCAATGGGTGTTCTACCCATGAATATGAACAACTTTCACTATGGGACCGACTCTGAAATCACGAAAAAAAAATCAGCTGTTTCATACAAAAGTTCAATACCTACTCGACTAAAATGTATGAAACAGCTGATTTTTTTTCGTGATTTCAGAGTCGGTCCCATAGTGAAAGTTGTTCATATTCATGGGTAGAACACCCAGTGAAAATTTGGCCGGTCATTAAAAAATAACCCCTTATTTTTTATCGAACATCTATAAAAGTTGTTTATAATCATAAGTACTACCGCTCGAGCACTGCCGGCACACCGGTGTGCCGCGAATTCATCGCGAATTTAATGTTTATTTACTATTACGTAAGATTTATTTTTTATTTGGGAATTTTCACATGTCAGGGCTGGAGCGGTTAATACTCTAGAAGGTTGTTAATGTTTTACAAGATAACCCTGCATTTACTACACTTCTGCTTATCCCTTTCAGCAATACATGTCTAAGAGCTGGTATAGTACTGTTACGAGCTTCGGGTTCGTGACAATAAAAACAGCCGAATAAATAACCAAAAATAGACACTTTAATTTACAACACTAATTTCAACTCACTAATTACAAACACAATCGCACTACTGATCACTTAAATTCGCAGCTGAAGATCGCTTTCGAAGTTATCGCTCGTATCGCAGATCCAATACTGACTCGGTAGCTTTTTTTTTTTTTTGGGTATGACCACTAGCAAGTAAACACACTTGGGATATCAACTGCTTAAACGGACTAACCTGTGGTGGCCTCAAATGAATTTAAGGCCCCCAGCCAGCTAAAAACTACTGACCGCTCGCTAAGGGCATTCCCTGTGGAATACGACCTCGGCTTAGCGGCGTCAGTTAGGGACAGCAAGGGACAATCAGGCTGGGTCGTTTCATTAATTAGGGGTTATTAAAGCTAAAGGCTCAGCGGCGCGGGCTGGCTCGTTAGACAAAAGTCTTCGGGTTTTGAATGGGTCGTCGCGACGGACCTCGGCGGCGAGGTCGGTATACGGAACGCGGTCTGTATCTGTTTATTCTAAGGGTGCTGGTTTCCCTACAGCTTTCCTGAATCTTTGTGATCTCGTCGTCGGACTCGACGAGTGTATGCCGAGGACGGCGAATCTTACTAATGCGAGAGGCTGACTCGGTAGCGGCCTATGCGGGCCTTATATAGGACGTCAGTTACTTCCAGAACCTTCTAAGACGTCGAAAGGTATAGAATGTTCGCGTACATTCCGGCCGCGACTGACCAGATGTCGAGAACTCTAGAATGTTCTAGCATAGAAGTCTAGAAGGATCTTGACTCAACTAGTTCTGCTACTCGATACTAGATGGCGCTAGTGGCAAATATGGCGCGCAACAGTACAACCACATATCGCCAGATATCGCTCTTACAAAAAAAATATTGCCGTCAAATCGTGTTGTCATTCATTCTTAGTTTGGGCTCGAGATTAATCGTAAGTCCGTAGGTGATACGTACTCGTATTAGGAAACGCCCGACACTAAGGCCGAAACTACGGAGTTCGGGCTTAGAAAGTAGACCCCATGATAATCCGTAACGACCGCCAAGTATCTACAAATCACAGTCGGGACTAACGGCTTAACGTGCTTTCCGAGGCACGAAATAAAGTTGTAAATAAATAAAAAATAAATTAATATTATTTATTCATTCATTTTTTTTTTTTATTAATGATGGGTTTGCTCTTGACTCTAGTCAAAGTCAGAGATGACAGAGACAAAGTCTACGATGGCGCGAGCTTACCCAGAAGGAGCCTGTTCACTCTAACTTTGAAGAGATTAGGGCTGTAAGCTTTTGGAAACACAGACGCAGGCAGAGAGTTCCACTCCTTTGCTGTGCGCATTATAAAAGACGTTTCGAAACGCTTAGTTCGAATTGTATTTATTTAAAACTTCATTCATATAATACTTACGAAACAGGCACATCCCATCTCAACACAAGGTTACATCGAGGTAAGTCGATGCCTTCTTCTAGCGCTGACGTAGCTAGCAGTAAGTTACATTCGTGCATGCGGAACCTGTTGAAGAAATTATTTTATTTTAATTATTTATTCTTAAACACAAGGTTTTCCTTACTCTTAAACAAGGCACACAATTAGACCCCTGGGTTCTGTCTTAGCATGCCATGGCCTGAGATTTGATCAACGCGCTATTAACCGTTAAGTTTTAATCAGGTCGATGTAATGTTCTTTCAGCTTGCGCTTTATGTTTTTACTGTTCATTGAGTCTTCCGAAGGCTGAGGCTGGTCGCTCACAGGTGGCACAGCCTGAGGAAGGCGCTGGAATTGCAGTTGGGTCTGCCAGATACCGAAAGGTCAGCAAGGTGCAGCAATTCCAGTGTGGACTGCCTACACAGCTAGGTTAGGGGCCTGGAATTCCCATGGGACAGCTCGGGGGTGAAGTCCTGTTATGTGCTGTGAGTGCCCCAGTTGGGGCGGAGTAGGTATAGTATGACAGAGGTGACGGAAACCACCCGACGGGAAATGGTCCGTATGCCGAAAGGCGGGGAGGACCAGGAGCGCCGGGATTGGGGGGTGTTCATTGAGTCTCAGGAAAAGGCTGCATGAAATGAAGTTATTTGAGGTGAGCGTGTGCTATTGTGGTATGGAAGAGGAAGACCTACACCATGCGCTGTGGGTCTGCCCCCTTTATGAAGAAGATAGGCGCAAGATGATGGATGGGATTGTTCGCGTAGAGGCCCGGTCTACTACTCTGATCTCGAGAGTTCACCGGCGAACTTTGAGCGGCTGCGGGAGTTCGCGCACGGGTGGCATGCTGCTCGGAGCGCAATGGAGCGTGAGGAGAGGAGCGTCGACAGTTAAGCATTAATATATGACGATCTAAGGACCAAGCTGGCGACGATGAAGACTTCTGTTGTTGTTGTGGTTCGTACACGCCCAGATGGGAGAGTGTTCAGGGACACACGTGGCTAACTTGTAGGGATCAAGAAGCGCCTGCGGACTTTAAAATAAGATGGCCAAGGGTGCTATGTCCGCAGCCGCCCCAAGATTCGGCCCGTATAACATATGTTGGTCGGGCCATGGGAAGGTATTGGAGGGAGTGTTCATTAACGGCCGCTTTCTATAATATATCTCAATCCCAATCTTGATCCCGATCCTTGTCTGTAACCAATCAAAGGTGAGGATTGTGTGGTGAAGGACACAAACTCGGCCGTTGATTGGTTACAGACAAGGATCGGGATCAAGATTGGGATTGAGATATGTTATAGAAAGCGGCCGTAAGTCTCTAATGTCTACAGGTATCTGGTTTAATAAATTGGGTATTCTGAAAGAAGCGTTACGCCTGCCATAAAAGTTAGTTTTGCGTGGCACTTGAAATGATTTTGATTTGGCTTGTCTTGTATTCACGTCATATTTAAATACATTTGACTAATCCAATACCTTGATAATACAATACTGAAGAATGTTTTTTTTTTACTATTGATAGGCACGCGCTTGACCACTATCTCTACTGATAGTAAGCGATGATGTGGTCGAAGATGAAGCACGCTTGCCTAGAAGTAACCAATTCACTCTTGACTGAAAGACTCCCAGGTTGTAGCTATCAGGAAACACAGACCCCGGCAGGGAATTCCACTCCTTAGCTGTACGCACAATGAATGTGTTCACAAAACGTTTCTTGCGTGTGGGTGGGATGTCCACCATGTACCGGTGGCGTATGTATCGCCGTACGTCTTGTGGTCCGATGATGGAACGGGCTTGGCGGAATAAAACTATGCAATTCCATCGCACACTCCTCACAATACAACCGATAGAAAACCGCTAGCAACTCGGCGTCGTCGATGCTCAAGACTTTGGAGCTTCGACTCGACGAGCCTTTGACAGGCCTGTTGGTCTAGTGGTTAGTGACCCTGACTGCAAAGCCGGAGGTCGTGGGTTCGATTCCCACCCAGGACAAACTTTGTGTGATGAGCATTATTGTTTGTTCTGTGTCTGGGTGTAATTTATCTTTGATACGTATGAGGACGGGTCGCTTAGACGTACGGACAATTGAAAGACTCGCTGGCTCGCAACGCACTGTTTATTCAGTTCAAGTTCAACATAGCGTCGCGTGGCGCGCGGAGAGGGCGCGCGGGGAGGGGCGCGGTACACATTCATAACAATCTTTAATATGTATATATTTATAAATTATATATAAGTATGTATATCAGTTGTCTGGTTACCATAACACAAGCTCTGCTTAGCTTGGGATCAGATGGCCGTGTGTGAGTTGTCCCAAGATATTTATTTTATTTATTTATTTATTGCCAATGAACCTCTTGGCTCGTTTCTCAATTGACTCCAGGACAACAAGCTGGTTTGGTAAAAGATTATGTATTACGTAATCTTTATTAGGACGACGCCAAAGACTACTGATGTGGTACGCGGTTATTGGGTGGGCCTTCTTTTTTTTTGTTCATATAATCATCAAATGCCTCCTCGTGCTCTGGGCGGAGCAAGATGGAGTGTTACTTACTGACTAAAACACACCCGTGTTCCTCCAAAAGCTCTTTACTTTCCAGGGTTGCGGTTACACTATCGAACAATTCCGCAACCCTAGCAGGCATTATACACCGTCAACATATATTTGAAGCGCGCATGGAACACAACACGCTGTCTACCCGGGCCTGGTCCATATCAAACTGCGAACTATTCATCGTAAGCCGTCGATCCACCCTGCGACTTACGACGCCCAAGGCAACTCCTGCGGCGGCTGGGGCGTGAGGTTTAATAATAATAATATCTTTATTTCCCAATAAAAACAGATAATTGTACTTTAAGTATACAATTTGTGTCAACACTTGTTGAGAACATTTACATAAAACATTTGATGCTGCAGAAATCTGTACACAATAGATTAAACTCCGTCTCTTAAACTAGGGTATCCTGTATTTTAAAAGACAGTGACCGCTCAGGCCCAACATGTGAAAATTCCCTAAAATAAAATAAATCTTATGTAATAGGTAAATAAACATTAAATTCGCGATTAATTCGCGACACACCGGTGTGTCGCCGGGGCCGGACAGGTTAAGCAATGAGGTTCCAATTGAAATAAGTATACAGGGTGTTAGGGACATCGTAACGCAAACTTCACGAAAAGGCTACACTTAATGCCATTAACCAAATTGTAGAAGTCATTAATCTCGCTAATGATCGGTTCGGTACAGACCACACATGAAAAATGTCTTTTCTAGACGGTATGTTAGACGCTACACACACATGGGTTAGTTAGTGTTTTGCTATTAGGCAGGATGCGTTGACCTTTTGCAACAAAACAGCTGAGCAGATGCCTAATTCTAGTTTTATTTACATTGCTTTTTTTAGTGAAAGTAGTGATTTAACTATTTTTTATAAAAAATCACATCGGGTTGGGTAAGAATAACGATGATGAACAGTCTAAAGTAAAAAAACGCCTGAATTAAATGAAAAAATGAAGAAAAAGCCCAGGTCCAGAATCATGTCCCGGATCCATGGTATTCGTTTGTGTGTCGATGTCCTTTACACGCTGTATATGAGTGGGACTGTGTTGATTTACTTTCAGAAGGGAAAAAGGTTTGCTTCCCACTCAAGCAGCCCGCCACCTCCTTCGCTAGCATTACTGATTCGGAGGTGACTGATTCTATGCACTCTCGCTCCGAACCATGGATTGAACCAGGGCCCGATGCATGAGGTCGCCGGCGCCGATCACCGCTACGAGGATACGAATAGGCTTTGTTAATGGGGTAAATCCTCATGGATGTCTTACGGAGGTGTCTGTCAGACTCTTACTGACTAAAACCAACCCGGTGTTCCATCTCTCACCTACGCCGGGGATCCCGGGAAAGTACGCGACTTCCGTAATTTTAGACACCAGCATTGTAATAATACGTACTTCTTCAACACGTCTTCTTGCCTCTTCCCCTGTCTTAGACACTCGCGGGGCTCCGTACCAGGGTCGGCAGGGGTCTCCGTAGCGCAGTACTGGGCGTTAATGAAGCTGAGGCGGCTGTTACAACGGGACATATCCTGCAAAAATAAATAAATCTTTCCTTCAACTATCCTATATCTGATATTTCAACTATCTGGTCGGATACTGCAAATATCCGGCGGTTACCGCAAACTAAAAAACTTTAAAAATTCTTTCTTTCTTTTTTTACAAAAAACGTTGCCCCACACTAGGATTTCTCCTGTATCGTGGGTGCGTTTACAAACATATAAACTCACATACACAAACAGTCAGACACGGAACAACTATCTGTAGGCCATACAGATATTTGTTCCGTGCGGGAATCGAACCCGTGACACGCAGCGCAGCAGTCGACCGCTCAACCACTGCAAATTCTATGAACAAAGGTGTGAAATATAAAATAAGGTTTTCTGACTATCAAGTCTTTGTTTACTATCCAGCCGGATACTGAATAGAAAGCAAATATCTGACCGGATACTAATTATCTACAAAAAAAACAGATGAAAGAAAAACCGCTCATCCGCCAGAAAAGGCGCACACAATAATACGACTTAATAGAAAAATAACTTGTTAACTTAGCTAAGCTAACTTAAATAAGCAGCACCCTTTTGCTCATTGATCTATCTGTACCCTTTTTTTTATGGATGGGAAATCATCAAATGACTCCTGCCGCTCTGGGTGGAGCAGGAGGGAGTGTCAGACTCTTACTGACTAAAACCCATCCGTGCTCCTCTTAGTGCCCTTTGCTTTCCAGGGCCGCTGTAACTCTTTCGAACAAAATCCGCAACCCTGGCAACGGGTCCCTACTCCTATGCTTACATTTCTGTTATGTTATGGTCCTACTATACTGTGACATAGATAATAATAAGGTGTTTGTAGTAGCATTTAAGTACGATCGAAAACTATTCGTTTGTAACTATTTTAGTTGTAATAAAAATAGTTATCTGCATTATCGCATTAGGTGGCAAACCTGTAAAGATTTTGTATGATGGGAAATAAATAAATAAATAAATTTCTGTGAGCCGCGCGTGGAACACAACGCGCCGTCGGCCCGGGCCTGGCTCTGATCGGACGGCGAGCCACCCAACGTGAGCCGTCCGCAGGCCCGCAACTATCTGCCTCCTTTGAAGTGTTTTGTATACAGCGTGTAAGGGACATCGACGCACAAACGAATACCATTGATCCAGGACATGATTCTGGACCCCGCGTTGGAATTTTTCGTCGGCTTTTTCCTCATTTTTTCATTTTTTTCAGGCATTTTTTTTACTGTAGACTGTTCATAATCGTTATTCTTACCCAACCCAATGTGATTTTTTATAAAAAAATAGTTGAATCACTACTTTCACTAAAAAAAGCAATGTAAATAAAACTAGAATTAGGCATCTGCTCAGCTGTTTTGTTGCAAAAGGTCAACGCATCCTGCCTAATAGCAAAACACTAACTAACCCATGTGTGTGTAGCGTCTAACATACCGTCTAAAAAAGACATTTTTCATGTGTGGTCTGTAAACTGATCATTAGCGAGATTAATGACTTCTACAATTTGGTTAATGGCATTAAGTGTAGCCTTTTCGTGAAGTTTGCGTTACGATGTCCCTAACACCCTGTATAGGGTGACTGGTAATTAGTGACCGATACTTAAACACATGATTATACTCATGATAACAAACAATTTTTACTATGGGACCAAAGCTGAAATCGCGAAATTAAAACAGCTGCTCCATAGAGTTATGCCAACGTGAATGTATGGAGCAGCTGTTTTTTTTCGCGATTTCAGGTTTAAAAATAATAATAAATAATAATAATATCTTGGGACAACCAACACACCGCCATCTGATCCCAAACTAGGCAGAGCCTGTACTATGGCAACCAGACAACTGATAAACATACTTATATATTTCTAAATACATACATATTATAGATAAATTACACACCCAGATACAGAACAAATAATCGTACTCATCGCACAAAGACTTGTCCTGTGTGGGAATCGAACCCACGACCTCCGTAGCAGTCAGGGTCACTAACCACTAGACCAACAGGTTTGGTCCCATAGTAAAAGTTGTTTGTTATCATGAGTATAATCATGTGTTTAAGTATCGGTCACTAATTACCAGTCACCCTATATACATAAATAAAGAAAAAAATATTTAAGAACTTACCGCCATAATAGCGTACATAATTTTAGCAATGAGTGGCTCCTTCAAGTACACTATGCCACATAGAGCGTCAGGGTTCTGCTGCATCTGTAAAGCTCTGGCAGCGTTGCTTCTCTGTAGCCTTGTTCTACCTCTGTAACATCATAAATATGATATTTGTTTAGTATGCTGGCTAACTGGCTGAATTTTTCAAGTGGACGTGGATGGCCAAATCCAAAACTTTTTATTTATGTACACACAATATACTCAAGGCTCAAGGGTTTAAAAAAAGATAACCACGAAGTGTATGGCGGGGTCTGTTCACTCGCTTCGCTCGCTCAATTGACCCCGCCATCCCCTTTTAACCTAACCAGTCCGAGTCGGGGTGCCTTAAGTCCAGAGCTCGCTTCGCTCGCTCTTGCATCCTAAGTTCTCCTAGTAACAATAGTAACATTGCATTATATCATTTTTTAGCTGTAATTTTCTGTATTAATGTTACTGTTTCAGTAAAACGATATTTGGTGAGCATTTATCCATTTTGGTTGGCAAAAAGAAATTTATATGAAGCTAATATATTTTACTTGGTACTTAGTGTTAGGGTTCAAAAATTATTTTGGTGAGCATTTAAATTGTACCCTTAAAAAAATATATCGGTTAATGTTTAACAGGTAGGCAAAACCAGAAAATGTTAAAAATATTTTGTTAAAACTTAGCTTTTTTTCTAAGATCAAAAGTTAGAGTGAACAGGCTCCTTCTGGGTAAGCTCGCTCCATCGTAGACTTTGTCTCTGTCATATCTGACATTGACTAGAGTCAAGAGCAACCTATCAATAATAAAAATAAAAAAAAAGATTTCCTGGCTAGGAATCAGATTTTTCATCAAATACGGGTCCGATACTACTTTGAGTATGTTGGTAGATAAGAGTCCGTGATTGGCCAAATGACATCACAATTTATTGTAAAACCCCAAATATGCTTCTCCTCCACATTCATTATGCGCACAACCAAAGTGTGGAACTCTCTGCCAGCGTCTGTGTTCCCTTCCACATATAACCCGTCTGCCTTCAAAGCCAGAGTGAACAGGCATCTTCTGGGCACGCTCGCTCCATCATAAACCTCATCTATCGCTTTCCATCAGGCGTGAACGAGGTCAAGAGCAAGCCCATTCCTCAATAAAAAAGAAAATCATTTCCCTAAGCTAAAATAAATAGTGTGGCGGAAATAATTCATTCACACCACCTTATGATTTGAAGAAATCGTCGCGATCCGAACTGTTTGGTAGCTAGCTGAATGCCGACTGACGCTCGTTGCTCCGCGCGAACTCGTTGTCTTCCGCACGCCGTCGCCTCGCAGCCCAAGGTCGCGCGCGCCCTCGCCGGTACAATTATCACGCGCACCGAGAATGTTTGCGGCGCATGTAAGCTGCGTGATCGTCGGCCTCATTAGTGAACAATAGATCACCTGATTTTCGGATCTGGCGCAATTTCATAAGCGGTAGCGGATTTCTTCAAATCATAAGGTGGTGTGAATGAATTATTTCCGCCACAATAGAATAATATACCTCAATCGATATCCAGAACGCCTTGTAAATCCTATCAAACTTCTTTGCTGCACTATCATTTCATTTCCACGAAAATCCGATCCACTGACACGAGTATCCGTCTTAAATATGGAAAATTCGGCTTTGTCCGTAGTATCCGTCTCACTGACGGCAGTATTCGATGGGATATTTGAAGTACTGTCACTACTTTCAGTTTGCTTCTCAGTATCCGTCCTAGGAGTATCCGGATTATTTGAGCTGGCAATAGAGTTATCATCGATGGGAGAGTCTAAATCTTTTAAATTAGACTCGTAAGTGTTAACTCTATCTTGTATTTTGTTGCCTAAACTTGTAAAGTCACATTCGTCGATATCTTTCAACATTTTATTTAAACTTTCTTTGTTAATAGAATCACAACCAGAAACAGTCTCATCGTCTTTAATATCCGTCTGGATATTGCCACTATCACTTTTAAGTATCGAATTTATAGTATCCGGAGGTTTAAATTTCTCTAGAATTTCAGCGAATCTCATGATTTTTGGGGAAGAAAATGTCTTGATTCGTTCCCATTCGTCTTCTAATTTGTCGAACAGTAGTTCGGTGTAGCATCGGATTTTTATAAAGACCGTTGTACATAGACACATGAGGATGAAATGTCTTTCGTATGGTATTTTGATTTTTAGCTTTTCAAGTTTAATTAAAAGGGAGGTTGCTGCTTTGTCTGCTGCGTAGGGTCCTGAAATGAAAAAAATACGCATGTATTCTTCAGAGGGATATGTTTTAAACAACGTGTAACAGAATACACACACACACAGAATCTGAAAGGGGTCATACTCATCATTATGAACAACTTTTACTTCCGGAACAACCCCAAATCGCGAAAAAAAAATTAAGTGCTCCATACATTTCTGATTGAATTTTACGGGTTGTCATACACTTAGACCAAAGTATAAATATGCATTTACAGGGTGAATTTTACCTATAATTCTACCTCCGAAGAGATATGGAAAGGACAATGACCGTTATTGCAAATTTATAAGGCGTCGACCATAGAAACAATTACACCTTTGACAGTGCCTTTCTTTCGTAAAATAGTGACGTGTGATTGACTGTGCCATTATGAGATGTAGCTTCCATACATCAATAAAAATAAATAAAATTGAAATGTTTGTTTGTAATATCCAAATAAAATCTTTTTAATACATGCTTATGAAAGTAGTATACAACGTGTAACAGAATAAACGCAATACTTCTCAAGGCGTCATTGTTCTCATCATTATGAACAACTTTTACTATGGGACCAACACTGAAATCGCGAAAAAAAAATCAGCTGTTCAGTACATTTTGTCGAGCTAGGCGCACAGAAATGTATGGAGCAGTCGATTTTTTTTTCGCGATTATTATGTTGGCCCCATAGTGAAAGTTGTTCATAATGATGAGTACAATGACCCCTTAAGAGGTATTGCGTTTATTCTGTTACACGTTGTATAAGATACTTATAACAAAAACACGTTAAATTTTTCGACAGAATGTTCCGGCTAATCTCAGAAACGGACTCAAAAAGAAAAATATACATGGACAGAAATAAGAAAACTATAGCAGAACAAAATAACCAACGCATTGAAAAGATTCGACAAAGATTTTACTGTAGAGAAATTGAAGCGAAAAATAAACACATTACGGTCAAATTTTAACCGAGAACATTCGAGAATGAAAAAAAGCCTTAAGTCTGGAATGGCAAGTGATGAAGTGTATCAACCGAAACTATGGTATTATCAGGAAATGCTATTTATCACAGACTCAATCGAGATTGCACCGACAGAGGGTTCGATGGAAAGGAGTGTAGTTAGTATTACTTTTTATTATTATTTATACACCGTGAAAGTTTAACTTGTTCTCTTCTTTTTACGCAGCATAGCAGCTGTCATCACAAGAAAAAATGAATCTGCCTTTGACAAAATACTGATCCATAGCAACAAAGAAGACCTTCTCACCGTATTACATAGAAATGACTGATAAAAATGATTGATAATGCTGCATGATGAAACATGGGCGTTCATGCAGCAGCACGTAACGCATGTCATGCTGCATTACCGTCTAGGGACCGCTTTATTTTTCATCCTGCAAGCTATGACTGACATGCGCGCATGATCATCTTCAGATCGGCATGTCATGCAACAGCTCAGTTCGTTTCAAAACTGCGTCAACGATGGACGTATTGGACTATTGGACATGAACAGTGGATCGCCGATTCCCGACGATGGCGATGTGAACGTAAGCGCAGATGCGAAGGAATTCGTCCTGTTATTAATATCTAAAAAAGGAAAACTAGAAAATGGTGAAGGAGCATTTCTTTTCACTCAATTTTTTTCACTCCTTTCCCAATTATTTATTTGATATTTATTAGTAGGTATAATAATTGTTATTGTATTTAAGTATTTTATGTTATTATGTATATTTAGTACTATTTAGAACTTTTGTACACTGACAACCCTAAATCTATCTCCTTTCGTTTCAGTCAAGTCAGTCAGTCAGTCAAGAGATTGCCTTGTGCGGTAAGACCGCCCATTGTACACTTATTTTTATAAATGTTTGTCCTGTTTTTATAATGAGGTGTACAATAAAGTATATAATAAATAAAATAAAAATAAACTAGAAAAATATTACAATAAACAAAATAACCAACAATTTGAAAATAAATTAGAAACATTTCACAGTGGAGAAGTTGAATAAATTATTAAACCAAGCGTGAACTATCATGCAGCATGATCATTCACGTAACTAATGCATGTTATGCCGCATAATCATTCACGTAACTAATGCATGTCATGCCGCATGATCATTCACGTAACTAATGCATGTCATGCCGCATAATCATTCACGTAACTAATGCATGTCATGCCGCATGATCATTCACGTAACTAATGCATGTCATGCCGCATAATCATTCACGCAACTAATGCATGTCATGCCGCATGATCATTCACGTAACTAATGCATGTCATGCCGCATGATCATTCACGTAACTAATGCATGTCATGCCGCATGATCATTCACGTAACTAATGCATGTCATGCCGCATGATCATTCACGTAACTAATGCATGCCATGCCGCATGATCATTCACGTAACTAATGCATGTCATGCCGCATGATCATTCACGTAACTAATGCATGTCATGCCGCATGATCATTCACGTAACTAATGCATGTCATGCCGCATGATCATTCACGTAACTAATGCATGTCATGCCGCATGATCATTCACGTAACTAATGCATGTCATGCCGCATGATCATTCACGTAACTAATGCATGTCATGCCGCATGATCATTCACGTAACTAATGCATGTCATGCAGCATGATCATTCACGTAACTAATGCATGTCATGCCGCATGATCATTCACGTAACTAATGCATGTCATGCCGCATGATCATTCACGTAACTAATGCATGTCATGCCGCATGATCATTCACGTAACTAATGCATGTCATGCCGCATGATCATTCACGTAACTAATGCATGTCATGCCGCATGATCATTCACGTAACTAATGCAAGTCATGCCGCATGATCATTCACGTAACTAATGCATGTCATGCCGCATGATCATTCACGTAACTAATGCATGTCATGCCGCATGATCGTCTAGGGTCCGCTTATGGCGTCAAAGGAACGAAATATACAAAGCGACGCAGGCGCGCGGCCATACGCCATAAATTATCGTCGCCGTGCGCCCGGAGCGCGCCGCATATCAAGACCCTTATGAGTAAGTAGTAAAAAGGATTAGGGTTCCGTGCAAAAACAAATAATACCCATGAAAATACTAAGCGGGCAACGACGCGGACAGAAGCTAATTATTAAATGAAACTCACCTAACTGCTCCAAAACATATAGAAACTGCTTGAATATATTCTTGGGGTCGATGCTGGGGTCTGGAATGCTCATAAACTCGTCGTACATCTCTTCTCCGTATATCTCAGTGGGGTCGTGGCTGTAAATAAAACCATTACTTTCCATAACCATCCACGGGCCGACTTGGGCAAGCGTTGCTTAACCTGGCGGCTCGACCCATGCGGCTTTTTTTTAAGGATGGGAAATCATCAAATGACCCCTTCCGCTCTGGGTGGAGCGTAAGGGAGTGTCAGACTCTTACTGACTAAAACCCATCCGTGCTCCTCGTAGTGCCTTTTGCGTTTCAGGGCCGCGGTGACTTTTTCAAACAAAATCCTGTACCCTGCCAGGCTCTGCCCCTAACGAGCCTCTACTTCTCTGCTGACATCTCTGTGAGGCGCGCGTGGAACACAACGCGCCGACCGCGTCGGCCTGGGCCTGGCTTGTTATTTTTTAGCCACGAGCTTCTATAAGACTCACTGATGGTCCTCAATGAGATCCAGTGCAACTTGCAAAGAACAGGGAGAAGTCTCAGTATGATGGTCACCAATCCACCGCCCGACCTCGGCAAGTGTTGCTTAACTTGGAAGATGAAGCTATGAGAGAGACTTACCGATGATCCTCAATGAAGTCGAGCGCGTCTTGGACGGTCTCTTTCATATACTTCTCTAGCTCAACATATATGGGGGGTAGTTTTTCATCGCATGGTCGGCCTGAATACTCTATGATAAGTTCTCGTGGTTTCGCTGAGGTGGATATTCTGGAAGAAAGATATGCTTATTACGTATAAAAAAGAAGTTCAAAAACTTCTTCTTCTTCGTGTGGGCAGTAAGGTCTAACGACCCCACACTCCCTAGTGTCAGAGTTTCTAACCCGCCTCAAGGGCCTCTGACATGGTTTGACGACCGCCATTTCGCGGCCAGGACCAAGGGCTTATACATGGCTTCCGAAGCACGGAATCATCATTTTATCAGACAATCAGGTGATTCAAGCCTGCAATGTCCTAGCCAAACTGGAAACAACTTTACAAAGTATGCTTCCCGTGGGAATCGAACCCACGACCACCGGGTCACAAGGCAAACGCCTAAACCACTCGACCACGGAGGCAGTTATTCAAAAAAAGTTTAAAAAACTAAAACCTGATTTCTTGAGATTCCCGGCAGTATGGAGAATTCCCCACACGTTGGCAACGCTGTACGAAAACTGTCAGTGTCGTTCTTAGACAGCTTCACAATTTGACACTAGAGGCGCTAGTTATAATTTTTGCATCGCCAATTACAATCTTACGGAGTCTATAATATTATTTTCCGGTGAGATTTATATATTTTTTTCTAAAAACTTCTAAACTAACTTTTAGACGTAGATATCTTGCGTATGCGTATAAAGTTTCTGTGAGGCTACCTGATCCCCAATTGTGGCGAAAATATCGGACTCTCAAAACAAAAGCTGTTATTAGATTACTTGTAACATGCAAAATTTCGTGAAAATTGATACAGTAGTTTTATCAGAAATCGACATAACACCGGACCAAACACTATTTGAGATAGTTCTTTGAAAACAACACTTGTTTATATTACAACTCTCGTAATACTAGTATTCTTTACATTCTATATTATGGTCAGTTTATTCACGAACCCAAAACAGTTTGTAGTTTGTGGCTAGTGTGAATAGAAACATCAGCATACCATTTTGTGTGCCGGTAATAAACATGTCAAACAGCGCGGAGCCTGACTGAATCTGACTCGGTTCATAATTTCTAAGAATAGCGACTCCCGAATTGGTATGAAACACCTTGTGGTCTCGAGGAGTCTCCTGTATTCCTCGAGACCTCAGCGAATTTTTATGAAACACCGTGTGGTCTCAAGGAGTCTCCTGTATTCCTCGAGACCTCAGCGAATTTTTATGAAACACCGTGTGGTCTCAAGGAGTCTCCTGTATTCCTCGAGACCTCAGCGAATTTTTATGAAACACCGTGTGGTCTCAAAGAGTCTCCTGTATTCCTCGAGACCTCAGCGAATTTTTATGAAACACCGTGTGGTCTCGAAGAGTCTCCTGTATTCCTCGAGACCTCAGCGAATTTTTATGAAACACCGTGTGGTCTCAAGGAGTCTCCTGTATTCCTCGAGGCCTCAGCGAATTTTTATGAAACACCGTGTGGTCTCGAGGAGTCTCCTGTATTCCTCGAGACCTCAGCGAATTTTTATGAAACACCGTGTGGTCTCGAGGAGTCTCCTGTATTCCTCGAGACCTCAGCGAATTTTTATGAAACACCGTGTGGTCTCAAGGAGTCTCCTGTATTCCTCGAGACCTCAGCGAATTTTTATGAAACACCGTGTGGTCTCGAGGAGTCTCCTGTATTCCTCGAGACCTCAGCGAATTTTTATGAAACACCGTGTGGTCTCGAGGAGTCTCCTGTATTCCTCGAGACCTCAGCGAATTTTTATGAAACACCGTGTGGTCTCGAGGAGTCTCCTGTATTCCTCGAGACTTCAACGAATTTTTATGAAACACTGTGTGGTCTCAAGGAGTCTTCTGTATTCCTCGAGACCTCAGCGAAGTTTTATGAAACACCGTGTGGTCTCAAGGAGTCTCCTGTATTCCTCGAGACCTCAGTGAATTTTTATGAAACACCGTGTGATCTCGAGGAGTCTCCTGTATTCCTCGAGACCTCAGCGAATTTTTATGAAACACCGTGTGGTCTCGAAGAGTCTCCTGTATTCCTCGAGACCTCAGCGAATTTTTATGAAACACCGTGTGGTCTCAAGGAGTCTCCTGTATTCCTCGAGAACTCAGCGAATTTTTATGAAACACCGTGTGGTCTCAAGGAGTCTCCTGTATTCCTCGAGACCTCAGCGAATTTTTATGAAACACCGTGTGGTCTCGAAGAGTCTCCTGTATTCCTCGAGACCTCAGCGAATTTTTATGAAACACCGTGTGGTCTCGAGGAGTCTCCTGTATTCCTCGAGACCTCAGCGAATTTTAATGAAACACCGTGTGGTCTCAAGGAGTCTGCTGTATTCCTCGAGACCTCAGCGAATTTTTATGAAACACCGTGTGGTCTCAAGGAGTCTCCTGTATTCCTCGAGACCTCAGCGAATTTTTATGAAACACCGTGTGGTCTCAAGGAGTCTCCTGTATTCCTCGAGACCTCAGCGAATTTTTATGAAACACCGTGTGGTCTCAAGGAGTCTCCTGTACTCCTCGAGACCTCACTTTTTTTCATACAAATTCCATGTCTTCCACGCCAGCGTCTCATAGACTGTATCCTCACCTCTTCCCGCCATCGATATCCTCAGCCAGGTCCATCTGACAGCACAGTTCTTGCTCCAACTCTTCGATCTTCCACTCCAGTTTCTCGTACATATCGAAGTCGTCAACATTCTCGTATATACCCATCTCTTCGTATTTCGTTACTGTCATACGGGGTAGTGGACCTGTAGAATAAAATTATAATAATTCATTGACTGGCCTGTTGGTCTAGTGGTTAGTGACCCTGACTGCAAAGCCGGAGGTCGTGGGTTCGATTCCCACCCAGGACAAACTTTGTGTGATGAGCATTATTGTTTGTTCTGTGTCTGGGTGTAATTTATCTATAATATGTATGTATTTATAAATTATATAAGTATGTATATCAGTTGTCTGGTTACCATAACACAAGCTCTGCTTAGCTTGGGATCAGATGGCCGTGTGTGAGTTGTCCCAAGATATTATTATTATTCTCTTTATTCATCTTTTTTTACATACTTTTTATATTTTTAAATATTTCAATAACAAAAAAAAAACAATAAAAAAACATTTAAAAATATAAAAATAGTAGTCCGCCGGTGTCGGGAGCTGGGTCCAAGTTACCGGTGGTTAGGGCTCCAGAGAAAGGAACCTCCTCACAATACGAGCCGTATCGAGGAGTACTGCCTTCTGTATCAGGCCCTTTACCCAACTGCGTAACGCCAGCTTCGATAGGTGGTCGTCGAAGCTTTTGGCTATCAAGCCATTGGCCGTAACGACTATCGGCACAATGACAGCCGAGTCCACATTCCACATGTCGACAACCTCGTGTGCTAAGTCAAGATACTTGATTTGTTTCTCTTTCTCAGCTTTCACGAGGTTCTCGTCATGTGGAATGGTAACATCGATTATCATTGAGCGGCGCGCTAACCGATCTATCACCACTATATCGGGCTTATTAGCGACGATAGTCCTATCAGTGATGATAGACCGATCCCAGTACAACGTGACATGGTCATTTTCGAGAACTGGGTCGGGCACATACTTGTAATACGGTACCTCAGAATCCACAAGTTGGTATTTCAAAGCAAGTTGCTGGTGAATAATCCTGGCCACTTGGTTATGCCTGTGCAAGTACTCGCCGTTAGCCAGACGAGAACAACCAGAGATAATATGTCTGATGGACTCACCCGGACGGTGACATGCCCGACACACGTCAACCGTCCCGTCCCTCATAATATGCCTCCGGTAGTTGTTCGTCAAGATAACTTCGTCCATAATTGCACAAACAAAACCTTCAGTTTCTCCGAAGAGATCACCGAAACGTAGCCAGGCCACGGACGCTGAGAAATCTACATCGGACCCATAGAGAGCCCGATAGAAGCGCCCGTGAAGCTCCTTGCCTTTCCATACCTCCTTGCGGTCATCTGTAGTAAGTATCACAGGTTTGCGCCAGTTCTCTTTAGCCATGGACAACGGGGTGAGTCCCTTGTCCACTGCGACCACATCTCGGTGCATACCCACATCGACTTTGAGAAAATATTCTCTGAGACTGCACATCTCGCGGTTGTGGAGAGTCTTAGCATTTAAAAAGCCTCGACCTCCACACTTCCGCGGGATGTACAGTCTCATCACCGACGATCGTGGGTGATGCATCCGGTTTGCAGTCAGCAGTGTACGGACCCTCCTATCCAGGGCGTCGAGTTCAGTTTGAGTCCATTTGAGTATGCCGAATGAGTACATTAATACCGGCATGACCCAACCGTTGAAGGCGCGCACCTTGTTTCCGCCCGACAAAAGGCTGTTCAAAACCTTTTTTAGGCGGCCAAAGAAGCGCTCCTTCAGCGATTGTTTCATGTCAGTACCGTTAATGCCCAACGCTTCCGACATACCCAAATACTTGTAGGTTTCGGTCGAGCTGAGGGATCTAACCTGTATGGAATCCGAGAGTTGAATTCCCTCAGATTCTATAATCTCCCCTTTCTTTACATGCATGACTGCACATTTGTCCACACCAAATTCCATCCTGATGGCGCTACTGAAAGTTTCAGTTACCTTCAGTAGCTCCATCAGTCGCAAATTGTTGGGGGCAAAGAGTTTCAAGTCATCCATGTAAAGAAGGTGAGATATGGTTTGACCACCTCTTCTCAACCGATAGCCTAGACCTGAATCCTCCAGCAGTGTGCTAAGAGGATTCAGAGCTAAGCAGAACCAAAGTGGACTCAAACTGTCGCCCTGAAATATTCCCCGTTTAATCCATACAGGCTCATCGTTCCCTTGAATCGGTCGACATCCTGGATAGCGAAGGACCGTTTTCCAATGCCTCATACATGACTCAAGAAAGGTGCGTAGAGTTGCATCTATTTTGTACAACTCCAGCACCCTCATGAGCCATGTATGTGGCACAGAGTCATAGGCCTTCTTGTAATCTATCCAACATGTCGACAGATCCTTGCGGGATCGACGAACCTGTTGGCTTATGGCCATGTCTATGAGGAGTAGCTCCTTAGTGCCGCGGGACCCCTTCCTACATCCATTCTGAGAGGCGGACATAATTGAATTAGTGTCAATGTGATCATTTTATTATTATTATTCTCTTTATTTATTGGCATACACATATATTTTACATTTTTAAATATTTCTATAAAAAACAATAAAAAAAAAACATTTAAAAATATAAAAAATAGTAGTCCGCCGGTGTCGGGAGCGAGGTCCAAGCTACCGGTGGTTAGGGCTCCAGAGAAAGGAACCTCCTCACAATACGAGCCGTATCGAGGAGTACTGCCTTCTGTATCAGGCCCTTTACCCAACTGCGTAACGCCAGCTTCGACAGGTGGTCGTCGAAGCTTTTGGCTATCAAGCCATTGGCCGTAACGACTATCGGCACAATGACAGCCGAGTCCATTATTATTATTATTACAGGGTTATTTGTGAAACACCAACAACCTTTCAGTGGGTGAAAGTACTCATGGGACCAACTCTGAAATATCAAAAAATAAATCGGCTGTTTCATACAAAATGCGATATTCACCCGATGAAAATGTATGAAACAGTAGACTTTTTTTCGATTTTTCAGGGTTGGTCTCATAACAAAAGTTGTTTATAATCATGAGTACAAGTACTTATAGATAATTTAGATTGACACGCTCGCATTTGGCCACAGTCTCACCTGATGGAAAGCAATTATATGTTCGACGCTGGAGCATGCTTGCCTAGAAGCTATAAGAAATATTCCAAACCTGAAGAATCATCCATATCTTTCTCATCTGTCTCCTTCTTCCTCAACAAAGCCGTTTGAGCATCCTGTGCCTCTTTCTTCCTCACACGATCTTCATCTTGCATCTCTTTCTCTCTCGGAAGGGAGTCTGTTTGCGGATCATCTTTTGCGTCGATGTCTTTTTTGTTTGGAGCGAAAAGAGGGTAGGTGAGTGCGAGGATGGTTGGTTGGGCCTCTCGTGCGCATTGCTTGTAGGATTTCATTATCTGTGGGAGAAAAAACATATTTAATAAATTAACCCTCTATTTCCGTTTCACTTAACATCGATTTTTCAGCATAAAATATATATATGTCACTGGAAAATTGCAAATGCAGTAAGATTGTAAAATATCGCGTGAAATTAGTTAACAATTTTTTCCTAATAAGTCACGGATATATTGTGTCACCAGAAGGGTAGGCAGAACGAAGAGAAGGTGGGCTGACGACTTAAAAGACACAGCAGGAAACGATTGGCAGAATATCCCAACAAACATTCTACCGTCAGATACAGGTTTAGTTATAACTTTAATCTGTTCAGTTGTGTAATAATTGACTCAGTTTTAACTTTAAACGATATAAAAGAGTTATAAAGGACGTCAAACAGTTTTAAGTGTTAGAATGGTTCTAATTACAGCACGTGTAATTAAGATGTTATATGTTTAACCTGTTTCTAGCAGCTAAAGCTACACAACAGTGCTCACTGACACCCGTTAACAATTATTGTTGTGTAGTGGTTGATATGAAGAGACTTATATATATTTAGGTATTACATTGACTTTAGGGTGCAGGCATTGGTTGTAAAAGAGAGTTTGTGAAGAATGTATTAACACGAGATGTTAAAAGTGTTCAAAAACTCATTTACAAGGTTTCCTGATTTGTATCGTAAATTTTTTACTCAGGAAACACCCACCTTACACCTACCCTACACCTACCCTACACCTACCTTACACCTACCCTACAAATACCCTACACCTACCCTACGTACATAATTATGCCAGCCCAAAAATACTATGACATGTTTCTGGTCTCCTGGTACCTGATGTTTCTGGTCTCCTGGTACTAATTGTGAATCTGAAGTACTAAGACAGCAGCGGCTCTGAGTTTCCACTTCCTCCTCAGTCTGCATTAATCCATGCCACTTACCGGGATAAAAAGTAGCCTATTTTTTATTCCAGGATATGAACTACATGTGTGCCAAATTTCATCCAAATCCCTTCAGCCGTTTTTGCCTGATTGTTACACAAACATACAAACATACAAACTTTCACCTTTTTAATATTAGTAGGATATTTAATATAATACCTAAGTGGCAACAAGGACAATGAATGTACCTCCATACGCAAAATTTCAAAATGTAGGTTACTGCGAGCAGTTTAACAAAGTAATGTTGACATTATTATAAAAAATTTTAAAAGGTAATTTTAGTAGATACTGTATATACTTCTTAGAGATTTTCATTATTTCAATGAGGAACCCTATTCCAATAAGTTTGTAAAATGTTTAGCCGCTATTATTCTCTTGGCAAAATTAATTGTAGTTATTTAAGACTATTTTTACACCGTTAAGTTAACTCAGGACTGCACAATACTCTTGACTAAATGTGTTATATCTCAAAAAGTGTAATAGATGACTTAGGTATGACATAAAGCTTTAATAAATGTTCGCCATTTGTTTTGACAAACTAACCTGTAAATTGACTGATTTATTCAATATTTCATAGTAAAATACTTAACTATTTATGTATACTTTTATAATTTCACTGATGCCAATTGATAAATCATGCTAACAGCCATAAAGCAAAAATAAAAAATATAAAAATAAGACTACTGAGAATAATCGTATTTTTTATTCACATAAGTTAAATCTGAAATCTGTAATAAATCCTGAGCGCGTTAAAATTGAGATGGGAAACATGGTATTCTTTACCGTGAAATCACAACGGCATACTGTTTTCACTTTACAAAATATGACTTTGGTTGAATACTGACTTTTATTATTATACACACTTCGTGTCCAAATGTTTTCCAATTTTGAGAAGCTATAGTTGGGTAAAAATGTACTCAGGAAGGGATAAAATGCTCACTTGACACTTTCTTAGATAAATAATACGCGTCAAGGTATCAAACAACCATTTATAAATGTGTCTAATAAAGATCCAAGTGACATACAATTCTTAGCCAACGATTTTCTGTAACCTATAGTGTTAACCAACCCTTCTATATTTACAAATATACCGGTAAAAGCAGCAACCAAGAGTGAATAAACGGTCTTGTGCAGTTACTTTAGCTCCTCACTAACACCATTCTTCGGGCTTTCTATAACCTTTACCTGTAAAATCGAGGGCCTCTTTCGTGGTTACAAATGAGTTAGAGCACTCTATAACTCCGATATACAGATATTATTACAACTTTGATACTCAGATGAAACCGATATACAAATGATATACTGATTGTTTTAACGCTAGCGTGCTAGTTGGGATTGCAAGTGACCGGGACAAATGGAAGGAACTGGCGGGGCCTTCACCCGAGGAGGGGCCCATATTCCGTAGAAATATAACACTAACTTAGGTTATAAGTTATTTAGAACACTAACAAATTAGTATAAGGGAAATGGGAAATAAAGGCTTTTATCTACACTCACAACATAATGTTCCAAATATGAGTTCAAAAACGAATGCATAAATGCATACTTTTTTTTCGTGGATAGGTAAAATTTAAAAAAAAAAACCATTAGAGTTCAACATTTTCCTTCGATTTTTAAACAACTGCATCATAAAATAACTTTATCTACACTCACAACGTAATGTTCCAAATATGAGTTCAAAACCGAATGCATAAATACATACTTTTTTTTCGTGGATAGGTAAAATTTAAAAAAAAAACCATTACAGTTCAACATTTTCCTTCGATTTTTAAACAACTGCATCATAAAACAACTTTTTAATTTTTAAAGCACACTTTTTCTTTTTAATTTTTGGCGCGGGCTCATTGACTTAGTCAATGAGCCAGCTTTTATCTTTGTCTATGTTTGAGCGCGCTGCGCAGTCATTCGAATACGCAATGAGAATATCCGCCATATTGGAATTAACTATTTTTCCACTTATTTTATTTCAACTGTATGAGTGAAGATAAAATAGTGTATGCAACGGCATATAATTAGGTATTAAAACACTCGTGTGATGCTATTATCACACTCGGCTACGCCTCGCGTGATAAACCCACACTCGTGTTTTAATAACCCTTTTTATATGGTCGTTGCATAAACTACTATTTTAATTTTTATAGCACACTTTTTCTTTTTAGTTTTTGCAGCTTTTATCTTTGTCTATGTTTGAGCGCGCTGCGCAGTCATTCGAATATGCAATGAGAATATCCGCCATATTGGAATTAACTATTTTTCCAATTATTTTATTTCAACTGTATGAGTGAAGATAAAATAGTGTATGCAACGGCATATAATTAGGTATTAAAACACTCGTGTGATGCTATTATCACACTCGGCTACGCCTCGTGTGACAAACCCACACTCGTGTTTTAATAACCCTTTTTATATGGTCGTTGCATAAACTACTATTTTATTTTTTATTTATTTATTTTATATATTGTGTCACCTCTTTTCAGGTTTTTTAATCTGTTACACATTGTACTATTCATGTCGCCGGCATTTTGTCTTTACACACACAGCGTCGTCGTAAACATAACGCCTTTTTTACGGACGGGAAATTATCAAATGACTCCTCTTGCTCTGGGTGGAGCGGAAGGGAGTGTCAGACTCTTACTGACTAAAATCCATCCATGTTCCTCCTTATGCCCTTTGCGTTCCAGGGCCGCGGTGGCTCTTTCGAACAAATTCCGCAACCCTGGCAGGCTCTGGCCCTAGCGGGCCTCGTCTTCTATGCTGACATCACTTTGAGGCATGTTTAACTCCTAAGGTCATAATATGACCTTAGGAGTTAAACATGCCTCAAAGTGTTTAAAGGCGTTTACATATTATGTAAACGCCTTAAAACACAATTTACGATCCGAACGCCGTATACATGTCACAGCCAACTAGCTTTATCAGCCGTTTCATTAAAAGACTAGCCTTTTCATTGAACTACGCCGTTTAATCAGCGACATAAATGACATGGGCGTCGTCAAACGATATTGAACAGAAGAGAAAATGTCACTTAGGTCGCTGAAAAATCGGCGCATTTAAATGATAAGACTAGGCCACCAGTTAAACGGTTGATTAAGCTGATTAACTGCGACATACATAATGCCTAGGCGATTTGATGCAATTATTTATATTTTCTACTACATGAGGTGTTGCTAAGCAAATCAACAAAATGGCGACGTGTAACTGACGTACAGTTCTCGTCAAATAACTGCGCCCCGCTGAAGTTAGCCATTTGCAAAGATCGCGCAGGTGCAGTCACGTAGACGGGAGCAAGCGGGACGAAAGCATGCGTCCCGCTTGCTCCCGCAAACGAGCGACTGAGACATAAAATCGCGCCGCCATGATCCCCGCCCCCATGTCTCTTGCGCATGCGCAGTTGCAGTTTTTCCGTAATTTTGACTACTACGCAGCCACTCGTAGCCAACTTCAGAGGGGCACAGTTATTTGACGAGAACTGTATGTACATGGTTATTGAGCAGTACTAGAAAGAAGTATACTTACATATTTCAAATCTTCATCCCTGTAAATCAAATGACAGCTATCCACTATAAGCACGTTTATTTTATTCATGGTCAGCAGTCCGTCTTCCAAGATACGTTTTAGAACTGAAGATGTGCAGATTACAACCTGGAATGTTAAGGAAAAATCTTTAAGGATGTTACCAACGTTGATCGATGGGTGTGGTAGCTTTGGCTGATCGACGGATACCGGGTGATAAACAATTGATCGACTGACGCTGGAGGCCATCGATCGACGTTGATCGATGGGTCTGGTAGCTTTGGCTGATCGACGGATACCGGGTGATAAACAATTGATCGACTGACGCTGGAGGCCATCGATCGACGTTGATCGATGGGTCTGGTAGCTTTGGCTGATCGACGGATACCGGGTGATAAACAATTGTTCGACCGACGCTAGATGCCATCGATCAACGTTGATCGATTGGTGTGGTAGCTTTGGCTGATCGACGGATACCGGGTCATAAAAAATTGATCGACCGACGCTGGAGGCCATCGATCGACGTTGATCGATGGGTCTGGTAGCTTTGGCTGATCGACGGATACCGGGTGATAAACAATTGTTCGACCGACGCTAGATGCCATCGATCAACGTTGATCGATTGGTGTGGTAGCTTTGGCTGATCGACGGATACCGGGTGATAAACAATTGATCGACCGACGCTGGATGCATCGACGTTGATCGATTGGTGTGGTAGCTTTGGCTGAACGACGGATACCGGGCGATAAACAATTGATCGACCGACGCTGGATGCCATCGATCGACGTTGATCGATGGGTCTGGTAGCTTTGGCTGATCGACGGATACCGGGTGATAAACAATTGATCGACCGACGCTGGATGGCATCGATCAACGTTGATCGATTGGTGTGGTAGCTTTGGCTGATCGACGGATACCGGGTGATAAACAATTGATCGACCGTCGCTGGATGGCATCGATCGACGTTGATCGATTGGTGTGGTAGCTTTGGCTGATCGACGGATACCGGGTGATAAACAATTGATCGACCGACGCTGGATGGCATCGATCGACGTTGATCGATTGGTGTGGTAGCTTTGGCTGATCGACGGATACCGGGTGATAAACAATTGATCGACCGACGCTGGATGCCATCGATCAACGTTGATCGATGGGTGTGGTAGCTTTGGCTGATCGACGGATACCGGGCGATAAACAATTGATCGACCGACGCTGGATGGCATCGATCGACGTTGATCGATTGGTGGGGTAGCTTTGGCTGATCGACGGATATCGGGTGATAAATAATTGATCGACCGACGCTGGAGGCCATCGATCGACGTTGATCGATGGGTGTGGTAGCTTTGGCTGATCGATGGATACCGGGTGATAAACAATTGATCGACCGACGCTGGATGCCATCGATCGACGTTGATCGATTGGTGTGGTAGCTTTGGCTGATCGACGGATACCGCCGGGTGATAAACAATTGATCGACCGACGCTGGATGCATCGACGTTGATCGATTGGTGTAGTAGCTTTGGCTGATCGACGGATACCGGGTGATAAACAATTGATCGACCGACGCTGGATGCCATCGATCAATGTTGATCGATTGGTGTGGTAGCTTTGGCTGATCGCAGAAAAAAGTAGAAACTATCGATCGACTTCGACTAATTTATTCTACCATCGATCGATTGGTTTGTTCCCTGTTGCCGGGGCCGGACAGGTTAAGCCCGCATAGCACAATCCTTACATTAAAACCGCATAGAAAAATCCTAATGCGTGATTTTATTTTCGCGATTCACACTCATCATCTTCCTGCCCTTATCCCATGTTACTCGGGGTCGGCGCAACGTTTTTTTCTTCCATTTTGTTCTGTCAGCCGTCACACTATCACTAACTCCCTTTTCTTTCATATCACTCCTCACACAATCCATCCTTATTTTCTTTGGCCTCCACATTTATATTTATTTCGCAATTTATATTCAGTAAACGGAATTTCAAATCCCCCCCCCTCCTCCTTTACGATAATAAGCAAAGCTCTAAACTAGCTCTTGCTTAAGTAATCAAAGTCACTACCACCACCATCCCTCCTTTGGTGCTTACTGCTTACGTAATACTGGAACTGACCCATAGGTCTCGACTGCGTTACTGCCGAGGCTGGGGTCCTTCAGGGGGTTTAATCACGCCCCTCTTTTTCAGAATTGGTGTAAAATATTCCAAACTCGCTTTGCTCGTTCTTGGATCCATAGTTTTCAAAATTCTTTACATTGACAGCATAAGCTATCTGAGGAGTAAAAATTTACGAGCTCGCTTCGCTCGGTCTATCATACTTTCATCATCATCATCATATCAGCCGATAGACGTCCACCGTTGGACACAAGCCTTCCCCAAATGGGGGGAGGGGTTTGCCATAATCGCCACGCTTGGCAGGCGGGTTGGGTATCGCAGTGTAGCCGTTGCAATTTATCTACAGAGAATACTGCTGCTCATTCTCTGGTGAGTCCCTTAGTCGCCTCTTACAGCACCCACGGAAAGTGATAAGATGGTGCTATTCTTTTCTTTCTATCATACTTTGTTTTTTGGAATTACATTACAACAGTTTGGTTTTTCTTTTTGTCGATTGTCAAGATATTTAAACACGACACTCAACTCGACAGTGGGTAGTATTACGGTTGTAGTCATACCTACGGAACTCAACTAGGTAACAGATACATTCTATACGTACAATGGTCCACAGCAGGTTTAAGTGCGGAAACCATGATGATGGTGATGGATGTGATCCGACCGATTTCGGCCAAGGCAATTGCCTCAGCTCCGCTGTAGTTGTCTATCGTGAGCTCGAAGATTGAGCTTGAGATTGGTCACATAAGTCACATACTTATGTAACCAATCTTCTTTGTGAAGATCCTCGCACATTGCGGACACATGAGCTCACCATCTATATAATTATATTTAATTGCCGCAGGTGGTCGGGCTTTCAATTGGTCACGCTTGGCATCAAGCTCAAGACGCCGTTGTAACTCAAAATCATCACTCAAGTCTTTGAGCGGCTTCTTTCTAGAACCTTATCTCCTTGGTCTCAAGTTCAGCAACCCAGTCATACACATCATCATTGTCAGTATTTTTGAGCTCAAAGGCCACTTGCACCCCAGTCGCAGTGCGTTGAAAACGCGAGTGACACTCAGTGTCACTACGGTAGCACAATTTTACCAGCGACGTCACGTCACCAGCCCCCGCTCTTGAACTTTGACGCGCTTTATCTTTATCATTTTAAGGGGTTCCGTACCCAAAGGGTTAAAAGGGGACCCTATTACTAAGACTCCGCTGTCCGTCCGTCCGTCCGTCTGTAACTAGGCTGAATCTCATGAACCGTGATAGTTAGACAGTTGAAATGTTCACAGATGATGTATTTCTGTTGCCGCTATAACAACAAATACTAAAAAACAGAATAAAATAAATATTTAACGGGGGTTCCATAAAACAAACGTGATTTCTTTGATCGTTTTTGCTCGATATTTATAACGGCAATAGACGCTTAAAATATTCACAGAATATTTAGTTATACAAATACATGCACTTAATTTTTTTTAAATAAAACAAATATTTAACGGGGGCTCCCATACCACAAACGTGATTTTTTGTCGTTTTTTTAAAGATATTGGTACGGAACCCTTCGTGCGCGCGTGCGACTCGCACTTGGCCGGTTTTTTATCGATTTGAAATAGCAAAAAATACTTGTCCAATATTTTTCGAAAATCTAACGGACGGACTAAATAGAATCATAATTTTTCTCTCTAGTGGTATACTCATATTTACCATGATCTCTCTGTCAAGACTGCTCCTTTTTCTGTTGGGAATAAACTAAGGGTAATGATTTATTTTCTAGAGCCTTACCTCCTTGGTCTCCAGTTCAGCGCGCCAATCACACACGTCCTCATACGCTTGTGCTGCCACAGTACCCAAGTCAGTCAATATCTTGAGCTCAAAGGCCACTACATGCACCCTGGTGGCTCGAGTGATGTAGACTGAGCGCTTCTTGCCTTCGAAGAGAGAGCTGGAATGGAGACGGGTTGATAAAGAATTGGTAATATATTCATTCGCGAGCAATGGAGCGCAGCATTTGGGAGAACTGCCGTCGAACGGTTCATGGGCTATGCAAGAGAATGTCCGGTGACATCGCGGAAGACCCAGCCGATGATGGCGGGACGAGCTTGACCCCTATCGACAGGATTGGTCAACACTAGTCTAGAGCCGGGAAGAACAGAAGGAAGAAAGGGACCTTTGCCGTGCAGTGGAAAGGTTATATTAAATACATATTTTAAACAGTAAATAAATGTTTTTGAGTCGCTACGCTGGGGGAGCCAGACAGCGGTCGGCGTTGCCAAGGTAAGGCTAGGCTAGGAAATGCCAGCATCATCTAGTTATACTATTAACCAAACATTGGCTTGCAAAAATGTCTGAATAAATCTACTGACACAAATAAAGAACCCTTTTTTTTTATGAATGGCGAAACATCAAATGACTCCTGCCGCTCTAGGTGGAGCGGGAGGGAGTGTCAGACTCTTACTAAATAAAACCCATCCGTGCTCCTCGTAGTGTCTTTTGTTTTCTAGGGCCGCGGTAACTCTTTCGAACATAATCCGCAACCCTGACAGGCTCTGGCTCTAACAGGCCCCTTCTAAATAAATAACCCTATTAAATTGGGCTACACTTATTCATCGAAAAAATGCGCTTTTTATTAAATTATCGTCCTAGAGGAGAAAAATATAAAACGATAATTATATTTTAAACTCGCTGCTGGTCATGATTGGAAAGGGCGCTAGGAGACAGAGCTTAGTAGATTATATAAATTGGTGTTGGCAACGCTGCAAGTGTCGTTCTTAGGCAACTTCTAAATTTCGCCGCTAGAGGCGCGCGCTTAATCTTTGCATCGCCAATAATGCAACCAAAATTACATATTTTAACCAACCAATACAAATGTAACTTAGTAGTTCAGAATAAGGTTTTTTTTTAATTTGGTGTATCAGGATTAGGACTCACCCGCGTATCTGATAGGCCTTTTCATACAGCAGCCGCACGGGTATAAAGCTGGCATACTCCACAGCGAGGATATTCCTCGTGGCGGCGGCCGCGGCGAGTCGGGCTCCGCCCTCGGCGGCCGTGAACCGGGAGCAGCAGCCTTCCATCATGATGGACTGGAAATGAGAAGGGAATATGTTTACAAAGATATACAACGTATAACAGAATAAACGCAATACTAGATAAGGGGTCATTGTACTCATAACTATGAACAACTTTTGTACAGAGAAGCTAATTTTTCATTCACGATTTCAGGGCTGCTCCCATGGTAAAAATTGTTCATAATGATGAGTACAATGACCCCATTGCAGATACTTCGTTTAATATGTTCTACGTGGTATAAGTAGACACACGGCTTTGAGATGGCGCAATCCACACACTCATTTATAGCGCTCAACTTCCAACGGAACGAGAGCAGATTCCTAAAAAAACTATTTAGTCTGTTCGTTAGACTCACATGCATGAACCAGTATTATCTTTTAACTCCAAGTAAGTTCTATCCCCCATCAATAGTAAAAAAAAAAACCCCCCTGGGTTTTTTTTTTTTTGACAAGGTTAAGGACAGGAAGATGATGAATGGCCCTCCATTCATCATCTTCCTGTCCTTAACCTTGTCTTAGCAACTTACTCTGAATTAAAGATAACCTTGGTTTGCACAAGTGAGTCTTAGATGATCAAAAAATATTTGCCACACATTGTTTCATTTGTCACATTTCATATAAAAATGCATTAAAATTTCATATGACATCACATACACGTATTAAGTGTACCAGGTTTTACCCAGAAGTGACGTAACAAGTCAATTTAGATTGATTTGATTTTGCAAAAATTATGGGACAAGTATTCTTTGATTTATCTAACTGTCAGACAAGATGGTCCGACGCCATAAAGAAGGCTGTTGGAAACAGCATGTACAGAGCAGTTCATATTGCAGAAGCATGGCTTGGAGACGCACTGCATGTGGTCGGGATCCTCAGCTGTGAGGGAACTACGAAGATGAAGAAAATCTGTTGAACAAAATAGAATCAGCTGCTCTTGTTGCTAGTGCGGCAGAACTAGCTTCATCTTTGGGAATGTAAAAGATGGAAGAATGAACTTAATCTCACAGCAAGCCCAAACTGGAGAAGAGTTGCAAAGGACAGAAGGCAATGGAAATTGAAGGAGGTCTTTGTTTAGAGGCACACAGACCTTCGAGATGTAATTATAACTCAGGGATAGAAAATAAACACAATAAAATAAGCAAAAGAGATAAAGGGCTATTCAAATTTAACTTATGTAGCGAAGCAGATATTTCTTTTACCACAGTAACGTTACTAAAGAACACAGATATAGATAGATATAGATAACGCAAGTATCACAATGTGTATGAAAATCAAGCATTTTTTACTACTGCTATGACATCACAAACATGCACATTTAAGTGATGGGCAAATCAAATTCATTCAAAGATGTGCATGTGGCACCTAACTGACATCCGACTAGCATACACCCATGCAGACTGAGCGCAAAAGTGGCGGCTTACGATTTCTGTATGTAAGCTGGGCACCAAACCGGGCAAGCGAAGTAGTTAGTATTACGTTATCTATGTCTATCTATATGTGCTTAAGAAAAACTTCAAAAACCAGCATTACTGTTGCTAAGGTAACAAGTAGGTGAGTTATCAATAAAGAATAACACCTTTAAAAGGATAGGTACTTTCACGATAGAGTATACACGAGAATACATGAAAAGGAGTGTTTTTATGTGCTCAAAAGCTTATGGAAGGTTTAAAAAACCAATTTAGTGGGAATCTTATTGAGATGTAACTTTAAATGTAATCTTATTCGGCAACTTATTTACTCAGTTAAAGCCCATGTGTCTAGATATTTCTTAGGTAAATTATGTACATAAAACTAAACACTGAAAGTGTTAAGTTCTATGTTTTTTCCAAATGAAAGGAGGTTGGCAAGAATTTCAATTGGTCATAAAATTAATCAGAATACTCACGTCTGACACTCTCGACGGCTACTAGATCGTAAAACACGAACACAACACTTCGTTTCTTACGAAACAATCGAACAAATTGTTATGAGAACGCTGAAATATGATCCTAAAACGCCGACACATATTTTTGATCACATTTTCACTCGAATACACTGGTTTGTGCCAAAGTTGGCAGGCATTTATTGATCTTAACTGTTTATCCGAAAAATTATAAGCGTATAGTACGTCGTAGAAAATTAAGTATTCGTTATTTTATAGTAACAAACAATAATTTATGGAAGATTGCGACCGGGGATCACAGACGCAAACTTCGCTAAATGCGAATTAGAAACGTCAATTTGATTGTCAGTGTCACTCAATTTTTAGCAGACACGCCAAAATATTAGAGTTGCAAGGCCAAATAAAATTGGACTATAGAAATAGTGAAAGACCAACTTTATTTGGCCTTGTACTAAAATCAATGGCTTCGTATATGGTTGTAAGTACTTTCTTTCACCATCTAACATTTGATTTTTACATCTTTAAATCTAATAAAACAAAATGTCTCCTAGAAATGTGCACTTGTTGGTCACAGAGTACTTTTATTTATTGTTGGTGTGCACAATCTAAGGCAAAATCGGGGGTGGATTGTGCATTTATTTTTCAGGTAGAAACACTGAAAGAACAGACTATTACAAAAAGGTTTTCTGGGCTTCCCCGATGTGGTGCGTGGAAGGTAAAAGCCTTTCCACACAATGCAGTGCGAAAAGTTTTTGGGTCAAAGAAATTAATAAGTGTATCAAATTGGAACTGCTCCGAATTAGTTGTGACAGATGGACACAGAAACACGAGTGATCTTTTAAGAGTTCCGTTTTTACATTCAGATGCATCCCTAATAAAAGACTAGGCACCTGTTACCATTGGCGATATCATTTCGCACTGTACGAAATGGTATTGTAAAATTATTTATACAGATCGGTCAAATATGAATATATTTTTTAATTAACATATTTGGCACATGTCATTGGCTCCCTGTAGTTTAATCCACAGACTACTACATATTAAAGGGTAGGTTTATCCTAATACTCGTTTTAATTATGAAGAGATTTTTCCCACAAAATCCCCAAAGATGATGTATTTCTGTTGCCGCTATAACAACAAATACTAAAAACAGGAAAAAAGAAATATTTCAGTGGAGTTCCCATTCAACAAACGTGATGTTTTTGCCGTGTTTATAGATAATGGTACGGAACCCTTCGTGCGCAAGTCCGACTCGCACTTGGCCGGTTTTTTTTGGCATAAGCCTTAGGTAGGTACTTGATTAAATATAATTAAATATTAAATATAAATTTATTTCGTAAACTTAATACAAAGCGCTCCGGGCGCGGCGACGTAAATGTATGGAGTTTGGCCACGCACCCGCGACGCAAAGTATATTTCGTTCCTTTGACGCCATTCATTTTATCTTGTCAGAGCTGAATTGGAGCCTAATTTGGCTCTAGGCATAATGAACTGACGGAATAATAATTTGCAACTTACAACAGTAACTGCAACAACAAAATAGCCAATAGGTTTATAATGGCTTATGTTTAGGTACTCACTCTTATTCGTGACTAGCTTTTGCCAGCGGGTTCGCCCGCGTGAATATAGATTTTCGCAAAAAACGTTGCCTTTAACTGTCTCCAGGATGCCATATATCATAATAGGTGCCAAAATTCATCATAACAGTTCAGTGATGGAGGCGTGTAAGCAGATATGTATTTTGAAATTTGGCACCCCGGGCCAATAAGTTTTGCCGCCCCAGAAGTCAAGGAAAAACACGATTTAAGTAAATAAGAAATACAATTTTTAAATTAATTTTTATCGCTACATTTTTATTGCGGTGTACAAAGGTTGATGGTAACTACTACTATGGCAAAAACCCATAAAAATAAACCCCTGTTTTGAAACATACTCTTCAAAAGATACTTGATATTTAGTTCAAAATAGAGTTTTAAATTGACCGATTTTGATGATATTTGCACAATTTTGAGCTACAAAAATAAAATTCAGTTAACGGATGAAAATCACAACTCGGTTTATTATTTTTTCAGCTAGCGGTGATCATGTATTAAACAATAAACATACATCAATTAATAATTGCATATTGATGCATTATATTGAAGCGAAGGCTACGGCGCTTGCGCGGGTGCCTTGCCAGTTGTTAGCTGATAATTGAAGAGTGACTTTTAAAATGGCTTAATCCGGCCATACACCATCCTGTCTACCGTCCAGTTTGCAGCGCACTTGAAGCGGCGCGCGTCCGGTAATATTGATGGTGTATGGCTATCAGTGTACATGACAAGTGCACTTGAAGCAAAAATTTAATTTCTATTCTGCCGACTTGATCAATATTGCAGCGTCATGTCAAATTGAACGTGTGTATGAGCGGTCAAGTGAGTGTACATGACGTTAGTCGGCATCGGCAGGCGAAGACGCGCGCATGAGCTCCATGTCGCTAAATCCTACGCGCTATAGAGAAGTCCTCAGCGACTTTATTAATATTTACAGAAATGAGCCATGTTTGTGGCTAATCAAAAATAAATTTTACAACAAAAGGTAAATGTCTACATAAGTAGGTACTTTTTTAGGGTTCTGTACCCAAAGGGTAAAAACGGGACCCTATTACTAAGACTCCGCGTCTGTCTGTCTGTCTGTCTGTCTGTCTGTCCGTCTGTCTGTCACCAGGCTGTTTCTCATGAACCGTGATAGCTAGATAGTTGAAATCACAGATGATGTATTTCTGGTGCCGCTATAACAAAAAATACTAAAAACAGTATAAAAATATTTTTTTAATGGGGCTCCCATTCAATAAACGTATTTTTTTTGCAGTTTTTTTTTATAGACAATGGAACGGAACCCTTCGTGCGCGAGTCCGACTCAGTATTTGGGTTTTAATACACAAGTCCACAATTTTAATTATAAAAAGATATGATATGTATCCAATCTGCCTAGCAAATAAATATTGTTGTGCGAAACGAGTTAACCGCTCCAGCCCTGACATGTGAAAATTCCCAAATAAAAAATAAATCTTATGTAATTGGTAAATAAACATTAAATTCGCGATTAATTCGAATTATTTCAGCAGTATTCTTCAAAATGTTTTATTTCTGGATAATTTGGAATTACGCCAAATCCAGAAGGTGTAAGAGAAATCTCTCTTACACCGCCTGGTGGTCTGGTGTGTGGAAGAGTTTGCGGAGTATTTCTCTCGGTTTGTAGGGCAGAACCACCGGTGCTGGATGTGGACGCGGCTGTAGCTAAAGCAGGTAGTAGAAACGGGGTGGCGCGAGTACACTTCTTGGACCAATTAACGCTGGTAGACGTATGTCGTGTGCTTCAAGACCTGAAGCCGTAGCGATCCGCAGGGCCTGACGGCATTCCCCTGTATGTCTTTAAGGATTGTCGGTCAGTGCTGCTAGCGAAACCACTGCTTCACATTTATAACTAGTTTCTACAAGCTGCCGTGTTCCCAGAGAGGTGAAAAGTGACTCGCGTTGTACCGGTTCCGAAAGAGGGGTCAGCAGAATCCGTGGATGGGTTTAGGCCAGTTGCAGTTTTATCGACGCCGGCAAAAGTATTGGAAACTGCTATTCACAAGAGAATATATTTAAAAAGAAAAGAAAGAAAAAGAGTTGTTGTTTTGTGTGAGCGCACAGCTTTCAGACGCTGAGCATGGGTTCCGACCGGGAAGGAGTACTACCAGTAATCTTCTCTGTCACATGGCTCATCTGATACCAACGGTGGATAGTGGGGGGCAAACTGGTGCTGCTTACTTTGATTTCAGAAAAGCATTTGACTTAGGCGATAATGACATGCTGCTTACGAAGTTAGCTGGTGTTGGTTTCACCCCACATTCACTACAGTTCTTTGCCAGCTATTTGAGGGATAGGCGACAATATGTGGAATATGCGGAACACGTGTCAGATACATAATTTACGATATCAGGAGTGAGTTAGGGCAGTAACCTTGGACCTTTGGGGTTCCTTTTTGTGGTAAACGACTTACCAGAAGTAGTCCAAGATGTTAGCTGTTTGTTGTTTGCCGACGACCTCAAATTATCCCTTGCAGTAAGAAGCGGTGATGACTGTGTCAGGTTACAGAGGGACATTGGCATGGTAGTGAACTGGAGCAAAGAAAATCTCCTGCAGTTCAATAGCTCGAAGTGTGTGACAATCACTTTTTCTAGTGCACACAATCCCATCGTATGCAACTACCACATTGACGGGTTGCTTATTGAACGGGTCACAGAAGTAATGGACGTGGGGGTAAGTTTTAACAACAGCTTTACTTTTCGTGATCACGTCACGCGTTGCTGTAGGAAGGCTTTTAGAAATATAGGTTTCATGCTTCGCACAGTCCGAGGGTTCACGAACGTAAAATCTGTCATGGCAATATATAACGCATTGGTTAGGAACCAGCTAGAATGTCACGCAGTCATCTGGTCTCCGCATGAGGTTAAATATAGTCTCATGCTGGAGAGAATTCAAAATAAACTTATTAGATATTTGTATATGATGTATTATGGTGTCTATCTATTTTATCCGATGTATCCCACCTTATTTATTTTAGGGTGGGATACAACGAGTTGAGGGATAGGAGGGATTTTGCGCTGACCTCACATATTTTCAAAATATTGAGAGGGAAGTTTTATAATGCTATTATTTTAGGGCAGTTGGGCTGTGTGTCCCGTGTGGCGCGGTCGCCGTCGTCGCTACACGTACCTGTACGGGTAGCGACGACGGCGACTGCGCCTGCTGGTGGTGCCGTGCAGTCGGAACAACCGGCGCCGCTGACGCGGGTACTTCGCACGCTCAACCTGATTGCTAATGAGACGGACCTATAAGGAAAACTCTATAAAGATAGATGTAAGGTGAATAAATAAAAATTTATATTAATATGAATTAGTAAGGATTAGGTAGGTACCTATTTGCCTGGAAAAATCTAATTGGCTATTAAAATGCTTGCAAAAAATTACGAACATCACCGACACAGAACACCTTATACTAATGATCACCGAACATGTAAAGAATACGAATCAGACGTTGGTCGAGTAGGTGCACAAACGCTCTAGTCTTAGATCAATAAAGATTTACTAACGCAACGCCCGACATCCTTGAAAAGTTGAAATCGCCCATGTAAAGGACGTCTAGTCTAGGACCGCACTTATAATATTTTTGACAGCTGGTTTGTGGGCACCATGGTAGGTAGGTAGGTACGTGTACGAAAAATACAATGCAACCATTGTTTTGGTTAACTAATCCTGAATTGTGTTCTATAATTAGACGAAGTTGAAGCCGGAAGCTGATTTCCCTGCATATATATATATTACAATATTCAGGCGTACCTACCAACGTTTTATTCGTGAAAAAGTTTTAAAAAAATGTTTGTGACCAGAAAGTTTTGAGTTGAGTTTTGACGTTTTCGTATCAGACTAGTTAAAAAGTTACATCAGTGAGTTTGATGGTAAGAAAAATATCTTTGTTATTTACTATCTAATATCTTGCCTAAAAACAAGCAATTTTAGAATATAATATTTGATGTGTCTACAATCATGTTGTAGCTAAAGATTTATTATTGATTTACCAAATAGATAATCAAAACTTTTTCTGCAACATATTCTGTTATTAGAAAAATCGTCAATAAAAAATACTTGTTTTTTTTAATAAAGAAAGATTCATAAATTCATTGGGCTATTTGCGCTGTTCATTAATTGTTGTTTGATAAAACTTTGATTACTAATGACTAAGTATGTAGATTTTGCTTAGGTACCTAGTTACTGTAAATTGGTAAATGTAATAATCCTACTAATATTATAAACTAGCTACTACCAGCGGCTTCGCCCGCGTGAATACCGAAAATAGGAAGGTTTCCTGATTTGTATCGTACATTTTTTACTCGGAAACACCTACCCTACACTACCCAACCCTACACTACCCTACCATACATCTACCCTACACCTACCCTACACTACCCAACCCTACACTACCCTACCATACATCTACCCTACACCTACCCTACACCTACCCCACACCTACCCTACACCTACCCTACTTACATAATTTATACCAGCCCAAAAATACTATGACATGTTTCTGGTCTCCTGGTACCTACTTTTGAATCCTTAGTGCTCACATTTCCAGCCCTGGCAATACTTTTACATGTTTCTGGTTTCCTGGTACTTGATGTTTTTGGTCTCCTGGTACTTGTGAATCTGTAGTACTAAGGCAGCAGTGGCTCTAAATTTCCACATGATGAGACATGTTTTTTATTGAGAAATTCGCCGACTGAATAAAAACTTATGAGATTGAACATATGAACTATTATTTTACAACCACACAGAATTTTTATAAGGTAATTTCGTTATCCAGTTCGGTAATGAGTTGTAAGTGGCGCCATATATATGTCGCAGCCAACTAGCTTAAACAGCTATTTCATTAAAAGCCTAGCCTTTTCATTGAACTACGCCATTTAATCAGCGACACAAGTGACATCGGCAAGTCATCAAACGATATTGAAATAAAAGTTTTTAAAAAAGATGTTACTTAGGTTGCTGAAAAATCGGCACATTTAAATGAAAAGGCTAGGCCACCAATTAAACGGCTGATTATGCTAATTGGCTGCAACATATACGCACCTTTGTCTAAACAGTTCTATCTAGGATATAATTATACAGTACAGGGATCTTTATTAAGTAATTAATGGGTACTTAATCTTCCGCTTGTGAAAATTGTTTTTGCTTCAAAAAGTGAAGAGTTAATTTTAACAAATACCTTATAATGGAACATAAATAGTCGTTATACACCATCATTGCAGTAGGTTTAGATGTCTCATCTTTTAACTTTTTGAAAAAAAAGAAAATCTATTCATTTTCACGCAAATATCGTCAATGTGATTTTTCCAGGTAGTGTTCATTCCAAGTTTATTTATTTATTTATTTTATACTTTATTGTACACCTCATTAAAAGAACAGGACAAACATTTATAAAAATAAGTGTACAGTGGGTGGTCTTATCGCACAAGGCAATCTCTTACAGACAACCTTTGGATGGACTGAACGAAAGGAGATAGATTTAGGGTTGTCAGCGTACAAGAGTTCTCAATAATACTAAATATACATAATAACATAAAATACACAAATACAATAACAGTTAATATAGATACTAATAAATATCAAATATATAATTGGGAAAGGAGTGAAAAAATTAGAGTGAAAAGAAATGCTCCTTCACCATTTTTTTAAATGCTGGTAGCGTACTAACTAAAGGTTTTGGTTCTTGTTTTAGAAATTGTTCCATCTAGCCTTGAATTTTAAAAAGGATACTTTTTTTCAGGTACAGAAAGAAGCAAAAATGCAGTGTCATACTTCGAAAGAGACCGAAATAAAGATTCCACCAAATCTACTCAAAAATTTTAACGTCTACGACATTTTGGAACCACAAAAAAGTGGCGCCAAAAGTAGTGATGCAACCACAGTCGATAAACTAATTGATATCGATGATTGCTCACGGGATTCGGGATTTCAAGACTCTGATTTGCACCCGGCGTTCCTTGACAAAAATCGGGATTTTGATTTAGTTGATCTGTATCAGAATATTTTTGTGACCCCGCATCATATTAAAAAGAGCGAAGCTACTGACGAAGTAGATATGAGTGATTCAACGGTTAGTGATACCAAAGTGTTTGACGCTGGTTTTAAACAATTTTTCGACATGCTGGAGTCGGGAGAAAAGATTGATTGGTCATCACTTTCGCAAACGAAAGAAGATACTATTACTAAAGATGATTTCATTGAGAATAAACCTAGAGTTTTAGTGCCAAAAGTGTTTACGGAACCTGATTCAGATTCTGAAGATATAATCAACGAAGTTTTGGTGCAGAAAAAAATGGAAAATCTTGTTCTTGGCAGTATTAGTAACTCAACTAAATATAATTCAAGCCCAAAGGATAATTCAAGCGAGCTGAAAGAAAGACAGAGTCCTAAGACAAAAAAATCTGATGACATTCCAGAATTCCGTTTAAATTCGATCAATGGCATAGCAAAAAGTTCAAATATCAAAACCGGAACTAATGAAAACATACCTCCTCCGTCAGAAACCGAAACATATCCGGCAATCGATTCATCGAATTTCACCGTGCGTACCATTCAGAAAGACGAAAAAGTTTATAAAAAGAAGCGTTTAGTAAAACCTGAGAATCAGACAGCTAATTTCACTAAAGGACCAGACTTTTACGAGAAATCTGTGGTTCTGCCACAGATAATGGCGCGGTTACATGCTAGACTGGCTTACTTAGATGAGAAGAGTAGACAGAATAGAAGGCTAATTCTAGATGCGGGCACTAAACCAGTACAAGCTGAAGGCACGTCAAATGCGAAAGCGCCAGTTAAGAAGAACGCCAACAACCAGGTTTCAAGTAGCATGCCAAAGACTAAAGAGCCAGTCCTGACTAAATTCACTCAAAATGACCTTACAAAAAAAGCGCAAAATAACGCCAGTACTTCGGGAATTCATTCATTGAAACAGAACAATGTACCAATACGGGAGGAACCACGATTATGCGTTAACAAAGCTACTAAAGATATACGGGTACATACTACGGACAAACAATGCATGAACTGCGGCAATTCTTCAGGTGCTAAAAAGGCTTCTGTAGCACCTCCTGAGTATGGAAAACTGACCTCTCTTTCTACAACTAAAAAGGTGGAAAGTCCTGTAGCAGCTTCAACCAAAACTGAGTTTGGAAAACTGTCTCCTGTGGTCCTAATGGAGGATTGTAATAAGGAAAGATTGAAGGCCTTAAGGCAGAGTCAAATGTTTAAGGAATTTGTGCTTAAAGGCAAATTTCAGTCTTAAAGTGCAGTGAGAACGAAAGAAAAACCATATTTTATCACAGTTACTTCTTATTAATCATAAAAATGTTGAAGAACAAAACAAGGCCGAGTGCAGAGCAGAGATTTTTCTGGTATCATTGAATAATAAACTTTATGGACAGTGTCTTAAAGTACAAATAAGGATGCATGAGCGGGCTTCAGGACAGCTTTACACCTGGTGTCACCGGCTATGTTTTACAAATTTGCACTTTATTATACTCAAAATAAAGTGTGATTCTCAATGTTATCAGGAAGTCTTGCTTGCTGTCAGCCTAGGCAGAGTAGGAAATACTTTTTTTGACAGATTCTAATAGTATTAGGAAGTTTTAAAAACGCTGTATGACGGTAAAACTAGTTAAAGTAGATATTATTATGTTTAATGGATTTTTATTAAAGTTTCGCATTTTTACTATTTTATACATACAAGGTGTAACAGATAAAACGCAATACCTGAAAAGGGGTAATTATAATAATTCTAGAAAAAGTTATTAAGTGATTATTGTTCAATCCTCAAATCGTCAAAAAATCAGCTGTGCAGTACACTTTGGCGAATGATGCACACATAAATGTATGGGGCGGTTACATTTAACTGCCCCATACATTTTTTAATTTTTTTCATACAGGTTTTACGTTTAACTTGTTACACCATGTATAACCAAACATGTATTTGATATTATATAAGGTAGCTATTTTTATATTAATCACAAATTATATTAAGTATTGAGAAATATTAGGATAAGCTGAAAATTATGCTAATAATGTCATTGGGGCAATCTCTAGGCGTCCATTGCTGGATTTCAGTCCGTTTTCAGATACACAACACACTTGTAGATGCAGAATACTAGATAACACCTAAATGTATTTACATTGCCTTCAATGAATTAATTTATAAAACATGTAACAAAATAAACGCAATACCTCTTAAGGGGTCATTGTACTCATCATTATGAACAACTTTTACCAAGGAACTATGGGACCAACCCCGAAATCGCAAAAAAAACAGCCTTTCAGTACATTTATTAAGTTATGCGCACATTTAAATGTATGGGGCAGTCGATTTTTTTTTCCCCATTTCAGTGTAGGTCCCGTAGTGAAAATTGTTCATAATGATGAGTACAATGACCCTTTAAGAGGTATTGCGTTTATTCTGTTACACATTGTATACTCGCTAAGTGTCAGTGAAGTTAGGCATTCGGCATACTCCACATCCAGCAGTGGACGTCATTTGACTGAAATAATATTGATATTTTATAAATAGTGTAAGGTACAGTAGACCGCTCGTCAGTGGTGACAAAATCAGTATAGCCAAAATGTTACCATCAACGTGCAGTCGACTGAACATTCACTCACTGCTAAGTACAGTTTAAAGCTTTATTTTACTGTAGATGTAAGAAACAGACTTTCATTTAAATGTCTATTTTGCTTATCAATTTTATAGAGAATGTTTTTTTTTTATGTTGCAATAAATTTTTGTGGAAACACCTAATGTATATTCAGGCTTGTTTTAATGTAAAGCCAGGGAAAGCTGTTAAATGACATTTCTGACATTTTTTTTGTTCATGCCACGAACAGTTTCAACTTCAGTTTACTTGGAGTGTAAAATTAATAATTTTTCTGACTAAATTGTTTGAGTAATCTCAAAAAGATGGCAAATCAAAAATGACTCCTTCCACTCTGGGTGGAGAGTGGGAGGGAGTGTCAGACTCAAGTCAAGGTCAATTAATCTATCTCAGCCAGACCATTAAAAGGCACTTTTGAACATCAAATTTACAGTAAATATTATATTGACTCTAGTTGTCCATTCGCAAAAGGTAAGTCTAGTCTATGGAGAAGAACGGACCAGAAGATATAGTTATTGACTAAAACCCATCCATGTTCCTGCTTATGCCCTTTGTGTTCCAGGGTCGCCGGTCGCGGTGACTCTTTCGAACAAATTCCACAACTCTAGCAGGCATCATAATGCCTGCCTACCTCTCCCAACTGTGTGGCGTAGCTAGCCCTCGCCATGCCTGGTGGCAAAATGTAACGTAGTATGCCTAGTAGGGTCCGTCAGACCCGAATTTCAAATAAATATTTTTCGTACTAGATGCGGTAATTGGTGTATCTAAACATACGTATAGCTATACTAGGGATATATTGTAGGGGTAAAATGAAAAAAATAAGAAACTATCATGGAACTTAATTTAAATAATAATTGGGGGCGGCGTTTTTAGAAAAAAACAGGCCTTTTTAGGGTTCCGTACCCAAAGGGTAAAAATGGGACCCTATTACTAAGACTCCGCTGTCCGTCTGTCTGTCGCCAGGCTGTATCTCATGAACCGTGATAACTAGATAGTTGAAATTATCACAGATGATGTATTTCTGTTGCCGCTATAACAACAAATACTTACTAAAAACAGAATAAAATAAATATTACAGTGGGGCTCCCATACAACGAACGTGATGAGAGTTGTGGCGCAGAAACGTCATGTTTTAATTAAATACACTGGTCAAAGTAACAGGGTGGGTCTCAGACCCTACCAAGTATCCCGAGGGCTAGCATAGGTGACACGCGGTGCGGATACGTACCCCACAAATGTTGCAGAATTTGTTTAGTACAACTTGTTTTAAAATCTCAAATGGCCAAACATTCTCCTCCACATTTATGCACACACAGCCAAAGTGTGGAACTCTCTGCCAGCGTCTGTGTTTCCTTCCACATATAACTCGTCTGCCTTCAAAGCAAGAGTGAACAGGCATCTTGTGGGCACGCTCGCTCCATCATAGACCTCATCTATCGCTTTCCATCAAGCGTGATCGAGGTCAAGAGCAAGTCCATTCCTCAATAAAAAATACAAGTGGTGTTTCGATTCCGCCTATGAGGATTGAACAGATTATTATGGATCGTGTAGTTTTTAAATTGGACACACCTTTACTCAGTTTTTGACTGCACGCCTGGTAGGGTCTGTCAGACCCATCCTGTTACTTTAACCGTTGTATTTAATTAAAACATGACGTTTCTGCGCCACAACTCTCAGTAGCTCAGCATTGTCAAACCATGTCAGAGGCCTTTGAGGGGGTTTAGAAACTCTGACACTAGGGTGTATGAGGTCGTTATGACCTTACTGCCCACACGATAAAGAAAGAAAAAGAAGTTTTTGACTGAGTTTTTGGAGTTTAGATAGACATAAATACTGGTATTCAGCTGCATCCGGTCAGACTGGAAGCCAACCCCGACACTAATAGCTGAAGAGTTTGTTTGGTTGAACGCGCTAATCTCAGGAACGAATTGAAAAATTCTTTGAGTAATCTCAATAGGATGGGAAATCAAAAATTACTCCTTCAGTCCTTCCGCTCTGGGATGAGCGTTATAATGCCCATTTATCGAGGAAGGCTGTAAGCTATATAACATCACGCTACGACCAATAGGAGCGGAGCATTATTGAAAAATGTGGCGCAGGCGCAGTGGCGCGGGTGAGCTAGTTTTAAATAAGGCGATCTATGCAAAGTTTGACTGCCTACGTTCGTCTAGCAGCCCCAAGCGACTGCTGAGCGTAGAGACCTGGGTTCGATTCCCAGGCCGGGCCAAGTGCTAACATCGGCGGTGGTTAACCAAGTTGGCCGCGACATAATATAGTAAAGAGTATTCTATACTTTTCTGAAATCTGACTCTTGCCAAGAAATACTGTGTTATCCAGTTAATAGGTTGTGGAGATCTGGTTGGCAGCTGCTCCACGTAAAATACTGCTATTCAGCTGAATATCCGATTTGACTGGAAGCCTACTCCAATAAAGTTAGGAAAAGGCTAGGCAGATGATGATGATTCTATTCTTTTCTGTATAGTTAGGCTTGTGACAATTTGCTTTTAATCTATAACTATAGAATAGATCACAGAGTGATAGCTATACAGAAAAGAATAGAATCAGTAGAACTATTTAAAGGACGTCTTATCGCTGAATAAACGTCATTATTTCCAATGACTCGTCTAATAACATTCTTATCTTTAATTGCATTGAAGAAATATTCTTTCCTAATAATGTCGTGACAATGTTTTTCGTAACTCGTGAGCTAGTTTAAGTACATACTTAATAAACAAAATATATTCTACATAAAATACCCTGCATTATGATAAGAGAAAGTACCTAGCTATAAATGATCAATGTATTTAAAAACAGATGGTTATGTTTTAACAAGCGATTCGCCCCGGCTTTGTACAGGTACAAATCATATTCACAAACCATCCTCGTTTATCGCTCTTTCAAGTCGTGCGTAGTAGCAGAGCCGGACAAACGTAGAGGCTGACAGCGACTTTGTTTTATTCTAATTATAGATGACTATTATGAATTTGGGTGCTATACTTACAATTTCACTATTATAATGTAACATTGTTTGATAAAACCACAAATATGCACTTTGTTTGAAATTATAAACAACACTGTTGTCAATAAATGATTACAATACATTCTTTGTAGTTTTTCCACGTTTATGTGATGTCACTTGAGCAGATAGATAACCTCTTTCTATGATTAGGGGAATACCTGGTTCTATTTATGGCTGTAGATGACGAGCAAATCTCTCTGCCATAGAGAATACGGGACACACCCTATATAGTGCGCCCAGTATTTTGAGCTGTCATGATGAACGCTACTGAATTGTGAATGTTATTGTTATATGCTTTCTTAAGGTGTAAACTGCTGGACATAGTTCTCTCCTAGTGCACACCATTCAACTTGATATCCGCCAACTCTCACCCAGCTGCTTCCAGCCACCCTGCGAAGATCGTCACTCCATCTTAGCCTGAGGGCGTCCCACCTTACGTTTTTCGATTCGCGGACTCCACTTAAGAACTCGTCTACCTCGACGGTAATTGGTTTTACGGCTAATATGACCGGCCTGCTTATTTTGTGAGCTATGTCGATAACTTTGGTTCTCTGTCGGATCACTTTGTTGCGGACTCGATCCCTCAAAGAGATTCCTTCCAAGCATAGCCCGTTCCATAGCTCGCTGAGTGACCTTGAATTTATTGACCAGCCGTACCGTGATGAGTGTCTACGTTTTGGCTCTGTAAGTCATAACAGGCAGGCTGCACTGATTGCGGACCTTTGTCTTTAGGCTCAGTGGAATAGGTACGTGACGAGAAGACTTAGCCAAGGTTCCCAAACGCTGCCCGGTCCAGCAGAATTCTTCTGTTGGCCTTCCTCTATATTTGTGTGGTACTTTTAAATCTCTAAAAGCTCATTTCAGTATTTTATTTGTTTGTTCTATTTCACAAAAATATTCTTTGCTATTATAGCACAAGGTACCTATGGGATGTAAATCCATTGTCCAAAATGCATTGTTTCTGGAATGCTTCATCTTTTTGAGGCCTTTGCCTAGCAGTGAGTTAGTAGGTACGGGCTAAGAATAATAATTAATAATTAGGTGTGCACAGACGGCAGCACATGAAGCGAGCCGAAATTTTCCCAATCAACCTTGTACCTAAGTCTTCAGCGATAAAGTTGAAAATCTATTAAAGTTTGACATATTGTTGTAGTTAGATATAATGGTGTCTATACCTACTATGTATTCTCCGAGTGGTTATTTTTTTCACGTTATCAACCACGCTCTGCTACCATGTGAAGATTTATAATTCTATCATAGATCATCTATCGCTTTTCATCATCAGGCGTGAACGTGGTCAAGAGCAAGCCCATTCCTCAATAAAAAAAGAAAAAAACATTATTTTTATAAATATTTACTGGAATACTTACAATCGAACTTTTTATTTTGTCAAAGATTGTTAGTTACTATAGTAATCAGTCCTTATGCAAATCAATACAAGAATTTTGCATTAGGTGCGTAGGTACAAAGTCAAAGTCAAAGTCAAAGCATTTATTTCAATTAAACCATTTACAGGCACTTTTGAATTGTCAAGGTCGGTCAGTCAAAGAGGTGAAGCTATTTGCACGTTCCAAAGCGTAGATCTCTATGGAGAAGAACGTACAAGAAACTCCATGGACACTCTTTTGAATCAATCAATTATTACAAAGTTGTGGTTACATTGTTCTTGTTGAAATTATTCATAGACATGTGAGAACGATGTAAAAAGATGTGCACGACAAAAGCAAAAATGGAACAATTCAAAATACTAACAAATTAAAACAAACCGTGGCAAATGATGAATGAAACACAAACTGCACCATCAGAGAGACTTGAGTGAGCACATTAAAGTCTTACCCAAAAATGATAGTTTGACTTGAAGGTACACAGTACTCACACATGTGTCGTTAATGCATGAAATTATACAATGCAAAATTAGTTCGAGTCTATACAATGAAAAATCTATGTTCTTTCAATATTCAGCGGGTCTCACAACTGCTAAAAATAAAAATAATTAAATAACTAATTTGTGCGCCCTAGTGGCTGTGGAGCAGGACCAGCATTGAGCCAAGCATTTTTATCATCAATGTAATACAATCTTTACAAACATAACCTGGATTATGTCCAAGTTCATCCGGCGTGGACGGCGTAGTCAATTCTTTTGTATGCATCAAAAGACTGACGAAAGACTACGCCGTCCAGCATCTGCTGCATATCCGAGTCCTGCCTGTCCTGCGATCTCAAGTGTGAGATGTACCTATCGCCGTGATGTTAATGCCATGTCCTTCCCAGACCAGTAAGGAGGTAGTTGGGTAGGACAAATCCTGTGATCAATTCTATTAAAGACACCTTGTTGCAGATTGGCTTTTTTAGGGGCATTTTCATTTTCATTCATAACAAAGTTTTTGCCGATAAAAGAGAAGAAGAATACTATTTATACCTATCCGTTAGAATACAATTGAAATCCGTGCAGCGCTAAAATGCATTTAGTGATTTATGGTCTAATCGGGCATATTATTCGATAGCCTCCACACCAAACCCCCGACCCTACGAGACCTGCTATTAAGCCTGTTGTGAGTGGACATTCATCATCCTCCACAGCCGGACTTCACCCACTACTAAGCATAGGCCTCTCTTTTCTTGTGATAATCCCTACATTCCTGTGCCAGCCGCATCCAGGTTCTACTTGCGATGGCAACAATGTCGAATACTACCCGTCTCGCCTCCGGTCGACCGACCTGCTGCGCTACATTGAGATATAATTATGTCCATGCTGCGCTGCGCCATTTTCACCTCCTTGTTGTCAAACTGGGTTAATAGGGATGCAGGGATGCTTATAAATAAAATCAAAGGGATTTTTTTGCAGCGTATAAGTGCCTCAAAAATCAAAGTTTTGTTACAACCAATGATTTAGTATCAAGGTGAAAATTGTATTCAAAGCTTTGTTTATACTGGTCGTTTACGTAGGTAAGTTTGTACCTACTTATATTTTCTGTTTCATCATTTCACAATAAAATTATATTTCGTAATCATTCCAATTTATCGACTATTACATCACCTGTTGCATTGCATCACTAGAAACTTCAAATTTAAAATGTCGTTCCATATCCTGTAAGCAAAAAAAAAGTCGTTTTATGCATTGTTTGTGTTGCTGATTCTTTCACACATCAAGTTAGTGTTATACCTATCTCAGTCTTATGCAATATTTATCAATGTTTGTTGTTCTGAAACGATTTATCACTTATTGTTTATTTTTCGATGTAGAAATAAATTAAGCGAAAATTACAATTTTACACGTAAGAGAACAATTTTAAAAACGTCTTAAATGGAGCATCTAATCACATTAGAGAATGAAATCAAAGAATTGCGTAAAACTTTAACAGAAAAGGAAAAAGAATTGGAAAGAATTCGGCGAGAACTATTCGACGTAAGTAATTTTCTCCGAATATATTAAAAATATCCATACGATACAGTTGCTTTAAATATTGGCGTAATCTTGGCGTAATATAACTCAGTTGTGAAAATACTAGGTACCGACACATCTGAGTCGGGAATAACCATTTTTATTTTGCATCTGCAAGTGTTTTGAGATAGCATTTTGTGCCGGCAATTTTGCATTTTTTTTTTACTATGCCGATGCGACTACCACCAGCAAGATAAGCTTAAAATGACGCCTGTTGATGATATACCCACAGTCTGCTAGTTTGGCTATAAGTTCCATTTAATAGGTGGCAAACCATCTGATAGCCTAGCTGTGCTCAAAGCACTAGAGAACAAACAAACCAACAGCAAACTATTCTTTGAGTGTCACCTCGCCCTGGAGAGTATATTGCTGTCTAACAGGATCACCCTCAGGGGACAGCGGATCCCTAGGTAATGACGCCACAGACATACTTGCAAAGAGAGGTTCCGAGATGGTAGTACTAGGCCCGGACCGACTCCTATACATGGATTCGCCAGAGATCAACTGAGCTCCATAACAACAAATGGTCACAGGCTACAGACTGCAGGCAGAAAAAAATGGCAATTCTACATCCACAACTAACAAAACGACTACTCAGCTTAACTAGAAATAACCTCAGAACAATAATAGGGACAATTACGAACCATTGCCCCCTAAACAAAAATCTCATTTTGATGCTGAAGAATCGGACGCTTCCGTCATCCTGGAATGCGAGGCCAGGAAACTTCTGTGCTTCTGTGCGGACCCCCCCCCCATTTGGGGGACCTATGTCCAGCAGTGGACGTCTTTCGGGCTGATATGATGATGATGATCTTGCAGTTACAAATCATTTCATTAAAGCAGTTAATCTATTTCCAAGAATAAGTACTTGTAATGTTGTATGTAATACAGCCATAGTAAATAAATAATGATAGTAACCCTGCTTGGTATACTGATATCATCTACATGTGTCACTGTGGGATGTCTGCTGAAAACCAGCGCTGGGTGTTTGAAACCCAGCAAATGCTGAGATGAAAACTCTTTCAGAATGGGCACGCTCAGTGCAATCCTGTCAAATTCTGCCCAGCCGTTTCCCAACTAATCTTCAATGGCTTCCAGTCAAACCAAATTCAGCTGAACATCAGTATCTTATGTGAAGTGGCTGCTTACCAGACCTCCACAACCCATTGACTGGGTAACAGGGAACTTCTTGGCAAGACTGAAGTCAGATTTTCTGGCTTCTGACAGTCTGCAAGGCAACTGCTAGCGCAATCCTGTACCTACCTACTATTATTTCTTTTATTTTGTCTTTATTGCTGTAGTTTTGTGTTTAATAAATGTTTTCCACTCTAATCTTTGTACTATTCTATGTGATACCTTGTTTTGTGCAGTCTACCTACCCAATTTTTAATAAGCAAAGAATTTTAAGTTTTTCAAGAATTCTTATTTTAAGTTTGAAAGTCAACATAAATTGGGCCATTCTACTTTTTATTTATTATTACCTAAAATGGGGATGAAAAATTATGAACACCTGCAATGTAGCAGATGTCTCGAAATTCTTTCCTAGCAGTGTTACATTTGCTCAATGTATGTTATGAATTTCTTTAATATTCCAGGTTTTTAATTATAAAAAATCTCATTAGTTACTAAAATTACCACTGCATATTTACCAGTCCTCATATCCTCATACTCATACAAAAAGTCCACTGCTTTACTAAAAATAGTTATTTTCTATATTCTTAGCCCATATATTTCCATAAAAGCTACATTCAGGTGGCATGTGCAATTCTGAATTATAAAAATAAAACGTTTTTCGAAGATTATCTTAACGAGTTAGAAATTATGCGTTAAAATGTACAAGAGACGTTTTTATAGGCATCGAAAAGTAGAATGGCCCATTTGCAAGAATAAATTAATTTAGTTTGTACTCTTTTTTATCACCTGTGCAAACAGCACTGAGTTGTAAAAGTATTTAATTTTTTATATTTCTGGTTCTGCAATTTTACTTTTCAGTTGATGAAATAATGATTTTGTTTTCTGAGACAGAAAGACTGTGGATATTATTATTGTAATTTTAGCTGCGCACAGCATCATAAGCTAAGTTTAGGTTGAATAAAAATAACCGGCCAAGTGCTACTCGGACTCGTGCACGAAGGGTTCTGTACCATTATCTATAAAAAAGGCAAAAAAATCACGTTTGTTGTATGGGAGCTATTTATTTTATTCTATTATTAGTATTTATTGTTATAGCGGCAACAGAAATACATCATCTGTGAAAATTTCAAATGTCTAGCTATCACGGTTTGTGAGATAAAGCCTGATGACAGACAGACGGACAGCGGAGTCTTAGGCTGTTTTATAGTCACGCCGCTAGACGCGCCGCTAGACGCGCCGCTGGGCAGTAGTGTAGTCGAATTAGCAAAAAGATTGGACTTAATTCGTGTAGTTGTAATTTTTATGGAATCATTAGAAAACATGAATATAAGTCTCCTCTGAGTTTGCACCATTTCTGTTATGTACGGAACATCGTTTAATATTAGGTATTAACATTAAAGTCTCATTATTTTGAATTTTAATTAATAACTAACTGTTTTATGTTTATATATATGTAGATACCCCTTTGTTGTATAATTACTTTTCACCAAAAAAGGTGTGAGGTGTATGAAACACTAATAAATTTAAAAAAATCATTTGCGGCTCAAGGGAAATTCAGTCTGTTGGTGCAAACTCAAAATAAGCTTTTTAGAGCATCATTAACACCCAGTTATTTTAGCACCCTTTTGCACCCCTTGGAAACCAGCATTTTACAATATTTACAAATTGTACTTCGGGGGAAATTAGTGTAGTCATGATTTTTTTAATATATAATGTATTCTACATATACTACATTTGCACCTAATAAAAATAAGAAATATACCTCGGGAAGTTTATACAGAGAGCGTGGTTATATCGTAGCGTTCGCAAGGCGAACGAGGGGTTGAAGCAGGACGCGGGGCGGGCGCGGGGGCAAAGCGTAGAGTTTGAACTATCATAGTTGTGGCAAGAAGCGATCCGTGCGTTACGCAAATTTATTATTTGTCATTTCCTTTTATATTATTTCACTAACTGTGTTTCTTCAATAAATGTGAAAAATGGATTATGCAAGAGCTGTTGATTGAGTGGATGAGAAAGTGGACATTTTTAATAGGTGTGTTCTTCACCTTATTGAAACACATGCACCTCTGAGGGCCGTCCGTGTTAAGCGCCCACCCGCTCCTTGGATTAACCCTGGAGTTCATATGGCGATGAGACGGCGTGACAAGGCCTTTCGAAGATATAGAAGAGATCGCAGTGAGGAGAACTGGAACCTGTACAAGGTGGCTAGAAACCGCTGTAACCAGATGGTAAAAGCTTATAAACGCCGATACATTTGTGAAAATGTCTTTACCTCTTCACCGGCTGATATATGGAAGTTTCTCAAATCTCTCGGCATAACAAAGTCCTTCCCCAAATGTCATTTCTTCTAACGTGTCCTTGAGTGATTAGAATAAGCATTTTTCATCGTCGGATATTCTTGTAGATGCCGTTAAAAACAAAACTCTTCCTGAGATTACTTCCACGCCAATCTTACTTCCCGATTCTTTCTCTTTTTCCCCAGTGACTGACCCTGAAGTCCTCAAAACCTTCAATGCAATTAAGTCCAAGGCTGTTGGCTGTGATGGTGTCAGCAGAACTATGATATCCCTCATAATTAAAAGTATTCTCCCTATTATTACACACATTATCAATGCCTTCCTACAAACTGGAGTATTTCCCACAATCTGGCGTAAGGCCATCATAATCCCTCTTCCTAAAATATCCAACCCCAGTTTATTTAATCACTACAGACCAATCTCCCTTCTCCCTTTCCTATCTAAGATCCTGGAAGCAGTTGCTCTTAAACAAATATCTACTTTTGTGTTTAGGTATAATCTGTTATCCCCTTTCCAATCATGTTTTCGGCCTGGCCACAGCACAGCCACAGCTTTGCTTAAGGTTACAGAAGACGTTAGGAATGGCCTGGAGTACTCAAGATTAACGGTGTTAGTTTTAATAGATTTTTCCAATGCTTTTAACACCGTTGATCACGACATCCTCCTGGCTATTCTGTCTCAAATTGGGGTTTCTTCGTCGGCACGGGATTGGTTTTCATCATATCTTCGTGGTCGCCAGCAAGCGGTCCGTGCTGATCAGAAATTTTCTGAGTGGTGCGCCCTGAAAACTGGCGTTCCACAAGGCGGTATACTCTCCCTACTTTTATTTTCTCTTTTCATAAACTCTATTACCACTATTCTCAAATGCTCCTACAATCTGTACGCTGATGATCTACATGTCTACGCGCAAACTGACACTGACAACCTGGACAACTGCATCTCATTGCTGAATGCTGACCTTCTAGCTATCAGTCAAGCAGATTTGGGGTTACAGTCAATGTCAGTTAAAGCCAGGCTATCCTGATTGGCAGAACTTATTTTTTACGTAACTTGGACACCAGTCAACTACTGCCGCTTACTTTCAACAATGCCGTCATCCCTCTCTAGCCACACGTTAAAGACTTAGGCCTAAACATTGATGACAGGTTAAGTTGGAATAAGCTTTCTCAGGTTAGCCAGAATGTAACTTACTCACTGCGATCTCTCTATAGATTCAAGCATTTTCTTCATTCTAGCACTAAAACCACTTTGGATCAATCACTTGTGCTTCCTATAATTGATTATGCTGATGTTTGCTACTCTGATCTATCCCAAGAACTTCTTAACAAACTGGATCGACTACTTAACAACTGTATTCGTTTTATTTTTGCCCTTCGTAAATATGATCACATTTCTTCATTTCGTTCTCAGCTTAAAGGGCTGCCTATCCGTCAAAGGAGATCCCTCAGATCCCTCTGCATGCTCTTCACTATTATGAATGATCCTTGTGCTCCTGATTATTTAAAACAATATTTTAAAGTGTTGGGCAGTTCTCACAGTCTTAACCTTCGAGCATCCAAAAACTTACTCCTTCATATTCCTTCTCACCGCACCGGGTTTATGTCTAATTCCTACGCTATTTCAACCATTAAATTCTGGAATCCCCTTGACATCAAGAAGGCTGAGTCCAAATTTTCCTTTAAGCGTAAAATCCGAAGACACTACTTAAAAGCCTGTCATTCTTAGTTTGTCTTCGTCATAATAATTATGAGTTCAGCAGTGCAATTCTGTAAACATGTCGAAGTGAACACTTGGGCGGGGCGCACGACGGGTGAGTTGTCAAACCATACAAATAAGATAGAATGACAGCTCAGTTGTCGTTCACTCCGCCTAGGTGAACACCGTGAGATGTCGACAGAATCGACCGGCAGATCAGAAATTTTAGTATATTAAATCATATTTATTACTTTATTATTTTAGCTTGTATATGTATTTTATTAGTACCTATTATGTTACCAGCTGCGGTTTCGCCCGCGTGAATATCGGAAATAGCAAGGTTTCCTGATTTTTATTGTATTTTTTTTAATCAGGAAACACCCACCCTACACCTACCTTACACCTACCCTACACCTTCCCTAAACCTACCCTACCTACATAATTATACCAGCCCAAAAATACAATGACATTTTCCTGGTCTCCTGGTACTTGATGTTTCTGGTCTCCTGGTACTTGTGAATCTGAAGTACTAAGGCAGCAGCGCGTAACAGCTCGTTTTTTAAGTGTGTTCATGGCGGTCTGGAAATCAACTAAACAATCTGATCGTAAGTAACTCCCGTCTTGTGATACTCGCCCGCCAACTTTGCGGGCGAAAATCCAACGGCAGCTGCTGTGGAACCGCACAAAACTGCGGTCTCGTGAGTTCTTAGCCTTATTCCTACGTTACTTGATGACGTAGGATAATCAGCGCTGTCACAGGGTCTATAACTCGAAAGACAAATAATTAATTTGAAAGAAATAAAGGACATGCTTGCCTGCTGTTTTATTTTTCGATTTAAAACAAGCTGCTTTTGCATTAAAAAAATCTTTAGATTTGTATACTATTACTTACAAACAGAGCATTCACAATCAGAAAGTACTCCTTCCTCGTAAAACACATCCCGCTACACAACTACGCGCTTATGCACGTGGCGACGGCGCTTCTTGTCAGTTTATTATTCCGTGTCGCGCGCTTGTCTCTTCCATAGCGTAGTTGCTCAATGGCAATGACTACAATACACGAAAAATGTATGTTCCATATAAAAATGCTAATTTTTTATTTGGTGCAAATATAAAGGAAACCAAATTATATGATTGTGATGATTTTCAAAACAACCAAAATTTCCCCCGAAGTACAGCGGCAGAAAAACGTGAAAAACTAATTTCCGTATGTCGCACCAGGGTGCAAAATCAATCATGTATTTAGGCCAAAATGACTAACCCTTTTCTGAGTTTACAGAACTACACGATTTTCCCCTAAGCCGCAATGACCAAAAATCATGTTTACAGATATTTTATTTTTTTTCTAACGCTGCGTTGGTCTGATTAAAATAAATAAAATGTAATAATGTAGATTGAGGTGTAATAAAGCGTATAAAAAATTACGATGAGTACAACTGTATGCTCTGCTTAGTTATGAACAATAAACAGTTTTCACAGTTTTTCACCCCCTTCCGTAGGGGTGCTAAATGCAATTTGTTTTTTATACTCAATTTTTCACTCATACAAAACCATCAGAAACGTTTTTGCCTCTCCGGAGAATTTATTCCAATCTTTATTAAAAAATGGCCTAATTTGACTATACTACAGCGCGATTTAACAGCGGTGCACTGGGAAACGAGATTACTACCGCGCGTTCCGCTGCTGAGACAGTCGTGTACAATATGAACGTTAATGTAGTTACGGCGCGTGTCAACGGCGTCACACTAAAACACATACTGGCCGTAGAAGCGCACGAGCGGCGCGCGCTTCGGCATCGCCGGCGAACAGCGCGCGTTTACTGAACGGCGCTGCTCAAGCGCGCGACTTTGAAACGCAACTACTACCGCATACATCTCCGAACGCGCGCGCTCCAATGGCGCTGCCGAACCGCGTGACAATAAAACCAGCCTTAGTAATAGGGTCCGGTTTTTACCCTTTGGGTACGGAACCCTAAAAATTACTGAATTTTAGATTTAGCAATCTTTTCTTCACACTTCAACCATTTACATTTATATTCATCATATTTCTAATTGTATAAACTTATGTAACTAAAACTTTCAGGCACAACCCAACTACAGGGACTTTACAACTGGAGTACTAGCCGAGACCAGCGGACCAGAGCCTTTGGTCAAGTGTGGACAGCTACCCAAATGGGCCATAGAGAGGTGAGTCAAAATAAATATAGACCATACCATCTTTTATTTGGGGGGATAGAATTCCTTCAATCTCTGAATTGGGATAGCAGTAATTTTAATTTTGGAAGAAAGCCGTTTGTGTTTCCTCATCTGCCTAGCCTTTTTCGGGATTATGGCGGCGCGATTTTATGTCTCAGTCGCTCGTTTACGTTCGATGCATGCTTGCGTCCCGCTTGCTCCCGTCTACGTCTGCTTCTGCGCGATCTTTGCAAATGGCTAACTTCAGAGGGGCAAAGTTATTTGACGCGAACTGTACAAATTGGGATCAGTGTGTATGGGAAGTTAACAGTCCTATAAGACTATTTATTCACAAGTTTTAAAACATTATTTCTAACATGCAAGTAACCCTCCAAACAGATACAGCCGCCAGATCCTGCTTCGAGATATAGGGGTCAAGGGTCAGAGCAGCATCTGTGAGGCCAAAGTCCTCATAGTAGGAGCCGGGGGCCTCGGGTGTCCAGCGGCTATGTACCTCGCAGCGGCTGGCGTTGGTAAGTTATAATATTCAGAATATTATAGACACTGCAGGCCGCATAGTTAGCTTCGTTTGTACAGCGACTCTCGCGACCTCTGGCGTCGGTGTTGATATGTTGTTAAATGCTATAGAATAGCTGTAGAACATTAACGAGAGTCCTCCAGTATCTATCAACTTTTATAATGCCTGGTCACAGTTGTCTAGTGCAAGGGTTCCCCATCTATACTTCTATATTAATATTATAAAGAGGAAAGATTTGTAGGTAAGTATGTTTGTAATGAATAAACTCAAAAACTACTGTGCCGATTTCAAAAATTATTTCACCAATGGAAAGCTACTTTATTCGGGAGTAACATAGGCTATATTTTATCCACGTATTCCCACGGGAACGGGAACTACGCGGGTGAAACTGCGGCGTGCTGCTAGTCTTTTTATAGTGTGACTCCCTTTAAATGTTTTTTTTTGTTGCGACGCTCTTGTAGAAGAAGATACTTAGTTAGGTAGATAGATAATTCCATTTGGGAAAACTAGTACGTACAATCAATGAGACGGATGAATTTGCGTTTCTGATGAAGACTCAATGAAAAATATTTATCAAATTGTGCTTAAGGTCGATAAGTGTGTTGCGGATTTTGTTCGAAAGAGTTACCGCGGCCCTGGTAAGCAAACGGCACTACGAGGATCACGGATGGGTTTTAGTCAGTAAGAGTCTGACACTCCCTTCCGCTCCACCCAGAGCGGCAGGAGTCATTTGATGATTTCCCATCCAAAAAAATAAATAAAAATAAATGTCGATAAGTGCAATGTTCGTCCATTATCAATTTATTGCAATCTTGGCTTCAGATCAGATCTTCAACAGATTTTGCATGCAGAAATACTTTCAAAACATGACGCTGCTATTTTATTAGCCAATTGCAACATTTGCGTTTTATTTCCGTGGCGGTTTGCGACGCCTCTGGGAAAGGACTGCGGTTCCCCGGAGAGTCGCGACGCACAGTTTGGGAACCCCTGGTCTAGTGCCTAGTGACTATGAATATCGTTGCAGGTGGTGATAGTAAATTGTTTCACAATACGAGTGTAGGGATCGTGCACGGACGTAGACTATGGCATCTATTGTTGTCTTCCATCTATGTGCCTCACTGGCCGCCGTTGGTGAGTTGTTACATACTATAGAACAGCTCTATAACTTTGTAGACACTGGAGGCCAAAGTTCTCATAGTAGGACACAGAGGCCTCGGGTGTCCCGCGGCTATGTACCTTGCGGCAGCTGGTGTAGGTAAGTTTTGAAATGCTGTAGAACAGCTTTAAATCTTTGCCAAGTATTGATAGACACTGGAGCGCAGTATAAATATCTAGTATTGTGACTTGGCCCTGACCTTGAAATAATTACCTACAGCCGCGTGGTATGTAAACATGCGATAAGGCTGCCCACCTTCAGTATTTTAATTTTATCTACTTACTGGAGTTTCTTTCTAGGTTTGTGATTGTAAATATAAAAATTGGTCTTCTCTTATTTAAAGGTGAAATTGGCATCATAGACTACGATGTGGTAGAGCTGACGAACATCCATCGACAGATACTACACTTCGAACAGGACGAGAACACCAGCAAGGCTGAGTCGGCGGCCGCCACACTAAGGAGGTATGTGTAAATATGAAGAGCTCGTGGCTGAATATCGACCGCGAGGCTCACCGACCGACCTCGGGAAGTGTTGTTTAACCTCGACACAGATTTTTAAACACTCACAACTCTTCATAACATAGGCGCCACGGACAGCCCACTGTGCAGGGGCTGTTTTGACGCCGAAGAATCAGCCGCCCACGTCATCCTTGAATGCGAGGCTGTGGCTACCCAACGTGAACAAATCCTCGGAACGGTGAGGTCACTCCGCGAAGCCTGTGAAGCTCCCAGGAAACTTCTGTGCTTCTGGGCGGAGCTAGGCTGGCTAACTTAGCCAGGACACCTACGCACAACGGACCGAATGAGAGTCTAAGTGCGGATATGGGAGTCCCTACTGTACTCTACTCTACTCACAACTCTTTTTTTTCTTCGTCTGATCTTTTCTCTAGACTTTGAGAAATTTACTAAAAAAAATCCAGTCAAATACTCTATAGTTGACGCCAAATAAGCTGGCAATAGCGGCCATTGACCCACCTACATTTTTTTATAATTTCAAAATCAGAAAAAAAGACATAAAGCTGTCCTGAATCTACATCTATCGAGATCCTTTACATTTTCTAGTAATGAAAAACCATTCACAATTTATTTTTCGGGTACCTATGAAGAGATATAACGGAAAGGTCAATGGCCGCTATTGCCAGCTTATTTGGCGCCAACTATAATAGGGTTCCAAATAGGGCATGAAAAAATATTTGTTATCTACACAGTTTATCTCAAAATATACAAAAATATTATACTAACAGTGAAAATAGAACTAAAATTGATCGAAAAACCAACGAGATATAACAATTTTAAACAAACATATATCTGTCCCTCTCGCGAAAACGCTGTTTTGTATGACAGCTGTATAGGCGTCATGGACTTTGACGTCAAAGTCCATTTCGGACTTCTCTTTCTAATTGTTAACTTTGAAGCTTTATAACTTCGTCGCCGATGAAGTTATTTTAAAAATTATTTCCCAAGTTCTTTCAAAGCTAATAAGTATTTCATTTTGTTAATAAAAAAAAAACAACGGGTTGCACTCCGGGAGTGACGGCAGAAGTGAAAACTTGAGCATTAACGTTGTGCATTTTTGAATGTTTTGGAATGGTTAGGGAATAATTTCGCACGAATTGCTTTATTTATCAGTACTTACCTATAATAGTACTATCATTTTTGTGGTTAAATACAATATTCATTTATTGCGCTATCGTACACAAACATGACAATTTATATTACACTAGCACTTCGCCCGCGACTTCGTCCGCGTGGGGATAGTAGGTACTCCACAAACTGCAACGCCCCTATACATATCCCCTTATAAAGGTTAGTTTTGGAAAATTAAGCACAACGATTCTCATTATTGGTTCAGCGCAACTGTTCACCCCGTTCAGCCCGTCAGGGGTTGATTATGCAAAAATTGTTAGGTACATGATCTGTTGCAATTATCCCACTTTTAGTTTGTTCATAGAATTCCGACGTAAATTGAAGCAAGCTATAATTTCCTCCCCTAAAAACTTATTCACCCCTGCTTCACCCCTTATTATGTATGTACCTAGTTGATTTTCGAAAAATCCAAACATTTGATATTCTTATTGTTTTATCGAAAACATTTAAATGCCGTGGTGTTTCAACGTCATCGGACCAAGCATTGATACGATTCTTCCCAGTTCGCTCAAGCCGCGACATTTTTCTTACTCCGAGCATGTTTATTACCGTCGTAACTTTTGAACGAAAGGTCCGATTTGAATGATTTAAAGTGTAATTTACACGGACATAATCAACCTTAATTATCAAACCATTTAAATGGATAAGGATTAATATCATGGTACTATAATCACCATTTCTTATTTCACCATGGGATTTGCTTGACTAATATTAACAAAAAGCGGTCATGGTGACTTATCCATAATAGTTAGACATATGGTATCGGGGACTTTTTTGTAGATATTGATGACCTCTATAAAACTGTAGTACATCACTTTGCTCTATTGTCAATAGATTCCGCAGCGTACGCGATATAAGGATTTTTTCTCACACCTTGGGTCACATTATCGAAGTTTTCATACGGATCCCTAACTTTTTTGAAAATATTCTATAGCCTATGTCCATCTCTGATAATGTAGGATTCTACTGGTGAAAGAATTTTTCAAATCGGTCCAGTAGTTTCGGAGCCTATTCATTTCAAACAAACAAACAAACAAACAAACAAACAAACAAACAAACAAACAAACAAACAAACAAACAAACAAATCTTTCCTCTTTATAATATTAGTGTAGATTATCCGTCTTACGAATTTTCGATCAGGTCACGTGTCCTGACGGTCACGTGTCCTGACGCGAGTTTAACATTTTTTATCCATCCCAAAAAGTGCACAACGCCGCTAAAGAAGTTTTCACTTCAAAAATTGCATGCATAGGTAGTGCTTCATGTAAATAACATGTTTGTGATTGACAGGGTCAGAAACTCAAGTCCATAAAGAGACTTGAGTTTCTTGCCCGTTCTTCTCCATAGTGACAAGCAACTAGCGTCATGTTTTTGACTCACCAACCTTGATAATTCCAAAGTGCCTTGAGAGTTTGAGTTTATTTTGTAGCAGTAAGGGCGATTTTTAGGGTTCCGTACCCAAAAGGTAAAAACGGGACCCTATTACTAAGACTCCGCTGTACGTCTGTCTGTCTGTCACCAGACTGTCTCTGTATCTCATGAACCGTGGTGATAGCTAGACAGTTGAAATTTTCATAGATGATGTATTTCTGTTGCCGCTATAACAACAAATACTAAAAAAGGATAAAATAAATGTTTAAGTGGGGTTCGCCTATTCCTCGAACTCTAGCCGCTATTAACGCTCTCTTGGACTCAAACACAGATTCGGATATGTTTGCGGATGAATGGAAGATAATACTGTCAGAATGTTTGAATTTTTGTGAGAAGAATGCATAAATGTGTTAAATAAATGGTATTAAATAGTGTTATATTAATTAAATAGTGTAATTGGTTTCGGCCGTTGTATTTAAATAAATAAATAGATAAGGTTACGGAACCCTTCGTGCGCGAGTCCGACTCGCACTTTGCCGGTTTTTTTGTTGTTCCTAAACCATTAATTTAAATATTATTTAGAGTTATTATTTACTTATGTCTTTCATATGCTTTTCAGCATAAACTCCCGTATCAAGATAACTCCATACAAAGTGCAATTGGACTCAAAGAACGCCTTGGAAATAGCTTCCAAATACGATGTGATACTGGATTGTACTGACAATGTACCTACTAGGTACTTGCTTAGCGACCTTAGCTGTCTAATTAAGGTAAGTGTATAATTATCAGTGATCGGCGTAGGTAGGTAGTGCTATTGTTACGCGCCAGAATTAATTCCGGGTACATAACGATATTAATTACTACTGGCGCCATCTAGTATTGAGTAGCAGAACTAGTAGAGTCAAGATCCTTCTGTTACGGCGGGTCATTTCTCGTCTAAAGTGATTCCTAGGAAAACCTTCTGATTAATTAACTCCAGTCTTTCTCCATTCAATATGATGTCACATTCGCTACTTTTAACATTTGGTAAAGTAAATCTAATACATTGGTTTTTTTTTTCATTTAGTACCAAGTTGTTTGCCGTAAACTAAATGTCCGTACGTGGGGTGGACCCAGTGTTACCAGATTAAAATTATAAACTACCGTGTTGACAGGTTAGAATTACGGAGTTTCGGCTCCAAATTACCGTGCATAGATTTAAAAAATACCATGTAAATTACCGTGCAAAAAAAAGAGAAAATGCAATGATTTTTCGATATTTTTTATTTAAAATTTAGTCATCTAAAGATTGGATGGCATAAAATCCACACAGCTCGTTCCACTCCGGTGTATGGATTGCTGAGCAAGAATATTTCCTTTTATGGTGTTTGTTATCAACTTATTTCTTTTTTTTGTTTTAAAAATAAATGTTAAAAAATTTCATTATTATGCAACCAATTTTCATAAACATTGATTGTTTGAATGGACATGTAAACTAACACACTTTTACATTTAAACGTATTGTGATGAATAAAATATTTAGGGATTTCCCCGGTAGTAGTGAAGCGAAATAGCGGCGACTTGATGTTGCCATGACATATAGAGCTGGATTTTCGTTTCGTTCTACGTATCTTTTTATAAAATTAATACTTCTGAATAATTATTTACATGTTGACTGTCAAGGTAATCCTACTAATATTATAAAGGTGAATGTTTGTATGTTTGTTTGTATGTTTGTATGTTTGTATGTTTGTATGTTTGTATGTTTGTGTAACAATCAGGCAAAAACGGCTGAAGGGATTTGGATGAAATTTGGCACACATGTAGTTCTTATCCTGGAATAAAAAATAGGCTACTTTTTATCCCGGTAAGTGGCATGGATTAATGGAGACTGAGGAGGAAGTGGAAACTCAGAGCCGCTGCTGCCTTAGTACTTCAGATTCACAAGTACCAGGAGATCAAAAACATCAAGTACCAGGAGACCAGAAACATGTCATAGTATTTTAGGGCTGGTATAATTATGTAGGTAGGGTAGGTGTAAGGAAGGTGTAAGGAAGGTGTAGGGTAAGTGTAGGGTAGGTGTAAGGTACGTGTAAGGTAGGTGTAGGGTAGGGGTAGGGTAGGGGTAGGGTAGGGGTAGGGTAGGGGTAGGGTAGGGGTAGGGTAGGGGTAGGGTAGGTGTAGGGTAGGTGTAGGGTAGGTGTAGGGTAGGTGTAGGGTAGGGGTAGGGTAGGGGTAGGGTAGGGGTAGGGTAGGTGTAGGGTAGGTGTAAGGTAGGTGTAGGGTGGGTGTTTTCTGAGTAAAAAATTTACAATACAAATCAGGAAATCTTGCTATTTCCGATATTCACGCGGGCGAAGCCGCAGCTGGTAGAAGCTAGTTCTTAATAAAAATACCGTAGAAAAGTACACGGTAGTGAAACATTACCGTAGTTTTAGCCAAAAATACCGTGCATCTACGGTAATTACCGTGTATCTGGTAACACTGGGTGGACCCCTCTTCGACGAATAGAGGCAAAATTACAAGTTTTTTTTTTTAACATACTTATTCTTCATTACAGCGTCCCCTAATATCGGGCAGCGCTCTCAAAATGGAAGGACAGCTAACTATATACGGATACAGGAGTGACACTCATTCCAGTGAGAAGGTAAGCAGAATATTAAGTATCACCTGCCAAGACTTTATTTTATTATTGAAAGGCACGCGCTTGACCACTATCTCACCTGATGGTAAGCGATGATGTGGTCGAAGATGGAGCACGCTTGCCTAGAAGTAACCTATTCACTCTTGACTTAAAGACTCCCAGGTTGTAGCTATCAGGAAACACATACTCAGGCAGGGAATTCCAGTTAGCTGTACGCACAATGAATGTGTTCCTAAAACGCTTTGTGCGTGTGGGTGGGATCGTATCGCCGTAAGTCTTGTGGTCCGATGATGGAACGGGCTTGGCGGAATAAAACTATGCAATTCCATCGCACACTCCTCAAAATGCAACCGATAGAAAACCGACAGGCTATCAACTCGGCGTCGATGCTCAAGACTTTGGAGCTTCGACTCGACGAGCCTATCATTACTTCTCCCAACTATGTCAGGGTCGGCTTCCAGTCTTACCGGATGCAGCTGAATACCAGTATTTTACATGGAGCGACAGCCTACCTGACCTCCACAAAGTGGAAACTGGATAACACATTACACCTTTTTTTTTAAGATGGGTTGTTATGAAATGACTCCTTCCGGATGGAACGGGAGGGAGTGCCAGATTCTTACTGACTAAAACCAATCCGTGTTCCTCCAAATATGAGTTTGTATGTTTGTAAACGAACCCAGGATACAGGAAAAATTCTTAGTGTGAGGAAATTTAAAAAAAAAAACTGCGCCATGCTCTGGAGCAACACATATAAAGACCTTGAAAAGACTTAAAGACCACTTGAAATGTATATTATCGTTTTGTCTTCAGGGTGTAACATACCGAGGTCCTTGCTACCGCTGCGTGTTCCCCACGCCACCGTCTCCTGATGCTGTGGGCTCCTGCTCAGCTCATGGCGTTGCGGGACCAGTTCCTGGTGTAATCGGTAACTGAATATGCATTTAAAAGCGAAAACACCATCCACTTCGGATCAGTCGTTTTTGAGAAAATCGTGGACATACAAACATACGGATAGAATACAGAACCGCCTTTTTTGATGTTGGTTGAATACAAAATTATTTTTTACCAAAAGCTATGTATGTATGCAACTATACAACGTGTATACGGAATAAACGCAATGCCTCTTAAATTTAACATTGAAATCGCGAACAAAAAATCGACTGCCCCCTACATTTAAGTGAGCGTAACTTGACAAAATGTACTGAAAAGCTGTTTTTTTTCGCGACTTCGGTGTTGGTCCCATAGTAAAAGTTGTTCATAATGATGAGTACAATGACCCCTTAAGAGGCATTGCGTTTATTTTGTTACACACTTTATTTATGTTTGTTCCTTTGTGGCGCTCTAGTGATCAAACGCGTGAGCCGATTTCGATGATTCTTACGTCAAACATCATCTGCCTAGCCTTTTCCCAACTATATTGGGGTCGGCTCCCAGTCAAACCGGATTCAGCTGAATACCAGTATTTTACGTGGAGCGGCTGCCTAACAGACCTCCACAACCCATTAACTGGGTAACACGGTACTTCTTGGCAAGACTGGTGTCAGATTTTTCTGGCTTCTGACAATCCATAACTGCCAAAGATCTACATATGGCAGCCGGGACCAACGGCTTAACGTGCTCTGCGAGGCACGGAGGAGTCTCGGTATGTTAATATGGTCACCCATCCACAGACCAACCTCGGCAAGCGTTGCTTAACCTTGAAGATTGGTCTGGGCGGCTGTTATAATTTAGCCACGAGCTCCTCCTCTCTCCTCTCTATGATTCTTACGTCAAACGATTAGCGTCATGCGAGTGTCATGTCATGACAGTAATCAAATTTAACCTCAAAAAACATTTGAACAATGTCCTTTCATTTATCCTCTCAAACAAACCATCTGATCAATTGACTGCTGCCCTGCGTATCGCGGGTTCGATTCCCGCACGTAACAAATATTTGTATGGCCTACAGATAGTTGTTCCGGGTCTGGCTGTTTGTGTTTGTGAGTTTATATGTTTGTAAACTAACCCACGATACAGGAGAAATACCTAGTTTGGGGCAACGTTTAAAAAAAGCGGGTAAATGAAAGCATCTTAAAAAATAATCATAGCTTATATAAATATTTATCTACACTCACAACGTAATGTTCCAAATATGAGTTCAAAAACGAATGCATAAACATGTACTTTTTTTTCGTGGATAGGTAAAATTAAAAAAAAAAATCCATTACAGTTCAACATTTCCCTTCGATTTTTAAACACCTGCATCATAAAATAACTTTTTAATTTTTATAGCACACTTTTACTTTTTAATTTATTGGCGCGGGCTCATTGACTAAAGTCAATGAGCCAGCTTTTATCCTTGTCTATGGACGCGCGCGCTGCGCAGTCATTCCAATACGCAATGAGAATATCCGCCTTATTGGAATAAACTATTTTCCACTTACTTTATTTCAACTGTATGAGTGAAGATAAAATAGTGTATGCAACCGCATATAATTAGGTATTAAAACACTCGTGTGATGCTATTATCACACTCGGCTATGCCTCGTGTGATTTATCACACGAGGCATAGCCGAGTGTGATAATAGCATCACACGAGTGTTTTAATAACCCCTTTTATATGGTCGTTGCATAAACTACTATTATTCATATTATTTACATCATTCCATTGAAATATATAATATAAAATATTTCATATAATAATAAGCTGAGTATACTTTGTATATACACACAAATATAATCTCGAAGTGAAAGGTGCGCAAAGGAACGTAACGCCTCACTTTTAGTTAACGCTCGATTTTACTCCTCATAAAATTTTCATACCGCGGGCTAAATATGAAAATCGTTTCTTAAGGAGTAAACTCCAAGATGCTGTATTAATTTATCAATATTTTCTACACAGGCACTCTACAAGCGATGGAGGCTCTCAAATACATCTTAGACATGTCCCCACAAAAGTTGTTAGTCGAGAGAATGTTCATTTTCGATGCTGAAGACATGGTGCCTAAAACTGGTAAGTAAGCAGGGGGTCGAGTCGGCTATTGCAATCGTGTCTTAATGACCGGTCAATGATCGATTTTTGACGTATAACGTCAAACTTATGACACATTTCCCATACAAAAACTGTCAAAGTTGTCAAATATTCGATCAATGACCGGTCATTGAGACACGATTGCAATAGCAGACTCGAGCCCCTGTTACATTGCTTGCAAGTATGTAAGCTAAAGAGATTTGAAGTGGTTGGGGGTCGAAAGTGGCCCGAAATGGTTTGTGTAATATACAACGTGTAACAGAATAAACGCAATACCTCTTAAGGGGTCATTGTACTCATCATTATGAATAACTTTTACTATGGGAGCAAATCCGAAATCGTGAAAAAAAATCAGCTGTTCAGTACATTTGTCGAGTTATGCGCGCATAAATGTATGGGGCAGCTGAATTTTTTTCATGATTTCGGATTTGATCCCATAGTAAAAGTTGTTCATAATGATGAGTACAATGACCCCTTAAGAGGTATTGCGTTTATTCTGTTACACGTTGTATAACGTACGGCCAGTGTGTCGCCTTTTCGCTTTGCGAAATTGGTATAAACTCCTGGCAGGAACTATCAGAACACAAAAAAATAACTATTTTCTTGGTCCGTACACAACCTCTTGACCGTTTTACGGCCGTCCCAATCTTGATCCCGATCCTGAACGGCCGAGTTTGTGTCCTTCACCACACAATCCTCACCTTGGATTGGTTACAGACAAGGATCGGGATCAAGATTGGGATTGAGATATATTATAGAAAGCGGCCGTTAGTCTTGTGATCCCTCTATACAGGGTGTTCGAGAAGTGCGTAGTCATATTTAAGGGTGATGTTGGGTAGCTGATAAACATTAAGGAAAAAATATCAAAACATAAAAAATGACTTTTTACAAAAAAATCGACAGAAGAAATGACTTTTCAAGCAGTCTGATGCAGTTCGTGACATCAAATCTGTGATTGAACTGAAATAAATGCCATCAACTGTAACAAACTGCTTGTAAAGTCATTTTTTTCGGAACTTTTTAGTTGTTTTTTCTGGTGGTTTTTTATATTTTTTTTTTTTGCTATTTTTTCTCAAAGTCAATGTCAAAGTCAAAGCATTTATTTCAATTAGATCATTTACAGGTACTTTTGAATTGTCAAGGTCGGTCGGTCAAAAAGATGAAGCTATTTGCACGTTCCAAAGCGTAGATCTCTACGGAGAAGAACGTACAAGAAACTCCACGGACACGTTTTTAAAAATAATATTTTGTTACAAAATTATGGTTACATCATTCATATTGAAATTATACATAAATGTGAGAACGATGTAAAAGACGTGCAGGATAAAAGAGTCCGGAGTAAAAAAGAAACAATTAAAATAAACCATGGCAGCCGAGAGATCGGAGAACGGACGCCGTCAGCTGAGACCAATCTCAGCTGACGGCGTCCGTTCACGAACATGACGCATACGCTAGACGTATACGCTTCTTTTACATATATCAGCTACCCAACATCATCCCTAATAAATATAACTAACCCTGTATAAATTGTTATAAATCTGTTTCAGTACGACTCCGTAAACGCAACACCATGTGCGCAGCCTGCTCAGACAGCCCGACTATCACGCATCTAGTGGACTATGAAGCTTACTGCATGGCACCCGCTAATGACAAGGTAACTTTGATACATTTTTTTTTATGAGCCAGTATTGTCGCACTGCTGGGCAAACCTACCCCATATCGTTCCAGACATTGTTTTTTAGCCCCACCTGGAACCATCCCTCGTGGTGTGCGTGGTGTGCGTCGTGGTTAAAATCTCGACGTAGTTACTGATCTCGGAACATGATCCGCAGATCAGATCTAAACGGTGCAAGGTTCTAACTAGCGCCTCTAGTGTCAAAATTGTGAAGCTGTCTAAGAACGACACTTTGACAGTTTTCAAACAGCGTTGCCAACGTGTGGGGAATTCCCCAAACTGCAGGGAATCTCAAGTTGATTGGAGATCTCAATTTGACTTCGATTGTAAACGCTGCAAGTGTCGTTCTTAAGTAACTTCTAAATTTCGCCGCTAGAGGCGCGCGCGTAATCTTTGCATCGCCAATTGATTTTGATCGTGGAACGCGTTCGAGATTGACTGTGTACGTGCGGTCCTAGGATTTATGGACCGAATTCGGTCGGTAGGCGATCGGTAACCATGTCGAGACTTCCCGCCCAGGTCATCTTGCTACCGCTTTCTGGGCCGGCCTTGGCGTTGCCGTTCATCCTCTGGCACCCATTTCGTGGAGACTTTTGCTTGGCAGTCATCATTCATGCTGCCAATGTCAGTTCCATATCTAATTTACAAATATCAATGTTTGTTTGTTTTGAAGAGCTCGTAGCTAATAACAGCCGCACGGGTCGATCTTTAAGGTTAAGCAACGCTTGCCAAGGTCGATTCGTGGATGGGTGACCCTTCATAACATTCCGAGACTTCTCCGTGTCTCACCATGCACGTTAAGTGTTGACGTGAAATGTTGGTTTTGGCTGTCATTTATACAGGGTGTTCAAGAGTGCGTGGTCATATTTAATGGTGATGTTGGGTAGCAATATACATTAAGAAAAACATAGCACAACAAAAAAATAAACTTTTTTTTTCAATTTTTGTATCGGAAAAAAGATTTGGTCTGTGGATGGGTGACCATATTAACATACCGAGACTCCTCCGTGCCTCGGAAAGCACGTTAAGCCGTTGGTCCCGGCTGTCATTTGGAGATATTTGGTAGTCGTTACGGATTGTCAGAAGCCAGAAAATCTGACACCAGTCTTGCCAAGAAGTACCGTGTTACCCAGTTAATGGGTTGTGGAGGTTTGGTAGGCAGCCGCTCCACGTAAAATACTGGTACTCAGCTGAATCCGGTTTGACTGGGAGCCGACCCCAATTTGGTTGGGAAAAGGCTAGGCAGATGTATCGGAAAAAAGACAAATAAGTTCCGAAGAAATGACTTTTCAAGCTGTTTGTTATAGATGGTGACATTTACTTTCGTTCAATCACCGATTTGATGTCACCAAACTGCATCAGACTGCTTGAAAAGTCATTTGGTTTGTTTTTATGTTGGTTGATTTTTACCACACTTCTGGAACACCCTGTTGAGTTTGGACAGTCGTTACAGATCACGAGTCAGAAGCCAGAAACTCTGTCACCAGTCTTGTCAAGGGGTACCGTGTCGCTTATTTGGTTGGTTAGGCGATATACAATCCGGCGACAGTATGCGAACGGACGACGCCGCATGTATTCATTATACCTACATACGGCGTTGTCCGGTTACCGTAACGAATTACACAAAACTCTTGCGACATTCAACGTGTAACAGAATAAACGCAATACCTCTTAAGGGGTCATTGTACTCATCATTATGAACAACTTTCACTATCTGTCCAACACTGAAATCGACTGCTCCATACATTTCTGTGCGCATAACTCGATAAAATGTTCTGAAAAGCTGTTTTTTTTTTATTAGTGATGGGTTTGCTCTTGACTCTAGTCAATGTCAGATATGACAGAGACAAAGTCTACGATGGAGCGAGCTTACCCAGAAGGAGCCTGTTCACTCTAACTTTGAAGAGATTAGGGTTGTTAGGGCAGAGAGTTCCACTCTTTTGCTGTGCGCATTATAAAAGACGTTTGGAAACGCTTAGTGCGAATTGGTGGAATAGCTACAAGGTAGGGATGGTAAGATGCAGTACGTCTGGATGTCCGATGGTAGAAGGGGGCCGGTGGGATGAGGTCGTGGAGTTCTTGGGAACACTCACCGAAGTACAATTTGTAGAAGACCGATAAGCAGGCAACCTTACGGCGATGAGCCAAGCTATGTAGCTTGGCATCCACCAGTTTTGCGTCACCGATGAGCCTCTTAGCTCTGCGTTCCACCGAGTCAAGCGCGGCAAGCTGATACTTAGCTGAGCCATCCCAAAGGTGGCTACAATACTCCATGCAGGATCGGACTTGTGCTTTGTAAAGGGTTAAAAGCTGTCCAGGCCTGAAGTATCGCTTCACCCTATTTAGGATACCCAGCTTTTTGGCCGCAATTTCTTTTCGCGAGTTCGGTGTTTGTCTCATAGTAAAAGTTGTTCATACCTAATGATGAGTACAACGACCCCTTAAGAGGTATTGCGTTTATTCTGTTACAAGTTGTACGTACTAACTTGAATTCTTCGTCGTGTGGGTAAGGTCTAACGACCCCACACACCCTAGTGTCAGAGTTTCTAAACCGCCTCAAGGGCCTGACATGGTTCTACGACCGACTAACTTGAATAATATGGTACTTGTTTTTTTTTTCTGATCTTTCGATGAAGGGTTGGTATGTAAGTGTCTTTTTTAAATAGCATCCTATACAACTTATTTTACAAGTAGCTTTTTGAATCTCGGACTTAGTGCATGTGAGGTATTTCGAGTAAACATAGCCATGTTATAGACATGAATTAAAAATTATAACGTATATTTTGTTTTGTCTATCAGTATAAGGCTAGTCTTAACCGTGCTAGCCAGGGTTGCGGAATTGTTCGAGAGAGTTACCGCGGCCCTGGAACGCAAAGGGCATTTGGAGGAGCACGAATGGGTTTTAGTCAGTAAGAGTCTGACACTCCCTCCCGCTCCGCCCAGAGCGGCAGGAGTCATTTGATGATTACCCATCTAAAAGCACGCCACCTGTAGCGTAGACCCTGTGCTCTTAGGGACCGTTCAAGTATTTCGTTACCCTGAACCCTCCCCGGGTTGAAAATTATTAAAATTCTGCTTTTTTATGGATAGGAAATCATCAAATGACTCATCCCGCTCTGGGCGCAGCAGAAGGGAGTGTCAGACTCTTACTGACTAAAACCCATCCGTGTTCCTCCTAGTGCCCTTTGCTTTCCAGGGCCGCGGTAACTCTTTCGAACATAATCCGCAACTCAGGCAACCTCCCTTCCCCCTTGTCAGTAATAGTAACCAAAGCTTCTACCCCCTCTCCTATGCTTACGTAAACATTGGTCAAAGCGCAGTAGGTACCTCTTTACCCTACTTCGATTATTTCTACTTAACTATGGACCACAGCATGAGAGCAACAATAAACTATTTTGGCAAATTTCTGAAATGATACAAGAATTTTAGAAATAGGAAGGGAAGAAGGGGAACGGGGTAATGAGAGAAATAAATGTTGCTGACGTAATCACCATTCGACCCCATCATCATCATATCAGCCGAAAGACGTCCACTGCTGGACATAAGCCTCCCCCAGGAGGATTTGCCATAATCGGCACGCTTGTCAGGCGGGTAGGGTATCGCAGTGTAGCTGTAGCAATGTACCTACAGAGAATGCTGCTGCCCATTCTCTGGTGAGTCCCTTAGTCGCCTCATACGACACCCATGGGAAGTGATGGGATGGTGCTATTCTTTTACGTTCGACACCGTATGGAACATTCGACCCTTTGGTGCATACGTAATACTTGAACTGTTCCAGCCAGTGGTTCGTATGTTCATAAGGTTTAATATTCTAATAAAAATGTATGAGACATCGACCTTGAAGTGATTGTCCAGTTTAACTGGCCGCTTTGTTAAACTGTCCTTTAAAAAGTTTCTGTTACATATTGTTTTTCCCTTAGAAGGGGTAAATAACTGCGGTTTTATGTGATTAAACGATGTTTTAAGAGCGGATTTCACCAATGAAACTGAACGCGATCAGTGGCCCTACCATGACGTGTTAAAGCGTGAGTCGTTCGAGCGAGAAAGAGCTATATAGGGTGTATAGCTCCATCCTCCTTCTTTGCCGCAGTACTTACATCTAAACTGCGTTCAAGAGCTGTCAGTGTCAATATTCCATAGAAAAATAATGACACTGACAGCTCATAAACGTGGTTTATTCGCTGATCGCGTTCAGTTTCATTGGTGAAATTGGCCCTAAGCCATTTTAGACAGTTAAAGTTAAAATGTGTGTAAAAGAAAATCAAAACTGCGAATGTTTAACCGGTTGGGCCTGAACTGTTAAACGTCAACATTCAATAAAATACTTTGATTAAGTAATAATAGAGTTTTAAAACGCGTCAATCGTGTGGCACACCGGTGTGCCAGACGCGCCGGACCGGGGTAAGTTTATGTTCAAAATTAATGGGTTTTAAACATTTTCATCTTTGGTTTATTTTGGTTTGTTTTTCAATATTTTTTTGCAACATTCGCGGTGTTGAGATTATTGTATGGGCTTCTTTTTGTTTTATACTTACTCTGTCATTTTACTCTATGCATTTTTAACTCTTTCATTTACGTTTGCCGTTTACGGCAGCCACGTAAAATACTGGTATTCAGCTGAATCCGGTTTGACTGGAGGCCGACCCCAATATAGTTGGGAAAAGGCTAGACAGTGATATTCGTTTGCCGTTTATAAAGATATAGATTAAAGTCCCATGAACACGGAAAAGTACAAACTATTAAATATACAACGTGTAACAGAATAAACGCAATACCTCTTAAGGGGTCATTGTATGCATCATTATGAACAACATTTACTATGGGAACAACCCCGAAATTGCGAAAAAAAATCAGCTGTTCCGTACATTTTGTCGAGGTATGCGCACAAAAATGTATGGGGCAGTCGATTTTTTTTTCGCGATTTCTGTGTTGGTCCCATAGTGAAAATTGTTCATAATGATGAGTACAGTGACCCCTTAAGAGGTATTGCGTTTATTCTGTTACACGTTGTATGTCTGCGGCATAATTTACAAGTAATTTGTTTTGTTCATTTATTTATTTATTTTAAAAAGAAGCCCATTCGTCCTAGTACTTTAATTCTTCCACACTTTCACTATTGACTTTATCACTACCTCTTCTCTTCTCTTCTTCCACAGAAGAAACAAGAGTCCCGCCTTAAATCGAAAAGAAGAAAACAAGAGAAGGAAAAACGAATGACAGGACAGAGCTACTTCGGCTTCAGAACCATGACAGAAGGAGAAAAGAAGACTTGGGTACAAGACGTACCCAAGTCTGAAAGAAGAATAGGAACTCCTTGTAAATCAGAACTCTGCGCGAAAAGTAACACACGCTACTGCAATAAACTATCAGAATCTGACAGAAGGGAAATCTTCTATCAATTCTGGCAGCTAGAATGGACAGAAAAGAAGAAATTTGTCAGGTCTTTGATAGATTCTGTTCCAGCGAAGCGTAGAAGAACGTGTCATAAGGGTACCGCTTCAAGGAAAGGCGACTCGAAACGATATCATTTAGTTCTGAATTCAGAAAGAGTTCCTGTATGCAGAGTAACCTTTTTAAATACTTTAGGTGTTAAAGAAGCCATGGTAAGGTGCTGGCTGGTGAAAGAATCGAAGCCTAGATCCCAAAAAACTCCTTTGAAATCGCAAAATGTAGTCGAATACATAGATAGTCTACCGAAAATTGACCCAAAATGCCAGTACTGTGCGACTTTGAACTCTAATGTCAAATATATAGATTGTAATGTCAAGAATCAGTTTCAATTATACAGTATTTACGTTAAAGAGATGAATGAGAAAGGAATAAATCCTGCGTCAAGGAAAACGTTTGCTAAAGTATTGACGAGAAAAAATTTAAGAATTTTTAAACCTAAACACGACAGAGATATTTGTGATTTGGTTAAGCAGCACAATAGTATTAATTTTAGTTTTCGAAATGATAAATGTGATGGGTATTATTATGACGTTGGGAATTTGAATGAGCAGTGGCCCTCATAGGGTACTGTGTCATATTTGGAACATTATATATTTCTTGATTGGTAGAAAATAAAAAAGAGTTGGAGTGTTACCACACTACTCTATTGTAGACAACAGATACATTTGCAATAACGGTCATTGACCCACCTACACAGTTATTGACATACTTAATTCTCGTAAGGTTCCTACTGTGCCACATTTGGAACGATGTATTTTTTGATTGGTAGAAAATAAAAAAGAGTTGGGTTGTTACCACACCATTTTATAGTAGACACCAGATACATTTTGCAATAACGGTCATTGACCCACCTACAGTTATTGACATACTTAATTTCGAAAACAAAAATCCTTACTTCCATACTGTCCTCGGCTGTCCCATTTCAAAACACAGTAAATGCAAAATCTGCTCTTTTTTACGGTCCTGTTGCATTTTTTATCACTTTTAATTTTCTTCTTTTAAATGTTATTATTAACTGACTCTTATTATTAGCTCGTGGCTAAATTATAACAGCCGCACGGAACAATCTTCAAGGTTAAGCAACGCTTGCCGAGGTTGGTCTGTGGATGGGTGACCATATTAACATACCGAGACTCTTCCGTGCCTCGGAAAGCACGTTAAGCCGTTGGTCCCGGCTGTCATTTGTAGATCTTTGGTAGTCGTTATGGATTGTCAGAAGCCAGAAAATCTGACACCAGTCTTGCCAAGAAGTACCGTGTTACCCAGTTAATGGGTTGTGGAGGTCGGGTAGGCAGCCGCTCCACGTAAAATACTGGTATTTAGCGGAATCCCGTTTGACTGGGAGCCGACCCCAATATAGTTGGCAAAAGGCTAGGCAAATGATGAAATCTTATTATTAATATAATTATTTTCTTACAAATTCGATTTTTCAATCAATCTAGACTGTAAACTTTTTTCTTTTAAGGCGAATTTGAAAAAACCTAAGAAATTTGTTAGTTATTATGTTTTGAAATGGGGCAGCCGCTAGCCTAGCCGTAGTACTTCCCTACATTATAAATGCGAAAGTAACTCTATCTGTCTGAATGTCTGTCTGTCTGTTGTTGTTGTCACCTTAAAACGAATGAACGGATCGTCATGATATTTGTTAGATATATAGCCTGGCTCGGATATGGAGAAGGACCTGTTACACGTTGTATAAATTGTCGATCGATGTCGAATTATCAACTTTTACTATAGATCGACTGGTTTGGTCTCTCATAGGAATTTATTAACGAACTAGCTTCGACCGACTTCGCCCGCTTGTTACTCGGAAATTATCCTAATGGATCCTCTCTCGATAAAACATATTGGAAATTAATATATTGAATTTAATATAATTAGAATCTCTTATCATAGACTGACGAATTGTATTAAAATAAAGTGTAAAGTTATTATTTTAATGAATATTTTTTACATTAAATTTTGTAAATGTTACTGTGGTTTTATTTCACTGCCTCATCCAAGAGTTGAATTAGTTATATTCAATTTGCACACACACGTACAAACGGACCGAATGAGTCGATGCGAAACGAAGTCCCTAACTCTTCTTTCTGCTACATACAATTACCCAAAAAATATAGCAAAATATTTATTTTTGGCCCATCATGCTTCAAAATTTCTTTAACTCGAAATCAACCTTTGGACCCCAATTCATCGGGGTCAGACTCGTTGCAAATCAGCTCTAGTATGATTCCGTGCTTCGAAAGGCACACGTATAAGCCGGTGGTCTCGACCGCCAAATGGCCCACGTACAAACGGACCGAATGAGTCGATGCGAAACGAAGTCCCTAACTCTTCTTTCAGCTACAGACAATTTCCCAAAAAATATTGCAAAATATTTATTTTTGGCCCATCATCTGCTTCAAAATTTTGTTAACTCGAAATCAACCTTTGGAGCCCAATTCATCGGGGTCAGAATCGTTGCAAATCAGCTTTAGTATGATTCCGTGCTTCGGAAGGCACGTCTAAGCCAGTGCTCCCGACCGCCAAATGGCGGTCGTCAAACCATGTCAGAGGCCTTTGAGGCTGCTTAGAAACTCTTACACTAGGGTGTGTGGGGTCGTTAGACCTTACTGCCCACACGATAACCAGCGCTCAGTGACCAGTCACCCTGTATTGTAATGATTAGCATTATTAGCTCCAAAATACAGATCATTGACGTGGCTCAGTAGGCTGCCCAGCTTAAATGGGACTGGGCTGGACATGTCTCCCGCATGCCCATCTAGCGGTGGGCCAACAAAACACAAAATTGGTGCCATCAAATCGCAGCAGACCACGAAGGCTATAGCGGGACGACTTGGATGTCTTACTGAGGAATCGGCAAGAGGTGGCACAGAACTGGGGAGGCTTTTGCCCCACAGTGGAGCAGTTTAGGCTAGGAACATTTTAGGTCAAATAGTCTTTCCATAGTGTTAGATAATCAGTCTACTTAACCACTCAAACCTATCTTTGTTTCCATGTAGTGCAACCAGGGGTTGTCCTTAAGTGCACTTACGTAGCGCATACATGGCAGTGATTGGCTCATTCCATTTCCCAAGTGCCTAACGGGGTCTCTGCGGATTGGCTTCGGTCTCTCGTATCTTAAGGTCACCCCAGGGTCCCGACTTCCCGAGATATAGTGTCAAAGATATTTTAAAAATAATAATAACCAGCAACCCACCCCGGCTACGCACAGGTAGCAACCCCATATACATGTCGCAGCCATCTAGCTAAATCAGCCATTTCATTAAAAGTTTAGCCTTTTCACTGAACTACGCCGTTTAATCAGCGACCTAAGTGACATGAACAAGTCATTAAATTACATTTTTTAAATTATTATTGGTAAGCGATTATGTGGTCGAAGATGGTGCAAGCTTGCCTAGAAGTAACCTATTCACTCTTGACTTAAAGACTCCCAGGTTGTAGCTATCAGGAAACAGACTCTGGCAGGGAATTCCACTCCTTAGCTCTTTGTATAAGTTCCCACTCGGCATGGTATTTTTCGAGATCTTCGACAATCATCGTCACGTTTTAGCCAATTTACACGAAGCCTTAATTAATTATACACGTAAACCTTCCTCATGAATTATTCCGTTCATTGGTGAAAACCGGTTGGAAACGGCTTGATAAATGGGCTAGCTCTTGACCTTGATCACGCCTGAAGGAAAGCGATGGATGAGGCCTTTGTTGGAGCGAGCGTGCCTAGATGATGCCTTGAGGCATTGGTACTGCCACGCGTCGACGAAACACAGCAGGCTTGCTTGACGCCGGACTCCGGTGGGAGGGTGGTCGCGAAGCAGGCCCTACCACTGCAAGGGAAGTATTGGCCAGTCTTGTAAGGTGTTAGGTGAGACTGTCCAGGATGCACCGAGCGCTCGGTTCAGTTGAGTGTCTGATGGAACAAATTGCGCTAAACGAGGAGGCTCCAAATGCATGTTTCATAATATGTAGTGATGATAATAACATTGTAGGTTTGTAGTAAGTGTACTTTTTAACTTATTAGAGACCACAGCATGTTAAATTTTTTTTGGACTCTAAATATTATATGTTTAAATTGCATGCCTTGTTATGAGCGGTTACTTCTCACGGTGTTTCATATTAACTTTAAAGTTAAGTCTAGAAAGTTTATATTAGACATCTCTTGGACATGAATAAACCGGGTTTTGATGTCGAAACTTATTACCTATAAGCACGAAATCTAGGCAAAAAAAAAATTTTAGAGACATTTTCTATGGACCAAACTCTTTTTCGAAAATATACTTTTATCGTTTGTATGCGTATTAATTTTAAGTAAAATCTGGTCATTCGTTCTATATGGACTTGAAAGTTTGTGAACCTTAGCGTGACCAATATTTTTACATCTAGAATAAGCATTACATAAAGTCCTAAAAATAAACACCAACCCTTCAAAACAGTACCCCTAAAACTCCATTTTTCTCCCCAGGAATTGGATCTCAAAATCCTCCCAAAACGAAACCGGATATCAGCGCCAGAGGTCTCCGAACTCCTCAAAACGAAAGAACCAGTATACATAGTAGATGTACGAGCCGACTCCGAGTTCCATATGTGTCACATAATGGGCGCAAACAACTGGCCTATCGATGGGCTGAGTGGCGACGCTTTAGAACGACTACTGCGGAGTGTGGAGCAGAGTCCAGCGAGTGGTGAGTAGTTGCAGAGTTCCATATGTGTCACATAGTGGGCGCACACAACTGTCGACGTACTGAGTGGCGCCGCTCAAGAGCGACTGATATGGAGTGTGGAGCAGAGTCCAGCGAGTGGTGTGTAGCTGCAGAGTTCCATATATGTCACATGGTTACTGTCACCTGGCCCGTGGGTGTGAGAACTCACTAACCGTGCTACAGTAAATTTATGGGATATATAAGTTAGGGAATAAGTTGAATTAAACAAGTACCATACTATACAATACAAAGTTTATTAATATCAAACCATAAGCAGGTACTTACATCAAATACATAGGTTTATTTCCTTATCCCTAAACCCTGTAGCGCAATTCCAATTCTGGAACACCCCGTCTCCGTACCAAGGTGTACCAGAGTGGGAAAATGTGCATGAGAAATAAAATATATAAATACTCTTAGGGTCGCTTGAATGGATTCGTGAGGTGAACCGCTAGCAACTTCTAGCTCAACCGAATAAGTATTTATGGATATACTAGGTGTGCTTGGTGCAGAAAATATACATGTTATAATATGCTCTAAAGTATAGCAAGTAGCAACCATTCAATTACCTAGATCTTTCTATCCTTAGTGAACAGAAAGTTCACACACTCTCTCTCAAAATATAACTTGACATAAAGTAACTTCTATTAGCATTAGCGAATCAGTCATTTAGCATTAGCAGACTATCAGATCAAGCTTTTAGCTTTAGCGTCATATAGTGTTTCGTTAGATATTTAGTCAGCGTTTACGTTAGCATCAAATAGCGTTAGATCTTTAGCAGATCAAAGACCCCTTGGCATCGGCTACACGTGACAAAACACGGGTAGACCACACGATGAGGTGTCCTGCGGGGAAGGATGTTGATCCGGAACGAAATATAACGAACGTCGTCTGTACCTGATGATTTCCATGGACGATGGTCGGATCATGTGTCTTACCACATGGGTCGGCACGCCATCCACCCTCGTCTGGTCTAACCTCAGCACACAACAAGACGACACGTCTCTCAGCGTCCGTCCTCAGGAACATAGGCTATTCAGGATATTCAGGCTATTCAGGCTAGTTAAAAGAGCCAGATCTGTAACAACACAATCCCCCTAATCAAAAACACGCACGAGAACCTCGGGAGGGAAACAGAACAGAAAACCACGTGGCTTATCTTACCTCGGGCAATTTCAGGATCGAAACCCACATACAGGGAATATTAGCAGCAACTCCATCGTCTGCGTCGGCTGCCAGCAACGAGTTCGCGATACAGCAGAAACCTCGTGCTTTTATGCCATGAGCTTATTTTCTGCCAGCGGCGGAGGCCCGGCGCACAGCCGTCCCCGCTCGCGGCTCCCAGATTCCTCCTGTTTTCAACCAGTCAACCTACCCACAATAGGTTTCAATAATCCATAGACAAATTGTCTATATCTTGTTCAAAACCAAATCACCATTTCAATTGTGACAAATTATAATTTATAAACATTAAAAAACCAATTCAATGTTTCATTGGGCACAATAATAAACTTGAAATTAATTCAGTTTATTTACTCCTTAATTTCCTGCGACTCAAGCGCCATCTCCTTGCTGAACGATGAGATATAAGATATGTCAATACTGACAAATCACTCAATCATAAGAGATGTCGCTAGCCGTCATGAATTCCAATTTTGCAACGTCACATTACCATATCGACGGTTAACCGCCAAGACCACCTAACTGACATATATTATCTTTTTTTTGGTTTACTCATATTTACATTCGTATCAAAGTTAGAAGATTTTTTGCGCCTCCTGTAAAATTTTGACATATTGAGTTAGGAGGTCTTGACGGTAAACCGTCGATATGTGTCATAAATTCGACCAAAAAGTAAAATCATAAGTTTGTTGCATACAACTTTACAACTCTATAATGGGATTAGCAAGCGCTGGATCTAAGAAGGTCTAGAATAAGTCCATATTGCGAGGTTTTTGATTTTTAAATCGTTTTCTCTTCTTCCCTCCAGTGATCTTCATCTGCCGCCGCGGCAACGACTCTCAGCTGGCAGCTAAGATGGTCCTCGACATGTTACCAGAAGAGCATCGGCACAAAGTGAAGGATATGATTGGTGGACTGCACGCATGGGCCTTTGATGTTGATACTACCTTCCCAGTGTATTAGAACGCTCACACTCACCCCCATAAATAGACACAAGTTCCCAATCTCGCCCCCACGAACTTCGAATCTTGCCCCCACGAGATCCCACACTCGTCCCCCCACGCCTCAATATCGTCCCCATTAACTCCAATTATCGCCCCCACGAACTCCCAATCTCGCCTTGATTAACTACCACACTCACCCCCGAAAACTCCCAAACCCTTCCCCATAAGCTTCCCCTCTCAATTCTACAAAGTCCTAATCTCGCTACCATAGACTTCCAAAGAAACCCCTACAATCTGCCACATAGGCCCCCAAGAACTTCCACACTAGCCCCCTCAAACTCTCCCCCACAAGCTCACTGCCGTCGTGGCAACGATTCTCATTCAGCTGGCAGTTAAGACGGTGCGCGACATGTTACCAGCCGGTCTATTCTGTCAACATCTCGCCGTGTACACTTAGGTGGAGTGAACGACAAGTGAGCTGTCATTCCATCTTGTCTGTATGGTTTGACAGCTCTTGTCGTTCACTTCGCCTAAATTTTCACTTCGACATGTCTACAGAATCGCATTGCAAAAGAGCATCGGCACAAAGTGAAGGACATGATAGGCGGACAGCACGCGTGGGCCGTTTATGTTAATAAAGTACTAACTTCCCAGTTTGCTAGAATCGCCCTAGCTATGTCCCAGAATCGCTCTCACAAACTCCCAGGCTTAGCCGTGCACAATTCCAGACTCGCCTCCGCAATTCCTACAAACTTCGAGACTCACTAAACTCCCACACTCATTTTCGCAAACTTCTTCATTTGCCTCCGTAAACTCCCAGATTCATATCCGCAAACTCAGATTCATCTCCGCAAACTCCCAGATTCATCTCCGAAAACTCCCTGACTCATCCCCGCAAATTCAGAGACTCAAACCCGCTAACTGCCAGAATCATAACCGCAAACTCGGGGAGTTTCAGTCATCCCCTCAAACTTTATTAGTTGCCCCCGCAAACTAAGACAAGAAGGCTAGGCAAATGATGAGTATTTAGTCTGTAAGTAAAGGTACTTAAATGATTCTATATATTTTGTTTGTTCGTTTTTATTATATTTTTTATAGGTATTTTATTTATAGAAACGATGAAAGTATGAATGTACGCACAATCAGCTGTAACGATAATATTGGAATTAAAATGGAAAACATAAAAAAAGGGTGTGATGGAAAAATAAAAAAAGTACCCAATTTTTTTGGAATTTTATATGCAAAATATTACAAAAACGTTTTGAATAGAAAAAGTAAAAAGATATTTCATACACGATTTTGTGACGGAGCTTGCTTCGCTCGCTTCTCCCGTATGAAAGCACGCTCCGCTCACTCATAATGGGCTCGCTTCGCTCGCTCGACTCAGGAGTCGGCTTTTTCTACTTGCATGTCATTTGACAGGGCTCACAAAACGAGCTTAACAGTTGATTAGAAAGAATCCCATTAGGTAATTAAATCAATATAAAGCGAGCTTAGGAAAAAAGAATGTACATCAAAATTGTTAGATAGCTTGGTTGCTAATTGATGGTGCTCTCAGAAAATTGTCTGTAAATTAAAATATGATTAACTTAAAATTGTATTTGAACTATGTTCCTTCATTTGTGATTGCATTTAATTGTAACTAGTGGTCGCCCAGTGGTCGACCATATTTTTTTTTATTAATTTAATGTATTTTTAAGCATTATTATACAAAAAATATTATCTTTCTGCACTCCTTCCCCATAAAAACTTTAACTGTGTTTAATTTCATACTCCGTCCGCGTGATTTTCGTAAAAAGGGGTACAAAGTTATTGCTTCACGCATAACGTGTAACAGAATAAACGTAATACCTGAAAGGGTTCATTGTAGGTAATCATCATTATAAACAATATGGGACCAACTTCGAAATCGCGAAATAACAATCAGCTGTTCAGTAAATTTTTTCGAGTTATTTATTTATTTACTATTCCTTTATTTCAGGCATCTATGGCCCATACAAAAAACAATACATAAATATTAAAAAAAACTATACTTATACATACAAAAATAATAACTTATAATAAACTAGGACACACGAAGTGACGGCGTCGAGTTACGCTGCGCGGTGTCGCGTCGCCTGCCGCGAAAACGTCAGGAGTTATGCGCACAGCCGGTCGATTCTGTCGACATCTCACGGTGTTCACCTAGGCGGAGTGAACGACAAGTGAGCTGTCATTCCATCTTATTTGTATGGTTTGACAACTCACCCGTTGTGCGCCCCGCCCAAGTGTTCACTTCGACATGTTTACAGAATCGCACTGCTGAAATGTACAGGATAGTCGATTTTTTTTAACGATTTCTGGTTTGGTCCCAAAGTAAAAGTTGTTCATAATGATGAGTACAATGACCCCTTAAGAGGTATTGCGTTTATTCCGTTACACGTTGCAGATAATAATTAAACAAATACATGATAAATTCTTACCCTCAAGTTATTTTTTTAAGGCCCCATTGCACTAACCAGAGTTATCTTTTTAACTCCTAGTTAGTTGCTAACCCGGGGCCTTTATAAATGAAATATTTGTTAGGTATTATACCACATACCCCTTTATAAATAAAATATTTGTTATAATACCGCATACCGCACCAACTAATTCTAAGTTAAATTTTTGGCGCAATAGGGGATATGCATGAGAAAATATTTATTATCTACGCAGTTTATCTTAAAATGTACAAAAATATTATACTAACAGTGAAAATAGAATTAAAATTGATCGAAAAACAAACGAGATATAACTATTTTAGACAAATATATCTGCCCCTTTCGCGGAAACGCTGTTTTCTATGGCGGACTTTGACGTCAGAGTCTATATCGGACTTCTCTTTCTAATTGTCAACTTTGAAGCTTTATAACTTCGTCGCCGATGAATGTATTTCAAAAATTATTTCATAAGACATGCTTTCTAGAGCTAATAAGTAATTTCATTTTACAAATAAAAAAATACATGCATATTCCTATTGGGCCTTAGAGGTTTACGTTAAATCCTGTAGATTTCATTATTAGGATAATATAGCAGTATCCAAAAGTTAATATTAAGCTCAATGTCAATCGAATTAACTACTAAGTAGAATAAGTAAATACAGTGAAATAAACACATTCCTTACAATATTTCAGTATGATTGTCATACATTTTAGAGAGAATTTAAACTGGGATGGACACAAAGCTAAATCAGACATCTGACAAGTGAAAAATACTGTTAATAATTTATTTATTTATTTAGCCCGTTAACTGGGTGAGATTAATCTTTATGACTGTATTACTTGATTCGTTTGGCTATAGGATGTCTCTCAACTCAGTGTGCCTTTTGGCAAAGGCCTCCTCCAGTAGTTTCCGTAGTTCCGAGGAGCTCGTGGCTAAATTATAACAGCCGCACGGACCAATCTTCAAGGTTAAGCAACGCTTGCCGAGGTTGGTCTGTGGATGGGTGACCATCTTAACATACTGAAACTCCTCCGTGCCTCGGAAAGCACGTTAAGCCGTTGGTCCCGGCTGTCATTTGGAGATCTTTGGCAGTCGTTACGGATTGTCAGAAGCCAGAAAATCTGACACCAGTCTTGCCAAGAATTACCGTGTTACCCAGTTAATGGGTTGTGGAGGTCTGGTGGGCAGCCGCTCCACGTAAAATACTGGTATTCAGCTGAATCCGGTTTGACTGGGAGCCGACCCCAATATAGTTGGGAAAAGGCTAGGCAGAGTCTCCTCCAGTAGTTTCCATTGCTTCCTGTCTTGAGCAACTCTCCTCCATTTGGGTCCCGCAGTAAGTTTCAGCTCATCTTCCCAGCGCATTTGTTGTCGTCCTCGACATCTCTTGCCATCTCTTTGTTATAATTTGGCTCCACTTTTCTTGTGATCTCAACATATGGCCGGTCCATCGCCATTTTTGGAGGTTTATTTTTTCCAGGATATCGGTTAATTCAATAAGTCAATAAGTACCTAAGGTGTAAAGGTCAAGCGATTTTGAACCTTACCCTGTGTGTGCAATCATTACGAAGGATGATTAGCGAGAGAACCTATACTGTTCAGGGTGTCTACTCTCTAAGCCCGCAGTCCGTAGTTTCGGCCTTAGTGTCGGGCGTTTTCTACTCCGTATCACCTACAGACTTACGATTCGTCCCGAACCCGAACTGAGAACAAGATCAAATCGTGTTGTCATTCATTCTTAGTTCGGGTTCGGGACTAATCGTAAGTCCGTAGGTGACACGGAGTAGAAAACGACCGACACTAAGGCCTAAACTACGGACTTCGGGCTTAGAGAGTAGGCCCCCTGCTCAGTTAGTTCACTGAACTCCATGTGTTGCGAGACCGGTGAGCCTACTGTGCAGGGGGTAGACGGTGAGTCTTATTTTATTTTATGGATGGGAAATCATCAAATGACTGCTGACGCTCTGGATGGAGCGGAAGGGAGTGTCAGACTCTTACTGACTAAAACCCATCGGTGTTCCTCCTAGTGCCCTTTGCTTTTCAGGGCCGCGGTAACTCTTTCGAACAAAATCCGCAACCCTGGCAGGAGACGGTGACGGACATCCCATAACCCCATAAGGTGTGTGAAAAGTGTTCACACACCTTATGGGGTTATCGGATGTTCAGCGAAAGCGGTTTCAGTAATGGCCCTTAGACTTTATAATCCCGGTTTAAATGCTCTGAAACATACAAATAGTTTAAAATAAATAAATGTATTACATTAAACACAATTTTGTCAGTAAAACTATAGCATTATGTTTAAGCAAATTCCTCAAATTAACTTACAGAATCTGAAAAATCTCGGAATATTTTCAGTAGTGTATTTGACTGTTTAATGTACTTAACAACTGTTTTTAATTACTACCATTTACAACGTTTAACAGAATAAACGCAAACATTTATGTGCGCATAACTCGACAAAAATTACTGAACATTTCCGGGTTCCCTTAATAAAAGTTGTTCATAATGATGAGTACAATGACCCCTTAAGAGGTATTGCGTTTATTCTGTTACACGTTGTATAAATGTAACCACACTCATGTAAAAATGTTGATTATTCTTCAATGCATGAAATAAAAGACACTTTGGTCAAAGCGCAGTAGGTACTTCCTTACCCTACTTCGATTATTTCTACTTAACTATGGACCACCGCATGAGAGCCTTAAGCAACAACAATATAATACTATTTTGGCAAATCTCTGAAATGGGATAGCAATTTAGGAAATAGAAAGGGAAGGAGAACGGGGTGATGAGGTAACTAAATGTTCTTGACGTTTTAGAGGTTATGCGGTACAGACAGTTAAGTCCCACATACCTCCGTTGAAAAGGGAGGATCCTCCGACCGGACGGTAGTTGTGTCCGGTGGGCAACTGCCCGATAGTTGATACGGGCTGCTGTACAATGTACATGTTCTAATCGCACTGTAAACTCTGATATCGCGATTCAGGATTTTGGTGATGTTAGTTCGCAACTGTCGGGATAGATGGCGCTGCGAGTCTCATTGTTGCGATGTAGATTCTGCTACGTTGATTTTTCCGCTTCAACATTATCAAAACAGCAGATACCCCCGTACCTCATGTCATAAAAAAATAAAGCTTTGCAAAGACCCCCCTCCCCCCTCTGGTGCTTACGTAATACTTAAACGGCCCATAGGGGAAGAGCCTCTCTATACTTTTTGAAAACAGTCAAATATACTATTTCAATATTCATAGAAATAGTCCTGTAAGTACCTACTCTTAAAATATTTCAAATCATGGTGTCGTCTGATAAGTAAACAACGATTTTATAATATTGTGTTGTGAAAATAAATTGATAAGGAAATTCTCTGTATTTTTTTTTAACCTATACTAAATTTCCCATTGCTTATTTCTAAACAATTGGTTACTTTTTTTTTGTTAAAAAAACATTGTCCCACACTAGGAATTTCTCCTGTATCTTGGGTGCGCTAACAAACATATAAACTCATACGCACAAACAGCCAGACCCAGAACAACGTGTCGTCAAATGGGAAATCATCAAATGATGAGTCATTTGATGATTTCCCATTTGACGACACGCTAGGTAGAGCGAGAGGGAGTGTTTTCTGTCAAATTAATAAGTTTGCTAAATGTATTTATGCTCAAATGTATTTGAAGCCATACGTATTTGAAACACTAATTAAAAAATACCTCAGCGTCAGGTATTTGAAACACCAATTACATTTTTAAGAAGTAAGTCAAATACAAATATCAAATAGGTAGGTATTTACTTACGTATTTGTATTTTAATTACAAGTAATTCAAAGACTGCCCAACCCTGGGTACATTATGGCACTTTGGGTAAATGTCCCTTACGTCAAAGCTGATACTTTCGGTATCGTTAGACTGCTTTTCATCCCGGGAATATCATGTTCCTTTGAGATAATTTCCGAAATTCAATCGGGCGAAACCGCTGGCAGAAGCCAGTATTTTTACAAAGAATTTACATTTTACTTATCACGATTATCTTGTTATTGTTTTATCAAACAAAGTAATATCAATTAGTTAATCGCTAAATAAAGAGCCATATTACTCATGTGTAGGTATTATTTTTAGAGCTGCCCACTAGACTTTTGAATATATTTAAAGTTATCGGACCTCATCGTGATTTAGAATGCAGCTTTAATGTAACCATCACGAAGATATCCGCAGCTTTTAAGAGCTCATCGCGCATTCAAAGCTGTTTAAAGTAAGCCTTTAAGAGCTCGTGAAACTAAGCCCAGCTTTTAAAAGCCTATCGCGAACTTTAGCAATGTTTATCGTGAACTTAAGCAAAGATTTTATGAACTAATTACGAGTCTTTCTTTATGCAGAGTCCATCGCAAAATTCAGCGCAGCTTTTAAGAGCTCATCGCGAAATCAAACGAAGCTTTTACGAGCCCATCGCAAAATTAAGCGCAACTTTCAAGAATCCATCGTGAAAGCAAGCGCAGCTTTCATTTGCCCATCGCAAAATTAAGCGCAGCTTTCAAGAACCCATCGCAAAACTCAGCGCAGCGTTCAAGTGCCCATCGCAAAATAAGGCGCAGCTTTTAAGAGCTCATCGCGAAATCAAACGAAGCTTTTACGAGCCCATCGCAAAATTAAGCGCAATTTTCAAGAACCCATCGTGAAAGCAAGCGCAGCTTTCATTTGCCCATCGCAAAATTAAGCGCAGCTTTCAAGAACCCATCACAAAATTAAGCGCAGCTTTCAAGTTCCTATCCCGAACTCAAACGCAGCCTTTAAGAGCCCATCAGAGATTAATATTCAGCGATTCGTTTATTAATAGAACTGTCTTCTTAAGTTCTCTAACCATTTAAAAAAAAAACTGTAGGTACATAAGGACATACGTATTTTCATAAATCTTTATCAAGGATACAACTAATATCGCGTGCTATAGATTAACTAGCAATCTAATCCGCAATTATCGACAAATTGTTTCAGATATCATTCAACGCTTCTGGATAAGATGAGATAAGTTAATACCAATACAATATATTTTGTTTTATTTGGTGTACAATGGCGGAGTTACGCGGTTGGGTGTTTTCGATATGTTTCATGTAAGTAATTGTTGTTTGTTTACTTGTTAATGCGTTTTCCACGCTTTGGAGCACGGGTTGATCTTAGGTTAAGCAACGCTTGCCGATGCCGATCGGATGAGTGACCATCTTAACATACCTAGAATGTTTTGTGCCTTGGATAGCACATCATGCACATGCATCTTTGGCAGTCATTACGGATTGTCAGAAGTCAGAAAATCTGACACCAATCTTCCCAAAAAGTTGTTTCCAAGTTAATAATAATCACTTTATTATCAGGCAACTGAGGCCCATAGATAAAATACACACAACTAAATTACAATAATATAATAAACTAATACATAATTATTAATAAAACTTATTACTATACATGTAAAGAGGAGCTCGTGGCAAAATTATAACAGCCGCACGGACCGATCTTCAAGGTTAAGCAACGCTTGCCGAGGTTAGGCTGTGGATGGGTGACTTTTTCAAATCGGTTGACAAGCGACGGAGTTATGCCCGAACAAACATAAAAAAAAAATATATATATACAAACATCCGAATTGAGAACCTCCTCCTTTTTTAGAAGTCCGTTAAAAATGTTCTTCATAACTTTCAGATTGGCTACAAATGTGGCGTTTGGCCATATCCCGTATTACAACTCTGCCGAGCCAGATGCGCCTACTTTTGGTAAGTAATTTTGGCTTTTTCTGCACCTAAAACAGTCGGGGTGAAGAATAATACTATACCTACAGGATGTAGGTGAAAGACATAACGCGAAAGCTAATCCTCTATAATACACGTTTGGCGCAGTGGTTGAGCGATTGACTGCTGCGCTGCGGGTCGCTGGTTCGATTCCCGCACGGAACAAATATTAGTATGGCCTACAGATAGTTGTTCCGGGTCTGGCTGTTTGTGTTTGTGAGTTTACATGTTTGTAAACGCACCCACGATACAGGAGAAATTCCTAGAGTGGGGTATACGTTTTAATTAATTAAATAAGACCTTAAATGTACTTACCATGTTTTCATACAAATAAAATATTCTTATTCTTAAAAGGGGTCATTGTACTCATCATTATAAGCAACTTTAACTATGGAAACAACCCAGAAATCGCGAAAAAGTCCTTAAATTTATGTTTGCATAAAAAAAAACTCAAAAAAGTTTAGTACTGAACAGCTGATTTTTTTCGCAGTTTCTGGTTTGATCGCCTAATAAAAGATATTCATGACCCTTAAATACCAGTACTTCGGTTGTTAGTCCGGTTGACCGAACTATTTGGGCACCCCGACTATTTTTTTTCAAACCGGACTACGCCTTTTAGGCAACTTGAAAGTGCTTTGAGGTAAGGTTAAAATATTGGACATTTTGACACCGTTAACTGAACTGAACGATATTTTATACTTAGGCAACTACCTCAGAGTCTCGCTCTTTTACGTGTTAAAAATAAAATTAAGATATAGTTTGTTTACATTATATGCCTAGTTTATTTGCCGAACTAAAGGGGTACATATCAGTAGTTCGGTGCTTGGTTAGAACCGAACAATCGCAACTGAAAGTTTCAGTTGTTCGGTCAACCGGACTAACAACCGAACTACTGGTACTAAAGGTTCATGACGATGAGTACAGACACATCAGGCTACCCGAAACTGTCAAATTTTCTCAGTCAACCTTGAACCTAATACTATAGCGATATAGTTGAAAATCTATTAAAAAAAGACAAATTGTTGTAGCTTGATGTGATGGCGTCTATACAACAACTCCTTTTCAGGTTTTCTGTTTCCTCATAGGTAGTTACTATTATTGGCTGGAAAAGTCCTATCTTTAGAAACATCGTTGTGAAATAATACAAACCCGGGGCGGGAAATCTTTTGGAGGTAGCGGTACAGAGAGTAAAGTCCCACATACCTCCGTTGAAAAGGGAGGATCCTCCGACCGGACGGTTGTTGTGTCCGGTGGGCAACTGCCCGATAGTTGATATTCGGGCTTTGTATAATGTTCTAATCCCGTACGGTAAACTCTGATATCGCGATTTAGGATTTTGTCAAGCTAGTTCGCAGCTGTCGAGATAGATGGCGCTGCGAGTCTCAGTTGTTGATTCTGCTACGTTGATTTTTTTGTGGCGGTATTAATGTCGCCTACAGTTTCGACATAGTTAACGATCGCATAACGACGGAATTCAGTCGTTAAGTCCTAAGGCCGCCCTTACACAGTCAAACTTGAAAGATCTACGATCAAAATCGATGATCTGATCTGTGGATCGCGTTCAAGCTTGACTGTGTAGGTACGGGCATGAAGGTATAGATAAATATGGAGGCCACACTTCGACCAACGATATGATAAATAATAAATAATAATAATAAATAAATATCTTGGGACAACTCACACACGGCCATCTGATCCCAAGCTAAGCAGAGCTTGTGTTATGGTAACCAGACAACTGATATACATACTTATATAATTTATAAATACATACATATTATAGATAAATTACAATTGATTATGATGAGACGTGTAGATACGTTATATTTATATCAAAGCACTTGGATAGGTAATTGAAAAAAAAAACGGCAAATAAAATACAATTGTTATATGGGAGCCCTTAAATATTTTGTTTCATTTTAATTTAATTATTTATTTTTAAAGTGAATATGTAACTAAATATTCTGTTAATATATCAAGCGTCTATTACCTATTGCCGTTGTCAATATCGAGCAAAAATCACGTTTGTTGTATGGAATTATTTTTTGTTATAGCGGCAACAGAAATACATCATCTGTTAAAATTTCAACTGTCTAACTATCACGGTTCAAGAGATACAGCCTGGTGACAGACGGACGGACAGCGGATTCTTAGTAATACGGTCCCGTTTTACCCTTTGGGTACGGAACCCTAAAAAACGCTTGTGTGAAATAAACTGAATTCTGAACCGAACAGTAGGGGTAATAAGAGCCAGTTTTGGAGAGTGTTGAAAAATATTTATTAGGCTGTTTTTTATATTTCTATGGTTGCAACTTTAATTTGCCCAAGTGGTCTTAATCATTTGTTTGGGATTTTATATGTCATTAAAGCTAACTTTCCTGTAACTACACCCACAGTAAGCGACACCCCAGCTAACAAGTTGAGTCGCGAGAACGCTGCCGACCGCCTAAGAGCCGTGCGTGCCGTGATGGTTGAGAACAAAGTCGATGCCTACATCGTGCCCACTGCTGATGCTCACAATGTAAGTAGATTGAATATACAACGCGTAACAGAATAAACCCGAATATCTGAAAAGGGGTCATTGTAATCATCATTATGAACAACTTTTACTATGGTACTTTGGAAGTAGCGGAACAGAGAGTAAAGTCCCGCAAACCTCCATTGAAAAGGGAGGATCCTCCGACCAGACGGTTGTTTGTGTCTGGTGGGCAACTGCCCGAGAGTTGATATTCGGGCTTTGCATATGTCCTAATCGCACGGTAAACTCTGATATCGCGATTTAGGATTTTGTCGTTAGTTCGCAGCTGTCGAGATAGATGGCGCTGCGAGTCTCATTTGTTGATTCTGCTACGTTGATTTTTTGTGGCGGTATTAATGTCGCCTACAGTACCAACCCCGAAATCCCAAAAAAACCAGCATAGGTCTTACAGTTTCTCCCAAATTAAGGTCATGACCAGTTTTCTATACTTCTCAAAACACAAGTTTATCCTTGAAGGCCCATCAAATACATGCCCTTCTAAAAAATTACGTTGATAATCAAAATTAATTCCTCTTTCAGTCCCAATACATCTCCCCAGCCGATGCCCGTCGGGAATGGCTCTCAGGGCTCCGAGGCTCATCCGGCACAGCCCTAGTGACCGCCACCGAAGCCCTAGTCTGGACTGATGCGCGATACTGGACGCAGTTCGAGGTGGAGGTCGATGGTACAATCTGGACGCTAATGAGACAAGGTACATAGTAAAATGAACTTTATATACAGGTGAGATGACTAGTTTTTACACAGATTCGTTTGATTTGGAAGTCGTAAGAGATTTTCGATCAGGTCACGTGTCCTGACGCGAGTTAACATTTATTACACATCCCAAAAAGTGCACAACGCCGCTTAAGAAGTTTTTACTTCAAAAATTGACGACTGGATATTTTCTGAATAAGTTTCCAATGATTTTTCTAGAGAAAGGTGTTCATAGAATTTCCTTTGTCCACAGGAACGGACTCATCTCTCCAAGACTGGCTGGTTGCTAATATGAATTCAACATCCGTCGTAGCGGTGGACCCTACCACGTACACTAGAAGCTCCTGGCGGTCTTTAGAAGTATGTTCCTACGATTAAATACTTGAGGTAGGGCCAGAGCCTGCCAGGGTTGCGGAATTGTTCGAAAGAGTTACCGCGGCCCTGGAACGCAAAGGCCATTTGAAGGAACACGGATGGGTTTTAGTCAGTAAGAGTCTGACACTCCCTTCCGCTCCACCCAGAGCGGGAGGAGTCATTTAAAGACTTCTCATCCTTAAAAACCGGCCAAGTGCGAGTCGGACTCGCGCACGAAGGGTTCCGTACCAAAAAACGGCAAAAAAATCACGTTTGTTGTATGGGAGCCCCACATAAATATTTATTTTATTCTGTTTTTAGTATTTTTTGTTATAGTAGCAACAGAAATACACCATCTGTGAAAGTTTCAACTGTCTAACTATCACGCGCTCATATATTACAGCATGGTGACAGATAGACAGACATACGGACGGATAGACAGACAGACGGACAGCATCGAGTCTTAGTAATAGGGTCCCGTTTTTACCCTTTGGGTACGGAAAAATAAAGAAACTCATGTCTGCCTGTTTCTTATCTATTCACGTCCTTTAGTAGATTCCAGATAAATGTGCAATAACGGTCCGCAACGTCGCAATACGGTAACCCACATACATTTATTGACTTTCTTAAAATCAAAAACAGAAATAAAGACTTAGAGCAGTCCTAAATCTACTTCTATCGTGATCCTTTATGTTCTCTAGTAATGTAAAATGGTTCATAATGTATTGTTCGGGTATCTACGAACGGATATTAGGGAAAGGTCAATGTACTTTATTGCAAGTTTATCTGGCACAAAGTATAAAGGCAGAACGGATTTGGATGAATCTTGGCACGCCGGTGAACCATGTTCTGGTATACGACTTTTACTCCCGCGGGCGAAGCCTGTGACAGACAGAAGCTGTAAATATGATCATCATATCAGCCGAAAGACCTCCACTGCTGGACATGGACTGTTGTTGTGGCGACACGTGCGGGGGGCCCCGCACGTGTCGCCACAACAACCAGTCTTGTGCGTCTCGCATCTATCAACTACCTGCGACCCTCACCAAGAGCTCGTCTTTTGTCAAGAGTGTTCACGGTATTTCATACAGTCAGTCAAGTCCTGAGAGAAGCTCGTGGTTAAAGAATCAGAAAATCAACTGAAAGGACAATCTGCAAGATTAAGGAACGCTTGCCGAGGTCGGTCTGTGGATGGGTGACCATCTTATCATACTGAGACTCCTCCGTGCCTCGGGAAGCACGTTAAGCCGTTGGTCCCGGCTGTCATTTGTAGATCTTTGGCAGTCGTTACACGTATAGCCAGGAAATTTGTCACTGGTCTTACCAAGCGGTACCTACCGTGTTACCCAGTTACTGGGTTGTGGAGATCAGATCAGTCAGTCGCTTATCGTAAAATACTCAGTTGCGTGCGATAAAATCGCTAGGCAGAATGATTTTTGTAGAAAATGGAAAATCACTCTCAATTTCTTTCAAAACTCTTTTTGTTCAATTCGGATGTCTACATTTTTTTATGTATGTTGGGGCATAACTCCTTCATAAACAACGCGTAACAGAATAAACGGTTGTACTCATCATTATTCAGAACAATTACAATTACCAACACTGAAATCGCAAAAAAAAATCGACTGCCCCGTACATTAATGTACGCATAACTTGACAAAATTTAGCAGATTTTTTTTCGCGATTGTGGGGTTATTCTGTTACACGTTGTTTTTGAAAACGCAAAGATCTGATGAAGGATAAACAGTTAAATAGATATGGACTGGTTGGAATTATTTGGGGTTAGCACTTGTAAAAAATAAGGACGTGCACGTTTGTATGTACCTAAAACCGTGATGAGTAAACGCTATATTCTATTTTCAGGCAGCGTTAGTAAGAGTCAATGTCACACTAGAAGCTATATCTGAAAACTTAGTGGATGCAGCTCGAAGGATCTTAAATGATGGACCCCCAGGGAGATCAAACAACGCTTTGGTACCGTTACCCGTGGAATTCACCGGTAAGTGTGAAGTTCTAATCTCTGTTTCCTTAAGGAAATATTAAAAGGGAATGCATGCATTTTTTTTAATTTTAAAAGTGAGATACTTATCAACAACAATAACATAATACAATTCCAAATACACAACATAATTACAACTTCAACACACAACAACAACAACATTTTTATTTTTTAAGGTTATTGTGTGTACCTACATAAATAAATAAAAAAACACAAACAATAACAATAACAAACACACAACAATACAACACAACAAAAACACACAAATTACGTTCGGCTGCGGTCGAGGATACAAATAAAACCGATATAATTTACTTAATGAATATAATTAATGCAATTATTACAATTATATCGGTCAATTATGTCAGAAACAAGAGTGAATCACTTAACACTAAATCAACACAAATCACTGCTATTGCACAGTCTTCGATCCCACGCCATCAGATTGCTGAGAAGGCGAATCTCACGGTGCACAGCGGAATGCGGCGTTAGTCATTTTCTCAAGAATATGGGTGGTCGCAAGTGGCGACATAACACACCAACATACAATTACAATACAACAATAACAACAACACAACAAAAACACTTCAATCTCGGTAAATAGGTACCTAATAGGTTTTCCTGTAGGTATACATTACGAACTCTGATTTTCAAGAAAATAATATGATTCGTATCCGGAACCCTTTGCGCGCATGTCCGAGGCGCACTGACCGGTTTTTTCTTGGCCTGTAAATGTCTTAACGGTTTTTTTTTCTCTTTTTCCAGGTCAGGTGTCTTTCTCAAAGATTTTTGAACTACTTCCACAACTGCACGCTAGGGGCGCCTCTGCGTTACTGCTCACTGCTTTAGACGATATCGCTTGTACGTATACTTAAATCATATTTTCCGTCTATATTCGTGCATGGTGTAAAAAGACCCATCAATACAGCAGTGCGATTATGTAAACATGTCTATGTGAACACTTGGGCGGGGTGAACGACGGGTGAGTTGTCAAACCATACAAATAAGATGGAATGACAGCTCACTTGTCGTTCACTCCGCCTAGGTGTACACCGTGAGATGTCAACAGAATCGACCGGCAGTTTAGTCGGTGGGCAGACAAAAGTACCTATCCACCCTTTTTTAATAAGGCTGGTAAATCATCAAATGATTGTAGTTGGGAACAACACGTCTTTCTACATCGTTCTCACATATATACATATGTCGTAGGATAATTTGATACTTCGAATCTTCGCGGAAATCCTAGGGGTTTTGCGAAAACGCGGATAATTAGACATAGGCGAAAAATTATCAAATCTTACTGGACAAAGTCAGGATTTTTGCGAAAATACTCGTTATTATAGCAATATTGCGAAACGAAACGCTGGCTGTTATGAAATAAGAACGCTGATTGGTCGGTCAGCGCGTTCAATAAGAGATCGTCTCTGATTGGTTGACGTCGCGGCGTCGACGAGCGGATCTACGCTTTGGAACGTGCAAATAGCTTCACCTCTTTGACTGACCGACCTTGATCTTGACAATTCAAAAGTGCCTGTAGTAAAGGGGGGGTGTAAAGGGGGTGTAATTGAAATACATCCTTATAGTTTTGAAAGACTGGCTAAGCTGATTGATCAATTTTTGGGATGCATGAAGCACTGAACTGCAACTGTCGCTCGGCGCATCCTAGACAGTCTCACCTATAACCTTATAAAACTGGCCAACTCTTCCCTTGCGGTGGTAGCGCCTGCTTCGCGACCAACCTCCCACCTCCACCCGGCGTCAAGCAGCCTGCTGTGTTCCATCGACGCGTGGGAGTACCAGTGTCTCCAGGCATCTTCTGGGCACGCTCGCTCCATCATAGACCTCGTCCATCGCTTTCCATCAGGCGTGATCGAGGTCAAGAGCCCAATCCTCAATAAAAAAATCGATTCCATAACTACGTACATTTTTGTTTCAGATACACTCAACATTCGTGGATCTGATATTCCGTTCAACCCTGTATTCTTCTCCTATCTTGTAATCAGGACCAATCCAGTTGCTGTAAGTTATTGTAATTTTTTATCTAACTATCCAAGCAGCACACATAGCTGTACAAGTAGTCACTGCTTTCTGTACAAGGGCTGTATATCCGGCTACACAGCTCTTATAATTCTAAATTTGGCCCCAAATTAACCAGCCCCAAGCATTATAGTAGCTTGTTAACAGCTTCCAGAGCATTTAAGAGCTGTACATGGGCTGTGCAATGGCTTATTTTTACTGCTGTCAATAGGCCATTATCCAGCTCCTTGAATTCTCTTATACAGCCAAAAGATGGTTTATGGCTTACTTAGCCTTATTAGTTCGAATGTTTAGGTCAAATCTTGAAACTGAATTTAAAAACAGTTGCCGACGCTTGCCGGGACCGGTCTGTGGATGGGTGACCATCTTAAGATACCGGCTGTCATTTGTAGATCTTTGGCAGTCGTTACGGATTGTTAGAAGCCGGAAAATCTGATTCCCAGTCTTGCGAAGAAGTATCGTGTTATCCAGTTAATGGGTTGTGCAGGTCTGGTAGGCAGCCGCTTCACGTAAAATACTGGTATTCACCTGAATCCGGTTTAACTGGGAGCCGACTCCAATATAGTTGGGAAGATGAAAATATAGCCAGATGATGATGACCATAGGTAGTGAGGTACAGCTTGGCAAAAAAGAGTATGATGTGGTGACAAGTGGAACTAAATATTTTACTGAATGGAAACCTATGATGTCGACACTACTTGGCCGACAAGCACATAGTACATGCAAAAGGGATGGCCTCGAAAAATAAGTTGTAAGTCTGTGTTCCCATATTTTCAGTGCAAGTCCGATTTGCAGTACGAGAAAGGTTGCCTTTTCAGGGGTCATAGAATAGTTATTCCGTCTACACTTAGATATAAAATGCTACATGAGTTACATGACACTCATTTAGGTATAATTAAAACTAAAAGCAATGCACGAAGTAGGATGTGGTGGCCCGGCATCGACAGCGACATCGAGCGTTGGATAGGCTCTTGTGCTACGTGCGCGAGCCTACGGGCCGCGCCACCGCGTGACCCCCCCGCGCCCTGGCCCGCCGCCGCCGGTGCCTGGCAGCGCGTGCACATCGATTACATGACGGTAGGGCAGAGGGTATATCTCGTGGTTGTAGATTCTTTCAGTAAATGGGTAGAATGTCATCACATGCATAACGGTACTACTACTAAGGCACTGATAACTAAACTCAAAGGAATTTTTTCAACTTTTGGTATACCGAATTTATTAGTATCGGATAATGACGTCAAGATAAACTCGGACGAGTTCAAGACATTTTGCTCTTCTAATGGTATCAAATACATGACGACGCCCATTTATCATCCGCCGAGTAATGGTCAGGCCGAAAATTCGGTAAGAAATTGTAAAAAAATGCTAAAATGTATTTTAAAAGATGATTTACCGTTGAATCAATGTTTAATTATAGAAATACCGTGCACTGTACCACTGGGGAAACGCCAGCAAAGTTAATGTTTGGTAGAAATCTACGATCTCGTCTCGATTTAGTTGTACCATCAAGCGAAGCAATGCACGTTGATATAACGGCGGAACCCGGAAAAAGACAATTTATGACCGGTGATGTGGTGTGGACCCGATGGTACAGCGCACGAAAAGAGACATGGCAGCTAGGTAAAATAAAACATAGAATAGGTAACAAAATGTACAAAATTTATGTAAATGACTTAGATCAACACTGTATAAGGCATGTAGATCAGTTACTGAAGTATACAGGTAGTAATCAGCCCACCGAGATAAGAGACATAAGAGAGATTAAGGTGCCACATCAGCAGCAGTCGCCTGACATTTCCAGTACCACTAGTTCAAGACAAAATGCTAACTCACCAGTGGTGACTGAAAATAATGTCGCACCTGCAGCACTAAATGCGGAATGTGCCGCAGATGATGGTAATGGGGACGAGTGGGGTGATTGTGAAGTGTTTGACAGTAAGGGAAGAGACGCTGATAATTTAGCATCACCGACGTCACCGACAGCGCAGCCCGAGGTATTTGGGTCCGAGGGCAATCAGTCACGAAGTACGGGGGAGTGCATTGTTGACGTACCGCGCACACCATCACCCACACTCTCGCGCCAAAAGCGCAATAGGAAGGTGGTAGACTATAAGAAATACTTTTAATGGTTTTTGTTTATAGTATAATTAGTTTTAGAAGTGTTAATTGTTGTCACCAGGTTTCAAAATCTAAGTGTGAAGGAGTGATATGTATGAACAAAGCGCGCGCGCTGTGCGCCCCGCGCCGCCTGCGCAGGCCTCTAGTCAGTAATAAACTAGTGTCGAAGCAAGCTGGTCGTTTCCCTTATCTCCCGCTCCACATACGTTTCAGTTAGATTTTGAGTAACGTTTATTGTTCCACATTTATTTTTAACGATTTGATTAAATTCTCTTACTGATTTCCCATATTATGTTGCGTTAAGTGAGATAGTGGCGCCCTCATTTTTTCCAAACTCTTTTTTGCCAAGCTGTATAATAAGATTTTGTAAATAATATCCTTATGTTACCTACTTAAAATTCTTGTTTTTTTTTGCAGCCCAATTTCGCTATAGTAATTCTATTCTGGCACGACGGAGTGCTGGCGAGTGACATTACTGCTCATTTGGCTTCAGAAAATACTCGTCTCGAAACAAGACCGTATGCAGCGATCTTCGATTACCTGAAGGAGTTATCGGTTAGTATTCTTTTCTGTTCTAGCTTATTTTTTTTGGTGCGGGACTGAATTGTCAAACGTCAACATCCTATAAAATACCTTTTCAACACATTTGCTCAAAAAATGCATTTACGAAGCCTGTATGCATTGTTCGAAAGTTAAAAATTATGCACCACACAATGGAGCGTGCGGCAAAGTAGGTACCTACTCTCACCTAAGTACATATTTTACCGCAAACTCCGTTGTATATCGCCGTGCGTATTCTTTACGGTTTTTTTTAATTTCCATTAAAATTAATAAGAATTCCACCACGGAGTTTCACATCACGAGAATAAATAAGCTGAATGATCGAACCTCCTTGGAAGCGCTTTTGCTGTATACGTTTGTCTCATTTTAATATTATAGAGAAAATGAGAGAAAATAAATAAAAAAAATAAAGTATGTGGTTCTAATTTTCACCACGCGCATGTGGCGCCCTTTGCAAATTCGCGCCATTTTCATATTAGAAACGTCAAAGATTGTTGCGACTTTCCGACTGATTTCTAGAGACAAAAAGTTTGTTTCATTACTTATTGTAATGTTTTCTCGCAAATGTGTCGAAAAACGTTGTATGACACACGTGCGGATTTGGTTTTTACAAACTCGTGACTATGGTAAGCCCTCGACTTCGTCTCGTGCTTACATTCGTCTACTCGTTTGTAAAAACCAACTTACCGCACTAATATCATAAATAACTATTCTGTAATAATAACAGAGTTTTAAAACGCGTGAGTCAGGTGGCACACCATTGTGCCAGAAGCGCTGCAATGGATAAAGTGTACCGGTAGTAATTTTTTTTTTCCTTCAGACAGAATTGGGCGAACAAGGGACTATTTGGGTGTCGGACGAAGCCAGCCACGCTGTGTTGTCAGCAATTGAGGTATGTTTTTTTTAAAGCCTCTTTTCCAAGAACTTGACTAAGGACTTGAGCTATTTTAGGATTTTAGCTTATTAAAATGTTCAAAAAGCTTTTACTAGTTTGCTGAAGCTAGCTACAGTTTTGTCTGAAGCCCTGTTCACACCTACGCGCAATTTACACTACCCAAAGCGATAAAGAACAATGGTTAAACAGTAGGTACAGCTTGGCAAAAAAGAGTTTGGATAAAATGGGGGCGCCACTATCTCACTTAACGCACCAGAATATAGGAAATCAGCAAGAGAATTTAATCAAATCGTTAAAAATAAATGTGGAACAATAAACGTTACTCAAAATCTAACACTTGTCGGCCAAGTAGTGTCGACATCATAGGTTTCCATTTAGTAAAATATTTAGTTCCACTTGTCACCACATCGTACTCTTTCTTGCCAAGCTGTATAACCGCACGAGCACTGCCAGCACACCGGTGTGCCCGCGATTTTAATTTTTATTAAGTATTACTATTACGTAAGATTTATTTATATAAAATTATTTTATTTTTTATCTTTTTTCTATGATTTTTCGTAATGTCTTCTCACTAGACCAAATCATACATTTTTGGGAATATCTCGTTGTTTTAAGTGATGCCACGTAAGGTTCATAATATTTTTATAGGAAGATATTATGTACCTACTAATAACTATATAAACTTGGAACTTCTTACAATATTCAATAGCTCCATCATAAAACTATCCATTATAACTTTAATGATATGGCAACACTAACTAAAATGAAATGTCACTGTCACGAAAATAGTGGTGGGTCGTCGACGTTTTTACAGTCGACAAAACGAGACTAGTTTAATGTCCACGATAAACTAGTTCATAAAACTGTTTCATTAATTTCGACTAGTTTACATCAAAGATGAACAGCGTTTAGTTGTTAAAAACTTGTTTACAGTTTTCGTCAAATAACTTTGCCCCTCTGAAGTTAGCCTTTGCAAAGATCGCGCAGGTGCAGTCACGTACACGGGAGCAAGCGGGACGCAAGCATGCATCGAACGTAAACGAGCGACTGAGACATAAAATCGCGCCCCGCCCCCATGTCTCTTACGCATGCGCAGTTGCAGTGTGTTCGTATTTTTGACTACTACGCAGCCACTCGACACAACTTCAGAGGGGCAAAGCTATTTGACGAGAACTGTACTAATCGAATATCAATCAAGGAATTGTACTTGCGAATTAAAATGAACTTCCCTTCATACTCTTTCCAGGCTTACGCCTTGACCGACATGTAACACATTGCAATCAGAGGGCTTAGTGTGAGTTTTTTAACGTACTCGATCGCGATATCGTGAACGTTCGCTTATGTCAAATTGTACTGTACCTACAGAAAAAAACAGGTTGTCCGTGAGTGTCACCATACGGCGCTCAGTTTCAATACAAATTGACGTGTACGCTAACGCGATCGAGAAGTTCGAGAACGTTAAAAAACTCTCACTAAGACCAATGTAGACTAAAAAAAACGTTAATAAAATTCAGAATCTTTTGTTATTTAACCAAATATAGATTCGTATCTATCACATTGTTATAGATTCTATAACAATGTGATAGATAGGTACGAATCTATATTTGGTTACTATATTACATGTAAATAGATTCTATAATGTAGAATCTATTTAAATGTAACATAGTAAACGATTTCGTTCCTGCTTATGAAATACTTTATAGAGAAACAATAACAAGGGTACCGGACGTCGCGTAATATGGCAGTCTGTCTTCGTAATCACTCGTTCCGTTCCGTCGTGCGTCGACTACGCGAAATCAAGTCGATGCAAAGAATGTCGTTCATGCGTAAACAAGTTTATCCGTGAACCTGTAAACCAGTCGAACAGTCGACGCCAAGTCATTGTCATTGTTATGTCAATGTCACTGATGCAAAAAGAAAAGAAAGAGTACCATGGGATTTTGCTATTGTCTTGGTGAGATTAAGCACGCGATTCTTAACCTCACAGTTTGTTCTGTGTTCAAAATCTGTTTTTGGTGATTGTGTCTATTGTTTTGTGTTGTCTGGTGTTGGAACCTAGTTATAAGGTTAGTATTTTAAGCTTCCTTGGCACTCATTTCCTAGGAAATGAGTGCCGAAGAACCCCCTGACGGGGGTGGAGGAACACCTCCAGATATAGAGATTTTGGAGTGCTCGCAATTCTCTGATGATGGTCGTGTAAGGTCTGACATAAGAAAGCGCCCCGGAGGAAGTGAGATTTTTGTAGATGCGAAAAGGAACAAGCCGCCGTCTGATTCAATTCAATCAGTTTACACTAGACCTGGATTTGAGAGCGACTCCAAAGTACTCTACAGTGAGTGCGACAGAGCACCCTTCTCTGTTTTTGTTTCCAGGATGGAAACTGACCCTAAGCAAGGCCTTACCTTAAACTCCTTGAGGTTTGCTCAGTTTATTCACAATAAAGGGTTTACGGGTGTTGTTCAGGGCAGTGTCAAGTCAATGGGCCGTAACAGGATGTCTGTTGATTTTATTACATTTAACGATGCCAATCAATTTGTCAACAACCCTATTTTATTAGACAACAAATATGTGGCGACTATACCACGTTTCCATGTCACACGAATGGGAGTTGTTAGGGATATACCCACAGACTGGACACTGGAGGAGCTAGTGTTAGGCATAGAGACACCACGTAACTGCGGGGAAGTTATTAGGGCTAGGAGGCTTAATTTTAAAAATAGAAAAGAGGGTTCAGTTTCTTGGTCTCCTTCAACAACAGTAGTGCTGACTTTCTCCGGCCAAATGCTCCCAGAAAAAGTATTTTGTTATAATGCTTCGCTGCCTGTTTCTGTGTATCATCTTCCCACTATTCAATGTCGTAACTGTCTTCGTTTTGGCCATATTAGCTCTCAGTGCAGATCCAAACCTCGTTGCTACCGATGTGCTCAACCACACCCAGGTGATAGCTGCAATGTCCTGGATTCACAAGTCACATGTCTGTTGTGTGATGGTGGAAGCCATAAGGCTACTGATGACAAATGCCCCGAACACTCAAGACAAAAGTCAATTAAAATGGTAATGTCTCAAGAAAACCTAAGCTACCGGGAGGCTTCAGTTAGGTTTCCCCGCCCTAAAGTATTATACTCAAATGTAACTGCTGGTCCCACCATATTCAAATCATCTCAACCTCTTCCTTCTGATCCCCTTCTTCTCTCTGCCCCTTTTAATAGTCCTACTTCCTCAGCATACTCAACCCCTATGAAGTCTTCTTACACCAAAACTGTCTATCGAGCCCCAAGACCTAGACCGGAGTTGGGCAAATCTTATGATACCCAAGCCCATAGGTCAATGGTTTATACCCCTACTTCTTCTCAGCCTAATGGCTGTGCTTTTAATTCCCCTTATGTTGAAACCACTCCCCTACCCACCCCTAATGACAACTTGATAGAACTCCTGGCATGCTCCCTCATTAACATGCTTTCTAAATTTAGTGACGCTATACCGGACAATGTCGTAATCTTAGTTCAAAAACTCCTCGAATCCTGGACTCGCCAAAATGGAAAAGATCCTTCAGTGGAACTGTAGATCAATTCGCAGGAAAAAACACGAATTGATATATCTTATTAATCGTTTCACCCCCGTCGTCTTTGCCGTGTCGGAGACGTGGCTCAAGCCTGGAACTCCCTTTAGGATTCCTGGTTTTTCATGTCTTCGGGACGATAGAGATGATGGATGGGCGGGCTGCGCCCTATTAGTTAGCAGATCTATCACTTTTTCCGAGATTCCTCTTCCCCGTCATGATAATGGCCTAAATGTTATAGCTATTAGAGCCATGGGCATATCCTATGTATCTGCCTACATCCCTCACCCCACTGCTAATCTTTTGTCTGAATTTAACTCTATCCTTTCTTCTATCCCATGCCCCTTGATTGTGCTAGGTGATTTTAATTGCCGGCACACCCTTTGGGGCTCTCACTGTAATGACCCCGCCTCTAGCTTTTTGTTAGATCTCTTGGATGACCGTAACCTTTGCATCCTTAATGATGGATCTGCTACTCGTAGGGTTTCGCCTACCCAAAACATCAGTGTCCCCGATCTTACTTTCTCTTCCCCTTCCTTAGTATCATCACTTTCCTGGTCGGTTCTTCCTAATTCTTACGGGAGCGATCATTTTCCTATACTGATTTCATTTCCAAGTACTCATCCTCGTATTCCTCCTATTCCTCCCCTACAAAAATATCTCCTCTCACAAGCAGACTGGTCTCATTTTGCTTCCAAATTGGATTCAGAGCTTCAAAACTTTTCCTCAATAAACTCATCCAATTCCCTCTCCGTCTACAATGAATTTGTTGATTGTTTGTTGAGAGCGGCCGATTCCTCAATCCCCTTGAAGAACTCTGCCCGCCAACAAACTCCTTCCCCTCCTTGGTGGGATGCTGAGTGCTCTGATGGCGTTCGTAAACGTAAAGAGGCAGAAAACATTTTCGCGTCTAGTTTAAACATGCCCGATTACCTTAATTTTAAAAAGACTTCTGCAAGAGTGTGCAGGTTATTGGCAAAAAAGAAGAGATCTGGCTGGCTCAAGTTTTGTGAGTCACTGTCTCCACGCTCTCCACTTTCTCTTGTATGGAAAAAAATTAAAACCTATCGCAGAGCTTGTGATAATCAGACTGCCGTAACCACAACCAATGACCCTAGCTCTTGGTTGGAGGACTTTATTACTAAATTAGCCCCGCCTTTTGTTCCTAGTTTTGAATGCCTTCCAACTATAGATCCCCCTTCTCCCTCTCCCTCTGAAAGTTTCGATGACCTTTTTTCTTACTCAGAATTGACATGTGCCCTGGAACATCTTCGCGATTCCGCACCGGGTGTCGATGGAATTCCCTATTCCTTTATTTCCAAATCCTCTTCAAACTGTAAATTAGTCTTCCTCAACCTAATTAATTCCTTTTTCGCTTCTGGTCAAGTTCCAGAGTCCTGGAAATCCCAAATTATTATACCCATATTGAAGCCTGGGAAAGACCCAAAAGACTCTGCCTCTTATCGTCCTATCGCCCTATCCTCTGTATTGGCTAAAATCATGGAAAATCTCATCAAGAACCGACTTGAATGGATCTTAGAAACCAAAGGCATCTTAGCCAGGTCTCAGTTCGGTTTTCGAAGAGGCATGGGCACTCTAGATAGCCTCAGTATTTTCTTATCTGATGTTCGTATTGCTTTTTCCAATAATGAAAGTGTTCTTGGTGTTTTTCTAGACATAGCCTCTGCCTATGATAATGTCCAACTTCCAATACTCAGGCAAAAGATGCTTCAGCTGAGTATCCCTGCGAGGATGGTCAATATCATTTGTAATCTTCTTATGTCCCGCTCTATTTCTGTCCGCCATCGAAACACCTTCTCTCCATCCCGTCTAGTGTGGAAGGGACTGCCTCAGGGGTCGGTCTTAAGCCCTATCCTGTATAATTTATATACATACGATTTGGAGTCATCAGTGAACTGTTTCTGCAAAATTTTACAATACGCCGACGACATTGCACTTTATTTTAGCTCAGCATCCCTCTCCGATGCCACATTTCGCTTAAACTCTGCCCTTCAGTATTTAAATCAGTGGCTTGTTGATCATGGCCTAAACTTGTCTGTACCCAAGTGCAATGCAGTTGTCTTTTCTCGTAAACGTAACATTCCCCCCATAAACCTATTTGTTGAAAACGAACCTATATTGATCTGCGATAAGGTGAAATTTCTTGGCCTCATCCTTGACTCCAAATTATCTGGTCTTTTTCATTTGGATTATATTTCGAAGAAATGCGAAAAAGGCGTTAATGTACTACGTGCGCTCTCTGGAGTTCGCTGGGGAGCCCATCCCACTTCCCAGAAAATTCTGTACAATGCCATAGTTCGTAGCCACTTTGACTATGGAAGCTTTCTTCTAGAACCTTGCAGCAAGATAGCCCTTGCTAAACTGGAAAAGATTCAGTCCAAATGTTTGCGCATCATCACGGGTGCTATGAAATGCTCCCCCATTAACGCCCTTCAGGTGGAGTGTTTGGAGCCCCCCCTTCATTTACGTAGACAATATCTCTGTGATAGATTTTTTTATAAAGTCATCCAAAATAAATCACATCCCCTTCTTCCTCTTCTTCGTACTCTTTTTGAGTTAATCCCATCGTCCCGCTATTGGTCCCATAAAAATCCACCTCTCCTCGTTAATAGCTTCAGTAAATTTTATGATATGCACATTTCTTTAGTCCAATCAAGTATGAACTCCTTATTTGAAGTTAGTTTTGATTCTTTACTCTTTCAACCTAAAATTATCCTTAACTTTGGTATTTCGAAACATGACCCTGCTGCTAATGATCAATTCAAAAAAATTGTAGCAGAGGACTGGCATGACTGGCTTACGGTATTTACAGACGCGTCGAAGCTGTCAGATGATAGCAATGTCGGTTCTGCTGTGTGGATCCCAAAATTTAGAATAATCCTCAACTTTCGTAGTTCTTCATTTGGCTCCATTTATACTGGGGAAGCGATAGCTCTTTTGGAAGCGGTTTCCTATGTTGAATCTCATGGTCTCAACAAATCCATAATTTTCTCGGACTCTCTGAGCTGCCTTCAAGACTTAGTAAAATCTCCTTTTCGTTCTCGTCACAATTGTCCCCTTATCTTACGGATTAAACAACTCCTTTATAGATGTCACTGTTTAGGCATAGATATTGCAATGGCCTGGATACCTAGCCACTCTGGAATCGTTGGTAACGAGAATGCGGATTCGATTGCCAAATTGGCTACTCGGAATGGGATCGAATCTCATACATCCTGTTATGCTCGAGATTTGCGCTGTCTTGTTAAACCCAAGATGATGAATAGTTGGAACACACACTGGCAAAGAACTCAGTTACTGAAGGGGAAATTTTATGGCTCCATCCAACCACATGTCCCCCCTAAATGTTGGTTTAGCAAACTAAAATTTTCTAACAAACTGGCTACCTCTGTCATCATTCGACTCCGACTTGGTTTTGTCTGCACACCAGTTTTTTTAGCAAAAATCCGCGTGAGAGACAACTCTTTATGTGAATGCGGGCTAGACGAGGGTACTCTGGAGCACTTATTTTTTTCCTGTCCTCGTTTAACTATTCCCCTCTACGACTTACTCCCTTCTGATATTCCCCGCCCAATTAACATTCCTTTCCTTTTAACTTTAGCCCACACCCCCGCAGTTAAAATTCTTTATAAATTTATTAATATTAATAAAATCCAATTATAACTATTTTTTATTTTATTCTTTTATTTAGATAAATATAATATATATTTACTTTATGTTTTAACACTTATATGTGCCGTCTTATATGTATTAACCAAGAATGTTTTGTCCTTTTTAGTATGGTGAACAATGGATGACATCGCTACAAAAACTGACCAATAGCCGTTTAACAGTTACCGTAATCGACCATTATCCATCTCGTACCTTGACATTGGCAAAATCATCGAATGTTCGTCGATGGAGCCATAACCATAAAAAATTGAATTGAATTGAAGAGTACCATGTAACAGGCTAACAGCTGATGCCCCCGCGTTTCTCGTTTCGGTTGCGTTTGTGTTGTTTTGCTGTGCGTGCCTGAAGGATTCTGATCTTGCCCTGCATGACTGTTACCGCCCCATTGGACTCCGATTTTGCCTCATTGTTTGGACTGTTGAAGTGCGTTTTGAACCACCATGGGAGATCGCTGTAGATCGCGAATCTTATGTGTTAACTGCAATATTTGCGTTAACACGTTGCGCCGCTATCCTGCCCTGACACTCGATCCAAGAGTCACTAGTTTACTCTGTAGCTGGGTATACCCACTCATAGTAAGTACCTACTTACCTATCTTGAAATAACCCACGACTAACTTAATGCATCTATGTAAATTTAAATGAAATAAAAAGTCAAAATTCACTATTTAGGTACTATTTTCCTACAATATTTTCATTTAAATTAAACAATTAAGTACCTAGCTGGTAAGCGACCTACAAACGGGGTGAATTGGCACAAAACTTCGAGATTTTCACGTTATTTAAATCTTGTTTGCAGCATAAATCGGTCTCCACTTTTATTGAATTCAGATAGGTACTTAAATAAAATAAAGTTGCTTTCTGAGACAATCAATATTATGATATTAAAGTGAAAAGTCTTATCAAAGTTTTGTTTCTATTCACCCCTCTGTTCCCATTCACCCTGGGGGTCGAGTCTGCTATTGCAATCGTGTCTCAATGACCGGTCAATGGTCGATTTTTGACGTATAACGTCAAACTTATGACACATTTCCCATACAAAAACTGTCAAAGTTGTCAAATATTCGATCACTGACCGGTCATTGAGACACGATTGCAATAGCAGACTCGAGCCGCTGTTTGACGGTACTACTGAATATTAACAACTATTTTTATTGTCAGTGTTGTTTTTATTTTTCTGTATTTTTTAGATTACTGAGAAAGACTGTATATGTGAAGCATGCAGAGATCTTGCAATGAATGAAGTAAATCAATGTCTCCAGCAAGAGGTTTCTAGTAGTGATGATCAACATGTTGGGCCGAGTCACAGAGGCCATACTCATGTGTGTCTTATATGTGGATGTTCTTTATTAAGCAGACAGCGTGATAAAATATTAAGAGACAACCCTACTGATTTGCAACGTTCGGTTAAACTTTCCATTATGGGCCGCTGATTTGGGAGGGGGGAGGGGGGGGGGGGAGGGGAGGGGAGGGGGGGAGGGGGCTACCCCCCCCTACCACCCCCACCACCCGGAGACCCATGGTTATGGAGATATCCATGGTTAAAGTTTATAGGTTAGAATAAAAATTTTGCTTAAAATTTCGTATCCAGTAGCAGAAAGAGGCAGGTGGGAGGGGGTGAGGGTGCCCCCCCTCCTCCCTGGCACCACTATCAACCCCCCCTACCACCCCCACCACCCGGATACCCATGGTTATGGAGATATTCATGGTTAAAGTTTATAGGTTAGAATAAAAATTTTGCTTAAAATTTCGTATCCAGTAGCAGAAAGAGGCAGGTGGGAGGGGGTGAGGGTGCCCCCCCCCATCAATCATCAATCATTTTTTGAAGCCTAACCCTCTTGCATCCTTAGTCCTCTTAATAGCAAGTCGGAGCCCCGCTTCGCGGGGCTCAAGGGTTTAAAAAAAAATAACCACGAAGGGGATAGCGGGGTCAGTTCGCTCGCTTCGCTCGCTCACTAGACCCCGCCATCCCCTTCTAACCTAACCTGTCCGAGTGGGGTGCCCCAAGTCCCGAGCTCGCTTCGCTCGCTCTTGCATCCTAAGCATTCAGCACATTAATTACCCACCAAATTTAATATGTGAATACGTGAAAATAAAATTATATAAAATGTAAATTATGTAAAAACCATGACATTAAATCGAATAAAATACACCTCTACCATAAACGGAACGTGAAATGTCAACTTTGACGTCTACTATGACAATTTATCTAACCTAAAAATGTAAAAATGGCGTATTATTTTCCAATTTGTATGGAAACTTCAAAGATTTTTAACTCGAAAAGCGTGAGTCTCCGAGTGTTGAAAATTTGTAAAAAGCTTTCTATTTATGAGTACTATCCACAAGAAAAAAATGAACTCCCAAAGCGGCGGCCCATAATCGAAAGTTTAGCCCAACGTTCCATCATAGCTATTATAAAGAACAGACTAGTACCAATCAGACAGGTATGTTATGAGCAATATTTTTAATAGGGCAGATGACTAAAAAAAATTCTAATTAGTCCGTCAGATTGATTTCCAAAACATATTATAAACATATTTTTTCTTTTTTTACATAACCAAAAAATGAAAACAATACAGTGTGTTGAAAATTCCTGTGACATCTCATGTATATACCTAAACGTGATCTCAGAAGCCCCCACTCCTGATCTTTGATGTGTTTCATCTCCATCTTTTATTATTAATTTGATAAAGCAAAAAATACATGTCCAATATTTTTCGATAATCTAACTGACGGACTAAATAGAATCATAAATTTTTTAACCAGGAGTCATCTCTGTTAACTAAATGCCTGCGCAGACGCGGGACTTTTGTCCGCCATGATTGTTATTTGTAATCGTTTCTACATGTGGGTGGGTGATATTTGTGTAAAATAAAATGTAAACAAACACGATTGGCGTGAAACTTCGACTGTGGATAGCAAATAACTTTATTACCACTAAATATATATACTATACCGTATACTAAATATATATGTCACTGGAAAATGCCAAACTCCGTAAAATTGTAAAATATTGTGTGAAACTGTTAACTATTTTTTTCTAAAAAAGATACAAATATATTGGAAACTATTGAATTTGAATGGTATTTATTGTAGACAAAGCGATTTTTTCATAATATATCGAGAAATTTTAATCTTATCAAGATTTATTACAATCTTATGGAGTCTGCAATTTTTTACAGTGACAAATATACGAGTATGCATATGGAAATTCATCCATATTTCAAAGAAAATATAAAGTTTGAAATATGGATGAGTTTTTGTGCGGACAAAAGTCCCTCGTCTGCGCAGGCCTTAACCATGACTGTTTACTATTTGGATAATCGCAGTGTGATGTTTAGTTTCACACACACACACACACATTACAGTGACTTATAATAATTATCATAAAAAAAATATTCGGTTGTATTTTATTGTGTTGAACTTGGGTCACTTTGAATAAATAAACAATTTATTTATTTATAAATTTTCCCTGACATACTACTTTACATTTTTAAAAAATTCTTAAAAAAAGAAACAATTAAAAGTATAAAAAGCGGCGGTTAGGGCTCCAGAGAAAGGAACCTCCTCACAATACGACCTGGTGCCGGGCTCCTTCCATTTTCTTTTTTTAGTAGAGAGAGTGAGATTCAAATATTTTAAATTATTTCTTTCAGATAACAGAATCTGATCGCGTGTGCCATGCCTGCTGGTTACGCACGAAGAGAGAGGCTCAGCGTATGAGCATTATTGGTGACGCCAGATCCCACCAAGATGTACCAGAAGACAATCAGTCATCGGAACCAGTTCCTTCTCAGATACAGACACCAAACATAGTGGTGGAGTTACCGAATTACAGAAGAGCAGAAAACACTAATAGCCATTGTGTTTTTCCTCACTGTTCTAATACTGCGTTACAGGAAATATCCGATAAATTAAGATCAATTGTTTTGAGCACCCATCATTATTACCTGCCTGAACTTTGTAGAGTTTGTGATGAACATTTGGAGGGTAAAATGTGGGGAATGTTATTTGATTCTGAAAATAGCATTTCTACATTTTCTGCACAGCAGATACAACACGTATTCTCATTTATGAAAATGTAGAAGAAATGGATGATCTAATTTTTAATAAGCAAAAGATAAATTCCGCACATTAATTAAAGAAGTACCTCGGATCAAAGTGATACGGAAACGAAGTCCACGACCAGCAATCCTTAAAATGAGAACAGGCGATTCTGACGAAAGAATCTCAACATTAATTAATATGCCACGTCGAGACCTTCTTCGAGACTTTGTACCAAGAAATCTTGGTATTAAAAAATATAGTGCCTGTCGTGCATCTAAATAGATTTGACTAATTTTCGCTCTATGATTTGTTAAGACTTTCAATGCGGTCATGCTCGATAGACTTCGATTTGCATTTCATGACAAAGCTCCCTCCCATGCCACTGTTTACAACTGGTTTCATGAGTTTAAAAACTTGTTCGAAGCAGACTCACTCCTCAGTGAGTTTCTCAAAGGACGTCCTACGCGACTACTGATGATAACGTGAGTGCTGTGCTAACAATAAAAGCTTATAGAAGGGTGACATATCAACAGATTCGGGCAGCTTCAGGCATTGGTATGAGTCAAGTACAAAAAGTCTTACATACACATTTAAGTGTCAGAAAGCCTTGTACTAAATGGATAGGTACCTCATAATTTGACGGAAGATAAAGACGCCGTCTTTTGGATTGAAAAGTGTGGATGTGACGGAGGTGACTGGAATGCTGTATATGACATCGTCACAGGTGATGAAAACTGGATAATTACACTTCTGGACACATCTATTGGCCCACCTTGTATTTTCAGTTTCGTTTGGTCCTAGCTAAAATTTTATATTAGGTCGAGCAAAAAGTTTTTATGCAGTTTTGAACCTGGCACATTCACAATTTCATTCAATAGTCTTTTTTTGAATTTCGAACACAGAATTTAAAGAAACAAAAGACAATTTGGAGCCTGTTTGTTGATATCAAACAATCGAATACGAAGAAAACTTGGTTTTATTGGTTTACTTGGATTTAATTCTTGAAAAAGTGATTGATATCTTTGGTTTTGCAACAAACATTACTTATTCTTAACATTAAGGTGAGGTTCTATCAATAATCTATGGATACTTCACCTGAAGTCGCCGCCCAAGCTGTGGCACTTATTCAGGCCGGACACAGCCAAAGAAACGTGAGTGCTCAACTTAATTTAAGTCGATCTGCGGTCCGAAATGTTTATCGGAGGTACCTAGAGACTGGCGGCTTTGTTCGTCGCCAAGGAAGGCCACGATCTCGGGTCACAACTGAAAGGCAGGATCGATTCATCGTGACGACCAGCTTGAGAAATCGTCATCTTACCTCCATTGAGATACAAAACCAACTTCGCGACTTCCACGGAGTATCTGTGAGCGCTCGAACTGTTCGGAGAAGGTTAAAAGAACGCGATATGGTACCACACAAGCCAGCTAATGGGCCCAAACTAACGCGAGCCCACCGAACAGCGCGCCTTCATTTCGCACGCAGTCATTTAAATTGGACACAGCAAGATTGGAGCCGTGTACTCTTTTCTGATGAGTCTAAAATTGTGTTACATGGCAATGATGGAAGGAAGAAGGTCTATCGACGTAAGGGAGAGCGTTTCGCACAATGCTGCTTTGAAGAGAGGGTTGCTTATGGCGGTGGCTCATGGACTGTCTGGGGCGGTATATCCGCGAGCGGCAAAACTCAACTTGAGGTTGTTACAGGACCACGGCTGCCAACATTAAATGCTGAAAGGTACATTCGTGAGTGCTTAGAACCTCACGTGATACCATACGCGGACTATGTGGGCCCAAATTTCCTTTTTATGCATGATAATGCAAGAGCCCATGCGGCCGGCATCGTCAGGGAATATCTTCGGGATGTGAACATCACAGTTATGGACTGGCCAGCCAGAAGCCCAGACATGAACCCCATTGAGCACATGTGGGACGAGCTAAAAAGACGTGTTAGGGCTCGTCAGCCAGTTGCCCAGACGATGCAGGAGTTGAAAACTGCCATAGAAGAGGAATGGGAGATGATCCCTCAAAATTTCATAGAGCGGTTGATAAACTCTATGCCTAATCGTATGAGAGCTGTGGTAGATGCCTAAGGAGGCAACATGCGTTATTAAATTAAACCTTTATTTGATAAAACATGTTTTTTATTCAAAAATCAATTGCCTTTAACAAGGCGCATATCCGACTTGTTAGGCGTAGCTCCATGTAGTATGGTATTCTGAATTCAAATTTAAAACAATACGATCGAAAAAGATGGTAAAATGTATCAGGTTTAAAACTGCATCAACAGTTTTTGTTCAATCTAGCAATCATATTTCGGTAGGGGCCATCGAAACCTAAACTCTAAGGTGGGCCAATAGATGTGTCCAGAAGTGTATATTGTTATGAACCCGAAACGTGGTCGCTCACAATGGGCCTCATCAGAAGGCTAAAAGTCACCCAAAAGGCAATGGAGAGGGCAATGCTCGGAGTTTCCTTGCGTGATCGAATCAGGAATGATGATATCCGCAAGAGAACCAAGGTTACCGACATAGCCCGAAGGATCGCCAAATTGAAGTGGCAGTGGGCAGGGCACATTGCTCGCAGAACAGATGGTTGATGGGGCCGAAAAGTTTTGGAGTGGCGACCGCGTACCGGAAGACGCAGCGTTGGAAAATAAAAGAGAAACTTAAGAGGAATTCGTTTTATGAACCCTGACCCGTGGCTGCGCTTAAAAAAGGCGTGGAAGAGATCCCTAAAGAAGAATGGGCCCACTGCTTCAGTCAATGGTTCCATTGCATGCGACGTTGCTTAGAAAAGAACGGAGACTACTTCGAAAACAAAAAATAAAATATTATTAGGCCTCTACATCATTCCGTTTTTTATTTAAAAAATGGTAATTAAAAAAAAACCCAGTTCAAAACTGTAATTTATTTAATTAATAATTAAAAAAAAAATTACGAAATTTTCTTTTTCCAAGTATATTTTGTAGGTTGGTCGACTATTAATCGTTCACTCGTAAAGCCTATACTTAACTGTGATAGATTTCCTTATAAATTTGTTATAAATGCTACATGTGTCCAAACCGAGCTATATAGGGTGTATAGCTCCATCCCTCCTCGCTGGAACAACTGATCTAAACCGCAGACAGACAAACAGACGGACATGGCAAAACTATAAGGGTTGTTCCTCGTTGACTACAGAATAAACGCAATGGGGTCATTGTACTCATCATTATGAACAACTTTTATTATGGGACCAACAAGCGGTAAGATATCCGCTTAGGTTTTAACAGCAGGATTACCGCATATCCCACTTAGCTTTCGCTACATCTCTGGTTAGCGAATACTGCATAGGTCTGAACAGGCTTTAATCCGAAGGAGAAAACAGGCATAAGTAATATTATACAATAAAATCTTTTTCTTTCTTTGTTTTCTTTCTATATCACACATAGTTCAATATACAACGTGTAACAGAACAAACGCAATACTTACCTGAATAGGGGTCATTGTACTCATAATTATGAACAACTTACACTATGTGACAACACTGAAATCGCAAAAAAAAACAGCAGATTTTCTTTTCGCGATTAGGAATTTGGTCCCACAATAAAAGTTGTTCATAACGATGAGTACAATGACCCCTTTTCAGGTATTGCGTTTATTCTGTTTCACGTTGTACATTCTGTATTTTTCAGGAAGGACCGGCTCGTGTTCTTTCAACATCAACTTCACCGGTTGCCCTGAAGAAATGTGTGAAGAACGATGTAGAACTTCGGGTAAGTCACAGTCACAGATACCTACTATAAACACCGGCTTAGATCTGACGAAGAGCACTTTTGACGGCCAAACAAATCTCAACATTGAATCCCGTAAAATAAAGTCGAAAATAAATAAACTTAAACGCGTACCTCTGTTATGTGTAGAATACGTGTAATAAGTTTTTTTTTTTTCTTTATTTAGGTAACCAACGGCGATACCTAAAATATATTACAGATTATTCGTATTACAGTTTTAAATGGCTTATGGTTTTAAGTTTATTTATTTTCAACTTTAACCCGGCGAGGATGTGGAGGGGTCAATTTGACCCTGTCGATTTTTAATTCAGTGTAGTTTTTTTTTCCGCGGCCAACGTGGCTTGTACGTCTCAGTAGCTGTTGCTAAGAGACCCGCCCGCACGCTGCACACCGCTACTTATTCGGCCGCCGCTTGCGAAGAGAGATATACGTGTGCGAAGTCAAAAAGGGTAAATATGACCCTGCCTCAACCGCGACGTTGCACTTTTGTGCAATGTTTCAAAAGTATTTTTTATTTATATTATTGTATTTTTTGGTATTTTTGGACTCAATGAATATTCGGGAGCGTCAGTATGAGCTCATACGTAATACTTTGTTACAACTAGACAATGTAGACGACTTGTTGTCCGACGGTAGCGAAAGTAAAGATCATATGAGTGCACGCAGTCAAGGTGGTGATACTGAGCAGAATGTTAGCAGTGAATATGAAGGCGAGGATAATGTACCACTATCTAACTTGGGAACTCAGAATCAACTCCTGCCAGAGGAAGGGGAACCGAATCCTTCAATTGCCGGGACAGCTGCGTAAGAGAATCAAAGAATTCAATGGAGAATCTGAACAAGAACCGCCTGTCAGAATTCCAGGTGTACGAAAAAAGTGCCAAGTGTGTCCTTATGGCCGACATCGGAAGACTGGCAACATTTGCGAAGAATACTATAAGTATATTTGTCCATTACCCAGTTTCGTTCTGCCAAGAATGTGCTAGACCAACAGACATTAATATTGTGTAGTATATAAGACTGATCATTTAATTACTGAAACTGATTGATCTCTATATATAGTATATACCAAATTAACCTATTTTTTATGAGAAGTTATACTCAGTTTTGCTTTTTTTACGTTTGTAACGAAGGGCCTTGCTAAAGTTGATTTATTTTAGGCCTCAGCTAAAATAAAAAAAAAATATCATTTTGTATTATCACTTGTTTTTTTTTAATCCAAATCCATAAAATAATATTCAAATAAACTAATCAACTTCAATGATTACCTTAAAAAAAATAATTTAGCCATTAAAAATGCAATAAAAATACAGGGTCAAATATACCCTCCACAACCTCCACGTAACTATTTTCACCACATCCTCGCCGGGTTAAAAAACCTACGCTAGGTTGATATTTGTTTGCTAGTGAAAAATTGCTGTACACGGGTTCTCCCGGTCGCTGTTAGTGGCATATAGAAGATTTTACGTCCCGAGCTATACAACATGTAACAGAATAAACGCAATACCTCTTAAGGGGTCATTGTACTCATCATGTACAACTTTTACTAGGGGACCAAGCCCTGTTCAGTACAGCCTGAGTACAATGACCCCTTAAGAGGTACTGCGTTTATTCTGTTACACGTTGTATAAAAAGTGTAAAAGAATTAACGCAAAACCTGAAAAGGGGACGTTGTAATCATCATTATTGAAGGCGACATTAATACCGCCACAAAAAATCAACGTAGCAGAATCAACAAATGAGACTCGCAGCGCCATCTATCTCGACAGCTGCGAACTATCTTGACAAAATCCTAAATCGCGATATCAGAGTTTACCGTGCGATTAGAACATATACAAAGCCCGAATATCACCTAACAGGCAGTTGCCCACCGGACACAACATCCGTCTGGTCGGAGGATCCTCCCTTTTCAACGGAGGTATGCGGGAGTTTACTCTCTGTTCCGCTACCTTCAAATTATGAACAACTTTTACGATGAGATGAGATCGACCCCAAAATTGCGTTTTGACGAGTTTTGCGCACATAAATGCATGGGACATACGATTTTTTTACCGCGCAACAGTGTTGGCTCATAGGGAACGTGCACGGCGGTGACTATGCCATCTAGTATTGCATATTCGAAACTTTAACGTTAAGAATACTTGACATTAAAGCTTCTGTGCTGCCACCTATAGTTTCTGCACGCTTCGTTTAGGGGAACATGCACGAAGTAGACTGTGCCACCTAGCGTTGCAATTTCGAAACTAATAAGTAAAATATACTTGACAATGACACTTCAGTGTGGCCTGCACGTTCTCTTAAAAGTTGGAATTATCTCTTTTCAGTTCTTACGTTCATTCTGCTACACGATTTGATTTATTATTGCCCCAAAATACCCTATTTGTTAATATAAATAGTTTTTCCTTTAAAAATATACATTTTCCGTTATGACCAGGGTTTCCGTGAAGCCCATATAAAGGACGGCATCGCAGTGGTTCGGTCACTACACTGGGTGGAACGTCAGGTCGCTGCGGGACTAAATGTGTCTGAAATAGCGCTGTCTGACCAGATGGTGCAGTTTAGAAGGTAAGTTAGAAGAACGAAGGATCGTTGCGAAAACGTCGGATTCCCAAAACGCCAGATTCCGAAAACGTCGGATTCCTAAAACGTCAGATTCCCAAAACGTTAGATTCCCAAAACGTCAGATTCCTAAAATGTCAGATTCCCAAAACGTCAGATTCCCAAAACGTGAGATTCCCAAAATATCAGAAGTACAGTCAGGTCGATATTTTAAATGTTAGTTTGTTACTTCTGCGGGTTTAGACCCATCTCAGTGCACTACAATAGAATTTATGAATCTGCAATCAAATATCATTGTTTTTAGGCACTTCTTGATGTCATTGTTTACTTATAGGATCACTTGTGTATCTGTCCATATGTTACATCCAATTTTATCCGAATGTACTTGTCCGATTCTTATAGTGAACGTGCATGGCGATCACTGCCATCTAGTGTTATAAAATCGAATTTTTACCTCATAAGCACACACATGACATAGACTTTTCTATACTGCCTTCTATAGATTACTGGAAAACCTATAATGAAGTCTACGGTTTTACATCTTACAAAGAAATGATTCGTTCCGACGTCATTGCGCGCGACTTCGCCTGGAACTTGGTTTTTAATTAGTTGCTGACGGTCCTAGATTGAATATTGTTATTTAAAAGACTATTGAACCAGAAACCTTTTGTTTTTTAATCCCTTGTTTTGGGCCAGAGCGAGAAGAGTTATTTGATGATATCCCCATTAAATAACTCTTCTCGCTCTGGAGCGAAAGGGAGTGTCTTACTGACTAAAACCCATCCGTGTTCCTTGAAGCCCTTTGCGTTCCAGGGCTTGTAATACCACTTCTCATTCCCCAGCCAGGAAACACGCTTCATGGGCCCATCGTTCTCCACAATCGCTGGCGCGGGGGAGAACGGAGCCATCATTCATTACAGTCCTCGAAGAGAGGGTCCGCAGAGGATCATCAGACCTGACGATATGCTGCTAGTGGACTCAGGGGGACAGTACTTGTAAGTATCTTATTGAACTTATTTTTTGGGTTTTTAGGGTCCGAAAGTCCTTACCCACAAGCAAAAAACGTTTTGGGAACACATTCTTTGTGCGTACAGCTAAGGAGTGGAATAGGGAATTTGCATGAAAAAAAAAAATATCTACACAGTTTATCTTCATCGAAAAACCAACGAGATATTCTTAACTATTTTAAACAAATATGTCTGTCCCCCTCGCGAAATCGCTGTTTTGTAGGTGTTATGGACTTTGACGTCAAAGTCCATATCGAACTTATCTTTCTAATTGTCAACCTTGAAGCTTTATAACTTCATCGTCGATGAAGTTATTTAAAAAATATTTCTTCTAAAGTTAAAAAGTATTTAATTTTTTAAATAAAAAATTGTATGCTTATTCCCTATTCCCTGCCAGTCTGTGTTTCCTGACAGCTACAACCTGGGAGTCTTTAAGTCAAGAGTGAATAGGTTACTTCAAGGCAAGCATGCTCTCTCTTCATCATTCTAACTGAGAGAGTTGTATTGATGATTTTAATGATTATAATTCTATAAATACATACTTGCTACGGCCGCGAATCATATTTTGACCAAGATACAACCTGACATTGACCTGCAAATTGAAAAAAAAACGTAAGAAAATTTGAAATTCGCGGGCTACCCTGGCGCTTCCACCGTAATGCGCGATGTTAGACTCACTTTTTGTAATAAAACGTCTAATTGCACAGTGAAGGCACCACAGACATTACTCGGACACGCCACATGAGTGGCAACCCTACCGACGCACAGCGAATGACTTTCACTCGAGTGATGAAGGGACAGATCAATCTGGCCACCACTGTGTTGCCTAAGGGGATATTGGTAAGTTGAAAGAAGTTGTTCCATCTTTCGTTATAGATTTTTTCTAAATCGTTTTTTAAAGGATTTATTTGTTTAAGAGCTAACAAATAAGTATCCGTTTAAAATGGTATCCAGTCTGGAGTAGATTTCTCACAATTAGCAGTTTTTGGTCATGAGGCAAAAAAAATCTTAAAAACTTCGAAAACTACAAAACAACCCTAATAAAATCGAATCCCAAGTTTTGAGGGTTAAAATCTTTGCAAATTAGCTCTAGTTCAACGTGTTTCGAGGAACGCCGCACTCGATTACCAATCACATTGTAAACTAAGACCGCCATTTTTCTTCCCTAGGGCAACGTAATAGAAGTCCTGGCACGCAAAGCCCTATGGGACGTAGGACTTAACTATGGCCACGGTACGGGACACGGAGTGGGCCACTTTCTGAATGTGCACGAGGGGCCCATCTGGATCCTTAGCGGCCCCACCGTTGATGATCCCGGCATTGCGCCTAAAATGATCTATAGTAACGGTAAGTGGCGGCCAAAAAGTTGGGGATCATAGTGGAGACGGTACTTCACGCCGGAACAGCTGGTCAAACTTTATCAAGCGGAAGTTCGATCGTGTATGGAGTACTGCTCTCATCTTTGGGACGGATCTACCAGATACCAGCTTGATGCCCTTGAATCAATTGAGAAACGAGCCAAGAGGATCATCGGCAATGATAGGCTCGTCGAGTCGAAGCTCCAAAGTCTTGAGCATCGACGTCGAGTTGCTAGCCTGTCGGTTATCTATCGGTTGCATTTTGAAGAGTGAATTCCGCCAAGCCCGTTCTATCATCAGACCTTTTTCAGATTATTAGAAGTGATGGTAATGAGCCACCGGTACATGCTGGACATCCCACTTACCCACACAAAACGTTTTGGGAACACATTAATTGTGCGTACAGCTAAGGAGTTGAATTCCCTGCCAGAGTCTGTCTTTCTTGATCAGTACAATGACCTCTTAAGAGATATTGCGTTTATTCTGTTACACGTTGTATATGTCGCAGCCAACTAGCTTAATCAGCCGTTTTATTAAAAGCCTAGCCTTTTCATTGAACTGCGCCGTTTAATCAGCGACATAAGTAACATGTGCAAGGATATTGAACCAAAGATGTCACTTAGGTCTCTAAACAATCGGCGCAATTAAATGAAAAAGGCTAGGCCACCAATTAAACGGCTGATTAAGCTAGTTGGCTGTGACATATACAAAATGTGTGTTACGTAAAAATAACTGTTTGTTTCCAGAACCTGGTTACTACGAAGTTGGTGAATACGGTATACGTCATGAAGACTTGGTGGAAACTATCGAAATGAGCAAAACTGCGGATCATATACGAGTAAGTTCCTCGTACTCACTTCGAGGATAAATAGTAACAACCGTACGGGTCGATCTTCGAGGTTAAGCGACACTTGACGAGGTCGTTCCGTGGATGACTATCCAATGAATTAAGAAAAAAACTTCTACGCTTGGATAGAACTTACTATTGGCGATGCAAAGATTCTAAGCGCCTCTAGCGTCAAATTATGAAGCTGTCTAAGAACGACACTTTGGCACTTTTCGTACAGCGTTGCCTACGTGTGGAGAATTTCCCATACTGCGGGGAATCTCAAGTTGATTGGGGATTGGCATTATGCGGGGAATATGCGGGGATTTTGAATATCGATAGTCCGGGCCAACTCAGAACACTTTTTCAAGAAATCGAAATGATATTTTTGTTAGGTTGCTCATGGATATCGAATGAATCCCTTTTTATCCCAAATGGACCAAGACCTTCTGCCTTTTCCACACAACTCTGACATTTGTTATGTAGGGCCTGAGAGGATTTTTTGGGGAATTTCACTTAGATTTTCGGGGAATTTGATAAATTGGTGTTGGCAACGCTGCAAGTGTCGTTCTTAGGCAACTTCTAACTTTCGCCGGTAGAGGTGTGCGCGCAACCTTTGCATCGCCAATATTCTTGGAAAACAAAAACTTTTAATTAAAAAACACAAACGCAAAAAACGACAAAGTTGGAAACAAGTCCCCTTTCAAAAACATACTAATTATATCTTGAAGCGTAGCATCATATCCGGTTTTTTGATAAAAATACTTATTTTACCCGACTACGGCGAAGCAAAAGGAGGATTATGATTTTTTGTTAGACCTTATGTCAAGTCCTTTGGTTGACTCACTCGTGGGATCAAAGCTCACCCGTACCAGTCATGTCCCATTGTTGGGATGCCATTTAAAATGTAAGCTTATCCCTACAGGCTCCCGATTTAGAAGGAGACTTCGCTGGTCGAGGCGCGGTTGGTTTCCGCACTATATCCCTGGCACCACATCAGACGGCTTGCTTGGATGTCGACCTTCTTACTGATTTTGAGGTAAGTGTGCAAACCACCAAAAAACCTCCACTGAAAAGGGAGGATTCTCCACTGAATAGGGAGGATCCTCCGACTAGACGTGTGTTTTGTCTGGTGGACAACTGCCCGATGTTTGATGTCGGTCTGTTGTATGTTCAAATTGCCCGGAGAACTTTAGCAGCGCGGTGTGCGATGTGTGAGACTTCAGATCTTTAGTTCGTATGTGGCGGTATAGATGCCGCTAAATTAAGTCATTGCAGCCGATGCGGAATAGACGCTCAAGCTCAAGGAATACTTTTTTTTTATAAAAAAAAATCCATTAACATCTCAGAATACAGAACAAACCAGAAACCATCAACGCGTACAAATGTGAGGCGGTGTAAACCACGCCGGAATGGCGACCATTAAGGGTTGCCACAGAAAAACCGAATATTTTTTTTTTATAAAATCAAACGTTCCTGTTGTAAGTGTTGCCACAGAATAATGAAATATTTTACCAACCTTTTTCAAAAAAATCAAAAATTCTAAAATATTGCGGGTGGGTGAAAACAATTTTTCGTTTCAGGGATTCGTTAGCAAAATATTAAGCTTTTTAAAGTGCTAATTATTTAATTTTATAGTCAAGTGTGCCCGCCTCTGCTAGCTAATTGGTTGTTTAAATTTTAATGTAACACTAAAAAAGGTAATGTCATGTCTTGGTGCGCTGATAACACTACGTGGGTGGGTGAGGCGCGCGCGGGGAGTTATTTTGGACCCAATAAAAACACGTACAAATGTGATTGAACACTCTTTCTTGTTAGACATGGGTTGGATTAGGTGAAAACGATACCTAATCCACCTACTCCTAGTATTTAAAAATACCTAATCCATTTACCTAATCCTAATATTTATTCAATATAGCCGCTGGCCTGTTCCCGATATTATGTATCGTATGTGGACTGGGTAAGAAATACTCGGCATGGATCGAATATTTAATTTTATTCAATCCACTGGCCTGTTACCGATATTAAGTATCGTATGTGGATTGGGTAAGAAATATTCGGCATGGATTATGGACGTTCCGTTTCTGATAAATTGTGGAACGGTGGAATAAATTTCATATTTTTATGGGCAAACGTTACTCAACGTGAATACCAACTTTGTTTATAACGTCTATTAGAGCGATCAAAATTACCCTTCATACTTAAAGATGCACCTGCACATTGTGTTAATGATGGTGCGGCGGAGAATCTTAAAATGTCGTCTATTAGTCATTCTCACAGGCTTAGGACTGTCATCTTGTGTAGATTCACACAAAAGGTGTATTTCGACGTATATTCGTTACGACATACATCGCTAGAACAGTAACAAGTCCAGTGGTATTCTACATAGATTGCGCTGGCGGCAGTGCTAATTAAACTTGAAACTTAACCCCCACATTTTAAGGTACGGAATATCTTCTGTGTGTGTAGTAGACTGTATAAATATTTTATGCCATACCTAATCCTCGACGCTTTGGATTAGGTACGGACTCGCATCGAAAAATACCTAATCAACATACCTAATCCAATATTTATGCCTCACGTCTATTTCTTGTTTGTTCTGTATTCTGAGATACACAACGACTTTTTAAAATTAATCATTTTATTTTATTGTTTTCAGATCCAATACCTAAACGAATACCACAAGCGAGTATTGGACACGCTTGGGCCCATCCTGCTATCGCGCCAATTCAATGACGAGTATGAATGGCTGCAGAGGGAATGCGCGCCAATAGCTCGCGGCGCCGCCATCTTGTTTACGTCACAGCCGCTTTTGGCGGGAATCGGTGTTCTTATTGTTTGGTTAGGTTATCAATAAATAAAGTAACTAGGAAAACAAAATAGTTTTGAAAATCAACTTAAAAGTTGTATAATTACAAACAAAAGTGTTTGTATGGATGATTTTGCAATTTAGGTAGGTAAGTACCTACAGTATAAAGTACAGTAAGTACAATTATTTTCTTTAATGTTCCTCGGTAATAGTCGGCAATCATCGCATTTCCCATCAATTATTAGATTTATCGTGTATAATAATTTGAATTTAGAACTAAGTAGGTACTTTATTGATAAATAGTTCACACGGAAATCAAAACAAAACAACAATAAAGTACCTACTTAGTTGTAGTAAGTAGTTGTATTTATAAAGTTATAAAGTAGGTAGGTACTTAGTTCTGAATTCAAAATGATTATACTACATGATAAATCTAATAATTGATGGACATGGAAATTAGCATTCGGAAATGCGATGATTGCCGAAGGACTATAGGGAAAATAGTGTTGTACTGTACTTATCTACTAAAATTGTAAAAAAAAAAGAATTATGACCTACCTACCGTTGTGGTTGTTTTATATTTTGTAATAAATAAATTATTAATATTAAGTTTGTTTCTCTTTTAATAATTAATTAATTAGGTAATTAATCCTACATTTTCCATGAAATGGTGCGTAGTGTACCCATCACCAATGATGAGACCTTTTTTCTAGATAGTATTATGACGATTTGCAGCAAATTAGGTAGGTATAATTTAGAGAGCTAGGCTAGCTGGGTTCCCTACTTGTTTTCGAAAATTGATGATTCGATTTTTATTATATCGAACACGGTGTGTCGATAATTCAGTTGTACGATGTTTTATTCCATCGATGCTTTATTGGTGCGATGTAACGTTTGTGCGAAAAATCCTGTTACGAAAAACCCTACAATGATTGCTCATTAGTTCGGTAATTTATTAGTTCGAAAGTATGTCGGTTCGAAACGCCTACTTGTCCGTGACATTTAATTAATAATCTTATGTTGCATTATAGACGTTAAGGAAATACATTAAATAATATTAAATACATATCTTCACGTCATCTTTTCTAAATTGAGGAACACAGGTAACAAATTCACCACGTTTACCTGTGGCATGGGCCAAAGATAACGTAGACAATATCAGTGACCGGTTGCTAGCCAATCGCCTGATACCCTCAAAGGCCAAAACTGTCATACCTCAATCGTCTATTTGGATATGCAGCACGGAAAAGAAAGCAACTGGGGCATTCTAAGTTTTTTTTAATCCTCACCCAATACGAAAGCAAAAACGTCATATTTTTGCTTCCGTACTGCTTCCGTTTGCTAATACCTAAAATAAATTAACAACACCTAAAATAATCATTTAAATGTTTAAATATTTTTACAAAACATGAAACAAAAATATTTAATATCGTAATTTTTATAGCCGACACGCCTGCCGCAAAAATTTAAGGAAATGTTCAAAAATATGCATTATTTACATTTATTATGAATGAGTATGTATATAAAATCTACTTATTAAAAAGTTTATACAATATTATTACGTATTTTTTTTTCAATTTGATTGTTTTTTTCTTAAAAGTGTCGTAATACATAGAAACTATAATATTTTTAGTATTGTACTTAATCATTTTTTATTTTTATTTACGATTACCTAATGTTTTGTTTATTTCTTGTTCTATGCTGATTATGTCCAAGTTTATATCTTTTTTGTTATTTTGTTGTATGATTTTTTATTAAAATAAAACATTTAAATGATTATTTTAGGTGTTGTTAATTTATTTTAGGTATTAGCAAACGGAAGCAGTAGGTACGGAAGCAAATATATGACGTTTTTGCTTTCGTACTGGGTGAGGATTAAAAAAAACTTAGAATGCCCCAGTTGCTTTCTTTTCCGTGCTGCATATCCAAATAGACGATTGAGGTATGACAGTTTTGGCCTTTGAGGGTATCAGGCGATTGGCTAGCAACCGGTCACTGATATTGTCTACGTTATCTTTGGCCCATGCCACAGGTAAACGTGGTGAATTTGTTACCTGTGTTCCTCAATTTAGAAAAGATGACGTGAAGATATGTATTTAATATTATTTAATGTATTTCCTTAACGTCTATAATGCAACATAAGATTATTAATTAAATGTCACGGACAAGTAGGCGTTTCGAACCGACATACTTTCGAACTAATAAATTACCGAACTAATGAGCAATCATTGTAGGGTTTTTCGTAACAGGATTTTTCGCACAAACGTTACATCGCACCAATAAAGCATCGATGGAATAAAACATCGTACAACTGAATTATCGACACACCGTGTTCGATATAATAAAAATCGAATCATCAATTTTCGAAAACAAGTAGGGAACCCAGGCTAGCTACCTACTAGTTTGTACTCGCATATCAAGTAAGTATGATATACCTATACTTTACGACCTATTCTCATACTACCAAATAACATAAAAAAAAATCATAAAAATCGGTCGAGCCTAGAGATGTGCGTCGCGAACGGTTTAAATCGACGGTCGACGTTTAATCAACGTTTGGACGGTCTATCGTTCAAGCGCGGACTAGTCGATTCATGGACGGCTTAAATTAAAAGTTCACAACGTTCCTATAGACTACCACCGCAACGACGACGCCTAAACTTAGTCGGTTACTACGTTCGTTCGTTTATTTCACCGAGAAAACTAATTTAAACTTTAATTGTTTAAGAAGAGAGTTGATTTAATTCAATAGACATGTTAGAGTGAAATGGTATAATGTCATAATGTGCGTGTACGACCATAGGCTGGTTAGCTAATGTAACTATGTTTGAACAGAGGGCTTAGTGTGAGTTTTTTAACGTAAACGTTCGCTTATGTCAAATTGTATAGAAAAAAACAGGTTGTCCGCGAGTGTCACTTACACACTGTCTCAGATGGCGCTTATTCAGTTTCAATACAAATTGACGTTTACGCTAACGCGGTCGAGAACGTTAAAAAACTTACACTAAGGCCACAGTTCAACAACTCTGTCCGTCCACCGTCGAGCCATATTCACAGTCGCACCGTAGATCGAACGCCTCCCGTCGTCACGTGAACTAGTCAAAGAATTAACTTGTTGATCGACTCGTCGATGAACGGTCTAGATTCGTTAACGAAAACTACGTCGACGACCCATATCTAGTCGAGCCGTTTCGGAGGAGAGCAACCACAAGCACCGTGTCACGAGATTTATATACAACGCGTAACAGAATAAACGCAATACCTCTTAAGGGATCATTGTACTCATCATTATGAACAACTTTAGCTGTGGGCAACACTGAAATCGTGAAAAAAAAATCGACTGTCCCATACAAATTTATGTGCGCCTATCTCGACAAAATGTACTTATCAGCTGATTATTTTTTCGCGACTTTGGGGTTGGTCCCATAGTAAAAGTTGTTCATATCACTTTTCATCTCGGAATTATTATGTCCCCTTGGGCAGTGCCGGATTAAGCCACCGCGGGGCCTGTAGCAATTTTTACTAAGGGGAACCTAAACCTAGAAAACCTTAGAATGAAAACGAAAATATCAAATGAAAACTATGACGGAGTGGGAGTTTTCGCGGTTCTTGAGCAATACAAGTATGGAAGAAAAGTTTATGAGCAGGTGCAGGTGCAGCTTGTTAAGAGAATATCAAATAAGTAGGTATACATATCTGCATAATTTCAGACATGAATCCTGTTTCTTTAATTCCATCAGGGGCCCACTTTCGGGTTTCCATTTCCAAAAAACGTCACTTTGGTTTTATTGGGTGCGGCTTAACGCCAACAGACAAATAAATGGTGTGATGATGATCTCATCATAACGTCATCATCATCACTTCTCCTCATCGTGACCTCAAGCTCTCGAGCAGCGAGTCATACAGGCAACCAGTACCCACGGCTTCTACGGGTATCCTGACCACCAGCATGCAGCGGACGCGCATTCCTGGTCAGCATCCTCAGCCTCTATCATCAACCTCATCAGCGACCTTGGCAAGCACACTGCACCTTCGGCCAGTCACATGAAGTGCCTTGAAGAACCTCTCCTGGTCGACGCCAGCAGTCACGCCAGCAGCAGACAGTTCCGACTCACCGAGAACTCTGCGACTTCCGGTTCCGACTCACTGGAACCAACCTTCCACTGGCCTGGAAAGCATCTCAAGATGTATGGACGACTCATCCACTATTGACCTCCGGTCTTCCGAGGACAGTGATGTAGGCGACATTAATACCGCCACAAAAAAATCAAGGTAGCAGAATCAACAAATGAGACTCGCAGCGCCATCTATCTCGACAGCTGCGAACTAACTGGACAAAATCCTAAATCGCGATATCAGAGTTTACCGTGCGATTAGAATATATGCAAAGCCCGAATATCAACTGCAGGGCAGTTGCCCACCAGACACAATATCCGTCTGGTCGGAGGATCCTCCCTTTTCAAAGGAGGTATGCAGGACTTTACTCTCTGTTCCGCTACCTCCATAGGCCCAAAGCTGATGACTGAAAGGTCCATTTGGACAATTTTAAAAGGATGTTCCGGGCATATGGCGGATAAAAATATGCTAAAATTGAATTAAAACTCTCAGAATTAAATTAACTGTTTACTTAACATAATACATATTACCACGCTGTATCTACACATTTGTCTAAGCCTGTCCGCCCGCTTATTCTTTGTTCCTGTAGTTCTTGATGTTGACCAGCACCCAGGCGGGGACCACAGACCAACCGACCACCATCGCGCTCACTAGGAAGAACATCTCCTGAAAATGAGAAAAAAAATAATTTAAATAAAAGTAACAATGTAGGACTTAATGCAAAACTCAAGTGTTTCCTTTTCCTATACAAACTACAGGTACCTAGCTATCAATTCAATTTTATTTTTTGGGGACAAAATCATGCTCAAAATTAACAAGAAAAATGCAAAAAAGAAATAGAATAGAATGGAATAGAATATAGTACTCTTTATTATGTAGGTACACCATATAAGTTACAGAAAATATATTTGAAGAAAACATTACATAGGGTGACACAATGTAACCCACACATACACAATGACCACATATTCACGCAGATCATAGATTTGTAATAGCTTCATCTATACTAATATAGTAAAGCTAAAGAGTTTTTTTGTTTGTTTAAACGCGCTAATCTCTGGAACGGTAGTTCCAGTCGGATTTGAAAAATTGTATTTGTATATGATAGCCGCCACATTCATGAGGAAGGCTTATAGGCTATACGGAAACGGGATATGCGAGTACCAAGTCGCGGGCCAAAGCTAGTATAATATAATTTAATTTCATACAATTTCATTGTCTGTCACAGATTAAATATTATATTACTGTGATCATATAATTTAATTCAATTTCATTTCATTCTTATTGATGCCCGGTTTCTGGGGTTTTTATCCGTAGTTTATCTGTCTGTTAACGCTATTCGACATAACACCATTAGTGGCTTAGTTGTTAAAAGACAGATAAACAACCGATAAAAACTCCAGAAACCAGGCATCAATAATTTAATTCAATTCATACTAATATTATAAAGGCGAAGTAACTCTGTGTGTTACTTCTTCACATCTAAAAGCTGAACAGATTTTCATGCAATTTGGTACCTACAGAGTTAGATAAGACTATGGAGAAGTACATAAGCTACTTTATGTATTTTCGAATATAACATTCACACGGGCGAAGCTGGCAGATGCTAGTTCAATTTAATTTTATTTATTTCAATATCACTTAATTACAAGAGGTATTTAAGAAACCAATTTTTAATAATCAACACCTTTGTGCTATTTTATGTATAGCAGGTGCCATTAAAATGTACAATAATGGTAATTGACCAACATATATAATATTTTATTGACTTTCTTAATATCGAAAACAGAAATAAAGACAAATCTGTCCTGAATCAACTTCTATCGTGATCCTTTACATTCTCTACTAATGAAAATTGATTCATAATTTACTGTCCGGGGTACCTATGAAGAGATTTTAAGGAATGGTCAATCATACTTAATTCGGTTGTAATTTATTCCACATTTAACTGGCGGCTACCATTCAAAGTTGTTTAGATAAGTATAACCTAAAACCTATTTGATAAAGTTAAGTGAGTTATCAAATTGGTTATAAGCTTGGTCTAATGAGATAACAACAAACAACATTTTTCAAATGTTAAAAACCACACCAAAAATGATGTTAAATAGTAAAACTGCAGATGAATCAACAATATCACACATTTGGCATAAAATTAAACATAAACTGAGGTGAATTCCTCTTATTATAGCAATTTTAATTGGCATGGTACTTAGGGCTACAATAGATAACCTATCATTTTCCTTAAGAATTACGTAATTTTAAGATCATTTTTTTACCTTTTGAAAGGACTTTTTGGTACATAAATAACACGGAATACTCTCTAAGAACGTTGTCAAATAATATACATGACAAAATATAAAGATTATAACTAAAAAAAAATCCAAAATGTACTTACGCCTTTGGAAACCTTGTTTCTAGCGGGAGTAGCGATTACGCTCATGTTCCTCTGCTGAGCTACATTCTTGAGGATCGAAGCGTTGGCTTTGAAAAGGCTCCTTGCGGCGAACATTTTGATTTTACTGATAATTTAGCTTCTCGAAAATTGACACCAAAAATATTCACTTATTCACGACAGAATGTCGAACGAAAAATCAATCGCAGATTAGGGATGCGAAAATGTCAATGTCAAACGAGAAAGGCTTAGTCGATTATAATTTCTTGTTTTTAGTCGAGTGACAAGCCGTTTGCTTTTAGGAGAAACTTGTCGATGATTGAAAACTTACAAAATCCGTTTTGAAAAAGTATGAAAATTTTATAATAAAATTCATTTATAATCATTTAAATTTCAATTCAATACAATTTCAATAATCATTATACTATTAAGAGGTTAGTAATGTAAGCTTTGTTTCTTATGCTTAATATGGCAGGATATGCTGGAACCATTTGATTTGGTATTCATAAAGGTAATAATATATTGTTTTATTATATTACAAGAAACTTCTACAAAGTTATACTTTTAGTAAGTTTTAGATCGATTTTTTTTAAATATAACTTTGCAACATTATTAACAGTGCTGATTTTAATGTTGCCAAGTTATATTTAAAAAAATCGACTTATTTGGTAGTTTTAATAATTATATAAAGATTTTAAGAGCAATGTTGGGCAATTTTCACGATATGCTTCAATCGACGTCCCGCCTGCCTTTTCAAGGAAATTAATCCCCACTAACTTTCATTAAAGAAAAAAAAACAACGAAGCTAAATTTAATATAAGACATTTATTATAAACTTACATAATAAAAACTTAAAAATAACTTAAAAATACGACTTCTTGTAGAACCAAAATGACATTCTAATGAAAATTAATTATCTCATAGCAGTTTATTTGGAATAATTGGATTATTACTGCGACACTTCCATCATTTGGGGTGCGTCTGTAACAAGAATGAATAAAATATTAATCACATCGATATACTTCAAACAAGTTGGAAGACATGTGCCTATCTTCTAATAGACAGAAAACCTATTAGCTTAAATCTAAAAACCAAATGACTAAGTCAAAAAACCCGACCGCTAAAAACGACTAAAAGTTCCAAACAAGTCGCTTTTCAAGCAGTCTGATGTAGTTTGTGGCCTCAGCTGCTCAGGGGCCCTACCAAGAAGTGTTAAAGCGTGTGTCGTTCGAGCGAGGAGGGATGGAGCTATATACATAAGGTATATAGCTCCATCCGTAGGGCCGCAGATCTGTGACTGAACTGCATCAGACTGCTTAAAAAGCGACTTGTTTGGAACTTTTTAGTCGTTTTTTGATAGTATTTTTTTTTTATTTCTTACATTTTAGTGAGTTTTTATATAGCCTATTGTCATGTCACTAACTCACTACCACAATTCTGACGAATTCAACGACACTTCATATGTCAAAATCCGTCCAGCCGTTTGGGATGTAGGGCGTGCCAAAGAAATGGACAAACATACATACATACGCTCGACAAACATAACCCTCCTTCTGACGCAGTCGGGTTTTACCCGACTACGTCAGAAGGAGGGCTATGTTTTTTTTTTATAGGAGGGTTATGTTATTACGGCGGTCATTACGCATTTCAATAACACTGTCCTTAAACTGTAAATGGAACTCAAGGCCATGACACCATCGTGTTCTGCCTAGCCTTTTCCCAATTATATTGGGGTCGGCTTCCAGTCAAACCGGATTCAGCTGAATTCCAGTATTTTGCGCACACTCATTAACTGGGTGACACGGTACATCTTGGCAAGAATGGTATAAGATTTGCTGGCTTCTGAGTCAAACGACTGCCAAATATGTACAAATGACAGCCGGGAGCTTAACGTGCTTTCCTTGGCACGTAGGAGTCTCTATATGTAAAGATGGTCACCCATCCAAAAACCGACCTCGGCAAACATTGCTTAACCTTGAAGGTCATCCCGTGCGGCTGTTACTATTTAACTACGAGCTCCTTCTTGGTTCAATAGAGTGTAAGCTCAATGGATAAGAGTTTTGAACGCCAATCCCTATTAATATTATAAATGCGTAAGTAACTTGTATGTCTATTATTTCACGCAACGGCTGCACGGATCGTCATGAAATTTGGCAGAAATATAGCTTTAAAAATAATAGAAATTTAGCTTTTGCCCATGCACATTATGAACACTTGAATTTACCTCCAGATCCGTCATTGAACATGAACTCATCCTGATACTCCTTCAGGAACTGTTCCGAACGATGTTCGTCGAGGAATAGCGAGTATACCTTCTTCACATCTTCCATGCTGACCTGGTGACAAAAATATAGAGTAAGAGGTCCGAAGTAGCTGTAGTATCAGTTCAAGGAGGCGTTACGCACTAGATCCGAATTCAGTACATTTCCAATCAGGATAAAACTTTGAAAAATGTTTTCCAGTTTGGCTAGGACATTACAGGCTTGAATCACCTGATTGTCTGATAAAAAGATGATTCCGTGCTTCGGAAGGCACGTATAAGCCGGTGGTCCCGGCCGCTAAATGGCGGACGTCAAATAAACCATGTCAGAGGCCCTTGAGGCGGTTTAGAAACTCTGACACTAGGGTGTGTGGGGTCGTTAGACCTGATTGCCCACACGATAAAAAAGAAGGATAAAACTCGGATCGGATGACTGCATCCGATCCGAAAACGCACTTACATGTTATTAATTTAATTAAAAACGGGATATTATAAATTGCATATCAAATAAATAACCGCCTATCAATACATACTCATCATTTATATTCTTATTTACATCAAATAACTTACTTCACTACAAATAAACTAAATGTTTAACAAAACTCAAACTGCAGATAATTCGAAATCATACATCAATATGACATTACTTTTTTCCTCATAATGCAATACAGTAAAATTTATTTTTGTACAAAAATACTACATACATAGCATAACTTTGACTCGACATTGGGTATGTAACGGTTGTTATATCAGGAGAAACTGGATGCAATCGGGACTTTAGGGCACTCCGACTCGGATAGGTTAGGTTAGAAGGGGATCGCCATCCCCTTTGTGGTTTATTTTTTATAAACCACACAGAAGTAGGAGCCCCGCGAAGCGGGGCTCCGTCGACCAAGCCCACCATCAACCATGTATAGAATATTTTAAGGTTTGGCTAGGTCTATTCGATTTGGATAGGTCTATTAGATATAAGATTATTAGCTGTGCATTGATGAAAAAGTTTGCTTTAGGAAAAATCGCTGCACGCTGCGAAAATAAATTGTAGTGTGTTTAGTGATATTTTGAGTTGAATATTTTGCTGTGCAATCAGTAATTTTGATGGGAATTCGGAATCTTATTGCATAGAAAAAGGACATTTTTTGATTTGCGTTTAAATACTATCCATTAAAAACTCTATTTCAAACTATAACGTTAGCCGGAATGAGGTCAGCCGAGAAAGTAGTTTTTATCCGCACTGCGATGCGGCTGCCGGCCGACCGCTCCGGTTGTTCTGAGCGTTGCGGCCCGACTACACTACGCGGATAGTGCTAGGTTGCGGTTGCCGTTAACGGTGATGTGCATTTTATTGATGACAACAGATAATTAACTATACAACGTGTAACAGAATAAACGCAATACCTCATAAGGGGTCATTGTACTCATCATTATGAACAACTTTTACTATGGGACCCACCCCGAAATCGCGAAAAAAAAAATCTGCTGTTCAGTACATTTTGTCGAGTTATCCGCACAAAAATGTGTTTGATGTATTTTTTTTGTTGCCGCTATAACAACAAATACTAAAAACAGAATAAAATAAATATTTAAATGGGCTCTCGTACAATAAACGTGTGTTTTTTTTATCGTTTATTATAGATAATGGTACGGAACCCATAGTTCGCGAGTCCGACTCGCAATTAGCTGGTTTTTTTTAATTAGAAAAAGCCGATTCCAGAATCATGTACTGAATACATGGTGTCCGTTTGTATGCCGATGAGTCTATTTATGGTTATCGTAAAAATTTAATTGTAACAGAAAATCAAATTGCATTTTTGTTACCCTCAAAAACATAAAGTATGCGCCTGACCACGGACCGCGCCCCCGCTCCTCCCCTCTCCCCGCTAGCGAGTCGGCGACCGGGCCGCCACCGAGCAGCGCGGGGGGGGGGGGGGGCGCGTACCCCGGTCCGAAAACGTGAGTCCAACCACATACATGCGCCGGCGCCGACCCGTTCGCGCACGTATTTACCTCTTAAAGTTCTGTACTTCTACTCATGTATGTTGATTTTAGTAATTAAACCAAATAACAATTTAACAGTGAGTTTCGCTTACACACAATCCCTATACTGATGCAATAAAACATACCTCAGTAGCCTTCCTACGTTTGGCCACGAGCGAAGCCGTGGTAATAAGTTGTATGGCATAACGCAGCGACGTCTCGGTGGCTACTCGCGTCAACACTGTGAGGGCGTCGCCAGACATTTGGCAGTCCTCCTCTTCACATCTGAGGGCACAATAAATAATACTCATCTATACTAATTACAAAGAGGTAAAGTTTGTGAGGTTGTAGGGGGTAATCTCTAGAACTGGATCTGCTGAACCGATTTCGAAAATTCTTTTTGTATATGATAGTCACATTCATGAGGAAGGTTATAGGCTACGGGAACGGAATATATGCGTACAAAGTCGCGGGTAAAAGCTATAACTTATAAATAGGTTTTTAAGAGCGTTTACGCCGAACGGCATTTCATAAAAACTTTAAGGTCCTGATTTTTCGAAATGAATTAACCGATTTTAATGAAACGTCCAACGCATAAGCAGGATAAATAGGTCTAAAAAGTTATCAGAGAAGATTTTAGCCATGCCTATTCTATGACGCGCTTGATGACTACTTCCGTTCCTGACGCATGCGCTACGTTGTCGTTGCGTTAACGCTACGTCGTTGATATTTTTTTGAAGTCGGAGTCATGGATAAGCTGCGTTAACACGATGTAGTCGTTGCGTAGACGCTGCGTGGACCTCGCGTAAACGCTGCGTTATCGTCGCGTTAGCGTTGCGTTTTATTTCAAAGACGATTTCTAACATATTTTGTTAGACATACCTGATATTCAGTATCTCGTCTACGTGTGTCTACGCATACCACGGTTTGTAGCCATGATGACTATTCTATGACGCGTTTAATTACTACTTCCGTTCTTGACGCATGCGCTGCGTTGTCGTTGTGTTAACGCTGCGTTGATGCTTATTTGAAGTCGGAGTAATGGAGACCCTGCGTGGACCTTGCGTAAACGCTGCGTTGTCGTCGCGTTAACGCTGCGTTTGATTTAAAAAATTAATTTCTTACACATTTTCTTAGAATACCTGATATTCAGTATCTCTTTCAGTTCCTGATGGCTGTAAGGCGAGGTGGGTACAATGATCATCCTGTCCAGTAAGTCGAGTGGTATGCCGTGCGGCGAGCGATAGTTGGTGCCCCTGATGCGTGTGATACCGCGGTTGGTGACTATTCTATGACGCGTTTGATGACTACTTCCGTTCTTGACGCATGCGCTATGTTGTCGTTGCGTTAACGCTGCGTTGATGCTTCATTGTCGTCGGAGTAATGGAGACGCTGCGTGGACCTTGCGTAAACGCTGCGTTGTCGTCGCGTTTGATTTCAAAGATGATTTCTTAGACATACCTGATATTCAGTATCTCTTTCAGTTCCTGATGGCTGTAAGGCGAGGTGGGTACTATGATCATTCTGTCCAGTAAGTCGAGTGGTATGCCGTGCGGCGAGCGATAGTTGGTGCCCCTGATGCGTGTGATACCACGGTTGGTAGCCATGATGACCACGGGCGCTGTTTCTGATTCCAGAGCCCGGTTAAGGAAGGAGAAGCATTCTATATCCAGCATGTGAGCCTGGAAACGAAATTGTAACGTTATTTTGAGTTTCTGCTTCAAAAATGAGTAACTTTCACATGGACTGAAAGAGTTTTTTTTTTGTTTTGTATGGGAAATCATTAAATGACTCCCCCCGCGCTGGGCGGAGCGGAAGGGAGTGTCAGACTCTTACTGACTAAAACCCATCCGTGTTCCTCCTAATGCCCTTTGTGTTCCAGAGCCGTGGTAACTCTATCAAACAATTCTGCAACATTAGATTTATATGTTACAGCTAATAGCCGAAGTGCGGCTACACCTAGTTTTAGCCGGCTACAACTAGGTGCAACCCGGCTACAACTAGTTATAACCTAACCTCAAAACACTTTAAAATTCCTATTTCTGTGTGGTTTAAAAAAAAATAACCACGAAGGGGATGGCGGGGTCTGTGTTCGCTCGCTTCGCTCGCTCACTAGACCCCGCCATCCCCTTCTAACCTAACCTGTCCGAGTCGGGGTGCCCAATGACCCGGCTAAAACTAGGTGTAGCCGCACTTCGGCTATTAGCCGTAACATATATACTAGATTCTGCTAACAGTTTTGCCCGCTCGAAAGTCGGAAATTATTGCACGAGAACATAAACGAGATGAATGTACTGAAATGAACCCCTCCCACTCCGCCCAGATAAGGAGGAGGAGTCATTTGAAGATCCTAATCAATAAAACAAAGTCGGGTTTGTTACAACACTTATAACTCGAGAACTGCAGGACTGATTTTCATGGTTTTTGGTTTGTTTCATTTTCTCTGCCTCGAATAGCAGAATAAATATTAAAAACGATCGACAATTTACTAAAAAAAAACATTGTCCCAAAATGTTCCTGGGTGTCGTAGGGTAGGTATAGTAGGCGCCAGATAAATGAAGAATAACGGTCATTGACCTTTCCTTAATATCTCTTCGTAGGTACGAATAGTATGAATCGTTTTTCATTACTAGCTCAGTAAGGATCACGATTCACGATAGATATCGATTCAGGACAGCTTTATGTCATTATTTCTGTTTTTGAAATGGGAAATTATAAAACGATCGAATAAAAAATAACTTAGCGACTGATGATGAGATACTGTTTTAATAACTTGAGCGGTATGAATTTGAATAAGCGAAAAATTAGCTAAACTAACGACGAATATTGATTGATAATAAAATCAAGAACGAGCTTACAAAAAGTGGGTTGTAATTAATCCATTTCAGATATTAAAATTCTAATCGTGCGGCTAAATTACTAAGTGAGCGACTAGAAATACAGAGAGGGCAACTTCAATATTGAGGTAGAGATGATTTTTCCAATTGAGGTTTTAACATTTTGGTGTTTTATTTGGTGCGCAAGAGCGAGTGATGCCAGCTCGGGATTTGGGGCCCCCGACTCGGACAGGTTAGGTTAGAAGGAGATGGCGGGGTCAAGTGAGCGAGCGAAGCGAGCGAACAGACCCCGCCATCCCCTTCGTGGTTATTTTTTTTTAAACCACCCAGAAATATCATTTGCGTCCTGCATTTTTTTAAATATTTGATTTAAAAAAATGCAGGACGTAACGTTGACACAAACAAATATTAGGTCGCTCAAATATTATAAAGCTTCTCATCTAGTAATGTTTGTAAGTTGCTGTTCTGTTGATTTCTCGTCACTCGCAGACAGTCGCTCACTTAGTAATACTATAACGTAAATTAATTATTTTTGTCACTTAAAACTTTAATTTACAGTCACTCGTTTAAATACTACCCTTTTGAAATTAAGTGTGTCAATAAATGTAGGTGGGTCAATGACCGTTATTCTTCATTTATCTGGCGCATACTATAGACACTTGACTGGAGCGAAGCCGCAGGGGACAGCTAGTAAATGAATAAAACTTACTTCATCAATAAACAGTACTCCAGGGATCATTTCAGCTTTACCTTCTTCGCGCCACTCGGCCACCTTACCATTTATCTGTTCGCGGATCTCCGACTTAATCTCACCCGTGTCACCTGTAAATAGAAACAATGTTTAGATAAGATTATAGTTTTAGAGGTAAGCGCAACAGAGAGTAAAGTCCCGAAAAGGGAGGATCTTGTCTCCGACCGGGCGGTTGTTGTGACCGGTGGGCAACTGCCCGATAGTTGATATTCGGGCTGTTGTATCTGTTCAAATCGCACGGTAAACTCTGATATCGCGGTTCAGGATTTTGTTATATTAGGTCAAAGCTGTCGGGATAGATGGCGCTGCGAGTCTTGTAGATTCCGCTTCGTTGACTTTTGTTGCGGCAGTGATGCCTGCTATATGGTAGTAGGTACTACTACCATATCTACCAGGTCTACCAGGTCTACGAATCAATGACAACACGATTTGACAGTTTTTTTTTTTTTTTTCTTTAAATTATTGATAGGCACGCGCTTGACCACTATCTCACCTGATGGTAAACGACGAAGTGGTCGAAGATGGAGTTGTTCTTATGTCGGGTTCGGGACTAATCGTAAGTCCGTAGGTGATATGGAGTAGAAAACGCCCGACACTAAGGCCGAAACTACGGACTTCGGGCTTAGAGAGTAGACTGATTGAAAATTCTATCGTTGATGCCCAACTAAATTATAGAAGAATGCTAGAGTTTACTTTTTATTTCGGGAACGTGCAGGAACTGGAAGTGACAGCACAGGAGTGTAAGATAAGGTAAGATATTTTATTTTGCAAATATGGGTAGTACAATAACAAATGTGTGTGTGGTGTGTTGTCAAGTGTATTTTACTTATAAGTTTCGAATTTGCGACGCTAGATGGCAGTCTAATTTGTGGACGTACCCCTAAACAGAGCGTGCAGGAACTATAGGAATTGTTTTGCCATCCTTATTAATCCTACTTCCTACTATATTATAAATACGAAAGTTTGTGAGGATAGATGTATGTTTGTTACTCCTTCACGCAAAAACTACTGAATTGATCTTGATGATATTTGGCACAGAGATAGATTATAGTCTGGAATAACACATAGGATACTTTTTATCACGGGAGTATGTTCCCTTAGGATAATTTTCGACATTCACGCGGACGGAGCCGCGGGCGGCAGCAAGTTTTTTATAAATAACAATTTATTTATACATAACAAAAAAATACAACCGACTTCGTGGTGATAAATACGAAGAAACAACCAAAAACACCGACTTCCGAATTTAAAGTTATTTCATACTTTGTAGTGTTTTTTTAATTTGGAAGTCTGTTGTATTTTTTTGTTACCCCACACTTAAAAACACCAGGTGAGGTAACGGACATAAACAAATGTAAGTAATACAACCAAATCGAAAAAGACTTAAATCCTTCGAAGAAGTCACTTAAGCAGTGTGTTCCATCTACCAGCCTCATCATCATCATATCAGCCGAAAGACGTCCACTGCTGGACATAGGCCTCCCCCAAAGGGTTGCCATAATCGCCACGCTTGGCAGGCGGGTTGGGTATCGCAGTGTAGCTGTAGCAATGTACCTACAGAGAATGCTGCTGCCCATTCTCTGCTGAGTCCCTTAGTCGCCTCTTACGACACCCACGGGAAGTGATGGGATGGTGCTATTCTTTTACGTCCGACATAATACGGAACAACAACATTCTGTTAAAAGTCCTATGCTCACTTCGCCTAAGATTTCACAATAATGGTGGCATCAAATCTTTGATTGAACTCAAATTTATAAACGTATTTTCAATTTTTTTCTTACCAGAGAAAAGTGCAAGAAAACCGTGCGTCCTAGAGTTGATAACGTCAATTTCATGAAGTGTCACTGTGTGGACGACTTCCTTACGCTTTTGCAGTTCTCCTTCTGGGCATTGTACGAAGCGGGCCTGTTGACCTGTAAAAAGACAAAATAGGGATGATAATTTGAGTCTGTTTAGTCCAGTGGTTGATCGGTGGCCTCAGGTAGCACCTGGAGTGGTCAGCGAAGCCATTCTTATCGCACAGCGAAATAATATTAATCATCACTGACAGGACTATTATTGCAAATAAGCCTGATATAGTGGTGGTGGACCGAATCGAGAGGCGTGCAATGATTGTAGATATCACCGTTCCGCATGATGAGAACCTCATGAAAGCCGAGAAAGATAAACAAATAAAATATCTTGACTTGGCTCGCGAGGTTGTCGACATGTGGGATGTGAATTCGGCAATCATTGCACCGATAGTCGTCTCAGCCAACGGCTTAATAGCCACGAGCCTTGACCAACTCCTCAGGAGGCTCTCGTTAGGCAGCTGGATCAAGGGCTTGATTCAGAAAGCAGTACTTCTGGACACGGCTCGCATTGTTAGGTTCCTTTCTTTGGAGCCCTGACCGCCGGTAGTTTGGACTCTGTTCCCGATACCGGTGGGCTACTATTTTTTATATTTTTAAATGTTTTTTAATAAATATTTAAAAATGTTTAAAATAAATAAGTAAAGAAAAATGAATAAACGAAATAATAATAATAACTTGGGACAACGAACACACCGCCATCTGATCCCAAACTAGGCAGAGCCTGTACTATGGCAACCAGACAACTGATAAACATACTTATATATTTCTAAATACATACATATATAGATAAATAACTAAAACATATATAGATAAATATAAAAAACTTGAACTTCAAGGGTCCGAAAAGAAGAAGTGATAGAAATTCATTACAATACTACAGTCTCATCAAATAACTGTGCCCCTCTGAAGTTAGCCATTAGCAAAGATCGCTTGGTGCAGTCACGTAGAGGGAGCAAGCGGGACGCAAGCATGCATCCAACGTAAACGTAAGACTGAGACATAAAATCGCGCCGCCATAATCCCCGCCCCCATGTCTCTTGCGCATGCGCAGTTGCAGTTTGTTCGTAATTTTGACCAATACGCAGCCACTCGTAGCCAACTTCAGAGGGGCACAGTTATTTGATGCGAACTGTAACTTGGAAGATAATTATATATACCTCATAAGGGGTCATTGTACTCATCATTATTAACAATTTTTACTATGAGACGATAACCCGATATGGCGAAATAAGAATCAGCTGTTCAGTACATTTTCGTCGACTTATGTCCACATAAATGTACGGGACAATCGATATTTTTTCGCGTTTTCTGTGTTGGTTCCATTAAATAAGTAAACATTCAGTAGATTTTTGATGCCAGTCTAAAACTGAGAGGCAGTATTGCTAAATCTAACCATCGTGTGCCTAGACTTTTTCCAACTTTATAACGGTCGGCTTCCAGACAAACCGGATTCAGCTGAATACCAGTATTTTACGTGAAGCGGCCTACCAGACCTCCACAACGCATTAACTGGGTAACGTTTGGCAAGACTGGAGAGTCAGATTTTCAAACTTCTGACATTCCGTAACGACTAACAAAGATCTACAAATAGCAGCCGGGACCAACGGTTTAACGTGCTTGCCGAGGCACGGTATGTTAAGATGGTCACCCATCCACAGACCTACCTCGGCAAGAGTTGCTGAACCTTGTTAATATTTACCACAAACTCCTTCAATAGCTAAATCTTAACAAGCCTGCCACACCACATTCCCAAACCACTGCAACTCCTGAAAGCCAGAATCAACAGTGGTGGCCACCAGAAAAAAACGCAGAGTCAATGAAGCTCGACGAGTCCCGGAGAAACAATTGAACTGTCTTGGATCCCGTTGGAAAAAAAAATTATAATTTGCACTTTCCTTATTAAACAGGAGACATAACAGAGCCAGGCCAAATAGGCATCAAGGCACATATACAACTAAAACTAATAACTTACCAGTAGCATCATAATCTCTGGCTCTAGCAAAACTTCTGCCTAGCTTGTTGATTTTGCCGGTCGCCTTGTCGATAGTTATCACATCGCCCGCTTGGACCTATAGAATAATAAAATAGTATCAGTGACCATATGCAATGGTTTGATATCTGTTATACTTTGTGCCAGATAAACTTGCAATAAAGTACATTGACCTTTCCCTAATATCCCGTCGTAGATACCCGAACAATACATTATGAACCATTTTACATTACTAGAGAACATAAAGGATCACGATAGAAGTAGATTCAGGACTGCTCTAAGTCTTTATTTCTGTTTTTGATTTTAAGAAAGTCAATAAATGTATGTGGGTCAATGACCGTTATTGCGCATTTATCTGGAATCTACTATAGTAGTGGTAAGACTGGCAGTATACCAAGGTTGCGGAATTGTTCGAAAGATTCACCACGGCCCTGGGGGTCTACTCTCTAAGCTCGAAGTCCGTAGTTTCGGCCTTAGTGTCGGGCGTTTTCTACTCCGCATCACCTACGGACTTACGATTAGTCCCGAACCTCGAACGTTCTCAGTTCGGGTTAGACCCCGTGGAACGCAAAGGGATAACACGGGTGGATTTTAGTCAGTTAGAGTCTAACACTCCCTTCCACTCCGCACAGAGCGAGAGGAGTCATTTAATGACTTCACAATTTATATGAACGCCTGGATATGAACGGGCTGGCGCACTTGTCCGACCTAACCAGTTGGCACACGAAAGGGAGTAGTCCCGGATTGATTGCAAAAAGTCAAACAGTACATAACTAAAGTATAGTAAAATTTTGGTAACAGTGGAAAACTTCGCCAAACATACCAAACTTCACTAATTACTTACTCTTTAACGTCCAATTATACCAAACTTGATTTTCATTGAGTTTGGCAACACTGGAAAACTTACCAACTTCGCCAAACATACCAAACTTCACTGTTTCTTACCCTACAACATCCAAACACACTAATACCTAGATTTTCATTGATTTTGGTAAGATTGGTTATCTTACCAATGTCGCCAAACATACCAAACTTGCTAAAAAGTCCCTCTTACCTTCTCCTTGAGCAGTGAATCTATCATCTTGGCTCCCATATCGTAGTTGGTTTCCATGTCAGTAGTCTTGAGCGTCAGACGTCCCACTCTCGCTCCGCCACCTCCAGCAGCTCGCTCTACAACCACTTCTACTACTTCTCCTTCGATTATCTCTGATTCTTCTCTGAAAGTAATAGTATTGTTTGTTACAGGTTCTTATCAGGCAGGCCAATATTGACGAAAAGTGCGTTTTTTTACCCCCCACCAACTGGTATATTCAAATTTGTAACACCCCTTCCTCCACAACACAACGTGTAACAGGAAAAACGCATAAGGGGTCATTGTAGTGTCATCTGCCTAGCCTTTTTTCCCAACTTTATTGGGGTTGGCTCCCAGTCAAACCGGTTTCAGCTGAATACCAGTTTTTTATGTGGAGCGGCTGCCTACCAGACCTCCACACCCCATTAAATGGGTAACACGGTACTTCTTGGCAAGACGTGACAGATTTTCTGGCTTCTCACAATCCGTAACAACTGCCAAAGATCTACAAATGACAGCCGGGACCAACGGCATAACGTGCTTTCCGAGGCATGGAGGAATCTCTAGGTACGTTAAGATGGTCACCCATCAACAGACCGACCCCGGCAAGAATTGCTTAACCTTGAAGATCGACCCGTGCGGCTGTTAATATTTAGCCACGAGCTCCTGGAGTAAATATCTGTTGTTATGATATTTTAAACAGATACATTAATTTTATTATGTTATAGACACTACTTACTTGATTCTAATTCCAATAGACTTTCTGATGGCTTGTGTAAGAGCTTCAGTCTTGCTCATCTCCAGAGAGAATATTTCAGACCCTGGAAGCAAAAACCTTGTTACAAATAAATAAGTGCGATTTTTCAGTGACCAAAATGACATCTTTGTTGAATGGAAATGAAATGGTTGAGCTGAATGGTGCTGATGCACGCATCATGTTCGTGAACGGGCGCCATCAGTGGAGACTGGTCATCTCTTAGCTGTCGCTGGCTTATTTCAATAGTTTATTTGATACTTAGAATTCTTTCTTTTTTTTCTCTTCCTTAACATTGTTCTCACATATAGAAGCAACAAAGATAATGTAACCAGGATTATTGTAAATCATAAATCATAATTATTGTAAATTAAAAGAGTGTCCGTGGAGTTTCTTGCACGTTCTTCTCCATAGAGATCTACGCTTTGGAACGTGCAAATAGCTTCATGTTTTTGACTGACTGACTCTGACAATTCAAAAGTACCTCTAAATGGTTTATTTGAAATAAATGCTTTGACTTTGACTTTGACTTTGACTTCAATATCGTTTATTGACTTACCCAACCCATGTCACTTATGCTATGATTAAATAGCTAGGCTTTTAATGAAACGGCTGATTAAGCTAGTTGGCTGCGACATAACCATTGTACATCTGGCGAAAAATGGGTTTACTGATCCTTCCCAACGAATTTTGGTCATGGTGGGTGGCCAATATCAAAAGAAAAAAAATAAAATCAGACTATTTATTTCAGCATGTATTCATCAAAATAGTACATTAAGATTATGTGTTCTATCGATTTAGATCTTAGTTACTCACTCACAGGGATCTGTAAGGTAGTGGACCCACATGTAGGACCCTCCCCCATTCTAGACTTTTCAACGATATAGAAGATTTTTGAATGTTTATTTTTCTACTTCTATGGCTATTTCCTTAGGCAATTTATTCAATGTTTAAAAGTGCATACATCCAGACCTTTTCACTGTATACATTATTTACTGTCAGCAGTTTCAAAGGAAAGTATGACAGGTTGTGAACAAAATTTGGTCTAGTTATTGATAGATGCACCTGGCTAAAGTTCGCAGGAGATATTTTAGTATACATGTGTGCAAACATAGGTGCACCTTATGTTCTTTTACTCTCATATTTCGGTAGGAAGGCAATCCAACAATCATGGGGAGAGTAGGCACAGGCCCACTTCTGCCTATAGGGATTTGAGGTGTTATGTGGACATAATATTTCTAAATACTGATATTCAGCTGAATCCGGTTTGAATGGGAGCTGACCCCAATACAGTTGGGAAAAGGCTAGGCAGATGATGATGTGGACATGGCCATGATTGTTTTTTTTTTATTGTTTGGAAACCCTCATGGATGTCCTCGGCCTGGAGAGGTCTGTCTAACTCTTACTGACTAAACCACTTGGTTTTATGCAGTTACATAATAGATATTTAAACCAGATAAATAAATAAAATACAAATGACAACGTCACTTACCAGCCATGCTAGTGAAAGGAGTATCAGGTCCCAACGCCTGCGCTAGACCCATAGCAATGGCCGTCTTGCCTGTGCCGGGCTGTCCCGCCAGCAGTACAGCCCGCCCTGCTATTTTACCTAAAAATATAAGAAATGATAAGCAAATTTTTCATCATCAAAAAATGACAGGAGAGATGGTCAAGTACTGAACCATCGTTTTCTTTTTGTGTTGATTGATTCTAATCAAAATTTCGTTCTGTATGGTGAAAAGAATAGCACCATCCAATCACTTCCCGTGGGTGTTGTAAGAGGTGACTAAAGGACTCACCAGAGAATGGGCAGCAGCATTCTCTGGAGATACATTGCTACAGCTACACTGCGATCGCCAACCCACCTGCCAAGTGTGGCGATTATGGTAAATCACCTCATTTGCGGGAGGCCTATGTCCAACAGGACGTCTTTCGGCTGATATGATGATGAAATTTTTTGGACAGTACTTATTTTAACAAGTTTACAGCTATCTTTCATTCTTATTTTTATTTATTTATTTATAACCAACTTGAATTAACAGATAAACCACACAAACAAGTTATTGGTCAGTGCAAAACAAAATTGTCATATTATTTGAAATATTAAAAAAAAGAAAAATAGAAATTATAAATGTCATTAAATCATAAGTAAACAAGTATCAAAAGCAAACAATTATTAGAAATCAGACTGAACAAGAAGTTAATCATAAAAGAAATAAGTCAAATATAAAATAGAAATTAGTTCCTATGTTGACTGTCTTTTGTGAAAGCTACAAAGGAGAGTCAACCTTGACTGTGACTGGACTAAAGGGACTTGATACAAAAAGCGCTCTGAGCACTCGGCCAGGGCACTGTGACGAAAATGTATGGCATCCGGACGAGCGCTTGCGACAATAAGTATATCTCGTTAACGTCCTGGCCACGCGCTCTCCGCTTTCTATATCAAGTCCCTAATAGTTCATATTCAGGTGCTGCTCAGGATAGGACCGATGTACATTTAAGCAGCACTACAAGTACGCTTTTTGCTATCGGAGAGTGTGTGTACACCTCTGCCAATCCTTTTACGGACAGCTGGTACAATGTTGAGTGCATTTAAGATCAGAATTCTCTCCATAATATGGAAACCAATGCTTTTATATCACAACGGACACTCCTCTGTGCAGAGCATGCATGGAGATGAAGGAAACGGTATGGTAACTCCTTGAGTGAACAGGCGTTGCCAAACTACAGAAGCAAACAATAAGGCCACTGAATTCACTCACAGATATCCTGAATACACTAGGAGTGATCTGCTTCTGGAGGGAGGTTGGTTGGTTGGAATGACGGCCACCATAGCTCATTATACACAATAGTCCAACATCAGGACCAAGTGCGGAAACCATACCCAATAGATAGATCCAATATTAGAAAGACCTCTTTAAGAATATTTTCAACCACAAAACTTTGTTTATACACCCAAGCCACTCGTTACCATAGCAACGAAGTTTTTTCAATACTAACCTTCTCGAATCATCTGTAAGACGACGCCAGCGGCTTTTCTAGCCATCTTCTGTCCCACCATTCCCTGAGATACGGCCCTAGGCTCCAGGGAGTCATCGAGACCCAGTCCTCTTATATGTGAATGCGCCCCAATACGTTCGATTCGAGTTATCGAACGCACCTCTTGCACTTGTGCCGCTGCTATCGACTAGAATTTAAAAAATGAAACTTAAATGTTAAAAAAAACATGATAATTGTGTTTTAAAAGTGAGGTTATTTTTGAGTTTACCGGCTTGATAGCATGGTTCGCGTTTTGGGTAATTTTGAGTTATTTGAATAGTACTTACAGCCATTTTGTGAGGTTGTCGTTGTGTTTATTCACTAATTTTATAAAGAAATGTGTGTGTGAAACAAGAGCGCGTTTTCCGTCGCTAACCCAAACAAGAGAACGCTCTGAGAAAAACTGACATTGACACTACTGACTGACAGACAGTAACAGAAACGACAATGACAATCACAGATGACAACTGACAACAAAAGTTTCGTTTGGAATTTTTTCAAGTGTTTAAGTTTTTGCAAAAAAAAGTAATAATTAATATTGCCCTTGATGGCTTCTAGATATTTTGAGTAGAATATAAAGTCTATAGAATACAAAGGATATATCCTATAGAATACGTTGCGGGCTCAGAAGGTTTATAAATAATACAACGGAATAAGAATCTATCTTACGATCCACCATTTACAATGGGAAATCATCAAATGACTCCTGCCGCTCTGGGTGGAGCGGGAGGGAGTATCAGACTCTTACTGACTAAAACCCATCCGTGCTCCTCGTTGTATATTTCGCTTTCCAGGGCCGCGGTAACTCTTTCGAACAAAATCCGCAACCCTGGCAGGCTCTGGCCCTAACGGGCCCCTTCTCTTATGCTGACATCTTTTTGAGGCGCGCGTGGAACACAATGCGCAGTTGACCCGGGCCTGGCTTTGATCGAACGGCGAGTCACCCAACGCTCGCCGTTCGCAGACCCGCACCTGCGGTGGCCTGGAATCGTACAGCGACTCCCGACGCCCGGTGCATCTCCCTATGTTGCGGTGGCTGGGGCGTGAGGGTTGTCTCTCCCTCACGTGGCCCGCCTCCTCCTTCACTAGTATTACTGCTTCGCAGAAGGAGGTCACGGCTTCCCTTGCCTCCTCCCTCCGGACCATGGATTGAACCAGGGCCGAACGCGAGAGGTCGCCGCCGCCGATCGCCCTTACGATCCACTTCTTGTCCGTTTTCGTCTTCCAAAATCAGTCACTTTTTGTAAGATTTCGCGATTCCTGTTTTTTAGTACAAGTTGTTCATTATGATGGATGAGTACAATGACCCCTTAAGAGGTATTGCGTTTATTCTGTTACACTTTGTATATTTAATGCTGTACCTAGCCTGTACCTACCGCTAGTTTCCGCAAATTATCTGTAGTTAAATTTCGCCAAATCCCGTTCAAATCAGGTTAATAAGTTACCTTTAAAATATGTTAGTAGTTTAGTTAGGAAGGAACACGGATGGATTTTAGTCAGTAAGAGTCTGACACTACCTTCCGCTCCACCCAGAGCAGAAGAAGTCATTTGATGATTTCCCATCCTTAGAAAAAACAGAGTCGCACTGCTGAATAGAAAGCTAGGCTTGTTTATTAAATCTATGAGACCGGCTGTTCCGACGGGTAAATTACCGTTCCGTGTGGGGCATAAAAGATTGAGAATCACTGTCTGTCATAAGTATACGTATAAATGTATAGTTGTGTAAGTTTTACTCAGTAGAGAGTATCTCTGAGGAGTGAACTCCAAAAACGATATTTAAAGGATTTACTTGTTCATCAGATAAAAAATAAGTATCGGCTGGTCCATTCTGTTGACATCTTATCGTGTATTTAAGTGAAGTGAGCATGAAGTGAAATGTATCATTCCATCTTGTGTATCATCATCATATCAGCAGAAAGACGTCCACTGCTGGACATAGGCCTCCCCCAAGAGTCGCCACAACAACCGGTCCTGTGCGTCTCGCATCCATCGGCAACCCGCGACCCTCACCAGGTCATCGGTCCACCTTGTAGGAGGCCTTCCAACGCTGCGTCTTCCGGTACGCGGTCGCCACTCCAGAACTTTTCGGCCCCATCGGCCATCTGTTCTGCGAGCAATGTGCCCTGCCTGCCCACTGCCACTTCAATTTGGCGATCCTTCGGGCTATGTCGGTAATCTTGGTTCTCTTGCGGATATCGTCATTCCTGATTCGATCACGCAAGGAAAATTCCGAGCATTGCCCCCTCCATTGCCCTTTTTTTTTTTTTTTCGAGGATGGGAAATCATCAAATGACCCCTCCCGCTCTGGGTGGAGCGGCAGGGAGTGTCAGACTTTTACTGACTAAAACCCACCCTTTGTCCTCCTAGTGCCTTTCCTTCCAGGGCCGCGGTAACTCCATTGCCCTTTGGGTGACGTTAAGCCTTCTGATGAGGCCCACTGTCTCTTGCCCATTGTATCTTGTTTATATCCAGCGCATATTCCGTATTTTCTCGTTCCCGTAGGAATTTCAGGAAATCCTCTCTTAGTGCTCCCCTACACTCCTCAAGGAACATGCCAAATTTCAGCTTTCTACGGCCGGTAGTTTCGGCTGTGTGTTGTCTGTTTGTCATTCAGTCAGTCACCAGTAGCGGTAGAATTTTATACAAAATAGAAGACTCCGTAAGATCGTAATAAATCATTATTAGATTATAATTTCTCATTTTATGAAAAAATCGTTTTATATAGGTACAATAACTCCCATCCAAATTCAATAGTTTTAATAAAATATTAGTATTTTATTGTGAAAATAGTTTACAATTTTACGCGATATTTTAAAACCTTACGAGGTTTGCAATTTTCCGGTGACATGTAGGTATTGTAAGAGCCTCTTTGCGCAGCATCTGGCTGTTCATATCTCCTTTAGAAGTGGCTGGTAAGAATAAGAATATTTGAATTCAGGAATATTATTAGAACGTGTTTTGTTTAAAAGAGTGGCAGATGTTATTCGACTCTCCGAGCCATGGTGCTCCAATATACTGATAAATAGATAAAACAGGAGTTTTATTTATAACATTTGCTAAGTAGACCCCAGGCCATAGCCCTGTGGTCTAAAAGTGGGTATAAAAGTGAAGTTGATAATATCGAAGATAATGATGGAAATAAAACGACGACGGGTGACGGGTGGGCGTTTTGGGGGACTGTCTTTATGTAAAATTTGACGTTCAAAAAGTGCTGGCTCTCAGCCTAATTTGAATAAATGACTTTTGATTTTGATTTTGATTTTGAAAAGTTTGAGCACCTCTGCTGCACAGTTAACGGGATTTGCCCCAACCCCCGACACTAGGAGAGAACAGGGGTTACATTTCGACACATCGTAATAGCATCAGTTGATCCCAACTTCGTTATCAATCCATGCGTTATAATTTTATTGCAATGCATCATATAAGTAGGTATGAAAATAATGTTTTGGAGATTGGAAAGTTATAACAACCAGCCCTGTGCGAGTCGGGCTTGCCACCAATGTGTCACGGGACCCCGAACAGAAGTTAAAAAAAAAACACTTTCTGTTATTTAAACGAAATAAATAAGTAAGTAAGTTTTAGGCTCGGCACAAACGGGCCACCGACCACAGCCACCGCTGGCTGCCGCGCACTACTGCCACATTTGTCACACAGTGGCAGAAGTGCGCGACAGCCACCGGTGTTCGTAAGCCGACACATATTTTTACCCGCTCTCCGCTGCGCAGTCTATCTAATATCTAAGCATCTAAGTATCAATGTCCATTGGAGCAGCGCTAGTGGCGGGTGTCGGCGTCTTGTGTGGCCCGCAGCGACCACAAGTGGCGAGTCGCGGACACTGCTGTCGCGAGTGGCCGCCACCGGCTATATCACGTGTGCGGTACGTCTATACAAAATGTGTGTCAAGTCGCTGCCACTGTCCACAGGGGCTGTGGTCAGTGGCCCGTTTGCGCCGAGCCTTAATTAGTTGTTTGAACTCGATACAATTAGGGCTAAACTACATTGGAACTGTCAGGCAGACACAACATTAAGAAAACGGAGATGGTACAGGTTCAGCGATCGCAATCAGACTGGCGTTCCATAAGAGCGGGAGGCACTGCTGCCTTTAAAATGATGACAATACAATTAACGCATAGGACCGGTTGTTATGGCGACACTTGGGGGAGGCCTATGTGGACGTCTTTCGGGTGATATGATGATGATGAATACAATTTAGATAAATCTATCAATAATTGGGTTTTCCCTAGCATTGGGAAATCGTAACTATCGACGAATGGACAAGTGGGACTGCCGGCAACCAACCTTAGGCTAGTAATAAATATAAACAAATCAATCGAACAGGTAGGGGCTGACTAGCACTATTTTTCGCACTAGTGCGAAATACATATAGACTAAACTACAGCCGGGACTAAGGCGTAACGTGCTTTCCGAGGAACGGAGGATTCTTCATATGTTAAGATAGTCACCCATCCACAGACAGACCTCAGCAAGCGTTGCTTAACCTTGAAAATCGACCCGTGCGGCTGTTATTATTTAGATAATTATTCTACCTAAAATACATTTTTATGAGGCTAACGCCTTAACAAAAATGTTCAGTCGGTTGTCGGAAACCGCTCAAAACCCAGTGACAAAATCAAAACAATGTCACCAAGGAGGGTGCTACAGATTAGCAGCTTAATTGTGGTACCACTGTGCACTATAGAGCACAAGTTGCACCCCCTGCATCCCTACTGCTCTACATACGCACAAAGTGACAGTACTACAACAGGGAAACTATTGGAGTGTGTTACACGAAGGGGTGTGCATTGAGTGATAAACAGTAGAGTTGGCGTGAATATAAGACACCACGGACAGCACATTTTTTTCATGAATATTAAAAAACTAAAACAAAATCGGTTTATCCGTTTATAAGTTACGATACTACAGACAGATCAAAAGGGCCATTTGTTTATTATGTAAGGGGAGGGGGGGGGGGGGGTACGTCCATGTCTTATTTTTTCTTACAAGGGGGAGATCCGGGAGTCTTGATAGTTTTTACGTAAGATCTAAAATAATGTAGGTAAAGATGAATGATTAAAACCAAAGTTTGTTACTAGGTGCTCTTGCCAGAGCGGTCGTGGTCGTCACGTAGTCTTTCGGGCAGTTACGACCTTCTTCACAATTTCTCGCCATTTTTGCCTGATAGAGGTCATCCTGCATGGAACAATCACGCAATGGGCCGCCCACAAGAGACTTGATTTGGACGGTCTTCGACTCTGTCTTGCACAATGAGGCATTCGAAGGAGTCACTGTTTGGAGGTAGCGGTTCAGAGAGTAAAGTCCCGCATACCTCCGTTGAAAAGGGAGGATCCTCCGACCAGACGGTTATTGTGTCTGGTGGGCAACTGCCCTACAGTAATTGATATTCGGGTTTTGCATATGTTCTAATTGCACGGTAAACTCTGATATCGCGATTTAGGATTTTGTCAAGATAAGATAAGATTCATTTATTTGCAAAATATTATATGATAGTTCGCAGCTGTCGAGATAGATGGCGCTGCGAGTCTCATTTGTTGTGATGTTGATTCTGCGGCGCTGACTTTTTGTGGCGGCATCAATGCCGCTACAACTGGCCCGCCTCGAGACGTGTCCGAAGAACTTGAGGATGCGAGTTTGTACTTGAGCTGATAGGCGCTGTTTGATGGGTAATTCTTCGAGTATGGATGCATTTGTACGGAACTCAGTCTATGATACTCCGAGCATTCTTCTCCAGCACCACATTTCGAGAGCGTCTGGAAAAAAACCTTACCTACTTCATTAAAAACTCGAACAAGTATTTCCCAAAAAACGATAGTACCCCTTCATAAATGAACCCTATTTACCGGGATCTACTCACACCACGACAAAATATGAACACCCCATGCACACACCCCCGTTTCTCTCGCTCTTTCTAACGCCAGCCTTTTCACAATACACCCTACCCGTTCGCCCACGAGGCTCCTACCGGTCTAATCGATTTTCTCTCGCATTATTTTTCCGGCGCCCCTCGTGGTAACACAACGTGAGCGAAAAGCCATTCTTGTTTGTGTTAAATAAAAATATTAGGAAGAATATACCAGTGCTGTGTGAAAAAAAAGTGTTGTTTCTGATATTTCCCGCGGAAAACCGATCGGTGAGTGTTCGATTTTTAAAGTTGTTTTTTTTTGTTGCGTTTAAATTTTCGAACTGATATTCTATTTGGATTGTTGTTATTATAGTTGGACTTATATTTGTGAATTCCTTTGCCTGTGCAAAATGTTGGTTGATTTTGATGGCAAAATGGATTCCAAATTTTTTTACTTCGCATTTTCATTTGTATTGGTTTTATTACATGAAATCCAAACTTCAGCCAGATGTTTTAACCATGAAAATGTTATATTTTACACTTAAAAAGACCCTGTTTGCATCGTTTTGTCTCATACGAGCTGTAGATTATGAAGGTAAATAAAAGCATAGGTCTGTAGGTACGTATCTACGCTTCCTGAAAATGACCGACGGACGCTAACCCGACGTCAATATTCATTACATATGTCCTACTTTACCTTCATCAAATTAGGTAGGTAAGTACTTACCTACGTTGTCAAGGTAGGTATTTCAGTATGATGATAAAAATAGAAAAATAAATTCCCCTAAAAGCTATACTTACGTAGGTATAAGGTACACCTACCTATGCCAATAAAAAGAGATCGATTTATTATGAAAAGAACACAAGGACCAATTATTAAAGAAAGTAGGTACCTACCTGCTTACTTATTTTTTAAATTAGATCTTAAGCAGCTAAGACTTATTATAAGTTATTGAAAATACGGAAGTAGGTAGGTACGACAATGGACGCTGTTTTTATCAACAGCTTAGCCTTTGCCAACCATATCGGACCGGATGCAGCTGAATACTAGTATTTTACATGGATCGACTGTCTATTTGACCTCCACAACCGTAACTGGGTAACAACGACAGGCCCTTTGGTAAGTCTGGATGTCAGTCTTCCTGGCTTCTATTATATCAGTAACGACTGTCAAAGAGCTACAAATAAAAATAACAAGGCTTGCCCAGTCTGACTACTTATCGTCCTACCCGAGAGTCTTGATATGAACAGGCGGTCACCCATCCACAGATCGACCTCGATACGTGTTGCTTAACCTGTAAGATCCACCCGAGCGGCTGTTGTTACTGTACCATGCACAGAACAGATAAAGCTGTTCTGTGGTACCATATATCTCTCTGGGACGCTAGTGAGCAAGACATATACGTAGGTAGATATCTATTTAATCGCCCACGGTCACACGGGTTATGCTGAGTAATTTTCCGTTAGAAAAATACATATCGCCTTGTATTTTTCCAGGAAAATACGACACACAAAGGTGGGTATGTACCTATCTCTAAATATAACTTGCTGTAGGTACTAGCTAAAGACTGCGGCTGTGCGCGCGTATACGTTGGGAATCATTCCAAGTGAGTATATTCCCTGGATAAAAAGTATCCATAAACTCATAACCGGTGACTTTCCAGGTGGCGCCACTTGTGCAGGTCACTTTATTGGGCGCCTAGACCGTTCCATCATTAGTGTACAAAACGCACGGCGATGCGCCACCTGCATAATAATATGATGGACATCCCACCACACGTAAATGTTTTGGGAATATTACCATTGTACCGGTACTGCAAGGGAGTGGAATTCCCTTCCGGAGTCTGTGTTTCCTGATAGCTACAACCTGGGTATTTAATTCAAATGTGAATAGGTTACTTCTATGCAAGCCTGCTCCATCGTCGATCACATCTTCGCTTTCCATCAGTGAGATTGTGGTCAAACAAACGCGCGCATATCATATTAAAAAGAATAAAATAATAGTCCCTTTTCTGTCGTGATATTCGTTCACTTCGCATACGAGAGTAGGTAGGTACCTATTTGAGTTCACCTGCATGCTACGTAAGGAAATGGTTTAAAAATTGCCAATATCCCGTCTAGTCAGTCGGAAATTGAAAATTCCTAACGAACCATTCGAAAATTAGATTCTATGCAATTTTTAAAATGCTACGTGCATATTCGTGGAACAGTTTTAACATTTTTCCGGAGCAGCTGTACGTAGGTAGATGTTTAAATGTTGACTTTAAAGCCACTAAAAAGGTTTATTTTGGCGTTTTTGACGAGAAATTGTGTTTTTGTAACTTTTGCAGACTTTGACTGACATGGTCAAACTTCAATTTAATCTTTTGGAGCTTTTACTTGTTGATGTCACCGGATAATTCCAAACTAAATATCTTAAGGGATTATTAAACTTTCGATAAGTTGTGAAGAAAAACAAATGCTAATATAGATATGGGACGGTTCTCAATGATACAGTACTATTTGTAGCGATGATATCTATTATTCACCATGTTCGGCTTGAGAAAGTCTGACAGCTGTCAAACTATGTAGGTACCTATACGGAAAAAAACCAGAATACGTCTCAAGTTTTTTACTTCATCAAGCCTGCCTCAACTATAAAAACATAAAGACTCCTTAGACAAGGGAGATCGTTTAATGGGGCACGGGGGAATCGTGCCTACAAGTAAAAAGCGCGGGAAAATACAAGGGTGCGTGATGGCGGCGTTATTAACGCGTTGCGTGCACTAGAGGGGAGGCTGAATGACTTTCATTCCATCGCCTCTTTATACTTTTTGATGGGAGTTTGTTTTTGTTGGGAATAAAAAAAACAGGAAAAATACAATTTTAAAACTAACTACATTCGCGAAAATCACGAGACTTACTTCAACCACAGGGGGGGGGGGGGGTTGACACGCTATCATTAATAAGACCGGCGCCAAAAATTGGCGGGATTTGATTATAAACAGGGTCCTGGGTCTGTGTATTTGCCTAACTAGAGTAATTTACCTATAATTTTATGTAGAATTGTTAGTAGTTGCATAATTTTTTACACAATGTAATTGTCGCTAAGACCTTGGCATTTACACACTCAAAACCGTAAGCGTGCAAGTTTTATCGTCTTGCAAATCGCAATTTGCGAACCCACACTGGGGTTGCATGGTATATTATATCTGTGGGCCCACTCACTATCAGAGATCAGAACTATAATTTATAACCCAGCAGTGGAAACATTATAAAAGCTGATTACATCAGCCGCTGATTACCTACATGTTCTGTATGGTGTCGGACGTAAAAGAATAGCACCATCCCATCACTTCCCGTGGGTGTCATAAGAGGCGACTAAGGGACTCACCAGAGAATGGGCAGCAGCATTCTCTGTAGGTACCTACATTGCTGCAAGCTACACTGTGATCGCCAACCCGCCTACCAAGCGTGGCGATTATGGCAAACCCCCCCATTTGGAGGAGGCCTATGTCCAGCAGTGGAGGTCTTTTGGCTGATATGAAGATGATGATGACATCAGGCGCTAGTTTCAATATTGAAAGGTAAGCATCGCTTGTTTAGGTCGGTTCCTGGATGAGTGACGACCCTAACGACTTCGTGGATCGGAAAGTACGTTAAGCTATTGGTCCCGGCTGTCATTTGTAGATCTTTGTTGCTGGTAGTCAGAAGCCAGAAGATCTGACACCAGTCTTCCCAAGGGGTGAGTGTGTTACCCTGCTACTAGGCTGTGGAGGTCAGATAGGTCATATAGGCATTCTATGTAAAATACTGGTGTTCAACTGCATCTGGTTAGACTTGGTGCTGACCGGACATGGGAAAAGGGTAGGTCCTATTTCGCTTGATCTTGACTGGATTTTAATCCCAAGACATGACACTGATGACACCGGGCAAACGTATTCAAAATTTACTCCATAGGTAAACAGTTCATACGCCGTCCTCACCTTCCGCCTGACGCAGGTACTCACCGGACACGGCTGTTTTGGGAACCACCTGTTTCGAATTCGGCGGGAGGACGTTTTATCACTGTGACGATCGCCCGGAGGCCACGGTGCAGCATACAGTGGAGGTCTGCCCCGATTGGGCGGAGCACCACCGTATCCTCGTCGAGGCGACCGGCAGCGGCGACCTCTCGCTTCCGACCCTGGTTAATCCATGGTCCGGAGCGAGGAGGCATGGAAAGCCATCACCTCCTTTGCGAAGCAGTAATGCTGGTGAAGGAGGAGGTGAGGGAGAGAGAAATCTCACGCTGAAACAGAAGAAGACGCCGCGGGCGTCGGGAGATGCATGGCGATTCCCGTCTACCGCGGGCCGGGCACGGGCCTGCCGGTCGGCGAGCGTTGAGTGATGGGTGGCTCGCTGTCCGATCATAACCAGCAGTGCGATTCTGTAAACATGTTGAAGTGACAATTGGGCGGGGTGCACGACGGGTGAGTTGTCAAACCATATAAGATGGAATGACAGCTCACTTGTCGTTCACTTCGCCTGCCGTCGATGTCGACGGAATCGACCGGCAGGCTCGGGTCGACGGCGCGTTGTGTTCCACGCGCGCCTATCAGCAAAGTAGACAGGGCCGGTCAGGGCCAGAGCCTGCCAGAGTTGCGTAATTTGTTCGAAAGAGTCACCTCGGCCCTGGAACGCAAAGGGCATAAGGAGAAACACGGATGAGTTTCAGTCAGTAAGAGTCTGACACTCTCTCCCGCTCCACCCAGAGCGGAAGGAGTCATTTAATGATTTCCCATCCATAAAAGAAACGGTAACTGTTCATATTCATCATGATTGAGTTGTACATTATTGGCCTTTTAGGCCTTACCCATAGAGTACTTTTGAGACTGGATTAAAAAAAAAAACAAAACTTAGTTATACAAAAGGCAGTTAAAAAAAAACTGGAGTTTGAACGTTTTAAATCCATTGTAATAAACAGAGACAACAGTAATTGCGTGTGACGGCACTAGCAAGTCACGCCGTTGTGAATTTGCGTCATCCAGGGGCTCGATTCTGCTATTGCAATCGTGTCTCAATGACCGGTCAGTGATCGAATATTTGACAACTTTGACAGTTTTTGTATGGGAAATGTGTCAAAAGTTTGACGTTATACGTCAAAAATCGATCATTGACCGGTCATTGAGACACGATTGCAATAGCAGAATCGACCCCCTGTCCAAATGTCGTTTTGTGTGACAAGGAACAACTAAATTAAAAAGCATGTTACTTCCTTATTTTCAATAATCATATTTGCTCTGTATCAAAAAGGATTTAATTTATTCATGTAGATTTTTGAAAGTAGGTAATCAAATACCCTTTTATTGCCACTGCTATCGGTCTTCAAAGTCAACAGATTCCCGCGACCTTCATCTCTTCCTTCACAAAACTATCTTATAAATTCTGCATGAACATATTAACGCCATGGCAACTACAGAAATAACCCCACAGGCAGGAATAAAGGCCCATTTCGCTCAGTTGACTCTTCAAGCTCCCCCCGTGTTGTTCTTTCATACCAAAGCTACGAAGTTCAGCAGGAAATGACGTGTGCAAACTAGAACCACAGACAAACTGGAGTGGGGAGTAATTACTCGATTATTTACGACTCCTGGTTCCATAGAGCACTTGGCAGCCGCTTTCAACTTTTTCAGCGGGAGACTGAATGGATTTTTGCCTTCGTCACTTTTATTTTTACAGTAAAAGTTTGAGTTGGTTCTCGTTGGGAAAAAAATGGCGCGTGATTTTATAGTTTTGTTTTTTGTTGAAGTGGGTAGGTGTAATATTGTTTTTTTATCGTGTGGTAAAGGGATATTCAGAGAGTTATTTCACTGATCCTGTTCGTAAAATTAATTCTATCGAGTTGATTCATACACTTTTATCGCTGCCGAATCTCGTAGTTATGATAGTGATTAAAAGCATAATAATATTATGTAGGTGCCTACTTACAACATTTACTCAGTCAGAAATACTTATAGAAGTAACCGAGCGAATAGACGTTTTCAAGTCAAATAATTTAACTGTTAAATTATTTTTGCATCGCGAAATCTGAATAAAACCGAGGGACAACTAGGGATTCCATTATAAAAAATGGAGTAAGTAAAATACCTGTATTTGATGTGGTACCTACATAATATATCTGTACTGTGAAACTAACGTTTTTTTCGTTGTTTTGAAAGTAATTTATGAAGCCCAGTTTTTCACTTCCTGTCTCTTTACAGTTATGACGGAAAAGAGAAACCTTCTCAGTAATATGATAGGAATTGTAGCGGCATTAATTCTGCCACATAAAACCAAATCGTAAAAATCTAAATCGTAACAAAAAGAACCGCAGAGCCATCTATCCCGCAAGCGGCGAACTAACTGAACAAAATCCTGCATCGCGGTATCAAAGTTTTCCGTACGATTTGAACATATACAACCGTCCGAATATCAACTATAGAGCAGTTGCCCACCGGACACGACAACCGTCCGGTCGGAGGATCCTCCCTTATCAATGGAAGCTTGCGGGACTTTACTCTCTGTTCCGCATATCTCTAAAGAATTCATGAAATTAAAGTCCAATTAATATTACATACAACGTGGCAATGCTGCCAGCCTTTTGGGTACATTACCAGTGGCCTGCGATGTGGAGGAATTTTTCGACGCCATGTTTTAGATTAGTTTTAGTGGAGTCTTTTTTTAAGTGTGTGTATATAGTTATAGTTGCAATAAACTTTTTATTAATATTATATTTTAGATTAAGTACCTAATTTTTGATTCTGTAGATTATACTACCTATAATGCTCTATATTACGTATGGTTGGCAATTGGGATGATTCCTGGTTAAAAAAATATACGATTTTGTTTAGTCCGTCAGATAGATTATCGAAAAATATTAGACACGTACCTTTTGCTCTAACAAATCCAAAAAAAAGCCGAAGATAAAACGCCTCAAAGATCAGGAGTGGGGGCTTGTGACGTCATGTGTATGTATTTCTACATACACATGACGTCACAAGCCCCCACTCCTCACATGACGTCACTTCAAAGTATACTTTCGTATACTTTGAAGTGACGTCACACGAGTTAACAACGCAATGTATCGTTCACGTGAAAAATGAAAAATAAGTGTGACTACAATATTTTTTGGAAATCTTTCTGACGGACTCATTAGATTTTTTTAGTCATCTACCCTATCCTAGGACAGCTGATACATATAAACGCTTTTGCACTAGATAAACATTGCTGTGTTTGCCCTTAGGTGATCGTCGGCATGCCGTGGTCGGCGTGAGATGGACGGCATACAAATGGAGCCCATCGGCAAGTACAAAGCCGATAGAAACGGTTCTGCTAAGGGTAAGGGAAATCCTGCTATTTATAATCATCTGCCATGCCTTTCCATGTTTTTCTGGCTTTTGACAGTCCGTAACGACTGCCAAAGATTACAAAAAAAAAAAAAAAATTGACAGTCGTGTCCAACGGCTTTTAAGGATGGGAAATCATCAAATGACCCCTTCCGCTCTGGGTGGAGCGGGAGGGAGTGTCAGACTCTTACTGACTGAAACCCATCCATGCTCCTCCTGGTGCCTTTTACGTCCCAAGGCAGCGGTAACTCTTTCGAACATATTCCGCAACCCTGGCAGGCTCTTGCCCTGGCGGGCCCCGTCTCCATTGCTGACTGCTCTTTCCGGCGCGCGTGGAATGAAGCGCGCCGTCGACTTGGGCCTGTAATGATCGGACAGCGAGCTACCCATTGCTCGCCGTCTGCAGGCGACAATCACTGCGCCATGCTCAGGAGCATCAGTTCCTGAGAGGCGCAGTGACTAACGTTTGCCTAGAGGAGGCAAAATGGTTCCAACGGCTTAACGTACTTTCTGAGGCATGGAGGAGTCTCTCGGTATATGTATAGTATATAGCATACTACGACGAGGTCGGTCTTTGGATGGTTGACCATAATCAACCATCCATAGACCGACCTCGAGAAGCGTTGTAAAAGAGTGTCTGTGGAGTTTCTTGCACGTTCTTCTCCATAGGAATCTACGCTTTGGAACGTGCAAATAGTTTCACCTCTTTGACTGACCAACCTTGACAATTCAAAAGTGCCTGTAAATGATTGAGTTAAAATTGCTTTACGTTTTGAGTTGCTTATGCAATACAAGCTGAGACTTGTGGCTAAATATTAGCTTATATATTATATTATTACACTGAGGTGTAGAAATAAATTCTTTATTACAAACATCATCATTTGCCTAGCCTTTTTCTAACTAAATTGGGGTCGGCTTCCAGTCAAACCGGATTCAGCTGAATACCAGTTTACGTGGAGCGGCTGCTTACTTCCACAACCCATTAACTGGGTTATACGTCTTGGCAAGACTGGAGTCACATCTTCTAGGTTCTGACAATCCGTAACGACTGCCAAAGATCTACAAATGACAGCCGGGACTAACGGCTTAACGTACTTTTCGATGCCCGGAGGAATCTCGGTATGTTAAGATGGTCACAGTCACCCATCCACAGACCGACTTTGACAAACGTTGCTTAACCTTGAAGATCGGCCCGTGCGGCTGTTATAATGTAGCCACGATGTCTCTTAATAACAAACCATTACAGTATCAAATTGTTTCCTTTTAGCAGCTGCCTGGCGCAATATGGTGGACCAGGATTTAGATGATGTCGCGTTTTTGGCGGGTGAGTATTTAGTTAATAAAGTTTAATAAAAATACTCTTCATCATTCTGTTTCGTGAGTTTACTGATAAATAAATATGTTGGTTCTAGTGGTCACACTACATCGACATTGACGTGTTTCGGCAAATGCTCTATGGTTCCTTTGCGATCCCTTACACTACGATTCGTCAAAATAACGAATTCCGAATTGTGTATTTCTGTCAAATCACATTATTTTTTTTTGTTGGTATTATGTTTCATTTTTCTTCGTCAAAAACAAAACGATCCCTAAGGTTGCATTCAAGGTGTAACAGAAAGCTAGTCATATTTTAAAAACTGCTTGCACCGCTTTGCGTTCGCAAGTTCGCAGAACGACGTCTGCCTGATCACCTAGTGTATTAATATTTCTTGTTCCTTAGACACGGACAAGGCTCGCGAAGCCCGGGAGCTCCGCGATGCTCCTGTGGCTGTGTGCTCACAACGAAGGGCACTATGCCTCACTGCTGTGCTGTTCTCTGCAATGTTTGCAACTGCACTAATAGTCGTGTATGCTACTCCACAACCGGGTGAGTTATATCATGTTTTATGGTCAGGGTGGGTCAGGTGCAGTAAAATTCTCCTGAAGATGGTATAACATTTTTGCATTCTTACAATCGCCCGTCAAAGATTCACATCCCAAAAGTCCAATCCTGTGACTGTCATCCATTCTTTTTTTTTAAACAGCCGTCTATATACTTAGAGATAGAGATTATACTTAGATAAACTAAAGTGCCCAGAACGCTGGCAAAAATTCCACGTTGTATTGCAATGCTGATTGTTTAAACTAGAAAGGGCCTGCCTTTTGGTCATGTGAAGAAGCAGGAACCGTTTGGATTCCAAATGTGGTGCTACTGGGCACCAATAGAAAATTGCATTTGGGCGCCAATAGAAAATAATTTTGGGCGCCAATAAGAAATTGGCGCCCAAATAGGCTCATAAAGTACCACATTAGGGTACCATACAATTTTGCGATTATAATAATAATAAATGTTGCGATGTTTGTAATGCTCTGGTTACTTGGTTGCGTTTGGCTCATTACACCAATAACTTTGTAAAAATACTATCATTCTTTTGTAACAGACTGTCCGTGTGCTGGCGAGGCGACGTTAATACCAGGACAACCACCGACAGACTCGGAAGCAAGCGTCGCTGCTTCTAACAAGTAAGTGACCTTAAAATTTTCTTGAAAAAAATTAACAAAGGATCCGTATGGTGTCGGACGTATACGAATAGCACCATCCCATCATTTCCCGTGTGTGTCGTAAGAGGCGACTAAGGGACTCACCAGAGAATGGGCAGCAGCATTCTCTGTAGGAACATTGCAACAGCTACACAGATCGCCAACCCGCCTGCCAAGCGTGGCGATTATGGCAAACACCCCTTTTGGGAGTAGCCTATGTCCAGCAGTAGACGTCTTTCGGCTGAAATGGTGATGATGATGATGATGAGAAAAACTACGCACAAGAATAAAAACACACAGACACGACTTAAGTCCAGAGGGCTTAGTGTAAGTTTTTTAACGTACTCGATCGCGTCAACGTAAACAACATCATCATCATCATCATCATCATATCAGCCGAAAGACGTCCACTGCTGGACATAGGCCTCCCCCAAGTGTCGCCACAACAACCAGTCCTGTGCGTCTCGCATCCATCGGTTACCCGCGACCCTCACCAGGTCATCGGTCCACCTTGTGGGAGGCCTTCCAACGCTGCGTCTTCCGGTACGCGGTCGCCACTCCAAAACTTTTCGGCCCCATCGACCATCTGTTCTGCGAGCAATATACCCTGCCCACTGCCACTTCAATTTGGCGATCCTTCGGGCTATGTCGGTAACCTTGGTTCTCTTGCGGATATCATCATTCCTTTTTTTTTTTAATTATTGATAGGCAAGCGCTTGACCACTATCTCACCTGATGGTAAGCGACGATGTGGTCGAAGATGGAGCACGTTTGCCTAGAAGTAACATATTCACTCTTGACTTAAAGACTCCTGATTCCTGATTCGATCACGCAAGGAAACTCCGAGCATTGCCCTCTCCATTGCCCTTTGGGTGACTTTAAGCCTTCTGATGAGGCCCATTGTGAGCGACCACGTTTCGAGTCCATAAACAACAACAAGAATAACTTTACAACAAATTTATTTTCTCACCACAAGATACGTACATTATTTTACATTGGTCTTATTCAATAAAGATACATGATAAAGGTAAGTATATATTGTGGGAGACTGAGTGCCTAAGCTAGGCTCGAAGGCTGTGTTTCAGGACACCAGGATCCCACCCCTTTACATTTTCATTATAAGATTTATGTACTAATCGCGCTGACATAATGTATTCTTAGTAAGGTATCATACGACATTTAATAGTTTTATTTATTTTGGTTCAGTTGTATAGTTGGTATAGTTTTGTTTAAACGTTCGCATATGTCAAATTGTATAGAAAAAAACAGGTTGTCCGAGAGTGTCACCAGACGGCGCTTATTCAATTTCAATACAAATTTACGTTTACGCTAACGCGATCGAGAATGTTAAGAAACACACTAAGGCCAGCAAAACTACACGGATGTCGATTTTATCTCACTTTACTTTGTCAACCTGGATACATTTTGGATTGTATTGAGTTGAGATAGTGATAAAAACACCAAGCGGAAAAAACTATCAATTTATTTGCTCTAGTTCCTAAGAGTGCAGCAGTTTTGATGTTTCGTTTTGCAGTACTGTATTTCCTTCTTTCTTTAAAATCCATCCAATGGTGGTCCTTAAAAATATCTCTAGAATTTAGAGATAAGGCCGCCCATTGTGTCACCATATTTAATGTTTTCTTCATATATATTTTCTGTAACTTATATATATGGTGTACATGTTAAAAGCGTGGTCTATTTTAAATGATAGGGTGCCGGTTATTCTGTTCGTTTAATATGCTTTAACTTTTACTAACACCAAAACATTTGTTTCCCAGAGAACGGATAGCAAGCAACGGAGCGGTTTTCCCCTGGCGGGGTGCTCGACTCCCAACCTTCATCATACCCAAACATTACAGTTTGTGGCTACACCCCAACTTGACGACTGGTGAATTGAGAGGTGAGATATTGAGTCTATCTTAATCCTAACAAGGTACACAACAACACAACAACTACCCTAACTATAATTTACACACACTTACAACGGCCTTTAAAATAACTTATCTCATTTAGTCCGTGTAGAAACAAGACAAGAAGAAGAACTCATCCCTAACTTTTCCTTTCCAGGCGAAGTATCAATAGACTTCAAAGTAGACCGCGACACGACCTTCGTAGTCCTCAACGTACGGGACATGAATGTGACGGAGCGAGCGCTGTTCAAGTCTGGCGGGTCTCTCGGGCCTAAAGTCGCGAAGACTCTGGAGTATCCCCAGGCTGATCAGAGTTATATTGAGTTTAAGGTGAGTTAACTAGTAGCTATTTAAACCAGAAGGGTCTTTAGGAGTGTTTAGGTTACTTCTTGGCAAGCGTGCTCCAACTTCGACCACAATCGCTTACCAATCGGTGAGAATATAAGCCTATCAATAATATCGGCCTATCTAGCCTTTTCTATATTATGTTGGGGGCGGCTTCCAGTCTCACTAGATAGGTAATTAGGTACAGCTGAAAACCAGTATTTTAAATAGAGCGACTGGTTATCGTAACCTCCATATCAGAGTAACTGGGTAACATGGTACTTGGAAAAACTGGTAACAGAATTTCGGCGTTCTGATTTGGCAGTCATTGTTAGTTGGGCGCCATTATGGTTATTGGCGCCCAGCGTGGGGCCGACCTAGGCTAATAACGTCGCGTCGGTTATTGTATATTTTTGATTGAACATATGTTTCTCCAAGTACTTGGTTAATTAATCAACTACGCATGAAGCAGTTAACTATGAATTTACACGTTTTCTAGGAAAAACTCCGACGCAAGTACAACTACACACTGAGTCTTCGGTTCATTACAAAATTGGAGAGGAGTGACAAGCAACGAGGATTTTTCTTAACAGGAACGCATAGACAGTAAGTAGCAATACCTTCCATCATCATCATCATATCAGCCGAAAGACGTCCACTGTTGGACATAGGCCTCCCCCAAATGGGGGGTGGTGGGGGGGGGGGGCTGGGTTGCCATAATCGCCACGCTTGGTAGGCGGGTTGGGTATCGCAGTGTAGATGTTGCAATGCACAGAGAATGCTGCTGCCCATTCTCTGGTGAGTCCCTTAGTCGCCTCTAACGACACCCACGGGAAGCAATTCCAGGCAATACCTTTACTAGAAGTTAACCCTAATTTAAATTCATTTATGATCTAAAGGTGCGTTTAAATGGTCATTTTTTTGAGCAATTATTGCTCGTCAACATACGTGGATCAACCTGGAGCTAGTAGTGGAGCAATCTGCAGCGACTTCAATAAAATGCGTCATTTTTTTGGCAATAATATTGTTTTTAATCGCTCTATTTATTTCATATATTGCATCACTATGTTTTGTTTGTTTTACTCGTAATTGAAATTATTGCCCAGTTTCTTGGAGCTTCTCCATATCGCTCAATATTGTCATTGCAAAATATTTCGCCAAATTGACGCATGCTGACGTTGCCGTAAATTGCTTGATTTGTGAGGTCACGATCGACCAATATTGCTTATAATTGATCAATTTAATGGCTGTGATGAATACTAAAGAAAAAAAAACAAAAACAAAACAATTCAGTCTAGAAACCTGCAGGTTTCCAGAAATGGATCGAAATTGAGTACCTAATCAAAATTGAGTAGCTATATTGAGACCGTCTTTCAATCTTACTGGATGCGGCTGAATACCAGTGCTTTTTCATACACAATACCTCTCGGCGAGACTGGTGTCACATTTCTTGGCTTCTGACTCACTGTAAAGCCTGTCAAAGATCAACAAATGACAGCTGGTACCAAAAAGTTAAAGACATGCTTACCGATTTCGGGATTCAGATCCGGCATTGAAAAATCTCGGTATGCAAAAAAGGATTCCTAGACTCCTAATAGTTGGCAGGGTTGCAGAATTGTTCGAAAGAGTTACCGCGGCCCTGGAACGCAAAGAGCATTTGGAGGAACATGTTTGGCTTTTGGTCAGTAAGACTCTAACACTCCCTTCTGATCCCAGAGCAGGTAGAGTCATTTGATGATTTCCTATCCAAAAAAAAGGTTCTTAAAGGTCGTAGTTAATTGGTCCCAATTAAAAAAACGTCAAATGAACCATGTCAGAGCCTCAGAGGCCCTTGAGGCGGTTTAGAAACTCTGACACTAGGGTGTGTGGGGTCGTTAGACCTTACTGCCCACACTATTAGAAGAAGTGGTCCCAATATCAGTTGATAATATAAATGTTCGTATTTTTCCACAGCCGTTGCGCCGTATCCAGATTCTGGCTAACCCACGCCCGTTCAACGTTCCCGTGCTTAGACGAGCCACATTTTAGAGCTACTTTTAAGATGACCATCGTGAGAGACAGGTAAGAATCAGGGGCCAGTACCTATAGCTCCGTCTCTTTCCCACTGGAAGTAATATTGATGTAATACTGCTTTAAGAGTTGGTGGTTTAGGCCCAGTGCACCTCTTTTATTTGCAAGCAAGTCAAGAGTGAATAGGTTACTTCTAGGCAAGCATGCTCCTTCTTCGACCACATCATCGCTTACCATCAGGTGAGATACTGGTCAAGCGCGTGCCTATCAATCATAATAATTAATAGGAGAAATTCCTAGTGAGGGTCAATGTTTTTTAAAAACAAAAAAAAAAATAACAATAAAAAATACCCTAGTTTCCGAACACTGATAGTGATCTGGTGTACATCCTATTTAGGATTCTGTACTCGAAGCACCCTATTACTAAGCTTTTGCTGCCCGTGTCGAGTCGTACTGTGTGTATGTGTGTCTCAGTAGATAGTTGAAATTTTAATACATATAAATTAGTGTGATACTGTTGCCGCTAAAACAAAAATAATACCTATACTTTGTGCCAGATAAACTTGCAATGAAGTACATTGACCTTTCCCTAATATCTGTTCGTAGATACCCGAACAATACATTATGAACCATTTTACATTACTAGAGAACATAAAGGATCACGATAGAAGTAGATTTACGACTGCTCTAAGTCTTTATTTCTGTTTTTGATTTTAAGAAAGTCAATAAATGTATGTGGGTCAATGACCGTTATTGCACATTTATCTAACAATTGAACTTAAACTGCAAATGAAAATAAAAATCAAGTCCCTTGCATGGGGATACGGGAACCGTGATTTTTCTGTTTATTGTGGGTACGGAACCCTTTGGTTTGTCTGACTTGCACTTGCCCGGTTATTTACTGATTGGTAGACTATTAAAAATAAATCAAAACCACCACTAAATATTCGGATTTTTTTTCATTGCATCTGCTGAAGTAAAAGACAGATATTTAGGTTTTTAATTTTTGCAATTGGGAAAACTTGTTTTTTTTTGCAGATTCCACGTATCTTTAACCAATATGCCGATAGTAGCGACTGAAGAAGCCGGATTCTATTTGGGACATCGACTGGTAAGTTCTACCTAATTATTAATTTATTTAACTAAGGGAATGATGCTTTTATTGATAACAGCCAACGAATTGACAATCATCAATCGTTATCAATTCATATATTTAAAATTCTTCCGTTATTGAGTGACTGACTGACTGAGTGACTGACTGACAACGCACAGCCAAAACTACTGGTCGTATAAAGCTGAAATTTGGCATGTAGGTTCATTGGGGACTGTAGAGTAACACTAGAGGTTTTCCCGCGGGCAAAAGTAAGTGTGTACAAATAAAACAAAAAAAAAAATGCTTCATTCATCTTTTACAGCTACAAGACGAATTCGCTGTAACCCCACCAATGCCACCTCACATGATATCGCTAGCCGTCTGTCGCCTACAACGGCGAGCCGCGCCTGAACTGCCCACCGAAGCGACGCCGAACATTACCGAAGCATCCACGATCATTCCGGAAGGCACTTCGGAGCCGCCCGAAGAGGAGCAGCTTCCGCCCGAGATTAGCTTGTATAGTGACCAGCAAGTCATTTTGGATGAGTCTGGGTGAGTTATTATCGCAATAATCATAATTTTTAAGGTAGTTCAGATGACCCATGCTGGGCGCCAAGTATTTTGCATGACTGACTGTGGACCTCCATAACACAGTTACTGGCTGACACGATACCACACGGTGGTTGTCAAACTTACGGGCTTCTTTCGTCAGAATTATAGTGCTTTTGAATGAATTTGTAAGGTCATAGAATTATGCGTCACTGCTTTTCTGAATTAATTCTACTAATTCTTAACCAAAGTTCGCATTCGCAAGTCAGCAGCAAACGGTCAAAAGAGCCTTCATTTTCATAAATTTTTGACAGGTTGCTTGAAACTTAGTAGAATTGGAACTCGGTTTCAACTTGGGTTGAAAATCTTCAAATTAAGAGAGAGAGAGAGATCTAGATTTTAAGTTGGCTTAGTAACCGGTTCGCCATTTTGATTGACAATTAAGTGACAATTTAGAAATGATGATGAAAGTACGTAAATTTGTTTTATTTAAATGAACAGTTACTTGTAAATATTCGTTTCCTTACTATTACTACTATGAAACTAATTCTACTTTACTTACTTTTACTATAAATTTAATTTAAATATCTATTTCTACAATTTTTCTTTTACAGACCTCTTTTGGAATGGGTTCAAAAAACGATTCAGCATTTCGCTTTCGAGCTGAATACATCATACCCGCTTCCAAAATTCGGTAAGTCGTATTTATTTTATACTGATATGTAGTAGATATAGGTTGGAGCACGAACTGTTATAATATCCAAAGCGGATAAATACAACTTTGTTTACCCCGCCATTTTGAAATCAGCTCTTTTACAGTTTTTTGGTTTCCATTAGTTTAATTAGGTATATGTATAATGGGACAGTTTTTAAGACCTAATATAATCTTCCTAGCATTTTGCTAACTCTAAAACTTATTCTGGTGGTTTACCTTTGTTATTCCTTATATCTAACGGCGACTGTACCTACTAATATTTTACATGGAGCAACTGTTTATTTGAAAATTCTACAATTTGTTTAAGCAACGTTCGCATTCTTAAATCATATCTGTCAAAAAACCTAATTTATCATAAATTTTGGACAAATTGCGAATGCACAACGCACCAACTGGGTAACACTGTACCCCTTGTCAATACTTGTGTCAGGTTTTCTGGCTTCTAACAATCCGTAAAGAATGTCAAAGATCTTCAAATGACAGTCGGCGTAATCGGCAACGTGCTTTCCAATGCATGGAGGAGTCTTCCAGTATATCATGTAATGGATTCGGCAAGCATCGTTTAACCTTGAAAATCGACTCGTGCGGCTTATTATTTACTAGCTTCTACCAGCTGCGGCTTCGCCCGCGTGAATATCGGAAATAGCAAGGTTGCCTGATTTGTATTGTAATTTTTTTACTCAGGAAACACCCACCCTACACCTACCCTACACCTACCTTACACCTACCCTACACCTACCCTACACCTACCCTACACCTACCCTACACCTACCCTACACCTACCCTACACCTACCCTACACCTACCCTACACCTACCCTACACCTACCCTACACCTACCCTACACCTACCCTACACCTACCCTACACCTACCCTACACCTACCCTACACCTACCCTACACCTACCTTACACCTACCCTACACCTACCCTACTCCTTTCCTACACCTACCCTACACCTACCCTACCTACATAATTATACCAGCCCAAAAATACTATGACATGTTTCTGGTTTCCTGGTACTTGATGTTTCTGGTCTCCTGGTACTTGTGAATCTGAAGTACTAAGGCAGCAGCGGCTCTGAATTTCCACTTCCTCCTCAGTCTTCATTGATCCATGCCACTTATCGGGATAAAAAGTAGCATATGTCTCATTCCAGGATATGAACTACATGTGTGCCAAATTTCATTCAAATCCCTTCAGCCGTTTTTGCCTGATTGAAACACAAACATACAAACATACAAACATACAAACATTCACATTTATAATATTAGTAGGATTCACGAGCTCCTCTTGGTACTAACGTTGTTTTTTCTGTGATTCCAGATATCGTGGTGGTGGAAGGCGGGAACCCTTATTCGGAAGGTTGGGGGTTGATCACACTGTCTCCCTCAACTTTGTCGGATACCAAGACTATTGCTAGATTGTTGGCTCAACAGGTAAAAGAAATTATTTATCGAATAATTTTTACAGTTATAGTTTCTTGTTACGATTGGTGTAGGATTGTTGATACTAAAACAGAATACTGGAGCGACTCAGTTAAAATTTGATACACGTATGAATGTTTCTCCCCAGTCCCGGACGCGTAACATAAATAAATAAATTTATTGTATTGAAGTCAGTTTTGAGATTTATAAAAGTCTACCGTTACTGCGTGACTGACAGACATCGCACCGCCGAAACTACTGGTCGAAGATTTGCCAAAATTCCTACGGGAACGGGAAAAAACGGGATATGCGCGTACGCAGTCGCGGGAAAAAGATTAGAAACTCTTAGAATTTATTTTCATATTTTTTAAATTGATGTTGTTTTAGTTTGATCGTTTTAATATAATTTAAAAATATAGATAAAAAATGAGTTTAAAATAGAAAAACCTTGCACAAGTCTATGGTTTTAAAATAAAATGTAAAAAACTGCGATTAGCTAGGAACCAGGCAGTTGAGTCTGACTCGCTCTTGGCCGGTTTTACAAAAAATAGAGTTTCTGTTTTCTTTCCTCAGTGGTTCGGCGGCACAGTATCACCTCGCTGGTGGTCTTCCCAATGGCTCCTGGAAGCTCTTACGTCAGTACTCGCGGAAAAGGCCCCCTCCCCCCCACACACCGATGCGCAGCCCCCTGCTGATGCACTGCTGCTAGATCATGTGCTACCGGCTTTGAGGTGAGAACAGCTACCATCTACTACCAAGCATATTAGTTGTGGATTGGTCCCCTGCTGGGCGCCATTAACCTCAATGGCGCCCAGAATGGGACCACAAGTAATGACTACCAAGTAAGTATTCCGAAAGTATGACGAGTAGTTGGGTTGGAACATAGATGTATCGTATTACCTAGTAACTGGGTTGTCGAGGTTAGAAAGGCTATTCTAAAGGTCCCTTGTTGGGCGCCATTAATCATAATGGCGCCCAATTCGAAGCCCCAAAGAATAACTATTACGTCTTTCCAAAAGATATCGTGTGATATAGTTACTGCTAAGGTTTAGGTACCTAAAACCTACAAATTACTATCACTGCTTACATTTCCAAGAACAAGGAAACTTCAGTTTGTGTGTGAATTACCGTGAAAAGCAAAAGTTTTTAAATAAAATGTCTTTGTTTCAGGCTAGACTCTAGCAACTCAGTAAGAGCAGTCGCATCACCGAGGTTAGAGCGGGCTGATATCGAAGCCGCTACAGATGAACTATCTTTGCATAAGGTAACACATTTGTCTCACCTTCTAATAAGTTCATATAGATCTGATAGACAAAATCAATAAGCTAGTTTAGTAATTTTAAAATGCATCCCGAAAGGCCGAAGCTGAAATATTTAACTCTCCACATTTTATTGTCTGTGCCAAGGCCATCATGATTCGCGTGTGTGATACAGAAGAAGCATGATGAATACATGACGAATAGCACTATCCCATTTCCGTAGCAGAATCATATCACGTGGTGGTAAAAAAAGAAGAAAAATATTTATTGCGATAGAATTGACAGGCGTACAAAATTATGAAAAATAGAAAAAGTAATTCCTTACAATATCAGCTATGCTCCAGTGAAAATCTAGCCAATAAAATGACCCGAAACAAACATTCCAGTTTCAAACATTTTGTTATTTGATTTTTTGGGCATAAGCATCGCGTAAACATTCATTCAGTAAAAAAGCTGTTATTTTGTCATTACTTCAGGGTGCAGCGATAGTAAGCATGGCTATCGAAGCGGCGGGCGAAGCCGCAGGGCGCGCCGCTCTCGCCAGACTTTTGCGTGACCATCGCTTTGCTAGCGCTGATGCAAGGTAAGATATTTTTAAGTACTATTTCAAACGTATTGTTGTTGGCCGAAAGGCGGTGGTAACAAACCTAAAATAAGCTGGTCTTTTAGTCTATTGAACTTCGTAATAGGGCAAGTTCTGTACCCTAAACTATGAGAGTGATAGAAGAGAGAGTGCATCTGAGTATGCGCACACACATGTGCTTTATAATACTCCTATCTCCCGCGCCGATGTCCTCGTTAAGATTAGCTGACATGGATGAAACGGGTCAGGATGGGTCGGTGGGATGATGGTGGGTCGGTCGGTCGGTCACTCTACAAGAAATGGCAAAAAATATCGTTTTGGAGCTCCAGATCTCGGGGTTGTAAACAGAACTCTGATAAGCTTGCACCATCTATCTGTATGTAACAGAGCAGTATCTTTGGCCGCTTTTGTGTAGAGGATCCCTGATTTTTTTTTAATTTACAATGTTTGTTCGTTAGGACTTCTTAATTGAGAGTGTTCGTTTATCATTAAGATAATATTTGTAGCGATACGGCTTTTGAATGGAAAAAAATAGCTTCACGACTTTCCTTTTTCTTCACATAGTGTGGGTAGTAAGGTCTATCGACCCCACACTCCCTAGTGTCAGAGTTTCTAAACCGCCTCAAGGGCCTCTGACATGGTTTGTTTGACGACCGCCATTTGGCGGCCGGGACCACCGATACGTGCCTTCCGAAGCACGGAATCATCTTTTTATCAGACAATCAGGTGATTCAAGCCTGCAATGTCCTAGCCAAACTGGAGACAACTCGAACCCACGACCACCGGGTCACAAGGTAAACGCCTAAGTCACTCGACCACGGAGGCAGTTATTATATTATATTTTTTTCTTACTGATACGACAGCAAAGTTCGAACAATTTTTTTTTACTTTATTCTTTCTTTTTCTGTACGATAAAGCAAGCTTAACCTAAACAAACATCTATCTCCCTCTACACAGGGACCTCTGGCGTGCGTTAGAGCGAGACGGCACAGACGACGGTGTGAGCGGCGCAGCGTGGGATGGCTGGTGTGAGCGACCCGGCTATCCTCTACTCTGTGCTTCGTCTATGGGCAACGATGTTCTTCTCAAGCAAGAGAGGTAGGTCAATGTTTATTTTTTTCTAACTTTAAAGCCATCTTTTACCACTTATTTATTTAGCGACATCTATACCGCCAGATATGAACTAAAGATGTGACGTTGTAGCGACATTCTAAACCACCAGATTCGAACTAAATACCTGAAGTTATGCAAATCCCACATGGCGGTAGCAATAAATGAAATTAAAGAAAAATCGCCCGAAAACAACAACCGGGCAGTTGCCTACCGGACACAACACAACAATACTTCCCAGGTGATCCAATGGTCATCAGGCAAAACAGTATTTTCTTACTATTAAGTTTTAGTTTTTGAAATGTTGCTGAAACCGAAACCGAACTTTCGGCCTTGCTCTCAGTTTCGGCCGAAACCGAAAACATATTTTAAAATTTCTATTGAATACTGAAATATAGTGTATTTTTTGTACACTTATGCGGGCCCTTAGCCTAATTTGAATAATATTTTGAACATTATGTTGAGCGATGGTCGTTTTGCACGGATGTGACGCATATGATGCGTCCTCAATTTTTCTATTTTTATTTTTCTTCGTATGTTATACCTGCTGTAAGAGTGGGGTGGCTTCATACAGTTTTTATATTTCGCTTTGTAGAATGCTGTGTATACGATATATCTCTTTTAATTTAAGACACATTGATAGTTTAACTATTTAACATTGTAGTACAACCATAATATTTCTGGAAATTCACGAGCACGAATTTCCGTAATGCTTTAAAAAAAAAAAGGAAAATGTATGAATGTACCCCATTACTGGGGTACATTCATACAGCCGGAGGGGCACATTCATACACAGAGGGGCAGGTTAATACACACTTGAAAAATGATAAAAGAAGGACTAAAAATCGCCATTTATTGGTAATTATTGCTTTTGCTACGTACTATTCCAATAAAAATTTTACGTAGCACACGAATAAAAAAAGTCAAAATGAAAAGTGTTACCTATCTAAAGCTGTTCGTGACTTTTTTGACATCAAAGTAGCTAGGAAAAAATAAAATTGTCATTAAATGTACTTTAGGTTACATAAATGGTTATCTAGTACCTAAAGGTACTTAAGCTGTAATTTAAATTAACGTAATTAATTATAATTAGCCATTTTCAGCTTAAATACTTAATATCACAAAATTTGCAGTTACGAAAAATCAAAATCTAGTTAACATGAAGATAAGTCCTTACAAAACCAACATTATAGCACACTAGCTTCTACCAGCGGCTTCGCCCGCGTGAATATCGGAAATAGGAAGGTTTCCTGATTGCTATCGTACATTTTACCCCTACTACCCTACCCTACCACCTACCCTACACCTACCCTACACCTACCCTACACCTATCCTATACCTACCCTACACCTACCCTACACCTACCCTACATTTACCCTACACCTACCCTACACCTACCCTAACCACCCCAAAAAATATTATGACATGTTTCTGGTCTCCTGGTACTTGATGTTTTTGGTCTCCTGGTACCTGCGAATCTGTAGTACTAAGGCAGCAGCGGCTCTGAATTTCCACTTCCTCCTTAGTCTTCATTGACCCATGCCACTTACTGGGATAAAAAGTAGCATATGTCTCATTCCAGGATATGAACTACATGTGTGCCAAATTTCATCCAAATCCCTGCAGCCGTTTTTGCCTGATTGCCACACAAACATACAAACATTCACATTTATAATATTAGTAGGATTATACAAATCAATATTAAATAAAGCTGATATTGACTGTTCTAGCTGTGATAGCTGACTAAGGGCCTGGTGGTATAATCACTCTATCGGATAAATCAACTGATCCCTCATCTTTGACATCTGGAAACACAAAGTTCATAGAATTCCCTGGTTTTTTCCTATACTTCACCATACTTCAGTTGGACTATAGTGTCCAATGATTTTCCCAATGTAATAGGTATATAACAGACTTCTTCTTCTTCTCTTCTCAAAGACAACCACAAAAGTACCATCTGTTAGAGGTTCAAGATCGACAGGTACTAGGAAGTCTTCAAATTCGTTCTCTTCAATGTCTTCAATAGGTGATGCAAAACTTTCTCTTAAACATATCTCTGTTTCACTGCTACCGATATCACTTTTTTCGATTGTTCACTGACTCCGTGCCTGGCTGCTGCTTGCCGAAAAGAGAATTTGTGTTCCAAAACATAAGATACAGCTGAAGAAATTGCCTTTTCATTAACCTCCCCACTCCTCGTCCCCATAGATTCTTCTTATAATTTCTAACCATGTGCATTCTGTGTAGCAAAAATGATAGGTATCAATAAATTGTCAAAAAACACAAGTGCATGGGGCACATTCATACAGTATGAATGTGCCCCTTGTACATGTGTATGAATCTACCCCATCGCAAGTTAAATAATAAAAAATATTCAAAAAAAAAACCGTATTCATATAGGATAATTTGCAAATACAATTATAAACTCTATCATATTATGATTTATATTCAATAGCAGTGATTTATCTAGACAACAGTAACTGGTCGCAAAATATGTCCAAAGTGAAGTTACGAAAATACTTACGTGAAACAACAACATGTTCCGTGTTGCACCCACGCTCCTTCCGCCGCGACTGCTGCCAAACTTCACGAGTCACTATACACAGATAAAAGCTACGCACACACACACTAACTTTATTATTTTGGTCCGTGCGTAACTTGAGATATACCCAGTGTATGTAGGTGCCCCTTGTGTGAATCTGCCCCACTTTTCCCTACGCGTCATACCTGATGTTAGAGGACATTAACTTCAGACACTATAATGACCTATATTCCTTTGTCCTCAGATTCCTGATGACTGCCGAGCCTCCAGACCCGGAGCCTGCGATGGTGAACTATCTCCTGACGCTGGAGCTGAGAGCTGATCTGGATGAACTGTTCTATGAGCCTGGTAAGAAATCTTTTAATAAAATGGCCAATTCTCATACCTACCTATTTTTTTACATTCATTATATTTTTTGTTACACGTTATAGGTATATTTATTTCAATTTATTATGTGTCATGTAATTGGCGCAAGTAACACTTTTTCTTTCTTTCTTCTGTTCTTTCAGTCACACTCAAAACTTCACAAAGTCATAAATAACTTAACAAAACGAATAACAATTTAGCATCACTACACCTAAATCTTTCTCCCACAGAAAACCTCACAGACTCCGAAGAAGACCTCAACGCGACCACCACGACAGCCCCCCCCCCGACCACGCGTCGCCCCGCAGCCAAGACCACGAAACCGCCGCCACACAAGTGGATCATACCAGTCACCTTCGTGGTGGGACCACTAGACGTTGAGGAAGACGAGAGAGAGAATATCACCGCGTGGAAGAATGTCACGCATAACTATCACAATGCTACTTGGTAAGTTACCACACTGACCACTGACAGCTGTCAAAATAACCTAAAAACTGTGGTTGGACAGCTGTCAATGTCAAATAGACAGTGTTTAATTTCCCGCATTTACAAATTTTTAAACAACGATCGCACTGGCATGTCAGTCGCAAACTGTAAAAAAAAATGACTGTCAAAAAACCCGACCGTTAAAAACTACTAAAAAGTTCCAAACAAGTCGCTTTTTTTTGTGGCCTCAGATCTGTGATTGAACTGTATCAGACTGCTTGAAAAGCGACTTGTTTGATTTGATTTACTTTTTTATTTCCTACATTTTAGTGAGTTTTTAAAATTTATATAGGTAGCCTAGATGTCACTACCACAATTCTGACGAATTCAACGACACCAATGTAAAAAATCTGTCCGTCTGTGCCAAAGAAATTGACATACATCATACATACACACATACATACAAATGATGTGCTCCATCTTCGACCACATCATCGCTTACCATCAGGTAAGATAGTGGCCAAGCGCGTGCCTATCGACAATTAAAAAAAAACATTACCCTCCTGACGCAATCTGGTAAAAAGTCTTAATTTTCATACATTTTTGATAGATTGTGACTGACAAATATGGTAGGTACTCTTATTTGGTGACTCCTCAGATAAAAGAGGCATTCAAAACATGAATAACCCACATAATGGATTCGAAATACTTGATGGATTTCATAAACTTGTGTTTCTTTTTTGTAGGTACGAAACCGACAACAAAACACGGATATCACGTTGGGCGGAAAACGTCACACATCTGATATGGATGAACGATACTGAAAGTAAGTCTATACGATATCTGTCTCCGGGTTTATTTCAAAAACCCGTAAGTTTACAATAAATCTCGCGATATTGTAAACTATTTCCAAATGCAAGGTTAAACCTTCAATCATAGAATTTTGAGAAAAAATATTATAAGTAGTTAGGTACTTAGGTACATGTTTAAAATTATATAAGTATGTATATCAGTTGTCTGGTTACCATAACACAAGCTCTGCTTAGCTTGGGATCAGATGGCCGTGTGTGAGTTGTCCCAAGATATTATTATTATTATTATTATATTATTATTATTATTTATCATAAAATATCCAAAGTGTATATGTCGCAGCCAATTAGCTTAATCAGCCGTGTAATTGGTTGCCTAGCCTTTTCAACTAAATGTGCCAATTTTTTAGCGACTTAAGTGACATCTTTTGTTCAATATCGTTTAATGACTTGCCGATGATACATGTCGCTGATTAAACGTCACAGTTCAATGAAAAAGCTAGACTTTTAATGATACGGCTGATTCAGCTAGATGGCTGCGACATATATACAATGTGTAACAAATTAAACGCAACACTTCTTAAGGGGTCATTGTACTCATCATTATGAACAACTTTTACTATGGGGCTAATCACGAAATCGCGAAAAAAAATCAGCTGTTCAGTACATTTTGTCGAGTTATGCGCACAGAAATGTATGGGGCAGTCGATTTTATTTTCGCGATTTCAGTAGGTATTGGTCCAATAGTGAAAGTTGTTCATAATGATGAGTACAATGACCCCTTAAGAGGTATTGCGTTTATTCTGTTACACGTTGTATATGCTCCGTACCTAAGGTTTGCAAAATCCGGTGACTAATCCATCATTAGGGACTTAAAAAACATCCTTTATTATAAATCTTGTTAAATCTTAGCTATAATTTAACCTCAAATTGAAATTAACGAGATGGTCATCATGTCACTAAGTTTGACCCTATCATCGAAAACGAATTTTGAATGAGGATTTTCTGAAATAACGTGCACCAGCTGGCAGCACTGACAGGTCTAGATACCTGTCGAAACACGTAGGCTTTCCGACATTTTATAAATAGTGCCTGAAAAAAACGGTTATTTTCAGTGGTGATACCAGACCTGGGTAAACACAAATGGGTGAGATACAATGTAGGAGCGAGAGGGCTGTACCGAGTGGCGCCACAGGACAGGACTGATGGAGAGGTAAGGTCACAAAGATCGTTTATTTTGAAAATAGAGGGTAGTTCTTGTATTTTTAAGGAACACTTTCTTTTGCCCGTGGCTCCGCTCGCGTGGAAAGTAGCTTGTATCCTTTTCCATATCCCAGGCTATATGCACACAATGTACAGTCGCTAGTACATCTAGCTACAACAATCTGTCAAATTTCTAGATTTTCAACTTTATCGCTACACATTAGGTTCAAGGTTGAGTGGGAAAATTTGACAGTTCCGAGTGGTTTGTTGTGCTGGCGTCTGTACATCTATATTTGACACTATGAAACATAAAAAACATCAACTAACTTAAATTATAACCCTTGCTCGATAAAGTTACAAAGGAGTCGATGAATATATAACGTTTATTAGAATAAACGCAATACCTCTTAAGGGGTCATTGTACTCATCATTATAAACAACTTTTACTATGGGACCAACATTGAAATCGCGAAAAAAAAGTCAGCTGTTCTGTACATTTTGTCGAGTTATGCGCACGGAAATGTATGGGGCAGTCGATTTCAGTGTTGGCCCCATATAGTAAAAGTTGTTAATAATGTTGAGTACGATGACCCCTTAAAAGGTATTGCGTTTATTCTGTCACACGTTGTATAGCTAGTAATCTAGAAACAATTCTTATTGGAATAGTTTAAAGATGTCAATATTAATATTTATAATTCTCCTTGGCTACGGTTGGACGTTCCTAATTTGAAATAAGACCACACTTATTTGGTGGTCTTGTTTCTCTGGTCGTTTTTCAAGTAATAATCGGACATCTAGTGTTTTCTTGATTCGAAGACTTTAAACGTTTTTTAGGTAGATACGAGAATAAGTTAGATGACTAAAAAAAATCTAATTAGTCCGTCAGATAGATTTCCAAAAAATATTAGACACATGTTTTTTATTTTTTCACATAAACAAAAAATGAAAACGATACAGTGCGTTGAAAACTCGTGTGACGACACATGTAAACTGTGTAACACTAAATGTAACACTTTGTGTAACACTACATGTAACACTTTTTATCTACACATGACGTCACGAGCCCCCACTCCTGATCTTTTATGCGTTTTATCTTCGTCTTTTTTATTGATTTGATATAGCAAACAATTCGTGTCCAATATTTTTCGATAATCTAACTGACGGACTAAATAGAATCATATATTTTTAACCAGGACCACCAATCATCCCTATTGGCCTTCTGATTCCTGGATGATTGTAGGCATGACATGTTGTTCTATCGCCTTATAATCGGAAAAATAGGGCGACTGTCCTGGCTATAGTTTCAACGCAAACTTGCACATAATTTTAGCATAAAAAGCTTGCAAAAACAATAATAAAACCTCACGACACAAGCCGTTTTAGTTCCTTTTTTGGATGCGGTAAAGAAATACGCATTCCCTTACCTTGACATAAGTGTCGTTATGTTCTCAGACAGCAGAATCAGCAGCCAAACGCGCTGCAGATCTATACGCTAGCGGTGCAGCAGCTGAAAGGGCATTATTACTGGATGATGCCTTCGTTTTGAGTCGGGCTGGAAGATTACCGGCTAGCAGAGCCATCGCCGCTGCTGGTAAGTCCTTTTTCATTTATGTCTCTCTGTTCTTTTCTGGGGCCGTACTACGAAGTGCCCAGCCATACTGATTGTGCTCTAAGCTAGGGATAGCGCTATTCGTTCTGTATAGCTCCGTCCTTCTCTCACACCGAAATCATGGTGGTTTACAGACGTCATAGTACGGCCCCTGATTAATTTCATTTCACTCCTTACCTGAACGCAAGTCTCGTGAGTGTTTATATGTAGTCACGTGAGTGATTGTCTGTGGTCACGTGAGTGTCTATCTGTGGTCTCGTGAGTTTGTCTGTGGTCTCGTGAGGGTATGCTTGTGGTGGTATCGTGACCGTCTGAGGTCACGCGAGTGTTTGTCTGTGGTCTCGTAAGTGTCTGTCTGTGGTCTGGTGCACTTCTGTGGTCGCGTGAGTGTCTGTGGTCACGTGAGTTTCTGCAGTCTCGTAAGAGTCTGTCTGTGGTCTCGTTAGTGTCGGTGGTGTCGTGAGTGTTTGTGGCCATGTGAGTGTCTGTGGTTTTTCCGGCCATTTGTGATAACCGTATAGAAATCCAATCGGCACACTATCACTGTTTTGTAGTGTTAGTGATATTGTAACAACCATTTTCTTCTTCCAGCCCGACTCAGCACGGAAACCCACTGGGCCCCCTGGAGGGTAGTCCTCAACCACCTCTCCTGGTGGAGGGAACTGCTCCTCCTGGCACACTCGGGGCCGCCCCTCAGCCGGCTGCTGAAGACGCTGCATCCCTCACAGGTGCTCGTCTACTCCGCGGAACAGCTGCAGGCGGCTGGACTCGGGGAGGATCTGCTGTGAGTGAATTTATAATGAAGTCTTTAGGAGAAGAACAAATCCTTGTGAATGAGCGCGTCCGGGGAAATCTTCATCTGCCAAGCTGTTAAAACTATGTTTAGATCGGCTTCCACTTGCATGCAAAAATGTGTGTACAATCAGCTGAACACCAGTATTTTACAAGGAGTGACAAAAATTAAGGTAGGATATCCTGAAGTTTGATAGAATCACGACTTTGCTGGCTATTAGTAGTTGAATAAGAGTACCTGTGGATCGAGTTGCATGGCTTACGATTGCAGAAGCCCATGTCGAATAGTAGTCCTGTATTATTGATGACGATTGTAGTGGTGTATTGTTTACGGATGGGATATCTTCAAATGACTCCTTCCGCTCTGGGTAGAGCAGGAAGGACTGTCAGACTCTTACTGACTGAAACCCATCCTAGTGCCCTTTGCGTTCCAGGGCCGCGGTATCTCTTTCGAACAAAATCCGCAACCCTGGCAGGCAGTGGTGAATATGATAGCTTCAACACCGGAGTTCTATAGACTGACTGGTACAAGTTCCAAGTTTTAGAGAAAAAGACAACTAGCTATGGTGCATAACAATATGCTGATAACAGCTTTCTGATAACCTTCTAATGGTTACTCTTTAAGGAGATCGTTTGGTATTCTATCTATTCGTCTCGAGAGCTCCTGGCGTACTCCGGACCTCCCCTCTGTAGCTGTATCTTATGAACCGTAACAGGTAGGCCACATCACATAAACTTTCGGGTCGGTACTGTTGACCGCTGAGGAGTTGCTTCGCCTAGAGCCAACCCTAGATAGAGAAACTGGCCATAGTTACTTTGAGTATAAAATTACATGCCCATTCTGTTGCCTGTTGATGAGTTGCTTTGCTACGTCTGGAGCCTACCCTAGGTGGATAATATGTTGTCATAAAAATAAATTGTCGTCGGAATTGAACCCAGGACTACTAACTAACTAGACAGATATAGAGAGCCCCTTTTTTGCATGGGAAATTATCAAATGACTCCTCCCGCTCCGGAGCAGGAGTAGTATCAAGGATGATTTCCACCAAACGGCTCGCATCACATCGGAACGAAACGGATTTTACAATCTTTAAACGATATTAAATCGTGAACACAATTTAAAGTCTATATTACCAAACCGCGCACAGCAGCTTGACCGCAGGTGTTTTCTGCGACACGAGATCGTAGCCGTAAGTTGTATGCTGCGACGCGCGATCGGCTCTGTTCGCCTGTCGTCGTATCCGATCGGATCCTTTCGGCTGTCGTTCTCGAAAGTGCACGCACTGCAGACGTCCCTCAATCATGGATTTAGAAGAAAAATTGATTTGTTTGGTGCAAAAGCATACGAGTCTTAATGACATGGTAGGATGAAACTATTTGACTAGGCGACGGTACGGAGCCGATCGTATGCGTCGACATTCTGCCGGACGCGATCGGCTGTCGCCGCATCCGTTCGTATCCTTTCTGATCCGATGCGATGCGAGTCGTTTGGTGGAAATCATCCTTCAGACTCCTAATGACTAAACCACCCGTGTTCCTTAAAATGCCCTTTGCGTTCCAGGACCGCGGTAACTCTTTCGAACAATTCCGCAACCCTGGCAGACGGAGATGGTCTGTAATGATGATGTTTGTTTATTGATAGCACGAGCCTACTCATGGTTGCGGTCCAGTTCCTTCCTCAGACATATAATAACAAGGCGATTTTTGTCTTCAGATGGCTAAGCGGAGCCCTGCTTACAGCGGGCGTTGAATGGGAGAACCCCTCAGTGACGAAGCAAGCTGTGGACTTGTTCGACTCTTGGCTGGATGCGAACCAGACCATACCTGATATTTATCAAGAGGTAAGACATCGCAATAAGCCCACATGCACAGTGCCGTCTTTTGCCTATTAGAGGTCCCGAGCACGGAATAATGAAAAGAATAGGGTATTATGCATTTACATGTCTGCCCAGAATTTCTTTTACAGCCAGCCAATCTGTTATAAACCTACTGTCTTTCTTTTCCATAGGCAGCCTTCACAGCCGGCGTCCGTACACACGGCCTGCCCGCCTGGCAAGCTTGTTGGCACGCGCTCACAGCGTCCTACTCCGCGCCCAGACCGATGTACTCGCACAGAGCGCTACTAGTCGCCCTGGCCTCGCCTACTGACGACTGGCTGTTCTATAGGTAAGTGTGTTACTGTGGCGAGGCGACATCTCACACACGGCACGGCCTGCCTTGGCAAGCAGCGGAAATCGTCCTGACGTAACACAAATCCTACATTAAAGTTATTCACGCAATTTGATCATAATACAGGGTGTCCCAGAAGTGCGCGGTCAAATTTAAGAGTAATTTTGGGTAAATGATAAAGATTTAAAACAAAAATTGCAAAAAAAAGTTACTTTAAAAAAAAAACGACCTCGAAAAACAACCAAAAAGTTCCGAACAAATGGTTTTTCAAGCAGTTTTTTTATTGTTGCTGGCATTTTCTTTTGTTCAGTCACAGATTTGATGTCACCAACGGCATCAGACTGCTTGAAAAGTTATTTGTTTTTAACCGACTTCCTAAGAAGAGGGAGGTTCTCTTTTTGTATATTTGTTGAACTTTCTAGTCGGTTTTTGCGTTTGTTTCTTTTTTGTCACTTTGTTTTAGTTTTGATATTTTTTCTTAACCATATAATATATCAGCTACCCAAAATCATCCTTAAATATGACCACGCACTTCTCACACGCCCGCCAGCAAACATCGCGCACCACCTGACACGAAACCCCTCCTGTCGGAGGATCCTCCGTTTCCAATGCAGGATGTGGAACTTTGCTACCCTCTCCCTTTACTTTACTACCTTCTCCTATGTTGGGTTTGGCTTCCAGCCTAGTCAGATGCAGTTTAATATCAATATTTTACATAGAAGCTGCCTGTTTGACCCCCCACAATACAGTTTTGAAACACGCTATCACGCGTTAAGACTGCATGTACAAAGTTAGTGAAAAACGTGCCCCTGATACCTAATCTGAACAACACGGTGAATGTACAACGGTCTTAAGAAAATATTTTTTATTCAGACAACCATTGATCCATTAAATCAACTAAATAACCAACCAACTTTCAAACCACAAATTAACTTTACTATGGGGACAACCCCAAAATCGCGAAAAGATATCGACTGCCCCATACATTTCTGTACGCAAAAAACTCGACAAAATGTACTGTTCAGCTGATTTTTTTTTCGCGATTTCAGTGTTGGTCCCATAGTAAAATTTGTTCATATTGATGAGTACAATGTATGAGGTATTGCGTTTATTCTGTCACACGTTGTATACAAATTATTTTGTTTTAGGTTCGCCTTCTCAACATTATCAAACGAGGCACAAAGAAGCCGCGAGTGGCGGCTCTGGGTGACAGCGCTATTTTCTGCTACTTGCAGGTAAAATCATCAATCTACTAGCATTTTAACCTGACGTCGCTTCCGTAGACTAAGTATACCGCAAGGACCAGGCACTTGGCGAACATACTGCTTTCTATCTCTGAAAGAAATTAGTAATCGTACCACGATACTATACTGATTTCTTTGCTACTACGTTTGGGATGCATGAAGGAGTCTCCTCGAGTAGCACAATGTGTTCCATCAGGCACTCAACTGAACCTCTCGCTCGGCGCATCCTGGACAGTCTCACCTAACACCTCACAAGACTGGCCAATCCTTCCCTTGCGGTGGTAGCGCCTGGTTGCGACCACCCTCCCACCGGAGTCCGGTGTCAAGTACGCGTGGCAGTACCAGAGCCGCAAGGCATCTTCTGGGCACCCTCGTTTCATCATAGACCTCACCCATCGCTTTCCATCAGGCGTGATCGAGGTCAAGAGCTAGCCCATTCTTCAATAAAAAAAGAATAAAAATTAATTTGACAGAAAGCTTATAATGCTGATTTGATGCTTTCAAACGGTGTATCAATAAAATTTAAAAAAATGGTTTAGAAATGTTAATGATAAATATTATTAGTGATAAGTATGTATGAAGATTGAAATTAACACATACACGAAAATATTTTATGGTTTTTTTAAACCAGATGAGGCTGGTGTTTCCTAGCTTAGACACCCTGAGAAGAAACACCGAATCTTAATCAGAGGTCAAAGTCTCATTTCAAGTCCATACAATTGTAGGTACTGGTCAAATCATATGAGAACCATGTAGGTTAATGTCTGAGGTGGTCTTTTGAGGCACACCACACAAATTTGTATTAATCAACGTAACAGTAGGAATAGGGATGATTCCTGGTTAAAAATATATAATTCTGTTTAGTCCGTCAGTTAGATTATCGACGGGCTTTTTTTTTTTTTTTTTTGGATGGGAAATCATCAAATGACCCCTCCCGCTCTGGGTTGAGCGGCAGGGAGTGTCAGACTTCTACTGACTAAAACCCACCCATGCTCCTCTTAGTGCCTTTTACGTTCCAGGGCCGCGGTAACTCTTTCGAACAAATCCGCAACCCTGGTAGGCACTGGCCCCAACGGGCCCCTAAGGAGTGGGGGCTTGTGACGTAAAAAGTGTAGGTACTTACAAGTGACGTCACACGAGTTTTCAACGCACTGTATCGTTTTTTTTTTTTGGTTACGTGAAAAAGAAAAAATACATGTCTAATATTTTTTGGAAATCTATCTGACGGACTAATTAGATTTCTTAAGTCATCCTCACCCTATTTTAAACTCACAAACAAATTGAGTTCCACTTTTAATTCATTTCCAAGATGGCGCGGCGCGGCCGGTGTGTGGCGTATCCTCCGCCCGCAGCCTGTGTTACCGCCTCCAGCACTGCAGGCAGCTGCGAGGTGTCTACATCAGCCGTACGATTATTACCGGGTAAGATTTTATTTTTGTATTTTTTCAGCAAATACGAATCTACTGTTTGACAGTCGGACGGCGAGGGGGTAACAACATTTTTAGAATAAAATTTGACAGTAAGTTGTGGTGGTTAGCCTTAGTCAGAAGATCGATCATAGCATATAGAGTGTTAAAAATGAACTGCAAGTAATTTAAGGGGTCATTGTACTCATCATTATGAACAACTTTGACTATGGGACTATATACCAACCACGAAATCGCGAAAAATAAAACAGCTGTTCTGTACATTTTGTCGAGTCATGGGCACAAAAATGTATGGGGCAGTCTATTTTTTTTCGCGATTTCGTAGTTGGTCCCATAGTAAAAATTGTTCATAATGATGAGTACAATGACCCCTTAAATTTCTTGCAGTTAATTTTTTAACACCTTATATAGTGTTTCCACTGCTCGGTTACAGGTTTCCTTTCAGTGATTCCCAGTGTTCCGTAATCCACAGCGCGGACACAGTGTGGGTTGATGTTATACGTCCTATACCTACTGGTTTTAGTAACCTATCATTGATGTACCTAGGTACAAAAATTGCAATAAAATATTAGACAGGAAATATGCATGCGATTTTTTTATTTGCAAAATAAAATACTTATTGGCTCTAGTAAATCATTTTTAAAATACCTACATCAGCGGTGAAGTTAAAGCTTCAAAGTTGACGATTAGAAACAGAAGTCCGATACTAACTCTGACGTCAAATACTATGACACCTATACAGCCGCCATATAAAATAGCGTTTCCGCGAGAGGGGCGGATATATAATTCCTTTAAAATAGTTATAACTTGTTGATTTCTCGGTCAATTTTGATTCTATTTTCACTGGTATTTTATTTTTGTATATTTTAAGATAAACTGTGTAGATAATAAATATTTTTTATGCATAGTTCCTATTATGTAGCCCCCAATAAAACTTGTTTGCGCCTCTTTTTAGACGCTATCAAAAAAATAAATGTTTTATTAGATTTGAAACCTTTTTGTTAAGTATATATTTTTTCACTTCCCACACAGTTCAAAGAGCTCTTCGGCGACTTACGCGGGGCAACAGCAGCTCTCGACACGATCGCTCTAAACTCCGCTTGGGTACTGCGCGCCGATAGCGACTTACTGCGTTACTTTAACGCGTTGGCACAACATTAAGGAGACACAGGAATTTATAGACTCTTCGTGTAGTGAATTTTGTAAGGAGTGGCGCTACTGTGGCACAACAGTTTCGCGATAGTTGGGCAACTTTGACATAAGTGCAGCTAAGGGAGAATGCTATTAACGTCTGTTATTAACTTTCAATTTATGTGCACTTAATTACAAAACAAGAACATTTTTTTGGGATTTACGTACAAAAACAAAAATATAACGAGCCCATTATGTCTCACTGCTGGTCAAAGGCCTTCCTCACGTCTGTCTTCTGCTATCGCATGCCCGTCCTTTCAGTTGAAGTAACGTTCGTCCTTTTATGTACGTTTTTATCTGCCGCGATATCTGGTCTCAGTAAGCGGTTCTTGTGAGGCCTATACATTCTCAGATAAGAGCAACAAGAGCTGTATCAACTGTGGTTCAACTCTCGCGCAACTGTACCTCAACTATGGAGCAACTCTGCGCCACTTTCCAATACCAACTTATAGTGCATAATCGTCGAAGCAAAGTGAAATTTTGGCAAAACTAGAAATACGGAATTATCAATACCTCGTAGGTATTATTTACCTATAGTGATTTCAGTCTGAGTACCTTTACTGTAGTGAAAATGTAAGAAAATACTTGAGTGTATAATGAGTGTCTGAGTGAAAAAGTGAGTGTGTGTATTGAACTTGGCAACTATTGTGAAAGTTGCTTTATGCAGTAAGGTCGCACGTCAGTGGTAACAAAACCAGTATAAGTTGGTTTTTCATGCTATCGGAGCTCCGTTCTACACAAGACCAGCTTAATAATGTCATATAGTTTTACCTTTGACGTGCGGTTTATTGTGTTTTCTTTTGATTAAACATTCCACCATTAAACTATTTAAAATGCTGTATTTTTTTCATTATTTCATTGTAAAAGTGAAGGTACAGTTTCTTTAAAATTAACAATGATTTGTTAATTGTGTCATTAGAAAAGGCATTAAAACACTATTATTTAATTCATAATCAATTAATAAATTCGTTCTGGCGGATAAGAACCCTTTTAACTATGAAATTAGCAGTGACTAATAAGCAGAATTACAGTATCAAAGACTAGATAAAGATTTTCCGAATTTCTCGGTGCGTTATCGTATTAAATCTATACAACTTGTTCTTTCGAAGGTTTCATACTGGTAGCAAAGGTTTCATTTCTTGGTATTTTGTAAGTTGCGCGGCAACTGCGTCGCTGCTGCGAGGCAACTGCGTTGCAACTGTTGAGCAACTTCGTGACTTTCCAATTATTCCCTTCATTACTTAATATTATCAAATGATTAAATATAATTATATCCTTTTAACTATTAAGCATTCTAAACGCCATACTAGTTTTAAGTTTCCTATACTTACCTTTTAAAAGAAACAGTATTAAAATAAAAAAGTATATACAAATTAAATATATTCACAAAGTTAATTGCGCACAGAATGTATTATTTATTTGTCACATATTTTTAATATTGATTAATTTAATAAGCTTATAATGGCCAATTTGATCCATCATAGATGAACCTAATCTGTCGAAGTGTTGCACAATAATGTCAGTAATTTTCAATCAATACACGACAATCATAAGACAGTAAAAGTGGTATTTTACTAATAGTGGGCAACTATAACGACACATGAAGCAATAGACAGCAACATTTTATCGGCCAACTGTTGCTTCACGTGTCATCTTCATCCATGATAAATAAAGTCAATAATAAAAGTATATGAATAGCTTCTTAAATATAAGTATGCAGATATTTAAACGTAACAAAAAATGAAATATACTAGCTATACTCTTGTTGGGAATTAATTTTGCAGCTTCACAAAAAAAAACGAGAAGACTTCAAAAAATTTAACAGACTTCAAAATGAATTTTTATTTTATTTCTGCCGATTTAAACTCATAGTCATCACATAAAAAGGCTTAGCTATTTTACAGACAAATTATTTATATTAAAGTTGGTTTTAAAATTAGAAAAAACAAATCTAGCAAAATTTTGTATTTGACTGCAAAACTAGACAAACTTTTCTACATTTTATACAAACGAATTCTAATCAGAACTTTTCTAATCAAAATACATTTAGTCGATGTATCTATAGAGCGTTGTAAATAGGTATGTTATTTTACGGGCAAAGTGGGATTATCAATTTTGCCCGGTCGATGTTAGAAATAAATTTAGTTGATAGATGAACATCGTGAAAAATGTGGGTAAAGTGCGTCTAAATCTTTCTAGTCATTATCTACAATATACTTACTTGAAAATACAGCTTTATTCATTAAAAAACTTTGTAACCAAATGTTTAAACTAATGATTAACAGATTCTTAATTCAAATTTTAGTAACAGAAATGCATACCTTGATTGGCAGCGAATGCATAAGGGCATTTTTTTTGAGTGGGAAATCATCAAATGACACCTCCCGTTCTGGGCGGAATGGAAAGAATTATCAGACTCTTAATGACTAAAACCCACCCGTGTTCCTCCAAATGCCCTTTGCGTTCCAGGGCCGCGGTAGCTCTTTCAGACAATTTCGCCACCAGGGACATACATTGTCTCAGAATCAACTTTGGATTTCAATTCACATGTTATATAAATAATTTGAATTAAAAATTTGCTAAGCAGCACTTAAACTAAGCAAATTAATACCTAGATTTTTTATGAGTAAGCCTGATTATAAAAGATTTTATCCACTTTGCCCACATGAAATTTACCTACTTGATAATATAACACAATGTATTAACAATAGTTAACCTCTATTAGGAAGTAAAAAGCCTTAATGTATCGTGAAAACTGTCATGTCTCAAAATTGAAAAGAATATGAACCATAGATCATCTAACAATGTAGGTATAACGCCCGGTTATTGGAACGAAAACTATCGCAAAATTAATTTGAAAAATTGTCAGCGGCGTATGCTACAGTGATTGGCTGTTGACAAATTCATACAATCACAATCCTTTGTTTGATTATTCGTCACATCAATTTCGCGTTCCTGAAACTGGGTGTAAGTCGTGTGTAAGCGTTGGTCAATGTAAAGAATGCTTAGATCGATGTATTCCGTAGTCCATTAAAAATTGTACTTGACCAAAATATAAAGAAAATAATTTTCTATTTTTCTAGAATAAAAAACTTTACATTTTTTGTCGAAATTTTGGAAAAGATCCGACCAGTAGTTTATTGTCAGTGTTGCAAGTGGAAAAAATGGGTTGTGTGCACGTTCGGTGTTGCCATACTTAATCGTAAAATTTTTGTCATTTATTTTGACAAGTATTTGGTAAATTTTGAGTGGAAATTATCATAAATGTATTAATTACTTTGTCCGAAGATTTTAGGTACTGTCCATTAGTATTATTTTTTTAATTTTAGTTTTTAAGCATATTAATTAAGTAAATAATTGATCACAAAGTGTGATTTCTAAAATGCAATGTTTCTTGTGTATTTAAAATCGTGCATAAAATTGATATTATACCTAAACATAAGTCAGTGTATTTAATTGTCAAACCTAAAAAAAAAACATATACAGTAGATATTAAATCTTTTAAGATCCCTGTATAAAAAACATGTGAAAAGAAAAATATTGCTTCTCGGTATTTTGTGAGTTTTCAAACTAAATTCTGGTCATAGCATATTATTCTCAAGTAAGTGGTAATTTGTTCTTTTACTGTATTACATTATTTTGAAACCCCCCAACCAAATAATATTACCTACTTACGAGCAATTTGCGCAATCTGGTCATTACAAATTTTGCCCGAATTCATATTTAAATCACCTTAATTTTCGCGTCTTAAAATGTCGTTTAGGTTTGTGTACGATTGGTGCGACCTGTTTTTTATAGGACTTGCTAATAAATGTAACTGGTGCAATAATTATGTCACCGTACTAATAAAAACCTTAAGTTTATAATAAATCGCGTAATATCATACATATATTTTAAAATATCGAATTTGGATGGGATTTATTGTATTCTAAACATTCACAATATTATAAAGAGTTTCTAATCTAAACGAGATTTGTTACAATTGCTATATTCCGATAGCAAATTTCTACTTGATAAACATTTAGTAGAATACAGGCGTTGTCTTCTGATAAAAGAAAGAAAGAAGGAAGGAAGCTGTAATGATAGATGTAAGATGAATAAATAATTTTTTTTTTTTTTTTTTTTTTTATTGCTTATTTATCTTACATCTATAATTACAGATTTTCCCCAATGCGATAAATGTACTTATTCTTACTTATACTAACTAACATCCTAATTATAAATAATGCATTCCTTGTGAATTCACCCAGAGTGCAACAAATTAGGTCCGTCTAAGTAACAATCAGGTTGAGCGCGCGAAAAATGTATTTGGGACTCGCGTCTTTTCTTTTCATAAGTAACGATTGGATAATTGGAAGCATGTTTACCCTAAAGTAAATTTTTGCTAACATAATACACAATAAGAGTCAGCTTCCAATAAAAAAAAATATTATAAATAAATTACGGGGTACCCGTTTTTTATTTATAACTAAAAAACATAAATTAATACAGAGTACATTTACAAACAGGTCATCGATTTCCCTCATAATCCGCCATTTTAAGTCAGTCCCTGCAACTTGAAGCAAGTTTTCATACTTTTTTCTGTCAATAAAATAAGGGACAAGCAACAGTATATATTACGTTGTGAAAAGGCAGTTGTCATTTGTGTGGAATCGGGTTTATTACATCTCACGGAGTAAACACCTACATTTGTTGATCCTGGAATCGCGGGATTTTTTCGACAAAAAGTGTTTTCCAAAATAATAAATTTTTGATTTATTTCAGACTAGGTGTCCATAGAGTGTTAGTAATATACTGAAACTTAAGAACTATGTTAGTAATACACACATACAAAAGCAAACTATAATAATTATCCTATATGTTGGCGAACCCAATGTTTCAAGATATGACTCTCAGTGTGTTCAGCAATGTTCAGAGGTAGCTGTTAGGACTATCTCTCACTCTGCGCATCAACGATGCTGCTCTTTTTCTAATTATGGCATAATACCCATCCACTTGTGATTCTACAGACATTGCTGACACACTGCGACACAGTTGGCGCAGTGGTTGAGCGATCGACTACTGCGCTGCGTGTCGCGGGTTCGATTCCCGCACGGAACAAATATTTGTATGGCCTACAGGTAGTTGTTCCGGGTCTGGCTGTTTGTGTATGTGACTTTGTATGATTTTGTACGCACCCACGATACAGGAGAAATTCCTAGTGTGGGGCAACGTTTTTTTAAAAAAAACAAAACAAACAAAAAATAGCGAGGTAGCCCCATCAACATCAACACCCTGAAGGCATTGTTGTACTGAACTCTCAGAGTGCTTTTACTTTTAGGCAAATAGGTATGCATCCGAATATACAACATCTAGTTATGAGTTAAAAATATAATAAAAAATACTATCTTTATTCTTATAAAATGATCTTATAAAATCTTGTTTGTTTATTTTTTTTTTCAAGAAAATTGGTTGAACCAGTTAATCTGCGTTTTGACCACATTACGCACTTTGCTCGGAGAGTGCTGAGAAGTGTATCTGTATTAAAATAACTTAAGACTACTGTGTATAAATTTTATATTCGCTTTTGTAATAAATTTTCCCATTGTAGTCATTTTGTTTAATTTCATTATAAATCACAAGGCTCTGCCAGCTACTTTGCCCGCGTGAATCTTGGAAATTATTCTAAGAGAACATACTCCTGAGCGACAAAGCCTTTGTGCTATTCCGACGAAAATGTATCTCTCTCTGCAAAATGTCATCCAGCGGGCCGATTCTGCAAATATGTCCAAGTTTCGAATTTACAACGCTAGATGACTACGCCGTGCACGTTCACGTACAGGTAAGTCGGGGCTGAAAAAATAATTCCATTTTGATTACCTACATGGATTGACAGCTCACTTCGTGATCACTTCACCCAAGCCTTCACTTCGACCTGTTTACAGATTCGCCGCTCCAAGATGGCGGAATACCTACATATTATATGTTTTCTCAACCCGCCTAATGTATATGTCTTTACCTATGAAATTGCCGTTCTGCAGTACTGGCCATTTCAAATCAAAATAATTTTTGTTTGGCTAAGAATTCTAATTTCAAATTAATTTTATTTTAAAAACACGTTTTTTTTTCCAAAAGTAGTCATTTGTTTATTGATTTTCATCGCATTTCAATCTTTTTCGTCATCATGGATACGTTAAAAATTCGAGTAATTATGGAATATGAGTACCGTCGTGGCAGCAACGCGGCACAAGCGGCACGCAACATCAACGACGTTTACGGAGCTAACACTACAAACCAACGCACCACCTGTTATTGGTTTGCTCGCTTCCGTTCTGGAAATTTCGACCTGAAAAATGAACCTCGCGGTCGTCCGAAGACTTTGGTCGACAATGACGAATTAAAGGCGATTGTGGAAGCTGATGATACACAATCTACGGCTGAATTAGCAGCAGCTTTCGACGTTAGCGTCAAAACAACATTGGTTCATTTGCCTCAAATTGGCAAGGTAAAACAGCTTGACAAATGGGTGCCCCACGAACTCAATGATCGCCAGCGCGAAGTACGCGTCGAGACGTGCCTTGCACTGCTCAACAGACACACAAATGAAGGAATTTTGAACCGCATTGTTACCTGCGATGAAAAATGGACTGGATTCTGTTTGATAACCGCAAGCGCTCAGCAAGTTGGTTGGATCCTGTAAACAATGCCCTGAACGAAAACTTACCCCTAGAAAAGTGATGGTCACTGTTTGGTGGTCTAGCGCCGGTGTTATTCATCACAGCTTCTTACCAAACGGGGTGAGCATTACGGCAGATGTGTACTGTAAAGAACTGAACACAATGATGGAGAAGCTGGCACATCTCCAACCAGCATTGGTCAATCGCTCGTCTCCGCTGCTCCTGCACGACAACGCGCGACCTCATACTGCACAGCAGACGGTCTCCAAGTTGCAAGAACTGGGGTTGGAAGCTCTCCGTCATCCGCCCGAGTAGACCTTGCGCCTACAGACTACTACTTTTTCCAGAATTTGGATAACTTCTTGGCGGTTAAAAAATTCAATACCCGAGAGGCAGTACAAAATGCCTTTGAAGAATTTGTTGCCTCCCGTCCAGCTGATTTCTTTAAGAAGGGCATCAATAAACTGCCACTGCGTTGGCAAAGATGCATTGATTGCATGGGTGATTACTTCGATTAATACAAATAAAAAATACATGAAAAAAAATCGTTTTAATTTTTTCATACAAAACGGCAATTTCATAGGTAAAGACCTATTATAAACTACGGCGGCCATATTTCAAATATTACAATAATGAGTACCTATTGCACATTGTTGTCACCAGAACTTCAGCTCAATCGGATGTTTGCAGATTTTCAGCTCAATCGGATACCAACAAATGGTCCAAAAATGGTTAACTAATTTATATCAAATGAAAGGGCTTAAAGATTAGGAAACAATAAAGTTAACAACATTAGACTAAGTTCAAAATGGCCGCTACAATGACATAATAAGTTGTTTTTATAGTAAATTTATTGGAAATAAAACTTGAACGCGATAAAGCGGAGTTCAATAATAAAATACCTAAGTAAAAAAAAAAAAGTCAATCCCGCTATGCTGTTCCATACAGAATGATCTCCGAAAGACAACGTCTTGGAATGCAGATTTGCATTCAATTAAAAAAGTTGTCAGTTCCACTTTAAAATCAATTAAAATTTGCCTCAACTTCAGTTTATTTTACGCATGAAACTCAATAACAACTCCATTATAAAACCATTACTATGAAAGAAAGTAATAATTTCTATTTCTTTTGTCAAATTGAAGATGGGTGTTTGATTTTAAGTACTTAATAATGTTAAGTTTCGTAAAAAGTTGAAGATGCTATCTTTAGATTTCGGATTCGTATATATTTTTGTTGGTTTTGGTGAGTTAAATAAGATTCTTTAAAAAAAAAAATTATTTGTCTGTTCAACGTAGAAAAGTCCGGCTGTCTTGAGCATGCCCTGGTTTTGGAAATTAGATAGATTTTCTCACTTAACCGGGAAAAGATCAGGTGTAGGACCAACGACTTCACGTGCATTCCGAGGCACGAGGGTGTCACTTCGCCAACTTCCAAACTCCGGGCTGTAACTGCGAAAATTCCACTGGAAAACCCAGTAAAACTGTGCCCGACCTGGATATGTGCCCGGCATGGAGTATTGTAGCCACCTTTGGGATGGCTCAGCTAAGTATCAGCTTGCCGCGCTTGACTCGGTGGAACGCAGAGCTAAGAGGCTCATCGGTGACGCAAAACTGGTGGATGCCAAGCTACATAGCTTGGCTCATCGCCGTAAGGTTGCCTGCTTATCGGTCTTCAACAGATTGTACTTCGGTGAGTGTGCCCAAGAACTCCACGACCTCATCCCACCGGCCCCCTTCTACCATCGGACATCCAGACGCACTGCATCTTATCATCCCTACCTTGTAGCTATTCCACCAATTCGCACTAAGCGTTTCCAAACGTCTTTTATAATGCGCACAGCAAAGGAGTGGAACTCTCTGCCTGCGTCAGTGTTTCCAAAAGCTTACAGCCCTAATCTCTTCAAAGTTAGAGTGAACAGGCTCCTTCTGGGTAAGCTCGCTCCATCGTAGACTTTGTCTCTGTCATATCTGACATTGACTAGAGTCAAGAGCAAACCCATCACTAATAAAAAAAATAAAAAATAAATATGAAACCTTGGACCTAACGCTGGGTTGTCGCGCTTGCAACCATGAGACCGTCAGGACAGAATATTCATAATGGGATCAATAGATACTTCTAGATTAATGTTCGAAAGAATTACCACTTACCGCGGCACTGGAACACGGGTGGGTTTTTTTAGTCAGTAAGAGTCTGACACTCCCTCCCGCTCACAGCAAGAGGAGTCATTCGTAGATTTCCCATTGTCAAAAAACAAGTTATTTAGATAACAAACTAATATTTTCTAATATTACAGCTCATTTAACAGAAAGTCGAGTTCTAATCCTCGGCGATTACGATCGTGAGCCCTTAATCCTAGATCACATAGAAAAGTCAAGTCAAGAAGAAGTACAAAAGCAACCGATCTTCTCCGAACCCAAACGAACACGAAATTCAAAAAAAACTGTCGTTCAATATGGAAGACACATTTATCAGTTAGATAACTATGAAGATGCGAGAGAACTAAGGTCTAAACTAAAACCAGATTCAATTTCAAATGACTATGTTGACATGGATAAACTTATAAGATCAAGTGATTCAGCGAAGAACGGTGTTAAGGATTATGTTAAAAACCTTTTCATATTTTCTGATACACCGCTAAATTTTTGTAATGGACAACAATGCGAAGGAGACTTGAGAAAATCCAGAAAGAAACATAAAAAACATGATGATGATGATGATGATGATGATAACGATTGGAAGCATAAAAAAATGCAGATGCCACTAGGACATATGAAAAGGTTTCAGATTGTTGATAACAAACATAATTCAGTGAGGGACTCTAAATTTGGGTCAGAAGAGATTCACGAAAAGAAGTCCAAAGCAAAGAAACTTAAGAAGAAAAAGAAGTATTCTTCTGAGTCTGCGGAGTCAAACGAATCTAGTTCAACAGAAAAAAATAGCGAAAGGACCCATAAGAAGAGAAAACAAAAACCAGACATCTCGGAAGAAGTTGACATAAAACATAAAGATGATGAAGATTCTGCGTCAGCCAGTTCTGAAAAATTGAAGAATAATGGGGAGGATTCGAAAAGCGAAGAAGTTCCAAAAAAAAAGACCAACAAGAAAAAAAAGAAACATATTGAAGAGCCTGAGGACACTAAACGTAAAACCATTCCTGTTGAAGATACATATTTTATGCAGGGTAATAAAATTTATCATTCCACTGGCAAAAGTAAGAAGAGACATGCTGATTTTGTCAAAAGAAGGCGGTTGGAACATTTTATGCCGAAAAGATATCATTGGGATCCGTCAGAAATCCATCAATTAGGATACTATTGGTTCAACGGACCAAAAGGTTTGTATCCTGAACCAAAGCCATTATCGATTTAAGGAAAAATAAATAAGATAAAATTAGAAACCGATTTTTTATTTATGTAAAAGAAATAGACAAGATGGAATGACAGTTTACTTCATGCTCACTCCATCTTTTTAAATCTTTTACACGATGATATGAGATGTTGATAAAATATACCGGCTGCATAGATTTTGGCCTCGATTCACACCTAGACGATGTGCTGAGAGAGACTATTCCTGCTAGCAAAATGAAAAAGTAAGGTTATTCTATGCTTAGATTATATACACGTCATTCTATGCATGTAGATAAGCACATTTGTCGACTACTGACCATTTGTCACAAATTCAAAACTCCTATTCAAGTAGACATTTTGCTTTGAGTGTACTTTTTAGGGTTCCGTACCCAAAGGGCAAAAACGGGACCCTATTACTAGAACTCCGCTGTCCGTCCGTCCGTCCGTCTGTCACCAGACTGTATCTCATGAACCGTGATAGCTAGACAGTTGAAATTTTCACAGATGATGTATTTCTGTTGCTGCTATAACAACAAATACTAAAAACAGAATAAAATAAATATTTAAGTGGGCTCCCATACAACAAACGTGATTTTTTGCCATTTCTTTTTTTAGATACTTGTACGGAACCCTCCGTGCGCGAGTCCGACTGGCACTTGGCCGGTTTTTTTTTATTGAGGAAAGCTTTGCTCTTGACCCCGATCACGCCTGATGGAAAGCGATAGATGAGGTCTATGATGGAGCGAGCGTGCCCAGAAGTTGCCTGTTCACTCTTGCTTTGAAGGCAGACGGGTTATGTGGAAGGGAACTGGGTTCTGGCTGGTAGAGAATTCTACACTTTGGCTGTGCGCATAATTAATGTGGAGGAGAAGCGCTGAGTACGACTAGTCGGGATATCAACCTAGTGCGGATGTTACGCAACAGTACTGTCTGGTATTCTGGTGGTAAAAGGGCGATGGTGGGATCAGGTCGTGGAGGTTCTGCGCACACTCTACAAAGTACAGTAAAGTGTAGAAGACCGTAGACCGTACTGTAGGTCATTGCGACCCGTCATGACTATTTAGTAAAAGTGCTATGTAGCTCAAGGAAGAAAAAACAGGTCAAGTGCGTGTCGGCCTCGTGTTAGGGTTCCGTACTTGCACGTCACAATTGCCGACTTAAAATGGTGCCTTTTGTTTGATTCTACAACTTTGTAATAATTAATTGATTCAAAAGAGTGTCCATGGAGTTTCTTGCACGTTCTTCTCCATAGAGATCTACGCTTTGGAACGTGCAAATAGCTTCACCTCTTTGACTGACCGACCTTGACAATTCAAAAGTGCCTGTAAATGGTTTAATTTAAATAAATGCTTTGACTTTGACTTTGACTTCTATGAAAGCCCGGGCATGTGAAAATTCCAAAAAATATAATATATCTTGCGTAAGAGTAATAATAAAGATATACCGTATTAATACAAGTATGTGCCCGACACAGTTCTCGAAAATGTCGAAGCTGGCGTTACGCAGTTGGGTAGGTAAAGGGCCAGATACAGAAGGCAGTACTTATACGGCTCGTATTGTGAGGAGGTTCCTTTCTCTGAAGCCCTAACCACCGGTAGCTTAGACCCCGCTCCCGAGCGGTTTGAGTTCACGCTTTAACCTTTAAAAACGGTTGAAAACAACTTTATCTAACAAATTTTCAATGGAGTTTGTACGAAATTTTCCTTCTCCAAGTACATTATAATATAGGTCAGTTGACTATTACTCGTTAAGCAACACAGCTAAATTGGACAGCCTAACTTAGCTGTGATAGTTTCCCTTTTACATTCGTTATATATGCTACTACCCTGACGTTTTGCACGTCTCCAAAAACAACCGTTTAGCTGGCAGAGGGGATGGGATACTTGACTGTAGCAAAAATTAGCACTTTTAATATTTTCGCGAACGGAGTGTTGTTACAACCTACTTACAAAATAAATATCATTAATCATTTATCATTATAAAACGAGAGTGATAAGGGAAATTGTTAATATTTTTGAATTGCAAATCATTTAATCACATATTCAGACTTATTAGAAGCCTAAATCATTGTAATTACTTAATCACTTGTTTTCAGACTCATTAGAAGACTAAACAATTTGTTCTTTGATATTTTGGTTCTATACAAACTCATTCTGTGTTGATAAATATAGTTTATCAAACAGTGGGTGTACTATAAACCTGCCTAATCCTTCGGGAATATAGGGGTGATGCTATTTTATGTTACGTGTTGTTAAAAGTCCGTGTTCCTCAACTTAAACTCTAACAGGAACCGTTTCATATGTTAAAATAAATAAAAAAAATTGATAGCTTTTAAAAAAAAACAGCATTGAATTTAATGATGTAAATTTAGTTATTTATGATATTAGTGCGGTAAGTTGGTTTTTATAAACGAGTAGACGAATGTAAGCACGAGACGAAGTCGAGGGCTTACCATAGTCACGAGTTTGTAAAAACCAAATCCGCACGAGTGTCATACAACGTTTTTCGACACATTTGCGAGAAAACATTACAATAAGTAATGAAACAAACTTTTTGTCTCTAGAAATCAGTCGGAAAGTCGCAACAATCTTTGACGTTTCTAATATGAAAATGGCGCGAATTTGCAAAGGGCGCCACATGCGCGTGGTGAAAATTAGAACCACATACTTTATTTTTTTATTTATCTTCTCTCATTTTCTCTATAATATTATAATGAGACAAACGTATACAGCAAAAGCGCTTCCAAAGAGGTTCGATCATTCAGCTTATTTATTCTCGTGATGTGAAACTCCTTGGTGGAATTCTTATAAATTTTTATGGAAATTAAAAAAAAGCCGTAAAGAATACGCACGGCGCTATACAACGGAGTTTGCGGTAAAATATGTACTTAGGTGAGAGTACCTACTTTGCCGCACGCTCCATTGTGTGGTGCATAATTTTTAACTTTCGAACAATGCATACAGGCTTCGTAAATGCAGTTTTTGAGCAAATGTGTTGAAAAGTATATTACCTGTAAGGATATTACCGTTTTTCTTGTCGTTTAAGAGATATTTAGATTTTTCATATTAATTTTTCGTAAAAGAAATATAATACCTTCGTTTTTTTGGGCAGAATTAACTCGGGTGTCATTTTTGTATATAGTAATAAATAAAAGAAGCGATATCCAGCAAAAAATCCGGCACTTGCAAATTGAAATCCCTAAGTCTATGAAAGCCGATTTTCAGCCCACCGTGCGGCGGCGCATTGTGTTCCACGCGCGCCTCAAAGAGATGTCAGCAAAGTAGACGTGGCCCGTTAGGGGCAGAGTTTGCTTGGAGCGCAAAGGGCACGAGGAGGAACACAGGTTTTAGTCAGTAAGATTCTGACACTCCCGGAGATTGCAATTGCAGCATTGACTTCTTCCGCTCCACCCAGAGCGGAAGAAGTCAATTGATAAATTCCCATCCATAAAAAAATGGATAAATCAGCAGTGTGATTCTGGAAACATCTCACTGTGGTAAGTAAGTGAAGTGAACATGAAGGGAGCTTTTTTTTTACAAACAAGACAAGGAGAATTCATGCAAACAAGACAGAATGACAATTCATTTCATAGTGATATAAAAACAATGTCACATTTTTCATCCCCAAATTAATTTAAATTCAACTATTACGACTAAAATTTTAAATAAATGTTGCCCGGGTTTCTGAAGAACAACTATTGACGACACAAATCAAATGATGAGAATGGCTGTTTGCAAATTCATTCGACCAATCACGGTAGCTGTCACGCTTTTGACTGATTGACACATTTTGCGATCATTTGAGTTTCAGAACCCAGGACAAAGACCCATATTTCAAGTCAAGTCAGTCAAGGACCTCCACTCGACTGTTATAACGTAACGAATCCTCGGGTAATGTTAGCAATTTATAACAAGCTTTGTAGCGTGTAGGAACTATAGGTGGCAGCACTGAAGTGTAAATGTCGAGTATTAATAAGGTGGAAGTTTCGAATTCGCGCCACAAGATGGCACTCAATTCAATGATTCGAGGTGGTGTCCATTTGGAGGACTCGACGACGGCTAAGTAATCTTATTAATACAGTGAAACTTGGTTAAGTGGGACCTGGATAAGTGAGAAACCTCCATAACTGGAACTCATGCTGAGGTCCCAACACTTTGGCACTGAATTACCTCTGTTAGTGGGACGAGGTAAACCTCTATATCTGGGATTTGTTCTTTCGATTTATCATCATAGTTACCTCTATAACTGAGACAGCGAGTAAATTTTATATGCATAAACCTCTGTAACTGAGATAACATTGTTTGTTTACTCATTCTTATTCTACCCACAAATTCCACACGTAATTCCAAGTACGTAAGTACAAATTTTGAGCTTCAATTACCTTCAGTTTTAGTTTCGCTTTACTATCATACAGATGTTTATTTGAAAAATGTCAAAACGAAAGCTACAATCGTTATCATTACCTTTAAGTACATAATATTTTTTTTATTAAAACTCATTTACATACATAACACGTTATTTTATTTAATGATCGCACCTGTATAACTGAAATAACCTGTATTCTCACCTCTATTAATGGAACCCTCTGTAAATGAGACAGATATTTATTTATACCTGTATATCTGAGACACTGGGTAAGTGGAATACCTCTATAAGTGAAACGACATTGCAGGTCCCTTGATGTCTCACTTAACCAGGTTTCACTTACTTACTACATTGTTAATTAAAAATAATTATTTAACAATTCCTTTTTCTAATGGAAAACTATTGTTGCCTTTTTTGGAAGTCTCTCAACTCTTATTATAACAATTGCTATTCATTATTATTATTTAAGTAGGTACTTCGATTTATTATTAATAATAAGCAGGTTTATTACAGTAGATATTGTTTACCTACAAATCTCACTGTGCGAATAGATGAAAAAATAAAATACTAAATGTAATATTTAAATCATTACATCAGACGTCCACTGCCGGACATGAGCCTCTCCCAGATGGGGGGGGGGGTGGCATAATCGCCACGCTTGTCAGGCGGGTTGGCGATCGCAGTGTAGCTGTTGCAATCTAGGTACCTACAGAAAATGCTGCTGCCCATTCTCTGGTGAGTCTCTTAGTCGCCGTAATGGTGTCGAACGTAAAGGAATAGCACCATCCCATCACTTTACGTGGGCATTTTTAAAATAAATGAATAATACTAAATAATATGTAAAATAAAATATTAATTACATAAATCAGTAAATCTCTATTCAATCTGAGGCAAACCCTCGCAGCCTGCGGAACGTAATTCGATCGCGCCGATGGTTTTTTTTACTATTGATACGAGTAGCTACGCGTTTGACCACTACCTCACCTGATAACCTATTTTGCAAAAAAAATTGTAAGTACTTCAATTCGAAATAAAAGTATAATATTCATACAATTTTAGCATTTTTGGGTAATTCAATTCTGAAACTTTCTTATTTTAGTATAAAACGGCGAATATCATAAGTTGGGAATTTCCCATTAGAATATAATTTTATTTATTGTGCTTCCATTACTGTTAAAAAAAACTAGATTTTAGGTGCTTCTGAATATTTAGATAGGTACCTGATTTTAATTCCTGTGTACTACCTACATAATAATCTGCATCACCATTTTGAAATGGAAATTTCCCAGTGTCAAATAATAGCTACCTAGAGTACATAATATCGGTTCCATTATAATCTCGGCTGCAGACCAAAACCTGAACTAGGAAGGTAAGTTAGTTTGAGGCACTTGGGCACGTTACTGTTGTGGCGATAAGTCCTCTCTTTGAGGAGTGTCTAGAGAGGCGTCACGGCATCCTCACCTTCCGCCTGACGCAGATGCTCACCGGACACGGCTCTTTCGGGAGTTGCCTGTTTCGGATTCGGCGGGAGGACACGCCAGAGTGTCATCACTGTGAGAATCGCATGAAGGACATAGTGGAGCATATGGTGGAGGTCTGCCCTGCTTGGCCGGAGCACCGCCGTGTCCTCGTCGAGGCGATTGGCAGCGGCGACCTCTCGCGTGCGGCACTGGTCCAATCCATGGTTGGGAGCGAGGAGGCATGGAAAGCAGTCACCTCCTCCTCCTTCACTAGCACTAGCAGCAGCAGGCAAGACTCACACCCCAACTACGGCAACAGAAGAAGACGCCCCGATCATCGGGAGTCGCAGAGCGATTCCCGGCCACCGTAACGTAAGCGCGGGCCTATGGACGGCGAGCGTTGGGTGGCTACTCGTCCGATAAGAACTAGGCCTGGGTCGACGGTACGTTGTGTTCCAAGCGCACCTCAAATAAATTTCAGCATAGAAGTTGAGGCCCGCTAGGGACAGAGCCTACCAGTGAGGCGGAATTTGTTCGAAAGATTCACCGCAGCCCGGGAACGCAAAAGGCATTTGGAGGATTTTATGAAAGGGAAATCATCAAATGACTCCTGACGCTCTGGTTTGAGCGGGACGGAGTGTCAGACTCTTACTGACTAAAAAACATCCGTGCTCCTCGTAGTGCCCTTTAATTTCCAGGGCTGCGGTAACTCTTTCGAACAAAATCCTATACCCTGGCAGGCTCTAGCCCGATCGGGCCCCTACTCCTATGCTGACATCTCTTTGAGGCGCGCGTAGAACACAACGCGCCGTCGACCCGGGCCTGGCTTTGATCGGACGGCGAGCCACCCAATGGCATTCAGGTCTTACAGCTCTTGATCGGCAACCGGGACTGGGCATTTTTTGCAAAAAAAACAGTACCTACTAGTATAAAATGACACTAATACTGTGACAATTAAAATGCTTTGTAAAGGTCTAATTTGGATTGGCACATTATTGTCAGGGATCGTGGGTTCTAAAAAAGGTAGAGAAATGTGTAAAATCGTTTGTTTGTACGTTTAACAGAATAAACGCTACCTCTAAGGGTCATTGTACTCATAATTATGAACAACTTTTACTATGGTTTACCAACACCGAAATCGCAAAAAAAAAACGACATTTCTGAACCTACACATAACTCGACAAGATGTACTGAACAGCTGATAGCGAAAAAAGTTCATAGTGCAATCTATGCAATGTCTAAAAAGGTTCCTATTGCGTTTATTCTGTTACACGTTGTATATTTGTTTCCTTTTGAGCAGTAGCAATGAGTTCTAGCTTCTAGCTTCTCCCTTATGTTGTGTGAATGTACATTTGCTTATTTATTAAAAAATCATGCATGACTGATCAAAATTATCGCAGGCGGAGTTAGTAGCTAGAGAATACCTACTAGGTATTTTCCCATAGTAGGATACTAACGTTCCCATAAATAATAAATAGACTAAGAAATAGACAGTCTTCATTCCATTCAAGGGAAAACTCGTATTGATAAGGTTTTGTAAGGGTTTGTCATATCTAAGGGTGAAGGGTGTGAGCTCAGACTGCCGCACGTCTAACTTCTCTGCGGCCCTGCCATGACGTGTTAAAGCGTGAGTCGGTCGAGCGAGAAGGAGGGTTCGCACCCTATATAGCTCCATCCCTCCTTCTCGCTCGAACGACTCACGCTTTAAGAGCCTTTACGCGGTACGGCTTTTCATACAAACTTTCAATACCTTATTTTTCGAAATGAATGAACCGATTTTAATGAAACTTCAAACAGACCACCGAAATCACGAAAAAAATCAGCTGTTCAGTACATTTTGTCGAGTTATGATGTGCCCATAAATGTATAGGGCAGTCGATTTTTTTAATTGCGACTGTGTTTGTACCATAGTGAAAGTTGTTAATAATGATGAGTACAATGACCCCTTAAGAGCCTTTACGCGGTACGGCTTTTCATACAAACTTGGTACTTGGTATGCATACGCTAGATATTCAGGTCTAAATAGTTATCAGAAAACATTTTTAAAAAAGATTTTAGAGGGAGAGAGAGAGTGATTTTAAGTTTTCTATAGAAAGTGAAAAATCACTATATCCTTCCCCCTGAACTCATTTTCGTTTTTTTTTTTGTGATAACTATTTAGACCTAGATATCTAGCGTATGCATACCAAGTTTTATTAAAATCGGTTCATTAATTTCGTATAATATTTGAAAGTTTGTATGAAGCCGTACCGCGTAAAGGCTCTTAACGCGTCATGGTAGGGCCGCTGTTCTCGTGAAAAATATTAGTCATGTTTGCGAAATTGTTCGAAAGAGTTACCACGGTCTTGGAACGAAAAGGGCATTTGGAGGAACACGGATGGGTTTTAGTCAGTAAGAGTCTGACACTCCCTTCCGCTCTGCCCAGAGCGGGAGGAGTCATTTGATGATTTCCCATCCAAAAAAATATTGATATTAAACTCGTAGTCATCGCGAAGCGTCTCAGTGTTTTCTGATTCAACCTTGTTTTACTAACCAAAGGAAAGGCTAAAACGAAAAAAAACACAAAATAATGGTGAAAATAATAATATAATTCCACAGGAGTAACAACAAAAAATATCAACAAATCTACGAGACATAATTATTAAAAATATAAATTGTGTCGGATAAAATTCCATACTCATTTATAAATCTATCAATTTACAATAATATTCTCATAACGGAGATTACAGCTTAGGATTTTTTTAGTGGCAACACCTTTGTCTAATGTCATAGAAGGATGCTCGCAGTTTTGTAACTGAACAAATATGTTTTTGGAAAAAAGAACTTGAATAGGTACCCACATAATTATTAAGTCCAAATTGCGCTTCATCTTCGAATATTAGTAGGCACTAGTAAATCTGAAACAAACTTGATAATTGTTTCTTAGTGAATTCAAGGGTTTAAATAGACATAATTATTCTGTCTAGGCTCAAATTATATTTAATTTAATAACAGGATTTCTGTTTATTGCTTAACGGAAGATTTTATCAATTATTCTTCATAATATCGGACAAGGCAGCTATACCATCTTTGGCTCAAAAATTAAACATACAGGAACTTTAAAACTATTAATCTACTAATGTAGATTCACTCCTTTTTGAAACCTACCATTATTATGCATCATATTATAGTAAGCTGTAATCTCAGAAATGTATAAAATCAAAATTATCTACAACATACAGGAATAATACTTAGGAGAATGGCAACATCGTATATTTAAAAGTCTCTATGGATATAGAGATTCTTTTAAAAATATTTCTTCTGGCAACATTTTAGTTGTAACAATTTTTTTTATGTATGTTTCAGTGCTTTTTTTAGCTTGCGGGGAGACCGGATACATAGTTCTTTTTTATTAAATGACCGCAGAATTAATACACTATTATTTATAGGACATTATATTTAATTTATATTTTTTCTTAGAAAAAACAAACTGGATAGGTAAGCCTGAGTATATAAATTATAAAAATAATTAAAAAATAGAAAAGAATAAACTATAAATCGGTAAAACAAATTATTTACAAAAAAAGAAATATGCAACACATATACCATACTAAATAAAGCATGGCTACATTTTTATGCCACACCCCACCTTGTATATAGCTAGAAACTGGTGACTACTGAGATGTCGAACAATATAATAGAGAAAATATGGAAGAACAAGTAATGTTGTGCCGACCACGAATATTTTTGGACAAGAGGAAGATAATCACATTTTCGGCCCAAGAATTACTAGGCAGATTATTAAATTTGTTGAATTATCAACCCCGCAAGCATAAAAGATGTTTTAATATCCAACAATGCGAAAGTATAGAATCATTATTAATTTGAAACAAATCCAAAGTCAATTAAAAACACGTTTTATCCAAATGTCTAGTTTAAAAAATCAGCTGTAAAGTACATTTTTGCTTGCACAAATCAACAAAATGTAACGAACAGCTGTTTTATTTTTATTTTTCATGAACCGTTTGTGTTTTATTGGTGCCTAATGCCTGGAAAAAATTTGGATAGTCATAAAAAAATCAGGCAATATTCTAATAAAATTATATTTCAAAATCGATTGAAAAACTATATAATTTGGATATATTAACAACAGGAAGTATACTACCGGAGGTTATTTCCGGTGGGACAATAACAAAAAATAATAATTGCAAGCAAAAAAAATCTACAAAAAAAATATATTAGCAATGACTGCCCAAATCACCATATGGACAAACGAATTGTGATCAATATTTAATATCACTCTAGCTATTTAAAAATTATTCTATTCACATTTTTTTATTTAAAAATCATCAGCTTTATTGGGCAAAGTACATATTATATTAATATAAGGAATATTCAAGCAATTCAATATTTCAATTGTGTTTTTTCATATATTCACCGGTCAAAGTTGATATTTAGGCAGTCAGTCGGTAAGCCATTTCAACATTTTCGTTTTTAAGACATTGAAAATGAACTGAACATACGCAAATCGTAGAATGATTTGGAAATACTTTCATTTCAGCTAAGGAGTGGAATACGGAGTCGCCGGAGTCTGAATTTCCTGAATAGGTAACTCATCAGTCACATTAGGGTATTTTCCTAGATAGAAAAAAACCTATCGGCCTGGGGAACGAATTTAATGAAAATAAACTGTAAAAAAACATAGAATTAAAGTTTAAATCAATCCGTACTGGAACCAACTGATTTCAACCGGACGTGACCCGAGTCCGACCTCTAGATTTTTTTAAAATATTGGACACGTATTTTTCGCCATTTCAAATATGTAACGTAACGTCACGTTTTTGTAAAAAGTATACCATAGCATGACGTCATGAGAGTTTTTAACGCACTCTATCGTCTTAATTTTTTGTTTTCGTGAAAAATGGAAAAACATGAATCCATTATTTTTTGGAATGAGCTTTTTTCAGGAAAATATCACATACGATATTTGTATTCACTTCAGACTGGGAAAGTTCAGTTCATTCTATATGTCTATATTTTAACATTATCTGTCATTGTTAACCAAATTAGGCATTTTTATACACTCTAACCGGTGAATATACGAAAAAAACTACACTTATATTTCATAGCTTTAAAAATACACAATTAGAAAGACAATTTTTATTTATTAATATTCCTTAAAAATCAATTCCTGTACCATTTTCCTTATTTTTTTTTTCAATCATTTGTTCGTTATTTTGAAAAGTCAACGCTAAAGTTACCCTCGGTATCTGAAACGAAAAACGACGACTCACTCGGCTGTTGTTAATTCATTCAATCAATTGAATACACAACAGGGATGATGCCAGGGTAAAAAACTATGATTATACTTAGACCGACAGTTAGATTGTCAAAAAATATTGGTCACGTATTTTTTGCCTTATCAAATCACTAAAAATTAAAAGCGATAAAAACGCATCAAAGTTCAGGAGTGGGGAGTTTTACGTCACATATAATAAGTAAAAAGTGGTACACTGTTTATCTGGACGTCACGTCACGAAATTTCAAAGGCCTCCACCGACTTTTTTTTTTGTTTATGTGATAAATGAAAAGGTATGTGCCCTTTATTTTTTGGTAAACTACTGACGGACATAAGGTGTTTTTAGGAATCTTTCTTATATTTTGTGACATTGCTTTTTCGATAATTTTTGTTCCAGATACAAGACCATAGCTTCAAGTATAAGAGACTGCAAAACATTGTAATTTTGCAATGGCACATAGCATAATAATGTTCCTTTGCACACATGCTCAAACCAGGGGGTCTACTCTCTAAGCCCGAAGTCCGTAGTTTCGGCCTTAGTGTCGGGCGTTTTCTACTCCGTATCACCTACGGCCTTACGATTAGTCCCAAACCCGAACTGAGAACAACTGTCAAATCGTGTGGTTATTCATTCATAGTTCGGGTTCGGGGTTAATCGTAAGTCCGTAGGTGATACGGAGTAGAAAACGCCCGACACTAAGGCCGAAACTACGGACTTCGGGCTTAGAGAGTAGACCCCCAGACTCCACAGAACGTGACAATATAGACATGAAGCTATACTCCTCTAGCGTCGACTTTCACATGTTCAGAATTTTACTTTCTATATTAAAATATGTCAGCCAAAGCGTTTTCTATAGAATTTTAATTACTTATTTTATCACTTATCCGGATAAACTTAGGCAACAATGTCGCTTGTTCGTACTATCGTGGATTTACATCAAGAAATCTCAAATGTCCCATGAAGTGATCATTATTTCCGGGGTACTAAATATTTTTATAGCATTCCACATGTAGGTATTTCAAGAGCCAAAAATTACCAGGATCACGAATAATCACGAAGAACTATTTTCTTTGGCTGGAATCATGGTACACAGCTAAGAAGTATTATTTATATGATATTAGACATTTTTTTATTATTTCTCTTCGAACCCACTTTTGAAGATCACTCAGATGAAGTCGCAAGTAGAAGCTAGCTACATATGTATTCCGATTGTTGCTGAAACTATTCTTAACTGAGACCGTATATGAACCAGTTCTTGATTTCTAATTTCAACTGGTGATCCATAGACGATATCTACGTTGAAGCAATGAACCCAGAAGATGCCTGTTCTCTCTCTTGTTCTTGGTAAGAAACGCGACTATTCTCGAGAAAAACACGACAGTACGAGAACGGAAACCAGAAATATCACTTCAACATTAAAATTTTAAACTAAATTATTACACACATGTCTTTTAGAACAGCCGCTTACAGTTTAGTTACATAATCCCCCGCTAGTCGATAGTGGCAGTAGTGTGCTTGAATACTTTTGTTTAAGAACGTTTTTCCATATTAAACCAATTTCAAAATGGTGGCTTCAAAAGACGGGAGTCATCAGCGACGTAAAATAAAAAAAAAACAAAATTTTGGTCAAATTAGCTATCAATTAATCTGCAGCGTAGACTTGGGGTTTGGTCTCCGCACTTAGTCTTGATGTGGAACCATTGTGAGTGTGTACCCCCCCCCCACCTCAAGTATCTTATTCTTTCAGTCAATTCAGATGCAGCTGAGGACCAGTATTTTACATGGGGCGGCTGCCTATCAACCTCCACAACCCAGTAACTGGGTAACACGGTACCCCATGGCAAGACTGGTGTCTAAAGGTGAGGGTGTGGTAGTAAACCAAAATATGTAATTTTATATCTCTCATGTAATTTTCCGTGAACGGAACCAGCTGCCGCTCGCGTGACTGTCGAAAATTATCCCAAGGAAACATACTCCCGGATAAAAATCTATCCTATGTGTTATTCCAGACTATAATCTACCTCTGTTCCAAATTTCATCAAGATCCGTTCAGCTGTTCTGAGGTAATTAGGTAACAAACACCTTTGACCTTTTGCCCGCGGCTCCGCCTGCGTGGACGTCGGTTATCGCGTAAATAAGTAGCCTATGTCGTTCTCCATATCCCAGGCTATATATCTGCCAAAATTCATGACGATCCGTTCAGCCGTTTTAAAAGCGTAACATACAAACTCACTGCATTTATAATATTGGATAAGATATTAAAGTATAAGTAAAAGTACATACATAAATGATATTTTTTATTTAGTGTAGGTATGTATAGTCCAAATAACTTTTTTTTAATTATTGATAGGCTCAATTGACCACAATCTTACCTGATGGAAATATTTTTAGTTCGTGGCGTGGTGGATCTCATTCTCATCGCTTCGACCATTGATTTTGAAACGTGGTCGCTCACAATGGGCCTCATCAGAAGGCTTAAAGTCACCCAAAGGGCAATGGACAGGGCAATGCTCGGAGTTTCCTTGCGTGATCGAATCAGGAATGATGATATCCGCAAGAGAACCAAGGTTACCGACATAGCCCGAAGGATCGCCAAATTGAAGTGGCAGTGGGCAGGGCACATTGCTCGCAGAACAGATGGTCGATGGGGCCGAAAAGTTTTGGAGTGGCGACCGCGTACCGGAAGACGCAGCGTTGGCGCGGCCTCCCACAAGGTGGACCGATGACCTGGTGAGGGTCGCGGGTAACCGATGGATGCGAGACGCACAGGACGGGTGTTGTGGCGACACGCGCGGGGAGGCCTATGTCCAGCAGTGGACGTCTGCAGGCTGATGATGATGATGATGATTATCGATGCGCACAAGTTTCGGCTGTCAAAGCCGTAGATATAGAATAGACACTGGCCGTCTATTTCTATGAGTAACCGGTGACATTCACTGGACAACCTTGGTTTGTATCTGTCATCGGAATATTGCATACTACTTAAGATTGTAATAAATCTTTATTAGATTATAATTTCTCGATATATTGTAAGCAGATTCCAATTTATCCGTGTCCTATTGAGAAAAACGAGTTTGCAATTTCACGCGATAAATTACAATCTTGCGGCGTTTGTAATTATCCGGTGATATATGGACAGTTTTGACAATGCCGTCTCTTACATTTGCCACAAAGCGTGTCGGTGCTTTTAGGTTCTATTTTAGCCAACATTATTTTTCTTTAGACTCAAGCACATCGTGGCAGACCAAGGCGAAGGTGAGGAGATGAACTCGATTCTTTACCAGAGGGACTGACCCGCAATGGCAGGACTGACGTGTGTGGAAAAGGGGGGAAAAGGGAGAGGGAAGCCTTTCCTCTCTTAGCAGTGGACATAACGGCCTAATTTCGATTAGATTCAAGCACAAAACCACCACTGTAAAAGATCACACATCAAAAACAATTAAAACTAAATAATTGGTCGATGTAGAGTACGTGCTAAACTAAAATTAACTGGCAATACTGCAATTCAATTTAAATTAGAAACTCCCAAACTTTATAATATACTAATTGTATTTTTTTATCGTAAATTTTCCGGTAATTTATTTATTGTTCTTTAATTTTTAATTACATATATTTTCGCTATCAACGCATTTTTTTTTAATGAATTATATTGCACGGATTAATCACTTTGACCATTAGGTAATGTTTAAAATTACCGAGTAATTGGCTAAAGTGGTGAGTAATTCGTGAAAATTATTCGTTTTAATTACATTTTATTTAATTATAATTAAAAGGCTTTTCTTATGACACAGATTTGACTGCGAGGGGTAATTTATAATATTTAGAACAAAATAATTCTACAAATATTTGTAGTTTAGAATTGAACTTCCTTACCTTCCGGTAAAAAAACAATTTTTCAAATTCCTCTCGCAGACGAAACCGCGTCAAAAGCCAAGCGAACAATCGTCAAAGCTTCAAAAATTCATAATCCCTTAGTATTAAAAAATACTCAAATTTTTATCAATCACATTGAATTTTTTTTAAAGTGGCAACACTTCAGTCTTTTTGGTAGAAAACCCAATTTAATAACGCTTGCAACACCATTGCTAGTACGAAGCCACCAAAGAGGTCCCATGAATGGCTTGAGGTTGGTACCCGGCCTACATTTTGGGGTCTAAACGCCGTGGCTTGTCTCTGGCCTTCGGTTAAAACCTCGACGTTTCTTGTAAGTCGCTCTAAGGCTATAGTTTGCTCTCTCAGGGCGGTGTCTATGGCATATAGGCTTTGTTTCAGGGTGCGCCTGTAAAGAAAAAGGTTTGTGTTAGGTATTTTAAAAGGACAATGATTTCTAAAGCTATCAAAATAATACATTAAATACATTCGATCAAGAATAATGTCCGATTATCACTTGAAAAACGGACAGAGAATTAAGACCACAAATAAAAGTGTGGACTTATTTCAAATTAGGAACGTCCAACCGTAGCCAAGAATAAATACAAATATATTGTAATCAAAACTTTACTTATTATTCAAGCATAAAGGTTTTAGGTACTTGATGTTTTCATCCCGTTTTGTATATTGTCAAATAGTGTCAAATATAGGTGTACATAATGTGTGCAAACGTGGACACCTTCCCGAAGTAATTTTGTTCCTTAATATAGTTAATTCTTGATCGAAGTTAAATACACGCAAAAAAAAACTGTACACTACAAGATAATTCTGAATAACAAATATACAATGGTAAATAATAATCAATAACTACTGGTCCACAATTTCGATCTAAAATTGACACTGTACGAAATTATTATGGCGGTTGACACTTGACAGTTATGCTTAATTTTATTAGAAAAAAACTAAACATATGACCAGTTTCAATACTAATTTGGGGATTTTTATTCATTTTCTGAATAGAAAATATTAATAAAGAATCTGGCAATCAGTATTTAAAAAAGCATAATAAATTATTATACAGGGTTATTTGTAAAACACTTACAACCTTTCAGTGGGTGAAAGTAATCATGATTATAAACAACTTTTGTTATGAGACCAACCCTGAAAAATCGAAATTTTCTGCTGTTTCATACATTTTCATATCGGGTGAATATTGCATTTTGTATGAAACAGCTGATTTTATTTTTGATATTTCAGAGTTGGTCCTGTAGCGGCTTTCATACCGCCACAAAAATCAACGTAGCAGAATCAACATCACAACAAATAAGACTCGCGGCGCCATCTATCTCGACAGCTGCGAACTAACTACAAAAATCCTAAATCGCGATATCACAGTTTACCGTGCGATTAGAACACATGCAAAGCCCGAATATCAACTCTCGGGCAGTTGCCCACCAGACACAAACAACCGTCTGGTCGGAGGATCCTCTCTTTCCAGTGGAGGTATGTGAGACTTTACTCTCTGTTCCTCTACCTCCAAACTGGTGACCCTCGACATTGGACGTCAGCGCAGCCTTCGTGCAGCTACTTCATCATGACGTCATCATCACTTCTCCTCATCGTGACCTCAAGCTCTCGAGCAGCGAGTCATACAGCCAGCCAGTACCCACGGCTTCTACGGGTATCCTGACCACCAGCATGCAGCGGACGCGCATTCCTGGTCACCATCCTCAGCCTCTATCATCAACGTCATCAGCGACCTTGGCAAGCACACTGCACTTTCGGCCAGTCACATGAAGAGCCTTGAAAAACCTCTCCTGGTCGACGCCAGCAGTCACGTCAGCACGTCGCACAGCTCCGACCCACCATGGCAAGCACACTGCACCTTCGGCCAGTCACATGAAGAGCCTTGAAGAACCTCTCCTGGTCGACGCCAGCAGTCACGCCAGCAGCAGCATCGGGGCACCGCAGACAGTTCCGACTCACCGTGACTCTCTTCCTTTGGTACTTCTAGGCATCAGAAGTGCCTGGAAAGCAGACATCCAGGCGTCACCAGCAGACCTAGTCTACGGAGAGCCACTGCGTTTACCAGGTCAATTCCTTGTACAGAACCACATGAACAAGCTCACTCCAACACCCGCATCATGGCATCGAAAAGGTCCCTTCTACATACCTCGCTGCCTCGATAGTTCCTCTCATGTATTGTTGTGGCAGGATTTCGTCCGAAGACCGCTGGAGCCGCCATATGCTGGACCTTATAGAGTACTAGAACGATATCCGAAGTACTACAAACTCGATGTACGTGGGAAAGAGACGACCGTGAGCGTGGACCGGCTGAAACCAGCATTTATCTCGCGAGAAGATGACCTCACTTCACCGTTGACTGCATCTGAGTCGCCTACTGGAACATCAGAGTCCAGAGCAGAAGCAGAGAAAAGAACGAGGAGTGGACGACGTGTACGCTTCCCTGATTATTATCGCCCGCAGTAGCGGTCTCAGCGGGGGAGTACTGTGGCGACACTAACAACAACGACGCACGCTTAATAGTCGTACGGACGTTGCACTCTAACCCAGCGCGTCGACTGTATACCTCGCCGCTTGCGCCCGCGCACTTGCCTGCCGTGGTGTGAGACGGCCGACCAGCTATCGCTCGGTCGCGCTGGGCAGTGCCCTACCCGCTCCGACGGCGAATGCACGCACATTTTCCCCTCGCGCCTAATCGCTCTCGCTTATATGTTTTTGGCCTAAATCTAGACTTTCTCGTGTTGTCAAAGTCCTTTCGTATCTTCCTCTATCTTCTTCATGTCTTACTGTATTCCTTCGCGTAGTTTGTGACTGTACATCTGTGCTCTAAGACTAAATAAATGTGTTTTTGAACATTCAACCGTGTTCGTGATTTAAACTTTAGCCTTGCCTACAGTCCCATAGTAAAAGGTGTTTATAATCATGAGTACTTTCACCCACTGAAAGATTATTAGTGTTTTAAAAATAACCCTGTATAAGTTATAGTAATAAGATATTTTACTGAAAAAATCAAATTAGTCCGTCAGATTAATTTCCAAAAAATATTGGACACGTATTTTTTCTTTTTTTCACGTAACAAAAAATGAAGACGATACAGTGCGTTGAAAACACGCATGACGTCACGATGCTAGAACCATTTTTATTATCTGACGGACTAATTAAATTATTTCACTAAAATACCCTAATAAAGAGGCTCAATTAAATATTCCTCAAAACTAAACTAAACCCCTAATTTCTGGAAATAAATTGTCAACGCGTCACAAATATTTTTTTTTCCCTTATTTGTTCCTTGCAATTTATCACATCGTTATAATTTATCCCAAAAACTGGGCCTAACGCACCAGGTGTAAGACCGAAACTTGAACGAAAATCGGCACAAAATTATTTTGACAAAGGGGTTCGAACATTTTTATGGTGTAGCCACCCGTCGCCATTTAGATTATTTTTCAAAATGGCGGCGCACGATTTAACATGTTATATGGGTAGAGGACACTTGAACAAACAAAAAAAGTTTGCAACATGGTGCGCTAAACACGTGTCACGTTGCCTAAAAGGCGAAGACGGAGCCCGGGTTTAAAAAAAATAACCACGAAGAGGATGGCGGGGTCTTTCAGACCGCACCATCCCCTTCTAACCTAACCTGTCCGAGTCGGGGTGCTCAATGGCCAGCTAGTTGTAGCCCGCTAAAACTAGATGTAGCCGCACTTCAGCTATTTGCCGTAACATAATACAAAACATGTTTCAACGTGAACCCCGATTTTGAAAAAATATTAAAATGGCGACGGTTGGCTATGCCACAAAGGTTCTGTCCCCATTATCAAACGCGTATCATCCGTAATTGCTTGAACGAATTCTCAACCGTTCACATTGAATAGGGATTATGCATCCTTTATTTACAAAATATTACTTATTAGCTTTAGAAAGCACTTCTGAAATAATTTTTAGAATAACTTCACAAAGCTTCAAAGTTGCCAATCAGAACGAAAAGTCAGTTATGGACTTTGACGTCAAAGTCAATTCAATTTTGATTCTATTTTCACTGTTAGTATTATATTTTTGTATATTTTGAAATAAAATTTAAATAACAATTTTTTTTTTCATGCACATTCCCAAATGCGTCTAAGTTGTGTCGCATCAATATTTTTCTTCCAGAAATCGGAGCTAAGACAATAATTGACTAACTGCATTTAAAACACTGCAGTTCTAAAGGCTGCTCACGTAAAATTCCGGCTGCGCATCTCTAAGCTGCTCGTTCCTCGACTGTCAGTGAGCATGACTTGTTTTGATGATTGTGGCGATTGTTTCTCTGGCAGTTCTCCCCTGGAGGAAAGGTTAAAGGATAGGAGAGGTAAGGTAAGAGAGGAATTCGATAATATATCCTAAGTGATTGAGTGGTAAAAAAATATAGTAAGCTGAGTTTTACCTCCCAAATACGGCATGTATTTTAAACCTCCAATTAGTTAAAATTTGCTGTTAGATCTTCAGAATTCAGTATGTAAGGCCACAAATTAGATACATAGGACCCCAAATTAAGTGTGTTACTCCCCAAATTAGGTTTTCAACTTTAGTTATATAATAAAATATACAACTATACCATCTATTTCCGTGGGTGTCGTAAGGAGCTACTTAAGGGACTCACCAGAGAATGGGCAGTAGCATTCTCTGTAGGTACATTGTTACAGCTACACTGCGATACCCAACCCGCCTGACAAGCGTGGCGATTATGGCAACCCCCCCCCCCCCTATCTTGAGGTGACCTCGAATGAATTTAAGGCCCCCAGTTAGGGCTTTAATAGTCACATAAGCTTACCTGGAAGCCTTGAGCACTAAACGCATTTCTGACGCGGCGGGGGTAACTTTGTCTACAGGGACCCCCGTTTTGGGTGGGGGAATTTTATCTTGAAGTGCTATCCTGAAAACGTAGGGCTATGACTTAAGAATACACAGTTACTTGTACAAGAGTATGCAAGTATTCTTGCACGCTTTTGTAGTGATTTAGCGGCGTCAATTCCACCACAAAAAGCTAACATAGCGATTATTATTATTATACCGACACAAATAGTAACGCAGCGACATCTATACTGTCAGCAACGAACTACAAGAATCCTGCTTCGCAGTATCAGTTTTCCGCTGGCTGAAACTTCGCAAGCGATTTGCGTATCAGCATCTATACAACGTGTAACAGAATAAACGCAATACCTCTTAAGAGCGTTTACGCGGTACGGCTTTTCATACAAACTTTCAAATCCTTATTTTTCGAAATTAATGAACCGATTTTAATAAAACTTGGTATGCATACGCTAGATAATCTAGGTTTAAATAGTTATCAAAGAAAATTTTCGAAAAAGAGTTCAGGGGGAAGGATATAGTGATTTTTCACTTTCTATAGAAAACTTAAAATCGCTCTCTAGATTTCAGAGGGAGAGAGAAAGCGATTTTAAGTTTAGCGTATGCATACCAAGTTTCGTTAAAATCGGTTCATTCATTTTGAAGAATAAGGATTTGAAATATTGTATGAAAAGCCGTACCGCGTAAACGCTCTTAAGAGATGTTGTGTTTATTCTGTTACACGTTGCATAGATGCTGATAGGCAAATCACCTACGAAGTTTCAGTCAGCTAATTTGATATAACCCTGTTAAATCTGATACGAACCCTTGTTCCCCATTCAGGTCGCATAGACGATGGAAAGGAAGGGAGTATGGAAAACGTCAAGGATATTGGAGAAAGCCAGACGCTCTTCGCAAAATATTGTTTAAAAACACTCCCTATACTCCATCCGAGTAGGTAGTTAACTAAAGGTAAACAAAAAAATCACGTGACTTAGTTAACCGACTAAACGTAATACCAGTCACTTCAGTTGCCATGCTACGTCACAGTTGTACTCTTCAATTTAGCAACTTTACTAACGAATCATAACGTTGCTAAATTGAAGAGTACAACTGTAACGTATCATGGCAACTGAATAGACTGGTATTACGTTTAGTCGGTTAACTAAGTCACGTGGTTTTTTTTGTTTACCTTTAGTTAACTACCTACTCGGATGGAGTATAGTAAAAACTGCACTAAGGTTCAACGTTACGAGCGACTGTCGATCTGATCTCTACAACTCAATAACCGGGCACCATGATAACCCCTTAGGGCCCTTTTCCTGGCATGCGTATTTTCGCCCGCATGCGGATCAGGAGGTCTACTCTCTAAGACCGAAGTCCGTAGTTTCGGCCTTAGTGTCGGGCGTTTTCTACTCCGTAGTACGAACGGACTTACGATTAGTCCCGAACCCGAACTAAGAATGAATGACAACACGATTCGACAGATGTTATTAGTCCGCATGCGGGTGATAGCACGCTCCTGGCCACACGCAGGACGTAGATTTCTTTTGCCGCTGCAGTGTCGTCAGTGACTAAACTCGTGCGTACTATGACCATACGTGCGACCCGCGTCACAGTAACACACTGAAGGCAGAAGAACGCCGCCCGCATACGGTCACACGCACGCGGATTTTGCGCCCGCATCCAATCCGCGATCCGCGCGCGTGCTGCCCGCATGATAGGAGAAACATGTATGAAATGATTGGATGCGAGCAGCCTGCATGCGGACCAGATCCGCGCGCGGGCGAAAATACGCATGACAGGAAAAGGATCCTTAGCAACACTGGAGTCAGATTTTCCGGCTTCCGACTATCCATAACGACCGTCAAAGATCTACAAATGACAGCCAGGACCAACGGCTTAACGTGCTTCCCGAGGCACGGAGTCTCGGTATTATAAGATGGTCACCCATCCACAGACCGACCTCGGCAAGCGTTGCTTAACCTTGAAGATCGACCCGTGCGACTGTTCTTATATAGCCACACCTTTTAAGGGGTCATTGTACTCATCATTATGAACAACTTTCACAATAGAATCAACACTGACATCGCGAAAAAAAAAGTCGACAGCCCCATACATTTCTGTGATCTCCACAAAATGTACAGAACAGCTGATTTTTTTCGCGATTTCAAGGTTGGTCCCATAGTGAAAGTTGTTCATAATGATGAGTACAATGACACCTTAAGAGGTATTGCGTTTATTCTGTTACACGTTGTATAATATGTCACCGAAAAATTGCATACTCCGAAGATTGTTATATTATAAATCTTTATTAAATTATAATTTCTCGATGTATAATCGAGAAATGATAATTTAATAAAAAAAAAATTAATTAATTTAATTTAATTTAGTATTTGTAAATAAAAAAAAAAAAAAATAATACTAATAATAATAATTTTGGAAGAATCATTTTAAATACAATAAATCTCATCCAAATTCAATAGTTTCCAATATATCCGTGTCTTATTGAGAAAAAAAAATACTTTACAAATTCACGCGATATTTTACAATCATATAATGCGTTTGCAATTTTCCGGTTGACATTTATATTTTTTTAATTCACCTACCAGCCTAGCCTTATCCCAACTATGCGGGGTCGGCTTCAAGTCAAACCGCTCAGCCGAATACCTATCAATACAAAAAAGATGAATAAATGAACTTAAAATAATAAAAAAATAAATATTTCTATACTGACGCGGAGGTTTTAGGCCTGGTGTGTTCATCGTGGCTGTCAGTATCTGACATCCTCCTTCCGAGATCTCTCCGGAGCTCGCTGGAAGGCTTGACGGAGGTTAGGCCCTCTCGAAGGGTCTTTATCACGAATTCCTCTTCGTATTCCAGTAACTCTTCTGTTTGCCATGGCCTGTGGAAGATATAAAGATGAAATACTCTTGATAGCATGCAATCAATATTATAAGCTAGATTTTGACAGCGGCTACTCGCGTTAAGGACGCGTTTACAGATGGGTAGTCAAATCATTACTTTTTTACACAAAAGTAGGTTTATTAAATAAAATGCTTTGCATTCTTAAAATGTTTTTCCCATGAATTGTTGATAGATGTGCATGGTACGATTCTGAACTATAAATATAATTTTAGATAGGTACAGTTTTTCAATAAATGTACCGAAGTAAAAATATTCACTTCACTTCTTCAATAAACATACTTTTGTGTAAAAAAGTAATGATTTGACTACCCATTTGTTAACGCGTCCTTCAAGCAGTCTTTTACCATCTCCAGGGTCACATCTATTGCGGTATTTGTTCGAAAGAGTTACCGCGGCCCTGAAACGCATTAGGAGGTACACGGATGGGTTTTAGTCAGTAAGAGTCTGACACTCCCTTGCGCTCCGTCCTGCGCATGAGAAGTCATATGATGATTACTTATAAAAAAAAGGATGTGCCGCACTCCTTCTATTAATAGTAATGATTTATTATTAATTAACTGATAAATCTATTTTTTTTTTTCAGGAAAATCCCATTATTCCATTTCCTTAACTATACTTCCTTTACCATCCAAAAATTAATTATACTTAATCAAAAACTTCCAAAATTAATATAATTTATAAAAATAAAAATTAATGAATCTACCTAATTCCTTCTGCTCCAGAGCGGAAGGAGTCATTTGATATCTATTAAAAAAGGGTCACATCTATCTCTAAACTAAAATTTATCAAAATCGGTTCGGTAATTTAGACAGAAAGGTAGAAAACAAACAAACTCAGTTTCACATTTATAACACTACTTAGCATGCTTCATATTTCATAATGGTTTCATCCAAATTAGTTAAAAATATATATATACAATACTTACGCTGTGTTTGAATGATTGTACACCCATCCTTGATCAACAAGACCTGAAAAAAAAGTAAGTTCAACTTTCAAAGGCTTCGAGACTTGTTGACTTCGAGAGAAAATAAATGAAGCAAATAAAAATATGTATGTAACACATTCACACGGTCATGTTTATTTTGTTTGTAGATTAGTGTAAACAATTTTTGGTAGATCTATTGCGGAATTTGTTCGAAAGAGACACCGCGGCCCTGGAACGCAAAGGGCATTAGGAGGAAAATGTATGGTTGTTAATCAGTCAATTCATAATTTATATGACGGCGCGCAGCTAAATTAAAAGTTAATCCAAGATTTAAGATGAGAGACTGATTGTGTTATTTTGTTGAACAGTAATTATTGTTAAATTCAATATTAAAATGGTGATTTATTTCAATTGGTCGAAAATATATGGTGATTTATGAAATATGAGCGGGTAACTCCGAATAGGCTAGCAAGTTTGAGTCTACGCCGTGACAGCTGGCATTCTTTTGACAGACAGCGTACGGGGTGCACGCGTGCTAACCTATTGGCTCGTTATCTAGTTTCATCTTGTGTTTTACCGTATATTTTGTTTACAAATGTAATCGAATAAAACGAGTGACTGTTATGAATCACAAACGTGCTATTATTTCAACGTTTCTTCTATAACACGCCCATGATGGATGACTATCACAAAGACCGCTCCGCTGCCCATTCTGATACTCCGTTATATATATTCGAAATCAAGATTCTGAAACTCCCTTCCGCTTCACCCAGAGCGGAAGGAGTCATTTGATGACTACCCATCATTAAAAAAAAGGGCCGACCGCGAGGCGCACGGTACAGTTGCGTGATGCTACCTACCTTCAGGCGGCGTGGGGTTCGAGTTCTTATGGAACAGCCGCGGCACCCACGGCGTCTCCTGGTTGCGCGCGCGCAGGCGTTGAGCTTCCTCTATTATCGTCTTCTGTTCTGTCGCTGCCACCTGCATAGAAGGAAGAAGAAGAATTAGTACCTATAGAGAAAGTAAATACCGATGGCATGAAGAACTTAGCTTTAATATATAATAACGTCAACACTGTTCGATCTTCAAGCAGTAAGGTCCTTTGGAGGTAGCGGAACAGAGAGTGAAGTCCCGCATACCTCCGTTGAAAAGGGAGGATCCTCCGACCGGACGGTTGTTGTGTCCGGTGGGCAACTGCCCGACAGTTGATATTCGGGCTTTGCATATGTTCTAATCGCACGGTAAACTCTGATATCGCGATTTAGGATTTTGTCCAGTTAGTTCGCAGCTGACGAGATAGATGGCGCTGCGAGTCTCATTTGTTGATTCTGCTACGTTGATTTTTTTTGGCGGTATTAATGTCGCCTACAGTCCGTCTGTGGATGGGCGACCGTCAATTATATACCGAGACCAAGATTTTTGTATCATAATTTAAAAGAGTGTCCGAAGAGTTCCTAGCACGTTCTTCTCCATAGAGGTATTCGCTTTGGTAGTAGTAAAATAATGGTATTCAGCTGAATCCGGTTTGACTGGGAGCCGACCCCAACGCCGCAATATAGTTGGGAAAAGGCTAGGCAGATGATGAGTTGTGAAGCCAGTCAGACGATGGTGATGAGACTGATATTATGTAATATTCACTGATTGGCGATGGCTTCAGTAGCCCTAAAGTGTACTGCACTTGGCTACGAGTATCTGATAAGACTGTAAGCCTGGCATGATGATGCTCACCTGATCCTCATTGGCGATGGCTTCGGACACCTTGGACCAGAGCTTGGCTGACTCGAACTCTTGCTGCTTGTCGAAGTTCATGAGGAAACGCGGCAGTCTCTGTTCCTTGAGGAGAGCTACGTCGAATAGGAGCGATTCGTCCTGGAAATATAGAAAAAAAAATATAATCCCTAGTAATATAAATGCAAAAGTGTCTGACTGTCTGTCTGATACGCTTTCGGCTGAACGGATCGCCATGAAATTTGGTAGATATACAACGTGTAACAGATTTTTTTTTTTATTTATATATTACCTATTTCTTTAATTATGTAATAAATAATAATAAAAAAAAATAAACGCAATACAAGGGGTCATTGTTCTCATCATTATCAACAACTGTTCAGTACATTTTGTCGAGTTATGCGCAATGAAATGTATGGGGTAGTTAATTTTTTTTTCACGATTTCAGTGTTGGTCCCATAGTAAAAGTTGTTCATAAGGATGAGCACAATGACCCCTTAAGGTTGCACTAGTCGATATTTTGTCCATACAAATTTCGAGGGGTATAACTCCACTGTTTGACATTATACATTCAAAGTTAAACATGATATCGTTTTATCTCATTATTTATTTTGTCTGTACGAAACGGAATAGTAAAATAAAAAGTTATAAGCCAACAAAGATTCGTTTTTCTTGCTAATTTTAACGCAACTTCGGGCGTAAATAAGTAATAAAAGAAGTGTAAAATCTCAAAACCAAAGTCGGCACCGAAAAACCTCAATTCTCTTCTATAATTGAGGTTTGTCGGTGCCGACTTTGGTTTTGAGATCCCTCAATTATAGAAGAGTTCAATAAACTTTATTTGCAATTAATTTATGCAGTGGTTTTTTCATTTTGCCCGCGACTTGGTACGCGCATATCCCGTATTTTTTCATTTACCTATCCGAACTTCTCGTCCCCGTATGGCCTATAGACTTCCTCATGAATGTAGCTATCATATACAAAAATAATTTTCCAAATCCAGTTCCAGAGATTAGCGCGTTCAAACAAAAAAACTCTTAAACTTTATTCTATTATATTAGTATAGAAATTATTACCTATATGTATAGACTAGCTGCCTCCCGCGGCTTCGTTCCCGTCAACTGGCTACCTACCTATCCTCCACCTACCCTACACCTATCCCAGCCAGCCCAAAAAATACTATGACATGTTTCAGGTCTCCTGGTACTTGTGAATCTATAGTACTAAGGCAGCAGCGGCTCTGAATTTCCACTTCCTCCTCAGTCTTCATTAATGCATGCCACTTACCGGGATAAAAAGTAGCATATGTCTCATTCCAGGATATGAACTACATGTGTGCCAAATTTCATCCAAATCCCTTCAGCCGTTTTTGCTTGATTGTTACACAAACATACAAACATTCACATTTATAATATTAGTAGGATTATTAAACATGCTTACCCCGGTCCTCTTGTCCTTGATGTCAATCTTGCCATCCCAGTATCCCTCGAGGACCGCTACGGTTTCCTTGCCACGTTTAATCCTACCGGAGACCGAATTCGTCTGGTCTGAGCCGCCTAGGAATGACTGTGAATGGAGAAAGAAGATTCAGATTACAAACCATTCTTCAATAGTATTCATCTGCCTCCGTGGTCGAGAGGTTTAGGCGTTGCCTTGTGACCCGGTCCCGTGGGTTGAATTCCCACGGGAAGCACACTTTGTAAAGTTGTTTCCAGTTTGGCTAGGACATTGCAGGTTTGAATCACCTGATTGTCTGATAAAAAGATGATTCCGTGCTTCGGAAGGCATGTATAAGCCGGTGGTCCCGGCCGACACATGGCGGTCGTCAAATCATGTCAAAGGCCCTTGAGGCGGTTTAGAAACTCGGACACTAGGGTGTGTGGGGTCGTTAGATCTTACTGCCCACACGATAAAGAAGAAAGAATTGTATTCATGTGAAATTCAGTACGTTCCCTTGGGATAATGTCCCGCACGCGGGCGGAACCGCTTACAGGAACAAGTGAAGACATAATAGTATCCCGGAGGACACGGTGGAGCATACGGTGGAGGCCTGCCCCGCATGGGCGGAGCAGCGCCGTGTCCTTGTCGAGGCGATCGGCGGCGGCGACCTCTCGCGTCCGGCCCTGGTTCAATCCATGGTCCGGAGCGAGGAGGCATGGGAAGCCGTCATCTCCTTCTGCGAAGCAGCCGGTCGATTCTGTCGACATCTCACGGTGTTCACCTTGGCGGAGTGAACGACAATAGAGCTGTCATTCCATCTTATTTGTATGGTTTGACAACTCACCTGTCGTGCGCCCTGCCCAAGTGTTCACTTCGACATGTTTATAGAATCGCACTGCTGTAATGCTAGTGAAGGAGGAGGCGGGCCGCGTGAGGGAGAGACAACCCTCACGCCCCCCCCCCAACAGCCGCCGCGGCATAGGGAGACGCACCGGGCCGAGGGAGTCGCTGGGCGATTCCCGGCCACCGTAGGTGCGGGTCTGCGGACGGCGAGCGTTGGGTGGCTCGCTGTCCGATTAAAGCCAGACCCAAGCCGACGGCGCGTTGTGTTCCACGCGCGCCTCAAAGAGATGTCAGCATAGGAGTAGGGGCCCGTTAGGGCCAGTGCCTACCAGGGTTGCGGATTTGTTCGAAAGAGTTACCGCGGCCCTGGAACGTAAAAGGCACTAAGAAGAGCATGGGTGGGTTTCAGTCAGTAGAAGTCTGACACTCCCTGCCGCTCCACCCAGAGCGGGAGGGGTCATTTGATGATTTCCCATCCAAAAAAAAAAAAAAGACATAATAGTATTAAATATAATATTATAAAGAGGAAAGATTTGTTTGTTTGTTTGTTTGTTTGTTTGTTTGTTTGTTTGTTTGAAATGAATAGGCTCCGAAACTACTGGACCGATTTGAAAAATTCTTTCACCAGTAGAATTCTACACTATCGGCGATGGTCATAGGCTATAGAATATTTTCAAAAAAGTTAGGGATCCGTATGAAAACTTCGATAATGTGACCCAAGGTGTGAGAAAAAATCCTTATATCGCGTACGCTGCGGAATCTATTGACAATAGAGCAAAGTGATGTACTACAGTTTTATAGAAGTCATCAATATCTACAAAAAAGTCCGCGATACCATATGTCTAACTATTATGGATAAGTCACCATGACCGCTTTTTGTTAATATTAGTCAAGCAAATCCCATGGTGAAATAAAAAATGGTGATTATAGTACCATGATATTAATCCTTATCCATTTAAATGGTTTGATAATTAAGGTCGATTATGTCCGTGTAAATTACACTTTAAATCATTCAAATCGGACCTTTCGTTCAAAAGTTACGACGGTAATAAACATGCTCGGAGTAAGAAAAATGTCGCGGCTTGAGCGAACTGGGGAGAATCGTATCAATGCTTGGTCCGATGAAGTTGAAACATTAAGAATAACAAATGTTTGGATTTTTCGAAAATCAACTAGGTACCTACATACATAATAAGGGGTGAAGCGGGGGTGAATTAGTTTTTAGGGGAGGAAATTATAGCTTGCTTCAATTTACGTCGGAATTCTATGAACAAACTAAAAGTGGGATAATTGAAACAGATCATGTACCTAACAATTTTTGCATAATCAACCCCTGACGGGCTGAACGGGGGGGGTGAACAGTTGCGCTGAACCAATAATGAGAATCGTTGTGCTTAATTTTCCAAAACTAACCTTTATAAGGGGATATGTACAGGGGCGTCGCAGTTTGTGGAGTACCTACTATACCCACGCGGACGAAGTCGCGGGCGAAGTGCTAGTATTAAATATAGTAACTAAAATCTATTTTTGTTTTTATTTTCTCTGAATTTACCTACTTACAATATAAATTACAAGCGAAACCTAGTGTTATAATATGTTAAGTTACTAAGGTTCAAACATACGAAATAGAATAAAAAATCCCTTAATAACACACTAAGAGTTTCTGCACGATTGTACACATGCGCCGATTGCCCCCACTACCTTCATCGAGTGATCTCAAACCACCGCGCGACCTGGGGCTCGATTCTGCTATTGCAATCGTGTCTCAATGACCGGTCAATGATCGATTTTTGACGTATAACGTCAAACTTTTGACACATTTCCCATACAAAAACTGTTAAAGTTGTCAAATATTCGATCACTGACCGGTCATTGAGACACGATTGCAATAGCAGAATCGAGCCCCTGTACTGGGTGACCATCCTCGGCATTCGTCATTCGACATTGGTCCATCGAACCGGATAAACGATTTTTGAATTCGCGCGCGGCCCGCTCCGCTTTGCCGTGTACTCGCAGTGGATCGCTGCGGCAAGAGTACTCGGTCCCCTACATCTATCGGGACCCTCCACAGGAGTTGTGTGTTCGTGCAGCATATTCCAGGGCATTTTTTTTTTAAGGATGGGAAATCATCAAATGACTCCTCTCGCTCTGGGCGGAGCGGAAGGGAGTGTCAGACTCTTACTGACTAAAACCCACCCGTGTTTCTCCTATCGCCCTTTGCGTTCTAGAACAACTGGCGAATCGTGTTGTCATTCATTCTAAGTTCGGGTTCGGGACTAATCGCAAGTCCGTAGGTGATCCGGCGTAGAAAACGCCCGACACTAAGGCCGAAACTACGGAATTCGGGCTTAGAGAATAGACCCCCTGGGCCCCGGTGACTCTTTCGAAAAAATTCCGCAGCATTGCCGATGTGCCTGACACGGAACTGTGCGAACAAGCTTATCTGCCTAGCCTTTTCCCAACTTTATCGGCTTCCAGTCAAACCGGATTCAACTGAATATTCGTAATTTACGTGACGCGGCTGCCTAACAGACCTCCACAGCCCATGAACTGGGTAACACGGTACTTTTTGGCAAGTTTGGTGTCAGATTTTCTGGCATCTGACAATCCTAACGCCTACCAAAGATCTACAAATGACAGCCGGGACCAACAGCTTAACGTGCTTTCCGAGGCAAGGAGAAGTCTCGGTATGTCAAGATGGTCACCCATCCACAGACCGACCCCGGCAAGCGTTGCTTAACCTTGAAGATCGACCCTTGCGGCTTTTATTATTTAGCCATGAGCATTTGTTTGAACCAGAAATGTGTGGACAGCAATTTAAAGTCCATCAGAAAACAATCAACTCAGGTTGATTTAATAAAAAAAAAACAGACTTCCAAAAAAAACACTACAAAGTACAAAATAACTTTAATTTCGGTAGTCGGTGTTTTTGGTTTGCTTCTTCGTTATTTGACACCGACTTCCGAAATTAAAGTTATTTTGTACTTTGTAGTGTTTTTTTGGAAGTCGTTTTTTTTTTGTTAAAAAGTTTTTTATTTTTCACGTTTTAGTGGTACCACACCTAACAACACCACAGGAAAGCAAAAATACGCAATTTCGTATACATGGATGATTTTTCATATATTTTTTCCAGCTATTTGGATTTAAAAACCAAACCACTGAACCGATTCTGATAAAATTTTCATGGAACCATTTGGGATATAGTATAGTGTATCCTTTCTAACAAAAAAAGAATTTTTCAAATCGGTTGGCAAGCGACGGAGTTATGCGCGAACAAACAAAAAAAAATACAAACATCCGAATTGAGAACCTCCTCCTTTTTTAGAAGTCGGTTAAAAATGGTTTTACTTACTCTAAGTTTGAATTCAACGTCCGCTTGATAGCCGGTTTCTGCGCACATTATATGTACCTGAAAACAATACAGTTCAACTTATTAAATAATATGTTGTTATTGCAATACAGTTTTGATTATCAAACTGGGGCCGACTCAAAATAACGCTAACTTCAGCCTATTCGAAATAACGCTAACTTCAAATGACTTGAAATAACGCTAATTTCAGCCGACTCGAAATAGCGCTAACTTCAGCCGACTCGAACAACGCTAACTCCAGCCGACTCGAAATAACGCTAACTCCATCCGACTCGAAATAACGCTAACTTCAGCCGACTCGAAATAACGCTAACTTCAGCCGACTCGAAATAACGCTAACTTCAGCCGAGTCAAAATAACGCTAACTTCAGCCGACTCGAAATAACGCTAACTTCAGCCGAGTCAAAATAACGCTAACTTCAGCCGACTCGAAATAACGCTAACTTCAAACGACTCAAAATAACGCTAACTTCAGCTGACTCGAAATAACGTTAACTTCAGCTGATTCGAAATAACGTTAACTTCAGCTGACTCGAAATAACGCTAGAATCAGCAAGACGAAATCAAATGTCAAATCGAGATTACAGTAACTCGTGTGGCCACGAGAAAACACTAACTCGTGCCGCTTAGAAGCCTATTTGATTCTAATTATTCCTACTAAATCTTATTTATTTGTTGTACACCTACCACAGTGTAGTCTTTTTAACCCAAAGGTTGACTGGTAGAGAATGCCTTGTTGCATTAAGTCCGCCCATGTACCACTATTGTACATAAAGTTTAAATAAACTATAACTCGTGTCGACACGAGAATAAATCACGAGATAAAAACTAAAACTCGTGTCGACACGAGTTATTCTCAACTCGTGTCAGTACCTTTCCCCCGAGCTCCATGCTGAGCGTGCCAATGACGATGCCCTTACAATGTGCGTAGGGCGCAGTTGTTATGTACGTCTCTCCCCAGTTCAGGAGGTGGATACGCGCGATACCTTCTAGAATTGCTGATGTTGAGTTACCTGGAAGAATATGAACAAATGTTAAGAGAACTGTTTTTTTTATATTCCTTATTTGACATATCATTTATGAAATATCATTTATGACATTTATTTTTATTGACATTTAGTTTTTTTTTTTTTTTGACATTTGTAATGGTGGGATCTTAGTTTGTTTTGATATTATTATTATTTCTTTTTTTGACATTTGACCTGTTATAAACAGAGAATTGCATTTATTTTTTAATTTTTGATTACAATTTTTGGTTATGACTGTTATAATAATGATTCATGTTGTAATTCTTTTATTTTTATAATTTTGTGTAAAATTTCGATACAATGTAAAAGTTGTTACAGAAATAAATAAAATGAAATGAGGTGTTTTAATAAATCAATGAGGTTGTTTCATGATTTCATTTTGAAAAATCATCTTAAAAAGTGAAGAGCGTTTACGCAGGACGGCATTTCATACAAACTTTCAAGTCCTTATTTTTCGAAATGAATTAACCGATTAAATGAAACGCATAAGCCGGATACATAGGTCTGAAAAGTTATCAGAAGATTTTCGAAATGTCTCATTAAAAAATTATACTGAAGAAATCTCTGTTTCTACGGAAAATTTAAAACGGTCGAATTTAGCTGTAAGTGCTGTAACACAATTTTTCGAAAATGTTCTCTCTCTGATAACTTTTTAGACCTATGTATCCTGCTTATGCCTACAAAGTTAAATCATTGAAATAGCTTCGTTCATTTCATACAAACTTTCAAGTGTTACGTGGTAAGGGTTTTCATACAAACAAGTCCTTATTTTTCGAAATTAATGAACCGAATTTAATTAAACTGGTCTAAATAGTTAGTAGAGAACATTTTCGAAGAAGAGTTCAGGGGGAAAGATAGTAATTTTTCACTTTCTAAAGAAAATTTAAAATTCTCGCTCTCTCTCCTTTTTTTGTTTTTTTTTTTGTGTAAGGCTTTTCAAGGAAATGGTGGTCAATAGCGATGACTATTATATAAATAAATAACTAAATTGCAGTCAAGCAAAATGCCTATTAAATCGTTACATAAAAATATATCTAAATAGGTGGTTAGTGGCAGTAACCACCAAGACTCATCATTATCTGCCTAGCCTTTTCCCAATTTTATTGGGGTCGGCTCCCAATCAAACCGGATTCAGCTGAATACCAGTATTTTACGTGGAGCGGCTGCCTACCAGACCTCCACAACCCATGAATTGGGTAACACGGTACTTTTTGGCAAGAATGGAGTCAGATTATATAGAGCAACCACCAAGACTGAAATAATTAAACTTATTTTGCGTCTTTTTTATGGATGGGAAATCATCAAATGACTCCTGCCGCTCTGAGTGGAGCGGGAGGGAGTGTCAGACTTTTACTTACTAAAACCCATCCCTGCTCCTCGTAGTGCCTTTTGCTTTCCAGGGCCGCGGTAACTCTTTCGAACAAAATCTGCAACCCTGGCATATTTTGCGTCTAGTAACTTGGAACTGCGGAACGATCGTTATGGTTACATTATTCCACAGGTATGATGGAAGCTACTCACCATAGAATTTGGACCTAGCTAACAAACTGCCTTCAATGACGAACCCCTCCTTTCTGTTCGTCACGTAAAAGGCGGAGACAGGAGGGTGGTGGGATACCTGCAAATGAAACAATCACAATAATAATATAACGCAAGTATCGTAAGACTCAATTTACATTACCGCTGAATGGAATGGAAGCGAATTTTGTCGTAACCGGCCGCATTGACAGGACAGGATTGGACAGGCCTGTTGGTCTAGTGGTTAGTGACCCTGACTGCAAAGCCGGAGGTCGTGGGTTCGATTCCCACCCAGGACAAACTTTGTGTGATGAGCATTATTGTTTGTTCTGTGTCTGGGTGTAATTTATCTATAATATGTATGTATTTATAAATTATATAAGTATGTATATCAGTTGTCTGGTTACCATAACACAAGCTCTGCTTAGCTTGGGATCAGATGGCCGTGTGTGAGTTGTCCCAAGATATTATTGATGCACGATTACGAACAGTTTTCAATTGAGATAAGTTATACAGGGACCGAGGTGAATTTCCCGAGTGTGCGTGGATGGCGGAATCCGAAACTATGAGGAATAACGGAAAACACTTCTTCGTGTGGGTTGTAAGGTCTAAACGACCCCACACACCCTAGTGTCAGAGTTTCTAAACCGCCTCAAGGGCCTCTGACATGGTTTGACGACCGCCATTTGGCGGCCGGGACCACCGGCTTATACGTGCCTTCCGAAGTACGGAATCATCTTTTTATCAGACAATCAGGTGATTCAAACCTGCAATGTCCTAGCCAGACTGGAAACAACTTTACAAAGTATGCTTCCCATGGGATCGAACCCACGACCACCGGGTCACAAAACAAACGCCTAAACTACTCTACCACGGCGGCAGTTACGAAAATCACAAAAAGATTCCCGAGCCCGATTTTGATGAAAATTAAAACTGCATCATTGATTTTTTTTAAAAACCAGTAGGTATTCAGGAACCGTACAGGTTGATTTTGAAAAGAGTCCTGGATCCGACTCTCAGGCCGAGCAAAAAGTCTTATATAGTTTTCCATTACGAATTTGTCAGTATGAGCCCGGAGTTCCGGAGCCTGATCTTAAGGCAATTCCACTGTGGTATCGGATTGTCGTACCATGAAAATATGAGAGTGATGGAAGAGGGAGTGTAACTGTGTTTGTGCACACACTTGTGCACTATAATATCTTTCGTGTCGATGCAGCGATGGCTAGTTACCGTTGAGATTGGCCACCAGTGTCGAAATTCGATCTGGAAGACTAGTTTTTGGTCTAATGTGGATATCTCACCCGCTCAGCTAAATAATAAGTGTAAGAGTCTCTAGATTCATGTCTCCTGCAGTATCTGAAGGTCTGTCCGAGGGTTGAAGGGCTCCTTCAGACCATTAGGCTTGTTCAGACTCTTGAGCTTCCGGTACAACACTACTGACCAGCGAGTATATCCTACCTACTCAGCGAAATAATAAGAGATCTATGTCTCCAGCAGCATCTGAAGGTTTCTTGAAGCTCTAGTTGTAGGGCTCCTTCAGACCCTTGGGCTTCTTCAAGCCCTCGAGCTTCCGATACAATACTACAGACCAGTGAGTATGTCACCTGCTCAGGCAAATAATAAGTATAAGAGTCTCCAGATGCATGTCTCCAGCAGCATCTGAAGGTTTCTCCGAGCACCAGATTGTAGGGCTTCTCCAGACCCTTGGGCTTCCGCTACAATACTCCTAACCAGCGAGGAAGTCAAATAATAAGTATAAGAGTCTCCAAATCCATGTTTCCAGCAACATCTGAAGGTTTCTCCGAGCACCGGATTGTATGGCTTCTCCAGACCCTTGGGCTCCGCTACAATACTCCTAACCAGCGAGTATATCTCACCTGCTCAGCCAAATAATAAGTATAAGAGTCTCCAGTTCCATGTCTCCAGCAGCATCTGAAGGTTTCTCCGAGCACTGGGTTGTAGGGCTTCTTCAGACCCTTGGGCTTCCGGTACAGGCCGGAGAGGTACCAGCGAACTACTGCTACAAATCTTTGGTATGGGTCTTCTATAAGCTGGGCTCTGGAAGAGAAAGAAGAAATATTGTTAGGTTAGGTAAGGTTTGGCCTGGTTTTATTTTCTAAAACCTTGTTTTATTTGAACAATCTCTGAGGATATTACATGAAGCAAATTTTAGCAAATGCGGTGACGCATCGCAACGCAACACTCTTCGACGAGGCATAGCAGGGCATACCAGTCTTTGAACAACGATGGAGTTTGATGAAGCTGTTCACCTCTCCCCGCTTGGTTTCTCTGGCCCCGCGTCACTTCCGTCGCCGGACGTCATTTAATGGCAACGTGTGGCACGTCATTTTATGGCACCGTGTGGCACGTCTTTCTCGTGACTTGTATACACAGCTCAGCGTTATCTCTCCGTTGTCGCAACGCCGACGTAACGCATCGTCTGGCACGTCTCTTACAGAGTCAAAAAAGTTTTGTCGACAGAAAAACAACGGTAGAAGAGATGTTAGCCGATATAATTGCCATTACCTTTTCTTCTTTTTTAAGGATGGGACGTCATCAAATGACTCTTGAGCTCTGGGCGGAGCGACAGGGAGTGTCAGACTTTTACTGACTAAAACCCATCTGTGTTCCTCCTGATGCCCGGTGCATTTCTGGGCCGCGATGACTCTTTCGAACAAATTCCGCAACCCTGGCAGTTTCTGGCCCTAGCGTGCCCCGACTACTATGCTGACATCTCTTTATTGCTACTACCAACACACCTGAGCCACCAACAACACCTTTCTCCTATGTAAAAGTCTCCTTCCAGTCTAACCTGATGCAGCGGAATACCAGTACTTCACATGGAGCTACTGCCTACCTGACCTCCACAACCCAGTGACTGGGTAACACGGCATGTCATGCTAATACTCACTGCCCCAGTATGTCGGCGTGATAGTAGTTGTCGGACAACTTGTCGAGAAAAGAGCGTGACTCCAGTATAAAGGTCGGCAGCACCACCTTACTGAGGTCCATGCCCGGCCGGACCTGCTTCACTAAGAACCACAGAAGGGATTTGTTCTCTTCTGCCACTTCTTCTACGAGCTCTCCAGCCTGGAAAAGAGAAGATTAGATCATTGTATCATCAATACTGTTCTGGAAAAGTTCTGGAGTGGCGACCGCGTCGAAGACTCAGCGTCGGAAGGCCTCTCCAGGATGGACCGATGACCTGGTGAGGGTCGCTGGTAGCCAATGGATGCGAGACGCACAGGACCGGTTGTTGTGGCAACACTTGGAGGAGGTCCTCTGGAGAAGCTCTGGAGTACAACTTTGGCTCAAACTATTAACCAATAGGAGTACAGTAAACACAGTATGTTGTGATCCTATTGGTTAATGAGTTACGGTCAAAGTTTTCAAGGGGCTAACTAGCTCGACTTTAGCCGGTACTATCAAAATCAAATAAAAACGTTTACTCACCACACCAATGTCCAAATTCGTATCAGGAACATAATTAGCCTCGAGATCAGCTAAAATCTCCTTCTTCTTAATTTCAGAAGGTCGCGTGTTCGGCATACCGTTCCTGGATCCCTCGCTATCCGTGTCGGATGCTGCTCCGGCTAGCTCTGTGAGTAAGCAGAGAGGGGGGAGTGTGTGAGTTAGCGTCGCTACAGTGTACTTAGCTGGGGTACTTGTGGCGCCATCTACATCGCAACATACGAACTACTATGCCACATAAGTCCTGCATCGCGCTAGTGAAGTTTTCGTGTGACTAGCATATAATTATTATACAGAAGATATTGGATAGCTCAATTCATTCTCCTGGCTAGAGTTAGTATTTTTTTTAATAGAAAGTCAAGAGCAAATGCTGTTTAGCAGACAACAACCCCGTAGATCGACAAGAGAGGCCACTCGAAAAAAAAACAGCAGTGACCAACAATACACAACCGTCCGATTAGAGGATCCTCCCTTTTCAACAGAGATTGTGGAGATTCGACTTATGTTCCACATACCTATACAAATCCTTTTTTTTTAAATATCAACGTTCTCTGATAGTATTGAAAATCTTTAGCTGATAATAGCACTAGCTTAAACGTTCTGGCGGCTAAAAAAGTAGTGTTACATAGAACATTATACGCTTAGAACATGTTGACCATTTTATCCACATTGTTACCACGATTTTTTTCTCTTTTCCACAACGGAAACATTATTTAGTCATTCATTCTTAGTCCCGAGCCCGAACTAAGAATGAATGACAACACGATTTGACAGTTGTTTAAAGTTCGTGCTCGGGACTAATCGTAAGTCCGTAGGTGATACGGAGTAGGAAAAGCCCGTAACTAAGGTCGAAACTACGGACTTCGGGCTTAGAGTAGACCCACCCCCTGGTCTATAAAATACTAGTTGATGCCTGCGACTTCGTCCGGGAAGATGTCGGTTATCGCGGTACAAAGTACCCCTCCCATTTGCCATATAGGCTTAAATTAAAAATGTTAGCTTTCTATGCTTTGTCGGTGCGATGATGTGTCAGGATCAAGACAAACGGTTTCGTAAGCATATTAGTCATAAATGGTATTTTCTTTGTTAAACAAAAATAGTTTTTCTTTCAAAACTAAACACAGGTGCAGGTTTTATTACTACAGGTGTTTGTAACACTCCATCTAATAGTTTTCTTTGAAGTTGGTTTAAATAGACGACGTAATTTTTCTATCGTATACAAAATAACTTTAAATTGGACTTGTAATAACAAATATAAATCGTTTTAGAAAATGTATTTAGACGTCGATTACTTAACTCTTTCGGGAGCAATACTAACTAATTTATTAATTCCAACTATTATCGTTGATCCGACACAGACCACGCTTACTAGTTTTTTTAATCCATGGGAAACAATATAAAACAGTGTTGAAAAATTCTGAAAAAAAGATATATCTTATTTAAGGATCTGGCGGACCAATCCTATAAGTAGTATACTCTAGGTGCATCGACCTCACATATATTAAAATTAATTTTTGTACTCAAAATATTGTAAAACATTGATTTGAAAAGAGTAACTATGGAGTTTCTTGTCCGTTCTTCTCCATAAGAATCTACCCTTGCGAACGGACAGTAGAGTCACTTTATATTATTTTTAGTGTAAATGATGACGTTCAAAAGTGCCGTTTAATGGCCTAATTGAAATAAGCGTTTTGACTTTGACTTTGACAATCGCTTTTAGTGACACGATTAGATTAACTTTGCTTGATAGAAACAAATCCCAAAGTCACCCCTTTTCGTAATGTTTACTAAATCTCATAGTCACAAAACAGACATTTTTTTCTTATCTACACTAATATTATAAAGAAGAAAGATTTGTTTGTTTGAAATGAGAAGGCTCCGAAACTACTGGACCGATTTGAAAAATTCTTTCACCAGTAGAATCCTACATTATACGTGATGGACATAGGCTATAGAATATATATTATATAAATATTATATTCTATAGCCAGTGCAGTATCTATAAAAAAAACAGTTAAGCTTGGTCTCTGTCGGATCATAGCACCTTAACTTTGTAAATACTCGAGCTATTTCCTACCACCTTTGGATTGAATTGTGTATTTATTTTATAGATGTCTTGGAATCTGGGAGTGAAAACCTAAGGGCCAATTTTACTCATTTCTTAGCAACTTTCGCATGAATCACATCTCAGTCGCAATCTGTCAAAAAAAGACGTGTGGCACTCGGAGACTGCCGCGGTAAAGCTATTGCAATAGCTTAATAATAATGCAAGCAAAACCGCGGGAAAGTAGCAATACTAATAAATAGGGCACCAACCTCAAAAAGTTCAAAAGAGGTCACATTGCATTTGACAGCTCAAAAATGCCACTAGCAACTTATAAAAATAATTTCAAAAAAACAAAACTTTCAAATTAAGAACACAGATCGTCATAGAAACAAAAAGTATCACCGCTGTGCCGGTCGGAGTGGGGGGTGTTAGGTTATTTTCGTTACGGAATTTCTGGATTTGGTCTCCACGCTCAAGGCCCGCGATAGAAGCTATGCAATAGCTTATAAAGCCTCAATTTCTCTACATTTTTGACAGATTTAGACGTTGCTTAAAGATGAGTAGAATTGGCACTCTGCTTACAAGCTCTCAAATCCTTTCACTGAGCCAAAAGCCAATTTATCCCAGGAAAAAAACCCTGTTCCTGACGAATAAGTCAAGGGATCAAACCCGCGGATTATTTTTTTTTATTGAGGAACATCTTCCCGCAGGGTCTAACCTTCCTTGGTCCACTTGTAAGTCCCTGAACCGCCTCAGAACGCAAGTAGGAAGGTGTAATTTGAAACTCGCTAAGTGGGGCTACCGTGACACATCAACTGCAGGGTGTGGATGTGGAGCGGAGTCACAGAGCATGCTCCACCTCTTGCCCTCTGTGCCCCAAGACATGCAGCCTGAGTAACCTGTGTGCGGCTACCAACGATGCTGTGGAGGTGGCAACGTTTTGGGCCACCCAAATCTGACCAACTGTCGTGCCATCGACACGAAGAAGAAGAATTGAGGAATGGGCTTGCTCTTGACCTCGATCCCGCCTGATGGAAAGCGATAGTGCCCAGTATAAAACACTCATCGTTAAGGGTGCCCTAGTCAGTCAGTTAGCAAGGAATACTAAAAGTCTAGTTGTCAACTTCAGTTCGCGAATATTTAATACTGTAATAAATTGTGGAAGTTCCGACCTGATCTTGAAGATTACACCGCTTTCCAAGTCTGTAAGGGCTGCTAGGTTTTTAATTGGTAGGTACAGATGAATAGATAAAGATTCATGAAAAAAAAATCTTGTTGTTTCATACAAACGTAGTCTGGCGATTACTCTACTGATTAACGGTGTACGTTTAGAAAAAAGTTCCTTTTATATATTGGTATTATCTAACCCTGAATGGAAACAAAACAGAAAAAAAAGTTCAAAAACTAAAACCCTACTACTTACAGAAAATTCACGTCCTAAAAAGTATGAAACAAGAAAACATTCTTATCTGATTCTTATTCATCTTCAGATGATAGCTGTGGTCGTATGCCACTTTGCCCTAAACTTTAGTATTAAACTATAATACTTACGTATTATAGTTTGATGTTTAATTACTATAAACATACTGTTTTACCAGAATAGGTGGCATACGACCACGGCTATCATCTGAACATCAATTAGAATAAGATAAGAATGTCATCACAGCGTTTATTTCTTTGAGGTAATAGCATGAATTTTACCGCACCCGTCAACGAGTTCAGCCGTTCGACCAGTGCACCCTAAAGCCAAACAAACATATGCACAAAAGTACTTCGTGTTTATTACCGCTCCATCCTTACCTACCGACTTCTAAAAACAAACAGTTCATCACTCAGGTTGTCTGACGCGGTTTGCACCAAATCTGGCTAATTTTGAAGTGTTTCGTTTACAAATAATTCCATGTAAACTGGCAATGGTATGAAACAGAACAATAAACTGCATGGTTTTAATTCGTTAGCGTCATTCGAGGGTTAGCTTGGTTCTCTTGCGGATATTATTCCTGATTCGATCACGCAAGAAAACTCCGAGCCCTCTCCTTTGCCCTTTGGGTAACTTTAAGCCTTCTGATGAAGCCCATTGTAAGCGACCACGTTTCGTTGGAAGGCCTCCTACAAGATGGACCGATGACCTGGTGAGGGTCGCTGGTAGCCGATGGATGCGAGACGCACAGGACCGGTTGTTGTAGCGACACTTGGGGGAGGCCTATGTCCAGCAGTGGACGTCTTTCGGCTGATATGATGATGATTCGTGGGTTGAAAGAACGTAAGAATCTGCTTTGAACATGCCTTCAGCATAAAGTCTTAGAATATACTACTGGGGGAAAAATGGAGCAACATATTGCGAAACATGTCTGTTAGCAACTACGTGGAATGCCCCGAGACATAAGTCGCGCGTGAGCTCGCTTTCAGAGCTGGAGCAAGCAACATGTCCCACGTCACGTAAAATGGTCACTTCTAGGCAAGCATGCTCTATCTTCGCCCACATCATCGCATACAATCAGGTGAGATAGTGGTCACGCGCGTGCCCTAACAATAATAAAAATGATGAGGGCCATGTTGCGGGCCACACGTAAATTTGAGCGTTGCGCGTCATGTTGAGGAACATTTTGTCCCCTATGGTAGACACCACATAAATGTGCAATAGGTAAAGGTCATTGACTCACATATATTTATTGACTTTCTTAATAACAAAACAGAAATAAAGACAAATCTGTCCTGAATCGACTTCTATCGTGATCCTTAACGTTCTCTAGTAATGAAAAACGGTTCGCAATTTATTTTTCGAATATCTACGAAGGGATATTAGGGAAAAAAAACAGTCTGTTCTACCTACTTAGAAGGAACGTGTGTCATTTTATGGTCGTTCAATTTTTCCCGACTGCAGCCAAGCCCAAAAGAAGGGTAATGGTTTCTGCGTGTTATTCTTCGATTCTTAAGAGGGCCCTTCCCGGTGCGTGTATCGCCAACGCGAGCATGGTCGAAAAGCTTGTTGTTTCATCCAGCGCAATGTTGTTGACTAACAAGCAAGTGAGAACGCGATAACATTGAACGAGAATAGTGTTCGAAAATTTCATAAACCTTGATCCAGGAAATACGTGTTTTTGAATAAGCCTAAAAAGTTTGTGAAATAAATATTATTCATTTAGAATCTCCATTACATGTGCAAGGTTTCTATCAAGATGTTTCCTTTACTTTTATAATTTATGAGTACGTTATGTACGGCCAAAGTTCAGGTAAAATATTATGTACAAAACAGCAGATTTTTGGAGGCTTATACAGAATTTGATTCTCCAAATTTGATTTTTTTACTTGCATTGAAACCTAGATATAGTGCATAAGATACCTATTAGTTCAAAAAAATCAAAGATAGATGTGTCACAACGGAATAATCAGGTACGAGCGTTTGTATGAAAAATATGACGGGTTGGCCGCTCTTAAGTGCCCCGCCTGATGCTGGCAGGTTACCTATGTAAATATATATCAATCATTATGTTATCCAGATGATTTTCGAAGAAACACCTAATGTATCTACAGCTATCTCGGTCGATGCACTTGAAATAACTCCCCATACAGTTTATTTTTAAATCTTAAGTACGTAGCTCTCAATAAAAATATGCTTAGTAACTGGGGTTTATAAATAGAGGTCGATTGAGCATTCGTCTAGAATTGATGACGTATTGAAGCTGACTGAACAAATTTACTAACAACGTTTGCATTTACATCTCAGTTGCAATCTGTAAAAAACTTTTTACAAAAAAATACAACTGACTTTGATATAAAAAACATAAAAAGACGTGTGGCACTCGGAGACTGCCGCGGTAAAGCTATTGCATAGCATTTTTTATCAACTTATGTAATTATAATTATTTATTTATTTATTTATATAATATACAACCAATGCCACCTAGAGGCGATTTGCAGAACTAAAGAGACAAGCGTGTTAGGTTATTTTCGTTACGGAATTTCTGGATTCGGTCTCCACGCTCAAGGCCCGCGATAAAAGCTATGCAATAGCTTAAAAAAAAACACTCCAAAGTAGATATAAAATAACTTTAATTTCTGAAGTCGCTGTTTCTGGTTGTTTCTTCGTTTTTGACACCGACTTCCGAAGTTAAAGTTATTATTAACTTTGTAGCGATTTCCTCACGGAACAAATATTTGTATGGCCTACAGATAGTTGTTCCGGGCCTGGCTGTTTGTGACTGTGATTTGTGTTTGTTAACGCACCCACGACACAGAAGAAATTCCTAGTGTTTTTTTTTTGTTTAAAAAAAAAAGAAGAATAAATAAAGTCTGTTGATGATGATGATGATGATGATATAGAAACTAACCTGAACCAGCATCACCATTAGACACAATAGAATGCCTATGATCAGCCTGTTGAACCAAACACATTTTGTAGCTTCCATCCTCAGTCTTCGTAAAATCCGAAAGGATGGCGGAATCGGCCGAGTACTTCCGATTCAGACTGAAGATACCCGGTTCCGAAAACTGTCTTGTCAACTTCTTCTTTCTTAAAAGGGAGAATATACTCGATCTTCTACGTTCAGTTTTGTCTTTCATTTTTGCTGTCAATATTATGTCTGATTCTATTTCCATTGTTCGGTTTCAGAAGGTGGGTAGTTGCATTTTTTTTTGTATAGTTCTTATCTCTTAGGTGTAGAGGTGATTTTCACTTGCATTTGTTTTTTGTAAGTCTTTCACTATAGAATTCAAATTCTTCTTCGTTCTTGATGATATTTGCTTGCAATGATCTGATTCTTATCGGTCACATAGTGATGTTTTTCGCTTGTCTATCTTGAAATATTTCTTCACTATATGATGTATAGTTTTGGTCTTCTTTTATGCTAGTTTAGTACTCATTTACACTTTGTTGATTTGGCAATATGTTTCTAGGTTTTGTTTGTTTGATTACCTACTACATGTTATTATATTATGCATTTTGTTGTTAGTAAATTATGCTGAGGTTGAACAATGAACTGTTTGTTTCATAGTAAATATTACAAAGGAAGTAAGGCTTTGCATGAGATAAATAAAATAATGGTTTGTTATAATCATGCTATGGCAACTTAGAACAAAATTAAAATTCCATTTTTTTATTGAAAACAGCGCCATCTAGTTTTTGGTTAAGGGAAACAAATTGCGGTGTTGCTACGGTTAAATATATTTTTTTTTTCTGTGACTTACTTTATAAAATTAATCAAGAATAATAATATAATTTCATGGTCTTCTCATATAAAAATAATAGAATATATGAATTAGTACATAATTAGGTTTTTATTATGAGCTTTACTAGTGAAGAAGTAATATTTTGGGATTTAAACGTGCAAAAGTTTGTTTTTGAATGGCCACACTTGAATTGCAAATGGCTGCGTGAGAGTGTAACTACTCGTGCGCATTTATTTTCCTTTTGCAATAGAGTTTTTGTTTTTTCGCTAGTACATCTGTAGGTTGAGTTGAGCTTTCGTTTCTCCGTGTTGTTGAGCCGCGTTACAATTCGATCGTATGTTCGTGTTGTGTTGTGTTGTGTGTGTTGTTGTTGTAAACAACTGGTGCAAAGATATCAATAATGTTCTCACTGGCCAAATAACCTTTTGGAATATTAACGATCCAATGAAAGAAATCGGCTTTACCCTAATCATAAGGGACGAAAAAGGCGAACATAAAATTTTATTGTAAAATGTGTGAGGTTTTTCTAAATAAAATGGTTTAATATTCAATTATGTGGTTTTTTTTCCTTTATGTAGTACGAATATTTGTAGTATATAGCGGATACACTCATCTCTCTACCTAATATCATAAAGGATCAGACAGCAGCTATACACCTACCAACCTATACATTTACTTATATAAATTAGTTCCCTTAACTAAAAACTAGATGGCGCTGAGTTCGACCACTTCCTAGTATTAAAAATAAGGTAGAGTTGCCTGTCTATAGCCAGTATACTATTGTAGTCTTTGGTTATAATTATAATAGGTCTACACGATAGGTACTGACATTTGTATGTAAAGACATTGAACTCTGAAAAAAAAACGGGTTGCACTCCGGGAGTGCCGGCAGAAGTGAAAACTTGAACATTAACGTTGTGCATTTTTGAATATTTTGAAATGGTTAGGGAATCATTTTGCACGAATTGCTTTATTTATCAGTAAAGAAAAAAAAATATTGCGCTATCGCACACAAACATGACAATTTATATTACATATTACATTTTCCGTCTTACGAATTTTCGATCTGGGGGTCGATTCTGCTATTGCAATCGTGTCTCAATGACCGGTCAATGATCGATTTTTGACGTATAACGTCAAACTTTTGACACATTTCCCATACAAAAACTGTCAAAGTTGTCAAATATTCGATCACTGACCGGTCATTGAGACACGATTGCAATAGCAGAATCGAGCCCCAGGTCACGTGTCCTGACGGTCACGTGTCCTGACGCGAGTTTAACATGTTTTATCCATCCCAAAAAGTGCTCACATTATCCGTCTTACGAATTTTCGATCAGGTCACGTATCCTGACGCGAATTTAACATTTTATTAATATTTCACAGTTTTTGCTATAGCGGCAATGGAAATAGACACAAAAAATTTCAACTGTCTACCTATTGCGATTCGTGAGATACCTACTGCCAGCTGACTGATAAAGGTTTTTTTTTATTGAATAATGGGCTTGCTCTTGACCTCGATCACGCCTGATGGAAAGCGATAGATGAGGTCTATGATGGAGTGAGCGTGCCCAGAAGATGCCTGTTCACTCTTGCTTTGAATGCAGACGGGTTATATGTGGAAGGGAACACAGACGCTAGCAGAGAGTTCCACACTTTGGCTGTGCGCATAATTAATGTGGAGGAGAAGCGCTGAGTACGACTAATCGGGATATCATGCTATGGCAACTTAGAACAAAATTAAAATTCCATTTTTTTTATTGAAAACAGCGCCATCTAGTTTTTAGTTAAGGGAAACAAATTGCGGTGTTGCTACGGTTAAATATAATTTTTTTTCTGAGAGTTACTTTATAACATTAATCAAGAAAAATAATATAATTTCTGATATAAAAATAATAGAATATATGAATTAGTACATAATTAGGTATTTATTATGAGCTTTAATAGTGAACAAGTTATATTTTAGTATTTAAACGTGCAAAAGTTTGTTTTTGAATGGCCACACTTGAATTGCAAATGGCTGCGTGAGAGACGTGAGAGTGTAACTACTCGTGCGCATTTATTTTCTTTTTGCAATAGAGTTTTTATTGTTTCGCTAGTGCATCTACAGGTTGAGTTGAGCTTTCGTTTCTCCATGTTGTTGAGCCGCCTTATAATTCATGAGTACGTTCGTGTTGTGTTGTGATGTGTGTGTTGTTGGTGCAAAGATATCAATAATGTTCTCACTGGCCAAATAACCTTTTGGAATATTAACGATTCAATGAAAGAAAAGGCTAATCGGCACTACCCTAATCATAAGGGACGAAAAAGGCGAACATAAAATTTTATTGTAAAATGTGTGATGTTTTTCTAAATAAAATGGTTTAATATTCAATTATGTGGTTTTTTTTCCTTTATGTAGTACGTATGTTTGTAGTATATAGCGGATACACTCATCTCTCTACCTAATATCATAAAGGATCAGACAGCAGCTATACACCTACCAACCTATACATTTACTTATATAAATTAGTTCCCTTAACTAAAAACTAGATGGCGCTGAGTTCGACCACTTCCTAGTATTAAAAAATAAGGTAGAGTTGCCTGTCTATAGCCAGTATACTATTGTAGTCTTTGCGGGATATCGACCAAGTGCGGAATGATAAATGATATTATTTTGATGATGGTCAGCCCGGTGACATACAGACGGGCAGGCTTAGTAATAGAGTTCCGTTGGTAACCCTAAATAACAAGGAATTGTTCTAATTATAATAGACAAGCCAAATAAAAATATGCCATTGGTATCTTAAATTCGAGTAAATAAGCATGACATTGACAAACTCGCATTAAATATTTAATTTACTAGAAAAAGTGAGTAAGTATTTAATAGATAAGTATAGTAACACGACTGCTATAAAAGTTACAAAACGTGGTCATAACTCTAGTATTTTTTTTTTTTTTATAAAAAAACGAGTTGCCATTAGGTATTATTTTTTATTTTTTTAAGTGAAATCATCTTTAGTCGCTGGACACACAAAAAAGATGTAAGACGAGGCACGGACGTGACGTGGTCTTATTGTGGTGGTATAATTGTGTGTGACAGCGACGCGTGAGTCCCGGCACCCGCGCCCGCCCCCCCGCACCCCCTTTCTCGCCCGTCTCGCGCCCGTGCCCCGTCCTTTCTGTATGTTCTACAATAGGGCGCAGACGAGCAATGAAAGGGACGCGGAAGAGACATGTCCGCGCCCCGTCCTCGTCTTACGTCTTTTCTGTGTCCAGCGCCTTAAAGTTGGTCAACGGAATATTCCTATTTTGATCTATTTTCTACGCGCTATTATATTATAACTAATAGCCTAGTTGCCTATTAGCTCAGTCTGGCCTTATGTGGTAGACCGTGACCTCAAACTTAGCTCATGTAAGGTTAAACAATCTAGAACTGAGACCTTTGGAGTTTGTGTTTTGAAGAAAAATTATGTTATCCTTGTATAAAACTCCACGGCCTATATACTCCGCAGTTGTCGCACAGGTGTTAAGGTTAGAAAAAACCGGTCAAGTGCGAGTCAGACTCTCACACGAAGGGTTCCGTACCAAAACCGTAAAAAAACACTTATTTGTTGTTATAGCGGCAATAGAAACACAGACTGTAAAAATATCAACTGACTATAACTATTACGGTTTTTAACCGACTTCTAAAAAAGGAGGAGGTTCTCAATTCGGATGTTTGTATTTTTACTATTTGATGTTTGTTCGCGCATAACTCCGTCGCTTGCCAACCGATTTGTAAAATTCTTTTTTTGTTGGAAAGGATATACTTCCGAAATGGTCCCATTGAAAGTTTATCAAAATCGGTTTAGTAGTTTGGTTTCAAATCCAAATAGCTGGAAAAAATATGTAGAAAAATCATCCATGTATACGAAATTGCGTATTTTTGCTTTCCTGTGGTGTTGTTAGGTGTGGGGTACCACTAAAAAGTGAAAAATAAATTACTTTAATTTCGGAAGTCGGTGTTTTTGGTTGCTTCTTCGTTATTTGACACCGACTTCCGAAATTAAAGGTATTTTGAACTTTGTAGTGTTTTTTGGAAGTCAGTTTCTTTTTTTTGTGAAAAAGTTTTTTGAGATACAGTCCGGTGACAGACAGACGGACGGACAGACAACGGAGGCTTAGTAATAGAGTTCCATTAGTTATCCTTTGCGTACGGAACCCAAACAAACCTATTCTCACAATCATTTGGTAATAAATATTATGTTTATTAAATTGTATTTATTAGTCAATGATAACGACCTCGCCTTCTGCTCTTTGTTATTCTGTCTGACCCGGCTGCAAAAACAGTTTACAAACTCACATCAAAATGTATGTATTTCCTGATTTAACAATTCAAGAAACTTTATTCAAAAGCGTCCCTGTTACTTGAGAATTATTCTGCAATTTATGAGATAACGTAACATTATCAAAAAAAAAAACGGCCAAAAAATAACGTTTGTTGTATGGGAGCCCCACTCAAATATTTATTTTATTCTGTTTTTAGCAATGATATTCTAGTAAACAGATACGATATACACGCACAAAACTATCGAAAAAAGTGTTCCGCGCAGCAGCGACAGCACATACCCACACACTTTTCATTCTGAAACTTTACTTTCGCGGAACTCGGATAATTAAAGACCGGATACCTTGATAGTAATGGTATATTTGTACTGGACTTGGTGTGATCTCAGTACCCAAACTCGACATAAAATTAAATTCGTAAACCTTTTATGTGATCAGCGGAGAATCTTAACATCGCGATTCAGGAAGTACATCTAAATGATCAACGCCATCTAGTCACAAAAATGGAACTAAATTTCAACAAAAATATGCTTTCGTTGCACAAATTAAATGCGAACACATTCATCATACATTTCACTACACGTTGAAATTGTGCAAAAGAGATTCTTCTAAAAACACACGATGGCATTTTTTTTATTATGTTTGTCGCAACAAAGCCCATCGCTCGTCGCCATGCGTGACACAGACTAAATACTATACGACCCAATTGGGATGTATTCGAGTCTTTACTAGCGCGCGCTCATCACATATCTGTTTACTAGCATATCATTGGTTTTTAGTATTTGTTGTTACAGCGGCAACAGAAATACATCATCTGTGAAAAGTCTAGCTATCACCGGGACCCGTTTTTACCCTTTGAGTACGGAACTCTAAAAAACATAATTACAAGTAATTCAAATACGGCTCGTGGCCAAATAATAACAGCCAATCGATCGAGTCGATCTTTAAGGTTAAGCAACGCTTGCCTAGGTCGGTCTGTGGATGGGTGACCATCATAACGTACTGAGATTCCTCCCCCTGTAATTTGTATATCTTTGAGTCGTAATGCGTATGTACTCAGAAGTTACTTTATACTTTGTGGTGTTTTTTTTTATTTGGAAATCAGTTGTATTTTTTTTTGTTAAGTTTTTTTATTTTCACTTTTTTTCTGAAATGTCACAGGAAAGCAAAATACGCAATTTCGTTTATTTGGATGAAATATTTTTTCCAGCTATTTTGATTTAAAAATCAAACTACGGAACCGATTTTGATGAAAAATGGCTCCAATCGAACCAAGTATATCCTTTCACATAAAAGATTTTTTTTTCAAATCGGTTCATAAATGCTGGAGTTATGTTTGAGGTAACAAACATAAAAAATACAACCGAATTGAGAACCTCTTCTTTTTAAATCCGTTAAAAATACTGGTACTTAGCTGCATCCCGATGGATGGGAAGCCGACACCGATATGGTTGGAAAAAGGCCATTACATCGTGTTTAAATTATTTTTTTATGAAAATTTTGAAATCATGATCAAAATATTAAACACCTTATCATTACTTATCATCAATATATTCTCTTGATAACTGTCCAATGACCGCTTATCACAATCAGACAGATTGTATTGATAACGGAATGCATTTCTTCCGTATTACTGAAGGCTATCATTCTTCAGAAGTGAATAGTCATTGCAATTGAAAAATATACAACATAAATTAAATCTATAAGGGACTTGATATAGGTACAAAGCGGTCAGTGTCGGCCAGGGCGCTCTGTGTCGAAAATGTATGGCGTATGGCCGCGCGCCCGCGACGTTAAAATATATTTTGTTCTTTGACGCCATAGATTTTATCTTGTCAGCGCCATGAAGTTCCTAAGCATTTAGGTATTTCCGGCCAGGGTTGCGGAATTTTTTCGAAAGAGTCACCGCGGCCCTGGGGGTCTACTCTCAAAGCCCGAAGTCCGTAGTTTCGGCATTAGTGTCGGGCGTTTTCAACTCCGTATCACCTACGGACTTACGATTAGTCCCGAACCCGATCCAAGAACAACTGTCATATCGTGTTGTCATTCCTTCTCAGTTCGGGTTTGGGAAGAGCACGAGAAAGGGCACTAGGAGGAGCACGGATGGGTTTTAGTCCGTAAGAGTCTGACACTCCCTCCCGCTCCACCCAGAGCGGAAGGGGTTGATGATTTCCCATCCAGAAAAAAAGCATTCAGGTATTTCAATTAAAAAAATTTCAAGCACTTTTGAATAGAGTAGACTCCTAAAAAATCGATTAAGGCCGTCAGCTAGATATCAGCGTATTCAGTATGTGTTTCGTGAGTGTATTCGTGATATCACAGGCCCTATCAGTATAACAGAGACATTTATTTGTTTTTAAATATCGCAGCACATGCTGAGGTAAGGACCTTTTTGGCCTCGAACAGATTAATTTCATAGTGTTAGCTTTCTTATTTTTATTTTTTTAAATACCCTTTGGATTATTCTTTTACGAAACCATACGGAACAACCATACAGAAGCCAGTACCACTTAATACCAATGAAAACAAGTCTGAGTAGACATAAAACAACTGCTATCTATTCAAGATAAACTGATACCAAATTTCTTATATCTTCATCTCATAATTACTTAGAACAAAATAATTACGCCCCAACGTGGATAGAACACGACAATTTACTAATTATCTTATCAAGTTTATAATTATTAACATTATCAAGAAGATAATTTAAAGTGTAGGTATATTGTTAGGTGAATAAATTAAACATCTGGTTAGACAGTGATATGGTAACAGCAAATTTCTGTCACGAATTGACATTGGAAGCGATTGGAACAATTGACAGTTTAGCGCTGGGTGCATTCAACGATTTGTGGTGTTAGTGGGCCATAGTACAATAGTATTTTAAAAATTAAATCAAATTCATCTCAATCATAATTTAATGTGAATAGTAAATAACTATAAATTTTAATATTTACGTTGTAACAGTCAAGGTCTATTAAATTATTGCATAGAGTAGACGGGGGACAATTAAAACAGGTCATAATTGTAACAACTTCAATTTGACAACACGATTTGACAGTTGTTCTTAGTTTGGGTTCGGGATCAATCGTAAGTCCGTAGGTGATTCACGCCCCAGCCGCCGTGGCATAGGGAGACGCACCGGGCGTCAGGAGTTCGGATTCCCGGCCACCGTAGGTGCGGGTCTGCGGACGGCGAGCGTTGTGTGGCTCGCCGTCCAATCAAAGCCAGGCCCGGGCCGAACGGCGCGCTGTGTTCTACAGCATATAAGTAGGGGCCCGTAAGGGCCAGTGCCAGCCAGGGTCGCGGATTTTGTTCGAAAGAGTTACCGCGGCCCTGGAACGCAAAAGGCACTAGGAGGAGCATGGGTGGGTTTTAGTCAGTAAAAGTCTGACACTCCCTGCCGCTCCACCCAGAGCGGAAGGGGTCATTTGATGATTACCCATCCTTAGTCCGTAGGTGATACGGAGTAGAAACCGCCTGACACTAAGGCCGAAACTATGGACTTCGGCCTTAGAGAGTAGACCCCCTCGATCGCGGTAACTCTTTCGAACAAAATCCGCAACGACATTTTAATTTCTGGATTCTCTTCGTTTGATTCGAGAAAAATCCGAAAAGTCTGCAAATCAGTTACCAAACAAGAATACTCTTTCTATTTCAGATGTTTTAACCGACGTCAAAAAAAGGAAAATGTTCACGACGGTACTTTTATTTTTTCGAGTTTGTTACCTCATATCTCCATCATTTATGAACCAATTTGAAAATTTCTTGTTAATTTATGTGAAAGGATATACTACTCGATTGGTCCCATTGAAATTTTATCAAAATCGGTTCCGTGGTTTGGTTTTTAAATACAAATAACTGGAAAAAATATGTGAAGAATATTTCCACATATTTTTATCCACGATATTATTATCCATGTATACGAAATTGCGTATTTTTGCTTTCCTGCGACTTTCCAGTGGCGTTGTTAGGTGTGGGGTACGTACCACTAAAAACTGAAAAACAAAAATTATATATGCATATTTATTTTAAAATTATATTTTGTACTTTGTAGTGTTATTTTTTTTGAAGTCAGTTTTTGTTGAGAAAAAGTTTTTTTATTATCGTAGCGTTAGCAACTAAAGATAACTTCACAGTGTCATTGTAAAGCAGACTTTTTTTGGTATGTTTGTTCGTACAAATGTTTCTCTTATCAGAGACAAGCTTATGTTTTAATGTAACAGGTACCGGTTATATTTAGAATCCGTGTTTGTATACTGTGATTGCGATTGGAGTATGAACATGGAAAAGGGTACTTAAGTATTTTATTTTGTTGTCAGTTTTACTGACAACTGTGAAAAAAAATCCGTACCGTACCTCCACCTTTATTATGCGCACAGCCAAAGTGTGGAACTCTCTGCCACCGTCTGTGTTCCCTTCCACTTATAACCCGTCTGCCTTCAAAGCAAGAGTGAACAGGCATCTTCTGGGCACGCTTCTATCGCTTTCCATCAGGCGTGATTGAGATAAAGAGCAAGCCCATTCCTCAATAACAAAAACGGCACCGTAATTAGATCACGTTCGTTGTCCACCCTTCTTTATGTCTGTCTTTCAGTCAGCGTGTCTATCAACAGACTTTTTCTCAGGATCGCGTGGTGGTATCAAATTGAAATTAATATCAAATTACCGCCACATCACAACTGCTAGCCACATTCATGAGGAAGGCTATAGTTTTTACGGTAACGGGAAAAACTGGATATAATATGCGCGTACGAGGTCGAGGGCAAAGCTAGTAGCACGAAAACAAAAATCTGCGAGCCGTTAGCGGAATTTCTCATAAATATGTTGATCCAAAATATTATTTATATGTGTTTGTTTATTTGAGGAGCTCGTGGCAAAATTATAACAGCCGGGATATAGGTAGGTAGGTTTACTCAGAAATACAAAAAGTAATTTGTTAAAAATGAGCACTTTCCTCTAAGTCCATGTGTAATTACTTCATAAATTGAGGAGGAGCTCGTGGCTAAATTATAACAGCCGCACGGACCAATCTTCAAGGTAAAGCAACGCTTGCCAAGGTTGGTCTGTGGATGGGTGACCATCTTAACATACCGAAACTCCTCCGTGCTTCGGAAAGCACGTTAAGCCGTTGGTCCCGGCTGTCATTTGGAGATCTTTGGCAGTCGTTACGGATTGTCAAAGCCAGAATATCTGACACCAGTCTTGCCAATACCGTGTTACCCAGTTAATGGGTTGTGGAGGTCTGGTAAGCAGCCACTCCACGTAAAATACTGGTATTCAGCTGAATCCGGTTTGACTGGGAGCCGACCCCAATATACAGTTCTCGTCAAATAACTTTGCCCCTCTGAAGTTAGCCATTTGCAAAAATCGCGCAGGTACAGTCATGTAGACGGGAGCAAGCGGGACGCAAGCATGCATCGAACGTAAACGAGCGACTGAGACATAAAATTAATCCCCGGGTCCGCCCCCATGTCTCTTGCGCATGCGCAGTTGCAGTTTGTTCGTAATTTTGACTACTACGCAGCCACTCGTAGCCAACTTCAGAGGGGCAAAGTTATTTGACGAAAACTGTAGTTGGGAAAAGGCTTGGCAGATGATGTTTGTTTATTTGAGTAAGTGTATGGAAAAACGTCGTTTGATATGGGTATTTGTCATTGGAGTATCTCGGCTTTATAACGGCCTCGCATTCGGCTAGGTCTTCTTCTTAACGTGTGGGCAGTAAGGTCTAACGACCCCACCCACACACCCTAGTGTCAGAGTTTCTAAACCGCCTCAAGGGCCTCTGACATGGTTTATTTGACGACCGCCATTTAGCGGCTGGGACCACCGGCTTTGTACGTGCCTCCCGAAGCACGGAATCATCTTTTTATCAGACAATCAGGTGATTCAAGCCTACAATGTCCTAGCCAAACTGGAAACCACTTTACAAAGTATGTTTCCCGTGGGAATCGAACCCACGACCACCGGGTCACAAGGCAAACGCCTAAACCACTCGACCACGGAGGCGGTTACTATTGCTTTTTAGATTTGGGTTATTTCCTTCGTTCTCTGCCAGGGTTGCGGGATTGTTCGAAAGAGTCACCGCGGCCCCTGGAACGCAAAGGGAATTTGGAGGAACACGGATGTGTTTTAATCAGTAAGAGTCTGATACTCTCGTCCGCTTCGCCCAGAGCGGGTGGAGTCAATTGATGATGTCCCAGAACGACCTTCGACAAGTACAACAAAAAAACCACACCGGTTTTACGTCCTTGCCACAAAAACTTTGATAATTATCGTTTCTTAGTGATAATTACCGAATCACTTCCATCCGTTCTTAGTACAGAAGTGACGTCAGAATGAAATCATGTATTGACGAACACACAACACGACCAATCCTGTTAACATTTACTAGCGACCTCGACTTTTGCTTCGCACAGGTGCAATGTAGATAGTAACGTAGTGTCTTGGCAATTATAGTCATATTTCAATAAATTAACTCAAAACAATATTAAAAATATAGGTTATCCAGTTGATTTTTAATAATAAGTTGCTGATTCGACTAATATACTACTGAGGTAGTGGTGAACGCCGTGACGTCCCAACGTCAGTGGTTAGTTCTAATGGCGGCACGTGGACAGAGTCGTGTTGGAGAGTGGAGACTTTGCAGAGCGCACTTTTGCTCGAGGGTCGAGACACCGACCAGGACACTCCTCCAGAACGAAACTGTCCGTTTACATATTTTCATTTCATTCATTGTATTTTATGATCACAGTTAATAAATTAAGGTCAGCACTGCAAAAATGAACCCGTTACCACCGAACCCAAACGATGACGGCGCTATCGCTAAGCTGTCGCTGTCGCCGTCACGTTGCTTTGTTTAAAAGATCTAAGCGTGTAGAGGGACAGAATACGGGAAGCGACTTAGGTTTATACTATGTCAGCCTTTTTCCAACTATATTGGGGTCGGCTTCCAGTCAAACAGAATTCAGTTTAATACCAGTATTTTACGTGGAGCGCCTACCACGCCTCCACAACCCATTAACTGGGTAACACGGTACTTCTTCAGATTTTCTGGCTACTGACAATCCGTAACGACTGCCAAAGATCTACAAATGACAGCCGGGACCAACGGCTTAATTGCTTTCCGAGGCATGGAGGAGTCTCGGTAGATAAAATAGTCACCCATCCACAGACCGACCTTGGCAAGCGTTGCTTAACCTTGAAAATCGACCCGTGCGGCTGTTATTATAGGTGCTCTTCTTTTTATATTATGTAGAGATTATGAATTATTTAGTTCTGAGACGTATATGAATTTCGTCAATGACCTTCAGTTTTCCTATAAGTCTTTTAAATATATTGTCTAATAATTTAATTTATTAAAACTTAACCAAAATCAACGGAACGTCAAAAATTAACATGAACACAGTCCCCCCAAAAACCCTCCCGTCACCACTTCCTAGTATTTTATCTGGGAAGAAGAAGTGGCGCTAAAAACTCCCCTGCAACACATCTGTCTGTTACGTTCGAAGAACTTGAATTTATACAATGTTATAGCTCTATTAACAGGGTAGATGAATTTCCAAAAACTATTGGACACGTATTTTTCTTTTTTCTCGTAAACAAAAAATGAAGACGATACAGCGTATTGAAAACTCTAGTGACGTCAAATTTCAGTACACTTTTAACCGAACAGTGACGTCACAAGCCCCCACTCCTGGTCTTTGTTGCGTTGTATCTTCGTCAATTTATATTGTTTTGATAAAGCAAAAAATACGTGTCCAATATTTTTCGGTACTCTTAACTGACGGACTAAATAGCAACATATTTTTTTTAAGCAGGAATCATCCCTATTGTTAACGACGAAGACGTTGTACTGAATACGATCCGCCAATAAAATTCATGGGAAAAGGCTTGGCCATACTTAGTGATAAGATTGTATTGCTATCCTTATCTCTTGAGCCCTTGAATGCCAGCTGTTGCAAGGTTTATATGCGTCTAAGGCGATAAAAGTGGACAAACTGACGTTTCATTGTCTTTTTAACCGACTTAAAAAAAAGAAGGAGGTTCCCAATTCGGTTGCATTTTTTCTGTTGGTTACCTCATAACTCCGTCATTTATGAACCGATTTGAAAAGTTCTTCTTTTATGTGAAAGGATATACTTTCCGATTGGTCCCATAGAAATTTCATCAAAATCGGTTCTGGAGTTTTTAAATCAAAATATGTGATCCAAGTTAACGAAATTACGTATGCTTTCCTGTGATACTCCAGTGGTGTTTAGGAATTACGAAAAATAAAAAACTTTCTACAAAAAAATACCACCGACTTCCAAATAAAAAACACTACATAATAACTTTCGGAAGTCGGTGTTTTTGGTTGTTTCTTCGTAATTTAACAATGGCTTCCGAAATTAAAGTTATTTTGTACTTTGTAGTGTTTTTTTTTTGTACTTTGTAGTGGAAGTCGGTTACTTCCAAATAAAAAAAAACAAAGTACTTTATTTTTTTTCGTATAAAAGTTTTTTATTTTTCACTTTTTAGTCGTACCCCACACCTAACAACGCCACTGGAAAGTCACAGGAAAGCAAAATACGCAATTGCGTTTACTTGGAAGAAATATTTTTTCCAGCTATTTGAATTTAAAAACAAACTATTGAACCGATTTTGATGAAATTTCAATGAGAACATTCTGAAAGTATTATCCTTTTACAAAAAAGACAAATGTGTTAAATCGGTACATAAACGACGGGGTTTTATGACGGAGTTCTGAGGTAACAAACATAAAAAAACAACCGAATTGAGAACCTCCTCCTTTTCTTTAAGTCGGTTAAAAATCAGTGTTTGACGATAAAACTGGACTGAACTGTCGTTTCATTGTCAAACCGTTGCGCGTTGGAGGTTATCAAGGTTAGCAAATGATAATAATATTTTAATAAATACTGACCTACCTCACTTGTATCTGATAGAGAATATATTTGCATAAGTTTATCCTTATAAATATTATTATTACAACGTTCTGCTTGCCCGTCTCTCCATAGAGTAGGCCAAACTTAATTTATAAACATGTAAAAAAATAAAGTGACTGTCAAAAAACCCGACCGCTAAAAGCGACTTGTTTGGAACTTTTTAGTCGTTTTAAGCGGTCGGGTTTTTTAACAGTTATTTGTTTACATTTCCTACATTTTAGTGAGTTACATTTTTTTCCATTTGAAGGCGCCATTTTGAAAATTTATACAGCCTATGTCACTACCCCAATTCCGACGAATTCAACGACACCTCATGTCAAAATCCGTCCAGCCGTTTGGGCTGTAGGGCGTGCCCAAGAAATGGACATACATAAAAACATACATACATACGCTCGAAAAACATTACCCTCCTTCTGACGCAGTCGGGTAATAACTAAAAAAATACAATCTACTTATAAACAGAGACAGCAAGAATTGTGTGTGACGTCACTCATAACACAACTAAGATGTAAATATTATTCATTTTTATACATATTCATTCACACTTCTGTGCCGCCACCTATAGTTTCTAGTTCCTACACGCTCCCATTAAGGGAACATACTGGGTGTGGACAGAGCCATCTAGTGGCGCAAATTCGAAGCTTTCACGTTTTAAATTTGTCATTTCTGTGCGCAATAATGTTACTGGAAGCGCTTAAAGAATAATGACAAGTTTACACCTGTTGTAAGCAAAAAAACGTCTGAGACACAACAGTAGCACAGTATGTTATGATTACAATTGACCTTCAAACGAACTGACTAATAAAAGTAAGCTAGTATCTTTTGTATTTATAGGTAAGTGTAGACGGTATAAGGAAATCATGGCCATTTGTAAGAAAGAAAGAAAAAGAGATATTTGTGCCAAGCATGACACATACCCACCTTAAAAAACTAATAAAAATAAAATTTCAAGACTAATGCAAGCTGGGAAGATATGCGGTCACATTCGCGCAAAACGGAAGTCGCTCTGCATAATGCTGGGAGGAATCGTGTATGAGGTACAGCCACAGCGCTATGTAGAACCTTGTCACTATAAGATACGTGGTATTATCGACAGAAGAAACATGCATCTACACGATACACGATACAGACTTTTCTCATACCGATTTTTGAAAAATCACATCGACATTTGTCTGCAAAGACTTAGTTGCACAGACAAGTCTGTATAGTATGGACGGTCAATAACATACATTATGGGTATCGAAACTTATAAATACCAGGGTTGCGGAATTCGTTCGAAAGAGTCTGTATGTTTGTTACCGCATCACGTCTCATCGGCTGAACGGAATTGCATGAAACTCAGCACACACGAAGACGATGTCCATGAATAGGACATAGGGTAACTTTTATCCCGGGAGTATATTCCCCTGGGATCATTGTTGACTGCCACACGGGTGGAGACACTGGCACAAGCTAGTCGGTTTATTTTAACAAAAACAAGCTTTTTCGTATACCTACCTCTCTGTAAACCCTTTCATTTGAAACCCATATCATGAGGGAGCATAAAAAAATACTGGTCCGCCTTCTATGGGAGTCCGCCATATTGAATTTTGAATGCTTTCAGCTAACCATGCATTGTCATTCAATGCAAACGTGTATGTATGTACAATTTCATCTCTATCGGTTGGGGATAACTGTTTTAAAATTCAGTTGCAAGATTTGACTCCTTTTATTAAGTATGAGAAATCTTCAAATGACTCCTTCCGCTCTGGGCGGAGCGGAAGGTAGTGTCCCATCCGTGCTCCTCCTAATGTCTTTTGCGTTACAGGCCTGCGGTGGCTCTTTCGAACAAATTGCGCATTCCTAGCAGACGATTTGACCCCTTGGGACACTTTAGGACGTTTGACTATCCGTAACGACAGTTAAAGATCTGTAGGCGACACTAATACCGCCACTAAAAATCAACGTAGCAGAATCAACAAATGAGACTCGCAGCGCCATCTATCTCGACAGCTGCGAACTAGCTTGAAAAAATCCTAAATCGCGATATCAGTGTTTACCGTGCGATTAGAACATATGCAAAGCCCGAATATCAACTCTCGGGCAGTTGCCCACCAGACACAATAACCGTCTGGTTGGAGGATCCTCTCTTTTCAACGGAGGTATGCGGGACTTTACTCTCTGTTCCGCTACCTCTAAAGATCCACCATTGACAGACGGGTATAGTGCATTAGACGGCCACCCATCCACGAACAGATCCAGGTTAGAGATCAAATCAAAATACATAGCTGGAATAAATATGTCATCAAAGTAAACGAAATGGTGTATTTTGCTTTCCTGTGACTTTCCAGTGGTGTAGTTAGGCGTGGGTTACCACTAAAAAGTGAAAAATAAAAATATTTTTTTTAACTTGTTAGTCGGTTGTACTTTTCTTTTTGTTTAGGAACCTGACTCGTGAAGATCAAACCGGGAAATCCTACTTCAAACAATATTTTACCATTATTCTTGACGTGCAACCTTCAGGTTTCCGTTTAAGATTCAAAGATTAAAATATAATTATCGCATAATCTACAGTAGGTATTATCATGTTTAAGATAAGAGGAGATTAGAAAGTAGGACGTTCTGATTTAAGATTCTAATCTCGCTGTACGAGTATGATCATTATGATCAAACATGTTGCTGTATTATGATATTTATGATAACGTAGTTGATGATGTGTCAGATTTTCATGCTTCTGACAATCCGTAACGACTGCCAATTATCTACAAAATGACAGCCGGGACCAACGGCTTAACGTGCTTTCCGAGGTACGGAGGAATATCGGTATGTTAAGATGGTCACCCATCCAAACGCCGGCCTCGGTTAACGTTGCTTAACATTGAATATCGACCCGTGCGGCTGTTATTACTTAGCAACGAATATTATTATTCCTCTTCAATTCGCTTTTACAGAAGTTTCACAATAATTTACTGTTTACATTTCATTTTATAAACAACATTATTAATATTGTATTTACCTGTCGAATTGAGGAAAACTTCATAAATAAACATAGAAACAAGTTATAATTTATAACAACATTTATACTTAAGTTATATATTAATTTGAGTTGAGAGTCAATATTCAGGAATAAGGTCTTTTGTTGACAGTCAAACTTCTTTGATTGATTGAAGTAAACGCTTTTATATTTATTAAAAAACTGAATAATTAATGATCCCAACAAAATATCTATACTATTTATGCAACGTCTAACAGAATAAACGCAATACCTCTTAAGGGGTCATTGTACTCAGCATGATGGTCAACTTTCACTATGGGACAAACACTGAAATCGCGAAAAAAAATCGACTGCTCCATTCATTTACGTACGCTTAACTCGACAAAACACGTCTTATTTTTACTTACCAATAAAACATTGAGTAGGTACCTTGCTCCATTTAATTAGGAAACATTTGGTAAACCACGACACCTAAATATTAGATAAGAAATGTGGTTTTGGTCAGTTTATCTTAAATTATGTAATTATTATCAATAAGTATTCGTAAGTGACAGATTGGCGGCACGGTTGGCACAGTAAGCGATCGACTGCTGCGCTGCGTGTCGCGGGTTCGATTCCCGCACGCAACAAATATTTGTATGGCCTACAGATAGTTGTTCCGGGTCTGGCTGTTTGTGTATGAGAATTTATGTTTGTAAACGCACCAGGTACAGGAGAAATTACTAGTGTAGGGCAAAGTTTAATAAAAAGTATTCATTGAAAGTGTCGGGGTTTGCTGTTTAATTTGCAACGGCTTTTTCCGACCATCCATTCTTATTTTGGTTTAAGGTGAAAGCGCCAAGGTAACCCGCAAAATTCAAGTAGTATTACATGAAATCATAACATTTGGCATCAATTCTAACTTAAGGAGTTGTATTGATGATTTTAATGATTATAATTCTATAAATACATACTTGCTACGGCCGCGAATTATATTTTGACCAAGATACAACCTGACACTGACCTGCAAATTGCAAAAAACATAAGAAAATTTGAATTTCGCGGGCTACCCTGGCGCTTCCACCTTAAGCCCGCCACACAAACTACATCAAAAAAACGTTTCTAATTCGTGAACATTATCACATCTACCGTTTCAAAATTTCTACGAAAATACGTACGTATAAGCATATAAAAAGTAATATATGTTTTTGCTTACGAGGCATAAAAAAAACCAACTGATCAAGTTTTTATTATGATTGGACTTTATACACTTACAAATTAAACGATCGATATTTTTTTGATTATACAAGTCGATCTTCAAGGTTAAGTAACGTTTTCTGAGGTCGGCCTGTGGATGGTTGGCCAACTAAAAAATACTGAGAGTCCTCTGTGGTTTGTCTCGCCTGTGATTTTAAGATCTTTGATAGTCTTTAAGGGTCAGTCGGAAGCCTGAAAATCTGACTCCAGTCTTGCCAAGAAGTACCGTGTTGTCCAGTTAATGTGTAGAGGTAGCGGTACAGAGAGTAAAGTGCCGCATACCTCCGTTGAAAAGGGAGGATCCTCCGACCCGACGGTTGTTGTGTCCGGTGGGCAACTGCCCGATAGTTGTTATTCGAGCTGTTGCGGAGGCCTGGGGGCCTACCACAACCTCTTAAAACAATATTACTTTAATATTACTTTGCGTTCCGCTCTGTTGGATTTTCAACGCTCGGATCAGCGCCGAGAGTTGAAAATGCAACAACAGAAATTACAAAGTAATATTAAAATAATATTGTTTTAAGAGGTTGTGGTAGGCCTCCAGGTAGGCAGCCGCTCCACGTAAAAAAGAAACCGACTTCCAAATCACACTACAAAGTTGAAAATAACTTTAATTTCGGAAGTCGGTGTCAAATAACGAAGAAGCAACCAAAAACACCGACTACCGAAATTAAAGTTATTTTGAACTTTGTAGTGTTTTTTGGAAGTCGGTTTCTGTTTGTGTTGAAAAAGTTTTTTATTTTTCACTTTTTAGTGGTACCCCACACCTAACAACACCACTGGAAAGTCACAGGAAAGCAAAAATACGCAATTTCGTATACATGGATGAATTTTCCACATATTTTTTCCAGCTATTTGGATTTAATAACCAAACTACTGAACCGATTTTGATAAAATTTCAATGGGACCATTTGGGAAGTATACCCTATCCAACAAAAAAAGAATTTTTCAAATCGGTTGCCAAGCGACCGAGTTATGCCCGAACAAACATGAAAAAAAAAATGCAAACATCCGAATTGAGAACCTCCTCCTTTTTTAGAAGTCGGTTAAAAATGGTATTCAGCTGAATCCGGTTTGACTGGAAGCCGACCCCAATGTAGGTGAGAAAAGGCTAGGCAGATGCATCAGAAAGAAACTGATCATGTTTTATTATAATTGGAATTTAGACACCTTCAAATTAAGACGATCGAATGTTTCTTTATTTACTTATTACTAGGAATTCTTATTTATTATATTACATACTAGCTGTCTCCCGCGGCTTCGCTCCCGTCAACTGGCTACCTACCTTCCTACCCTACACCTACCCTACACATACATGCATGCAAATAATTCTATTTTATTGAGGTATTTCTTTCCGACTTGCTAGACTAAAGTTGTGATAGCTCGGTTAATATATATGTTATTAAAATAATTTATAGCCTATAGCACTCAGGAATAATGTAGCTTTCTACCAGTGAAAAAATTTTTAGAATTGGATCATTAGTTCCAGAGATTACCCCCTACATACAAACTTACAAATTTTACCTCTTTATAATATTAGTATAGATTTTTTCATTAACAGCCACATGTTATGAATTAGTAGTAGTAGTAGTATTCCACTAGGTAGAAAAAATATAATTCTATTTAGCCCATCCATTAGATTTTCAAAAAATATTAGACACGTATTTTTTGTCATTTCAAATCGCAAAAAAAAAAATATAAAGGTAAAACGCATCAAAGCTCAAGAGAGGGGGCTGGCGATGTCACGTCGCTAGTAAAAATTGTACCATCGTAGTGACGTCACGCGAGTTTTCAACTCACTGTAACTTCGTCAGTTTTTGTTCAAGTGACAGACAGATGTGTTGCTGGGGAGTTTGTTGCGCCACTTCTTCTTCCCAGCTAAAACACTAGGAAGTGGTGACGGGTGGGCGTTTTGGGGGACTGTCTTTATGTAAAATTTGACGTTCAAAAAGTGCTGGCTCTCAGCCTAATTTGAATAAATGACTTTTGATTTTGATTTTGATTTTGAGTGAAAAAAGAAAAAATACGTGTACAATATTTTATGGAAATCTATCCGAAGGACTAATAAGACTTTTTCTGTAGAATATTCTATTACTGTGAGGATAAAACGCTCTTAAATATGCCAGTCTTTTGCTTTAAAAAACTTCCTGAGAAAGCTAATTACGGTGAAAACATCATTAATATTCACCAAATAACCTTGCTAAGAAGTACTATGCAAATTTATTGACAAACGACTTAAAAACATTACTTCTGGGGCAGTCGGGTAAGGTCAATTTAGTTTCAAAAATCTATTATTTTTAGGGATCCGTAGGTCCTAATGAAAAACGGAAACTTTATGTAAAACAAAAACACAAAAAAAAATATTTGCACTGCATAATACATGTTCGTTACAAGCCAATAAAAAAACCGACTTCCAAAAAAACACTACAAAGTACAAAATAACTTTAATTTCGGAAGTCGGTGTCAAATAACGAAGAAGCAACCAAAAACACAGACTACGGTTTTTGACACGGTTTTTTTTTTGTTAAAAAGTTTTTTATTTTTCTCTTTTAAGTGGTACCCCCCCCACACCTAACAACACCACTGGAAAGTCACAGGAAAACAAAAAAACGCAATTTCGTATACATGGACGATTTTTCCATATATTTTTCCAGCTATTTGGATTTATAAACCAAACTACTAAACCGATTCTGATAAAATTTACATGGGACCATTTGGGAAGTATACCCTTTCCAACAAAAAAGACATCCGAATTGAGAACCTTCTGCTTTTTTAGAAGTCGGTTAAAAATAATTGATCCTAACCCCCAAACGAGCCTTTTTTTTTCATGGATGGAAAATCATCAAATGACTTCTTCCGCTTTGGGCGGAGCGGAAAGGAGTGTCAAGACTCTTACTTCTTTCATGTGGGCAGTAAGGTCTAACGACCACACACACTCTAGTGTCAGAGTTTCTAAACCGCCTCAACGGCCTCTGACATGGTTTGACGACCGCCATTTGGCGGCCAGGACCACCGATACGTGCCTTCCGAAGCACGGAATCATCTTTTTATCAGACAATCAGGTGATTCAAGCCTGCAATGTCCTAGCCAAACTAGAAACAACTTTACAAAGTGTGCTTCCTGACTCTTAGTGACTCAAACCCACTCGTGTTCCTCCAAATGCCTGTATTTTAGGGAGCAGTGTTTAGCCAGTGTTTCGAAAATGTTCTCTACCCCCAATATAAAACTACTTAGGTAAAAGTCTAGGCAGATGATGATGGTTTAAGTATAATAAAGAAGCCAGTTTGTTCCTTTACCATACTGTCCGACTCGCACTTGGCCGGTTTTTCAGCGACCTAAGTGACATCTTTTGATCAATATCGTTTAATGACTTGCCCATGTCACTTATGTCGCTGATTAAACGGCGCATGTCTATGAAAAGGCTAGACTTTTAATGAAACGGCTGATTAAGCTAGTTGGCTGCGACAAATGTAAAAAAATATCGTGTCACAATGTTAGTAGCCATACTCCTCTGAAACGGCTTGACCGATTCTAATGAAATTTCTTGTGTATATTCAGTAGGTCTGGGAATAGGACGTAAACTATGGGTAGGTAGGTAGGTAGTCAGTAGACGGGAGCGAAGCCGCGGGGGACAGCTAGTACTAATATAAATGCGAAAGGCTGGATGTATGGATGTTTGTTACTCAACCACGCTGAAACGGCTGAACGTATCTCAATGACATCTGGCACAGGAGATACCTATAATTATGCTGTTAATCCCGTGAGCATATTCCCTTGGGATAATTTTTCAGCTTAGCGACGGCAGAAGCTAATATTATCGTACTTTAGTACACATGAACAGTAGCAAGCACACAATCACATTCTTATCAGAAAAAGTATACTGCGATAGTCTAATCAGATTGATTGAACAACTGTTATTATGTATCACTAACTAGTGATGCCCCGGCATCGCACGCGTCGCGAAGCGAGGATATGCTCCTAGTAGGAATGAGTTTTTCCGACATCTTTAACAATCATCGTCATATTTCACACAAGTCTATTTTCTTTTGGGTGTTCCAGAATTCTATTCGGTTTTTTAGTTTATCTCGTACTTGGGACGATCCTCCGACCGGACGGTTGGTGTGTCGGTGGGCAACTGCCCGATAGTTGTTATTCGAGCTGTTGCGGAGGGCTGGTAGGCAGCCGCTCCACGTAAAATACTGGTATTCAGGTGAATCCGGTTTGACTGGGAGCCGACCCCAATGTAGTTGGGAAAAGGCTAAGCAGATGATGATTTAAATATTAGGGAACATGCAATATTTTCATCTTGCTTTCATTTTGAAGAGTTCCATGTTAAATAGACTATACATACATAACTTAAAACGCTTTAAAATATTGCCAAAATTGCAGTTTTAAACTGATAGTTCTAAATTCTCGCGCGAAAACGGACGACTCCTGTCTGTCACTGTCATGAACTGTCTTATCTCAAAGAATTAAGGTTGTCTTTTTGTCACTTTCATCATGGACCTCATCAATCGCTTTCCATCAGGTGTGGCCGAGGTCAAGAGCTGGTCCATTCATAAATAAAAAAAAAAATTAAAAAAAAAGTGACGTCACTAGACGCTGATTGTTGTTTTAAAACACGTTCCGCTTCACGTTATTTTCATCATATAAAAATCAATATTAACTAAAACAAAAAGGTTGCAGTGGCCCTTCTCTTATACTTTTTTATCATTTTAATCACAAAATGGAGACGGAAACTAATGGGCCCAAACTAGTTGAGATATGGTTTAAAAAAATAGTTATTATTTGCACAATTCACAGCTTAGAAGACGAGTTATTTAAAAAAACAGTTTAGGTCACGAATAACCTGCTACAACGTTACTAACAATCAACCTTTCTAAAGAATACGTCATTAAACTGCTAAGAACAGTTTAATGACGTATTCTTTAGAAAGGTTAATTGTATTTATGTCAAACAGCAGTTTGGTTGACAGAATATTAATTGTTGTTGATGAACACTGACAAATCATAATGACAGAACTTAATTATGACACGACCTAGGAACTTCTACTACAACCTGGAATGAGCATTGTCAATTTGACACCAATATAAAAATAAACCTTATATTTATGAAGTTAAGTTCGATTACAGACAATCACTTGGTCAAAGAGAAATCCGGTCCGAGGGAGAAAGCGCTTGGAGAGCCCTGTGTCCCTTTCTAAAGTGTTGCCAGGAGGATTATTCCCGAATTTAGTAGGAATGGTAGGAAAAAATAATATTTTCGTGTCTTATTAAAAAAACATTAACTTTCGTTCTGATATATTTCTAATATTTTTAAATTATCTGTTAGACTGAGAAAATTTTTGTAGCAATAATTTAGATACTGTATTGAAATGTAATTAAAAAAGAAAAGATTATTAGTAGAATACATAATTATATAAGTTAGACTGGTATCCCACCAGCCATATTTATTTGTTGTAAAACAATCAATTTCTTTATTCGGATGTAATAAAGATGGTTAAAAAGTGTGCGATTCAAAAGCTGTTCGGTTGCAAAAGCGAATCCTATGCAGGATGCGGTGTTTCTTTCTTCAAGTAAGTATATTGCAATTCTTGAAGTAGGGTGCCCATAATGAACGAAATTATAAGATTATTTACACAATGCAGCATATAAATAGGAGGTAGTCTTCAACGTAAGCATAATAAAACTGATAATGGTGTACCGAATACTTAAAAGACGTGATCATGAAATTTTACATTTCCCGAGGAACATTGTAGGGAAATGGCAAAAAAGTTTCAACTTCCCATATTAATCGCTGATTTAGGTGTGTTACTTTGTATATTTGAAATAAATTTAAAAAATATAATTTCAGACTGCCTGGAGAAGAATCAGGGAGAAAAAATGGCTTGATGTCATTCCAAGTCATTCAAATATCAAAAATTATTCCGTTATTTGCAGTCTTCATTTCAGGCCCCAGGATATAATAAAACATAATTTGATGCGTTTTACTTTAATCCATCCTTAAAGCATAATTATTATTACCTAACTTATGAAATCAAATTATTGGTTTATATATTATATTAGTCTCAACCTACATTATATTGGTTGGTCACCCTAATGAAAGGGACAGAGGGCTCTCGCGAAGCTATCTCCCTCGGACCGCGTATCGACAGCCTGTGCACATTCCAGGTTGTAGTAGAAGTTCCTTGGACACGACATTATTATATGCCTCCTGACAAGGATATTTAAAAAATATAGGTTGATGATACCGGCCAGTGTATTTTTTTAGTAAAAACTTACTTAGTAGGCGTAATATTATACTAAGGGCCATTTTCACCAAGCCAAACTCATCGCGATCAGCGTATAAACCACGTTTATGAGCTGTCAGTGTCACTATTTTTCTATGGAATATTGACGCCGACAGCTCTTGAACGCAGTTTAGATGTACTGATCGCGTTCAGTTTCATTGGTGAAATCCGCTCTTAATCTTTTCTATCTCTGCTCTCAGATTTGAGAGCAGAGATTGGTTGATATTATATATAATCTATTGATTGATACCACTTTCATCCTTATACATCTAGGCCCAAGATTATATGACAGCGGTTCCGTCTCCTTTCATATATTCTGCATTAGGGTGTAGGGCCGATGTTCCCTATTCGGTAAACAAGACATACACCAACTACCAACGTGACTTTTTCAATATCATAACTTTCGAAGCTAACCACTGAAGAAAAAAATATCGGAAAGAAACCTTAACTTAGTCTGAAATCGCTATCAAGTAGTGAACAAACATCAACCGTGCTGAAACCAGATAAAGGAATGATGGGATGCACGAAGGAGCCTCCTCGTGTAGCGCAATTTGTTCCATCAGGCACACAACTGAACCGAGCGCTCTGCGCATCCTGGACAGTCTCACCTTATGAGACTGGCGCAATTTGTTCCATCAGGCACTCAACTGAACCGAGCGCTCTGCGCATCCTGGACAGTCTCACCTTATGAGACTGGCGCAATTTGTTCCATCAGGCACTCAACTGAACCGAGCGCTCTGCGCTCTGCGCGGTACGGCTTTAATGAGAAAAAGTATTTTTTGTATGGCCCAAAGAATATTCAATAAGTTACCTTGCTCAATCAAAGTCTAAGTTTAGTTGAATTTAAGCGTAAACTGTTTTCTATATTAATACAGAAATGTTACTATTGTCTCATTGACTATTTTGATGACAGTTCTTTGACATAATGATATTTATAGACTTGTAACATGATTATTTAAACACGACGACTCAATTGTAATTCTTAGGACAATGCAAATTTTAATCATTTTTAATTTTAGAAACTTATTGACATTATAATTATCTATTATTGACATTATTGCATTTAGTTCAATATTGACACTACCTATTGCATTTTATTAAATTTTATTTTATTTTGAAATTGACGGAATTTTCATAAATTAATTTACATGATTGGCCTCCCATAAATATTTTAAAAGTATTTGTACGCCAAATGGCAAAACATAGAGAAACTGTAATTTAACAATTGTTTTAACATCCTGCACACTGTTGTACCTAACCTATGTTTACAAATAAAGATTATTGATTGATTGATTGCGCATCCTGGACAGTCTCACCTTATGAGACTGACCAATCCTTCCCTTGCGGTGGTAGTAGGGCTAACGCCCGCCTGGTTCACGACCACCCTCCCACTGGAATCTGGCGTCAAGCAGCCTGCTGTGTTTCGTCGACGCGTGGGAGTACCAGTTGCTTCAAGGCATCTTCTGGGCACGCTCGCTCTATCATAGACCTCATCCATCACTTTCCATCAGGCGTGATCGAGGTCAAGAGCTAGCCCATACCTCAATAAATAAATAAAGGCTGCTTTTCCACCAGACATGTTGTGAGAACCAATAGATCATTTTTTTTTTACGTTTGACATGCACGTGTTTGACCACTAATCACTATCTCACCTGAGGGTAAGCTATGATGTGGTCGAAGATGGAGCACGCTTGCCTAGAAGTAACCTATTCACTCTTGACTTACAGACTCCCAGGTTGTAGCTATCAGGAAACACAGAGTCTGGCAGGGAATTCCACTCCTTAGCTGTACGCACAATTAATTTGTTCCCAAAACGTTTCGTGCGTGTGGTTCATAAGCCTTTTATTCATACTGGCCTGAAAATTAGCACTTTTTTAACGTGAAACATTTAATTAAATAACAAAACGCACGCGTCACCACTTCTAAAGTGGAAAGAAGTGGTAGAGAAGAAGTGGCGCAACAAAATCCCCAGCAAATTATTATTGGTGTTGGTTTTATATTGGGTTTTCCGAGAAAAGATACAGGAATAACTTTGAACTAATGATTACTGGCATGGACAATGACAAACGGCCGAGGGATCGCAGTCCACTTAGATGGTCAGACCAAATTCGCTCATCCCTGGTCACAAAACTCTACGAAGGGTTTCGCAATGCCAAGGATAGGCACGGAAGCCGAATCTTCGCGACATGAAAGGACGCGGCGCACGACAGCCACCGGTGGCTATGGTCGGTGGCCCGTTTGCGCGGAGCCTTAGATGGATGAACCAAGTTCGCTCATCCCTGGTCACAAAACTCTACGAAGGGTTTCGCAATGCCAAGGATATGCACGGAAGCCGAAACTTCGCGACATGAAAGGACGTGGCGCCCGACAGCCACCGGTGGCTATGGTCGGTGGCCCGTTTGCGCGGAGCTTTAGATAGTGGGACCAAGTTCGCTCATCGCTGGACACCAAATTCTACGAAGGGCTTCACAATGCCCAGGATAGGCACTAAAAGGACTTCACGTAGCCCTACGTGAAGTCATTTTCTTAACAATGTATGGCCATCGCGCCAACTCAGTAATGACAATGAGGAATACAACGCAAGAAGGATCTTGAATTGGGTTTTTACCCATCTTTAGTGATAATGGTCAATATGATTGTTCGAGAAGGCCCTACCTTATAGTTACACTGTTATCTTATATCGCTAAAATAAATCAAAGAAAACACTTCTAAAAACCTCAGCATAATTGAAACAAACACATTTGGAACACACATTGTGTTTACACCCATGTGCAATGTGGTGGTAATCAATCTTTGTTTAAGAAGGTCCTTACAGTATCACTATTACTAATATTTAAAAAAAAAAACACTTCTAAAAACCTCAGCATAATTTGAACAAACACATTTGGAGCAATCAATGTCCTATTCTTTTCGATTCGATGATTGTGTTTAACCAGTATACGTTTAAGAAGGCCCTACCTTACAGTATGACTATTACAAATAGTAAAAAAAAGAAACACTTCTAAAAACCTCAGCATAATTTGAACAAACACATTTGGAACAATCAATGACCTTTTATTTTCAAAATCCGATTATTGTGTTTACACCCATGTATAGTGGTATCTTACGCCTTGCCTTACACACCCTTTGTATCACTATTACTAATATTTAAAAAAAAAACACTATCTTCAATTTATTTTCCCTCAACACTCTCAAGTCACTAATAAAAACAAAACAACACTTAGCCAAACAAAGGCTTCAATTACTAAATGAATTAGTAAATACATCAATAATAAACGCTTATCGCATTTTACGTCGTAAACATAATAATTTGTACGAACGCGTCCGCTCCGTTAGCGATTTCATATCAGACTGGCGTCACAAAAATATTGGCTTGTTAAATTGTAAAGGTGTGTGCATATTGATAAGGTAAGTAGCGTTTTGAATCCGCGAACGGAAAAACGCTGAGACTTGCGTTTTCGAGCAAATGTAAGGTTCGTCACCGATATCGCGTTTGAATTCGCCGCTAGAGGTGCTAGTGTAGCGTGAGGTCTTCAAAACGTCAAATTTCAATGTTCATTGGCTTTTGACATGAGTTTATCTACTAATTTATTAACTACCTCCGTGGTCGAGTGGTTTAGGCGTTTGCCTTGTGACCGTGGTCGTGGGTTCGACTCCCACGGGAAGCACACTTTGTAAAGTGGTTTCCAGTTTGGCTAGGACATTGCAGGCTTGAATCACCTGATTGTCTGATAAAAAGATGATTCCGTGCTTCGGAAGACACGTATAAGCCGGTGGTCGCCGCTCCAGCCCTGACATGTGAAAATTCCCAAATAAAAAATAAATCTTATGTAAATGGTAAATAAACATTAAATTCGCGATTAATTCGGCGCACACCGGTGTGTTGCCGGTGCTTGAGCGGTGGGTCGCCAAATGGCGGTCGTCAAATAAACCATGTCAGAGGCCCCTTGCTCCTGCCCCTTGAAGCGGTTTAGAAACTCTGACACTAGGGTGTGTGGGGTTGTTAGACCTTACTGCCCACACGTTAAGAAGAAGAATCTACTAAAGTTCTCGTCAAATAGCTTTGCCCCTCTGAAGTTGTGTCGAGTGGCTGCGTAGTAGTCAAAATTACGAACACACTGCAACTGCGCATGCGTAAGACATGGGGGCGGGGCGCGATTTTATGTCTCAGTGTTACGTTTACGTTCGATGCATGCTTGCGTCCCGCTTGCTCCCGTGTACGTGACTGCACCTGCGCGATTTTTGCAAATGGCTAACTTCAGAAGGGCAAAGTTATTTGACGAAAACTGTAATTTGTTGTGATTATTGTGAATATTTTACTAAAACAGCCTGACTATGGCAGATTAAGTTACGGTTCTATCGACCACTGCATTGAATTATTTTTTTACGGAAATATTTATAATGTGTCCTTCTTTTTTTTCGATTATGATGAGTCCGCGTACCGCTACTGCACTTTCATTGTTGTATTTAATCGCACATTTACGGCATTATAAATTTTTCAACTTTGTTCACATGCGCCTAATAGCAACTTTAATGCTATGCGTATGGGCTTTACTTGCCATTGGCGCGAAAACGGTAGCCCCCATTAGACCGACTCAAAAAACTCGGTTGGGATTGTGATAAGGAGGGACAATAAGGAAAATAATGTAAGGATATATAAGTATGAATCAATTAATCTGCCTGCCTAGCCTTTTACCAATTATGTTTTTTTTTCTTAGTATGCGAAATCATCAAACGACTTCTTCCGCTCTGGGCGGAGTGGAAGGGAGTGTCAGACTCTTACTGACTAAAACCCATCCGTTCTTTCAAATGCCCTTTGCGTTCCAGTAGTGCCCTTTGCGTTCCATGGCCGCGGTGACTCTTTCGAATGACAGCCGGGGAACTCGGTACGTTACGGACTCATCTAAGGACCGACGTCAGCTAGCGTAACTTAACCTTGGAGTTTGATCCGTGTGGCTCTAAATTATATATCTAAATATTTCATCATCTGCCTAGTCTTTTCCCAACTATATTGGGGTCGGTTTCAAACCAAATTCAGCTGAATACCAGTATTTAAGTGGAGCGGCTACCTACCAAACCTCCACAACCCATTAACTGGGTAACACGGTACTCCTTGGCAAGACTGGTGTCAGATTTTCTGTCTTCTGACAATGATCAAAAAATGACAGGCGGGACCAACGGCTTAACGTACTTTCCGAGGCACGGAGGAGTTTCGGTATGTTAATATGGTAACCCATCCAAACACCGGCCTCGGTTAACATTGAATATCGACCCGTGCGGCTGTTATTACCGCGAGTTACAATATTTATCGCATACTAAACAGACTACTATCAGAACACGCCCATAGTTATTCGTGACTACTCATTTAGTGTATCAATACACGATTTGTGTTATCTAATAGTAATCGTGTCAAAATAAAAGGTGATTGACTTGGTGACGCATCGATATCTATGCTGAATCGACGTGTTATTAAAATGCAATGAAGCTAAATTGAATTTCATGCGAACGTGAACACTTGAAAATTCCAACATCATCATATCAGCCGAAAGACGTCCACTGCTGGACATAGGCCTCCCCCAAATGGGGGAAAGGGGGTTGCAATAATCCCCACGCTTGGCAGGTTGGTTGGGTATCGCTGTGTAGCTGTAGCAATGTACCTACAGAGAATGCTGCTGCCCATTCTCTGGTGAGTTCCTTAGTCGCCTCTTACGACACCCACGGGAACTGATGGAGAATTTTACTATGTTTGTTGATTAACAATTTGTTAATTTAATTAATTGATTTCAGTAATTTGTTGGAATCGGACATAAAGCGATAGGCATCGTTCATAAAAACGCAATCGCGTTAATTTATTCGACAAAACCACAGATATATAACGCAAGAGCAACTACTTCGCGTGCCGGTTTCGGGGCCCAACTTACGATTAAAAATCGTAAGCCTGCTCAATTTGCATCGGTGTACGCTAGTCGGACGTCAGTTAGGTGTCAGTTATGTGGTTAGGTCAGTTAGGTCCTACACGTGGCGGCGTCTTTGAATCGTATTGATTTTCACATCACCTAATAGTGCTTATGTTGACGTCATAGTAGGTAGTCAAAAAATGGCACGCTTGGTTTTCATACAGATCGTGATTCTTGCGTTATCTGTCTATTTATATCTGTGGACAAAACCGGAAAGCGACCTCTGTTGGCGCGACGACGCGGTATGGTTTGTCATACATATGAATGCGACGATCGCGTTTTGGCGAAATGATCGCTTTGTATTACCCACTGCCGCAGAGGGAGTGTTGTTTTTTTAGTTAATACATATTTTTGTATTAGTGTTTTGCATCATGGCAACTACATAAAATTATGTACCAAAAACAGTCAAGGAATTTTAGTTTTTAGCGGATTGACAATTTCTAATGTTTTTTAAAATTAATATTGAGCCAGTTCATATGTCAATGACAGCCTTACAGAAATATCACTTATGAACACCAATTACGAGAAAAAAAACTACTTAAATAAATTGCATCGAATATAAGAGCAATGTGCACACACCTTTATTTTATAACAACACTTTTGCAAAGGTAGTGATTTGCATATATTATATTTTGTGTTTGTGTATGCAGTGTCAAGTCAAATGAGTAGATAGAAGGTTTACTTTCAAGAACAAAATAATTTATTAAAAGGAAAAAAAAACGAAATTCCTCATGCATTTTTAACGCACACTAAAACAGAAAGAAAGAGATAACTCGCGTATATGCCTGCTGCATATATCATCATCATCATCATCATCATCATCATCATATCAGCCGAGAGACATCCACTGCTGGACATAGGCCTCCTCCAAGTGTCGCCAACTGGGTCTGTGCATCTCGCATCCATCGGCTACCAGCGACCCTTTGAGCAATTTTTTTTCTTGTCTCGCCGAGACTATTTATCGAGGTAGAAACGAGCTAGTATTTAGGGTTCCGTACCCAAAGGCTAAAAACGGGACCCTATTACTAAGACTCCGCTGTCCGTCTGGCAATCACCAGGCTGTATCTCATGAACCGTGATAGCTAGACAGTTGAAATTTTCACAGATGACGTATTTCTGTTACCGCTATAACAACAAATACTAAAAACAATATTTTTTAAATATTTTTCACTTGTAAAATAACAGCAAACCTTCTGCACAAATATCTTCTATACAAAGATATCACCTCACATAACTAAGCTAGGTAGCACATGACGTCATGTCCCAAAAACGCTGTGTGTTTATTGTGAACGCTACGTAAGATTATGTAGAAAATTGAATCGTCAGTCCAATGACAAGGTTGTAAATTTTAAATTGGAATGTTTGAATGCGAATGACAGACATAGCTTAACATAATCATTTATGAATGAGATTCAGATAGCAGCTGCGGCCAGATAGGCTGTTGCGGAATTTGTTTGAAAGAGTCACCGCGGCCCTGGAACGCAAAGGACATTAAGAGGAACACGGATGGGTTTTAGTCAGTAAGAGTCGGACACTCCCTTCCGCTCCGATCAGCGCGGGAGGAGTCATTTGATGATTTCCCATCCATAAAAAAAGGTAATGCCAATACAAACGATAAATGAAATTTATTTTGTATATCATTTTCATTGTCATTTTAAGCTAGATGAAGCCAGTGTTTCCTAGCTGACTCTTTCGAACAAAATCCGCAACTCTGGCAGGATTGGCATAACCTACCAATGGTTACGTATAGTTAAGAATGACTCGTGAAATCTACTATTTCTGGGCCGCTGATTGATATGGCAGATCATAAATTACAGCCAATACACGTACAGGAAACATTTTCAGTTTCGAAACAAACATTCAATGATTTGGTTTGCAACTTGTTTAAATTAACTTGCTAAAACTTGGTAAACACTGAAAATGCTGTGGAATGCGCCAGAGCAAAAATGCACTGTCCTTGTGGTCACGGGAGTGCGAGAAAAAACTAGAAATTGAATTTATCTCCTTCATCATTAAAAAAAAAACGGCCACGTGCGAGTCGAACTCGCGCACGAAGGGTTCCGTACCATTATCTATAAAAAAAACTTCTTCACAAAAAAAACCGATTTCCAAAAAAAACACTACAAAGTACATAATAACTGTAATTTCGGTAGTCGGTGTTTGGTTGCTTCTTCCGAAATTAAAGTTATTTTGTACTTTGTAGTGTTTTTTGGAAGTCGTTTTTTTTTTTGTGGAAAAGTTTTACATTTTTCACTTTTTAGTGGTACCTACACACCTAACAACACCACTGGAAAGTCACAGGAAAGCAAAAATACGCAATTTCGTATACATGGATGATTTTTCCACATATTTTTTCCAGCTATTTGGATTTAAAAACCAAATTGATTGACCGATTTTGATAAAATTTTAATGGGACCAATTTTTCAAATCGGGTCATAAATGACGGAGATATGAAGTAACAAACACAAAGAAAAAAATACAATCGAATTGAGAACCTCCTCCTTTTTGGGAAGTCGGTTAAAAACGGCAAAAAAGTCACGTTTGTCAGGCGGGTTGGCGATCGCAGTGTAGCTGTTGCAATGTAGGTACCTTCAGAGAATGCTGCTGCCCATTCTCGGGTCCCATTTAATCAAAGTTAGTTTTAAACTAGAATTTAGTTAGAAACACAAAACAATCGCGTAGGTGGACAGACAAGCAGAATTTTGATACAACAATATCCATTACTCCCACTTCGTGTAAAGAAAACTAAAAGACAAGAAAAGTTATTTAAGCAATTTACTTTTCTAATTATCTTAGACAGAACTCCTACAGTTTGTTGATACAATTAATTTACGTCTGTTTATTTTTTGTGTAATGGGTCATGGAGGTCAGGTAGGTAGACGCCCCGCCCCATGTACTCGTATGATACTGGTCCTCAGCTGGCGTTCAGTTCGACTGGAACCAAGATATTAAAAAAAAAACAACCGAATAGAGAACCTCCTTCTTTTTATGAAATCGGTTTTCAAAAAAGGAGGACGATATCAATTCGGTTTTTTTTAAGCTATTGCATAGCTTCTATCGCGGGCCTTGAGCGTGGAGACCGAATCCAGAAATTCCGTAACGAAAATAACCTAACACCTTCCACTCCGACCGGCACAGCGGTGATACTTTTTAGTTTTTAGTTTTGCCATCTATCGATGAATAGCAGAACTTTTAATGACTTTTTGAAATATCTCACTTGTCTCTTTAGTTCTGCGAATCGCCTCTAGGTGGCATTGGTTGTATATTATATAAATAAATAAATAATTATAATTACATATGTTGATAAAAAATGCTATGCAATAGTTTTACCGCGGCAGTCTCCGAGTGCCACACGTCTTTTTTTTTTGAGTTTAATGGGTCCTGGAGGTCAGTCAGGTAGGTAGACGCCCCATGTATGACACTGGTCCTCAGCTGGCGTTCAGTTCGACTGGAAGCCGACCCTGACATAGTTGGTAATAGGCTGAGCACATTGAACGAAGTAGAACCAAGAGCTTAAAAACAAAAAAACAACCGAATTGAGAACCTCCTTCTTTTTTCCAAATCGGTTTTAAAAAAGGAGGACGATATGAATTCGGTTGTTTTTTTTGAGTATTATGGGTCGTGGAGGTCAGGTAGGTAGACGCCCCATGTACTCGTATGATACTGGTCCTCAGCTGGCGTTCAGTTCGACTGGAAGCCGACCCTGACATAGTTGGTAATAGGCTGAGCACATTGAATGACGTAGAACCAAGAGCTTAAAAACAAAAAAAACAACCGAATTGAGAACCTCCTTCTTTTTCCCAAATCGGTTTTAAAAAGGAAGACGATATCAATTCGGTTGTTTTTTTTTTAGTATAATGGGTCGTGGAGGTCAGTCAGGTAGCTAGACGCCCCATGTATGACACTGGTCCTCAGCTGGCGTTCAGTTCGACTGGAAGCCGACCCTGACATAGTTGATAATAGGCTGAGCACATTGAATGAAGTAGAACCAAGAGCTTAAAAACAAAAAAACAACCGAATTGAGAACCTCCTTCTTTTTCCAAATCGGTTTTAAAAAAGGAGGACGATATGAATTCGGTTGTTTTTTTTGAGTATTATGGGTCGTGGAGGTCAGGTAGGTAGACGCCCCATGTACTCGTATGATACTGGTCCTCAGCTGGCGTTCAGTTCGACTGGAAGCCGACCCTGACATAGTTGGTAATAGGCTGAGCACATTGAATGAAGTAGAACCAAGAGCTTAAAAACAAAAAAAACAACCGAATTGAGAACCTCCTTCTTTTTTCCAAATCGGTTTTAAAAAAGGAGGACGATATGAATTCGGTTGTTTTTTTTGAGTATTATGGGTCGTGGAGGTCAGGTAGGTAGACGCCCCATGTACTCGTATGATACTGGTCCTCAGCTGGCGTTCAGTTCGACTGGAAGCCGACCCTGACATAGTGGGTAATAGGCTGGGCTGATTGAATGAAGTAGAACCAAGAGCTTTAAAAAAAAACAACCAAATTGAGAACCTCCTTCTTTTTAACCGACTTCCAAAAAAGGAGAAGGTTCTCAATTCGATTATATTTTTTGTTGTGGTTGTTACCTCATGTCTCCGTCATTTATGAACCGATTTGAAAAAATCTTGTTTTATGTGAAAGGAAATACATCTCGATTGGTCCTATTTAAATTTTATCAAAATCGGTTAAGCAATTTGGTTTTTAAATCCAAATAGCAGGAAAAAATATGTGGAAAAATCATACATTTATACGAAATTGCGTATTTTTGCTTTCCTGTGACTTTCCAGTGGTGTTGTTAGGTGTGGGGGGGTACCACTAAAAAATGAAAAATAAAATACTTTTTCACAAAAGAATTTTTCAAATCGGTTGGCAAACGACGGAGTTATGCGCGAACAAACATAAAAAAAACATCCGAATTGAGAACCTCCTCCTTTTTTAAAAGTCGGTTAATGACCAAGAAACATTGACGTGTAAGTGTTATGTTTAACCTACTTACAAAAATAAATAAAATAGTCACATACCGCCGTCAACTGTAGGTAAAATAAAAGACATATAATAAAAGACAAAATACCTACCTTACAAAAAAAAATATCATGCACAATACTGTATTAACATGACCTTTATACCACAAACAAGGTAAGCCATGTTTTTGTTATAAATCCTGCCAAGGTTCATTTCATATTTGTTTTAAAACTTACTTTGTATACTTGTACTGGTTGTAATTATAATGTTTAAGGTCAAATTAACGGAGGAACTGGAGGCTAGATAATAACAGCCACAAGGTTTGATCTTCGAGGGTAAGCTATGCATGCCGAAGTCGGACAGTGGATGGGTGACCATATCAAGGCTCGTCCTTGCCTCGTAAAACACGTTAAGCTGTTGGTCGTGCGGAATTTGTTTGATCCACAATCAAAATCAATGATCTGAGAGTCCTAGGGCCGTGGATTTTGTGGATAGCGTTCGAGATTGACTATGTACGGCCGGCCTTAGGGCTCGAATCATCGACCGAATTCGGTCGGTAAACGTCTGTCACCGCGGCCCTTGAACGCAAAGGGCATTAGGAGGAACACGGATGGGTTTTAGTCAGCAAGAGTCTGACACTCCCTTACGCTCCACCCAGAACGGAAGAAGTCATTTGATGATTTCCCATCCTTCTATGTCGAGACTTGCGTCAGATCCAAAACGCTTGCCCAGAAGAAACCTGCAATATTTCTTCTGAAAACATCTCACGATTCCGACACCAGCTATCCAGACGAACCTAATAAATGATTTGGCGAATATTAAGTATATTGCTCATCAGGTTGCTATCAGCGTAAGCCCTAATTTGATCCTTTATCAAACCTTTATGGTACAATAACTTGCTTATTAGTACCTTTTGACGTACGTAAAGCATAATTTGACATCAGTCATGCTAAAATCCATTGAAATTGTAATAACAACTTCCTGTATACAATACGGAAACCATTAGGTCACGTAAGTACATGTACTGCATTATAAATCTGCAGAAATACAAAAGAATATAATACACTAGCTTCTGCCAGCAGATTCGTCCACGTTAAAGGAGAAATTATCCCAAGGGAGCGTTTTCCCGAAGCAAAACGTATCCTATGTTCATCTCTAAGATCCAATACATCTCAATAACAAAATTAAAGAAAACGTAACGAACAAAGCGACAGACAGAGTTAATTTAGCATAGTTTTATTAGCCTTACTTATATTATAAACGCGAAAGCACAGATTACTGAATAGTTACTACGCGAAAGTATGCATGTATGTATGTTTGTTACTCTTTCACGCAAAAACTAATGAATGGATCTTGATGAAATTTGGCACAGAGGTAGATTATAGTCTGGAATAACACATAGGATACTTTTATCCCGGGAGTATGTTCCCTTGGGATAATTTTCGACATTCACGCGGGCGGAGCCGCGGGCGGCAGCTAGTAAATTATGTAAGTATGGATAATATGTCGCATCCAATTACCTTAATCAGCCGTTTAATTGGTTGCCTAACCTTTTCATTTAAATGTACCGATTTTTCACCCACCTATGTAACATCTTTTGTTCAATATCGTTTGATGACTTGACCGTGTCACTTATGTCGCTCAAAAAGGCACAGTTCAATGAAAAGGTTAGACTTTTAATGAAACGGTGGATTCAACTAGTTGGCTGCGACAGATATACAGGGTGAAAAATTGGACATTTAGGGATTTGGACATTTTGACACCGTTGGACATTTCGAGATTTGGACATTTTGACTCTGAACCAGTATTTTGAACCAGATGAATTCAAGTTTGAAGTGACCTTATTAACTTGTCCGTGATAAACTTATTCACCACCGTAGGTACCTATAGTTTTATCATATCCTATATTTATTTACCAGGCATCCAGAAACCATAGTCTATATTACATCAGAATCTGTCGATACCAGAACCCTTTACGTAGCGAGACACTAGTTATACGCTGTCGCAACTGTCATGCCAGTTGTCATTGCCAATGACAGCCGTCAAACGCAAGTCCGAAATCCCTATTTCAGTTTGTGTTCAATTAAATAAGTTTAGAGGATAATGTTATGTGGTTAAAAGAAACAGGAATAAGGAATATGCGTGAAAAAAATATTTGTTATCTACACAATTTATCTCAAAGTATACAAAAATATAATACTAACAGTGAAAATAGAATCAAAATTTATCGAAAAATCAACAAGAAACTATTTTAAATAAACATATCTGTCCCTCTCGCGAACACGCTGTTTTGTATGGCAGCTGTATAGGCGTCATGGACTTTGACGTCAAAGTCCATATCGGACTTCTCTTTCTAATTGTCAACTTTGAAGCTTTATAAATTCATCGCTGATGAAGTTATTTAAAAAATTATTTCATACGTGCTTTCTAAAACTAATAAGTATTTCTTTTTGTAAATAAAAAGAAAATTGCATTCATATTACCTATTGCTATGGTCATTTTATCTTAAGATCCATTTTTTTTTTGGTTTTGAGAGTCAGTATGTAAAAACGGAACCGTTTTTCTCAGGAACGTGTGGAGAAATCAAGTTGAAATTAATATCAAATGCCTTCGCATATCCAGTTTTTAGAGCTCCGAAATAAAATCAAGCTTCAGGTCAACGAAGTAAAAAGTACGGCCAAGACTCCCAGGTTGTAGCTATCAGGAAACACAGAGTTTGGCACGGAATTCCACTCCTTAGCTGTATACACGACTAGCAGCACGCCGCAGTTTCACCCGCGTAGTTCCCGTTCCCGTGGTAATACGTGGATAAAATATAGCCTATGTTACTCCCTAATAATGTAGCTTTTCACTGGTGAAAGAATTTTTGAAATCGGCACAGTTACAAACATACACACATACTAACCTTTCCTCTTCATAATATTAGTATAGTAAGTATAGTATAGATATTTATAGGGTTCCGTAAGTCTGAATGTAAAAACGGAACCCTTATAGGGTCACTCGTGTGACTGTCACTCTGTTTGTCTGTCCGCTCTAAATCTACTGGACCGATTCAATTTCAACTTGGTACACATATAAACTTCTGTGGACCAAAACAAGGTGTAACGTACATTTTAAATTAATTTTGAGTAAGTGGTCACTTTTGAGAGGCAAATTATTAAAATAAAAACTGTGCTGTGTGATAAATTATCTCACAGCACTGTTTTTTATTTTTATAATTATATATATAATATCAAATGATAGGGCTTATTGTGAGGCTCGCAGTTTGCGAGTATTGCGGGATTGTTCGAAAGTTACCGCGGCCTTGGAACGCAAAGGGCATTAGGAGGAACACGGATGGGTTTCAGTCAGTAAGAGTCTGATACTCTCCCTCCCGCTCCGTCCAGAGCTGTCATTTGATGAATTCTCATAGATAAAAAAATATTGAACATTTTTTCAGAATTGTAAAATAAATAAAAAAACCGACTTCCAAAAAGAACACTACAAAGTACAAAATAACTTTAATTTCGGAAGTCGGTTTTTAAAATTGGCCACATTGTTATGACAAATATACGCTATTTAAAAAAGTATGCGATAAAATCTAATAAATGACTAATTAAATACAAATATTAAACCCCACATACGATTTCTACCAAATGAACTAAGAGAGGCTAAAAATATATTTTATAATTTATGCGTATATTTTTAAGGTCATACTCTTCTTCTTTAAAGTGATACTGTTGGTGGTCAATGTCCTTTAATGCTGTAACGGGCCATATTGATCTATATTAAATGGAACAAAATGGACAATGTATTTAAGGTACTTAATTGGATAAGGATTAATGCTGTATTGCTTAAAATCACCGTAAATAAGCCATTTTTCCCGTAAAATGTAAAGGATAAAAAATGGTTATTGTGGGTTATTTTTAAGAGATAGACATATACCATCGCGGACTTTTTTGTTGACCTTTTTAAGGTGTACAATACTGTATTACATTATATTGATTTATCTCGTGGGGTTCAGCCAGCGTTTGCAATGTAAGCGCAAAAAAAATTGTTTACTAACGACATCACATTAGAAACCTCTAAATTGATCAGTGTTTCTCTACAATATTATGCATGTATTATACATATAAACCATCCGCTTGAATCACTCTATTTATTCAAAAAAACCGCTTCGAAATCTGTTGCGTAGTTTTAAACATTTAAGCGTACATAGGGACGGACAGACAGCGACAGCGACTTTGTTTTATACTACCTATGTAGTGATGATAAATATGACTCCCTGTTTCCTTTGGTCACGACATAACTTGAGAACGACTTGAACGTTTAAAATAATACATTTTTGTTGTGTTCGTAACTTTCAGAGCGAGGTTTGTATGAAAGATAATTTAGAAAAAAAAAATACATCAGGACAAAGCCGGGGTGGGCCACTAGTGTTTTATAAAGATGAAACACAGGATTTCCTAGTTCAGTCACATTAACACTTGTGAAATTGACATAGATATAAGCAAAAAATGTATTTAGATTTACTGATTTACCACTTTGTAGGCGACATTAATACCGCCACAAAAAATCAACGTAGCAGTTAACAAACGAGACTCACAGCGCCATCTATCTCGACAGCTGCGAACTAGCTTGACAAAATCGCGATATCAAAGTTTACTGTGCGATTAGAACATATGCAAAGCCCGAATATCAACTCTCGGGCAGTTGCCCACCAGACAATAACCGTCTGGTCGGGGGATCCTCCCTTTTCAATGGAGATATGTGGGACTTTACTCTCTGTTCCGCTACCTTTAAAAGTTAACTTGAATAAATATTATATATTACAATTAATTAAAATAAATATTAATTTGTTCTATGTAGCACTACACACACACATTAAGCTTCAGAAAAACAGACACATTCTCTGGCTTTATAACTACTGGTAATTCAAGGCCTAAATGAAGACTACTCCCCAAACGAATTATCTAAATGGTTTTTTAATTGACTCTTGTATAAAGAAAATCAGGTAGATTTATTAAGCAACAGCAAAAGCTTTTCAAGTAGTCTTTTGCAGTTGGTGGCACCGAAACTGTAATTAAACTAAAAATAGATGCAAGCAATTGCATTTGACTGCTTGAAAAGTTTTTTATTTTAACCTTTTATCGTTTTTCGTGGTCAAATATTTTGTTTTCCTATTTTATCTTTAATGTACAGCATAAATATATTCACACTTGAGAATACCCTCATACTAAGTCTAGCAGCCCTTTGGCCAGAAACAGTCATTAGTGGTCAGTGATAGACCACTAGTGAATACTGCTAATCACTGACATGTGTCACTAACCACTGACAGGTGTCACTAACCACTGACAGGTGTCACTAACCACTGACAGGTGTCACTAACCACTGACAGATGTCACTAACCACTGACAGAGGTCACTAACCACTGACAGAGGTCACTAACCACTGACAGCTGTCACTAACCACTGACAGGTGGTCGCTTTTATTAACAGTTTTAACTAGCGCTGCTTCTCTAGCACTACACCATCTCCCTCACAGGGGGTGGTCAGTCCTCACCAGTCCTGACAATCTTGCCGGCGACATACACATTCTGCGATATGAATCTCTCGTCGCGACGCTCCATGTTACTCGCTTTAAAACTGGCCGAGGGTAGTTTATCATAGTTTATCACTGAGTACTTGTCCGGTGTGATTATTAATTGCGGGTATAAAGATTTCCTATAAAATTTGTATCGGTTATTACGTCGAAATAATAAAGAGGTTATTTTCCTAAAATAATGTAATTATTCCGTCAGATACGATAAAAAAAAATGGATAAGTATTAGTTTTTCTTTTTTCGCTTTTACAAAAAAATTGACAATACAGTGCGTCGAAAACTCACACGATGACGTCACGATTTAGTACACTATTTACTAAAAAACGTGACGTCACCAGCCCCCACTCTTGAACTTTAATCTGTATAATTTTTTATCGATTTGAAACGGTACAAGTACGCGTCCAATATTTTTTTTTTAAAACTATCGCACGAACGAAATAGAATTATTATTTTTCTGTGTAGGAAAGTTCCAACGTCACAATTTGTTTTTGATAATTTCCTTTCGAGAAACTGAGCCTCGGCATTTTAAGAACTAAACTGTTTAGGGCTGGCTAGCTGGATTCGTTGAATTAGTTTAAAAAGTCAACCGTTTCACACGCGTTTAATTTATGACAGATAGATTTTTTTTTTACAGAAACCAAAGTGCCAACTCTACTAATTTTCAAGCAACGTTCGCATCTGTCAATGTATGAAAAATCAGGTTCTCTTGGCAGAATGCGACTGAGATGCGTGCAGCTTCATCAATGTCGCTACAAAAAGCTACATAGCTTGGCTCATCGCCGTAAGGTTGCCTGCTTATCGATCTTCTACAAATTGTACTTCGGTGAGTGTGCCCAAGAACTCCACGACCTCATCCCACCGGTCCCCTTCTACCATCGGACATCCAGACGCACTGCATCTTACCATCCCTACCTTGTAGCTATTCCACCAATTCGCACTAAACGTTTCCAAACGTCTTTTATAATGCGCACAGCAAAGGAGTGGAACTCTCTGCCTGCGTCTGTGTTTCTAAAAGCTTACAACCCTAATCTCTTCAAAGTTAGAGTGAACAGGCTCCTTCTGGGTAAGCTCGCTCCATCATAGACTTTGTCTCTGTCATCTCTGACATTGACTAGAGTCAAGAGCAAACCCATAACTAATAATTAAAAAAAAAAAGAAACGAATGAAATTTGTATGGGTATCATGCCAGCAGCAAACTAGTAACGAAATCCTATATCGCGGTATCAGAGTTTTCCGTGCGATTTGAACAGAACATACAACAGTCCGAATATCAACTATCGGGCAGTTGCCCACCAGACACAACAACCGTCCGGTCGGAGGATCCTCCCTTTTCTATGGAGGTTTGCGGGACTTTACTCCCTGTTCCGCATATCCTCTATATGCGAAGGTGAACGTTGCTTGAAAATTAGTAGAATTGACCCTCAAGGTTGAATGAGTAAAACCTACCTATATTCCTCTTTAGCCTCATCACTAGAAGACGATGTATATTCCCTTACTCTCTCAACAGATGGCGCTGTCTTAATAATAATATTCTCAGGCGTATCACAAATAACTTCAGAACCCTTATACATCTTCCTTTTGGACTTAATAAAAACATCATCATTCTCTGAATCAGTTTTGACACCAGACTCCCTCAATTCACTGATTCTTTTCTGACTAAAAGTTACGGGGGTCGAACTGCGACGCTTAGGGAAAGTCGACATGAATTTCATGAAATTCTCCTCAATAATTGACGTCGGTGACATTTTGTCTTTAGAACGATCTCCTAAAGGAATTTTCGGTAATTCAAGACACTTTAGTATCGGAGATTTTTTTATTTCTAGCTTGTAAGGGCTCGAAGCTAAACTTTTGCTCATTTGTTTTTTAATTTTTGGCTCTTTCTCCATTCTCATTGAAGATGTAGACGCAGTATTGCGACCTAGATGCGTCTCTTTCTTTCGTAGGAAATCTAAGAATCTGCTATCTTTTTCTGGCGTTGCAGGGTCGCTTGAGTCATGGTCTTTAGACAAAATCTCTATTGACTCCATGAATTGCGCCCATTTTGTCTTCCGGGTCTTTGCTTTTTTCTGCACTTGGTACACGACTTTTCTATCGATATTCGACCTTTTAGGGGAGTAATCTGATATCGACATTAGAGGCGAGCTGCAGGATGAGGGCTCGGATATTTTTAGCACTACTTAGCGTAACGTGCAAGGAAGTTGGAAAAATAAATATAATTACCTCGTGATGTAGTCGCTTAGATCTCTAAATAGTCGCTTAAACAGTAATTTTGTGAGTAAAATTTTATAACCAATTAAAAATCAATGTTCAACAATAAAAATTTCAATACCAATATTTCTTTCAGAATTCTCATATAATAGTTAGATATTATCCTGCAATCCGGAAACTTAAATCGTATGAAATAATTAACTTAGTATTTTATCACAACTCGAGAAAGTCTCCATTGTGGCAACATAAAAGTCCATGACATTAGTATTCGATTCATATATCGAGTCCATTTTCCCAACAGTAACTGTCAAAAGTGACATTAAAGTCCTCGGCACCAACCTACCGCCTTTTCCACAAAAAATAAAAAACTGTATTTTTATGAAAACTGTACTTTTCATAGGAGAGCAACGTTTTGCTACAACACGACGCAAGAGGCGTCGATCGTGGCGTTTTTTTGTTCGGCAAAACCGATTGTATCGTCGCTGTATGCTTGCCTTACATACAAAACAGTGGCGGATCAGGATTCTCGTTTGGGGGGTCTTGATCCCGCTGAGAGGAGGTTTTAGCAAAGCCTCCTTGGATTCATCATCATTATCATTGTCATATAATATCAGCCTGCAGGCGTCCACTGCTGGACATAGGCCTCCCCGCGCGTATCGCCACGGCCCCATCGACCATCTGTTCTGCGAGCAATGTGCCCTGCCCACTGCCACTTCAGTTTGGCGATCCTTCGGGCTATGTCGGTAACCTTGGTTCTCTTGCGGATATCATCATTCCTGATTCGATCAACTCTGAGCATTGCCCTCTCCATTGCCCTTTGGGTGTCTTTAAGCCTTCTGATGAGGCCCATTGCATTACTTCTCCTCTTTCGATTACTTTTCATAACCTCAATGACTTCGTCATGCCAAGTTGTAGACTACCAAAGAAATCTCAGTTTTACCCCCCCCCCTCCCCCCTCATACGTCAGTGATACAAAGTCTTCAACTAGGCGCACATGTTTTTTTATTTTCCGAATGGGAAAAGCTGACGTTCCTTTCGAAAACAAGCCGTGCTTTCGGGCCAGAAGAATGGAAAATCGAACGTCACGCGGAATACCTAATCAGGAAACAGCCCGTCCATACGAATTGACAGCGTCAAACCCTGACGTTCATCGTAACAAAACGTTGATCTCCTAAAGGTAACGAATCATTACAGTTTCCAGCGCTTGGGTGACAGTCACAGATATAGATAACGCAAGAGCAACTACTTCGCGTGCCCAGCTTACGTACAAAAATCGTATGCCGCCACTTTCGATCTCAGTCTGCATCGGTGTGCCACGCTAGTCGGACGTCAGTTAGTTAGTTCAAAAAATGACACGCTTGGTTTTCATACAGATCGTGATACTTGCGTTATCTATTATTGTCTATCGATATCTATGGTAACAGTACTATATCTAGACTTACCGTGTTCATTGAAATGCTTCTCTAGGTCCTCATGCGATAGATTTGTTTGAGTGGCCGGTGAGTCTGCTGCTACTGTTTGCTCTGGGCGGGAACGAGAACATCTGTATAAAAATAAATATAAATCTTCAGCCGCCATAATAGTAGACACAATAGTAAAACAATGGCGCATCGACTCGAGTCGTCGTTACAGTTGAGAGGACAATAACTATTTATTTATAACACAACGTGTAACAGAATAAACTCAAACTCTAGGTCATTCTACTCATTATTATGAACAACTGTTACTGTGGGACCAAATACGAAATCGCGAAAAAAAAATCAGGTGTTCGGTACATTTTGTAGAGATATGCGCACATAAATGTATGGGGCAGTCGATTTTTTTTTTCGATATTTCAGTGTTGGTCCCGTAGTGAAAGTTGTTCGTTATGATGAGTGCAATGATCCCTTAAGGTGAAAGCGCCAGGGTAGCCCGTACGTACTTGCTACGGCCGCGAATCTTATTTTGACCAACATACAACCTGACACTGACCTACAAATTGCAAAAAGCGCAAGAAAATTTGAATTTCGCGGGCTACCCTGGCGCTTCCACCTTAAGAGGTATTGCGTTTATTCTGTTACACGTTGTATAGGACCTCCAACAAAAAATATACACAATACTTATATTTCACCAATAATTTATTCATTTAGCGATTTAAAACGTGTAACAGAATAAACACAGTCGCTCCTAGCAACATTACACAATTATGACAATATTTCTCACAGTAGGTAAAATTACCCACCTTGGGCAACATTACCCTTTCTTGAGAATATTAAACGGACGCTATAGTGTCTAATTAAATGTAGCTACTAGTATGATAAGGAACCAGCACGTTACCTGAGCATAGCATTGCTGCATCGTAAGGCTAGCTCCAAGCCGTCGAGCCAGCAGTGGCCCGCCGCCTGAGACGGCGCCCGGAAGATCAGGTGCGCGGTCGGCAGGGGCTGGACTACCGCTCCTAGAGGGCAAACGGATATTATACTGTTTATTATATAAACACATAAAGTAAAAACAAGCAACAGTATTTTGTTGAATGAGTCTTAAAACGGGCAGTGTTATCGCATGCAGCGATTTCTGTCGAAGAATCTTAGAACAGTTAAAATTATAGGATAAAAGACTGCATTCTCCAGTGTTGGACAGAGGTGTATAGTCCTACCTTACCTACAGTTCTCGTCAAATAACTTTGCCTCTCTGAAGTTGGCCATTTGCAAAGATCGCGCAGGTGCAGTCACGTAGACGGGAGCAAGCGGGACGCAAGCATGCATCGAACGTAAACGAGCGACTGAGACATAAAATCGCGCCGCCATAATCCCCGCCCCCATGTCTCTTGCGCATGCGCAGTTGCAGTTTGTTCGTAATTTTGACTATTACGCAGCCACTCGTAGCCAACTTCAGAGGGGCACAGTTATTTGACGAGAACTGTACCTACATTTAGTCACCTATTTTAAAGACTGCCATCACCAAATTTTTTCTTTCTAATTTTTATTTTAAAAATCAGAAAGTAAAATTCCCGATGTTAAGCACTATTTCCTGCTTTTGGGCAATATTACCCCCGCTCCGCAAAATTACCCTCTCGTGAGTAATATTACCCAACACTGGGCAATATTACCCACTTCTCCACTTACCAATGGTCTCGTTGTGCGGCCCCCGCGGCGCCCAGATGCTCTGCTCGAGGGGATGGTACAACTTGAAGCAGAAGCCGTCCTTCTTACTGGGGCGCTCTATCACTTGGCAAGACGTTAGCAGGACTGTGCCTACCCAGTGGCTGCTCTGTAAATAGAAAAGTAATGGTTATTACCTGGCTTATATTTCTCCAGGCATCATTCCACAGTCCACTATAGAGGATGGAACAGAGTTCCCGCAAGCCTCCATTGAAAAGGAAGGATCCTCCGACCGGACGGTTGTATAATATGTTCAAATCGCACGGAAAACTCTGATACCGCGATGCAGGATTTCGTTAGTAGTTCGCTGCTGGCGGAATAGATGGCGTTGCGGTACTTTTTGTTGCCGTACAAATTTCACTTCGTTAGTTTCTCTTGTGGGGGTTTTTGAGGCCGTTACACCACATTTTAGCCGCTAAAATGTGGTGGTGTCTACACAGTCTTCACTAATGAAATTGTGGCAGCGTAACGAAGGAAATGTATGGAATTAACAAACGCTGTCGTTTCTTTTCCTACTCCTCCGCTGTTATTTTCTGATTTATTTCGTTGCGGGATCAAAGACTGTTGAATTGTTTCTCCTGGACTCGTCGAGCTTCATTGACTCGGGCATTTTTCTGGTGGTCGCCATTGTTGGTTCTGGCTTTCAGGAGTTGCAGTGGTTTGGGAATGTGTGGCGGGCTTGTCCCAAACGCCGTCGGAACGTGATCAATCCATTATTTCGTCAATCCCATTCGATAATACATAGAATGGTACTTTGACTAGCGCTTTAAGAGACATTTTTAGCGGTGAAAGTTGCAAGATCGATGCTGTCAAGATCTGGTGTTTGCAGCTTCAAGTATTTCCTAAAAGCCTCGTCAGCTTTAAGAAAATAGACAACATTTATAAGTTTCTCACCTTCGCTTTGGGACTTTTATAGAGCAGCAATAGTCCGGGCTTCAACACACACCATAGCTTTGTCCATGACTTGAGTGAGCCTCGAACCTGGAAACGCAACAGTTTGTTAAAGATAATATTAAAAAAACCGGCTAAGTGCGAGTCGGACACGCGCACGAAGGGTTCCGTATCATTAACCATAAAAAAACGGCTAAAAAAATCACGTTTGTTGTATGGGAGCTCCACTTAAATATTTATTTTATTCTGTTTTTAGTATTTGTTGTTATTAGCGGCAACAGAAATACATCATCTGTGAAAATTTTCGCGCTGTAGTCAATCGACAAGCATCACAACAGAAGGGTCTTCTATATAATGCAGGAGAGCAGAAGCCGCTCTCTTCTATTATCTTCTGTGTTCAAGACAGCCCCGGATCTAGGGGGGGGCAAGCTGGGGCCCATGCCCCGGGCGGCAAGTTCAAGGGGCGCCAAACTCACATGTTTGAAAAAAAACTTATTCGATGTGGGTGGTAAAATTATTGAGCTTCTACATTCGCTCTTGAATTTCGCATTCTCTTGAATCTCTATTTTTCTGCATTTAAAAAGTGACTCCTAAGCAAACTTTGGAAACGTTTTCTTTTCCCCTTTCAAGGATCTAAAATCGACTGAATGTGAGAGTGATCAGAGTTATCTATATAGACCTACTTCAGTAATACAAAAGCAAAATCTTTGTACCTCTTTTTACGAAAAAAACGCAGGCACAGATAAAGTCTATGGAGAATGAGTCCAGAAAGCTAATATTTTTTTAATAATGCTTAAAAAATTGATAAATTATTAAAAACGTATGGTCGAATTTCGATCACTAGTTAAAATAGTTATCGAAAGTTTCATAATAATAATGTATAAATAAGTAGATGACCCGGTGAAGATCGATTACCTACATATATTTGTGTAAAGTTTACTCTACACCTAACCTACTGAATATACACACAAAATTTCATAAGAATCGGTCAAGCCGTTTCGAAGGAGTTTTGTAACAAACACTGTGACATGACACGAGAATTTTATATATTAGAAGAAGTGTGGAAGAGAGGAGGGCGCCACTATCAAGTTTTTGCCCCGGTTTGGAAAAATCGTAGATCCGGGACTGGTTCAAGAAGATCACAGAAGTATTCATCTGAGGTGCAATATGCAATTACATTTAGCCATTCGGCAAACACCACAACAGAAGGGTCTTCTTTAGAATGTAGGAGTGCAAAAGCCGCTTTTCTTTTATCTTCTGTGTTCAAGAAGATCGCTGAAGAGTACTTCTTAAGATCTGTAAATTCTTACCTTAAGCCAATCAGCTAGCACCACAACAGAGGGGTCTTCTATAGAATGTAGAAGCGCAGAAGCCGCTCTCTTCTTTTCTCTTCTGTAATGCTGTCTCTGTGCTTTGTAACTCTCCTTTCGGGAGAGTGCCGTACTTGCCGTACGAGATATACCGCCAACTGCTGTTTCAGATGACTGTAACAGAAGAAAAAAAGCTTCAGAATACACGGAACATAAAACATCGCGATTTCAACCAATGACAGACGGACGGACAACAAAGTGATCTTATAAGCATCCCTAAAAAGAGGCCAAACCGAGTAGAGATGGTACGTTTTTTTTACTATTGATAGGCACGCGTTTGACCACTGTCTCACCTGATGGTAAGCGATGATGTAGCCTAACCTTTCGGGGGGGTTGTGATGTTAGTTCAGGTCATCATTATCATCCGCCTAGTCTTTTCCCATATATTGGCGATGCAAAGATTCTAATGTCTCTAGTGTCAAATTGTGAAGCTGTCTAAGAACGACACTTTGACAGTTTTCGTATAGAGCGTTGCCAACGTGTGGGGAATTTTCCAAACTGTGGGGAATCTCAAGTTGATTGGGGATTGGCACTATGCGGGGATTTTGAATATCGATAGGCCGGGTCAAGTTAGAAAACTTTTGTTAAGTTACTCATGGATATCGAATAACTCCCTTTTTATTCCTAAATTGATTTATATCGCTCGACCGATGTGTTCGAAATCTATCTATTTAGCCAATTTTGTCCCACTGCTGGGCATAGGCCTCCCTCTCCCTTTTCCACATAACTCTAGCATTTGCTATGTCAGGCCTTAGGGGATTTTGTGGGGAATCAGTAGATTTTTGATAAATTGGTGGAGGCAACGCTGCAAGTGTCGTTCTTAGGCAACTTCTAAATTTCGCCGCTAGAGGCGCACGCGTATTCTTTGCATCGCCAATACAAAGATCGGTCGGCATCCAGTCTTTTTTTTTATAGATGGGAAAACATCAAATGACCCCTTCCGCTCTGGGTGGAGCGGGAGGGAGTGTCAGACTCTTACTGACTAAAACCCATCCGTGCTCCTCCTAGTGCCCTTTGCTTTCCAGGGCCGCGGTGACTCTTTCGAACAAAATCCGCAACCCTGGCAGGCGGCTTCCAGGCTAACCGAATGCTGCTGAACACCAGTGTTTTACATGAACGATGCTTATCTGACCTCCACAACCCAGTCACTGTAACTAAAAATCCTACCGAGTTGATAATATTACGTTCCTGAGTACCGGGTGGCGCTTAAACGGAAGAGTCTGTCGGAAACTGATAACGTTTTGATAAGGGATGCTGGGTGAAAGGCCACTTGTTCTGTGTAGATAAATGGGCGGGCTAGTTGCTTGTTTAAAACTTATTTGTAAGAACGTTTCAGAATTACTTTAAACAAATAAGTTTATTTGCTGACAGTATCTATTTGATTTTAATGTTTAACTTATTGTAGACAGGCAATAGGCAGGCAGGCATTTTATTTACAAAATGAAATACTTATTAGAAGAAGAGAGAGAGAGAAGCATGGGTTGATCTTCAAGGTAAAGCAACGCTTGCCGAGGTCAGTCTGTGGATGGGTGACCATCTTAACATATCGCGACTCCTCCGTGCCTCGGAAAGCACGTTAAGCTGTTAGCCCCGGCTGTCATTTGTAGATCTTTGGCAGTCGTTACGGATTGTCAGAAGGCAGAAAAAATCTGACACCCAGTCTTGCCAAGAAGTACCGTGTTACCCAGTTAACGGGTTGTGGAGGTCTGGTAGGCAGCCGCTCCACGTATAATACTGGAGTTCAGATGAATCCGTTTTTTTTTTTTTTAAACTTTGCCCCTTTTTTTTTTTAAGTCGTTGCCCCTCCCTAGGAATTTCTCCTGTATCATGGGTGCGTTTAAAAACATATAAACTCACATACACAAACAGCCAGACCCGGAACGACTACCTGTAGGCCATACAAATATTTGTTCTGTGTGGGAATCGAACCCAAGACACGCAGCGCAGCAGTCAATTGCTCAACTACTGCGCCAAAAGTGCCGGTTTGACTGGGAGTCAGCTGATCCCAATTGAGAACCTCTTACCACTTATTAATAAGCAACGTTCCCATTTGTATCTCATAGGTGGTGACATAGGTGTTTTTGACAAATTGCAAATGAGACGCGAATGCGTACGTTACTTAAAAATCCGGCCAAGTTTGAATCGGACTCGCTCACGAAGGGTTCCGTACCATTCTATAATATAAAAACGGCAAGAAATCACGTCAGGGGCCTAACCACCAACTCTTAAAGCGGTATTACTTCAATATTACTTCCAGTGAGAAAGAGACAGAGCTATAGAGGACGTATAGTTCCTTCACTTTCCGACTGGAAGTAATATTAAAGTAATACTGCTTTAAGAGTTGGTGGTTTAGGCCCTGTTGTATGGGAGTCCCACTTGAATATTTATTTTATTCTGTTTTTAGTATTTGTTGTTATATTTTATAGTTATAGCGGCAACAGAAATACATCATCTGTGAAAATTTCAACTGTCTAGCTATCACGGTTCATGAGATACAGCCTGGTGACAGACAGATGGACAGCGGAGACTTAGTAATAGCCTATAGGATCCCGTTTTTACCCTTTGGGTACGGAACCCTAGAAATTGTAGAATTAACCCTCTGGTTATAGTCTTAGAGTGAGCTACTGATATGCTTACCTTATCTGAAGAAGTGCCGTCTGGCGGATGGGAACGTCCGTCCCCTGAAGCTGAGAGTGGGCTCGAAACTGTGGGTAAGCCTGGCGATCTGGGAGGTGGAGTGAGTGTCGCTTCACCTGTAACGATATAGGAAAACGATTAGTGACATGCAAGCATGAGATCCGAAGAGCGTAGGATTTTTCTTTTTGATAATCGCGTTAATTAATCGACAAAATCGATGATACTTAGTTACTTCCCGACCCTTGCCAATTTATAGGCACTGAATTAAAATTTAGCAAAAAAGTGACAACCCTGAGACAGTAGGCAATTATATTGCGGATTGGGCCGGAGATAGCCTACTTCTCCTCTTTCTCCTCACCGTGTAAGCATAGTATATGCTTACACGGTGAGAGGTTCACAGTATCGCACTACTACAGGGGGCCTACCCTCTAAGCCCGAAGTCCGTAGTTTCGGCCTTTGTGTCGGGCGTTTTCTATTCCGTATCACCTACGGAACAACTAAGAACAACAAGCCGACTAAGAGCAACTCTCAAATCGTGTTGTCATTCATTCTTATTTCGGGTTCGGGACAAATTGTAAGTCCGCAGGTGATACGGAGTAGAAAACGCCCGACACGAAGGCCGAAACTACAGGCTACGGGCTTAGAAAGTAGACCCCCTGGTTCTTATTGGACGGCGAGCCACCCACATGAAGGTATAGATAAATGTGGAGGCCACACTTGGAACAACGGCAAGTATCTCTATCTCAGTCTCTGTGGTCTGACCTCTCTTTTTAGTATAGACTTAGTATTGCTATCTCCTATAAAAAGTCACAATACAAACCAAATTAGAAGTTTAAAAACTGTCAAAGAATGTGTCTCTAAATAACTAGTTACTTAACTACGAAATAAAAAAAAAACAACGGGTTGCACTCCGAGAGTGCCGGCAGAAGTGAAAACTTGAACATTAACGTTGTGCATTTTTGAATATTTTGGAATGTTTAGGGAATAATTTCGCACGAAATGCTTTATTTATCAGTATAAAAGTATTATCATTTATGTGGTTAAATACAATATTCATTTATTGCGCTATCGTACACAAACATGACAGTTTATATTACATATTACATTTTCCGTCTTACGAATTTTCGATCAGGTCACGTGTCCTGACGCGTGTTTAAATTTTTTTGCAAAAAGTGCAGAACGCCGTTAAAGAAGTTTTCACTTCAAAAAATCCGGTCCCGGATGCTTGTGGAAAGAGAGGTTGTGACCACAAAGAGCGAGATAGCGATACATCAGCATGCTTCAAGTAGGTACTCGAAGTGTGGACTCCATATTTATCTATACCTTCATGGCGACCCATTGCTCGCCGTCCGTAGGCCCGAGGTTTTTATCCACCGTCACGTGCCATCAACCTCAGCCCAAGTGGTAGTAAAGATGCACATACCGTAAGTAGGAGGTGTGGCTGGAGCTGCGACTGGCAAGATCACGTTCAGAGGTGGCTGTGGCTGCTTCTGAAAGGAAGAATCCCTGTAGTTTCTACGTACCAGTAGACTACGTTCTAATACAAGGTGATCATCGCGCCATTCCCGATTGTCGCGGATCTTTCGGCGCGTTGGCTCATTCAGGTTTGCCGAACAATTGATCACGCGGATCACTTATTCGCGTGATGATTGCTTTGGACTACGACAAATTTTACAATGTGTTACAGAATAAATGCAATACCTAAAAAGGGGTCATTGTACTCATCATCATGAACAACTTTTACCATGGGACCATAGTTAAAATTGCGAAAAAAAAACAACGGGTTGCGCTCCGATAGTGCCGGCAGAAATGAAAACTTGAACATTAACGTTGTGCATTTTTGAATGTTTTGGAATGGTTAGGGATTAATTTCGCACGAATTGCTTTATGTATCAGTATAAAAGTACTATCATTTATGTGGTTAAATACAATATGCATTTATTGCGCTATCGTACACAAACATGACAATTTATATTACATATTACATTATCCGTCTTACGAATTTTCGATCAGGTCACGTGTCCTGGCGCGAGTTTAACATTTTTTACCCATCCCAAAAAGTCCACAACGCCGCTAAAGTAAAAAAAATCGACTGCCCCATACATTTTATGCGCGTAACTCGAAAGCGTATTTTTTATTCTCGCAATTTTGTGGCTGGTCTAATGGCAAAAGTTGTTCATGATGATGAGTGCAATGACCCCTTTTAAGGTATTGCATTTATTCTGTAACACGTTGTAAAATTTGTCGTAGTCAAAGCGATCATCACGACCACTTTTCAGGTAAGTATGGCATTTCCTCTGTTACACCTTCTTTAGTTTACAGGTAGACTTAGGTCTCCAGGGGTCTACTCTCTAAGCCCGAAGTCCGTAGTTTCAGCCTTAGTGTCGGGCGTTACGATTAGCCCCGAACCCGAACTAAGAATAAATGACAACACGATTTGAAAGTTGTTCTTAGTTCGGGTTCGGGACTAAACTTATCACCTACGGAGTAGAAAACGCCTGACACTAAGGCCGAAAATACGGACTTCGGGCTTAGAGAGTAGACCCCCAGCTTCCCCACTGAGCGACCTGAACATAAGGCTCTCCCAGTTCCATGATTCACTGTACTTATTAATTCCATACTATAATTTTTGAGACCTGTTCTGTCCGTGGCAACTCATAGTATTCTCGCTCGTCTCGAATCGTTGTTAGATTACAATCTGATCAAATATATCGAGTGCTTTTAATCTGGTCAAGATCTATTACAATCTTAAGCGCTGGACACACAGAAAAGACGAGGAAGGGGCGCGGACAGGGCACAGACGGGGCACCGTCGCGACTTTATAAAACATATAGAAAATACGAGGCACAGACGAGGTACGGACGTGACGTGGTTAATTGTAGTGGTGTAATTGTGTGTGACAGCGACGTGCGAGTCCCGGCACCCGCGCCCACTCCCCCGCACCCCCGTTCTCGCCCATCCCTCGTCCGCTCGCGTCCGTGCCTCGTCTTTTCTGTATGTTTTACAATAGCGCGCAGACGGGTTTGCGTCGTGTCGGCGCCCTGTCCTTTTTATATGTTTTGCATCGTAACGCTTCTATACATTTTGTATGAAAAAGACGCGGAAGAGACATGTCCGCGCCCCGCCCTCGTCTTACATCTTTTCTGTGTGTCCAGCGCCTTACGGTGTTTAAAATAATTCATGCAACACATTCATTCGTTTTCAGAAACAGTTACTTACCCGTCCAGTATAATAAGGGGTTGAAGTCTGGAACTGCCCGCTATCAGCACGAAGCGCAGGGGACGATGGGGTTGTAGAAGGGGATGACGGCTCGACCGCTGGGGATGACGACATTTTAGGAGAGTGTCAGATCATTGCGGTTGACATGACGGGGATAAACGGGTTATAGGGGTTACAGGGACGACATGACGTGTGTTACCGAGAATGACAACAGGTTTTATTATTGTCAATCGTTGTTTTTCTAATTGTGATTTGATTTATTTTTCGTTGTTTTTTTTTAATAGTATTTTTTGTTAAGGCAGTCGTTGCTATCGTGATTTGAAATACATTCTATTACTATATTAAAAATATTAGCTTTAGAATTAATTATTTCAATTCATTCGTTTATTTTATTATTAAATTGGAATGAATAAATGAATAAGGTAGATTAATTATTTATTATATTTAAAAATTATTTTAATTTTGGATGTTTTTTAGATATTATAATTAATATTTGGAATGGTAAAGGAAGTATAGTTAAGGAAATGGAAATGTTAGGATTTTCCTGAAACAAAAATAGATTTATCAGTTATTTAGTCATAAATCATTAATTAATAGAACGAGTGAGGTACATGCTTTTTTTTTTGGATGGCTAGTCATCAAATAACACCTCAGGCGCAGGCCGGAGCGGGAGGGAGTGTCAGACTCTTACTGACTAAAACCCATCCGTGTTCCTCCAAATGACCTTTTCGTTCCAGGGGGTCTACTCATTAAGCCCGAAGTCCGTAGTTTCGGTCTTAGTGTCGGGCGTTTTCTACTCCGTATCACTTACAGATTCATGAACTGACGATTAGTCCCGAACCCGAACTAAGAGCAGATTTCACCAATGAAACTGAACGCGATCAGTACATCTAAACTGCGTTCAAGAGATGTCAGCGTCAATATTCCATAGAAAAATAGTGACACTGACAGCTCATGAACGTGGTTTATACGCTGATCGCGATGAGTTTGGCTTGGTGAAAATGACCCTAAGAATGAATGAAAACACGATTTGACAGTTGTTTTCAGTTCGGGTTCGGGTGTAATCGTAAGTCCGTAGGTGATACGGAGTAGAAAACGCCCGACACTAAGACCGAAACTACAGATTTCGGGTTTAGAGACTAAGCCCTCAAGGCTGCGGTGACACTTTCGAATTCCGCAACTTTGGCATGAATCAGCCCCGCTACCAATTTTCTGACTGGCTGGGTCTTTATTTTACTTGGCGCCGAAATAAAAGAAGGTGTTGTTGCTAAATGAGTGATAAGACGATTATATTTTGTCAATAGCTATACATCAATATTAATATCGTATGATGGCACATTTTATGTACAGTCACATTTAAAATTATGTTTATTTTTATGTTATTTGATGGCAACCAAGATAGCGGACCACCTGCAGTGATTCCGCGATATGGATTTTTGTGTCATAAATAAGGTTCTTGATTAAACCTCGTCTTAGAGCCTCGTCGAGAGGGTTAAATTAAACTGAGGGTTGCATTTAAAAAAAAAAGGGTTTCTCCAGACACTTAGGACACTTTGGTCCAAGTTTAATTTAATTACAGATATCAGAGAATCTTAACACCGCTGCACCGCGATCTAGGAAATCGACTCAAAATGCACAACGCCATCTAGTTACAAAATTTGGAACTAATTTGGACTAGACCACGGTGTTTTCCGATATATTATACTGTCCGTATGTTTGTAAGTTGTCCGTCAAAATTTGCAAACCATTTTTCGACCATTTGTTGGTATCCGATTGAGCTGAAATTTTGCATATACCTTTAATTCTGGTGACAACACAATGTACAATACTCAGTATTGTAATAATTTAAATATGGCCGCCGCTCCAAGATGGCGGAATACATATTTTTTCTCAACCGCCATAGTATGGGTATCAAATGAAAGGGCTTCAAGAGTAGAAAACAATAAAGTTACAGTAAATTCAATATGGCCGCTACATAATAGCTTGTTTAACATTTTAAAGTAAAATTAATTGTATTTTGAATGTGGCCGTATAGATTTTCTTTGACACAAATTTTATTAAATAAAATGAATTGTTTTTATGAAATAATTTTCAAACTAATAGAAATCAACACTATTGCCAAGTCATAGACTACGTTGTCTCGAAGTAAAACCGGTCAAGTTCGAGTCAGACTCGCGCGCAAAAGGTTCTGTATACTTATAGACCTACGTTAAAATTTTGAAAAAAAGGAGCTACGTGTGTATCTGCTTTATTAATTTTAAAGTCGAGGAAACGGTCAATTTTCGCTTTGACTGTACAAAATGTTATCAATATCATTCATTATCAAATGATAAAGTTATCTTTAATAACACAAATAGTTCAGATTTTATAATGTAAGGGACACAAAATGCTTCAATTACGTCACGTTGACCGCCAATTTGGTGTATTAAGTATTCGATTTAGATATATTTCTTTTCAACCCATCAATATTTTTTTATTAGATAGGTAATTCAGTAAACGTTCTGTAGGGCTCTGAGAAGAATTGTGGCAAAAAGACAAAAAAAGATCTAAGGGAAGAAAAGCAGAGGTCACGTAACCGCGTACATTAAAAAAACCAGCAAAGTTCGAGTCGGACTCGCGCACGAAGAGTTCCGTACCATTATTTTGTTGTTATAGAAGCAAAAGAAATACATCAACTGTGAAAATTTCAACTGTATAGCTATCACGGTTCACGAGATACAACCTTGTGACTACAGTTCTTGTCAAATAACTTTGCCCCTCTGAAGTTAGCCATTTGCAAAATTCGTGCAGGTGCAGTCACGTAGACGGGAGCAAGCGGGACGCAAGCATGCATCGAACGTAAACGAGCGACTGAGACATAAAATTAATCCCCGCCCCCATGTCTCTTGCGCATGCGCAGTTGCAGTTTGTTCATAATTTTGACTATTACGGCCACTCGTAGCCAACTTCAGAGGGGCAAACTGTAGTTGTGACAGACAAACGGACAGCGGAGTCTTAGTAATGGGGCTTCCGTGGTCTCAAAATAACCTTAATTTCTCTTTCCTTAATCAGCGATAGGCTCTACTAGTGAAACAGTTTTTGTTAAATCTCATTTCCACACTAGGCAACATCTGACGCGCGACCTGATGCACAACATGTTGCTCATCATGTTGAACGGCAACGAGGAATTTTTATTTAGTAACATTGTCAATTTTGCGCTCGTGGCTATCACACAACCGCATGGACCTATTTTCAAGGTTAAACAGCGTTTGCAGAGGTTGGTCTGTGGATAGGTGACCATATTAACATAGCCAGAAAATCTGACTCCAGTCTTGCTAAAAAGTACCGTGTACTTCTTGGCAAGACTGAATTTCTGGCTTCTGACAATCCGTAACGACTGCCAAAGATCTACAAATGACAGCCGGGACCAAAGGCTTAACGTGCTTTCCGAGGCACGGAGAATCTCGGTATGTTGAGATGGTCACCCACCCACAAACCGACCTAGGCAAGCATTGCTTAACCTTGAAAATCGACCCGTGCCGCAGATATTCTTTACTCCTGCAAACATCAGGAAAAACAAAAGAAAAAGAAACATTACCTATTCTAATTCCTAAGATTAACCAATCCACCCTCATCGGGCAGGTAGGTGACATTCTTGGACTTAGACAGCTGGTACGCAATATCCTCTGCTGCTTCAATACGCCTCAATTCAACCAGTCCTTCTCCCGCATTACCAAACGCCTTAGCCAATAAAATAGCTTGCTGAGTATCTCCTTCTGCTGAAATAACAGCTGCTTTTTTCTTCTGCTCAGCCTTTTCCACCATGAACCTTGCCTTTTCAGCTTCTAACTGCGCTATCTGTTTCAATTCCACCGCTTGGAGAAATTCTTTGCCAAATGTTACATGAACTATAGCAATATCGTCTAGCATGAGTCCGAATTGACGAGCCCTTTCCGTAAGACTTTCATTTACTTTAAATGAGACCATTTCTCGTTGAGTTATCAACTCACTAGCATCAAATTGTGCTACAACAGCTTTTAAAACTTCACCAGTTATCGATGGTAATACTCTCTGGTCATAATCTTCACCTAAAGTCGTGTATATCTTCGGTAGTTCATCAGCTATAGGTCTAAATAAAATCCTTAGCGTGACCTCTACTCTTTGCAGATCTTTACTGCCGGTAACTGTGGATACGTTTCTAGGATTCGATTTTATATCGAATATTATCGGTTTCTGCAACCATGGTATGATGAAATGTGTTCCTTCTCCGACTACTTGCTTCTTTATGCCAGTGAACCTGTCGAATATGACGGCTCTTTGACCTCCATCAACGTTGAAAAGGGCGTTGTTAGTCACCCCGCTTACTAGGGCAATTCCTACACCCATTTGGGCTACGCGGTTGAAGATTTTTGTCGACATTTTTAGGTTATCCTTCTTTGTAGATTTAGGCTTCTAGGTTGTTCTTACTTGATGGTTGGTTACTGGTTCCTTGGTTTATGGTTTAAATCTTCTCCGTTTTCTATCTTAAGTTGCTTGGTTATCTGTCTCTTTAAGACCAGAAAAGGAATTTTTATCACAATCTTCACAGGCAGTATCAAAGTGGTATTTGATTGAGTAATTTGACCTAAATTATTCCACACTGCTTCGTCGAGATTTCAAGGTAACAAACCCTAATTAGTTCTAAACAAACACTTTAAAAATTTAACACGTTCTTTTCACTTGCACACAGTCTAGAAAACTCTATGTATAAGTCAATTATTGCAACACTATCATTTTTCACACTTAATGCACTAATAGTCTATAATTTTCTTTAAAGACTATGGAAAATCTCCCATAGCTGTGTACCGAGGCGGTGACTAAACAAAACTGAAGGATTTCAAGGTTTAATTAACAGGTAATATATCATCTACCGTTTATGACATACTTGTCACTGAACTATGGTTATGTAGGCAAGGAGATAGGGCCGTCAAAAATAATGTCATCTTGAGATTTTGTTGTTGGTGAAAATAGCTAATAGTAGTGTTACGAGCTTAGGGTTCGTGACAATTAAAAACAGCCGATAAAATAACCAAAATGACACTTTAATTAATCAACACTAATTACAACTTTAAACTCACTAATTATAAATCACAATTGCACTACTGATCACTTTAATTCACAGTCGAAGTTCGCTCTCGAAGTTGTCGCTTGTATCGCAAATGCAATACTGACTCGGTCGGAGGCTATGCGGGCCTTATATAGGTCGGCAGATAATTCCAGAACCTTCTAGTATAGAAACATCTAGAAAGTTCGAGTACATACCGGTCCGGACCAACCAGACATAGAAAACTCTAGAATGTTCTAGCATCGAAATGTCTAGAAGGATCTTGACTCTACTAGTTCTGCTACTCGATACTAGATGGCGCTAGTAGTAACTTTCATCGTCATGTACCCGGCATTAATTCTGGCGCGTAACACTGCCCCCTCCTAAGACATGCTCGTCCCGAGCATTATCGGCCCCATAATAACGTGCCAGTCGATCCACATGGACGATCTTAGGAGTACTTCTTGTACCTTTCTGTATGCGGTAGGTTACGTCATTGATTTTCGTCACAATCCGGTACGGCCCGTCCCATTTAGCTTGAAGCTTAGGAGATTTCCCCTTGCTGCGAACTGGATTGTGTAACCACACTTGTGAACCTTCGTCGAATCCTTTATTGTTCCTTTTGCGGTCATAACGGGTTTTCATCTTTTCAGACATTTGCTGGCCCGATTGTCTGACGTGCTCATAAATGTCATTCATTTTGTTCCGCAAGTCATTCGCATAATCGGTTATACTGCGTGGGGCATCAGGTGGTATTCCGGTAATCAGGTCTGCAGGCAGCCGTAATTCTCTACCAAAATTTGCGAAAGCTGGTGTTACTGATGTGCTTTCGTGAACAGCACTTCGGTATGACAGCAAAAACGGTTGTATATGCTTGTCCCAATCCCGTTGCCGATTCTCCACCACTTTTGCCAGGTATCTCTCCAATGTCTGATTAAATCGTTCCACCATTCCATCCGATTGTGGGTGGTAAGAAGTTGTTCTCGTTTTATGAGTACCCATAACTCGACAAGTTTCCTGGAATATTTGGGACTCAAAATTCCTTCCTTGATCGCTGTGAATCTCCAAGGGTACTCCAAAACGACAGAAGACTTCATGAACAAGTTTATCTGCAACTGTTGTAGCTTCTTGATTTGGAATGGCGAAGACCTCCGGCCACTTAGTGAAGTAATCCATTACAACCATGAAATACTTATTACCACTTTCACTTTCCGGAAACGGTCCAGCAACATCTAGGGCTATCCTTTCCCATGGTGCACCAACATTGTACAACTTCAATGCACCTCTACTACGAGTCTGTGGTCCTTTTACAGCCGCACAAGTTGTACATTTGCGACACCAGTCCTCGACATCGTCACGACAGTGGACCCAGTAAAACCGTTCCCGTATCTTTAGTAGAGTCCGTTTGACTCCCATATGGCCTCCTGAACAACCATTATGGTACAACTCTAGAACATCCGGTACTTTAGCTTTAGGGACAACCATTTGCAAATGACAGCTGTCTCCCCGAGCATTTTCCCATTTACGGCACAGGACTCCATCCTGAATCACTAAGCTGTCCCATTGGGCCCAATAGCTTTTTGTGATCGAACTCATCGCTGAGACGTCGCTCCACATTGGCTTAGGAGCACTGGCCTTCATCCACTCCAGAATCGGCTTTATGTCCGAATCTTCCTGCTGTGCAAGTTGTAGGCTTTCCTTCCACTCGTTGCTGAGGTCTGTCTTGAGCATTCTCACAGGTAGGACTTCTTTACCCTCTTGCCTAGTACAATGCTTGCAGTCTTCAGGGCAAGGTCTTCTTGACAATGCATCTGCGTTGCCATGAGTTCTTCCGCTACGATGTTCAATCTCAAAGTCATATTCCTGCAGTAGTTCAATCCATCTCGCAACTTGTCCCTCTGGATTTTTAAACTGCAATAGCCATTTAAGTGCAGCGTGGTCAGTTCGTATGTGGAATTTCCGACCCAGCAGATATTTGCTAAAGTGCTGCAATGACTTTACTACAGCAAGCAATTCTCGTCTTGTTACACAATAATTCCTTTCAGGTTTCGACAATGACTTGCTGAAGTACGCTATCACAACTTCTTGATCGCCATTCCGTTGAGATAATACACCGCCAAGTCCTATGTCACTTGCGTCTGTGTCAACTATAAATTCCTTGGCCGTATCAGGATACCCCAAAATAGGTGTTTTGCACAGATTGTCTTTTAGCTCCTGGAACGCGATGTCGCAACTTTCATCCCAGCAGAAATGTCGCTTCTCTTCAGTTAACTTGTGCAGGGGTTTGGCTATATCTGCAAAGTTCTTGACAAATCGCCGATAATAGGAGCACAAACCCAAAAATGCTCTGACCTGCGTTTTGTCTTTTGGAACTGGCCAATCCTTGACAGCGGCAATTTTCTCTGGATCCGTGCGGATACCTTCTTCCGACACTACGTATCCCAAAAAACTAACTTGCCGTTTGAAAAGTGAACACTTCTTAGGACTCAACTTGAGGTTGGCGCTCTGGATCTTCATGAGCACGCGTTCCAGGTTTTGAAGATGTTCTTCAAACGTACGACCTACGATGATGATGTCATCCAAGTAGACAAGACAGGCATCACCAATTAACCCGGTTAGTACAAGTTCCATCAACCTTTCAAACGTTGCAGGAGCGTTGCACAATCCAAACGGCATAACTTTAAATTGCCACAGACCCTTTCCTGTCGAGAATGCAGTTTTCTCCTTGTCCTTAGGGTCGATTTCAACTTGCCAGTAGCCACTTTTTAGGTCTAGTGTGCTAAACCACTTCACTCCAGTAAGCATGTCCAGCGTGTCGTCAATTCTTGGCAAAGGGTAGCTGTCCTTCTTTGTCACGTCATTCAGACGACGATAGTCAACACAAAACCGCATGCTGCCGTCCTTCTTTCTTACCAGCACTACAGGAGAACACCATGGGCTTGATGAAGGTTCTATGACACCATCCTTCACCATTCCCTCAATCATGGTTTCCACTTCCTTTTCACGTGCTACCGGCAATCTCCTTGGCCGTTGACGGATAGGCAACTCTTCTCCTGTGTTTATTTTGTGTTGAACTAAGCCAGTCTTCCCGATGTCACCATCGTTTGAAGAGAAAATATCGGCGTACTTGAGTAACATCCTCTTCGCCTTGATTATTTCATTGTGAGACAGAGCGCTGCGACAGTCTTCTAAAAGTGTGGTCACTCTCGTTTGTGCATCCTTTCTGAGGGTTCCGGTCGATAGATTTTGGCATCGACGCAGCCAATCCACCTCCTCGCAAGTACCAATCAGCGTGCCTTTTTCTATCATCTGATCCGTATCACAAAGGTTCAGCACGCGTACCCCTGAGACGTCGGTGGCTCTGACCAAAGTTCGTGCCACTTTCCATGGAAGGTCATTGTTTACCCTTTCCACGAGTACACAACGATGAGTCTGCCCAGGATTCCGAGGAAGACTGACCGGCACAATCGTTTCCGATCTCGGAGGAAGGACAATTTTCTTTAGGCTGTACACATTTCCTGGTAAAGCCCCTTCCATGAAAAGTTCCTCTTGTCCACATTTCAAAACTCCTTGATTAACGTCGATCTCACAACAATTCTTCCTCATAAAGTCTAGGCCCAGGATGCAATCGTCCATTATATCAGCCACGACAACATTATGCAGGTAGATTCTGTTGCCTAGCTTCAACTCCATCTCTTTCTCTCCTCGGACGGGTATGCGCTGACCGGTGGCTGTTACCAAATTAATGCGCTCTCGATTGTATGCGGAGTCCCCAAGGAACCGACTTACAAGTTGGGAACTGACAACCGTGCGTGAGGCTCCAGTGTCAATAGTCAGCTTACATGGCGTTCCGTTGACCTCGCCCTTGATGATTAGGCTATTCCCATCGTGGGTTTGTGAGATCGAAATCCTTGGGGCTCTTTGAATATCAGCCAGCACCCGCCCCGCAGTCCTGGCTTTTACTCGTTTCCCTGCTGTTGCTGAGCGGTGGTGCCGTTAGCCGCCCTACCCTCTGGAGATCGGTTATCTTCCCTATCTGCAGTTCGCTTAGGGCAACTGGATCGAAGGTGGCCCCTTTCCCCACAGCCATAGCACCTAGGGCTGTATCCTTTAACACGGTTGCGAACTGTAGCCGCTGCAACCTCTCTGACGCGATGGGACCGGTGGTCCTGCCGCACAGCTTCCACCTCTAGTGCATGAGCCAAGGCGTCCTTAAGCGTCCCGTGGTGCCCAAGCCTCACAGCAGCTCTAACCTCAAGGTCGCGGATGCCATCAATGAATGCCTGCACCAGGTTCCCTTCAATGAGCGCAGGTACAGACTGGTATGCTTTACGGACCAGCTTTTCCACTTCAAGGGCCCACTGCTGCAGGTTTTCACTGCTACGTTGCACGCGATCCTTGAGCTGCGCACGAAACACGTGTTCCAGATGAGCGTCACCATATCTGGCTTCCAGCGCCTCAAGGAGTTGCTCGTAAGTCACTTCCTTACCGAGAGCTTCGAGAACAGTTAAGGCCTGGTCGCGCAGGCCAAGGGTGAGGGCAGTCATGGCCTGATTTTTATTCCAGCCGTTCGCCTTCATAACAGCCTCAAACTGTATTTTGTAGGCTGACCAGGAAGATGTCCCATCGAAGGGCGGCACTTTGAATCCACGTAGCGAAGGTGTAGTAGCTACGGGAGTTGCAATTCCATCCCCTACTTTAAGGTTGCCCAACTCTTTCTTTACATCAGCAATGACGTCATTAAACTTGCTGATCTGGGTTTCAGCTTCTGACAGGCGGTTGTCATGCTCAGCCACCTTCTCCTTCACCTCCTTCATGTCTTTCCCGAAGGCCGCGCGAAGGTCCTTCATTAGGAGCATCTGTTCTTCCTGGCGGCGCGCCTGTTCCTCCTGTCGGTGGGCCTGTTCCTCCTTGTCACGCTGAAGCTGTTCTTCTAACCGACGGGCCTGTTCCTCCTGCCGGCGAGCCTGTTCCTCCTGCCGGCGAGCCTGTTCCTCCTTATCACGCTGGAGCTGTTCTTCCAACCGGCGAGCCTGTTCCTCCTGCCGGCGAGCCTGTTCCTGCAGCATCATCATCAGAGCTCCAAAGTCTGGTGCTGCAGATGCTGGAGCTGCTGTGGATGGGCCGGGCTCCATGGTCGGCAACTGGCCCTCCAACGTCTGCGGCGTTGCACCTCCAAAACGCATCTGGTCCGTCTCCTGCTGGCGTTGACTTCGGGTACGGATACCCTCCATGTCGTCCTTTGGTAGAATCGGCATAGTTTAAATATCCACTCTTCTGACACCAATTGTTACGAGCTTAGGGTTCGTGACAATTAAAAACAGCCGATAAAATAACCAAAATGACACTTTAATTAATCAACACTAATTACAACTTTAAACTCACTAATTATAAATCACAATTGCACTACTGATCACTTTAATTCACAGTCGAAGTTCGCTCTCGAAGTTGTCGCTTGTATCGCAAATGCAATACTGACTCGGTCGGAGGCTATGCGGGCCTTATATAGGTCGGCAGATAATTCCAGAACCTTCTAGTATAGAAACATCTAGAAAGTTCGAGTACATACCGGTCCGGACCAACCAGACATAGAAAACTCTAGAATGTTCTAGCATCGAAATGTCTAGAAGGATCTTGACTCTACTAGTTCTGCTACTCGATACTAGATGGCGCTAGTAGTAACTTTCATCGTCATGTACCCGGCATTAATTCTGGCGCGTAACAGTAGTTTATGCAACGACCATATAAAAAGGGTTATTAAAACACGTGTATGTGTTTAGGTTTACGTGGGTGGATAATAGCATCACACGAGTGTTTTAATACCTAATTATATGCCGTTGCATACACTATTTTATCTTCACTCATACAGTTGAAATAAAAGAAGTCGAAAAATAGTTTATTCCAATATGGCGGATATTCTTGCGTATTCGAATGACTGCACAGCGCGCTCATCCATAGACAAAGACAAAAGCTGGCTCATTGACTTAAGTCAATGAGCCCGCGCCAAAAATTAAAAAGAAAAAGTGTGCCATAAAAATTATAAAGTTATTTTATGATGCAGTTGTTTTAAAATCGAAGGAAAATGTTGAACTGTAATGTTTTTTTTTTAAATTTTACCTATCCACGAAAAAAAAGTACGTGTTTATGCATTCGTTTTTGAACTCATATTTGGAACATTACGTTGTGAGTGTAGATAAATATTTTTACCTGTATTTAAATCGAATCAAATCAAAAGAAATTTATTCGAATAAGGCTGAATGCCAGCACTTTTTTAACGTCAAAGTTCTAAATAAGACAGTCCCCCAAAAAAACGGTAAAAAATTAAGTTAGCCTTTATAAGAGCTTGGCAACGAAATCCTTGCTAATATTATAAATGCAAAAGTAACTCTACCTGTCTGTTTGTTGCGTATGCTCGCCTCTGCTGAGCCAATTTCATATAGAGATAGATTGGACCTTGCAGAAAGACATAGGATACTTTCATCCCGGGAATACGTACTGACGACGGACAACACACAGCCGAAACTACTGGTCGTAGGAAGCTGTCGTTTGGCATGTAGGTTCCTTGAGGAGTGTAGGGTTTCCACTAAGGGAGAATTTCCCGAAATTCCTACGGAAACGGGATATGCGCGTACGAATTTGGAGGTAGCGGAACAGAGAGTAAAGTCCCACATACCTCCGTTGAAAAGGGAGGATCCTCCGACCGGACGGTTGTTGGTGTCCGGTGGGCAACTGCCCAACAGTTGATACTCGAGTTTTGTATATGTTCTAATCGCACGGTAAATTCTGATATCGCGATTTAGGATTTTGTCACGTTAGTTCGCAGCTGTCGCGATAGATGGCGCTGCGAGTCTCATTTGTTGATTCTGCTTCGTTGATTTTTGTAGCGGTATAAATGATGCTACACGAAGTCGCGGCCAAAAGCGAGTAAATATTATAAAGATGTCATTTTTATCCAGCCTCACCTAGTTCAAAATTACCAAAAATAAACTGACGTGTAAAGTATTATTTTTAACTTATACAGGGTTATTTGTAAAACACCAGCAACCTTTCAGGGGGTGAAAATACTCATCATTATAAACAACTTTTGCTATGAGACCAACCCTGAAAAATCGAAAAAAATATCTGCTATTTCATACATTTTCATCTGGTGACTATTGCATTTTGTATGAAACAGCTGATTTCGTTTTTGATATTTCAGAGTTGGTCCCATAGTAAAAGTTGTTTATAATCATGAGTAATTTCACCCCCTGAAAGGTTGTTGGTGTTTTACAAATAACCCTGTATACAAAATAAATATCATTTATCATTTGAGTCACTTCTTTTGTTTGTAGGAGGTATTCTCTGGAAGTAAAGATCCGATAACTTTTGAACCCGGAAAATAATCACGGTCAGTGGTAATGTACCTATAAGCCAGGAAAGCGACACAGAGAAAGCAAGTGTTTAATAAAAATCGTCATTTATAATGCGCAAAGCAAAGGAGTGGAAATCTCTGCCTGCGTCTGTTTCCGAACGCATACAACTCTAATCTCTTCAAAGTTAGAGTGAACAGGCTTCTTCTGTAAGCTCGCTCCATCGTCGACTTTGTCTCTGTCATCTCTGACCTAGACTAGAGATAAGAGCAAACCAATATCAAATTTAAAAACCGGCCAAGTGCGAGTCGGACTCGCGCACGAAGGGTTCCGTACCATTACCTATAAAAAAACGGCAAAAAAATCACATTTGTTGTATGGGAGCCCTTATTTATTTTATTGTTTTTTAGTAGGTATTTGTTGTTACAGCGGCAACAGAAATACATCATCTGTGAAAATTTCAAGTCTTTCTAGCTATCATGGGTCATAAGATACAGCCTGGTGACAGACAGACTGACAGCGGAGTCTTAGTAATAGGGTCCCGTTTTTAACCTTTGGTTATGGAACCCTAAAAAATAACAAGGTTTGATACCATAGTCAGTCTCAGACTACGGTTTTAGAATAATTCTTGTTATAGCGTAACACAATATGTCTTTATTCCCCAAAAAAGCTCCCTTTGAAGATACCAAGTCAAATAAAAGTTTTTTGTAACATGAGCCCAATTACGAGATTCAGGGACAGACATGTGGGTGTCCTTTTTACCTCCTTTGTGTGATCTTAACACATTTCCAATTTATCTTACATTGCCCTATTACGATTTTCAAAGATAATTTTCATCGAAAAATGTACCACAAGTCGAGACTGGAGTCAGTTCATCAATAAACTTTGACTTTTTTCATGTTGGTGTCAGTTCCCACTTTTTTTTTATTATTGATAGGCACGTGCTTCACCACTATCTCACCTGATGGTAAGCGATGATGATGATGATGTGGTCGAAGATGGAGCAAGCTTGCCTAGAAGTAACCTATTCACTCTTGACTTAAAGACTCCCAGGTTGTAGCTATCAGGAAACAGACTCTGGCAGGGAATTTCACTCCTTAGCTTTACGCGCAATGAATGTGTTCCCAAAACGTTTCGTGCGTGTGGGTGGGATGTCCATCATGTACCGATGGCCCATCGCCGAACTTCCAGTCTAATCGGATGCAGCTGGCCACCATTGTTTTAGTATGGAGCGACTGCCTATCCGACCTCCAGGACCCACCAACTAGGTGGTAACAAGGTACCTTGGCAAGACTGCTGTCAGATTTTCTACTGCAGACTGTCAAAGATCGACAAATGATAGCCGGAACCAACGGCTTAACGTGTTGCAAGGCACAGATATGTCTCGGTATGAAATGCATGGTCACCATCACCACAGATATATTATAGATAGACATAGATAACGTAAGTATCACGATCTATATGAAAACGAAGCGCGCCATTTTTTGACTACCTACTATGACGTCACACACAAGCACTATTAAGTGATGGGAAAATCAATTCGATTCAACGACCGGCCCGCGTGTGGCTGATAACTGACCTAACCACCTAACTGACGTCCGACTAGCGTACACCGATGCAGACAACGCGAAAGTGGCGGCTTACGATTTTTGTACGTAAACTGGGCACCGAATCGGGCACGCGAAGTAGTTGCTCCTGTGTTATCTACAGCGTGTAAGGGACATCGACGCACAAACGAATACCATGGATCCAGGACATGATTCTGGACCCCAACGCGTTGGAATTTGTCGTCGGCTTTTTCCTCATTTTTTTATTTTTTTTCAGGCGTTTTTTTTACTTTAGACTGTTCATAATCGTTATTCTTACCCAACCCAATGTGATTTTTTATAAAAAAATTGTTAAATCACTACTTTCACTAAAAAAAAGCAATGTAAATAAAGCTAGAATTAGGCATCTGCTCAGCTGTTTTGTTGCAAAAGGTCAACGCATCCTGCCTAATAGCAAAACACTAACTAACCCATGTGTGTGTAGCGTCTACATACCGCCTAGAAAAGACTTTTTCATGTGTGGTCTGTAAACCGATCATTAGCGAGATTAATGACTTCTACAATTTGGTTAATGGCATTAAGTGTAGCCTTTTCGTGAAGTTTGCGTTACGATGTCCCTAACACCCTGTATATCTGTGATGGTCACAAATCCACGTACACCTGAAGGATCAACCCTTTTTAAAGATGGGAAATCATTAAATTACATTATCGCTACGGGCGGAGCGGAAGGGACTATGTCCTGGACTAAGCAACTGCAGGAAGTAAGTCGTAAACTGTTTGCTTCTGCGGGCTCCCTGAGGCGTCTTCGCAATTTTCTTCCCATCACCACCAAAATTGCAATAGCACAATCTCTTCTTCTCCCTATTCTGGACTATGCTGATGCCAGCTATCTTGATCTCACCCAAGACCAATTGGACAAGCTTGAGCGACTTCAAAATCTCTGTATCAGGTTTATATTTGGCTTGACCAAGTATGACCATGTTTCTGAATTTCGTACTAAGCTCAAAAGGCTTCCTATTCGCCTTCGCCGGAATGCCAATATACTTTCTTTACTTTATAATGTGCTCTTTAATCCTTCTACTCCTTTTTATCTTAAAGAACGCTTTCTGTTCCTCTGTGACACGCATTCTAGGTCCTTGAGATCATCGGAAAATCTAAAATCAAGTATTCGTATGCATTCTACTTTCTTCTTTGATAAATATTAGTATGTTGTGTGTTGTCTGTTATTGTATTTGTGTATTTTATGTTATTATGTATATTTAGTATTATTTAGAACTTTTGTACACTGACAACCCTAAATCTATCTCCTTTCGTTCAGTCCATCCAAAGGTTGTCTGTAAGAGATTGCCTTGTGCGATAAGACCACCCACTGTACACTTATTGTTATAAATGTTTGTCCTGTTCTTGTGATGAGGTGTACAATAAAGTATAAAATAAATAAATAAGGGAGTGTCAGACTCTTACTGACTAAAACCCATCCGTGTTCCTCCTCTCGTGATCATCCTTGAGGCTGTTATTATTTAGCTACGAACTCCTCTCCATATTGCCAGCAACATGTTTAAAATTGCAAAGTAATATTTGCTCCAATTATTAAAAGTAGGTATACTAATGACAAATTGAGGATAACTCCTGATAACAAAAGTCGACCTGATAATTCAATGTTTACGGAATTTTGATATCACAAAGTATCGTGTTATTTAATGAAAATGAATCATTTTTAATCGAAATAAGTATTTTTTTTTAACGAATGAAATCAATAGTTCTGTCTCTTTAACCAACTTCAAAAATTGGTTATAAATTATATATTTTTTTTGTTTATGTTCGGGCATATAACTCCGTCAATATAGACGGATTTGCAATTTTTTTTTTTATTCAAAAGAGGTTTATTGCGAAATGCTCTTTTTTTTGTAAAAAACTGCTAAATAGAAAAGGGCTGGTTGGAATATTTGGGGGTACCACTAAAAAGTGAAAATGAAAAAAAAAATTGATGGGAAAAGAAAAAGGTATTCCAAGCTTAAAGATGGACAAATGATCTCAAGATTTATTGTAAAGAAAAACTGGTCAAGAAAATCTAACAATAGAGAAGAATGGAAATAGCTTGAGGACGACTTTCTGCCACAAGACACGCTGATGACTTGACTGGTAAAACCGAGATTATGTTAAATTAGTTTGCTGCTATGTACAAAAAACATATTGTTTAGTATCAGCAATATTTTTATTATAATTATTATATCTAGCCCGAACTGTCCCATCATCATCATCATCATCATATCAGCCGAAAGACGTCCACTGCTGGACATAGGCCTCCCCCAAGTGTCGGCACAACAACCGGTCCTGTGCGTCTCGCATCCATCGGTTACCCGCGATCCTCACCAGGCCATCGGTCCACCTTGTGGGAGGCCTTCCAACGCTGCGTCTTCCGGTACGCGGTCGCCACTCCAGAACTTTTCGGCCCCATCGACCGTCTGTTCTGCGAGCAATGTGCCCTGCCCACTGCCACTTCAATTTGGCGATCCTTCGGGCTATGTCGGTAAACTTGGTTCGAACTGTCCCACTGCTGGGCAAAAGTCTCCCTCCATTCTTTCCACCGCTCCCGGTTGTGTACCTCTTCTTGCCAATTCCCAAGGAAGACATCCAAGTCATCCCACCATCTCACTCGTGGTCTGCCGCGGCCCCGTCTCGCGATTTCAGGGCACCAATTTTGTGTTTTGTGGGCCCACCGCTCGATGGGCATGCGGCAGACATGACATGTCCAGCCCAGTCTCATTTAAGCAGGGCCAGCCTTCTGAGCCACGTCAACGATCTGTTTTGGTTCAGCTCTAACGTGATCAGCAATATAGCTTAATAATATCGCCAGCAAAAGACTTTTGAGGGAAGTCAGAAACTATGAAATACCACCTAGTACGTTCCTAACACACTTTTAACGCTTTTTGTTTTTGTTACGGGAAATCATCAAATGACTCCTGCTCTGGGCGGAACGGAAGGGAGTGTCAGACTCCTACTGACTAACTCACCCGTGTTCCTTCAAATGCCCTTTGCGGTCCAGGGCTGCGGTAACTCTTTCGACAATTCCGCAACCCAGGCAGATTCTTCTAACCCTGGCACATCACTTGACATATTTGGGCAAAATATTCACTTGTGCAATCGAAAACCATAAGGTAACTAGCTGTCCCCCGCGGCATCGCTCCCGTCAGCTGGCTACCTACGTACCTATCCTACACCTACCCTACACCTTCTGGTTCTAAGCTACCTCCCCACCAATTTTCAGCCAAATCGGTTCAGCCGTTCTTGAGTTATAAAATTACAACGAAAAGTGGCATTGATTTTTATATATAAGTCGCAGCTAACTAGCTGAATCCGCCGTTTCATTAAAAGTCTAGCCTTTTCATTGAACTGTGCCGTTTTATCAGCGACATAAGGGGCATGGGCAAGTGATTAAACGATATTGAACAAAAGATGTCACATAGGTCGCTGAAAAATCGGTACATTTAAATGAAAAGGTTAGGCAGCCAATTAAATGGCTGATTTAACCAGTCGGCTGCGACACATATACATATAGATAGGTAGGTCTATTTTGTATGGCACAATTGACAAATACGCCAAGTCACACACCAGCATTTTAGTGGTTCTGCGCGATACAGACAGACTTCAAATATATCACACCGACATACCGGTGCGGGTCCGTTGTCAAACTGCAACATCCTACATATAATATACCTTGCCATAGTAATATTAGAGTTTTAAAACGCGTGAATCGGGTGGCAAAACGGTGTGCCAGCGGCGCTTGACCGGTGTCAGCATTGCTTAATCGCACAGACAACATAACAAAGAAGTTTAAGAAAGTCTGTATCGTGTGGACCCACCATTAGGCTTCGTGTACGTTCAAACATCTGGTTAATGGTTATACACTCACGCCAGTAGATATTAGCACCTGACCTTTCTGAAGGACATCAGTAAGAAGGTCACCAGGGGGCCTACCACAACCTCTTAAAACAATATTACTTTAATATTACTTTGCGTTCCGCTCTGTTGGATTTTCAACGCTCGGATCAGCGCCGAGAGTTGAAAATGCAACAACAGAAATTACAAAGTAATATTAAAATAATATTGTTTTAAGAGGTTGTGGTAGGCCCCCTGATGTACTTTTAGAACGTGACCTCGGATTTCCACGACAATTCCAAGAAAATTATATTTTAATGTGCCCGAGGGTACCTTTTTACCATCGGCAAGTTCTCAGGAAATATGGAGATGCGCTTCCAATGTTGTTATGAATTGTTTATTTATATTATATTGTTATAATTATTTATAATGGTTTATACAATAATATGTTTAGGTTTTAATTTTTTGTTTTACTATGTACATGTAGGTACATAACTAACTTAACTATTTATATCTACTAAATCTAACAATATACAAACTACACTAATAATTGCGAAATTATGTACAAACTTGTAAAAACCAAAATAAATCAAGGGCATCAATTTTTTTTTTATTTCACGTTACCTACGAGTACTTTTAAGGGGGCCACCTCTTATAATTTAATTTTTAGTATTAATTGTTGTTTAAGTGGCAACCGTTTTACCCAGTTAATGGGGTGTGGATGTCAGCAATCGGCTCTACGTAAAATACATATTCAGCTGAATCCGGGTTAAGATGAAGCCGAACCCCATATAGTTGGGAAAAATTAGGCAGATGATGTTGTTATAGCGGCAATAAAAATACACACCCTGTGAAATAAAATAAAATGAAATAAAAAAATAAACTAAACTCCTCACAATCTAAGAAGCCCGATTTGACAGCTGAGTAGAGAGGGATAGAAGATCGCTTTACCACTAAGGGCCTGTGCACACCACGTTTTTTAAACGCGTCGTTGACGCGCGTTTTAGAAACGTGCGTCGCGCGTCGTCGGCGCGCTTTTATCTAAGGGCCTATATCTCTGTAGGATAGAAACGCGGCGTCGACGCGCGTCAACGGCGCGTTTCAAAAACGTGGTGTGCACAGACTCCTACAGAGCTCTACAGGCTGCGTCAGACTCGCGTGCGTATCGCGTCAGTATCGCTACAAACGCGCGGCAACGGCGCTTTTAAAAAACGTGGTGTGCACAGGCCCTAAGTGCGAAAGAGATTTATTTCATGTCTCTTTCATACTCACTAGAAAAGCAATGTTTTATCCTGCTGTCAAATCGGGCTTCTTAGATTATGAGGAATTTAGTACCCAAAAAATCGAATAAAAGATGTTTCAACAAAACGGTAACCGAGCTCCTAAACTATAGACGCACTAACCGACACGATACTGTGTGCGTGACATTTATCTCAAACAGTCAGATAATTCCATTGGTTATAAAAATAGAACACCTCAGTTATTATATGGCAGGATGGCAGGAAGTGATCAAACAAACATCACGCTTGTTTTTACTGAAGGGTAAGCAGCAAAGTGTGTCACGCACGGTCGTCACGACAGGACCATTTCTACCCCGATAAAAAAAGACCGTTATTATGAATATCTAGTATGGTGTCAAGACCGGCAAAAAGTTGAGGATAACAATGTTTTTTCCTGCATTCCTAACGAATAATTGATAACATTATTTCCCTAACAGAAAAAAATCTATCTTTTGATAAAAGTTTAAAACTCATGTTAAAATGATACCAAAGTCATTTGGAGATCTTTGGCAGTCGTTACGGATTGTCAGAAACCGAAAATCTGACACCAGTCTTGCCAAGAAGTACCGTGTTACCCAGTTAATAGGTTGTGGAGATCTGGTAGGCAGCCGCTCCACGTAAAATACTGGTATTCAGCTGAATCCGGTTTGACTGGTAGCCGACCCCAATATAGTTGGGAAAAGGCTAGGCAAATGATGAAAATAGTATTTCTTTCCAAATTTAAAACCTGCCTGAACTTCTTCCAACTAAGTTAAGGTCGGCTTCTTACAGGCCACCGTGGGCGCGGGCCTGCGGACGGCGAGCGTTGGTTGGCTAGGGCCAGAGCCTGCCAGGGTTGCGAAATTTGTTTGAAAGAGTCACCGCGGCCCTGGAACGCAAAGGGCATTAGGAGGAACAGGGAGTGAGTTTTAGTCAGTAAGAGTCTGACACTCCCGTCTGCTCGCCCGGAGCGGAAGGAGTCATTAGATGATTTCCGAAGCTTATAAAGGGTTGATCCTTCAGATTTGCAGAGGTCTATACGTGGATATGTGACCATCACAGATATACATAGGTAGACGTAAATAACGCACGAGAAAAAAAGTCAAAGAATCTCCAACCAGTACAAACATAGAGACAATATCAATATTATCCAATGACTAAGGCTGTGAACTGGTAAGGATGTACCAATCATCAGTTCTTATCACTGCTATCGATAACAATCAATTGACACCGCTTGTCAGAGTATCAGTGACTCTTAGCCACAATTGACAACATTGATAACTACGTTAAGCCAAAGAAAGAATTTAAAAAAATGCGAGTCGGACTCGATTTTTTTGAAGTGAAAACCTAATTTCTTTAGCAGCGTTGTGCACTTTTTGGGATGGGTAAAAAATATTAAACTCGCGTCAGGACACGTGGCCTGATCGAAAATTCGTAAGACGTGTAATATAAATTGTCATGTTTGTGTACGATAGCACAATAAATGAATATTGTATTTAACCACATACATGATAGTACTTTTGTACTGATAAATAAAGCAATTCGTGCCAAATTATTCCCTTACCATTCCAAAATATTCAAAAATGTACAACGTTTACGTTCAAGTTTTCATTTCTGCCGGCACTCCCGGAGTGCAATCCGTTGTTTTTTTCTACTATGTTTCTTTTAAATCATAGACAGCATATGGTTTCCCTGTAATCTCTAGGTGAAGAGTAAGACCCAGATATTATTTGTATTTTCTGTAAAAACGGTCCCAATGGGCCTCATCAGAAGGCTTAAAGTTACCCAAAGGGCAATGTTCCGAGCTTCCTTGCGTGATCGAATCAGAAATGATGATATCCGCATGAGAACCAAGGTAACCGACGATATTGCTTCCACTGGCATCCGAGAGAATGTGAGATCTTGGTCTATTGAAAAGACCAGGGTGAAATATCAGCTGTGTTAGCTTTTTATTTTCTGGCTTAATTGGGGTAGTGGGCTGGTTTATAGGTTCCATATTCACATGAGTCCCCACTAGCATGGAATGAATAAAAACTTCGTACACAGGGTGACCAGAGCGGGAGGAGTCATTTGATAATTTTCATCAAAAAAGGGGCCCATGTTCAGCACTTGAATTCATGACCAACAGAACAAGAGGCAATAAATTGCCAATTTGTCCTACAAGGCTAATAATGGGTTATCTATCAGCCTTATGTTCAGCTGTTTACTGATAATGATAACATATAGATAATTCTATGGTAAATGAAAATGTCCACTTGAACGCTTGTCGGTAGCAGCACTATGAACATAATATGGCCTAGCGCAATACCGAGCTTCAATAGAACAAGAGGCCAGTTTTATTGGTTCTGATACCATTCGTACGACCTGCAGTAACCAGTAATTGTCCTAATGTAGGTCAAGGGTTCCCATACAGGGAAGGCAGTGGCATTGACCAACACGTTTAAGTGGCCTGCAGATGAAGAATTGTTCATGCAAACGTCATCTGCCTAGCCGTTTCCCAACTATATTGGGGTCGGCTTCCAGTCAAATCGAATTCAAATGAATAAGGGCCGTTCAAGTATTACGTAAGCAGGATTGTAGTCATTTTAAACCCCCCCTCCCCTTTGTTAGCGATAGTAAGCAAAATTTCTACCTCCCCCTCCTATGCTTAAACATTGGTCAAAGCGCCGAAGGTACTTCCTGACCCTACTTCGATTTTTTCTACTTAACTAGATCACCGCATTAGAGCCAGTTAGCAACACTAAACTATTTTGCCCAATCTCTATAATAATGATATAGGAATTTAGGAAATAGGAAGTGAAGGAGTGGAACAAGGTAATTAGGGAAATAAATGTTGCTGGCGTAATAACCATTCAGACCGTCCACTCACCCATGTCATCAAAAATAAGCAAAGCAAAGACCCCCCCACCCCCCTTTGGTGCTTACGTAATACTTGAACGGTCCCATATCAGTATTTTACGTGTAGCGGCTGCCTACCAGACCTCTACAACCCATTAACTGGGTAACATAGTACTTCTTGGCAAGATTGGAGTCAGATTTTTTTGATGCTTCTGACAATCCTTAACGACTGCCAAAGATCTCCATAATAATGACAGCCGGGTCAAACGCCTTATTTTCCGAGGCCCGGAGGAGTCTCGGTATGTTAAGATGGTCAATGAGTTAATTATAAATTCTCTAAATTAAAGGGGACATAAAAGGAACGTATTTTTTCAGAGCTTTTTTGCTTTCAGTTTCTGTTAATAATTTAAATACATTAGAGCATCAAGCCGAAACAAACCAAGGCTTCGCAATATTGCAATTGCACATTTTTTGATAGTTGCAAATCATAGGGGGCATTTACGTTGACCTATAATCATGTTTTTTTTTCCAGTTAATGGTAGGTTACCGACATAGCCCGAAGGATCGCCAAATTAAAGTGGCAGTGGGCAGGGCACATTGCTCGCAGAACAGATGGACGATGGGGCCGAAAAGTTTTGGAGTGGCGACCGCGTACCGGAAGACGCAGCGTTGGAAGGCCTCCCACAAGGTGGACCGATGGCCTGGTGAGGGTCGCGGGTAACCGATGGATGCGAGACGCACAGGACCGGTTGTTGTGGCGACACTCGGGGGAGGCCTATGTCCAGCAGTGGACGTCTTTCGGCTGATATGATGATGATGATGATGATGGTACGGAACCCCTGGGTGCCAGTACGACTCGCTCTTGGCCAGTAGGATTTTCCACTGAAAAAATCTAATTAGTACGTCGGATAGATTTCCAAAAAATATTGGACAATTAGTACTTATTTTTTCTTTTTCAATTAAACAAAAACTGACGAAGTTACAGTGCGTTGAAAAGTCGCGTGACGTCACTACGATAGTACAGTTTTTACCAGCAACATGACGTCACCAGCCCCCTCTCTTGAACTTTGATGCGCTTTATCTTTATAATTTTTTATCGATTTGAAATGGCAAAAAATACCGTGTCCAATATTTTTTGAACAAAAAAATACTTATTACAATTACTCATGACTTAATATTTTTTATTTTATTTTGTTTTTTTTTATTGTTTTTTTTTACTGACTGCGTGTATTTTTTTTTCTTAATAATGGATAAATATTTTATGACATCGTGTGTAATGTTTTAGTATTTTTTTTCTAAATTTAATAATTTTTATAAATATTTTAAGACATTTAATAGAATATAACATCTGACATATTTTATGACAATTTGTAAACATTTTATTTTATGACATTTCTTGGTATTTTATTTCATGACATTCTTGGTATTTTATTTTATGACATTTGGTATTTTATTTGTGACATTTTGTTTTGATGAAAGCATGCTTAGATTCTGTACGCCATTTTTGCACGCCTAAATTAGAGGCAGAATAAGAGAAGCTTATACTTATGATTGAGAACTTAATGTAACTTACTAGCACTTCGCCCGCGACTTCGTCCGCTTGGATTTAGTAGGTACTCCACAAACTTCAACGCCCCTATACCCCCGTATAAAGGTTAGTTTTGGAAAATTAAGCACAACGTTTTCATTAATTACTTAGCCATTTATATTTATTCTATGGTCTCAGGAGGTCCTAACCAATGTACCATTTAATTAGCGAATGCGACTGTCGAAATGCCAAAATGTAATAGTAATAGTAAAATGTAGGAATTTGGTCACGTGACATTTCGATAGCATCTGTCAAACCTATACATTTTTGACGTATTGACAATCGCGTACGCCACGCCACTGTTGACAGAATCTCACTTGTCTCGAGCCCAGGTTCAGCGCAACTGTTCACCCCGGCCCCGTTCAACCCGTCAGGGTTTGATTATGCAAAAATTGTTAGGTACATCTGTTTCAATTATCCCGCTTTTAGTTTGTTCATGATAGCATTCCGACATAAATTGAAGCAAGCAATTATGCCTTCACCTAAAAACTTAATCACCCCTGCTTCACTCTTTAATATTAGTATAAGATCCCGATATAGAACGACCTTCACCGAGATGCTTATTTAATGAAACGTATTTTATATTTAATTTAATATGTCAATAAATATAATCCATATGGGATGCCTAGCAAATTTCAGTCCAGAGTATGTTTAATTAATAATTAAAAAAACATATTTTTTTAAACATTTCACCGGTATGATTATTAGATAAATTCTATACCAATCGAAAGTATGAAGCCCATAGAATGTGCAAACGTTAGGTTGCCTATTCTTTTCCGGTCACAACTATCGGGTTGCCAGGTATAAACAGGTAAATCTGTACTAGAATTTTGCAACGGTCTGTTTATTGAATGAAATTTAAATGAAATTAAAGATTATTTTATTCTGAACACGGTGGTATAGGGTTGCCTGCGAAAAATCAGTCCAGGATTGCGGTTGTCGAATTTTAAAAATTATACAAAATTTTCTGGACCTCAACAAACTAGACCAAAAAATTTTTTGCAAAGCCTTAAAAATTATCGCTTTAAAGAGGCTCTGGTGCTGTTTCTGGCTGATTATTGGGAAAATGACCATTTGGTAACAATAATCCAAAACAAAAAAATCTTTTTAACCGTCGACCATCACTGCTACTCTTATCAAGTTCAGGAAAATTCCGTAAAAAAAACTGAAGAAACTAATTATGAATGTCATCACGAAGAGGCAGATACAAGGATTATTTTTCATGCTTCTAAAGCGGAACCAGGCTCAAGGATTTTAATTAAAGCCTCTGATACTGACGTTTTGATAATTTTGTTAGGAAATATGCACAAACTTATCGAATCAGAAATTTGGCTTGCCTGTTCAGCAACTAGAAAGACTAATAATCAAACTGTTGATTGCATTAATTGCACCGATTTAGCGTTGAAGTTGGGAATTAAATTATGCCAAAGTCTTCCCGCCTTCCATGTATTTACAGGTTGCGATTACACGGCAGCCTTTTACAACAAAGGGAAAGTAAAACCTTTTCAGCAATTTTCGAAAAATGAAAAATATCAAACAGTTTTTGCATCATTAACAGATGCTGCTGATATTTTCATTGATGAAAAAATGAAGACCGTTCAAGAATTTACGGCTAGTATGTACGGTATCAGGAACTGCACCAGTGTGAATGATGCGAGACATCGTATTTTTATGAAAAATTACTCTGCAAAAGAAGACAGCGAGCACTTTTTAAAAAAAATAAAAGGCTTCGACTCCAACTCCATACCACCATGCTGGATATCATTAACTCAGAAAATTTTACGAACTATTTTCGTAAATTCCATGTGGCTTAATGCAACGGATCCTATATGCTTGAAACTTGAGCCTGAGAACTGCGGATGGTTCTTAGATGAATATTTAAAACCAGTAGGATTCATTGGGGATCATACACCTTTAAAGATAGAAGACATTGTCGAAAAAAGTGAAACAGAGAGTGATGACGAAGAAGATTCAGAAGTTGAAGATCGTAGTTTTATGTCCGATGACTCGGATTCTGAATAATTTAAAAAAAATGTATTTTAATTTTTTTACAATAAATAGAAGTAATTTTTTAACTGTTGTTTTTTTTTATTTTGTCTTCTTATAATAAAAATTAAATTTGCAAGATTTGATTTAAAAAATTCACTTTTATGGGTTTTGAATTTTTTCCAATAGTTTCAATTGATTTCAATTTCTCTGTTTACATTTATAGATTTATAATTTGCATGTAGTAATTTTTTTAATTTATTTTCAATCAATATTTTTAATCAGGGTAGTATTATATATGTATCACTATAACCTTCTTTTTTACTAAAGATGTATATATACTTTAATGTCACATAAAAAATATAAGTGGGCGGACTTTAAACAGCTGCTATGCTGTGTCCTCTTCTATCGCATGGGATGGTCGGTTGGGACCTCTCAGTCGCACACATTCACTCGGAGCAATATTTTACTTTTTAAAATTCGACAACCGCAATTCTGGACTGATTTTTCGCAGGCAACCCTATACCACCGTGTTCAGAATAAAATAATCTTGAATTTCATTTAAATTTCATTCAATAAACAGACCGTTGCAAAATGCTAGTACAGATTTACCTGTTTATACCTGGCAACCCGATAGTTGTGACCGGAAAAGAATAGGCAACCTAACATTTGCATATTCTATGGGCTTCATACTTTCGATTGGTATAGAATTTATCTAATAATCATACCGGTGAAATGTTTAAAAAAATGTTTTTTTTTAATTATTAATTAAACATACTCTGGACTGAAATTTGCTAGGCAACCCATATGGATTATATTTATTGACATATTAAATTAAATATAAAATACGTTTCATTAAATAAGCATCTCGGTGAAGGTAGTTCTATACCGGGATCTTAGACTATATGTATGTAGTTTATTTTCGAAAAATCCAAACATTTGTTATTCTTATTGTTTTATCGAAAACATGCCGTGGTGTTTCAACTTCGTCGGACCAAGCATTGATACGATTCTCCCCAGTTCGCTCAAGCCGCGACATTTTTCTTACTCCGAGCATGTTTATTACCGTCGTAACTTTTGAATGAAAGGTCCGATTTGAATAATTTAAAGTGTAATTTACACGGGCATAATCAACTTTAATTATCAAACCATTTATATGGATAAGGGTTAATATCATGACACTAAAATCACCATTTTTTATTTCACCATGGGATTTGCTTGAATAATATGAACAAAAAGCGGTCATGGTGACTTATCCATAATAGTTAGACATATGGTATCGCGGACTTTTTTGTAGATATTGATGACCTCTATAAAACTGTAGTACATCACTTTGCTCTATTGTCAATAGATTCCGCAGCGTACGCGATATAAGGATTTTTTCACACACCTTGGGTCACATTATCGAAGTTTTCATATGGATCCCAAACTTTTTTGAAAATATTCTATAGCCTATGTCCATCATCGATAATGTAGGATTCTACTGGTGAAAGAATTTTTCAAATCGGTCCAGTAGTTTCGGAGCCTATTCATTTCAAACAAACAAACAAAAAAAAAAATCTTTCCTCTTTATAATATTAGTGTAGATTTGCGCAAATAAATAATTTTTGATTTTGATTTTGATTTTGAAAATCTATTATCAAATTTTTTTTTTACTTTGTAGAATAACCCCTGTTCCTATGTTATTTAAAACTAGGTTTTTACGTTATCCAACTTAGGAAACCGCTTGATAACATAAGGAAAGAGATTACTACAGCAAGAGCATCTTTCTATATATCTTAAATTATTCTTACATGATCCATCATATGTTTGGTAGACGTGCGATATCTCACGTTATCAGAATATATTCTTTTATCGCACTTGTAGGTAACCTACTTAGAAATGATGCGTCAAGTTAAAGAATTTAACGTGTTTTATAATAAACGCTTTTGCCTGCGACTTCGTACGCGCATAACCCGTTTTTTCTTGTTCCCTACGAATGTCCCGTTCCAGTATAGCCTGTAGCCTTCCTCTTGAATGTGGCTATCATAATACAAATAGAATTTTCCAAATCCGACTGTTTTTTAGGGTTCCGTTTTAGAGGTCCCACATACCTCCGTTGAAAAGGGAGGATCCTCCGACCAGACGGTTGTTAATGTCTGGTGGGCAACTGCCCAACAGTTGATATTCGGGCTTTGCATATGTTCTAATCGCACGATAAACTCTGATATTGCGATTTAGGATTTTGTCAAGTTAGTTCGCAGCTGTTGAGATAGATGGCGCTGCGAGTCTCATTTGTTGATTCTACTACGTTGATTTTTTTTTTTGTGGCGTTGTTAATGTCGCCTACACCGTACAAAAAGGGTTAAACGGGACCCTATTACTAAGGCTCCGCTGTCCGTCCGTCAGTCACCAGGCTGTATCTCATGACCGTGATAGCTAGACAGTTGAAAATTTCGCAGATGATTTATTTCTGTTGCCGCTATAACAACAAATACTAAAATCAGAATAAAATAAATATTTAATTGGGGCTCCCATACAACAAACGTATTATTTGTAGTTTTTTTATAAATAATGGTACGGAACCCTTCGTGCGCGAGTCCGACTCGCACTTGGTCGGTTTTTTAATCATCTACCCTATTTCACACAACAGCGTATGGTAATAATTTTATTGGTAAAAAGCCTAATAAATAATTCGTCTGTCAAATTCTCAACCTTGATGATTCCAGACTGGCTAGCGTGCCTGAAGGCCTTTCAAAGTTTAGTGTTCAATTGGTCTGGCTGGCGACCTAGGTCATAACCTTATAATAATAATAATAAATAAATTGTTTATTGGACCAAAAATGTTGTACAATCAAACACTTACGAACAACTATTATGCAGTAGGAACAAAAACATATAGAGAGTAACAATTGTGTCAGTAGTATTTGTATTGAATTCTGGTACCCAAGGAAAGATTTAACTTGTGTTATGGGTACCAGGATTCTCACGCTAGTTTATTACATAAATAGTTACATCAGAAGGTCAAAAGTTGAACTAGTGATAATTTTAGAAAAAGCCCTTTTATGTGTGTGAGTGTTGTGAATGAGGAGTTGTGTCTAAGTGAGGTTTGATCATAAGAGTGATATTTGTTAAGCTGGTTTCTTTAAGTACAGCTGTATTTGGTCACAAATAAAAATGAAGCAGTTGATACTCAATTACATTCGTACATGATACTGCCGGTCGATTCTGTAAACATTTATTTATTTATTTATTCACCTTACATCTATCCTTACAGGGTTTTTCCCCAATGCGATAAATGCGCTTATCCTAACTTATACTAACATCTATAACTAATTATATATAATGCATTCCTTGTGAATTCACCCAGAGTACAACAAAATAGGTCCGTCTCATTAGCAATCAGGTTGAGCGTGCGAAGTGAAGGCTTGGATGAAGTGATCACGAAATGAGGTGTCATTCCATCTTGATAACATGGATTGACAGCTCAATTCGTGATCACTTCACCCGAGCGTTCACTTCGACATGTTTATAGAATCTGCTGGTTTTCAGCCGAATCCGGTTTGACTGGAAGCCGACCCCAATAAAGTTGGGAAAAGGCTAGGCAGATGATGAGTTGATACTCGATTATTTTGTGAGAAGAAACACCAAAACAAACTCAGAGGTCAAAGTCTCTTTTAAAATTCATACAATCCATTCTGGTCAAAACATACGAGAACCAAGTAGGTTAATGTCTGAGGTGGTCCTTTAAGGAAAGCAACACAGATTAAAGTGGCAGGTCGAAAGTGCTTTGGAGGTAGCGGAACAGAGAGTCCCACATACTTCCATTGAAAAGGGAGGATCCTCCGACCGGACGGTTGTTTGTGTCCGGTGGGCAACTACCCAACAGTTGATATTCGGACTTTGCATATTTTATGTTCTATCTAATCGCACGGTAAACTCTGATATCGCGATTTAGGATTTTGTCCAGTTAATTCGCAGATGTCGAGATAGATGGCGCTGTGAGTATCATTTGTTGATTCTGCTACGTTGATTTTTTATGGCGGTATTAATGTCGCCTACAGTGCAAGCATTTGTCTGTATATATGTAATATATCGTATAGCTCAACTTTGAACTTTAGAGAGATTGCTTGCGTCCATCGTCGACCACATCATCGCTTACCATCACGTGTGATAATGGCCAAATGCGAAACCGAATTTCGAACCGAATAGGCCAAATAGTAGGCTTAGGAAATGATGGGATGGATTATGTGAAAGATTATATCGTAGAGGTACAGGATGTGAAGTCCCTGCCAGGGTTGCGGAATTTGTTCAAAAGAGTCACCGCGGCCCTGAAACGCAAAGGGCATTTGGAGGAACACGGATGGGTTTTAGTCAGTAAGAGTCTGACACTCCCTCCCGCTCCGCCCAGAACGGAAGGAGTCATTTGATGATGTCCCATCCATAAAAAAAACAGACCAAGTGCGAGTCGGACTCGCGCACGAAGGGTTCCGTACCATTATCTATAAAAAACGGCAAAAAACAACGTTTATTGTATGGGAGCCCCCTTAAATATAATTTTTATTCTGTTGTTTTTGTATTTGTTGTTATAGCAGCAACAGAAATACATCATCTGTGAAAATTGCAACTGTCTAACTATCACGGTTCATGAGATACAGCCTGGTGACAGACAGACGGACAGCAAAGTCTTAGTAATAGGGTGTAGGGTCCACCCCTACCACTTAGTTTATTTACGTTTAACATACATATAACACACCATAATTATCACAAACATAAACACAGCCACGTTATTATTATCATGTACGTTTATTGATAACACTACTCAATACATTCACGGCATTTATAATGTTTACATTATGATGTCGGATGGTGCCGGCGCCCTGTTCACGCGCACGTCAAGTTAGCGTGATGGTTGTGACGTAGTCGCATGCGCCGGCCGGCCGTAGCGAGCTTTCACTTTGTAGGTCAGTCGGTCATAGGCCTCGCCGCTAATCAGCTACTACCGCGCTTGATTTATTTGGCAATGGAATAGTATATCGAGTTATTTTAATTGTTTACGTGTCCATCGTGCTGTGTCGTCTTTTGTGTGTGAACATTGTCCGTACTCCTTCTAAGTGTTATTATTTGTGTTGTGCGAGGATATTAAAACAGTAAGTGTAATTTTTAAGTGACTTTTATTACTGTGTACCCTCACTTACTGCACACACATAACTATACTGGTGACCCCGAAAAGAACAGACATGAGTGACAGTGAATCAGAGCACACCGCGTCGTCGCAGCCCGCCGATCATATTGCGCACCGTGCGCGCAGGGCCAAGCGCTTATCGGGTCCGAAGGTCGAGCCGGCCGAGGTATGCCGCGTCGCTTTGCGCCTACCGCCGTTTTGGCCCGAAGAGCCCGATATTTGGTTCGCGCAAATTGAGGCGCAGTTTGAGAACGCTGGGGTGACGAATGACGTCACAAAATATAATTATGTCGTTGGACACCTCGACCCCCAGTTCTCCAAAGAGGTGAAGGACATAATTATGTCCCCTCCCGCCACCAATCGCTACGAGAAGCTGAAGACGGAGCTAGTGAGGAGACTCTCAGCCTCCCAGGAACGGAAGGTGAAGCAGCTGCTGATGCACGAGGAGCTGGGTGACCGGAAGCCGTCACAATTTCTGCGCCACCTGCAGGGGTTAGCAGGACCAACCGTGCCCGAGGACTTTGTGCGCACCATCTGGTGTAGCCGACTCCCCACCAACATCCAGCCCCTCCTGGCATCGCAGCCCCACAGTACCCTGGAAGTGCTGGCTGACCTGGCTGACCGCGTCCAGGACATCGTAGCGCCGGCAAGCCACGTCGCAGCAACGTCGGCAGCAGGACCCTCCGTTAGCGAGATGGCAGCAGAGATCGCCGAGCTGAAACGGGCGATGAAGGACCTGACGCTGCAGCTGCGTGACAGCCGATCGCGGAACCGCTCCCACAGCCGTGGTCGAGAGGCGCGACGGCATTCACGCCACCGTTCATCGACCCGCTCGGACTCGAGCTACCGGCAGCATCCTGTGTGCTGGTACCACTCGATGCACAGGGAGAAGGCGAAGCGCTGCATCAAGCCCTGCGACTTTAAGCAGGGAAACGCCGCGGGCAGTCGGTGATGGCGACAGACGATTGCCCTCACTCGACTGGTCGCCTGTTCGTCACGGACCGGAGTACCAAGACGCAGTTCCTGGTCGACACAGGTAGCGACCTCTGCGTCTACCCCCGTCGTCTATTAAGTGACCGTCGCGTGTGTAACAATTACCAACTTGTGGCCGCGAATGGGACGCCTATTAAGACATATGGTTACGTAGATTTAAGCTTAAATTTAGGACTCCGTAGAGACTTTAAGTGGCGTTTTGTGGTAGCCGAGGTAACAAAACCTATTATCGGCGTAGATTTTTTAAGTTTTTACTCGCTAGTCGTTGACTGTCGTAATCAACGACTAGTCGACAGTAACACCAACGTTTATTCAATAGCCTCGAATCACTCAGACTCATCTTTATTTTCTGTAAAAATTTCTTCTGGTGATTCGAGGTACCACAAAATTTTAGACGGGTTCCCCGACATCACCCGACCCGCCGGTACACTACGCACTACACCACACAACACCGTACACCACATCCGCACGACCCCAGGCCCTCCAGTCTCATCACCATTTCGGCGACTAGCGCCAGACAAATTAAAAATTGCTCAGCAGGAGTTCCAGCTGATGTTGGCCAATGGAACTGCCAGACCGTCGGAGAGCCCATGGGCATCACCACTGCACCTCGCCCCAAAAAAGGACAACGGATGGCGACCCTGTGGTGATTACCGAATGCTCAACGCCCGGACCGTCCCCGACAGGTACCCGATTAGGCACATCCATGACTTTGCCCACAGCATTTCAGGCTGCCGTGTTTTCAGCACTATAGATCTCGTTAAAGCCTACAATCAGATACCTGTCAGTCCGGACGACATTCCTAAGACGGCAATCACCACACCGTTCGGCCTGTACGAATTTCCGTACATGACGTTCGGGCTGCGTAACGCAGGCCAAACGTTCCAACGTTTTGTGGACGAGATGACCAGAGGTTTGGACTTTTGTTACAGCTACTTGGATGACTTCTTAATTTTCTCAAGGTCACAGGCAGAGCATGAGGAACACCTCCGCATTATCTTCGGCAGGATGAAGGATTACGGCATGCTGGTCAACACGTCCAAGTGTGTTTTCGGTGTCCCGGAGGTGACCTTCTTAGGATATCACATCTCCGAGAAAGGCACCAAACCGCTTGACTCAAAGGTCGATGCCATCAAGAACTTCCCACCGCCTAAAGACGTCCGTCAGCTGCGCCGATTCCTGGGTATGATTAATTTTTACAGGCGTTTCATACCCCACGCAGCTCAGATCCAGGCACCGCTTCACAACCTCTTGATTGGCAACGTAAAGGGCTCGCAGCCCATATGTCTTGCGGAGAATACTTTGCAAGCATTTGAGGACTGCAAGGCAAGCTTAGCTAACGCTGCTCTATTAGCTCACCCCGATTGCAATGCCAATCTCGCATTAGTTACTGATGCGTCGGATACCGCAATCGGCGCGGTGTTACAGCAGCTTAGCGATGATGGCTGGCAGCCATTAGCTTTCTTTTCTAGGAAACTCAGCCCTTCGCAAACGAAGTATTCTCCCTATGACAGGGAACTGCTGGCCATTTACGAGGCCATTAAATACTTCCGCCACATGCTCGAGGCCAGACACTTCGTAGTCTACACGGACCACAAGCCGATCAGTTTCGCATTCCACGAGAGGAAGAAAAACTGCTCGCCCAGGCAATTCCGGTACCTAGACTACATTGCCCAGTTCACCACCGATATAAGGCACATTTCCGGCAAAGACAATGTCGTAGCCGATCCCTTATCTCGCGTGGAAGCGCTCAACGTACCGGTCAGCTACGAAACTCTCGCGGAATCGCAAACTTCGGATCCAGAGCTGTCTAAGCTACTCCAGGAAGGATCTTCATTGGATTTGGAGAAGGTGCAGGTCCCAGGGGAGCGTACATCTGTGTACTGTGACGTCAGTACAACGCCTCCCAGACCATTTGTGCCCGTAATGCTACGAAAGCAAGTATTCGACAGCATGCACTCTCTCAGCCACCCTGGTGTCTCAGCGTCTGCCAAATTAATCGCAGAGCGCTTCGTTTGGCCAGGCATTAGAAGGGACTGCAGGGAGTGGGCACGAGCTTGTCTCGAGTGCCAGCGGGCCAAAGTGAGCCGACACGTTTCTGCGCCATTAGGGTCGTATCACCTCCCACGCGCAAGGTTCACCACTGTCCACATCGACCTTGTGGGCCCGCTCTCAATTTCGCAAGGCTTTAGGTACTGTTTGACGGCAGTCGACCGTTTTACCAGGTGGCCAGAGGTCATACCTATTGTCGACATTACTGCCGAGACAGTAGCTAAAGCGCTGCTATCCGGATGGATTGCCCGGTTTGGCTGCCCCGCAGACATTGTCACGGACAGGGGTCGTCAGTTTGAGTCGGCCCTGTTCGAACAATTGTCCAAATTGGCTGGTTTTCAGCACAAGCGGACAACGGCATACCACCCGGCATGTAATGGCATGGTGGAGCGATTTCACCGGCAACTCAAGGCGTCCATCACGTGCCATGCAAATGACAAGTGGACAGAGTCCTTGCCGTGGGTATTGCTTGGTATAAGGAGCGCATTCAAGAAGGATGTCCAAGCGTCTTCAGCCGAACTTGTATACGGCGAACCGCTAAGGCTCCCAGGTGAATTTTTTACACCCAGTGACGAAGGAACGACCGACGTCACAGATTTCACTGCGCGCATTCGCAAGTTCGCTCAAAACCTGCAACCAACTCCAGCATCCCGTCACAACAAGACCAGCATTTTCGTGTATAAGGATCTGCAGACCACTGATCACGTGTTCCTTCGTGAAGACGCATTACGTGGCTCGCTACAACCAGCGTACACAGGTCCTCACAAAGTTCTGCAAAGGGGAGACAAAGTCTTCAGAATTCTATTCAAGGGCAGAGAGGTCACGGTCTCAATTGACCGCCTTAAGCCAGCTTACATTTTGGCAGACAAAGCTGACCCAGAAGAAGTCACTCCACCTAGCAGTAGCAAGGAGTATACCACTCGCTCTGGTCGTCACGTCAGGTTTCCAGATTTTTATCGCCCTTGACGGTCTCTGGAGGGGGGTGATGTAGGGTCCACCCCTACCACTTAGTTTATTTACGTTTAACATACATATAACACACCATAATTATCACAAACATAAACACAGCCACGTTATTATTATCATGTACGTTTATTGATAACACTACTCAATACATTCACGGCATTTATAATGTTTACATTATGATGTCGGATGGTGCCGGCGCCCTGTTCACGCGCACGTCAAGTTAGCGTGATGGTTGTGACGTAGTCGCATGCGCCGGCCGGCCGTAGCGAGCTTTCACTTTGTAGGTCAGTCGGTCATAGGCCTCGCCGCTAATCAGCTACTACCGCGCTTGATTTATTTGGCAATGGAATAGTATATCGAGTTATTTTAATTGTTTACGTGTCCATCGTGCTGTGTCGTCTTTTGTGTGTGAACATTGTCCGTACTCCTTCTAAGTGTTATTATTTGTGTTGTGCGAGGATATTAAAACAGTAAGTGTAATTTTTAAGTGACTTTTATTACTGTGTACCCTCACTTACTGCACACACATAACTATAAGGGTCCCGTTTTTAGTAAAGTCCCACAAACCTCCATTGTAAAGGGAGGATTCTCCGACCAGACCACTGTTGTGTCTGGTGAGCAACTGTCCAATGGTTGATATTTATGAGTTAACATTTGACAGCATGTTCGCGGATCACACTTCGGAAACCAAATGCCTACACAAGCTATTTGTACTTTTAGATAAGAAAATCGTAAAGCATAATAATTCTGCGTACATTATAGCATGTAGTTTTACGATAGTCGTTAAAATCGATAAACATCAAACGTGATAGAATTGGATGCACATGGTTTATGAAGGAAAAATGGTTGCAAAATTGCCTACTTGAAAACTATTTTTTTAATAATCTACCTAAGTAATCTATCTAATCTAATATAGCCCGTTATGTCCCAGTGCTGGGCAAAGGCCTCCCTCTCCCTTTTCCACACACATCTGTCCTCTGCCATTGCGGGCCAGTCCTTCCGGTAACAGTCGAGTTCGACTCTCCACCTTCGCCTTGGTCTACCGCGATCCCGGCCCGCAGCAGGCGCACCGGGCGTCGGAGCCCGCTGCCCTCTTTCTGCCCCCCTAACTGGGTCCAGGGGCGGCGGACTTGGGGATGTCCGTTGCCCCCCATTCATCCGGACCCGAGGTGGCGGCGCGTGGTGTTCCCGTGCGCCCCTCTGACGTCGCGGGGGGAGTTAAACACCTCACTCCCCCCGCTTACGAGATGTGGCCCGCAGAGGCGGGCCGGCGCACCACCCGGGGATTACGGAAGTCGCATACGTTCCCGCGATCCCCGGCGTAGGTGGAAGATGGAACACCGGGGTGGTTTGAGTCTGACAGACCCCTCCTCCCGCCCCAGGGCCGAGGACATCCATGAGGATTACCCCCGTAAAAAAAAAAAAAAAATGGTCTACCGCGATGTCGCCTAGCCTTGTAAGGGATCCACTTAGTGGTTCTTTTAGCCCACAGCTCATCAGACATACGATAAACATGTCCGGCCCGATAAATACTAGATAAAAGCCTGCCGGTACGCTGTGAGTGCTGTGACACACGCATGTGTATATTATCAAGAATCTTGGCCTCCCTACACATCAATGAAACGTAGTCGAAATTCTCTATTAATAACGCAACTCTACACTTATTTACTGTTTTTTTTTTAATTTTTTTTTTGCGTTACAATTTTTTTGTTTTTTCAATAAATTGTTCGCCTAGATTTAAGTTAGCAACTAAGCGGTAATCTGGCGTCTTTGTTGTGTTTATCTGTAATTGGCGTAATCTTAGAAGCTAACCGTATGATTTGCTACTTGTATGTGTAGGTATATGCTGTGGGTGAACCTCATCTATACTAATATTATAAAGAGGAAAGATTTGTTTGTTTGTTTGAAATGAATAGGCTCCGAAACTACTGGACCGATTTGAAAAATTCTTTCACCAGTAAAATTGTACATTATTGATGATGGACATAGGCTATAGAATATTTTCAAAAAAGTTAGGGATCCGTATGAAAACTTCGATAATGTGACCCAAGGTGTGAGAAAAAATCCTTATATCGCATACGCTGCGAAATCTATTGACAATAGAGCAAAGTGATGTACTACAGTTTTATAGAGGTCATCAATATCTACAAAAAAGTCCGCGATACCATATGTCTAACTATTATGGATAAGTCACCATGACCGCTTTTTGTTAATATTAGTCAAGCAAATCCCATGGTGAAATAAAAAATGGTGATTATAGTACCATGATATTAATCCTTATCCATTTAAATGGTTTGACAATATAAGGTTGATTATGTCCGTGTAAATTACACTTTAAATCATTCAAATCGGACCTTTCATTCAAAAATTACGACGGTAATAAACATGCTCGGAGTAAGAAAAATGTCGCGGCTTGAGCGAACTGGGGAGAATCGTATCAATGCTTGGTCCGATGAAGTTGAAACACCACGGCATTTAAATGTTTTCGATAAAACAATAAGAATATCAAATGTTTGGATTTTTCGAAAATCAACTAGGTACATACATAATAAGGGGTGAAGCAGGGGTGAATAAGTTTTTAGGGGAGGAAATTATAGCTTGGTTCAAGTTACGTCAGAATTCTATGAATAAACTAAAAGTGGGATAATTGAAACAGATCATGTACCTAACAATTTTTGCATAATCAACCTCTGACGGGCTGAACGGGGTGAACAGTTGCGCTGAACCAATAATGAGAATCGTTGTGCTTAATTTTCCAAAACTAACCTTTATAAGGGGATAATGTATAGGGGCGTTGCAGTTTGTGGAGTACCTACTATCCCCACGCGGACGAAGTCGCGGGCGAAGTGCTAGTAGTAAATAAATAAATAATGTCAACCATGGTTTTGGGATTATCTATTCAAGCATAACTTTATTGTTTATGAACCGATCTTGATTATTCTTTTTGCGTTGGGTTAGTTACAGCTAAGCTAACCACCACTAAAAAGGGAAAATTAAAAAAATATATGATTTTGAAAAAAAAAATTTTTTGTTTATTGTTGATTCCTTCTGAATTTATCAACGACGTGATACTTACCTACCTATTAGAGATTTACCCAATATTAAAGGCGTTAGTCATGTATTTGATCTCCTTGTTTACTTACCTAAAACTGGATGATTCTTTCATGTTTTCATCAGTTTACAAATAATCTCTTAGTATCGTAAATATTATCGTTTTACTGCAAACTTAAAAACGACGACAGAATTAGAACAATTTATCGGCATTTGTTTATCACTATCCCTCGAACCCTTGACCTAAGTTAGAAGTATTGCCCAATGTTATCAACGGAGACGAATTGACACGAAATTTTCGATTAATTGTTAAACAGGCTCCTTCTGGGTAAGCTCGCTCCATCGTAGACTTTGTCTCTGTCCTCTCTGACATTGACTAGAGTCAAGAGCAAACCCATCTCTAATAAAAAAAAAAATACGGAACGATTTTTAGTTGTTTTGATTGCTTGCAAACAGGGGTGCATTGAAATAAAAAACCAGCAAGTGCGAGGCATCATTGATCATGATTTCAGAAAAACGTATGCTATTTAGAGACGTCGTTTTATTTTTCCTGTATACTGTACATAAACTTCTATCACGTAGAATTTTTTTTTCTCTTTTAAACTTCGGTTTTTTCCCAATCCCCGACGCTAAACGCTTTGTCCATTAATTACGTGAGACTCGAAAGGGGGGGCTTTCGAGTCTCACGTAATTAATGGACAAAGCGTTTTGGAAATACATTCATTGTGCGTACAGCTAAGGAGTGGAATTCCCTGCCAGAGTCTGTGTTTCCTGGTAGCTACAACCTGGGAGTCTTTATGTCAAGAGTGAATAGGTTACTTCTAGGCAAGCGTGCTCCATCTTCGACCACATCGTCGCTTACCATCAGGTGAGATAGTGGTCAAGCGCGTGCCTATCATTATATAAAAAAAAATTACTTCATTTAGGGCTTTATTGATACAAAATGTTAATTTAAAAATTTTGTTTTAATTAATGCACGATACTAAAGACAAAGGCTCGTGGTAGAAGGCGCGACTGAGCGTGGCCCTGGGCCCGATTCCTGGGTCCGGCAAAAGGTCAAAAAGTTCACCTGGGAATTTCTCTGTGTCAGCCCGGAATTTGGAAGTCGTACCTCGGAAGGGCGGAGCACCGCCGTGTCCTCGTCGAGGCGATCGGCGGCGGCGACCTCTCGCGTCCGGCCCTGGTTCAATCCATGGTCCGGAGCGAGGAGGCATGGGAAGCCGTCACCTCCTTCTGCGAAGCAGTAATGCTAGTGAAGGAGGAGGCGGGCCGCGTGAGGGAAAGACAACCCTCACGCCCCAGCCACCGCAACATAGGGAGACGCCCCGGGCGTCGGGAGTCGCAGGGCGATTCCCGGCCACCGTAGGCGCGGGTCTGCGGACGGCGAGCGTTGGGTGGCTCGCCGTCCGATCAAAGCCAGCCCCGGGTCGACGGCGCGCTGTGTTCCACGAGCGCCTCAAAGAGATGTCAGCATAGGAGTAGGGGCCCGTTAGGGCCAGAGCCTGCCAGAGTTGCGGATTATGTTCGAAAAAGTTACCGCGGCCCTGGAAAGCAAAGGGCACTAGGAGGAGCACGGATGGGTTTTAGTCAGTAAGAGTCTGACACTCCCTTCCGCTCTGCCCAGAGCGGGAGAAGTCATTTGATGATTTCCCATCCATAAAAAAAAGCAGTTAGTCTAGCGACAGTTCTCTCTTTGGTCGTAGCTGATTACCGTCTCATCGGACTATGAGAGTGATGGAAGCGGTAGTGCATCTGTGTTTTCGCACTATCTTCATCATCTACCTAGCCTTTTCCCAACTATATTGGGGTCGGCTCCCAGTCAAACCGGATTCAGCTGAATTGCAGTATTTTTATGTAGAGCGGCTGCCTACCAGACCTCCACAACCCACTAACTGGGTAAAACGGTACTGCTTGCCAAGACTGGTGTCAAATTTTCTGGCTTTCTGACAATCCCTAACGAGTGCCAAAGATCTCCAAATGGCAGCCGGGACCAACGGCTTAACGTGCTATCCGAGACACGGAGGAGTCTCGGTATGTTAAGATGATCCCCCATCCACAGACCAACCTCAGAAAGCGTTGCTTAACCTTGAAGTGACCTGTGTGGCTGTTATAATTTACCCACGAGCTCCGCACTCACTTGTGCACTATAATATCTCCCACGCTAAACAGCAACACAACAGCAATTCCACTATAAACCTACCATAATTACTAGTTGTTTTCATAATTTACATTTTAATTGTTACAATAGAACGGACACTACATAATTTCGAAAACAATAATACGGTAATTCACTTCGGTCGCCGAGCGCCGTCACCATTATTTTTTGTTTCAATTTGCCGTTTTGAATAGGCAAAGGGCATTGTAGCTCATACAGCCAAGTCTTGTGCACACCAGTGCACACTAGAGCCGCCATCAAGTTTGAATCAGGCTCTAAAGTGTGTACTAATTGTAAAACTCAGCACTCTCATCGCTTGATCTATAATGGTGAACTAGAATTGTTGTTAATTATTTTAACATTTGATGATTTTAAATAAAAAAAACTTAACCACTCCGGCCCAACATGTGAAAATTCCCTAATATAAAGTAAATCTTATGTATATGTAAATAAACATTAAATTCGCGATTAATTCGCGACACACCGGTGTGTCGCCGGGGCCGGACAGGTAGTTATGTTGTTTTTAAATTAATTAAACCGTTAAATCATTTATTTAATTTAACATTTCTTTACACTGACTCTTAAACTAGACATGAAACGAGGTGCGGACGACTGGGAATGTTGCGTTCTGTTCGTCTACACTGTGAACGAACAGAACGCATCTTTCCCAGTCGTCCACAGTGCGGACGACGGGGTGTGGACGAACGGGAACAACCCCTTTTAGCTACAAACAAAATAAAGCGATTGAAAGCGCTGTGTGAAACGAGCAACATCGTCACTGACAGTCGATGAATATCGACAGATGACACTGGCATTTTGAAGATGACACTGATATGGTCCTATTGGCCTCATCATAACCTCAAAATCCGAAAGCGTTTTGGATTTTTTATAATTCTCAGAAGTGTTCGTGATTTTAATTCAGTTTCAATCGATTATATGCATTATTTAGAACACTAAAACTAAAGTCACGTCTCTGTTGGTTCTTAGGCGAACGATGTATGGGCGCTGAACTATGTCCTTTGGCACAGATATATTTTTTTATCCAGGGAGTATGTTTCCTTGGGATAATTTCCGACAGCTGGCAGAAGCTAGTTAGTTCATAGGAGTAGGGTGAACTACCGACCCTGGCAGGTTGCGAAATTTGTACGAAAGAGTCACCTCGGCCCTGGAACGCAAAGGGCATTAGGAGGAACACGGATGGGTTTTAGTTGGTAAGAGTCTGACACTCCCTTCCGCTCCGCCCAAAGCAGGAATCATTTCATGATTTCCCATCCATAAAAAAAGGGATGAACCACCGTACTTCGAAACGTTTGTAACATTTATTGTTTGATTTAGCAACTACCGCCCATCAAAATAATATAGGTCAAGAATGTGTAGCTACCAAATTTTAATGAGTGATAAATGAACTAACATGGTTAATTAATAAAGCTTGCTTCGCCAATTGGGTTTCTAGAGCATCTGTTCTTAAACTTTTTCCATCATCGGTAAAGATTGGTTAATATCGATATTTTTCAGTATTAGCTAATATGAATATATTAGTCTAGCTATATTATAATATCTTAACTAATATTTGAGGATTAGTGATATTTAAGTAAGACCTAATATTACGTATCACTTCCATATTAGATTAGTGTTTATAACTTAACGAATATTTGAGCATCAGTGATATTTGAGCATTAGTTAGTAATCTGTGGATTATGTAAATATTCAACATTAGCGTAGGATAATGTGACAGTCCGTCAGATTACTAATATGTGAATCCATAGATAATGTACAAGTTAGGTAATCTATGGATTATGTGAATATTCAATATTATTATATGACAGTTCGTCGGATTACTAATATGTAAATCCATAGAATATTACTATACTCTTACAAATAGTAATATATTCGTCACACTCCTAATCATCGGGCTACAAGACGTACGGCGATGCGCCACCGGTACATGGTGGACATCCCACCCATACGCACAACATGTTTTGGGAATAATTTCATTGTGCTTACAGCTTAGGAGTGAAATTCCCTGTCGGGGTGTGTGTTTCCTGAGTATTTTACATGGCTACCAGCGACCCTCACCAGGTCATCGGTCCATCTTGTGAGAGGCCTTCCAACGCTGCGTCTTCCGGTACGCGAACTATACGACCCCATCAAACGTCTGCTCTGCGAGCAATGTGCCCTGCCCACTGCCACTTCAGTTTGGCGATCCTTCGGGCTATGTCGGTTACCTTGGTTAAGATACTGGTATTCAGCTGAATTCGGTTTGACTGAAAGCCGACTCCAATAAAATTGGGAAAAGGCTGGGCAGATGACGAGTGGATGGTCACCTATACAGGGATCGAACTCAGGAAGCGTAGCTTTTGGCGACGCGACATCAATATTGGTTAAACTCGGTCACCCATCCACAGACCGACCTTAGCAAGTGACAGTCAATGCACGTTAACTTGAACAAAAGAACAATCTTTCCATAGATTTATCTCCTAAAGAGACAGACCACCCTATGTATAACGCAGGGAAGTATTCTTTGCGTATGACGTCACCAATTAGTGTAATTGGACTACACAGCAATTCTAATTGAAACTAATTGAAAGTGATAACTAGTTTCTCTTATAACTACGAATAGTTTTTAGGGTTCCGTACCCAAAAGGTAAATTACCCTATTACTAAGGCTCCGCTGTCCGTCCGTCTGTCACCAGGCTGTATCTCATGAACTGTGATAGCTAGACAGTTGAAATTTTCACAGATGATGTATTTCTGTTGCCGCTATAACAACAAATACTAAAAACAGAATAAAATAATTATTAAAGTGAGGCTCCCATACAACAAACGTGATTTTTTCGCCGTTTTTTATAAATAATCCACCTGGTACGGAACCCTCCGTGCGCGAGTCCGACTCGCACTTGGCCGGTTTTTTTGTTATGGGGAAGTATGAATGTAGGAAACAGAGGAGCTAGGTAAGTAGTAACTCCTGGCAGGATTGCGGAATTGTTCGAAGGAGTTACCGCGGCCATGGAAAGCAAAGGGCATTTGAATTGAAGGAACACGGGTGGGTTTTAGTCAGTAAGAGCGGTTGGGCACTGGATCGGATCCGAATCCGTGAAAATACGTCCCGAAGTAGTCATAGAACTATTTGTATGGTAGTTTACGCACTAGATAAGACTTCCGACATCCGTGAGTCTCCAATTCGGAAGAAACATATTGACGATTGGCCTAGTGAACGCTTTCGTATTACCTCGGATTCAAATCTGACATATCTGTCGGTCTTCGTACAATCGATCGATTGTCGATCGATGCCACCGATCGACGTTGATCGATAGGTGTGGTACAACATTAATAGGTGTTTTAGAACAAAATTCAACAGAAAAAATTTTAAGTAAGATTATTTTTCCACTTCTACTATTGGGCATAAAAAGCTATTCAAAATTCTTTTTTCTTATATTCAAATGAACTGCAATTAATGCATGTTTGTACTCCGTGGGGCAAATTTCGTCCATCTCTTTTGGCAGACATATAGCCTGGGATATGGAAAAGGACACGCTACTTTTTTACGCGATTACCGACAACCACGCGGGCAGAGCCGCGGGCAAAAGCCAGTACTAAATCCTTTTTTATTATTTGTTGTTATATCGGCAACAGAAATACATACACACTCTGTGAAAATTATAAATGCCTACCTATTTCATAAGATACAGTCCGCTGACAGACAGACCGGTGGACAGACTAACAGATAGCTGAGGCTTAGTAATAGGATCCCATACTTCGTAGTCGTACTTCCAAACAATAGTCCAGGGCGGGAAGTCTTGACATAGTTAGCGATCGGCTACCAACCGAATTTGGTTGATAAGTCTGCCAATACACAGTGAATCTTGAACGCGATCCACAGTAAAAATCAATGTTGATTGGTGACTATGTCGAGACTTCTCGCCCAGGCAACCTTTCATTCACAAATCAAGGTCACAGGTTTGAACCAAGAAATTGCTAGCAGAAAAATCTTGATGACAGTTTTTCTAATGCAAGAGACAAACACAGGACACCACATTCAGCAGTCACACTCAAGACCACAATACTGGAGAGGAATTTATACCAAAGTCTCAGTGAATTATGAGTACCTAATAGTTTCAATTAATGAAGCCATCTCTGGTTTAGCTTACGCCCAGCTGCTTATGGATAATTATGGAGGTCATATAGTCAGTCACTCCAGGTTAGATACTGGGCCCGTTAGGGCCAGAGCTTGCCAGAGTTGCGGATTTCGTTCAAAAGAGTAACTGCAGCCTGGAACGCAAAGGGCACTACGAGGAACACGGATGGGTTTTAGTCAGTAAGAACAGACTCTTACTTCTTTTACACTCTCCTGCTTCTCCCAGAGCGGAAGGAGTTATTTGATGAATTCCCATTTATAAAAAAAAGATATACTGGTATTAAGCTTCATCCAATTAAACTGGAAGTCTACCCCAATATAGTTGATAAAAGCAAGGCAGATTGATTGCAAGAAAATTACTTGAATCTTTTATTTTTTGGTGTGATGATCATTACCATATTGTTTTCACAGATGGAATGCTATATAATAGCATCTATATTAAAGGCCAACTGTTACATTTAAACCAGGAATTAAAGATTTTAATTTTATCTTATATTCCTGTACCTATTGGGTCAGTAGCCACTGACCCAATAAGTACACAAATATGGAATCTGGAATCCTGACGAAAAGTTCTGAGAATTTATTTTTTATGAAAAATGTTTTTCTAGTTGAAATTTTATTATTCTAAATTGTGGTACAGCTGCATAATGATGAATGAAAACTTTAAATATGCATAATATTGACGCAAAACCATTTTAAACACAGAAAATATAGTCCAATAAGAATCTTATTCTATTATCTCTGAGCTGTTGACCTAATACCAGTGCTCACCTAATTGAATTAATAAAAAACCTTGTGATATAATATTACCGCATTATTTAAAAAAAGAAGTCAATTTAAAAAAGAATACTTACTGTGAATATCACGAATATTCTCCCAGAAACTGTTCATCAAATTTCTTTTGGACGCGAATTATTCGTTATGATTACGGCAACCCACATTTCTTGAAACGATTGACTAATAAATAACAGTCTAGAGAATTAACATCCGGCAATTGTCGCTCGCACAATGTAGTAGACGACGCAGACGGCTAATTATAAAGTCCTATGCCAATTCATACAATTCAGCCGCTTATTTAGTAATACACCAAAACCGTTTTCGAACTCAGATAAAAACGGAAGAACGCACACACAACACAACAGTTTTATAGGGAATGCACAGTTTATCGTCCTATTTACGATAGCCGTATTGTTTATAACTGTGACGAAACAATGTTAATTTTTAGTGAAATAATATGCTTCAAGGCACAAAAATTATCCTTTTTCTGATTCTGACGTGACGTTGTGGCGCTGCCCCTTTTTAGTTTGTTTTTGTCATCGGTTTTAGTTGATTGAAATCGAGAGGATATTAATGTTCTATCGGTGTAAATCTAGACCACTTTTTTATGATATTTCAATTCATGATTATTTTTTCTGCACTGAATTTTTTTCTAAAAACGCAGTTTAATTAAATTGCGAGTTTTCGCAAACAGTTAAAAAAACTGTATTTAGTAGATTTCCATTCTTTGGTAGTAACTTACTATCGCACACACAACCCTTAAGACGCAATTTCCAAAGACAAAACTCAAACAAACAAGTTTCACATGCGTTCAAGCTTCGATTATCAATTTTAAACGGAAAAAGATATTTCTTCCGATACAGAATCTATTACACTGTTTCCTTTTATGTGTTTTATTCCTCTGTTTGGAAAAAGAAAGCCTTAAGAATATTGTTTGCCTTGTTTAACTTCTGACTAAACCGACGTATATACCGGTTTCTGAGGTAATCCTGAGGTAATTTCTGAGGTATCGGTCGTTTATCTGTTCGTTAACCACTAACCAACCAATGGTGTTATATGACAAATAACGTTAACGGGTAGATAAACGACCGATTATTCTGAAGCTCAGAAACCGGGCATTATGATTGCACCCGTAACGTAACACAACACCATAAACAAAATTTGTAAAAGCATCAGGTGATCGATCGATTTTGATAGATGTCATCTGTCAGTCTGTCAGACGCAGACGGGAAAATTGGGATTGGGAGGGACTAGCAAGCAAGACCTATTTGTTTACAAAAATTGAGATACGTGAGAAAACCGTATTAGAAATAGAAAAACTTGAATGAAAAATGTCCTCGTTCCTATGTTTTATTTGCCACAACACTGTGAACTCGGATACCAATGAGGAGACACGAGACAAATACAGAGAAGTGGTTGGGATGAATGTAAATGCTACTTTTATGATTTTCCATTTATATTTTTATTAAATTTGCATTTTATTTTATTTAACCTTACCTTTAAGCTTTATTTTAGTCTACCGCTAGACATAAACTTCGAATTCACGCTAATCATGGCACTCAGGAATCGCAGAGCGAGTCCAGTACTTACCTTTTATCTAAGTACCTAGTTTTAAAACTTGTACTCTTTTAAATAAAATCTGTTTAGCGACCGATTGATCAGTGGATCGTCTTAGGGGCGTGTAATCCTAAATTTTCTACAGACAATTTGAACTTAGAATCTGCTAAATAGGCCTAGAGTTTTTATTAGGCCCTAAAATGTTAAGTTGCCGTTATTTACAAATTACAAAGTAATATCACAAAAAATTGCACCCACATTCCCGAATTGTGAAGGGTTAGGCAAAGTGGCGAGGGAGGCAGGGCCCACCCTTAGAGCTTCAATTCATTAAATCAGTTGCCCACCCGCCCTGGGCATTGCAATCTAAAAAGCATACCTATACACCTATGTGTATACTTATCATCAGTTCTTTGGATCAGAGATCAGTCTGAAGCAAATAATGTGTCATATGCAATTTTTACTATCTTTTCAAACATAATATTATCTGTACAAAACGATTTCAATGTTTCACATCCGCTTGGCGTCCAGGGTCCCATGATGGCTAACTTTTTGTACTATTTATTTTTTACCAGTTAACCTATTTTTAGGGTTCCGTACCCAAAGGGTAAAAACGGGACCCTATTACTAAGACTCCGCTATTATCTCATGAACCCTGATAGCAAGACAGATGAAATTTTCACAGATTATGTATTTCTGTTCCCGCTATAACAACAAATACTAAAAACAGCATAAAATAAATATTTAAGTGGGGCTCCCATACAATTTTTTTTGCGGTTTATTATTTATGCTTATCAAATAAGCATATGCAATGCAAGTAAGGTGACATATAGACAATTAAATGTTTTTTTTTGTTTTCAGCTATGTCCAGACTCACATCTGTGCTATATTTGCTGCCATATGTTGAATAAACTGTGGCTATTCAAATCTATATGTCTGAAAAGAAGTTTGGAATATCCAGTACTCTTTAGGTAAGTCAGTGTCTCCCAGTCCCTTAGTGCAAAATATTAAAAAAAAAATACAAAATCATTTATTTGCATAAATAAGGTACAGAAGGTTGGTAAAATTTACAAATTCTCTTATTCTGTCTTTAATTTCGGCGTGTAAATATAAAATACTTTTACTTTCTATTAATTTAAGGTAATTATTGATCATAATCTTGCAGTCATTAAACAGATACTTGATCCCATTAAAAATTGTTTGATTGAATTAAAATGTCAATATAATAATGAAAGAAAAATAATAATAATCATAATTGTCAATAAAAATCATATCAATAATGGGAGAGATTTTCGCCATACAATAATAATAAAAATAAATAATTTTTGACCATGCATTTTCTTCCTCCATTCATTCTTGTCAACCGTCACACTATAATTAATACCATTTTCTTTCATAATCATTACATACAAAATCCATGGTTAAGAATCAGTAAACCAGGTGGCCTGCTTTGTGTATGTGAGTTTATGTGTTTGTAAAGGCACCCACAATACAGGGGAAATTCATAGTGTGTGGTAACGTTTTTTTCTTACAAGTTTTCCTGTAAACTATAGTTATGTAAAACCTATGGACCTGTATTTTATTTTCAAAATTTTAGGCATAGTTATTTCTTGAGATTAGCGGCTTGGAATGGCAAATGGTTTTTTTTTAATATAACGTGTTTGGGAATTATCAAATGACTCCTCCCGTTCTAGGCGGAGCAGAAGGGAGTGTCAGACTTACTGACTAAAACCCATCCGTGCTCCTACTAGTGCCCTTTGCTTTGCAGGGCCGCGGTAACTCTTTCGAACAAAATCCGCAACCCTGGCAGGCTCTGGCCCTAACGGGCCCCGTCTACTATGCTGGCATCTCTTTGAGGCGCGCGTGGAACACAACGCGCTGTCAACCCGGGCCTGGCTTTGATCGGACGGCGAGCCACCCAACGCTCGCCGTCCGCACGTCCGTATATGACTCCCTGAAGATGTTTAAAGGCTACTTTGAGCGAGCGACGCCCAGGTACTTCTTCTTCGTCGTTCCCTCACTGCTGAGGATCGCGACCACATACAACGCGTCTTTAAGCCATGGGATCTTCTGCAGTATGGACCGCTCTGTACATGCTGCCTCCAACAGCCTTCTTTATAGCGTCGGACCATCTTGCCAATGTTCTACCTTGAGCGCGTTTTCCTTCGACCCGGTCCAATATCATGAGCCTTTCCAGACTATGCTTGTATGAACGCATAATATATCCGAAAAGGCTGAGGGCACGCTCCTGGCATATTACAGAAAGCCAGTTGGTGATGTTGAGTTCTATCAGTATGGACTCATTCGTTCTCATGGCGGTCCATGGTATACGTAGAAGTCTTCGCCAAACCCACATTTCGAAAGCGTCGATCTAATGCCGATGGAATCCCGCGTGTAAAGCTAAGAATGCAATAAGCATAAATAAAAGAGAAGTCAGCAAAGAGGACAGGTCCCGCTAGGGCTAGAGCCTGCCAGGGTTGCGGAATTTGTTCGAAAGGGTCACCGTGGCCCTGGAACACAAAGGGTAGTAGAAGGAACACGGATTGCTTTTAGTCAGTAAGAGTCTGACACTCCCTTTCGCTCAACCCAGAGCGGAAGAAGTCATACGATGATTTCCAGTTATTAACATAAAAAAAAGGTAATACAAAATAAATTAATGTTCCTTCTTTATCTACTTGGGTCTAGGTTTTTTTGATGTTAGTCTATGTACTCCCACTGCTAGGCAAAGGCCTCTCCCATATTTTTCAGTTATGAGTTTAAATCGTCATGTCCAGGGTATTTTAAGCCTACCTTGTTTGCGACGTCCGTCTTCAGGCACCCACCGTGTGACGATCTTGGCCCATCTGTCTTCGTGCATTCATGTAAATGTGGCCCACTTATTTCCACTTTAGCTTCGCCGATTTGCCTCCAACATCGGCGATGCCTGTCTTGGAGCGTATAAATGTGTTACCACATTAAGGACGCTTTTCCAAATGGGTAGTCAAATCATTACTTTTTTACACAACAGTATGTTTATTAAATAAAATGCTTATAAAATTTTATCAATAAATGTACCGAAGTAAAAAAAATCACTTCGGTACATTTATTGAGAAACTGTACCTATCTAAAATTATATTTATAGTTCAGAATCGTACCATGTACATCTATCAACAATTCATGGGAAAAACATTTTAAGAATGCAAAGCATTTTATTTAATAAACATACTTTTGTGTAAAAAAGTAATGATTTGACTACCCATTTGGAAACGCGTCCTTAAAACGATTTACTGTCGTCAAAATAATGTTGATAATTTAATATTTACAGTGAAAAAGGAACAATAAACTTACAACGAAACAAAACTGAAACAGTTATAATATGTTCTGAAGAAAACTGTCTACCAACCCACATATCACAGCTTTTTGTAGACAATAGAGATCATAGTATTAACAGTTATGATTATATAAAACTAGAAGAAACTCACAATGATTTTGAAGATTATTTTCGTGAAAATACGGCTAAGGAAATTGAAGAAACAGACATTGTGAAAAATGATGAACAGTTTGTGAATAACGTTGAACAAGTTGTGAACAATGATGAACGATTTGTGAATAATGATGAAGAGTTTGTGAAAAGTGATAAACGATTTGTGAATAACGATGAACAATTTGTGAATAACGATTTTCATCATTCTGATGATGAAAACTTGTTTAATTATGAAGTGAATAAGGATCAAGAAGATGATCTCGTGTCTAAAGTGGGAGATGGAGAAGAAAATTATATAAATTATGAATATTATGAAGAACAACGAAATGAATGTTTAGATGAAATTAGAAATGAGTGTGAGAATGAGGAAACTGCTGGAGAACTTGGTAAGACTAAACTTACCTATATTATAAAGTTCTGTTCTTCTTTTCAAGTCATTTTCTTTATTTTTTCTTACTATTTACGCGTTTGACCACTATCTCACCTGATGGTAAGCGATGATGTGGTCGAAGATGGAGCACGCTTGCCTACAAGTAACCTATTCACTCTTGACTTAAAGACTGCCAGGTTAATCTGTAGATAGTTTGGGCCAGGAATTTACTTCGTGGGTCGAGTCGAACCCGTGGCAACCGGCGGGTAACGAAGCCTGTCAGGGACCAGGGGCTACAAAACCAAATGGTACTTCACACTCTGGTAGGAATAGAAGCTAGAGAGAAAAGACGACAATTTCCGAATGTAAAAGATCGTAATATTATCTCTCCCTTTCACACTCCAATTTTATTGATTAAAACTTTATGCACTAGTAATAACACTGTGTAAAGGCGGACCTAATGCCTTAGGCATTTTCTACCAGTCGACCTTCGGGTGGTGCAGAGACTACATAATAGTGAATAGAGAACATTTTCGAAAAAGAGTTTAGAGGGAGAGAGAGAGCGATTTTAATTTTTCTATAGAAATTGACTCCTACCAAGATTGGAGGCCCTACACTCGAAGTTGTTGACGAGTACGTCTACCTGGGACAAACGATCCAGTTAGGTAGGGCTAACTTCGAGAAAGAGGTCAACCGTCGAATCCGACTCGGCTGGGCGGCGCGGCGTTCGGGAAGTTGCGCGGTATCTTCTCGTCTCACATACCACAGTGTCTCAAGACGAAAGTCCATGACCAGTGCGTGTTGCCAGTGATGACCTATGGACTTGAAACGTGGTCGCTCACAATGTAAACACTCATAAAGAACAACTGACTGGTACTTACTAATACATTATTAAAATTTGTTGATTAATTATTTGTTGTTGGCGCAACACATACGTGCGGGGCAAGCGGGGGCGCCGGGGTATCGACACCACCGCGTCGCGTCGACGTCACTTGTATTTACACTTGTTACGTACTCGTGACGTCACCAGCCCCCACTCCTGATATTTGTTGCGTTTTATCTTCGTCATTTTTTTTATTGATGTGATAAAGCAAAAAATACGTGTCCAATATTTTTCGATGACCTAACTGACGGACTAAATAGAATCATATATTTTTTAACTAGGAATCATCCCTATTATGTATTTAGATAATTGGCAGAGCGCACACAGTCTTGTCAGTGAACAGTAGGTACCTAACTACGAATCAAGTTGTCCATCTCTGGGTGGAGCGAGAGGGAGTGTCAGACTCTTACTGACTAAAACCCATCCGTGTTCCTCCTCAAGCCCTTTGCTTTCCAGGGCTGCGGGCCTGCGGTGACACTTTCGAACAAATTCCGCATCTTACCCACCCTAGGCTTCGACATATAGATCAATCAATTTTGAAATTCATAATTATAAAACCTCATTTTAAAAATTCCAGATGCAAGAAAAAAGAAAAAATCCAAAAAGAGTAAAATCAAGAAAGACTTCGAGAAGATTCTTCTTTCTACAGAAGAGCAGAAGGCAGAGTTAGAAGCACAGAGAAGGAGCAAGAAGTATCTAGAAGCAGAGTTTAAATGTTATAACTGTGCGTTAGGGTTTTTGTTTAAAGATACTTATCAAACACATATGATGCGACATGAGGAGGTAAGAAAAACAAAATCGTCTGCCAAACACAACAACAACAGCCAAATGCATTTCGTAGTTTTCTGCCCGAAACCATGTCAAAAGAAAAAACTTGAACATGCACTTTGTTCAATTTCCATATTTTAAACACCTCCCTCCGTCTTACGAATTTTCGATCAGGTCACGTGTCCTGACGCGAGTTTAACATTTTTACCCATCCCAAAAATTCCATATTTTAAACACTCCCTCCGCCTTACGAATTTACGATCAGGTCACGTGTCCTGACGCGAGTTTAACATTTTTTACCCATCCCGAAAATTCCATATTTTAAACACTCCCTCCGCCTTACGAATTTACGATCAGGTCACGTGTCCTGACGCGAGTTTAAAAATTTTACCCATCCCAAAAAGTGCACAACGCCGCTAAAGAAGTTTTCACTTCAAAAATGTTCGAGCCCATCTTCGTTATGAGCGAAAATGACATAAATACCAAAAGACTGAACCATGAAAAATATTACCAATACCTAATAGGATGCATAAAGTATGAACGTAGTGAACTTTACCTTCTGTGACCTAAAGATAAATAGTATTAAAGAACAAACTTAAAATTTCAAGTAACAAAATGTTCTTCCGTACATCGAAATATTACCTATGACACGGTCAATAGGGTTGATTCCTGGTAAAAAATATATGATTCTATTTAGTCCGTTAGTTAGATTATCGAAAAATATTGGACACGTATTTATTGCTTTATCAAATCAATAAAAAAAGACGAAGATAAAACGCATCAAAGATCAGGAGTGGGGGGTTGTGACGTCATGTAGGTAAAAAGTGTACTAACAAGTCACACGAGTTTGCAACGAAGTGTATCGTTTTCTTTTTTTGTTTACGTTAACAAAGAAAAACTATGTATCTAATATTTTTTGGAAATCTCTCTGACGGACTAATTAGATTTTTTTGTCATCCGAAAGGGTAAAAACGGGACCCTAATACTAAGACTACGCTGTCTGTCTGTCTGTCACCAGGGGCTCGAGTCTGCTATTACAATCGTGTCTCAATGACCGGTCATTGATCGAATATTTGACAACTTTGACAGTTTTTGTATGGGAAATGTGTCATAAGTTTGACGTTATACGTCAAAAATCGATCATTGACCGGTCATCGAGACAATATTGCAATAGCAGATTCGACCCCCTGGGTGTATCTCATGAACTGTTTTTTTATATTTTTAATGGTTTTTATTTGAAATAATTGCTTTTAATCTTTGCACATGTTTGTTATAGCAGAATTTTTTTTTTTCTTCTCTATTTACAGTCCAACGGTGAATACCTCTGCATGCTATGTTCCCTACGCTTCGCAACTGGCGCCGTGCTTCGCTCCCACGCTTCTCTCCACTCAGTACGCTACCGCTGCTCCCGATGCTCGGAATACATTCGAGCTCGTCAGACGCAGACACACGCCAAGTACTGTCATGATAAGGTCTCAGCTGCTACCTGTCACCTATGTGGGCGGGTGTTTCAGTAAGTATAACATCAATCTGGCTATACAAAGTGTAACATAATGAACGCAATACCTCTTAAGGGGTCATTGTACCAGGCTTCGAAAGAGTTACTGCGGCCCTTGAACGCAAGGGCAATGGAAGGAACACGGATGGGTTTTAGTCAGTAAGAGTCTGACACTCCCTTCAGCTCCAGAGCGGAAGAAGTCATTTGAGGATTCCCCACCCTTAAAAAAAAGGGGTCATTGTACTCATCATTATAAACAATTTTTACTACAGGACATAACTTGTCAAAATGTACTGAACAGCTAATTTTTAGGGTTCCGTACCCAAAGGGTAAAAACGGGACCCTATTACTAAGACTCCACTGTCCGTCTGTCTGTCTGTCTGTCTGTCACCAGCCTGTATCTCATGAACCGTGATAGCTAGACAGTTGAAATTTTCACAGATGACGTATTTCAGGTGCCGCTATAACAACAAATACAAAATAAATATTTAAGTGGGGCTCCCGTACGACAAACGTGATTTTTTGTAGTTTGTTGTAGATAATTGTACGGAACCCTTCGTGCGCGAATACGACTCGCACTTGGCGGGCTTTTTGTATATGTTTTTGCAAGTACCAGAGTACTTAGTAGGCCGCCGCTCCTCGTAAAATACTGGTATTCAGTTGAATCCGGTCTGACTGGGAGCCGATCCCAATAAAGTTGGTACAAGGCTAGGCATTATGATGAATCACAAATTTGACAATGCTGCCAGCCTTTTGGGTACATTACCAGTGGCCTGCGATGCGGAGGAATTTTTCGACGCCATGTTTTAGATTAGTTTTAGTTGAGTCTTTTATTTAAGTGTGTGTATATAGTTATAGTTGCAATAAATTATATCACAAATTTGATTGGTTCTCAAATCTCGAAAAATATTACTCTTTCTGGGACAGCTGAGTAAATATCGCCCAAGCATTGTCTTCATTGCAAACATTGTACGATTCTGTAAACCGCTCGCCGTTTTAGCTTAGGTAAAGTGAAGTGAGCTGTTAATTAATACAAACAAGATTCTCAATTCTTTATTGCGTACCATAATGTATGGTTCCGTATTATGTCGGACGTAAAAGAATAGCACCATCCCATCACTTCCCGTGGGTGTCGTAAGAGGCGACTAAGGGACTCACCAGAGAATGGGCAGCAGCATTCTCTGTAGGTACATTGCGACAGCAACACTGCGATACCCAACCCGCCTGAAAAGCGTGGCGATTATGGGCCCGTTAGGGCCAGAGCCTGCCAGGGTTGCGGAATATGTTCGAAAGAGTTACCGCGGCCCTGGAAGGAAAGGCACTAGGAGGACAAAGGGTGGGTTTTAGTCAGTAAAACTGTCTGACACTCCCTGCCGCTCCACCCAGAGCGGGAGGCGTCATTTGATAATTTCCCATCCTCAAAAAAAAAAAAAAAAAGCGTGGTGATTATGGCAAACCTTGGTTTGGGGGAGGCCTATGTCCAACAGTGAACGTCTTTCGGCTGATATGATGATGATGATGATACCATAATGTATACAGTTGGTATAAAAATATTTTTATTAGTCACAATAATGACTAAAAAAATCTAATTAGTCCGTCAGATAAATGAAATGAAAATATTCGTGTGACGTCACTTTTAAGTAGGTACACTTTTAACTTAAGACGCTGACAACAGCAAAAGCTCGGTCACTCTCGGACTGTATAGAAAAGAAAGAGAAGCGCGACGACTAAATGCTTGCAATTTATGGCCAAATATGAAGCATTTAATCGATTTCCTCAAAACTAAGTTGATCTATTAAAAATCTAAAACAACAAAGTTTTGCATTAAGATTCGATTCATTATTTGGTATAATTTTTATTGGCATAACTAGGCTAGTAATATGGGATTTTTTTTTCTAAGGTCAAAGTTAGAGGTAACTTTGACGATCATTACTATCGAGGATTTTATTTATAAACATATTTCGGAAACAACAGTGTTCTTTGAAATATAGTTAAAATTAACATATATTTTTTCTGCAGCTTGGAACTAAACAGATTTGACTAAAATTTCGTTAGGAAACCAGCAATTTTTCAGTTTTTGCTGTCGTCAGCGCCTTAACCAGGAATCATCCCTATTCTAAATTCTTTAATGCGTACCATAATGTATTATGTCGCAGTAAGATAGATAAAGCCGTAATATATAATACAGTTATAGTTATACGAAAGCGATTCTTCACTATCTCACTAGGAATATAGTTATAAAACCGTCGAAGTTTAGTGATATACTTATATTACTAGATTAAGTTCAGTGTTATAAATATATTAGGGTTTGTCTCAAAAAAGTCATATTGTATCATATTGTCATATAAAACGATCATATTTTTTGGAATTTAAACATTAACAATACAATTAAAACTAATCAAACATTAAAAATCTTTTAAAGCCAAACAGTTTTGAGATATCTTTATTTCTTATCAACATGTTGAGATCTTGGTTTCTTTAAAAGTATTTTTTAATTTTTGTTCAGACAAGAAGAGGAATCATGACATCTAGATGCTTCTTACAGGCACATCTTTTAGTAGAACACTGTATATTCGATTTTTAACAGGAACATTTTAAATAACCTTGACGAAAGCTATTTCACTAAACTTAATCTAGTAATATAAGTATATCACTAAACTTGGAACGTTTTATAACTATATTCCTAGTGAGATAGTAAAGAATCGCTTTCGTATAACTATGTTACGGTATATAATTATATCCCTAGGGATATAACTATATTACGGCTTCATCTATCTTACTGCGACATATACAGTTGATAGAAAAATAATTATATTTATATTATAAAAAATATATATATTAGTCGCAATTATGGACCCTGTCGGGCACAGCATAGATCAAGAAGGAAAGAGCAGGAAGAGCACTGGGTGTGTAATGTGATATTTTTTTTATTAGTCATTTAAAAAGTTGTTAGTAAGTTAACAGAATTAAAATTATTGTTTTATGGAGGTAGCGGTACAGAGAGTAAAGTCCCGCAAACCTCGATTGAAAAGGATCTTCCGACCGGACTGTTGTTGTATCCGGTGGGCAACTGCCCGATAGTTGATATTCGGGCTGTTGTATCTGTTCGAATCGCACGGTAAACTCTGATATCGCGATTTAGGATTTCGTTGTTAGTTCGCAGCTGTCGAGATAGATGGCGCTGCGAGACTCATTGTTGCGGTGTAGATTCTGCTACGTTGATTTTTGCGGTGGTATTAATGCCGCTACAGTTTTAAAATTATAAATTTATTTAGTAAAAAAACATTTTTTTTTTTTTTTTGAAAAAACGTTGCCCCTCACTAGGAATTTCTCCTGTATCGTGGGTGCGTTTACAAACATAGAAAGTCACATACACAAACAGCCAGACCCGGAACAACTATCTGTAGGCCATACAAATATTTGTTCCGTGCGGGAATCGAACCCGCGACACGCAGCGCAGCAGCCGATCGCTCAACCACTGCGCCAACCGTGTCGTCAAACTAAATTTACTTTTTAATTATTTTTTTAATTAATGTTTTTACTTATTACATATAATTAATATTCTAGGTAAGTACTTAAGTTATATATTGCGCGCTTTATATTTATTAAAAAAAAAAGATGGGATGGTAGCTATTTCATGCTCACTCAAACATAATAACATGACGCGTTAAAATATCACTGTGTGTGACGCGTTATAAACGTATTTGTTATATATATTATTATGAATAGATCGTCAGTACTTAATCGAAGCTGAATCAATACTTACGTTTGGTTATTTCATTGTGATACGTAAAGCCCGGATAGCTCAGTCGGTAGAGCATTGGACTTTTAATCCAAGGGTCCAGGGTTCAAGTCCCTGTTCGGGCGATTCTTTTTGTTGATTTAAATAATTTTAAACACATTATTTAAGGCTTATTCATAAAAAGATAGCCACACGCTTGGTTTAAATACTAATTAGCAGATTTTTTATTCAATTTTTATATAGAAATGTACCTATCTAAAATAATATTGGTCGGCCATCTGTTATAGTCCGCCATATTGGATTAGAATGATGTCACTTATCTAACCGTGCATTGTCATCCAAAGATTCAGCTGAATACCAGTATTTTACATGGAGCGACTGCATATCTGACCACCACAACCCAGTAACTGGGAAATACGATACCCTAGCAAAGCTGGTGTCAGATTTTCTGGCTACCTACACATACTGTGTTTGTGTGTCAAGCAATCCATGTATAAGTATGTAAATCAATTGCCGAAATGTTTGTACGCGCATTACTTGAGAACGACTGCACCGATATAAATAATTCTTTTTTTGTTTGGTTCGCCAGAATAAAGGGAAAAAAATGGGTAGGTAGGTAGGTAGCGTACCCTACCTACCTACCCAATTTTTTCTAATTTATTTTTCTAAACATTTTTAGAGATTTACTAATCAATAATTATGCTCACATAAATGTATGGGTTAATTGTTTTTTTTTCGTGATATCAGTGTTGGTCCGATAGAGAAAGTTGTTCATAATGATAAGTACAATGAGCCCTTAAGAGGTATTGCGTTTATTCTGTAAGGAATATGCATGAAAAAAATATATGTTTATCTAAAAATAACGAGATATAACTTTTTCAAACACGTATATCTGTCCCTCTCGCGTAGACCCAGTTTTCTATGGCAGCTGTTTAAGCGTCATGGTATTTGACGTCACAGTTCGTATCGGACTTCTCTTTTTAATTTTCATCTTTGAAGCTTTATAACTTCATCGCTGATAAGGTATTTTAAACAATATTTAAAAATTGCTTGCTAAAACTAATAAGTATTTCATTTTTCTAAAAAAAAATTGCATATAAATTCCCTATCATAGTATTTATACTAGCATGGAAATATTAAGGTGGAAGCGGCAGGGTAGCCCGCGAAATTAAAAATTTCTTACGTTTTTACAATTTGCAGGTCAGTGTCAGGTTGTATCTTGGTCAAAATATGATTCGCGGCCGTAGCAAGAATGTATTTGTAGAATTATAATCATTAAAATCATCAATACATCTCCGTCAGTTAGAATTGATGACTAATGTATTATTTAATGAAATCATAACATTTATTTATTTTTATTTATTTATACTTTATTGTACACCTCATTATAAAAACAGGACAAACATTTATAAAAATAAGTGTACAATTACATAACATTTGGCATTAATCCTAACTAAGAAAGTTGTATTGATGATTTTAATTATTACAGTTCTGTAAATACGTACTTGTTACGGCCGCGAATCATATTTTGACCAACATATAATACAACCTGATAGGTACTGACCTGCAAATTACAAAAAAACGTAAGAAAATTTGAATTTCGCGGGATACCCTGGAGCTTCCACCTTAAATTGCTATCCTGAAATACGTTTTTTTTTTCGTTTATCCTGCTCATTTATGCAAGCACATATTTATTGTTACATAATTTTTACCATGATTCTTTTTATTACAGGGATGCAAGCGGCTTGCAGCAACATCTAAAAAGGTTTCATATGACCAAGTCTAGCAATAGAACATATTCCTGCAGTGTTTGTGGAAAGAGTTATAACAACCAAGCGGCGGTTAGGACGCATATGATGTAAGTATTAAATACAAAACATTATGTTCAGGGGCGGATCCAGGAATGTAGTTGGGGGGGGTGTCTATGGACCTATGTATCCTGCTTATGCGTGGCAAGTTTAATTAAAATCGGTTCATTCATTTCGAAAAATAAGAAGTTGAAAGTTTGTATAACATGCACTAGCACTTTGCCCGCGACTTCGTCCGCGTGGATTTAGTAGGTACTCCACAAACTTCAACGCCCTCTATACCCCCTTATAAAGGTTAGCTTTGGAAACGTGACATTTCGATAGCATCTGTCAATCCTATACATTTTTGACGTATTGACAATCGCGTACGCCACGCCACCGTTGACAGAATCGCACTTGTCTCGAGCCCAGGTTCAGCGCAACTATTCACCCCGTTCAACCCGTCAGGGTTTGATTATGCAAAAAATGTTAGGTACATCTGTTTCAATTATCCCGCTTTTAGTTTGTTCATAGTATTCCGACGTAAATTGAAGCAAACAATTGTGTCGTCCCCTAAAATCTTAATCACCCCTGCTTCACTCCTTATTATGTATGTAGTTTATTTTCAAAAAATCCAAACATTTGTTATTCTTATTGTTTTATCCAAAACATTTAAATGCCGTGGTGTTTCAACTTCATCGGACCAAGCATTGACACGATTCTCCCCTGTTCGTTCAAGCCGCGACATTTTTCTTACTCCGAGCATGTTTATTACCGTCGTAACTTTTGAACGAAAGGTCCGATTTGAATAATTTAACCCTTTATAAGGCTCTGTCCATATTTTGGACACCATGATATTTAATTTTTGGCGGCTGAATGAAACGTCAAGAAAATTGAACGTTTTTACTCTGTGATTTGACAGTTTATTAGCAAGAATAAAACGCAAAAAAAAAACCAAATCTATGGACGTTATTTATCAGGTGGTTGGCTAACCGCCAAAATTCGGTGATTTTTGAGTGCTTTATGTTTATCCAACTTAATCTTCGTGAAAAATAAATAGAAAGGTAAGTTTTATTTTACAAGATGTTCTAAATATAGTAAATATCGGATCCATGCATTGATTTTAGTCATATGATTCAAATTTCCTCACTGAACTTCGAAAAATTATGACGTCCATATATTGGACAGAGCCCGTTGGCGTGTCCGACAAGTGCGCTTTTGAAAACTGCATTTTTTGTTTTTTTTTCTGTTTCAGGTAAATAAGACGATTAGATAAAGTTGAGGAAACAAAAATGTTAGGTAGTTTTTTTTGTTGGATGGATACCAAGATCCTCAATATTCTCAATACTGCCTACCATCCAAAACAAAGTGTCCTGCAAAAGGACACAAAAAGATGGCAGCAAGCAGGAAGTGCCTTGCCCACTGGGAGTAGTTGTATGTTGTTGTATATACACGAAGAGGATGGGGGGTGTGGACCACTTCGACCAAAAGCGTGGCGAAGTCGAAGATGGTGGATAAGGATATTTTATTTTATAATAGATGCTGCCATCACCAACGCATATATTTTATATGCTCAAATAATGCGATACCCTATGAATAGTTGGCAGTTCCGCACAATGCTGGGAAGAAATTTGATTGTTTCTTTCAGCAGTAGGAAGAAGAGGGTCTAGATCGAGATCTAACTTGCCATCATTTGTGTAAAAAGCCAAAACTTGATAGCCGACAGAAGGCTAACTTGTGTGGTCTTCCAGACGATCTCCGGCTTACAGATGTAGGATCTCATCTCCCTGGTCCACTGGAAAGTTATAGAAGAGGCAGAGCTTGCAGCAGCAAAGAAAACAACAAAAAACCAAAGATACAATGCATCGGCTGTGAAGTTGCCTTGTGTGCTGTCCCATGCTTTGCCGATTTACATAAGCCATGCTTTGCCGAATTACGTAAGCCTAGTAAGGCTCTGTCCAAATAATGGACACCATGTAAACAAGTAAATAAAAAAATAAAAAAAATATATTCTTAATAAAGAGGTCCTAGTTATCATAATTATCTATTTTTTATTTCCAAAGCCTTAGCAGTTTCCTCTGCCTTATAAAGGGTTAAAGTGTAATTTACACGGACATAATCAACCTTAATTATCAAACCATTTAAATGGATAAGGATTAATATCATGATACTAAAATCACCACTTTTTATTTCACCATAGGATTTGCTTGAATAATTTGAACAAAAAGCGGTCATGGTGACTTATCCATAATAGTTAGACATATGGTATCGCGGACTTTTTTGTAGATATTGATGACATCTACAAAACTGTAGTACATCCCTTTGCTCTATTGTCAATAGATTCCGCAGCGTACGCAATATAAGAATTCTTCTCACACCTGGGGTTACATTATCGAAGTTTTCATACGGATCCCTAACTTTTTTGAAAATATTCTATAGCCTATGTCCATCACCGATAATAACAGCGTTTTACCTTACAATAAAACGCTTATTAAATACCTACCTTATTTGAAGCTTAAACATATAATGAGATAGGCCTATCTGTTTTCCGCTCGTCTTACCTCTCTGTCTACCCTAGTAGCACCCTCTCGCTCGCACACTTCCTCTCACTCCACCACCGGCGCGGCCGCTCGGCTCGCTCTCGTCATTGTGTCGAATTATACCAGGCAGAGGATAAAAGTTAAGCTTCAAATAAGGTAGGTATTTAATAAGCGTTTTATTGTAAGGTAAAACGCTGTTATTAAACACCTGACCGTTATTTGAAGCTTAAACATATAATGAGACCTGTTTGTTATCGCCTGGTGGAGGAGGACGCCAATGTGAAGGTATGCACATCTACACGCTGATGAAGGCGCAAAAGGTAACAACGAAGGTTACAGTGGTTAAAAAATATAAATAAAATTGTAAGTGTGCGAGACTAAGTAAATTTATTCAATCACCATATAATATAATTATGAACATAAAACTGTAATTATTTATAAAAAACAAATAAAATGTAGTAAACTTCTTCACTTAAATTGGGCGAAAACTATTTGACATCCCAGAGCTAACAGGGGCCTGGACGACCTCACGCCTATAGAAGCGACGGAATGTGTCACCAGACCTCCAGTTACCTTGTGACAAAATTTCGTCAACTGAGACGTTATCGGCCCAACTTCTGGATGCGACTGTTGAGCGGACGCTACCGGGAGCTGCGACAATACCAGCCTCTGATAGGAGAGATTTTACCCAACCCGCAATCACAGTACGCGATGCTGGCTTATGATCACCTCTTATTTTAACAAATAAAGAATAGTTATTTAAGGAATTACGTTTTTGATTAAACAAATTGATACAGTGCTTCACCCAAAACACCGGATCGAGGTTTTTAATATTTTCATTTCTTAGTAATTTCCAGCCCGATTGCCTGAAATCAGAACGGTCAGTTTTAGAGCCAAATCTGGGCCATAGAATGATATGATCAGTATTGTCAATATAATGTTCTTGATTGACTGTCAGAAGGGTCAGGTCATGGATACGTCTACCAGAAACCAAAAGCAGCAACATAGCAGTGTGTCTGGCGGTGGCAAAACAGTTATTTTCGTTAAATTCATATGAAGACAAAAAGGAAATGAGAACATTGACATCCCAAATAGTTTTCTTATGGGCACAGGCTTTCTTAATGCAATAGATTTCAAACATGCTTAACCAGTACATGAGCACTTAAGACTCCCGACATTTTGGTATTACAGAGCGTAGACACCACTGATTTGTGTAATAGTATAGTATTGTATGATAGGTTTTCATACAAACATAAATCAGCTAAAAATTTTGCTAGAATTGAACCGGTTGGGCGACATGGATTAGTTTTCTCTTTTCTACACCATCCTAGCCATCTATGCCATGCGGCTTTGTATGTACTACGTGTAGAGGGACGCCAGGACGATGAAAGTAGGTCCAGTTGGGAACGGTTCCAATCATTTAGGTTATGAGACCACCCCCACATTTCCATACTTCTAGCGTCATTTCCTGTACTTTGGGAGGTGGAAGGCCCGTCGAGACGTCTACTAGATGGCGGTTCAGATGCCTGATTGTGAAAGGAGCAGCTAGTGCTAGGGATTTGAGATCGGCTCTTCAATATAGACATTTTAAAAAGGAATTATCAGTCGATGGAGTTTGAGTGCCTTCTACATAGCTTCAACCTAAAACTAGCGATAAAACAACCTACTCGAATGGAAAGTCAAACATGCATCGATAATTTTGCGCATAATTATAACAAACGGTGTAAATCAGAAGTCTTAGAGTTTGCCCTTTCAGATCACACAGCCCAGATTTCAAAATGCCCGGTAAATAAAATATGTACGATAGACAAATACGGGGCTTTTAGACGCAATTTTAACAAGGAAAATACATCTAAATTTAAATACTGTATGAGCAAAATGTATTTCTCAGAAATATATGAAACGGATGACCCGAACATTGCATACAACAATTTTCATGAAATATTTTATTTTTTCTACAACCTCTGTTTTCCTAAGACTAGGGTTACAATAAATGTTATAGCCAAACCAAGGTGGATATCAAAAGGTATTAAATCCTGCAGTAAGAAAAAACGGCAGCTTCTGTGGACCTACAGATTAAAACCAAATCCAACAAATAGAACTCGTTTTAAAGAATACTCTAAGCTTTTTAGAAAAATAATGACTCTGACACAGCGTTCACAAAATAATTATAAAATCAAAACATCGCACAATAAATGTAAAACCGCCTGGCAAATAATAAATAAAGGTAAATTTAATGTACATAAAAACTATATTTCGAAAATTAAAATCAATAATGACATTATTACCGATGCTAAACAAATTGCTAATCAATTTAATGACTATTTTATTAATAAAATCCAGCCCATCACATCCAGATACACAACTACACGGCACATTTTAAACAACAGAAACTCGATGTTTATGGCACCCTGTACACCACAACAGGCGCAGACAATTATTATGGCCTTAAAAAACACAAATAGCGTGGGGTACGATGGCATATCAACCAAAGTAATAAAAGCTGTAGCATCTGAAATATGCGAAAATGTGTCTCATATTATAAATCTATCGATTGTAGCTGGCACGTTTCCTGATGCACTAAAGATAGCGATCGTTAAGCCATTATTTAAGAAAGAGAAAAGAGAGCTCATGGAATTCTATAGACCTATTTCTTTGATTCCTATCTTCTCGAAAATATTTGAAAAATTTATTCAAACTGAATTAACCCGGTACATAGAAAAAAATAATATATTATGTAATGAGCAAAAGGGATTTCGCGAAAATATGACTATAAATATGGCGGTCTATGACTTTCTATACACTGTATTGATAAAAGTGGACAAAAAAATACCTGTATGTGCGATCTTCTGCGATATGACACAGGCGTTTGACTACGTTAATCATGACATTTTAATAAAAAAACTGGAATCGTATGGCATAAGAGGTAATGTTCTTAATTTAATTAAATCCTATTTAAACAATAGAAAACAAAGGACAGAAATAACTAGAATTAATATAACAACTAAAAAGGAAGATATATACTTATCAGATGAACGTCAAACTACTTTTGGTGTTCCACAAGGTAGTGTATTAGGACCTCCACTTTTTACTCTATATATTAATGACTTGCCAAAATCAATTCCACACCCTATGACTTTATTTGCAGATGACAGCACGGTGACAATTTCTAGAAACGATAATGACATGATCCAATATAAACTAGACATACACAAAACCTTGACATTGATAATAGAATGGTTAAACAATAATAATTTAAAGATTAACTTAGATAAAACTAAAATCATACACTTTAGCCAACGATTGACAATGGAAAATATGGACATAAATATAGATAATAAAATTGTTGAAATAGTAAATATTACTAAATTCCTAGGACTAATAATTGATAAACGGCTTGACTGGAAATCACAAATTGAGAACCTTTGCAAAAAAAATTGTAGTTCTGCATTTGCATTATACTCTCTAGCTGCAGTTGTGAATGTGGATACCTTGATTGCGGCCTACCATGGCTTAGTGGCGTCGCACCTAAGATACGGTATCATATTTTGGGGAAATTCAACCGACGCTAACACGGCATTTAAGGCCCAAAAGAGATGCATTAGATCGATGTTTGGTCTAAAAACGGTCGAGACATGTGAACCATATTTTAAAAAGTTCAAGCTATTAACTCTTCCTTCTCTTTATATCCTCGAAACCGCAATGTTTGTTAAAACAAACCCCAATTTGTTTCCACGTCTCCAGGACGGGGTACCGCGTAACAGACGGGATATGACCATTCTTCGAGTCTATCCGGCAAAAACGGCACTCATGCGCAAAAGTATCGTCTGCATGGCGCCCACTATATTTAACATTTTGCCTAAAAGTTGGAGGGAGCTAAATGTTAGGGCATTCAAGCACCAGTTAAAAATGTTTCTTTCGCAAAAAGCATATTATAGTGTGTCTGACTTTCTAGTTGAAAAGTGTTTTTTGACTGATTGAATTACTTGAACATTTTAATTCCTGACGCTGACGCTATTATTATTATTTTGCTTTATTTTTTTTTTTTTTTACATTTAACTATTGAATTATAAATTGACTACTATTGATTATGGAATATTGACTATACTAAATTATATTTGACTCTAATACTAAATTTACATGAATAACGAATTTTGACTAAGAATATATTTAAATTTATAAATTTTAAATTTTGTTATTGTCTATTTAGGTATACTTATTATTTGTAATTACATCCAATGTTACATAATTATTATGTGAAATATTTGTACGCCGACTTACGGCTAAACATGAATGGACTCAAACAATGTACTTTAATATCTTGCATGCTCTTGTATGTATACAATGTTTAAACAAATAAAGAAATCTCTCTCTCTCTCTCTCTCTCTCTCTCTCCAAAACACACGTTCCCACCGAGGCACCACTAACAGAAAGAGGCCCTTGGCCTGGTTGAGATGGGTGAGTACCTTGGGGATCAAATATGGAGGAGGAAATATCCACGCTAGGTGGTAATTCCAAGTCTGGGAAAAAGCGTCGTGGAATAGGGCTTGGTCGTCGTTCTGGTCCAGAGACGCATAATTGGCCACCACATGCGCATTTTTCGACGCAAACAAATCTATTACCGGAACCCTGAATCTGTTGAAAATCAGGTTTGTGCACGCCGGCAAAAGGTGCCATTCGGGGGGGGATCGGTAGCGAGCCAGATGATCTGCGTGGGAGTTGAATCTGCCAGGAATGTGATGAGCGGCTAGGTGAATTTGATAATGATCTAGAACCTTGAAAATATCGATTGTCAAGTCCAAGAGAGCTTTTGATTTCGTGCCGCCTTCCTTGCGAATGAAAGCCACGGCTGTTCTGTTGTCGCACTGCCATAGAACCGTGGAACGACCCAGAGACTGACCCTGGTCCTGTAATATCTTCAGTAATGCTAGAAGTTCCTTCTGGTTGCAGTGTATCGGTTGTTCTTGTTCGTTCCACGGTCCCGTGAACGAACGGTCGTCTAGTTGCGCTCCCCAAGCTAGGTCTGAGGCATCGGTCGCTAGGAAATGCGTTGGAGGCGCGAAGTGAATCGGAGAAGGACAAGGGTGGTTCTGCAACCACCAGGTTAACTCTTTCAGGGCATGTACCGGAATCAAGAACTGTTTGGCAACTGGCATCTTGGTGACTGTGTTCAGGAAAGAGAGGAGTGCTCGAAAGTGAAGCCTGCCCCTTGGTACAACAAAACTTGCAAAGTTTAATAGACCTACTAGGCTCTGCAAAGCCTTCAAATCGAGAGCTCTCTCTGCTAGGGCTGTCGATATATTGGACGTGAGATTCAGGCACTTTTTCTTTGGAAGAGACTTTTCGTTTACCAGAGTGTCCCATTGAACGCCCAGGTAAACTAGGCGTTGACAAGGTGTGAGTGTGGACTTGTCGAAATTCACCAACCAACCGAGATACTGCAACCTCTCTACCGTGATTTGGACATGGGTCTGTAATATCTGTGGGTTTTGATGTACAACCAGATAGTCGTCTAAGTAAACGATTATTCGAATCCCTTGATCCCTGAGTGACTGAGCTACCCAATTGGATAGGGAGGCAAAAACCTTGGGGGCCGTGCTCAGACCGAACGGGAGGCACGTCATTTCCATTAATTTTCCTCTGTAGATTAGACGTAGGAAACGTCTGTGAGATGGAGCTACGGGAAGGTGAAAATAGGCCTGTGACAGGTCTATTTTGCACATCCAATCCTTTGGTTGAAGGAAGTCTGGGACTCGATAGACATTTATCAATCTGAACCTGCCGGTGATTACGTAATTGTTCAAGGCAGCTAGGTTGAAGATGGGTCGGTGCGACTCGTCGTCCTTTGGCACAAGAAACATTGTGGACACAAAGCTTGGCGAGGCTTTGACAACATCTAATACACCCTGGTGTTGCATTTGGGTGATTATGGACGTCATTGCATCCGAAGGAACCGTGCTGAACTGACGTTCGTTCAACGGTGGTACTACAAGTGGCGGTCGATGTAAAAAGGGTATGCGATACCCTTTTTTTATCTTTAACAGATAATTTGGGGCACCTAGTTCCTTCCACCGATGATGGAAACGAACCAGACGACCAGCTCTGAATGTTTGGGATCGATAGTCAATACTTACGTTCTTTGTTCCGGTTGTAATTCTCAGAGGGCGATGCGGCTCGCTTGCGGCTATTCTTGCTGTCTTGCTAGCCTTGCCGACCTCCTCTGCCTCGAAAGGAACCTCTTGAACCGCCAGAGAATGATGGGCGATTATCGTCGTGATTAGAGCCATGACCCTGCGAGGGTCGGGCATTACAGTAACCCTGCGAGGGTTGATTGTAAGCATGGGAAATATGCGTAGGCGCACAACATCCATGAGCAGTACCCTGCGAGGGTACGTTTCGTAAAGCCTGCCCCTGCGAGGGGCGGCGTGCGGGCTTGCTTTGACCCGTTTGCGAAACGGAAGCAGAACTGCCCGGCTTTTGTAAAGGCAAGAAGGCTTTTCGAACACCACCTGCCTTCTCTAGTGCTGTGGCAAGTGACTCCGCATTAAACACGTGCTGACACGACGGAGGGATCTTACGTAACACGGCCTTGACAAGGGGATCGCGCACGTGGTTTGTAATTCCATCCCTTCTCATCTGAATAACCTCCGCACGGTGACCGCAAGTTAATTGCAAAAGATCGGAAGAAACTTTGAAAAAATCGCCCGTTAACTTTTTCGTTTCAAATCCGAACCCCGTGCCCACTGTAAAAAACTTCTGACAGAAGTTTGCAAAGCTTCGCGCTGTTTAAGGATGCAGAACGATAAGGCAGCGAAGACCTTGTCAGCGTGAGCAAGATGGCGTAACGAATCATAAGCCTTAATTTCTTCATTCATCTCCAAGTCGATAAAACCGGGGGTAGAATTATAAAGTTTTTGGGTTTCCGCATAACGAACCTCGCACCAATCACTACTATCTAAATGTTGCAAATCCTTTAAACGTTTGAAGAAACTCCTGAGGAGTCTTTGGAATACTAGGTTCTTTCAATTTCGTCTCAATTTCAAAAGTAAAATCTGACTGAGCAACAGGTACCGGCCGCACCTCGACAGAATTTACAATCGGGTCCTCGTAAAGTTCGCCACTAACGTTTCCGTCAACTAGATTCTCATTAAAGTGTACCGCAGAACAGGGCACAGAATTATTGTTGCAAAAAATTAATTGATTTCGGAGTTCGTCTAAGTGACGTGATAATTTACGGAATTTCCGGGAATCGTGTCGTCGATTCCGGCGTTTGCTCCCCCTTTTTTTGTTGCGGTGACGCGGCGTGGATCTAGGACTCGAGTCCGAAGACGACGAACTCGAGCTGCCAGATGAGTCTGATGAGTTACTATTCAACGAACGAGACCTAGCTCGCGACTGACGACGAATACGCGATCGATTTTTATTGTCACTATTAGCGGGAGCACTAGCACCAGCACATGGGGCTTTCGAGCCGGGATTTGAAACACTTTAGTCACTTTCCATGTTAACACAAGCTGTAAAATCTAGGATAGAGAACCACACAAAAAATAATTAAATCAAAATATGTAGGTAGGTGGGTACCAAAACCAACGTAGTAATATTATTCAAGCAAAACAATTGAAGAACACAAAATAGCTATGTGTAACTTTTAAATACGTACCGAACGGTAACACCGTTTGAATATTTTTTTTTTTTTTTTTTAAAGTTACTTACGTGGAACAGGAATATATTACATGTAAGTAAATGAATTTGCAAAGATATGCAAAATTAATTTACTGAGTCCTGAGCACGTCCGAGCGCAGCGGAAAACAGGACGCCAATGACGAGAGCGAGCCGAGCGGCCGCGCCGGTGGTGGAGTGAGAGGAAGTGTGCGAGCGAGAGGGTGCTACTAGGGTAGACAGAGAGGTAAGACGAGCGGAAAACAGATAGGCCTATCTCATTATATGTTTAAGCTTCAAATAACGGTCAGGTGTTTAATGTAGGATTCTAATGGTGAAAGAATTTTTCAAATCGGTCCAGTAGTTTCGGAGCCTATTCATTTCAAACAAACAAACAAACAAATCTTTCCTCTTTATAATTTTAGTGTAGATAAGTATTTTATTTTGAAAATAAACAAAATGCATGCATATGGGATATTCAAGAGTGAAAGTGTAACAACGAGAACCCACTTTAACATTTATATTATTATTTTGGATTATTGCCGCGGAGCTGGTAGCTAAATAATAACACCAGCAAATGTTATGATCATTTGTCATCAATTGTAACTGAAAGAGTTGTATTGATTTTAATGATTATAATGCTATAAATACATACTTGCTACGGCCGCGAATCATATTTTGACCAAACCTAACACTGACCTGCAAATTGCAAAAAACGTAAGAAAATTTGAATTTCGCGGGCTACCCTGGCGCCTCCACCTTAAGTCAAAGAGCCCGCGCCAATAAATTAAAAACTAAAAGTGTGCTATAAAAACTAAAAAGTTATTTTATGATGCAGTTGTTTAAAAATCGAAGCAAAATGTTGAACTGTAATGGTTTTTTTTTTAATTTTACCTATTCACGAAAAAAAAGTACGTGTTTATGCATTCGTTTTTGAACTCATATTTGGAACATTACGATGTGGCCTTGTGAGTGTAGATAAAATTACTTTTCACCCTTAAATATCCAGGCACAGGAACCAGGCACTTCTGGGACATCCTATATAAGACAAAGACGTAAAATAAATAATAGATAATACAGCATTGCGACGAGCGTGCCCATTCCGAAAGGGTTACCATCAAGACGACACGTTTGGCGCAGTGGTTGAGCGATTGGCTGCTGCGCTGTGTCAACGTAAAAGTCAAAACGTTTATTTCAATTAGGCCAGTAAACGGCACTTTTGAACGTCATAATTTACATTAAAATACTATGTATTAAAAAAATAAAGTGACTACTGTGTGTCTCGGGTTTGATTCCTGCATGGAACAAAATATTTGTATGGCCTACAGATAGTTGTTCCGGGTCTGGCTGTTTGTGTATGTGAGTTTATTTGTTTGTAAACGCACCCACGATACAGGGGAAATTCCTAGTGGGGCAACGTTAAAAAATCTCAACATTTACTGAGCGTCAGACACCCAGCGTTGGTTTTCAGTTGGCACCCCGCAATAACACACCCAGCTACTGGGTTGTGGAGGTCAGCCACTAGTTATTAGCTGTAACCTGGTAGACTGGAAGCCGACCTCAATATACGAGTACCTATATGGAAAAAAAATTGCCAGTTTATAATATTTTTTCTTTCATCATCATCATCATCATCATAAAAGCCGAAAGACGTCTACTGAACATAGGCTTCCCCCAAATGGGGGTGTTTGCCATAATCGCTTGGCGGGTTGGGTATCGCAGTGTAGCTGTAGCAATGTATCTACAGAGAATGATACTACCCATTCTCTGGTGAGTCCCTTACGGCCGCTTTCTATAACATATCTCAATCCCAATCTTGATCCCGATCCTTGTCTGTAACCAATCAACGGCCGAGTTTGTGTCCTTCACCACACAATCCTCACCTTTGATTGGTTACAGACAAGGATCGGGATCAAGATTGGGATTGAGATATATTATAGAAAGCGGCCGTTAGTCGCCTCTTACGACACCCACGGGAAGCGATGGGATGGTGCTATTCTTTTGCGCCCCGGCACCATACGGAACTATTTTTTCTTCATTTTTCAGAAAACACATCCACCGCAAATTCAGCTGCGACCAATGTCCGTCGATCTTCAGCAGTCCTTACACACTAGCTCAGCACAAAAAGAAGCACACAGAAGCAACTTCTACACCAACTAAGGAACACTACTGCACATCTTGCGGCATCGGGTATGCTAGCAGAAAGAGTCTGTTGGCGCACCAGAGACTATCTGCCAGCCATCAGCAGAGAGCGTGAGTGACTGCTGTGGCTCATTGTGTCATGTAGGCCAGCATGGACCATGGTGTAGTGTAGTAGGCGAGCATGGATCATTGTGTAGTGTAGTGGGCCTGCATGGAGCATTATGTAGTGTAGTAGGCGAGCATGGATCATTGTGTAGTGTAGTGGGCCTGCATGGACCCTTGTGTAGTGTAGTAGGCCAGTATGGACCATTGTGTAGTGTAGTGGGCCTGCATGGACCCTTGTGTAGTGTAGTAGGCCAGTATGGACCATTGTGTAGTGTAGTCGTCCAGCATGGACCATTGTGTAGGGTAGTAGGCCACTCGCTCAGAGCAGGTATCATTATTTGATGATTTCCCACCAAAAATAATGCAAATACTGTGACGGTTCTTAATTACATTTGTTCAGGTGTGTTAGTTAAATAAATTTTTATACGATTAATGCAAACAAAAAAATATTGACCAAAAGCGGTAATCGAAACTGAATCAATACTTAAGACTGACTTACACTGACTTGACTTATTTCAACGTATTATGCTAAGCCCGGATAGCTCAGTCGGTAGAGCATTGGACTTTTAATCCAAGGGTCCAGGGTTCAAGTCCCTGTTCGGGCGATTCTTTTTGTTACTTTAAATAACTTCAATCACATGCAGAAAATAATACAACTATTTTTTTGTTTCTTTAATTTCTTTTTAATTAAAAGTGCAAAGATAGGTTAAAATAATTAAAATTAGGTTTTTTTTTTTAAATTTTGAAAACTAGACATATGACAAATTACCACAGCAGTTTACGGATCTATAGTTATGAAAATGATTCGTTCGGAATCCTGCTTGAGTCCGACTCGCACTTGGCCGGTTTTTTTTATTAATCTACAACCAAAATTCATTTTTTTCCCTCTTTAAAGTAAAATGGTTCTTTAAAATGTATTTCGGTATTTTTGTTTGTAATAAAACTACTGGACTGCTTTTAAAAATTCTTTCACCAGTAAAAAGCTAATTTTACTTGACATACCTACCTACTCTCTACCCACAGATACGAATGCCCAATCTGCAACAGATCGTGCCCCAACGAGCGTTCACTGACCTCCCACATATCCACCGTCCACTCCTCAACGAAGCAGTTCCAATGCGACACATGCGACGCGCGTTACAGCAGTCGCAAGTCGTTGACGAGACACGTGCGCGCGCACGTGGCGCCGCCGCCCGTCACGGTGGCCGTGTGCCATGTGTGTAGCGCTAGCTTTAAGGTGAGTGGGCCAGGCTATGGTGTACTGAAGTGGGCCAACAAGGGCCATTGTAGGCCAGCTAAGGCTATTGTGGGTCAGCATGGGCTATAGTAGGCCAGCATGGGCCAGCTAGAGTCGTTGTGAGCTTGTACGTTAGGTATCGTCTGTCCACTCACAAGACACTACTCGCCCGCTCCTGGAGCAAGCAGTTCCAATGCGACACGTGCAACGCGTGTTACAGCAGTCGCAAGTCGTTAACGAGACATGTGCGGGCGCATGTCACGCCAACGCCAGCAGCAGTGGTAGTGTGCCAACTGTGTGGCGCTGGCTTTAAGGTGAGTGGGCCAGGCCATTGCGTATTGTAGTGGGCCAGCATGGGCCATTGTGGGCCAACATGGCAGTTCCACTGGCGCATGTGCCACGCGCGTTGTAACAGCTGTCGCAACAGTCACAAGTCGTTGACGAGACCCGCGCCGCCAGTCGCGGTGGCCGTGTTAATATCTTCGCGGCGCTAGCTTCAAGTTTTGCCAGAACGCAATGACCCTCAGTCCACGATATCAGGATTGAAGGACCCATTTACACTCCTGTAAAATCAATCTATGTACGTTCGTTGATCGTGCTGAATTTCGGAGGTGTTTAATTGGTATTTCTACTAAATATTGATATTATAATATAGCATGAATGTTGAAAGGAGAAAACGGAGGACCCTTTGAATTGATATACCTACTTAGGTACTAATAACATAACCGCTCGAACACTGCCGGCACACCGGTGTGCCGCGAGTTTATCGCGAATTTAATGTTTTACTTAAGATTTCTTTTTTATTTGAGAATTTTCACATGTCAGTGCTCGAGCGGTACTTTTTTTGTTTTTGTTCTACAATTTTTTGGATCGGTTCTACAATTTTCTACAACTTCTACTAAATCCTGATACAAATAGTTTTTCAATTCAAGAGTGGGCCCTCAATCCTCACGCACATCGCGACATATTTGGAAAATTTGTTAGCCAAACTGATTGATCTTTTTAACCGACTTAAAAAAAGGAGGAGGTTTTGTATTCGTCTGTTTGTATTTTTGTTTCAGGGAAAGAGTAAACTGAATCGTCATTTACGAGAAGTTTGTGAAAAGGATAAACTTGAAGAAGAATTGTCATCTTATTATGAACATCAACATGTAATACAATAAAGTTGCTATATGACAATAAAATACTATTTTTGTTTTTATTTCATAGTAAATCCCATATAAGCGTTAGTGCCGGGCGCTTCCGGCTATCATTTTGTAGATCTTCAATAGGGTATTTTACTGAAATAATAAAATAAAATGGTAAAACTAATTAGTCCTTCAGATAGCTTTCCAAAATATTTTGGAAACGTATTTTTCTTTTTTAATTTCAAAAACAGTGTATATGTCGCAGCCAACTAGCTGAATCCGCCGTTTCATTAAAAGTCCAGTCTTATCATTGAATTAACATTTAATCAGCGACATAAGTGACATGGGCAAGTCATTAAATTATATTGAACAAAAGATGTCACGTAGGTGGCTGAAAAATTGGCACATTTAAATGAAAAGGCTAGGCAACCAATTTGGCTGCGACATATATATGGGACCAAGTCTGAAATCTGTTTTTAGTACTTATTTGTCATTATAGCGCCAGCAAAAATACATCATCTGTCAAATTTTCAACTGTCTAGCTATCACGGTTAGCTAGAATTGAAAGCAAAGGGCACTAGGAGGAGCTAGGATAGGTTTTAGTCAGTAAGAGTCTGACACTCCTTTCCGCTCCGCCCAGAGCGGGAGAAATCATTTGATGATTACCCATCCATAAAAAAAGCTATAATGGTTCATGAGATACAGCCTGGTGACTGACAGACGGGCAGTGTAGACTTAGTAATAGGGTTCCGTTTTTACCTTTTGGGTACGGAACTCTACAAACCATCCCCTTGTATCCCTGATAGCATGGCCACCATTAGGGATTTTAATTTTGATAACACAAAAGTTATTCGCTAATTAGTAGAAATTAGTCGCCAGATATCAGAATTAGTCAGTCACTCGTTGAAATGTTATAATCGTTTCTAGGTTGCCGACCTGTGGAGAATCACCCAACTTGCCCACATTTAAATACTGTGCTCTTTGGTAAGTAGGTACTTAGTTTACAGGTTTCCGAGGGAGAAAAGATAAGTACAAGAATATTCCAGCACTACTATATTAAGGATTTTTTACTGTTTGTTCCGTTCCCTCAGACATACAGTTTAAAACGGTTTTGTGGGGCATAGTTTTATGTAAAAGTTAATAAAAATTGTATTTGATAAAACAAAAAAAAATAAAAGTAATCACAAATGTGGTCAAGCTGGAGAGATTCTCCCTAGGTCGACCCTGCCTGATGGTGGCATTGCCAGTGTCAGGGACACCATCCCCTTTACCTACCAGATTGGCGGGTAGGTACCTACTTAAAAACATGTCATGATTTTCACAATTTTATTTTTTCAAGATCATTCTCGCATACTAAATTTAGTGAAAATTTACATAGCCTATGTCACCCGGAGTATTTTTACGAATCTTTTGATATCCCAGTCATCAAAAACGGTTCAGTAGTGTATATGTCGCAGCCATCTAGCTGAATCAGCCGTTTCATTAAAAGTCTAGCCTTTTCATTGAACTGTGCCGTTTAATCAGCGACATAAGTGTCATGGGCAAGTCATTAAACGATATTGAACAAAAGAAGTCGCTAAAAAATCGGCACATTTAAATGAAAAGGCTAGGCAACCAATTAAACGGCTGATTAAGCTAATTGGCTGCGACATATACAGGGTTATTTGTAAAACACCAACAACCTCTCAGTGGGTGAAAGTACTCATGATTATAAACAACTTTTGTTATGAGACCAACCCCGAAAAAAAAATCGACTGTTTTATAGATTTTCATCGGGTGAATATTGCATTTTGTATGAAACAGCCGATTTATTTTTTGAAATTTCAGAGTTGGTCCCATAGTAAAAGTTGTTTATAATCATAAGTACTTTTACCCACTGAAAGGTTGTTGGTGTTTTACACAAATAACCCTGTATAACCCGCTACGGTGGAACATACAAACACACACACATACATAACAAAAATACACTTATTTTTGTTCGCTGATTATTTTAATTGTAGGTATCTAATGCGATTTTCTTATATATTTTTTTTACCATTGTCCTTATTTTGGTGGTCTGAATGATTCCTAAAAGTTTGTCCACCTATTTTAATGGGACCTTATATACGCAAATGCATACATACCTACATACGCAGGGAAAATCACAACCCTTCCTTTTGGCTTTGCCGTAGTCTTTGTCGGCGTAATTAATATCTATACCCATGCAAAATAACAGCTTCGTAACATCAATATTCTCTGAGTAAAACCGCAGACGGACGGTCATGGCGAAACTAATAGGGTTCCTTGTTTTACTACGGAACCCTAAAAGGACATGACATTACTATAATTATTATAATCGAACCTTCTTATCGTATGGGCATTAAGGCGTCTCCCACACACACCATGTCAGAGGCTCTTGAGGCGGTTTAGAAACTCTGACAGTTTCTAAACCGCCTCAAGGGCCTCTGACATGGTTTATTTGACGACCGCCATTTGGCGGCCGTGAACATCGTCTTCCGAAGCACGGAATCATCTGTTTATCAGACAATCAGGTGATTCAAGCCTGCAATGTCCTAGCCAAACTGGACACAACTTTACAAAGTATGCTTCCCGTGGGAATCGAACCCTCGACCACCAGGTCACAAGGCAAACGCCTAAACCACTCGACCACGGAGGCAGTTATAATGAACCAATCGAATAATCGAACCAGCGCAACCTCGGTCATTATGTGGGATGCATGAAGGAGCCTCCACGTGTAGCGCAATTTGTTCCATCAGACACTCAACTGAACCGACCGCTCGGCGCATCCTGGACAGTCTCATCTAACACCATATAAGACTGGCCAATCCTTCCCTTGCGGTGGTAGGGCTTACACCCACCTGGTTCGCGACCACCCTCCCACCTCCACCCGGCGTCAAGCAGCCTGCTGTTTCGTCGACGCGTGGGAGTACCAGTGCCTCAAGGCATCTTCTGGGCACGCTCGCTTCATCATGGATCTCATCTATCGCTTTCCATCAGGTGTGACCGAGGTCAAGAGCTAGCCCATTCATAAATAAATGTGAAGAAATTTTTTTTACTTATCCTATATGATGAATCAAGGCCAAAATCGGAACGAACGCCGCCATTTTGTTTTTGGGATTAAAATAAAACTATGGTAGGCGCCAGATAAACTTGCAATAAAGAACATTGACCTTTCCCTAATATCCCTCCATAGATACCCGAACAATAAATTATGAACCGTTTTTCATTACTAGAGAACGTAAAGGATCACGATAGAAGTCGATTCAGGACAGTTTTATGTCTTTATTTCTGTTTTAATATCAAAAAAGTCAATAAATGTACATATGTGGGTCAATGACCGTTATTGGACATTTATCCAGCGTCTACCATAGTTTTATTGTAACTCCGAATTTATTGCTAACCCGGGACCACTATGTATAAAATATTTGTTGTTTAATCTCGTGTTTGCAACGAAGGCCCGGTTTCCACAAAAGCAGAGCGGAGGAGATGTGTTGAATAAACCAATCCGATTTCGTTATTTACACATCTCTTCTCCACTTAGCTTATCGGATTGGTTAATTCAACACATCTCCTCTCCTCTCTGCTTTGATGGAACCCGGGCCTAACTCTTTGCCTGCGTTTCCACCAGATACGTGTTTGTTAAGAACCAATAGAACCTCTTCATTTACCTAGCCTCGCTCAGCGATTAAGGAGGAGCTCGTGGCTAAGTAGGTTATAACAGCCGCACGGATCGATCTTCAAGGTTAAGCAACGCTTGCCGAGGTTGATCTGTGGATGGGTGCCCATCTTAACATATCGAGATTCCTCCGTGCCTCGGAAAGCATGTTAAGCCGTTGGTCCCGGCTGTCATTTGTAGATCTTTGGCAGTCGTTACGGATTGTCAGAAGCCAGATAATCTGACACCGTCTTGCCAAGAAGTACCGTGTTGCGACTTAATGGGTTGTGGAGATCTGGTAGGCAGCCGCTCCATGTTAAATAACGGTTCAGCTGAATCCGGTTTGACTGGGAGCCGACCCCAATACAGTTGGGAAAAAAAGACTAGGCAGGAAGGCTCAGTGCAAGCGATTCTATTGGTTCTTAACAAACACATTCCCTGCTGGTAGAAACACATCCTAAAGCTTGATTACATAAACCAGTTATTTTTGTATCTGTAGTTTGGAGTCTTCCACTGTACGAGAATTGACCTCCCGATTTAAAAACTAAAGCTAAACATTTTAATTAACTTCTTAATTAATAACATACAATTTTATAAAAATCCATTCATTTAGGTGGGATAGTAAAAAGTGCAAGATAAAAAAAAAACAATCTTGCCATAGAAAACAAAGTGCAAGTTGAAGAGGTTAAAGCTTGTATTGCCACATAAACAAAAAATACATAATTATCCAAGTATTTTTCAAATCCCATGTAACATGTAGGGAAGACCGTTGATTAATTGCTATAGATTTATTTTATAATGAAACGTTTCTTATTAGGCAGTCGGGTAAAAATAAAATTGCTGTCCAACTTGGAACTCAAAATTCATAGCTCTAGCATCTAAATAAAATTCGTATGATGTATAAAATACATAGAGCTGCATAAAAAATAACCACATTTAGAAACAAAATATGAATAAACAGATTCTTTATTCTTCTGTAGAGAATTAGAACTTGCTAATAAATATTTAAATGTATGTTTATCTGCTTGTTTAAATTTTATTTCTCCATGTGTTTTTATTTTTGGCGAGCACAATGGTCCACAGCAGGACTAAGTGCGGAAACCATACACAATAGATAGATAGTTATATTTTTATGTAAACGACTCTTTTTGTATGTGTTATACGTAATGCAAAACGAAAAAATAATTCTGACCATAATGGTCAATTTCTTTTCCCCCATGGGGGTAGTTTTTAAGCAACATTCGCATTCTGTGAAACACGGCTAACAAACGTTTTTCGACACATTGCGACTGCGACATCTCTATTATGAAAGAATGTCGCTTCGCGACATCTGTCTCTGTGTACGCTCAGATCTTTTTAACCACGCAATGGATTTTAATGCGGTTTTCACTATCAATTAGAGAATTTCATCCGACAGGCTTACAATCTTTATTTATTTAAAATACATTATATTTAAAATTAAAAATAGTATCTATAGAAAAGTCGATGTTTTTCCAAGTGTCCAAAAAGCGATTTACGGGCGCACATCAGTAAATATGCGTGCGAAGCTTGGGCGGTTGGTTCGTAGCATAAAATAGTAGAATTGGCTCTCAGAAAACCACCTAGTACGATCCTAAAGGATTTCTTCAGATTTACGCCACCCAATTCAATTTTAAATCCATGTCAACATTTCATATGCATGCAATAAAAATAATAAAAATACGACATTACAAATCAATTAATTAAACATAGTAACTAAAATATACACATAAAGTAAAATAGTCAAAAAAACTATGAAATTAACAACTTAAAAGGTAATGCAGACATGATAAGGCGTTCCAGACGTGCATGGTCATATTTAAGGATGGTGTTCTGTTCAGATATACAGCCAAGAAATAATTTCAAAATAAAAAATAACATCCCGGAATGCCGGCAGAAGTGAAAACTTGAACATTAACGTTGTGCATTTTTGAATATTTTGGAATGGTTAGGGAATAATTTCGCACGAATTGCTTTATTTATCAGTATAAAAGTAGTATAATTTATGTGGTTAAATACAATATTCATTTATTGCGCTATTGTACACAAACATGACAATTTAAACTTCGTATTACAATATCCGTCTTACGAATTTTCGATCAGGTTACGTGTCCTGACGCGAGTTTTTTCATTTTTTACCCATCCAAAAAATGCTTACATTATCCGTCTTACGAATTTTCGATCAGGTCACGTGTCCTGCCGCGAGTTAAACATTTATTACCCATCCCAAAAAGTGCACAACGCCGCTAAAGAAGTTTTCACTTCAAAAATATTAGTTTTTTTTTTAAAAAACGACTATGATGTTCCAAAAAACTTCACTGTTCATGCATTTTGATGCAGTTGCTGGCATCAAATCTGTAATTGATCTAAAATATACACCATAAAACTGATTTTGATATTTTTTCTAGAGAACACCACTATGATGACGCACTTCTCTGGAACAGCTTGCACGTCTTCAACGTTTTACAGAATAAACGCAATACCTGAAAAGGAACTGAGTACAATGACCGTTGTACTCATTATTATGAACAATTTTTATCATGGGACCAAAACTGTTTTTTTTTCAAGTTTTGTTTTTATTCTGTTACACGTTGTCTGTGAAAACGTGATTGTATGCTAAAAACCTTTATTCATCGAATATTCCTCTCAGGAAACCTTTTTGATACCCAATAAACGGGGTGCATATTGTCCCGCCATCTTTACAAGTCCGCCATATTGGATTTAGTATAGTCACGTCAGATTAGTTCATTTATGGCTGTATAGATGGCGCTACACAACCAGTCCGTATTTTGCTTCTGATTTCTAGTGAAAGTGATGTTTTTGTCCCTTGAAATAAAGTTGTTAAGGACACTGTTATAAATGGGTAGTCAAATCATTACTTATTTACACAAAAGTATGTTTATTAAATAAATTCTTTGCATTCTTAAAAAGTTTTTTGCCAGAATTGTTGATAGATGTGCATGGTACGATTCTGAACTATAATAGTAGTTTATGCAACGACCATATAAAAGGGGTTATTAAAACACGAGTGTGGGTTTATCACACGAGGCGTAGCCGAGTGTGATAATAGCATCGCACGAGTGTTTTAATACCTAATTATATGCCGTTGCATACACTATTTTATCTTCACTCATACAGTAGAAATAAAATAAGTGGAAAAATAGTTTATTCCAATATGGCAGATATTCTCATTGCGTATTCGAATGCACAGCGCGCGCATCCAAAGACAAAGATAAAAGCTGGCTCATTGACTTAAGTCAATGAGCCCGCGCCAAAAATTAAAAAGAAAAAGTGTGCTATAAAAAAAAAAAAAAATTATGATGCACTTGTTTAAAAATCGAAGGAAAATGTTGAACTGTAATGGTTTTTTTTAATTTTACCTATTCACGAAAAAAAAGTACGTGTTTATGCATTCGTTTTTGAACTCATATTTGGAACATTACGTTGTGAGTGTAGATAAATATAATTATAGATAGGTACAGTTACTAAAAATTGTCACTTCAGTACATTTATTGAGAAACTGTACCTATCTACCCTACTATTACCCATTTGTAACAGCGTCCTTAATTGGTTGCTTGTACAGTATACGTCAGTCAGAGTCGTAGATAACCAAAGTTTCAGATTTCCGACCAACTGTAATTCCTGCCACGTTATTACTTAAATATCTATCCACTTTACCAAGGTCACGTTTCTTTGATCGTGAGTCTGTGGACTTTTTGACGCTCAAAACTGAGATTTCCATCAAATGAATTGTCCTGGCATGGGCTCGAACATCAGAATATTTTCTGAAAGACTGATGGCATATAGGACAATCTGCCTTTTGTTTCCTCTCTTTGTGTACTTCCCACATATGGTCCCATTTAAATCTTAAACTGTCAAAACGGTCGCCACAGATTACGCAACGGAAACTTGTAGCAGTTTTCTCGTGGAAATATCTAACATGGCGGCGGTAAGAATTTTCGAAGTAGAAGACTTTGTTGCAAATATCGCAAATTATTGGTGAGGAGTTCTGATGTTGCTGCGAAAGAGAAATTATTGTTGGTTAAATTTTAGTCTCAGTTTGATTGACGACACGGTTGGCGCAATGGTCGAGCGACCGGCTGCTGCGCTGCGTGTCGCGGGTTCGATTCCCGCACGGAACAAATATTTGTATGGCCTACAGATAATTGTTCCGGGTCTGGCTGTTTGTGTATGTGACTTTGTATGTTTGTAAACGCACCCACGACACAGGAGAAATTCCTAGTGTGGGCAACGTTTTAAAAAAAAAAAATTTAGTCATGTTTCGAGATTAAAAACACAATTTAAGAGGGTCATTTCCACTAATCGGGTATTTTCCTAGATAGAAAAATAATAGTTATATTTAGTCCGTGCTTTAGATTAAAAAAAAAACATGTATTTTTTGCCATTTCAAATCTATAAAAAATTATAAAGTTAAGTTGAGAGGGGGTTGGTGACGTCAAATCGCGTCGCTAGTAAGAAAGAGTTAGTGAGACAAGTCATATGCCTACCCGTTCAATTAAATGCCGGTATTGCATTTAGGCCGCTAACTTAATGGCGACGCTAAATGAAATGGCTAGGCAGCCAATTAAATGGCTGATTATACCAGTTGGCTGCGACATATATATAGGGTCCAATTAAAATAGGTGGACAAATTTTACCACAGCGCTCAGTAGGTCTAACCAAAGATATCCAAGCAAAAAAAAACACTGATTAAAATGATTTTATGCATTGGGTAACCAACCAATAAGTGTATTTTTGTTCGCTGATTATTTTATTTGTAGGTATCTAATGCGATTTTCTTATATTTTTTTTTTACCATTGTCCTTATTTTGGTGGTCTGAATGATTCCTAAAAGTTTGTCCACCTATTTTAATGGGACCTTATATACTCCGCCTACAGCAATTAGGCTGGCACTGACCTCAAAAGATACTTTTAGATTTTTTTTTAGAAATTTCGCATTTTTTGAAGTTTGTCAAAAAAAAAATGAACATACCTCAATATGCTTCGCCAAAGACAATTTCGACTGGAATTTCTTTCCGCACAGATCACAAACTATCACTCTCAAATTATGCACTTTTTTATGTTTAGTAAAGTTACTGGAATCACTAAAAGTCCGGTCGCATAATTCACATTTGTAGACAGGCAAGGACGCGTGATCGCGCATGTGTTGCTTGTATTTATCCGAGGCAGGAAACCCAGTATCACAGATCTGAAAAATAAATTAACTACATATTAAAAGTACATCCAATATGGTATTTCACTAAGGGTTGCGGATTTTGTTTGAAAGAGTTACCGCGGCCCTGGAAAGCAAATGGCACTAGGAGGAGCACGGACGGATTTTAGTCAGTAAGAGTCTGAAACTCTCTCCCGCTCCACTCAGAGTGGCAGGAGTCATTTGATGATTTACCATCCATGAAAAAAGGGTATTTTTTTAAATATAAAAATTATATTTCAATTTAGTCCAACCTAGACAAATGATATATTTAACTGAAAAAATCTCATTAGTCCATCAAATAGATTTATAAAAAATATTAGACACGTATTTATTCATATTTATTAGTTTATTATCTTAGCATATATATGTATTATATTAGTATTTTATATATTATTGTTTATTATTTCCAAAACAAAATTCTATTTTAAATCTTATTTATTTGTTGTACACCTACCACGTCTTTTCAACCCAAAGGTTGACTGGTAGAGAATGCCTTGTTGCATTAAGTCCGCCCATGTACCACTATTGCACATAAAGTTTAAATAAATAAATATTTTTTGCCATTTCAAATCGATAAAAAATGTTAATGATAAGGCGCATTTAAAATCAAGAGTGATAAGAAAAGAAAAATAAGTGTACAATATTTTTTGGAAACCTATCTGACGGACTCATCATCATCATATAAGACGTCCACTGCTGGACATAGGCCTCCCCCAAATGAGGGGGGGGGTTGCCATAATCGCCACGCTTGTCAGGCGGGTTGGGTATCGCAGTGTAGCTGTAGCAATGTACCTACAGAGAATGCTGCTGCCCATTCTCTGGTGAGTCCCTTAGTCGCCTCTTACGACACCCACGGGAAGTGATGGATGGTGATATTCTTTTACGCCCGACACCATACGGAACTAATTATTATTTTTCAGTTAAATACCTTATTTGTCTAGCTTTTTCCCAGATATGTCGGAATCAGATTCCAGTATTACCGGATGCAGCTGAGTGCCAGCGACTGGCTATCTGATCTCCATAACCCATTTACTGGGTAATAAAATAGCCCTTGGCAAGACTGGTATCAGATTTTCTGGCTCCAACCTAAACAATAACAGTCGCATGATACGATCTTCAAGGTAAAGCAACGCTTGCCGAGGTCGGTCTATGGATGGGTGACCATCTTAACATAGGTACCGAGACTCCTCAGTTTCTCGAAGCACGCTAAGCCGTTTGTCCCGGCTGTCATTTGTAGATCTTTTACAGTCATTGCAGATACAGGAGCCAGAAAATCTGACACCAGTCGTGCCAGGAAGGACCGTGTTACCCAGTTAATGGGTTGCGGAGGTCTGGTAGGCAGCCGCTCCACGTAAAAAACTGGTATTCAGGTGAATCCGGTTTGACTGGAAGCCGACCCCAATATACAATGTGTAACAGAATAAACGAAATACTTCATATGGGGTCATTGTAAGTACTCATAATTATGAACAACTTTTACTAAGGAACCAACACTGAAAACGCGAAAATGAAAATCTGACTGCCCCATACATTTTATGTGCACATAACTCGACAAACTGAACAGTAGATTTTTTTTCACGATATCCGGGTTCGTCCCCTAGTAAAAGTTGTTCATAATGATGAGTACAATGACCCCTTAAGAGGTATTGCGTTTATTCTGTAACACGTTGTAGTTGAGACCAGGATGAGGTTCTCGTGCGCCCCTCTGACGTCACGGGGGGAGTCCAACACCTCACTCCCCGCTGACGAGAGGTGGCGATCCCCAGCGTAGGTGACAGATGGAACACTGGGGTGGTTTTAGTCAGTAAGAGTTTGACAGACACCTCCGAAGGACATCCATGAGGATTTCTCCCCGTAAAAAACAAAAAAAAAGTATGATGATAGTCTAAAGAGAAATATAGAACTATACTCCATCCAAGTAGGTAGTTAACTAAAGGTAAACAAAAAAACCACGTGACAGGGTTACCCGGCTAAACGTAATACCAGTCACTTCAGTTGCCATGCTACGTCACAGTTGTACTCTTCAATTAAGCAACGTTATTAACGAATAATAACGTTGCTAAATTGAAGAGTACAACTGTAACGTATCATGACAACTGAATAGACTGGTATTATGTTTAGTCGGTTAACTAAGTCACATGGTTTTTTTTGTTTACCTTTAGTTAACTACCTACTTGGATGGATTATAAGTAAATACAAACCTGACATCTAAGTTCTTTATATATATGTTTCTGGTTGTAAGCGTCCACCAGTAAATGTTCAATAATGTGTCGCTTGCATTCGTTGATCCGTTTGAACATTCGATGACAGTGATTACATTCTTTTGGTTGCTTATGCAGATGAGCTGTAAATAATAGATAGATAAAACATTTATTTGGTACAAGACAACACGCTAAAAGTAGTGACCCGGGGAACCTGTTGTACAGTTCTCGTCAAACAACTGTGCCCCTCTGAAGTTAGCCATTAGCAAAGATCGCTTGGTGCAGTCACGTAGAGGGAGCAAGCGGGACGCAAGCATGCATCGAACGTAAACGTAACACTGAGACATTAAATCGCGCCGCCATAATCCCCGCCCCCATGTCTCTTGCGCATGCGCAGTTGCAGTGTGTTCGTAATTTTGACTGCTACGTAGCCACTCGACACAACTCCAGAGGGGGAAAAAAAAATTTGACGAGAACTGTACCTAGGACGTTTTTGGGGTTCCGTACAGCAGCACATCTGCTTCTAAGCTGCCCGGTAGTCACCGATTACAGGGCTAAGTACTTCAGAAACCCAGGTACCCTCTGTGAGATAGTAACACCAAGGCGTTGCTGGCCTTCCTTGGGGAGCTGGGGTGGATCGAATGAGACATTTGTCCCATCTGCACGCAAAATCCGCGCTTAGTCGTGGAGTTGCGGAAACCAGCCCGATTTACGGCCGCTTTCTATAATATATCTCAATCCCAATCTTTATCCCGATCCTTATCTGTAACCAATCAAAGGTGAGGATTGTGTGGTGAAGGACACAAACTCGGCCGTTGATTGGTTACAGACAAGGATCGGGATCAAGATTGGGATTGAGATATATTATAGAAAGCGGCCGTTACATACATACAAGGGGAATCTGTTGTACATAAGCCAGTTTAAAAAAAAAACAAATTTTTTGGTGTATATGTCGCAGCCAATTAGCTTAACCAGCCGTTTAATTGGTTTCCTAGCCTTTTCATTTCAATGCACCATTTTCTAGCGAACTAAGTGACATCTTTTGTTCAATATTGTTTAATGATTTGCCCATGTCACTTAAGTCGCTGAAAAAATGGCGCAGTTCAGTGAAAAGTCTAGGCTTTTAATTAAACGGCTGAATAAGCTAGTTGGCTGCGACATATATATATTGATGTAGATAAAAATACTCACCAATACAGTCCTTTATGATTGTCTCATGCAACTGTCCGTGAATATCCTGTTTCTTTGGCTTAGAAATCACCTTTACTGGCTGGGATGGGTCTGCCTTAATATGAGTCTCCCAATGGTCAAAGAAATCCATCGAATCAACTTTTTCAGAGCATATCTTGCATTGATAATCTGGCCTAGCCTTGTCATCGTCAGCTGCATATGTAATGACTTTGATTCGAACAAAATTACTTTTAACATGAGTCTGTACGTGTTGACCTAAATACGTAAAATTATTGAACTGCTTCAAGCATTCTGGACAAGAAATACGAGGGTAGCCATGTTTTTCGAAATGACTCAGGAATTTTTTCATTGAACCGAATTTTGTGTCACATTTTGTACAATTGTAGCTTCGATGCTTAACCGGGTTCTTGCCACAATCATACTCTATATGTTCTCTGTATTCTCTGTGTTTAGCTTGAAACCCACACGTGGTACATCGGTACAGTTTTTTGTTCTTTCTATGCTCTCCTGTGATAATGATTTTCGGTTCAATCATAGAATCTTTTGTCCGTATAAATGATTCTTCCGTTTCAAAGTCTGAATCTTGGTTTTCATTTTTAATATTGTTTACTAATTCAGCTGTTTCTTGTTTCAGTAATAAGTCTTCTATATCAAAGTTTAGTTTGATTATGTCTCCTTCATATTCATCTAATTCTTCTTCTTCTTCTTCTACGTTTTCTTGTTTGACCGTAATTTGGTTTTCAAAGTTGTCCGTTTTGTTTTCAAAGTTGTCCTTTTGGTTTTCAAAGTTGTCCGTTTGGTTTTCAAAGTTGTCCGTTTGGTTTTCTTGTTCAAACATTTGGTTGTCGACTTCTTCTAACGGCTCTTCTTTGATAACAAGTCTTGGGCTATCTAATTCTTCTGGCTCTTCTGAAAATGGTAAGACAGGTGTTATTTAAAGGGACACACATTTCCAACCACTGCAAGTCGTGAAAGCCAGAATCAACAGTGGCGACCACCAGAAAAACACTGAGTTAATGAAGCTCAACGAGTCCCGGAGAAACGATTCAACTGTCTTGGATCCCGAAACAAAATTAATCAGAAAAGTACAGCGGAGGAGTATGAAAAATATTATTTCCACTTCCCTCCTTATCAAGGATAGAACCATGGGGTACGGTATAGTTACCAGAAAATTTAAATACGGAAAGTTCATAGTGGTTTTTTACTATCTACTGCCAGCCGAAAGCCCGAATTTATCCGAGGGGGTCTACTCTCTAAGCCCGAAGTCTGTAGTTTCGGCCTTAGTGTCGAAACCTCGAACCCGAACTGAGAACAACTGTCAAATCATGTGGTTATTCATTCTTAGTTCGGGTTCGGGACTAATCGTAAGTCCGTAGATGATACGGAGTAGAAAACGCCCGACACTAAGGCCAAAACTACGGACTTCGGGCTTAGAGAGTAGAGCCCCAGGGTATCATCATACTCATCATCGGCCTAGCCTTTTCCCAAATATATTGGGGTCAGCTACCAGTCAAATCGGATTCAGCTGAGTACCTGTATTTTATGTAGAGTGTAGACTGCCAACCAGACCTCCACAACCCATTAACTGGGTAACACGGTACTAAGCCAAGACTGGTGTCAGATTTTATGGCTTCTGACAATCCGTCCCAGGGTATCATACTCCCCGGCTGACTAAGGCTAACTGTACACTGTAGCGGAGAGGAAAAGAGCGGAGCTGTGCCGATATTAACCAATGGAATTGTGTAAATAATAATCTCCGCTTCGGTGGACAGGAATCTGTGATCTAGTTTAAAAATTGATATAAAACCAGGAAGCGGAGAGGAGAAGGAGAGCGGGTATTCGGAAAAAAATGGCCTCTCAGTCCGGAACTCCGGTCATTACGCTCCGCAGCCTCACTCCGCAGTCTGGGTCAATGGACAGGCAACCATTTTTTTTTTTATGGATAGGAAATCATCAAATGACCGAGTGTCAGACTCTTACTGACTTAAACCCATCCTCCTCATAGTGCCCTTTGCTTTCCAGGGCCGCGGTGACTCTTTCGAAAAAAATCCGCAACCCTGGCAGGCTCAAAATCCAAAAACTATATAAATGTAGGGTAAACTAACCTTTTACTGCAACATTCTCCGTTGTAAATTCACTCGCTGAATCTAGCTTTTCTTGTAAATAATTCTGTAGATGTGCTGAAACAGAATCTTCTTCTATATCCAGTAAAGACTTTTTTTCGTCCATGTCCGAATCCTGCTCTTCTAGTAAAACATTTTCTTCTTCTGACCCCGATTGTAGATCTTCTGGGCCCCATTGTGACTCTTCTGTCTCTGATTGCACCTCTTCTGATACCGATTCATGAGCTTCCATCAAAGATTCTTCTTGTTCTTTCAAATCGATTTCTGCTAATCTTTGATATATGCAGGACGATGGTACGATCACCTGAAATGTTAGACGATAAGGGTTTAAGAAAATGGATTGTAATATATGGTTGAGAGAAACCTTGTACTTTTTTTGGCCTAATTCGTTAACCAGCTAAGTCTAAGGCTAAGCTAAGAAACTACAGAACAACAATAAAGCCCCGCCCTCATCTATACTAATATTATAAAGAGGAAAGATTTGTATTTTTGTGTGTATGTTTGCAATGAATAAACTCAAAAATTACTGTGCCGATTTCAAAAATTCTTTCACCAATGGAAAGCTACATTATTCGGGAGTAACATAGGCTATATTTACATTTTTATCCACGTATTCCCACGGGAACGGGAACTACGCGGGTGAAACTGCGGCGTGCTGCTAGTATATATAAAATACCTTGTTATAGTAACAATAGAGTTTTAAAACGCGTGAATTGGGCGACACACCGGTGTGTCGCCGGCGCTCAATGACTTTTCAATACGACACACCGGTGTGTCGCCCAACTCACGCGTTTTAAAAAAGTTCAGACGATTACCTACCTTATGGTAAATTTATAACGACTATATCAATCTAAAAACGTTACAAATGGCATGCTCGAATACCTGCTTGCTAAATAATAGGAAATCTTTACTAAGAAATACTGCTAAATCATATACCTAGACACAATGATATTTTAAGTAAAAGTTGTAGATAGATTATAAGCGCTCAGCAAGCGGCACGTCAAAATGTGGCTAATTAGCCACATTTTTCTCGTCTTGTCTCTTTTCCGCTCCCGATAATTACGACATGCCGTCCTACTCCTACGTGTCATCTAACAGTGTGACATTGTGCCGTTCTTGAAGATCGAATGTTGTTTATCTATACTTAATATTATAAAGAGGTAAAATTTGTAAGTTTGTAAGTTTGTATGTAGGGGGTAATCTCTGGAACTAATGATCCAATTCTAAAAATTTTCACTGGTAGAAAGCTACATTATTCCTGAGTGCTATAGGCTATAAATTATTTTTATAACATGTATATTAACCGAGCTATCACAACTTTTGTCTAGCAAGTCGGAAAGAAATACCTCAATAAAATAGAATTATTTGCATGCATGTATGTGTAGGGTAGGTTTAGGGTAGGTTTAGGGTAGGTGTAGGGTAGGTGTAGGGTAGGTGTATGGTAGGTGTAGGGTAGGTGTAAGGTAGGTGTAGGGTAGGTGTAGGGTAGGTGTAGGGTAGGTGTAGGGTAGGTGTAGGGTAGGTGTAGGGTAGGTGTAGGGTAGGTGTAGGGTAGGTGTAGGGTAGGTGTAGGGTAGGTATAGGGTAGGTGTAGGGTAGGTGCAGGGTATGTAGATAGATAGCCAGTTGACGGGAGCGAAGCCGCGGGAGACAGCTAGTGTAACCTATAAAAAAAACGGCAAAAAAATCACGTTTGTTGTATGGGAGCCCCACTTAAATATTTATTATATTCTGCTTTTAGTATTTTTTGTTATAGCGGCAACAGAAATACATCATCTGTTAAAATTTCAACTGTCTAACTATCACGGTTCATGAGATACAGCCTGGTGACAGACAGACAGGCAGACAGACGGACAGCGGAGTCTTAGTAACAGAATCCCGTTTTTACCCTTTGAGTATGGAACCCTAAAAAAGAAATACTCACTTTAGGAAAATAGATATGTCGCCTCAAATCCATGACCTTATGTTTCATGGTCCAATGAGCTTTTGCGTCCTCGTTACTCAGAAAAACGTTTAGACCGTCGCAAATCGAACATTTCTTGACTTTCATATAATTATCAGTGTGCACCAACATATGGTCAAACTTCATACAGTTATACAGGATCACTTCCTCACAGATTTCACATTTGTAAGGCTCTGTGGCAGTTTTCATGTGTGATTCTAATGTCAACGCATTTGAGAAGCTTATGAAGCAGTGTGGGCATACAAAGTTAGGACCAAGACCTTTTTCTACACATTTGTGGAAATGCTCATACCGTTCGCAACAAATCTTGCAGAAGGCATAACTGTTCATTATTGGTATGTCGGACCGAACTGAATGAGACAAAACCAGATGACCTACCAGTTCCTCATTATTATCAAATCTTGATTTACAGATATCACATTTAAACGGCTTCTCTTGTACATTACAAATATTACACGAAGGGTAATGGTCTCTCAGGCCAGTACAGCAAGAAAAATATCTTGAACAATCCGCTTGCTTGTAAAATTTCTCTTGAAATCTTGCCGATATTTCATGAGCAGGATAATCTCTACCGCAGCGGTAGCAAAGCCCGTGGGTGTATATGTCTAGGATAACTACAAGTCGTTTGTGGTAAGCTATCAAATTCGCTTCATGCGTCTCATACTTCTCCAGAGATATTAATAGGCCTTCATCATCTGAGTGGCTCATAGCCAAGTGGTTACGAAATTCTGATAAATACCAATAGGATCTTGTACAGACGTAGCATTTGTAGAACAATGGATCTTCTCTGTGGAAGCTACGCGACTGCCACGTTCGCCATACGTCTAGAGTCGCCTGTATTTTATTCTCATGCGAGCTTTGTACCAGTTTTAGTCTTTCCTCATAACCAATTGTGTTTCTAACGTATAAATTTAATATTTTATCAGCTACGTTGGTTGAGGCTTTCAGATTGTCAGCTGCATCAAGAATGAATTCTAAGGTTAAAGATATGGGTGTTGGATTCACATCTTTTTTCACGAGTGCATTTTCAATTGGACACAATGATTCTTGACCGAAATCGTCGTGGTCATCACAGGATTCTACTTCAATGTTTATTTCGAATTTTCTAGGTAACGTCTCGTCTGTGTCAGTGCTTTCTCTAGCTGATGCGTTGATTTTTCTCAGTACACTTGTGTCACATACTTCTTCAGGTTTCGAAGCGTCTGGGTCCGGTTTTGGTGCGATTGACTCCGGTATTGAAGCAGGCGGTACCGTTTTTTTTACCTTATTTTTTTTCTGATTCGTGCTTTTCTTTAGTTTTGCTGACGGAACCTGGAAATATTAAGATGTAATTGTTAAGGTTGCACTAGTCGATATTTTGTCCCTACAAATTTCGGGGGGGTATTACTCCACTGTTTGACATTATACATTCAAAGTTAAACATGATATCGTTTTATCCCATTGTTAATTTTGTCTCTACGGAAACAAAATAGTAAAATAAAAATGCATTAAAAAGTTATAAGCCAAAAAAGATTCGTTTTTCTTGCTAATTTTAACGCAACTTTGGGCGTAAATAAGCAATAAAAGAAGTGTAAAATCTCAAAAACAAAGTCGGCACCGACAAACCCCAATTATAGAAGAGTTCAAAAAAACTTTGTAATAGATTTATGCAGTGGTTTTTTCATAAAACTCAACTTTCCAATCCTTTTCGTGCGTCGTCTAACATTGTTTCCGTTCGGAACGGTGTTTGTGTGCGTGGGAACTAGACATTGTGCGTGTAGACTAGCGTCTAACTGCTCATCACTGATACTGTATCTATCGGGCACGATGCCCGGTGAGACAGCTTGCTTTTGGCCACGCCTACCAGTGAGTTCGTTCACAATAATTAAACTAAGCATTAATAAATAACTGATGCGCTTAACGGTTAGCTTTGTTTCAAGGACCAAGCAGGTACACGCCGCGGCGGTACTTGGTGTTCTTGATTGGTGCATTTCATTTACCTGGTAAAACAGTAGACTCCAATACCGTGGCCACGTTTAGTATTCACTTGAGTATCGGAATGCGGACGTGCTTATGTGTTAATTCTGGTGTTTTGCGTTGAAACTTAAAAAACGCAAAAAACCTACAAAAAGCTTTTGATTTAGTAAAACTGCAACATCCGAATGCACACATTGAATTTACTGTGTCATGACATAATGAAAGAAGATGCTATACGAGCCTTCGACGTAATCAAATCTAAGCGCGTTATTCGAGCAGATTATTGTAGAAAAAGGTTCTGGCGAGCAACTAAAATTGTCCAGCAAGACGCGTTGGTGCAGTTACCTTCATGCTGTGCGTAGTTTGCAAAATAACAAGGCGGCTCTGCAATGTTTGGCAGTACATGAAGATGCAATAATGATCCCAGTTGATATTAAAGCAAATTTACTAGACGAAAAATTTTGGAAATTGATCGACGAATCTACTGCAATTTTAGAGCCAATAACAGATAACATATTTAAACTAGAACTAGAGGAAACGAAACGTACATAAATGACGTGCACATGTCATTCAAACATATAAAATCACCTCTGGTCTTTCTGCTTCCTGGTTTTTCTTCTTTGGTTGACAAAAATGTCAGGGAGAGGATTTTAAATGCAGTTGATAAACGCAGAAGGAACTGCATAAATTCATCTAGCAGCCTATGCTAGATCCAAAATCTCAAGCCATCGAACTCAACGAAGATGAAGAAATCATTGCCATGGATTTCATTCATGAGAAAGGAAGGCAGTAACACTTGGAAGTAATGACATTAGCTAATTATAGAGCAAGAGTAGGTTTGTGGGGAAAATCTTTTGTTTGGACCAGCCTCCAGAAAATGAATCCCTTAACTTGGTGGAAAGGAATTTGCAAAAACAAACCTCTGAGCAAAGTTGCAGCTGGTCTTTTAACTGCTCCCTGCACCTCGGCTGCAGCAAAGCGTACCTTCGGCGTTCATAGAAATATCCACAGCCTTAAACGGAATAGGTTAACAACAGAAAGAGCTGCACAGCTGGCCTACATGTCATATAACTGGAATTTGTTACACAATCAAAAAGACGAAGAAGGAGATGAGGAACCTACTTCAAGTCCTTTTATGGTTAACCCATTGACCATAAACATTGAACCTCAACCATCAACTTCTGGAAGAAATACAAGAGAAATAGAGTTTTGCGATATAGCAAAAACATTCTCCGATGACTTGGAGACATGGTTTGATTGGAAGCTGACTCCAATATAGTTGGGAAAAGGTTAGGCAGATCACGATGATGGTTTGACGTCGGAGTTCAAGCTAAATTATCAAATTTTGGAACAGCATCCACCACCATTGAACACTTTTCTGGTATCGAGTTTAATCTGTTCACTTCTATACAATCGAATTTAACTAGCACATGATGTCCTGCTTGACAAAGGCCACCCTCCCCCTATCCCATACACGTCTGTCCTCTGCAATTGCGGGCCAGTAATTCCAGTAAGCGCTGCTAAGCACTAGCGGTTAGACGCCAAGGCGGTTCGTTTGCGCGGCCAGCCGCTTGACGCGGTTGATAAAGCAGCTGACCTATCTATAAAAAATGGCAAAAAAACACGTTTGTTGTATGGGAGCCCCACATAAATATTTATTTTATTGTTTTTTTTTTTTTTTTTACTTTCTGGAACAACTTGTGACTCACGGATGCCCCTCAAGTTGAAGGGGAAAATCTATAAGTCCGTGATAAGACCGACTGTCGTACTGTATGGATCAGAATGTTGGGCTATGAAAAAGACGGATGAAAATAGATTGCATGTAGCGGAGATGAGAATGTTGAGATGGATGTAACGAGAATGGATGAAGTGAGAAATGAGTACATTAGAGGTAGTCAAAGTCAAAGTCAAAGCATTTATTTCAATTAGACCATTTACAGGCATTTTTGAATTGTCAAGGTCGGTCGGTCAAAAAGATGAAGCTATTTGCACGTTCCAAGGCGTAGATCTCTATGGAGAAGAACGTGCAAGAAACACCACGGACACTCTTTTAAAAAAATAATATTTTGTTACAAAATTATGTTTACATCATTCATATTAAAATAATACATATGTGAGAACAATGTAAAGACGTGCAGGATAAAAGAGTCCGGAGCAAAAAGAAACAGTTCAAAGAAACAATTAAAATAAACCATGGTAGCCAAGGGATGACCAGTCTCAGCTGACGGCGCCCGTTCACGAACATGACGCATACGCTAGCACCATTTGGCTCAACCATTTTTAAGGGAGCCAAATGATCCAACGCACGCGCCACCATCAGACAGACTTTTGAGTGAGCATGACATTCCCAACCGCCAGGGTACATTCAAGTCAAAGACCCACTCAAAATGATCCAACAATATTTCCAAATGCTAACAGATTACTTTGTGTGCCCTAGTGGCTGTGGAGCAGGACCAGCACGAGCAGCTAGTTTAAAAGTGGTGCCAGTGACGGAAAAGTTGAAAGGTAACCGCTTGTCCTGGTATGGTCATGTGAAGAGGAGGGATGAAACGCATGTAACTAAAAGGGTTATGAATATAAATATGAATGGATGGAGAGGAAGAGGAAGGCCAAAGAAAAGATGGATGGATTGTATGAGGAGCGATATGAAAGAAAAGGGAGTTAGTGATAGTGTGACGGCTAATAGGACAGAATGGAAGAAGAAAACGTGTTGCGCCGACCCCAAGTAACATGGGATAAGGGCAGGAAGATGATGATGATTGTTTTTTTTTTAGTATTTGTTGTTATAGTGGCAACAGAAATACATCATCCGTGAAAATTTCAACTTTCTAGCTATCACAAGAGATACAGGCTTATGATGACAGACGGATGGACGGACAGCGGAGTAGTAATAGGGTCCCGTTTTACCCTTTGGATACGGAACCCTAAAAATGAGGTCTATCCTTTTGTTTGCCACGTATTGTTACCAGGGCCCCGACTCCGTGGGTGCTCGGGGGCTCGAGCACCCATGAGAAATAAACAGTGGGTGCCAAGCACCCCTGAGAATAGACATCAAGAAACAGTGGGCCTAAACCACCAACTCTTAAAGCAGTATTACTTCCAGTGGGAATGATGGGAGCTATACAGGACGTATAGCTCCGTCTTTTTCACACTGCAAGGTGGTTAGGCCCCAGTAATTGTCTTTTAGGGATGGGCGTTTTAGTCGCGGCGCAGACGCCGCGACTACGCGGCGCAGGCGTCGCGTTGTCGCGGCGTCAGTGCAAGGGTAAATGAATAAGCAGGTGCGCGACGCATGCGCCGCGTTACTGCGGAGTCATATACAATCCCGCTAATGGGTTCTCACATATCCTTTTATTTTATTTTCACGTTTTCGCAATAATTTTCTTTTTAAAAGCAAAGCCATCAATAGTTTCCTCGTCAGAATCCATTTTGTTAATGTTAATATTTCCGAAACGACAACGACGCAATTGTGTGAAATCGGCGCCGCGTTAGCGCAGCGTTCAATTGACTCCAGAGGAAACGCGACGCCTGCGCCGCGGTGTCGTGGCGTCTGCGCTGCGCATACGTTTATCGAACGCCTACGCTGGACAAACGCTAGTGTGAAGGCGCTCGAGCGCCGGTTGAGAAGCAAGGGTCGCGGGTTCGATTCCCGCACCAACACAAATGTTTGTTTATGAAACAGATATTTGTGTTGGGTCTGGGTGTTTGTGGTACCTTCGTTGTTCCTGGTTTCCATAGTACAAGGGAAAACTTTAGTTTGGGACCAGGACAATGTATGCGATGTTGTTTCAATTTATTATTATTTATTTATTAACAATGCGGGCATGGATGCTAGTGACTGTATTCATTATCAAAATGATGCGATTTTTCGAGTCATCAAATAAGCATGAGCACCCATGAGGTTTTTTAAAAGCTTCCCAGAATTTGATCCTTACTACACTTCCGGATGGTTTACATTACAGGGTGTATTTTTTACCAAAATCAACCGGTTCAATTCCCGGCTAGGAACAACGATTTTTCCAAAATCCAATAATACAGTTTTAGGTTTCATCAAAATCGAGTTCGAGACTCTATTTAGTGTTTTTTGGTATTCCTCATAGTTTCGGATTTGGCCATCCACGCACACTTTAATGATACGGTATCTACTACTAACGGACAGTCCTCTATGCAGAGCATGCATGGAGGAGGAGGAAACGGTATTGCACATGCTCCTTGAGTGCACAGGCGTTACCGAAATACGGAGGCAAACAATAGGGACACCTAATTCACTCACAGACATCCTGAACACACTGAGAGGACTGATCTGCTTCTGGAGGGAGGTCGGCTTTCAAAGTCGAAGTCAAAACTTTTATTTCAATTAGGCCATTAAACGGCACTTTTGAAAGTCATCATTTTCAAGTTCACGTTCGCAACGGTAGATTCTTGTGGAGAAGAACGGACAAGAAACTCCATAGTTACTCTTTTCAAATAAATGTTTTACAATATTTGGAGTAAAAAAAAATATTTTAATATATGCGAGGTCGATGCACCTAGAGTATACTACTTATAGGATCAAAGTATTACCAACATAGGTAAACTTTTCCATTTTCTGAATAATTACATGGTACTAACATATTTAAAAATATTGGAACCATTAATAAAACAGTGTGTGAGTTAACAGAAAAATAAAAACTCTTTTACATCTCTACAGTTAAGAGCCTTTACGCGGTAGGGCTTTCCATAAAAAATTTCAAATCCTTAGTTTTCGAAATTAATGAACCGATTTTAATAAAACTTGGTATGCATACGCTACTACGCTAGATATCTAGGTCTAAATAGTTATCAGAAAAAAAAATCGAAAAAGAGTTCAGGGGGAAGGATAAAGTGTCTTTCACTTTCTATAGAAAACTTAAAATCGCTCTCTCTCTCCCTCTAAAATCTTTTTAAAAAATGTTTTCTGATAACTATTTAGATCTAAATATCTAGCGTATGCATACCAAGTTTCATTAAAATCAGTTCATTCATTTCGAAAAATAAGATTTTTAAAGTTTGTATGAAAAGCCGTACCGCGTAAAGGCTCTTAATACAGGCTGGTTGGAATGATGGCCGCCATGGCTCACCTACAATGGTCCACATCAGGACTAAGTGCGAAAATACCCAAAAGATAGATGGTCCCTACTATGGACCTGGTCCAATGAAGCAGCCAGAAGGTAGCCGTTGGAACTTCTCAACCAAACCAGATAGCTCCATTGTGTTTACGATCATTGGATATATTTATTTAACAAGTGATATTACATTTAATAGGTACTGTTTAGTTACTTAATTAAAACTTTGTTTTAAAACTAATTCTGTTTATAATTCTTATTGTTGTTCAAAATTGAGTTACAACAACCCTAAATAAAAGTGTATGGGCAAGAGTAAATGTTCAAAATGAAATAGTTTTACACTTAGCCTTTTATCATTCATTTATTATGGCATTTGAAATTTTAGCCATGGACTTACATAATTAAAAACTGACCACATTTTCTATTTTTGATTAGGTTTATTTGATAATTCTATCATGCATTTACATGCATCATAATAATCAGTACCATGTCGTTTTATTTCCACACTTTATCTAGGTAAGTATAATTATAATTTCATCACTGTTTGCATTTTGGTTATGCATTTGACCTTTCATTCAAGAATTCAGGTAATGCCAACGCCAATTAAATTCTGTTATATAGTTGAATAAATTGCTTAATCCTGACGCATCATTATGAATTATGACAGTTTTTATGAATGAAAACAATAGTTTTTCGTAGGTAGATTTTCGCGCACGACTTTCACCTACCCACCCACCAAAAATATTACAAAACAATGTCATGATATTTACTCAAATAATATTTTCTATGGATATAGACATCACTTGCTTATTGTTTACAGCATTTCTAACAAAAAAACTTCAACAATAAAGGCTTAAAAACTGGGCATGGAAGTTTTTGTTACGCGTGCAAAACTTTTGGTCAAAATGGTGGTATTTCCTACCTGCAATTCAAGATCATATTCGTCTACGGGGCACTCTCGAGGCACCAATTTCGACTTTCTCGACCTTTTCCTGGATGTATCCGCCATTTTTACACTTTAAACATCCCACATACACTTTTAACAATAAAATTAAGCTAAAACTGTTGGAATTTGTACGGTTGACGATACACGACCAAGCTAAAATGCGAAATAATTTCCAAAACATGAGTAACCAGACCAAGTTTAAATGCTTGACAAAAAAGGATGAATGAGTCGGCCCTCTCTGTTTGACACATTTCATTGGGCGTATACACTAGCGCCATAGTCAATTTTATCTTTCGAGTACACTTTTTGACAGTTAGGTTATGGAAGCATGTATGTCGGGTAGTCGGTGACAAACTCTCTGAACGAAACGTTCCGTTTAGTCAAATTTCAAAAAAACAATTCAAGGTCGCAGTAATGTCGCAGTTTATATAACAACGCAGTGCTGAAAGTATAGTTTTTGGACGTTAGCCTGGTTCTTTTTCAACTGGAGTAGATTGATAACAAAATAAAAAAAAAACAACGGGTTGCACTCCGGGAGTGCCGGCAGAAGTGAAAACTTGAACATTAACGTTGTGCATTTTTGAATATTTTAGAACGTTTAAGGAATAATTTCGCACGAATTGCTTTATTTATCAGTACCTATAAAAGTACTATCATTTATGTGGTTAACGTTAAATACAATATTCATTTATTGCGTTATCGTACACAAACATGACAATTTATATAGTTTATTTTACGTTATCCGTCTTACGAATTTTCGATCAGGTCACGTGTCCTGACGCGAGTACATTTTTTACCCATTCCAAAAAGTGCACAACGAAGTTTTCACTTCAAAAAAAGTAGGGAGAAAACTAGGAAGAATAAACTATGAAGAAGAATGAACTGGGCTGAGCCTATCATTGATTACACTAAATATGGATCTGGGGATACGAAAGAAACAATACGTGTACATTTCCCCCCAGTCGTAGGTACTATTTTGCTGTTTATATGTATACTGAGTTGAAACTACTTCCTTCTTGGAATGCTAAACGTACAAAACGATAAGTCGCTGGTTGGGGGCCCTCATCTGATCATGTACTTATTAGTAGATTTCCAGCCTACTTGAATTGCTTAGAGCCCTAGGAACCTCTAAATATCAGATTTTTTTGGTTTAGCTTAGCTTCCCAGCACAGTCTGGGAAATTTAAAATAGATATAATAGGAGCTTTCTAACCATGGGCACACCTAGCTAAAAGTAGGTAATGTAATGCCTCTAGGAACTGCACTGGACAGGACAGGAGACTCATTTTGCATGCTACATACATATGTTTATAGCAGTAAACATTTATAGAATAATAATATCTAGCAGTATCTATAGTTCAGCTATCAATAATCACTAAACAACGGGTCGAACGTGTAACGAAACGTTATTCATACCTTCACCTTCTTTTTGTATTATGTGTGACACATAACCTCAAAATGGAAAATTGACTTCCGATATAAATATAAGCCAAAAACTTAACATTAAAATGAGTTTATTTATCAGGAACTACAAGCCTAATAGCTTGGCAACAGTTTACAATGCTAAATTATGGCGCATGAACTCAACAACAGCGGATAGTGCTCTTAAAAAGGATGAGGGGGAAGAAGAATTTAGAGTGCTCGATATTTTGAAGAAAAGGGATAGATTCCAGAAGAGAGTCGTTCGTAGAGCTGATATACAGCCTGACAGGGCTGATAGGATGGCTACAGACCAGGTAATTGATCAATTATAAGCTTTTTAAAGGTAACTAGAACTCGATGTAAAATCGTCAGCTGACAGTCAGTCCTTTTGAATATTATTCTCTGAACGAACTTCAACGTAAATTATGTATTTACCGATGTTATACTCTTAAAATTATACTTAAGTGTACCTATCCAAAGAGTTTGTAGAAGTTTAATCTATTAAAAGACTACAAAACTGGTGAAAAGTTGGTGTAAGTATTGGCTGTATCAAATCCTTCAGGCAATGTAGGCTTAATGTTTGAGTTACTATCAGAATACATCATGAGATGTTATTTTTTTAAGATAAACAATATCACATTGTAGGTATATGTATTTGATTAACCATGTGACATTGGATACCCTAGTATTTATTAAGTATTATTCTATGTTATTGTCTTTTTTATAGATAGATAAAAACTCAACTATTTCGCCATTTTTGGAAAACACAAACAAATTTTAAAAACAACTATTTCCACAATTTTCAGAATTGGGGCAATGTCTGGCCAGGACCGAAGACCTTTCACCCTTCATCGGTCCCACTTCCTCTCCGCCAAGGCTATGTCCCTAAAGGACAAGCACCACCCGGCAAGAAAGCCAATGCAGAGCTCATGAAAATACCAAACTTTCTCCATCTTACCCCACCAGTTGTTAAAAGCCAATGCGAAGCCATCAAGCAATTCTGCAATGAATGGCCATCCCTTTTAAACTCTGAAGAGTCCATTGAGAAACACTATCCAGTAGAAGTCATAACGTCAGACTACTGCCATGCCAGTCCAACAATCCGTAATCCATTAGCAAGAATCGTCACCCTCCGCATCAAATTATCAACTCTAAATCTAGACAAACATTCAAGAGATAAGTTCATACGTTTGGTGGGGGAACGCTATGACAGCGAAACAGACTTGGTCACAATAACCGCTGATCGTTGTCCCGCTAGGGCTCAGAACTTGGACTATGTGAACTATTTATTAACCGCTTGCTACCATGAAGCATGGAACGTTGAAGAATGGGAGAAGGATAAAACGGAGGATGATATGGAATATTATGATTGGAATAATAATGCGTCCAAGAAGGCTTTAGTCAACTGGCATTTGCAAACTAAAAACGAAAGCAGAACTTTGACTGATGATGAGTATAAAACTTTTGATGTGTCTGAAATACCGTATGCAGAAGAATATAACCATGCGGTGTCCAAATTGATGAATGATGGAGAAAGTGATGCGACCGTAAAGAATTATGGAGAAGCTGTAAGAAAACTCCTTGGATTACCGGAGAAGAAAGTATTTTAAGTTATTTATACAATAAAGTGTAATTAGTAGGTATGTTTGTTTTTTTATTCATTAATAATTACACTCGGAATAAGCTTCACCTGTGGTTCCAGTGCTAAAAAAAGATAGCGGAGTTAGGCTTTGTGCCGATTACTCAGTATCAATAAACAAACAGCTGATTGTTGATAAGTACCCCTTGATCAGTGTTCATGAGTGCTTTCGCCAATTGGTTTTTGTGACGTTTCAGTCTTTGTTTGTAGACATCACAGGACCTGTCTATCTGCTCCCTCGCAGTGGGTATTCCTAAATATTCATGTACTTCTAAATTCTTTACAAATCACGGGGCACTGATCAGTCTTTAAAATTTTATTTTGGAAGTGCAGGAGAATTTCAATATTGGAGTGGCTTGCAGATCCCCACAGTTTAATGGCGTATGCCCAAACTGGTTTGATTAAGCTTTTGTAAATCAGAAGTTTATTTTCCAAGCTGAGGCTGGATTGTCTGTCTATGAGCCAGTACAACTCTCTGAACTTTATGTTTGCTTGATCTCTTTTAGCTGTGAGTTTTCTGACTATGTTTATTCCCAGGTATTTTACCGTTCTTGAGGTAGTACAGCACAAAAAACTATTCTGTAGCGTTAAACGCTGACGCTGTTGACAAAATGTATGGGAATGAAATTAGGTGATGCGTTTAACGCTACAGAAAAGTTTTTTGTCTGGGCCCCCATTTCCAGCAAGTTCCACCGGTGGGCAGTCTCCACGCCTTGAGCGTGAACGTCGGGTCCGGGGACGGGTCCATTTTGCAGCACTGGCTCTTATCCTCCACTTTTTAAGCCATGTTCCAATTTCGTCTAAATGTGGGTAGGCTGACTGATTATACTTTTTTCGAAATTAACTCTGGTCTAATTCAAAGAAATTTACCCTAGTAATGTGCCCTATTCCAGGGTATTGTGTTTAGAATTTGGCACGTGTTTGATGGACTAACATACAGATTTTCAATTTATATTAGGTAGTATAGTGAAAAACTTGCAAGGGAAATGAAAATGAAACAATTTTTTTTTTTAATAGGCATTTTATTTTACAACTATTTGTCCCTGTACAATATTGAAAAAATACAATCTTTCTACAATTTTTCTACATGATTCCTTAAGAAAGGATTTTGGAACTAAAACAATAATTAACATCACGCTATTTAGTCCTCCAAAGAGTAAGGCCTAAGGAACGTGCAGGACAGAAGTGTCATTGTCAAGTATATTTTACTTATAAGTTTCGAATATGCAACGCTAGATGGCAGTCTACTTCGCGCACGTTCCCCTAAACGGAGCGTGCAGGAACTATAGGTGGCAGCACAGTAGCATCAATGTCAAGTGTTTTTTACTTATATGTTTCGAATATACAACTCTACCTGTGAATGGTTCGTTTGAAGTCAAAATCAAGTCAAAGTCGAAGCATTTACCTATATGCTTTTACTTTTACTTTGATCGTCCACGTTCCCTATACTATTATTTTTTATTAGTTATGTTCAAAGGTCCTTGTCGTACGGAGCGAGCCTATTGTCATCAACCGGGCACAAAATCCAGACTTCAGACTGTTACAGAGAAATTCCAGAAGAAAAAACTCAATAACATTTTGCTCGAGACGGGAATCGAAGCCAGGACCCCATGCTTTGCAGAGACCTAGCAACCACTAGACCAATAGGGTATTTTACGATGCTAGAATTTTACCAGCTATGTGACGTGACACGTTTTCAACGCACTGTGTAACACACTCTTAATTTTTTGTTTAAGTAAGTACCAAAAATGTGTGTCAAGTATTTTATGGAAATCTATCTGACGGACTAATTAGATTTTTCAGTAAAATCGCTTATTGGCAGTCGACAGTCTTAGTTCAATATTCCAAGTAATGTCCTCAAACTCGACTCCACCTCATCATATCGTCAAATCAACAGCTTGCTTTTTCCGTTGTCATGACTTGAAATATGGGCCTAAGTAACTTTTGAATAGAAAACTAAAATTAGATACAATATGTAGTTACAAAAAAGAATACAGATTTTATTAAGTTTGCATACAATTAAAACATTTTAACGCAGAATAGGCGACCAAGCTGTAGCTACTAACACAGTTGACTACAATTTTATTCAAAATTTCACTGCAATTCTTTAGGGCACATTTTTTTTCGCGACTACCCTCAAAAACTTTTTGACTTGGATTCCATTTTTTTCTCCAAATATCTGTTATGGAACTTTTTTTGAAAATTTTTTCGTCATCTTGTGAATTTTGGGTACTTGTCTGGCTAAAAATTTCTCGATTTTTCAAATGTTTCTTTAGCAAAATTTCTAGTATGTGAAAAATGTACGATACATTCTCGATTTGGTCAATATTTGATAGTTCATACGTAGAATCTATTTCAGTAACTTTAGAATGAAAAGTTTCTAGAATATTCGTTATATTCTCTAAACTATATCTTTGTATATGTATTGATTTGTTCAAGAGTAAAATTCGTTGGATGTTTTCGTCTTTTTTCAGGAACTGAAAGAGAAAAATTTAAATGAATCAAAAAATACTCGCCAAGTGCGAGTCGGTATCGTGTACTGGGGTTCCGTACCACCAAAAGTATTGTATTGAATCTTAATTCTATTATTTTCCTTTATAGAAACCTTAGCCCCCGGATTCTGTCAATAAAATGGACGTCTTATTAAAACTACACGCGAGTCAACAGTCTTACCTCTCCATCTTCACTGCTTTCTCCTTCGTAGATTTGTCGTAATAATAAGTCTACAGTTTCAAGTAATTCTTCTAAAAACGATGGATACTTTTCTTCTTCATGCAGTCTGTCTATTAGCTGGCTTAGTACCTATAAATTAAAATTACGACTTTAACATCCTAAGGCAGAGATGTATTTGGGGCAGTCGAATTTTATCATAGTATCTTTTTTATCTACACTAATATTATAAAGAGGAAAGATTTGTTTGTTTGTTTGTTTGTTTGAAATGAATAGGCTCCGAAACTACTGGACCGATTTGAAAAATTCTTTCACCAGTAGAATCCTACATTATCAGAGATGGACATAGGCTATAGAATATTTTCAAAAAAGTTAGGGATCCGTATGAAAACTTCGATAATGTGACCCAAGGTGTGAGAAAAAATCCTTATATCGCGTACGCTGCGGAATCTATTGACAATAGAGCAAAGTGATGTACTACAGTTTTATAGAGGTCATCAATATCTACAAAAAAGTCCGCGATACCATATGTCTAACTATTATGGATAAGTCACCATGACCGCTTTTTGTTCAAATTAGTCAAGCAAATCCCATGGTGAAATAAAAAATGGTGATTATAGTACCATGATATTAATCCTTATCCATTTAAATGGTTTGATAATTAAGGTTGATTATGTCCGTGTAAATTACACTTTAAATCATTCAAATCGGACCTTTCGTTCAAAAGTTACGACGGTAATAAACATGCTCGGAGTAAGAAAAATGTCGCGGCTTGAGCGAACTGGTGAGAATCGTATCAATGCTTGGTCCGATGACGTTGAAACACCACGGCATTTAAATGTTTTCGATAAAACAATAAGAATATCAAATGTTTGGATTTTTCGAAAATCAACTAGGTACATACATAATAAGGGGTGAAGCAGGGGTGAATAAGTTTTTAGGGGAGGAAATTATAGCTTGCTTCAATTTACGTCGGAATTCTATGAATAAACTAAAAGTGGGATAATTGCAACAGATCATGTACCTAACAATTTTTGCATAATCAAACTCTGACGGGCTGAACGGGGTGAACAGTTGCGCTGAACCAATAATGAGAATCGTTGTGCTTAATTTTCCAAAACTAACCTTTATAAGGGGATATGTATAGGGGCGTTGCAGTTTGTGGAGTACCTACTATCCCCACGCGGACGAAGTCGCGGGCGAAGTGCTAGTGTTTTATATAGTTGAGCTCCTCAAAGTTCTGAATTGTGCTGCACGATGACTGACAAATTCTTGCTCGGTCGGGACAGGTCCACTCAAATCTGTTTTGCTCTTTCCTCAAAATACCACCGGTTCTCTTACAGCTTGACAATGGCATTGTAGATTCACCGGTTAGGCATCGCGCGCGCGAAACAACAGAACAACATTACAGCCAAGCCCCGCCCGCATTTTGTTTAATATGTATAAAATACCTTATGTTAGTATTATTAGTTTTAAAACGCGTGAATTGGGTGACACACCGGTGTGTCGCCGGCGCTCAATGACGTTTTCAATACGACACACCGGTGTGACGGCGGAGCTTGACCGGTTCAATCTCTTTAGTACCTACATAGGTATATATTATTATAATTTTATGCATGAATAAGTTCAACATGTTATGTGACGCATATTTTTTAACTATTTACTGATTTAAAAGAGTGTTCATGGAGTTTCTTGCAAGTTCTTCTCCATAGAGATCTACGCTTTGGAACATGCAACGAGCTTCACGTTTTTGACTGACCGACCTCGACAATTCAAGTGCCTTTAAATGGTTTACTTGAAATAAAAGCTTTTAGTTTGAGTTTATCAGCCCATACTGTGTGACTGTTGGGCAAAGACTTCTCCCAAGTTCATCCTGGAATTCTTTTCGCGTCTGGAGGCTCTAGGCAAGTAACATCTTGTCAACCGTAGCATCGCGAAGGCGATTGTCAAAACGTTAAAAATGAATGGGATTGACAAACGCTGTCGAAATGTCACCATGTTCGCTTTTATTTTAACTTTTCGACTATCATATCAGTGGCACTTTGTGTATAGCTTCAGGAATTCTTTTCCCGCGCCACTTCATACCAGCTTTTACGGTACTCCAGTTTTTTCTGGGCAATGGGACGCCTTTCATTAAGCACCGGCCGTGCACGCGACTGACGTGATCCGCCCATTTGAAGAAAACCCCGTGGAAGCCAGTGGCGTATTGATTTGGCGCCACGTGCCAAAAATTTATGGCCTCAATTAGAAAAAATGAAAAATCAATCATTGCACTGACCGACCTTAGATAGGTTGATTTTTTCTTATTAGGTATTTGTCACCGGATAATGCAAACTCACAGTGGGCCTCATCAGAAGGCTTAAAGTCACCCAAAGGGCAATGGAGAGGGCAATGCTCGGAGTTTCCTTGCGTATCGAATCAGGAATGACGATTTCCGCAAGAGAACCAAGGTTACCGACATAGCCCGAAAGATCGCCAAATTGAAGTGGCAGTGGGCAGGGCACATTGCTCGCAGAACAGATGGTCGATGGGGCCGAAAAGTTCTTGAGTGGCGACCGCGTACCGGAAGACGCAGCGTTGGAAGGCCTCCCACAAGGTGGACCGATGACCTGGTGAGGGTCGCGAGTAGCCGTTGGATGCGAGACGCACAGGACCGGTTGTTGTGACTGCACTTGGGGGAAGCCTATGTCCAGTCAATGGACGACTTTCGGCTGATATGATGATGATGATGATGATGAATTGCAAACTCCGTAAGATTATAAAATATCTAAGGATTAGAAAAGGCTAAGCAGATGAGATTGATAATAAGGCTTACCTGTGCAATTTCGTTAGTTATATCTCTTGTGCCTACCACTAGAGGGCACTGCATGATATAGTTAAACAAACAGCACCCAGATTGGTTCAGCCAATTTCCTGATAATTGTAGAGCTGGAAGAAAATAAACTGTTAAATTCAAATACATAATTAGCGAACTCCTCCTCCTTTTTTAGCGTTATATTTACCACTTCTATGGCAACTTCTTTGCGAGTCACTCCTATATCCAGAATCAGTGGAATACCCATCACATGACATTCTTCTGTTCTGTCTCATCAGAAACGATTTCACTTTGTTGAATTCTTCTAAAACTTTGTACGATATAATCTCTTCTGATTCAAATTCTTCTTCTTCTCTTCTGTGTTTGTCAGAAGAATCGTTTCCAGAAGGTATTGTTGCAAGTTGGTAATCTTTTCCTGAATTTTGTGTAACATATTCTACATTCGATTCGTCGTTAGTAAGTTGATTCGTATCATTAACTTTAATTTTTTCAAATTCATTTTGGCTGTGACTAATGTGTTTGTTTTGTGATAAATAGTCGATATTTTGAGTATATCCATAAGATCCATCATTCATTTCCACATTTTTTGCTATTTTGGGATTCTGTCCAATTTTATTATTATTATTTTCGGTGGAAAAACTCTTTCTACTATCGTATTCTTTTAGTATTCGCATTTCGTCAAAATAGTCATCTGTGTTTTGTGAGTAGTGAGTAGAATTTTGATTATTAATATTGTTTGTGTTTTTATTAATAATACTTATATCATTCATAGTTTCTTGATTATCTCTGTTTGTAAGAGGAATATTGTTTGGAGTTACATCAGAATGATCATCATTGCTTTGAGAAAACATATTCATAGTTTGGATATATTCAAATTCTTCTCTGTTCGTCGGGTTTGTAACAGTTTTAGCATTAAAACTATTTCTTGTACCAACAAATTGAGTATCATTTTCAAAACCTTTGACATTAGCTGCTAGTATATGGTTTTCTTGACTTATTTCATTTTGAACAGTAATATCATTATTATTTTTACTGACATTGTACAAGTATTTATTAGGTATAGTAATATCAATTTGACTTGGACTATAATGGGTATAACTTTGAGTAAAACCATGCACTGTATAAGGAAGAGTTTTTTGAGAGTCATAAAATGTAACATCCATGCTTTCTTTTGATGTATTTGCAATAGATTTACTATTTGATTCTACTCTTTCATTACTATTTTCTTTAGAATAAGTTTTTTGAGCAGATTTGTGATCAATAACAGTATTCTGATCAACAATTTTTATTCTTTTGTTGAATTCTTTGTTAGCATCATTTTTAGGTAAAGATTGTTCGATATAAACATTCTGATTGACTTTGGATAACATTATATCGTTATAGGACTCAGCAATATTTTGAGTAGATTTTAGACCAGTGTCAGTATTCTGATCAAATGTTCTTGTTCCATCATTGAATACTTCTATTGATACATTTTTAGTGATATTATAGTCTTCGATATATTTTTTTTTGTTGAGATTATCGTCGTGGAATTGCGTTATGTTGTTATGGGGTTCACTAATGTCAAAAGTAGCTCGATTCTGTGAGCCATCATAGTATGTAATTTGTGATAGATTTTCAGGTGTTCTGTTCGTAATTTCAGGTATGGTGAGATGCTGAAAAAAATATTTTGCAATGAAATGACAGTACCTACTTATTGGTTATTGATGTTGCATAATAGGGTATTTTTGAAATTTATTAAGCTATTGCATAGCTTCTATCGCCGGCCTTGAGCGTGGAGACCGAATCCAGAAATTCCGTAACGAAAATAACCTAACACCCCCCACTCCGACCGGCACAGTGGTGATACTTTTTAGTTTTTATTGCCATTCAAAAAGCTAGGCAGATGAGTGAGACTACCCGTGACCGACGACTATCAAAGATACAATGTAGGTACAAATGACGGGCTTTCTAAGGCACAATGGAGTTTCTGTATGTAATGGATGATTGATCACCCATCCATGAACCAACCGCAGCAAACGTTGCTTAACCTGTAAGATCGACCTGTGCGGCTGCAGATTTAATCTTGAGCTCCTCACTGGGAACCGAACCCAACGGTACCAGGTGGATTTTCTTACTCCATCAATAAAACTGTCAAAAATACCTACCTTTTCGATTGCTGCATTGTCATAATCACCCAACTTATCATCATAATTGACAAATTCAGGGTCGTAGTCTTTCAAAATAGTAACACTATCATTCATTTCATCATCATCTGCCATCAGGAAATCGTCACTACAAACTGTGACGTCATCATCATCCATTTTGTGATCAATTTTCGATTTTAGTTCTTCTAAATATTTTTCAGTTTTTACATTTGCTGATTTCGATTTTAATATAGCTAGAGCAACAGCTAGACGATGTTTTTGATAAATGTGATTGGCTGAAAGGCATTAAAATTTCAGTTAAAATAGTTTGTAAAAGTTCATCTCTAGAAAAGTGTTCAAAAAGAAGTGGGATCGTATTTTATGAGAATACTCACCATAATCATCGAAACTCATCCTGTTCACAAATTTTATTTGCAATAAACATTTTCAAATAACATTTTAATAAAATTAGCATTTGATAATCACAATAATCTTATTTTATTTGCAAAGCAAAATATTAAAGTTCGCGCCACGGTGCCACAGATTCCTTCCTTCTTCAGTTGTTTTTTTTTATTCCCTGCCTTTTCACGCACCGGTGTTTTTATATTGTGCCTGAGTTGAAAGTTATCTTGTTATTATTTCACTTTTTTTAGAGTAGGTAGTTAAGTTATTAGTTATTATAAAATTAGATTATAAATACTACCATTTTGTTGCAAAGAATAAACTGCGCTCAACCAGAATAAAAAGAAAATAGCTTTGTAGTAAAACCTTTTTTACTGATAAACAATGCCGTTTGTCAAAATCATGTCAAGTTAAATCAAAATAAAAACATACAATAATTCCAACAAAATGCATTTATTGCTAGTATTTTCCACGTTTATGAATGGCTCTCTACACGATACTGTTCGGTCTCAGTATATTTATGATAGCTTTGGTGTTAGCCATTATAAGAAAGGTGTTTTTTCATTGGAAAGAGGAACATAAGATCGAAAGAGTCACAAAAGCTACTGTACAAAGGCCGGGTTAGTACTTACTTATTTACCATATATTCAAAAGAAAACTATTAGGAATCCATTATATTATTACCTATAATTATAGTAGGAATCATAGAATAGAGGTATGGTATGACAGACTGTATTTGGTTACCGTCAAACGGGGTGAATAGGTACGGAGGGGAATTTAGAAACAAAACTTTGAAAAGGTTTTTCACTTTATTATCATAATATTGGTTGTCTAAGAAAGCAAATTCATTTTGTTTAGGTACTTAAGTACTTAAATCAATTCCATAAAATTGGAGACCGCAAATGCTGTAAACAAGATAAAAATAACGTACAAATCCACTTCAAAGTTTTGTGCCGATTTACCCCGTTTGTAGATAGGAATTCCCGTGGGCCATGCATGAATGCCATGATGTACAATTAACAATCACGCGAGCCGGATTTACATTACGAAACTAGTGGCATGAAAGTAGTTTCGTGACATTAATTTCACCAACAATTTCACGTGTAAACGTCAAGTTTTACAATGCATGCATCGATTTCACGACACTGAAACAGTTTCGTGATGCGCGCGATTTTTGGATAAAACTAGTGTCATGCAACTAATGTCATCGTAAACGCGACGCGAAACTAGTGTCGCGAAAGCGCCTGCGCTGATAGGACGTGTGTTTATTAGTCGTGCTTGGTTTCTTGCTAGCCAGCCTCGAATCCACCAACATCTTTTCTTTCGAGACAACTTTTCTTAAGTTTTTACTATAACATTTATATGACAACATTTTGCAATGCAAAATAAAGCTTTGATGTTGGCGGAGCCATGAACACAGACATACTGTGGGTTTCACGATACTATTATTTTTAATGAAACTAGTTTCACAGGTACTGAAAGTAGTGTTATGAAATTAATTTCATCATGCATGAAACTAGTTTCGTAATGTAAATCCGGCTTCACTAATTCTCATAGTGACGAGGCCTGTGTCACAGACTCACAGTTGGAACTAGGTATTACAGCTATACGTACACGATCGACACATCGAAGCGATAGGCAGTAGCTTAAATACTTCGCTTTAAATTTCATTCACAATCATTTTTTTTTTCAGCCGTGAGTGCAATGTTTTATATAGAAAACTGCGTGTTTAAAAAACGGATATATGCCCCGGACTTAGTTGTTTACGATGTGATCAGCAAAAGCGATATCAGTTTTACTAAGAAAAAGCTAAAAGAAATTTAACAACTACAGTAAATCTAAATAGCTTTATTTTAAGTGTTTTTTTTTTAATCAAATAAATTGTATATAATTCAGTATGACATTATATGTTAACAAATAAATTGTTGAGTGTTGTTTTACTGTACTCTACTGCTACGCTTCTTTTTAGCATGTAGAACTAAAGGTGCACTTCCACGGGCAATTTTGAGCAATTATTGCTCGTCAACACACGTGGATATTTAAAGGGTATGCGCTACAGAGACTAAAGTCCCACTTACCTCCGTTGAAAAGGGAGTATCCTCCGACCTCCGGTTGTTGTGTCTGGTGGGCAACTGCCCGGTAGTTTATATTCGGGCTGTTGTATCTGTTCGAATCGCACGGTAAACTCTGCTATCACACGATATGCGATGTAGTTTCTGCTACGTTGATTTTTGTGGCGGTATTAATGCCGCTACAGTAATATCTGGAGAATTCTGCAGTAACTTTTGAGGTGCTTACACATTTTTTTGGCAATATTGTTTTTAATTGCATGTAGGTACCCATTTCCATAACAGTCTTTCTGTTTTTTGATTTTTTTTTAAATTAAATAGCTTTTTGCCTAGGAGCGCCGAGCTTTTTCTTGGAGTTTCTCCATATCGGTCAATATTATGTATGTTTGTTCAACGATATTTTCGCCAATTGTCAACCGATTTTGTTGATTCTTTTTTTGTTTGGAAGAGTATCTTTCCGGACTGGTCCCATTTCAATTTGGTGAAGATCTGATGAATAAATTCGGAGATAGGTAACGGAACTCTTCAATAAATGATAGCAAACCTGCGGGGATTGCTGAAATCGCATGTCTGTTTATTGTTAACACCAGTTCATAACATAACATCACGCCGGTACGTTTTGAAAAAAAAAAAAAAATGACCCCTCCCGCTCTGGGTTGAGCGGCAGGGAGTGTCAGACTTCTACTGACTAAAACCCACCCATGCTTCTCTTAGTGCCTTTTACGTTCCAGGGCCTCGGTAACTCTTTCGAACAAATCCTCAACCCTGGTAGGCACGCCGGTACGCTGCGAAGGGGTACGCAGATGTGTACAAGTCAACCATGGTTTTGGGGTTACCTATTCGGGCATAACTTTATTGTTTATGAAATGAACCGATCTTGATGATTCTTTTTTCGTTGGGTTAGATTAAAGCCTTAGATTATATACACGTCTAGATGACACATCGGCTGTACCGAACGGCTCAAATAAAGTCTACTATATTTGGTAGACTCGCTTGTCACCTACGTCAGTGTCATTTGAATTACTTAGTGATAAAGTGCTCACGAAAAAAAATCTATTATGCCGGTTTGTGCTGTAAAATTGTGTCGGAATTATGTGGGAAAACCGTATAATAACACCAAGATTACTTTTCGTAGGTAAGTTTTGTTAATTAATCACTATTTTTTAAGAAAACACGATTTTTTGGTCTGATTAGGCGATGTTGCCAATTTATTACTGGGGAGATTCGCCGAACTTATGGGAGACAAATTACTAATATCATTACGTCTTCTTAAATCACAAAATGATGCATAATCCTTATTAGGTTGTATTTGTTTAAAGACGTGAGTATTTATTTGATTAGAAAATTATAACACATTAAATCCATAACTTCATGCACTCAGTCTGCCTGGCCCAACTATGTTGGAGTAGGCTTCCAGTTTAACCGGATGCGGCTGAATACCAGTATTTTATATGGAACGGCTGCTTACCAGACCTGCACAACCCAGTCACTGGGTAATACAATACCCCTTGGTAAGACTGCTGTCAGACTTTCAGGCTTCTGACGACCCGTAACGACTGTCAAAGATCCACGAATGACAGCCGGGGTCAACGGCTTAACGTGCTTACCGAGGCATAGAGAAGTCTCTGTATGTAAAGATGTTCACCCATCCACGGTCCAACCCCGTCAAGGGTAGCTTAACCTGAAGGATCGACCCGTGCGGCTGTAATAACTTAGCCATGTGATCTCTGTCTTCATGCACTAATTAGTATTTTGTAGTTCTTTCTAATATTTCGGGTTTCAGATTTCCTACGGATTCCGTACTAGGAAATCGCTGGAGAGAAGTTATACTGCGGACGCGAAATGAAGACCAGGGGGCCTACCACAACCTCTTAAAACAATATTACTTTAATATTACTTTGCGTTCCGCTCTGTTGGATTTTCAACGCTCGGATCAGCGCCGAGAGTTGAAAATGCAACAACAGAAATTACAAAGTAATATTAAAATAATATTGTTTTAAGAGGTTGTGGTAGGCCTCCTGTGGACACCTCACAAGACTTCAGTTGTGTGTTCCGAACATCTTTCTGATGATGAATTATATGTGTATATAATATTTTTTTTTGTTTTTTTGTAGAATTCTATTATTGTTAAGAACAAGTTAAATTAATAATGTACTTATGCAATAAAACACTAATCCACAAAATAATCACTTTTTTAACTTGTTTTGTTTCACCGTCATCTTAATAAATAATAGAGAAAAGGTAAGTTAATCATTCGGAGCAGGCATCCCTAAACACGCACACCTTGACAGTTTAACTACAATAAGTACACGAGCGGTACTCACACATAGCGCAGTTGGAGACGGCTTTTGTGCGTCCTTTGTTTACATTCTTCATCTAGACGTGTATATAATCTAAGATTAAAGCTAACCACTAAAAAGTCAAAAATAAAAACCTTTTTGACAAAAAAATACAACCGACTTCGAAACAAAAAAAACTACAAAGTAAGTATATCTATCTATAATTTCGGAAGTCAGTGTCAAAGAACGAAGAAACAACCAAAAACAGAGACTTCCGAAATTATAAATAGTTATTTTATACTTTGTAGTGTTTTTTGTTTCGATGTCGGTTGTATTTTTTTGTAAAAAAGTTTAAACGTATAGCGTATAGGTAAGTACCAACGCATTTTGCAGCAGTGCAGAATAGACGGGCTTTATCTTCAAAGCCAAGGTAGGTTACATTTCAGCTACTAGTAGGGTCAGGGAAACACATTTTGTACACAAATGCTCTGTATTGGGAGTTTCCACACCTGCAATGTTCCGTAGGGCGACACAAACACGCGAAAAAATATTTTTATTTTTGTATTAAGAGAGCACTCACCTTAAGGTGAAAGCGCCAGGGTAGCCCGCGAAATTCAAATTTTCTCACGTTTTTTGCAATTTGCAGGTCAGTAGGTATCAGGTTGTATGTTGGTCAAAATATGATTCGCGGCCGTAGCAAATACGTATTTACAGAACTGTAATCATTAGAATCATCAATATAACTCTTTCAGTTAGAATTGATGATTTTAATGATTATAATTTTATAAATACATAGGTACCTACTTGCTACGGCCGCGAATCATATTTTGACCAAGATACAACCTGACACTGACCTGCAAATTGCAAAGAACCTAAGAAAATTTGAATTTCGCGGGCTACTCTGAAGCTTCCACCTTATAAGGTAACAACTTCGAGTTCTCAATTGAAATGAATACAATAAAAACACTTTTTATTAATATTAAATAACATTTATTGTATAACTTTTTCATCGTTCATTCGTTCAAAATCCTTCTTCGTTGGCTTCGAAGGTCGGTTTGATTGGAAGCATTCAACACCATAGACACTGTTTATCTTCAGGATATCAGATTCTGATAGAAGTTCAGGGTTTTGGCCCAACGCCCGCATTATTGAGCCGTCTGGGTCCTGAAAAATTAAAAAAATTAACCTCCTTTTGGGCTGCAGTCGGGTAAAAATACCCCCTTATTAAAATATCACTAGGGTGCCAAAAATACGATTTTCGCGTTTGTAAAGCAAAACATGATCGCGTCGTCGCGTCGACAGAGGGCGCTTTTTGGTTTTTCTATCACGTATTTTCGCGATGTTAGCTTTTTGAAGGGAACGTGCACTAACTATAGGTGTCAGCACAGAAGTATCATAGTCAAGTTTAGGTTACATAAAAGCTCCCTAATAAATAAGTGTTCTGTGCTTATAAGTATCGAAAGTGCAACGCTAGATGGCACAGTCTACTTCGCGTGCACGTACCCCTTAACGGAGCGTGCAGGAACTATAGGTGGCAGCACAGGGCCTTCCAGTGGGAAAGAGACGGAGCTATATATTATATAGGACGTTTAGCTCCGTCTCTTTCCTACTGGTGGTGGTTTAGGCCCAGAAGTGTCATTGTCAAGTATTAGTTTCGGATTTGCAACACTTCCTACATCCATACATTTTTGACAGATTGCGAACCACAGACTACATTAGTGCGAACGTTGCTTGAAAATTACAGCTTGGCAAAAAAGAGTTTGGAAAAAATGAGGGCACCACTAGGGATTGCAAATATTCGATAATTTTTGGTATTCGAATATTCGAAGGTTTTTTCAGCTGTATTCGAATTATTCGAATAATATTCGAATATTTAAAAATAAGAGTTTTTGTATAATTTGTCCCATTTTAGTGCCTTACAAACAAGTAGGTAACATATTTTCATGTAAGTAGGCGTAACATCCCAATCAGAACCAACTTTTAAACATCAAACTTTTAATCAAATAAAATAATTAACAAATTCTTAATAAAGTTAGAAGTAATATGATATCTTTGACAAGGTCTGGCATGCTAGTCTGTTGGGTAAGGTTCCCGCGTACGGCATCCCTGCTGACTTTTGCAATTGGATTTCCGACTTCCTCAGTGAGCAATCGATTAAAGTCGAATCAAATGCCTAGTGTTCCTCAGGGGTCTGTTTGTTCTGCGATTATATTTCTGCTGCACATCAACGACCTGCTGCAACTAGGTGCAATCGGTTATGCCGATGACAGCAGTCTCAGAAAGATACCTATCCAGAGCAGGTGCCAGCAGAGAGGAAACAGCGACTTTAAATCTCGTTTACAGTGGGGCTGGAGCGACGAAAATTTGATAAAATTATATGCTCTGAAAACATAGGCTTGTCTTTTCACTGTCAAAAGGAGTCCGTTTCAGTTACCTCCTTCTTTCCGAGTTGTACCCGTTACTGATCGCCTGGAGCTTTTAGGCATGGAGCTGACGTCTAATCTCAACTTCGGCTCAACCATCGAGTCAAAAGCACAGACTGCAGCCCAAAAACTGGGCATCCTTAATAGAGTTAGAAGATACTTCACATCTGGACAGCTTCTGAGTCTGTACAAAGCCCAAGTCCGTTCCTGTATGGAGTATTGCAGCCACTTATGGGATGGCTCAGCAAAATACGTGCTTGCTATATTGGACTCGGTGGGACGCTGAGCAAAAAGGCTTATTTTAGGCGACGAGACGCTGGTAGCCAACCTTTACAGCCTGGCTCATCAGTGTAATGTTGCTTGCCTGTCGGTCTTCTACAGACTGTACTTCGGAGAGTGTGCGCAGGAACTCCACGGTCTCATCCCACCATCGCCCTTTTACCACCGGAATTCCAGACGTACTGCTGGGTACCATTCCCACTTGGTCGATATCCCGATTAGTCGTACTCAGCGCTTCTCCTCCACATTTATTTATGCGCACAGCCAAAGTGTGGAACACTCCACCAGCGTCTGTGTTTCCACATATGGGTCATATGTGCAAGGGAACAGTCTGCCTTTAAGGCAAAACTGAACAGGCAGCTTCTGGGCACGCTCGCTCCATCATAGATCTCATCTATCGCTTTCCATCAGGCGTGATCGAGGCCAAGAGCAAGCCCATACCTCAAGAACTGCTAGACCGATTATAATGGTTTAAAAAAAAAAAAAAAAAATGTTTATTTCAATTACATAAAGCATTAACATACGTGATTTGGAGATCACCTTTTAAGCAAGGAGATGTTAGGTGACTCCGCTCTTCCTCTTAACATTATATACAGTGTATGCAATTGAAAACAATAGGTTTAGTAAAATAAAAAAAGAAAATACGGAAAACAAAAAGTGGGGCGCACTTGTGTGATATTTAAGCGAGTGAGTTTTGAGTGCGTGTGTGTGTGTGTAATGGTGTATTATGGTGTGTGCGTGAATGTACATTGTGTATAAGTTAGGTTTGTTTACCTACATATAGATAAAGTTTAGGTTTCAGTTAGGTTTAGGTTAGCCCTACGACAATGTCTTGGGATCGGAGGAAGCCAGGAACAGCTTCCTTCACTAACGATTTCGTAACTGCAATGCTGTTAATTGCTCGCCATATTATGGAAGCGATGTTACCATAGCCTCTATGTCATCGTAAGTTTTAGTCTTAAGCCAATCAGTCACAACTGCTTTACAGTCACGGAGCCTCAGAGGGTAGATATAAAGTTCTTTGTTCAATTGGTTGTACAAGTGGGAAGATTGCCTTGCATACTGCCTCTTAGCAAAAACAGATCTAACTGGGACAGTTGGAGCGACTAAGTAGCGTCTTCTGCTACTCATACTCAGTTTGATGGGATCGTACGGGAGGGATTTGTGTTTTCTCAGGATAAGATGGAGTATGTATAGTTTTCTAACAGACAGAAGGTCAGAGTTTAGGTAAAGGCTATGGATTGGGAACCTATAGGGTTTGAAAAACATAACCTTAAGCAGGGATCGCTGTGCCCTCTCAAGTTCCAAAAATTTAATTTTTGTTGTCCCACCCCAGCATGGTAAACAGTACGTAAGAATCGATTGGGCCAGTGAGACGTAGACTTTTTGCAGAAGATTCTTTGAAGCAATGTGTCGCAATATTTTAAAAGTCCATATTAATTTCCTAACCCTTTTCATGATCAGTTCCGTATGCATGTGCCAGGACAGGCGCTGGTCAATCATAATGCCCAGGTATTTAGTATACTGTAACCGGTCAATTTTTGTACACGAGCAGTCATGAATAGGGGGGCTAGCACAGCAGTGGATCTTTATTTAGAAATCGAGTGGTGGTTGAGTGTGTGTATACTTGGTGAAGCATATGTAGTTGGACTTGGAGGCGTTTAGTGTGAGGAGGTTACGATTGAGCCAATCTGCAATCTTTGTCAGGCCAGTTTCAGCTAACCTTCTAACTTTTGCCCAAGTCTTATCAGCAAAGACTATGGCGGTATCATCCGCATAAGAGAAGATGCGACCCCCTTCTATACTCATATTGCATAGGTTATTAATATATATAAGAAACAATGTCGGAGCAAGGACACTCCCCTGCCCAACGCCGTACGAAATTGTTTCTTCTGAACTAGTGAACTTCCCTATTTTTACTGTTTGCTTGCGTTTATTCAGATATGATTTGAATAGCTCGAGAGGGGGCCCCCTTATGCCGATGCTTTCGAGCCTGTGCAGAAGTATGGGGACTGACACAGTGTCAAAGGCCTTTTTCAGGTCAAGGAAAACTGCCAGGCATTTGCTACCCTTATCCACTTTGTCTACCACAGTAGATGTTAGTGACAAGACCGCATCCTCAGTAGATCTTCCCTGCCTGAACCCAAACTGAGAAGGGGACAGAATGTTGTATTTAGATAGATATTTCATTAACCGTGAGTTTATGAGTCTTTCCAAGATTTTCGAGATTGAAGGCAGAACTGAAATCGGCCAATAGTTTGACGGGTCTGAGCTATCTCCACACTTGTACACACTTGTACACAGGCGTTATTAGGGCTACTTTCAAGGCATCCGGGAAAAGTCCCTGCTCAAAGCATAGGTTTGTCAAATAACTTAAGATGGGGATAATTTGATCGTGTGCAGCCTTAAAAAATTTAACTGGAATGTTGTCCCAACCAGGGGCACTGTCTAGTTTTAAGCCCATTAGTGTAGCATGAACTTCGCAAGGGTCTGTGTCGAGTAGAGCAAAAGATGAGTTCGTTGTATAGGATGAGCTAAGATCGTTATTATTTACAGTAGAAGACAGAGGCGGAGTGATATTATCCGCAAGAAGCTTTCCTATGTTAGAGAAGAAACTATTCACCTTGTTAATAGAGTTCTGCGGGGTATTGGATAGTTCCAAGAGATCCAAGTTATTTGTTTTCTTAGGTTTTCGCTGTGTAATGTTGTTAATGAGTTCCCAAGTTTTGTTTAGGATTTTTGTGTGCTTTAGCAAGTTGGTCTCTGTCATGTTTTCTTTTTTGTTTTTTGATTTAAATTTGTTAGATTTGTCTCCTTTCTCAAAATGTTCCTGGGTTTCGTAGGGTAGGTAGGTAGTCAGTTGACTGGAGCGAAGCCGCGTGGGACAGTTAGTAATGTATAAACCACCAGCCCAAAATCTCTTTACAAAATAACAAAATGCACGGCTCTGTTGTAAAAACTACGCGACTGTTGTCTTGTGAACTTGTGATTGGGAAATAAACTCAAAATGGCGGCAAGCGCCAAGTAGAGGAATGGAGGCTGTTGATTTGTCGAATGACCGTCAATCGGAGCAGTGCCGATCTATTCCAAAATTCCGAGATTTGAGGACCACGCCTTAGACGTCGCGTTCGTAATAAAGAAAATAAAATTGTGATCTTAATTGTTGTGGTAATATTCGAATTTTCGAATATTTTATAATTTACTATTCGAATATCAATTTCAAATAGATATTCGAATAATTCGAATATTCGAATATTCGATTGCAACCCCTAGGCACCACTATCTCACTTAACGCACCATAATATGGGAAATCAGTAAGAGAATTTAATCAAATCGTTAAAAATAAATGTGGAACAATAAACGTTACTCAAAATCTAGTCCTTGTCGGCCAAGAGTGTCGACATCATAGGTTTCCATTTAGTAAAATATTTAGTTCCACTTGTCACCACATCATACTCTTTTTTGCCAAGCTATAGTTGAATTAAATTGGCACTGTAGTGTGCGTTATCTCATAAAACCCTCATTATGTCAAGATCCTTGTAAAGGTCTAATTAAGGTCTCTACCTGGTCTTTAAAAGTAGCCACTGTTGATATGCCTTTGTGCCCCACCTTCCTCCAGAATTGCCATGCAGGATGTGTGGCACTTTTATAGTCGTAAGGAATATTTAACGTGGCCTCCTCGTTTAGCTTCTCAAAGTGGTGAAGCTTATCTAGAAAGAAAGAAAATATTATACAATGTGCAACAAAATAAACGCGCCCACTGGCGGATCCAGGGGCGGGTTAAGAGGCTCAATCCAAAAGACCGAGATTTCTTTGGTAATCTATACAAGAAGTCATTGAAGAATGTACGAAAAGTTACCCAAAGAGGCTTTTTTAAACCCACTTCCAAAAAAGGAGGACGTTCTTAATTCGATGTATTTTTTTTTGTGTTTGTGTTTGTTACCTCAGCTCATATCTGCGTCATTTATGAACCGATTCAAAAAAATCTTGTTTTATTTGAAATGATATACTTCTCGATTAGTCCCATTTAAATTTTATCAAAATCGGTTCAGCAGTTTGGTTTTTAAATCCAAATTTGTGGAAAAATCATGCATGTATACGAAATTGCGTATTTTTGCTTTCCTGTGGCTTTCCAGTGGTGTTGTTAGGTGTGGGGTACCACTAACAAATGAAAAATAAAAACTTTTTCACGAAAAAAAGCCGACTACCAAAAAAAACACTACAAAGTACAAAATAACTTTAATTTCGGAAGTCGGTGTCAAATAACTAAGAAGCAACCAAAAACACCGACTACCGAAATTAAAGTATTTTTCAACACATTTGCTCAAAAAAAAACATTTACGAAGCCTGTATGCATCGTTCGAAAGTTCAAAATTATGCACCACACAATGGAGCGTGCGGCAAAGTAGGTACTCTCACTTAAGTACATATTTTACCGCTAACTCCGTTGTATAGCGCCGTGCGTATTCTTTACGGTTTTTTTTTAATTTCCATAAAAATTAATAAGAATTCCACCAAGGAGTTTCACATCACGAGAATAATATAAGCTGAATGATCGAACCGATTCGAACCTCCTTGGAAGTGCTTTTGCTGTATACGTTTGTCTCGTTTTAATATTAAAGAGAAAACGAGAGAAGATAAATAAAAATAAATGAAAGACTTGGTTCTAATTTTCACCACGCGCATGTGGCGCCCTTTGCAAATTCGCGCCATTTTCATATTAGAAACGTCAAAGATTGTTGCGACTTTCCTACTGATTTCTAAAGACAATTTTTTTTATTTCATTACTTACCTATTGTACTGTTTTCTGCAAATGTGTCGAAAAACGTTGTATGACACACGTGCGGATTTTGTTTTTACAAACTCGTAACTATGGTAAGCCCTCGACTTCGTCTCGTGCTTACATTCGTCTACTCGTTTGTAAAAACCAACTTACCGCACTAATATCATAAATAACTATTGTACTGTGTTTTTTTTGGTAGTCGGTTTTTTCTTTTGAAAAAGTTTTTTATTTTTTTTGCGATAAGTAAAATAAAAGTTATGTGCCTTTTTAGTGTTTACTGTGCTAAAACACTAAAACTAAAACCTACCCTCAGTGGGGTCAAGCCCCCCCCCAAACGACACTGCTGGAGCCGCCACTGCAGATACTTACCTTTTTATCATCGGAAATCATTAACTGACTTCTCCCCCTAGGACATAGGGCATTTGAAGGATCACGGATGGTCTTTGTAATAGTCAGTAAATGTCTGATACTCTCTCCCGCCCCGCTCAGGGCAAGAGAAGTCATTTGATGATTTCCCATCCACTAAAAAGGGTTTCTATGGATTTCTGTACCGAAATTTAGGAGTGCAACCGTAACAAAAAACTCACATTTGCATTTAAATTATTCATTTCAATATTTCAAAAGTGTTGACTCTCAACCTAATTTGAATCATCATCTGCCAGGTCTAGCCTTTTTCCAAATTTATTGGGGTCGGCTTCCAGACCGAGTCAAACCGGATTAGGCTGAATTCCAGTATTTTACGTGGAGCCACTGCCTACCTGACCTCCACAATCAGTAAGTGGGTAACAAGACTGGTGTCAGAGTATCTGGCTTCTGACAATTCGTACCTAACGAAGCCAAAGATCCACAAATGTCAGCTTGGATCAACGGCTTAACGTGCTTCCCGAAGCACGGAGGGGTCTCGGTAGTTAAGATGGTCACCCACCTACAGACCAACCTCAGCAAACTAAGTTTGTGGAGGATCAATCTTCAAGGTTAAGCAAACCTTGAAGATTGATCCTCCACAAACTTATTTGAATAAATTACTTTTAATTTTCATACCTGCTCTAATATGGCGGTTGTGCACTCTGATATGCTTGTCCCTATCATGGCGGGAGACTTCAAAGTAGAAGCCCAACATTGCCATGACGATCATAGCTGCATGCTGTTTATGCTGACCACCCTCGAAGAGCTCTATGCAGCCAAAGTTCTGAAGACAAAAGCCAAGATGAAGATCGATTAGATTCTGAAACCCTCATTTTCATTTCTTTGTCCTAAACCCAATTATATTACGTCACTTCAACATTTTTTTTCATTGGACGGGCCCGCCACTCTATTTGCAACAATCTACAACTCTTGAGCAGCAACCAGAAAAACGCCGAGTTTGAAGCTTGACGAGTCCCGGAGAAACAAAAGAACAGCGGAGTAGTAAGTTATCGGTGATCTTCTACAGATTGTGCGTCGGTTAGTGTGTCCAAGAACTCCACGACCTCATCCCACCAGCCCCCTTCTACCATCGGACATCCAGACGCACTGCATCTTACCATCCCTACCTTGTAGCTATTCCATCAATTCGCACTAAGCGTTTCCAAACATCTTTTATAATGCGCACAGCAAATGTGTGGAACTCTCTGCCTGCGTCTGTGTTTCCAAAAGCTTACAACCCTAATCTCTTCAAAGTTAGAGTGAACAGGCTCCTTCTGGGTAAGCTCGCTCCATCGTAGACTTTGTATCTGTCATCTCTGACATTGACTAGAGTCAAGAGCAAATCCAGCGCACTAGGCAATAATATTGCACTGAATTTCATAACACGCCAGGCGATAACGGGATTAGAATTTGGAACCTCATTTTGACTGCGCGACCTGCACCTAGCAGCGGAGACCGACGAGCGCCGCTTGCGGGCTATAATAACGTACTTTAGATTAGGTTTGCATGGCATATAATTTGACGTTTTCGTGCAGGTGGTGTGAAAACATAAATCAGCTCAGGGGCCCTACCATGACGTGTTAAAGCGTGAGTAGTTCGAGCGAGAAGGAGGGATGGAGCTACACACCCTATATAGCTCCATCCCTCCTTCTCTTAACACTTCATGGTAGGGCCGCAGGTCAGCGCAACATTTCTTCTTTTGTCTATGAGTTAGTCGCTAGCTGTGTTGTGTCCGTGTCGTGTAAATATTTTCTATTCTTCTTATTCCTTACTTTTTATAAGTTGTCTTCTCAGTATGAGTTCTGAGAAGACAACTAGAATAGAATAGAAAACATTTATTCGAAGATGACTAGACTAGAGGACGAGGATGCTTTTTCTAGAAATATCTGTTCTGTCGACCAAAAACAGATTGGGTAAAGGCGAAGTCATTAAAATAGATCTAAGGAAAGAAAACTTGTTAATGTGGCACACGTAAATGCATACATACAATTCACTGCAACTTAATTTTAAAACAATAACATTGTTTGCGGCAAGTCCAGCTCAGCAAAAATAAAGTATGCAGAAATGAAGTAGCGGCAGCATACGAACTACAAAATAGATCTGAGGTCACACAAACCTTACATCGCGCTATCAAACTTCTCCGAGCGATTTGAACAAATACAACAGCCCGATATCAACAATTCACGATCGGGCAGTTGCCCAGCAGACGCAAAACCCGTCTGGTCAGAGGATCCTCCCTTTTCAATGGTGGTTGAGGGACTTTACACCCTGTTCCACGTACCTCTATAAAAGCCTATATTGTGCCAGATATATCGAAGTGCTACGTAGTAACTTCCGAGCTTATTGTCTGTACTAGGCAGGGCCTGGTACGAAAAATGTAATGACAAAATACCTCAATAACTATACATGATCGTGTAAATCTTCAAAAAAAGAAATAGTAATTGCGGAATGATTTACTGAATCTTATTTTGGGGATAAAGAATAAAACAGTGGTGAAAAGAATCGGCGGTTTAGTACGTTTGGTCGAGTTATGCGCACAAATTGTATGGGACAGTCGATTTTTTTTTTCGCTAGTGACCTAATTATATAATTATGAGTACCTTTTCAAGAATAGCGTATTATACTGTTACACGTAGATGTGGATGGATAAAGAGAAAGACGAAAGAAAACTCTAGTGGGTTGTGTAAGCACAAAGAAAATGGTCAGTGTGAGGAAGGATAATTATGAAAGAAAAGGAAGGCAGAATGGAAGAAGAAATCGTGTTACGCCTGCCACAAGTAACAGGGACAAAGGTAGGAAAATGATGAAAAAACTTAGGCCCGACTGTCGTACACAGAAAGACGTTGCGTATACCTCCTACACGCAACGTCTTTCTGTGTACGACAAACTCACACTCTCACTCTCTAGAACCTTCTAGAGAGAAAGGAAAAATAAAAGAATATATTCAAACAATTGTTCCCCATTTATTTGAAAATACAACGAATAATGGAAAAACAAATGTTTTAAAAATATCATCTAAGATATATGGCTCGGTAACAATAAATCGACATAAATTGACATTTCTAACATCGACTCATATGGTTACATCACCAGCATAATGCGCCCACTTAAAAAAATCACACTTTTACATGAACTATTTCAGAAATTCTCTAACAGGAATGCTTCTGGTTTCCTTTTTTTTTCTTCAAGTCATTCTTCAATATCATGAACCTCTTCAATCGTGGTACGTTGATGTTCTTCTAGTTCTTGATAATTCTCACTCCTCTGCCGCTTCGCTCTATGCATCCACGGCTGATTATATATCTTCTTCATGACCCCTGACCATCTTCTCATCAATTCCGTCATTTGCCTCTCAAACTCCTCTCTTAAACAGTCCATGTTTGAATCTAGCCATTCTATAGCTGTCTCCCACTCTCCTTTCATGAATTCCATCTCCTTTTCAGACAATATATAACTTTTTTCAACCACATTTCGTTTTACTTCGTAAACGTAAGATTCTAGCTGATTTCTTACTTCTATACGTCTTCTGCTTTCGATGTCATCTTCACGGTACGTAGTTGCATCTGCTATCATTTGTCCTATTTGGAGGTGGTTAAGTCTATGCTCATTTCGAATGGTAACACTCTCTGTGTTGCCAGTGCTTCTGTCTTTTGCTGACACGCTTAGAATGCCGTTGGCATCTATGTCAAAAGTGACGTCGATTTTAGCTACGCCCCTTGGGGCTGGTGGAATGCCAGTTAACTCAATGACTCCAAGTAAGTTATTGTCTTTAGTTAAGCTTCGCTCTCCTTCGAATATTTCTATGGTCATTCTGTTTTGATAGTCGTCCAGGGTAGTGATTTCTTTGGTCCTCTGGCAAGGGATTGGTGTGTTTCTTTCTATAACTTTAAACATCATACTTCTAGAGGTTTCCACTCCTAGAGAGAGAGGTACAACATCGACTAGTAATAGGTCTCTGATCTTCTCATGTCTTTGTCCGCTCAAAATAGCTGCTTGTATGGCCGCTCCGCATGCCACAGCCTCATCAGGGTTCAAACTTGTAGTCAACTTCTTTCCTCCGAAGAATTCTTTCAGCATACTCTGTATTTTTGGTGTCCTAGTACTTCCTCCAACGAGAACAATCTTTTGGATTTCTGTTTTTTGTAGTTTTGCATCAGCTAATGCTTTTTCTACTGGACCCAGGGTGTCCCTGAATAGATCTGAGCATAACTCTTCAAAAAGAGCTCTTGAGATTCTTCCTAAATAGTCTATTCCGTCGCATAGAGCTTCAACTTCTACAGTAGCTTCAGTGTATGAAGTGAGAAACCTCTTTGCTCGTTCAGCCGCCGTTTTCAACCTGCGCAAAGCTTTGGCATTCCCTAAAATGTCTGTATGATACTTTTTACGAAAGTCCTCAGCAAAATACGCGACCAGACGGTTGTCTAAGTCTTCACCACCAAGTCTAGTATTTCCAGCAGTTGACTTCACTTCATAAACTGAACCGTTTATGGACAGAACTGAAACGTCAAAAGTGCCACCACCAAGATCGTAGATTAGGACGTTTTTATCCCCTCGTCGATCTAAACCATATGCTAGAGCCGCTGCTGTAGGCTCATTCGTGATTCGGAGAACTTCCAAACCAGCGATAGATCCAGCAGTTCTCGTTGCTTGTCTTTGGGAATCAGTGAAATAAGCAGGAACAGTGATCACAGCCTTATTAACTTTGCCACCAAGATAACTTTCAGCTATCTCCTTTAACCTGAAAAGCACCATACTACTGATTTCCTCGGGCGCGAACGATTTTTTCTCACCTCTATAATCGACTAAAATCATTGGCTTACCATTTTGATTCGAAACTTGAAACGGCCAGTGACGCAAATCCATTTGGACGCCAATATCGTCATACCGTCGGCCGATTAGACGTTTCGCGCCAAAAATTGTGTTCCAGGGATTGAATGCAGCTTGGTTTCGCGCCTCTTCTCCTATGAGACGCTCGGTAGGTGTGAACGCAACGTAAGATGGGGTTGTCCTGTTTCCTTGTTCATTTGCTATCACTTCCACGCTTCCATGACGCCATACAGCCACACAAGAATACGTTGTGCCCAAATCAATACCGATAGCAACCATTTTAAAAGCCACACTTAGCAATAAATACAAAATAAAATCTCCCGGTTAATGAACTTTGAAAGTACTACCTTTGCCGCGCTGTCAGTGGTATTTATAAGCTCGGCCAATGGGTGTCCAGAATTTTCGATGGCACCGACCAATCGGATCGCGAAAGCGGGAGAATGTTCCGGAATTGGGTGGCCAACGCTTAAAATAAAAATTACCCCAAATGGCAAAAATATTGTTGATGAATTGAGTTTTATAGATTTCATATTTAAACGTTATTTTTAGAGATAATGTATTGTGATTATCTCAATTGGTGAGTTAAAAGTTAATAGCTAAAACGAAACGTATTTAGTAGAAATCATCTAGTTGAAGAGACATAATTAATATGCAAGATGGTTAAAAATACCATTTTTAACTAAAGAAACAGACAATCAGGTAGGTACATAAATGAACAAAAAACAATTATTCTCTTAAAAAATCCTTTATTTAACACACAAACTCTGACCGCTGGGGTATCCACCACTGTTTTTTGGATGGGAAATCATCAAAATGACCTCTCGCTCTAGGCAGAGCTGGAGGGAGTGTCATTCTCTTACTGACTAAAACCCACCCAATGTTCCTTCTAATGCCCTTTGCGTTCCATGGGCCGCGGTAACTATTTCGAACAATTCCGCAACCTTGGCAGAACGGGGTCTCCACCCCTAAAGAAAGCAAATTCTCTTTCTCTGGCAACCCAAATCATAAATAGCCTATTGACGTCACTTCACGACATTCCTCCGTCCTTCACACACTCATAGCACTAAACCAAAAACAGTATAGCTATCCTTTTCTATGTTTATGTATCTGTCCTTTACACTCTTTAGAAAGTCTTCTAGCTCTGTTTCTTTCTTATGTTTACGTGCACCACGTGCGTTTTGCAAAAGTTTTAGCATTAAAGCTTGACGTACAATACTAAATTAACCTTATTCCGAGAAAGTTAAGGTACATTTTGTGTTGCACAAGTGACGTGAATATTTTTACAAATACGCCAAGTGAGGGGCCGGCATAAAATAAAGAGTCTTTTATTTGACTATTTGAGTTATTTATCGAAGCATAATTATCATCGTGGAAAATTAATCATCTTATTTGCGTGATACCTACTGTTTTAAAATAGAATTGGGTTCGTAAACATTTTTATAATATGAGATCAATTTCTCCGTAGGTAGTATTTTGTCTTTTAATTTACATAATTTAGGCGCGCAGTAAATTGCTCTGAATTTTTATGCATTACTATCTGACGGGACCAAAGTATTTTGTGTGAAAGCTGTTGACCAGAAAGGATCAGAATTTATATGGAAACAGGAGATATGTCGCCGACCACAAAAAAATAGGTGACGGGCGCGTCTCAGGAGCATGATGATATGAATTGGCGCGAAAACTAAAACATATGAACCCCTAGCAAGATACATCCTAGATGGCGTATAATAAGGGGGACTGGGGACACTCTTGATGCCCATTTTCTTTCAAATCTCTAAAAATAATAAAGTTTGTGTAAGTAGGTAGGTACGTGAATTTATATGTTTGTAAACGCACCCACGCTACAGGAGAAATTCCTAGTGAGTCATATTTTTTATGATTGCCTAGAAAATGTATTTTCAACACATTTGCTCAAAAAATGCATTTACGAAGCCTGTATGCATTGTTCGAAAGTTAAAATTTATGCACTACACAATGGAGCGTGCGGCAAAGTAGGTACTCTCACCTAAGTACATATTTTACCGCAAACTCCGTTGTATAGCGCCGTGCGTATTCTTTACGGTTTTTTTTTAATTTCCATAAAAATTAATAAGAATTCCACCAAGGAGTTTCACATCACGAGAATAAATAAGCTGAATGATCGAACCGCCTTGGAAGCGCTTTTGTTGATACGTTTGTCTCATTTTAATATTATAGAGAAAATGAGAGAAGATAAATAAAAAAAATAAAGTATGTGGTTCTAATTTTCACCACGCGCATGTGGCGCCCTTTGCAAATTCGCGCCATTTTCATATTAGAAACGTCAAAGATTGTTGCGACTTTCCGACTGATTTCTAGAGACAAAAAGTTTGTTTCATTACTTATTGTAATGTTTTCTCGCAAATGTGTCGAAAAACGTTGTATGACACACGTGCGGATTTGGTTTTTACAAACTCGTGACTATGGTAAGCCCTCGACTTCGTCTCGTGCTTACATTCGTCTACTCGTTTGTAAAAACCAACTTACCGCACTAATATCATAAATAACTATTCTTTCTGTAACTGTACTGCATCCTTCAATCATGATCCGTGTTAACCTGTTTTTTTTTCGTTTTACCTGAAGAATACAAAAGGATAAGTGTCCCGTGTTCTGAGACACTGTCTTGATCATGGCATGAGGTAGATAACGTAGAGTAGTTAAGATCTTAGGGGAATGTGTTATGTAAACTTATTGCATTGTGAATAAATAAAAAGTCTATTTTGTAGGAAATTTGTCGTTTAATTAACCAAAATATTATATTATTATACAACGTGTAACAGAATTAACGCAATACCTCTTAAGGGGTCATTGTACTCATCATTATGAACAACTTTCACTATGGGATCAACACTGAAATCGCGAAAAAAAAATCAGCTGTTCAGTATATTTTGTCGAGTTATGCGCACAGAAATATATGGAGCAGTCACTGATGTATGAGCAGTCGAATTTTTTTATGTTTGTTCGCGTATAACTCTGTCGCATGCCAACCGATTTGAAAAAATATTTTTTCGTTGGAAAGGGTAAACTTCCCAAATGGTCCCATAGAATTTTATCAAAATCGGTTCAGTAGTTTGGTTTTTAAATCCAAATAGCTGGAAAAAATATGTGGAAAAATCATCCATGTATATGAAATTGCGTATTTTTGCTTTCCTGTGACTTTCCAGTGGTGTTGTTAGGTGTGGCGTACCACTAAAAAGTGAAAAATAAAAAACTTTTTATCAAAAATTTGAATTGCTTTAAAGAAACATCATTTAAAAGTAAACTTATTTGACATTAATATTTTGCAAATATTTAAAATTTATTACTTCTTTTTGGAGCCGGTGCCAGCAGCTTTATTGTTGGAACTTGATAAGTATCTAGTTATATTTAATATCCCGTGCCATTGTTTTTTGATCCACAATGACAAAATTTAAAAACAGATGCATAAAGACAATGCTAAAAATGTCAAAGTACTTACTTAAAAAGTGGCTGGAATTTTTTTATAAGTATATTTTTTTCGTTTAAAAGAAATTATTGTGCATATTGGATAATTTTTTTCGAATTTAGTCTAGTCCGTATTCGTCTTTTAATTAATATGTGTATGCAATTGGTATCTTGGTAGTTTTATAGTTAAGTTAGAGGTAGTTTTTCTAGGAATTATTGCCTATTCGTATTTCCTTGCTTTGGCTGGCACCGACTCCAAAAAGAAGTAATAAATTTTAAATATTTGCAAAATATTAATGTGAAATAAGTTTACTTTTAAATTATGTTTCTTTAAAGCAATTCAAATATTTATTTTCAACTTTTTAGTGGGAACGGTTTTTGTTTGTTTTTTTTGAAGGCGGTTTTTTTTTTGTAAAACTTTTTTTTATTTCTCGCCGTTTAGTGTTTTTTTTATTAAAATGAAGGCAACGAAGTTAATATCGTTCCTACATTGAATATTCTTATGAAAAAGGTACCATGTCGTAAATATTGTACACTGTTTTTTTTTAAACGTTTTATTCCCGTGAAGGGATGATACGCCGCATAAAATACCTACTATCGATGTGTCTATTTCAAATAAAAAAAATGTCCTTTGTTACAAATTCGAATTAGTTCTCGCCTTACGAAAAACCGAAAAACTAGCAGTACTCAGGAGGCATTTTTCTCACCTTAACACTGCTAGAATTCATTGTTTTATTATGAAGTTCCCATGCCTACCTTCTACCTTCCGGTTCCATCATCAGAACAGTCTGATAATACCTTATAGCTAAAGTGCATCTCATGACAATTCTAATAAGCCCAAACACGGCTGGGATACATTGATTAATTACGCAGTTTCGGTGCCTACCATCCAGCTCCATCATCATCAGATCAGTTCGATGATACCATTCTCAACATAACTATTCAGAATAATTTGTTTATTTGCATTGTCATAGTTGCATTGTGATATTTATGCGAGTGTCAAGTTCCGTTGGCCACTGGTTTCTGATCTTCTCCAGCAGTTCCACTTCATCAAAAGTTACTTTTTGACTGTAGATGCTTAAGTTCTCGATGAAAATACCAAAATAACTATATGGTTGCCTATAATATTTGAACAGTTCCCTCGATTTCTCATAGATTCCATCATCAGAACTGGATTTTGAAAAAAATGGGACCAATCTGGAAGCATATCAAGCAAGGGGAAAAAAAAGTTTTGCAAATCGGTTCATGAACGACGGAGTTCTGAGGTAACAAACATAAAAAATAAAAAAATAAAAATTTAAGAGGTATTGCGTTTATTATGTTACACGCCTCACGCTATATAATCTGAATCTCGGAAACAGCTCCAACTCTTTTCATGAAATTTATTATGCAGGGGTTTCGGGGGCGATAAATCGATCTAGACCTAGGTTTAATTTTTAGAAAAAGTCGTTTTATCCGTGTTTAATAGAGACAACACTAATAATAAAAATCAAATATCCTAACTAAGTTAACCCTAAAAGATGGCGTCAAAAAATTCATCCGCATCGCTGTCGACTGGAAGAGTGCCCAAAAGACTGGTTTAAAAAAAAAACCGAGCAAACTATCTATTGTACTATCTATTAGAGTAAGGTATGGTAAGTACGTCATAGGTAACTATTACTTTTCATAATCTATTTTTTGTCCACCAATTGAATATAAATATTCAAGAATTAGGAGCATGCAATATGATTCTTGCCTTTCCAGCGTTTAAAACTGCTAGAATAATTTACAAATTAGTTAATTTAGGAATTAAGCGTAGAATCTAAGTTTTGCATGTAAAGTGTTCTTATGAGGGTGACATGTTCGCTATGTGAACAAACCCTCCATAATAAATAAAGATTTAAAAAAAAACCTATTTTTCATATAATAAATTACTATACTTATAATAAGTTAAAACATCTTAATCAATTTGCCTTTACTTGTTCTAAAATTACTTAGGAACAAGATGGCCCACTTATGGCCAGCATCTAGTGTCCCGAGCACGATTTTTCAAAAATCGAATGATGCAGTTTAACGGCCGCTTTCTATAATATATCTCAATCCCAATCTTGATCCCGATCCTTGTCTGTAACCAATCAAAGGTGAGGATTGTGTGGTGAAGGACACAAACTCGGCCGTTGATTGGTTACAGACAAGGATCGGGATCAAGATTGGGATTGAGATATATTATAGAAAGCGGCCGTTAGTTTTCATCAAAATCAGGCTCGAGGCTCCTTTCAATGCTTTTTGGTATTCCTCATATTAACGGATTAATATTAATTGGCCGTCAACGCACACTTGAAAAATTGTCCCTGTAAAATACGTTATTAGGCCAAAATCAACAAACCTGCTTTCTTCCAACCTTGCCGGTGACATAATCAGGGCTGTGATCCAGGATAACATAGTCGTCGAAGCCCGGGGCTTCCTTGGCGTCCACCTCCCGAAGCCTCACACAGGTCTTCTCCAACAAAATGTTGTTCACTTCAGCCAATCTTTTGCGTACATCTTCGAGGTCGACTGAAAATTTAAACTTACTTAAAAAATACAACCGACTTTTTTTAATTAATTTAATTTCGGAAGTCGGTGTTAAATTACGAAGAAAGAACCAAAATACCGACTGTCGAAATTAAAGTTATTTTGTACTTTTCACTGTTTTTAGGGTTCCGTAGCCAAATGGCAAAAAACGGAACCCTTATGGATTCGTCATGTCTGTCTTTCTGTCCGTCCGTATGTCACAGCTACTTTTTTCCGAAACTATAAGAAAATACTGTTGAAACTTGGTAAGTAGAAGAGCGTATTCTGTGAACGGCATTAAGATTTTCACACAAAAATAGAAAAAAAACAATACATTTTGGGGGTTCCCCATACTTAGAAACTCAAAAATTTTTTTTTCATCAAACCCGTACGTGTGGGGTATCTATGGATAGGTATTCAAAAATTATATTGAGGTTTCTTTTTATTTTTTTTCTAAACTGAATAGTTTGCGCGAGAGACACTTCCAAAGTGGTAAAATGTGTGTGTCCCCCCTTCTAACTTCTAAAATAAGAGAATGATAAAACTAAAAAAAATATATGATGTACATAACCATGGAAACTTCCACCGAAAATTGGTTAGAACGGGATCTAGTAAGTAGTTTTTTTTTAATACGTCATATATCGGAACCCTCCGTGCGTGAGTCCGACTCGCACTTGGCCGGTTTTTTATTTTTTATTTAGATGTCGATGTCATCTGTATTTTTTTATTTTCTAAAAATGTTTTTTATTTTTCGTTACCTAACAACAGCGCTGAAAAATCACAAGAACCCCGAACGGCTCGAAAATACAGTTACCATCAAGGTTACTATATTTAGGTACGCCGCTTGAGGTTTTCCGCAGCCGCAGCGGATTTGATAAAACAAAAAATACGTATCCATTTCTATAATTTATAATGTAACTGACGGACTAAAAAGAATCATTATTTTTTTTTACTCAGGAAACATCCCTATTCTGCAACCCTCACAGGCACTACCCTTCCACTATACTGACATTCCTACCTTTTGGCCCGCGTGGAACACAACGCACCGACGACCCGGGCACGTGTAAACTTAAGTGAATTGAACTGTCATTTCATCTTGTTTTTATGAATTGACAACTCACCTCATGGTCACTACACCTGAGCTAACACGGTAAGATGTTAAGGTTACACTCTTCGATATTTTGTCCATAAAAATTTCGGGGGAGTATTACTCCACTGTTTGACATTATACATTCAAAGTTAAACATGATGTCGTTTTATCTCATTATTAATTTTGTCTGTACGGAAACAGAATAGATCTAGAAATAAGAAGCCATTAAAAAGTTATAAGCCAACAAAGATTCGTTTTTTTTGCCAATTTTAACGCAACTTCGGGCGTAAATAAGTAATAAAAGAAGTGTAAAATCTCAAAAACAATGTCCGTACCGACAAACCTCAATTATAGAAGAGTTCAATTAACTTTATTTGGTTTTTTCATAAAACTCAACCTTCCAATCGACTTTTTGTGCATCGTCTAACGTTGTTTTCGTTCGCAACGGTGTTTTGAGCGTGAAAACTAGACATTGTGCGTTTAGATTAGCATCTAAATGCTCATCACTGATATTGTCTATGTCGGGCACGATGCTCGGTGAGACAGCGTGATTTTTGACCACGCCTACCAGCGAGTACGAGCCCGCGACTAGTTCAACCTTAAGAGAATACTACTGCTGGTCCTTATCGGACGGTGAGCCATCTTCGCTCGCCGTCTGCAGGCGCCCACACCCATTTTCTTCTTCTTAACGTGTGGGCAAGGTCTAACGACCCCACACACCCTAGTGTCAGAGTTTCTAAACCGCCTCAAGGGCCTCTGACATGGTTTATTTGACGGCCGGGACCACCGGCTTATACGTGCCTTCCGGAGCACGGAATAATCTTTTTATAATACAATCAGGTGATTCAAGCCTGCAATGTCCTAGCCAAACTGGAAACAATTGTACAAAGAATGCTTCCCGTGAGAATCGAACCCACGAACATCGGGTCACAAAGCAAACGCCTAAACCACTCGAACACGGAGGCAGTTTGGCCCACTCCCGTGCAATTACGTGGCTTTTTCCGTTTACTCGTGGTACGAATTACGGAACATTCGTGTCTCAGTTCAACTCACACTTGGCCGATTCTGTGAAAATAAGACTAGTGTAGGTACTTACAGTCTTCTAACTTCTCGATAACATATATGACGTCACCGTCTGGCCATTTTCTTTCACGATAAAACTCTTCATTTAACTTGCTAAGCTCCACGGTTTTAGGTATCTCTCCGGTTTTATGTGTGCGTTCAGCCTGATGGTTGTTCCTCTGTTGAGGCCTTAAAAAAACATATCTGGTTAAGTTCGATCCAGCCCGTCCCCAGCTGTCCTGCCCCCAGCGACGCCCTAAGCCGAGGTCCGTAACCCACAGGGGTGCCCTTAGCGTGTAGTCGCTAAATAGTTTGTAAGTTTATTAAATAAGCCCTGACTGGAGGCTTAAATTTTATATTAATACCGCCACATGCAAGTCCCGTTGAGCAGACGCCAACCTCATAGGGTGGACCATCTTATAAAAAAAAGTCACAGGAAAGCAAAAATTCGCAATTTCGTATACATGGATGATTTTTGCACATATTTTTTCCAGCTAAGTATTTGGATTTAAAAACCAAACTACTAAACCAATTTTGATAAATTTTCAATGGGACAAATCGAGAAGTATATATAACACAAGATTTTTTCAAATCGGTTCATAAATGATCGAGCTATGAGGCAAAAAACACAAAAAAAAATATTGAGAACCTCCTCCATTTTTTGAAGTCTGTTAAAAAAGCTAATTTATGCTCTCTCTGTTTCGACAGGTCACTCAAGTGTTTCGTATTTTCCTAAAAGACCTCAAACCTTAAATTTTTCTTTTTTTTATGGGAAATCATCAAAATCATTCCTCCCGCTCTGGGCGGAACGAAAGCGAGTGTCAGACTATTTTTGACTAAAAACCACACGTGTTCCACCAAATGCCCTTTGGGTTCCAGGACCGCGGCAACTCTTTCGAACAATTCCTCAACACCTCACACATTTTTAACATTCATTGCAAGTTGGGGGCACATCTATCATTTAATTTGCAATAAAAATCTTTCAGCTGTGTCTCATCCTCATTAATCAGTGGGTCGCTTATTTACACTGCCACAAAAAAAAACAATTTTCTCCTGTTGTCTAAATCGATTGCCTATGACCTCCAGAACCTAGAAACTGGGTGTCACGATACCCCTTACCAAGACTGTTGTTCCCTGGCTTCTGACTATCAGTAACGACTACCTAAGGTCTACAAATGAAAGCTAGGAAGGACCAACGGCTTGACGTACATTCCGCGGCACGAAGAGGTCTCGGTATCCTTGAAAATCGACCCATACGGCTGAGCGGAGCACTGCCGGCACACCGGTGTGCCGCGAATTTATCGCGAATTTAATGTTTATTTACTATTACGTAAGATTTATTTTTTATTTGGGAATTTTCACATGTCAGGGCTGGAGCGGTTAATATTTAGCCACAATTCCTTCATAAAGATACTTACTCATCATCCACATCCACATCTATTTCCTCTAGAGGTACTTTTTCGGCTTTTTCGTCTCCAGATTCTTCTTCCGTTTCATGATTCTCAGTCGAGTCTGAGTTTTCTTCCGAAGATTCTGCTGTTTTCTCTCGTTTTTCTGCATTCCCACTATCAACCTCTTCTTCGGCTTCTTTCTCTTTTCGTAAGATAGCGTTAGCTCCTTCAGCTAAAATTTTTTGAAGTAGTTCTTCATTGTTGAGTGTTCTCTCTGGTTCCAGGTTCTTTTTATCTAACGACGTGTCTGACTCGTCCCATTCAGAACCATCATGGCTGCAGAATAATGTTTTTTTTTAAAGCTGTATTTTTAATTTAGATTTCTACATAGGGATACTGTATATTCATAGTTCCGAACCCTGTTTCTGTTTAGCGTCTCAATTTACAAAACGTACGATTATAAAATATCTTGACAGAATTAAAACTCTCGATAAATTGTGATATCATGAACATTTCTGCTGGAAGAACCTCACGATCAAATTCGATAGTTTGAAAGCTCTCCGTATAGCATTCCGAGAAATTATGAACTGACATAATCTGGCAACCAATTGGCGTTTGTCTACAATTTAAAGTTGCCGCGGCCCTGGAACGCAATGGGCATTAGGAGGAACAAGGATGGGTTTTAGCCAGTAAGAGTCTGACACTCCTGTCCGCACCCAAAGCGGAAGTCATGATGTTTTCCCATACAAAAAAAGGTCTACAATTTATTCATTTTGGTGTGATATTAAAATTGCAAACATACTGCATTGTGCGTCGGTATTGGTTTAGCATTTAGCTTACGTAAACGTATAGAATACAAATGACTAGGCCTTCCGTTGTTCGTTGTTAGGTGTTTTTAGGGTTCCGAACCCAAAGGGTAAAACGGGACCCTATTACTAAGACTCCGCTGTCCGTCCGTCCCGTTTTTCACCCGGCTGTATCTCATGAACCGTGATAGCTGGACAGTTGAATTTTTCACAGATGATGTAGTTCCGTTCTATAACAACAAATACTAAAAACAGAATAAAATAATTGTGTAAATGTATTTAAGTGGGGCCCCCATACAACAAACGTGATTTTTTTTTATAGCTAAGTACGGAACCCTTCGTGCGCGATTCCGACTCGCACTTGGTCGGTTTTTTTTTCAATCCGACGTGATTGACTTATTAAGCAGTAGAAGGCAGTATGCCACCACCAAATCTGTGATTCAACTAAAGTATTGCAACCCACCTTTGCTTGTAAATTGACTTGTTTGAAACTTGCGTTTGTGCAGTCCAGTTCTTCGGTACATTAGGCGAGCAGGACAACCTCCCGGGGCATCGATCTTACAGGAAGGAGACTTCTTTTTTTTTTACGGGGGGAAATCCTCATGGATGTCCTCCGCTCTGGGGCGGGCGGAGGGGTCTGTCAGACTCTTACTGACTAAAACCACCCCGGTGTTCAATCTTCCAACTACGCCGGGGATCGCGGGAACGTACACGACTTCCGTAATCCCCGGCTGGTGCCGGCACGCCTCCGCGGGCCACATCTCGTAAGCGGGGGGAGTGAGGTGTTTAACTCCCCCCGCGACGTCAGAGAGGCGCACGGGAAGAACAGGCGCCGCCACTTCGGGTCCGGATGAATGGGGGGCGACGGACGTCCCCAAGTCTGCCTCCCCTGGACCCAGTTAGGGGGGCAGAAAGCGCCCGGTGCGCCTGCTGCGGGCCGGGAGAGCACTCGACATCTCCCTCTCCCATTCCGCAGCCTCCTTCTGCGCGATGACTGTTTCGCAAAAGGAGACCGGGAGTTATTTGCTGACGACACATCTTTAATTTTTAAAATAAATAGGCATGTTAACAATCTTGACGATATAATATAACGCCCTAATGCAGGTACATGATTGGTTCACTGCTAATAATTTAGTATTAAATGGAAAAAAAAACGAAGTGCAATTTCGATTTACTTTACCTAATGTCAAAAGTAGTGATTGTGACATAGTATTGAACAGGGAGAAACTAGAATTCGTCGTTGAAACAGTTTTCCTGGGGATTACGCTTGACTCAAGGCTACAATGGGGTCCTCATTTGACATCTCTTGCAGGAAGGCTAAGTTCGGCAGCATATGCTGTTAGGAAAATCCGCCAATTTACAGATGTTGAAACCGCGAGACTAGTCTATTTTAGTTACTTTTATAGTATAATGTCTTACGGTATTTTACTATGGGGACGGGCTGCTGACATTGAGTCTATTTTCATTCTGCAGAAAAGAGCCATCAGAGCCATTTACAATCTCCGCCGGCGCGATTCTCTAAGGGAACTGTTTAAAGAAATTAACATCATGACGGTGCCTTGTCAATATATCTATGAAAATATCATGTACGTTAGAAAGAATCTGCATCTTTTTAGTAAACGAGGTGATAGACATAACTACCGTAAAATGCTACAACATTGCCGTCTCTACATAACATTGCCTAAATCCTAAAAATGTTAAATAGTTCTCTTATAGAATCGGTTGTATTGTCTGTGGTACTGTTAAAAGCAAGTTGGTAATCTATATGGCAACATTTACGCATCATTCATTCAAATAATCCAACCATAAACTGTCAGTGTCAAATTAAATGTCAGTGGTCGTGAATGGTTCATACCGGCTCGGGAGAAACTCAACTTTGCCTACCATCGTTAAAAAAATATATATATTGTAATTAAAGACTAGATAAAGTCTAACATGGAAAAGAAATTATAAGCAAAATAGGCGCAAAATTGTCCCCTTTGCACCCATAATAGTCAATGATATTTTTAGCTAGGCAATGTTGCAGTTTGCAACTTAACTTTGCCTGCTTCTTTAAACGCACTTTTTGGTGATTAATAGGAGTGTTTTTAGCTAATAAGAACTTTATCCCGATAGCTTAAAGTACAATATTGAATTGTAATTGAAAACACATATGACTTTCTCTAAAATGAAGGATTTATGAAATAAAAACGTCAAAATACAGGCAATGTTGTAGCATTTTACGGTATGTCACTAGAAATAGGAACCAATTAGTTCAACCAGGTATGAGACTTGCTAAAGTAGCAACATCTTTCATGGAGTACTGTTTAAAATGTTATAATAAAATACCTCTCCGTATATTAGAATTAAATGGGACAAAATTTAAATCTTGTGTCAAACGCACACTATGCAGGCAAGCATATTATAAGTTAGGGGAGTATATTGAAGATAAAAATGCTTGGCTTAATGCTGGTCCTACTCCACAACGCCACTAGGCAGCCACTAGGGGGCTCAAAGTAATCTGTTAGCATTTAATAATATTGTAAGAATGCTATATTTTCATTGTATAGACTCAACTTATTTAGCGTAGTATAATTTCATGCACATGTGTGAGTACTGTGTACCTTAAACTATAATGATCATTTTGGATAGGTTTTTGACTTGGAATGTACCCTGGCGATTGGGGATGTCATGCTCACTCAAAAGTCTGGCTGATGGTGGCGCATGCGTTGGATCATTTGGCTCCCTTAAGAATGGTTGAGCCGAATGGTGCTAGCGTATGTGTCATGTTCGTGAACGGGCGCCCCGTCAGCTGAGACTGGTCATCTCTCGGCTGCCATGGTTTATTTTAACTGTTGCTTTTTTCCTCCGGACTCTTTTATCCTGCACGTCTTTTACATCGTTCTCACATACCTATATGTATAATTTCAATATGAATGATGTAACCATAATTTTGTAAGAAAATATTATTTTTAAAAGAGTGTCCGTGGAGTTTCTTGTACGTTCTTCTCCATAGAGATCTACGCTTTGGAACGTGCAAATAGCTTCATCTTTTTGACCGACCGACCTTGACAATTCAAAAGTACCTGTAAATGGTCTAATTGAAATAAATGCTTTGACTTTGGGGGAGAGATGGCGCTGTGCTGTCATGTAAACATTGAGCTCCGTATATAAATATTCGTAAAAATAGTAAAAGCGTTGATATCTCTAAAATTATGTGTTAGAAGTTGAATAAATAGTGTAAATCATCTGAGATAATGTTATCAACTCGCGAATATAACCCTGGACAAAGTTATTACCGTGATTTTGCGTGATCATTTATAAGTGACTAAATACAATGAATTGAGTGAAATCTGTACTGAATATGTGTGACCATACTAGTTTTCATCAAACAATATGTGATTGCGTCAAAATGAACTAAAATAGCAGAAAAAAGTGCAAAAAAGTGAAAATCGTTGAGATTTGAATAACCACCACAACTGCAATATTAATATTCGAACAAAGTAAGGAAACGAACCTTTATTTCGACGCTCTGACTTAAGTACTAAATAGCTGTTTCTGCAAGAACGTGTACTGAGATTCTCGTGTCACCTGGTACGATCCCCGCCAAACACAAGTTCTTTTTGAGATTTATAAAAATTTGTTCGTTGAATTATTATTACGATGAACTTCCTAAATAATATAACATTGCGACGACAGCGAACATACTCGGACCCAAATACAAGTAATGAGAGTGAAGTTTCGGCACATACCCTCAACGATGAAAGTGTATCCAGTATGCCTGACTTGTCAAGCGATGAATCACATAACGAACTGATACTTAAATTAAAACAACAAATTAACAAACTAGAATCAGAACTCAGTAGTGCCCATCAAGAAATTGAGACTCTTTCTATTGAAAATACAAACCTCAAACGAACGAATATTGAATTACTGGAACAAAATAATTTATACAAAACTGTTACACATACACCCATAAAAAAAAAAACAAAAACACCTCTGAGGAATGAAAAAACAAGAAGAAATAAACAATCAAAAACATTTTGTGAACTACAATCACCACCAACAGTAGGCCAAACGGCAGATCAAAGTAACACCCTTATCCAGCCATCATCCAGTACCGAGGTGCAACACCAAAAGAAAATAAACGAAACAAGGTCTAGAAATAAAATTCACATATTGAGCACTAACACCAGGAATAAGATATTATCTATCTCTCAAAAAACATTCTCCGAACATTACGATATATGCCACTATCTCAAGCCGAACTGTAGCACAGACCTACTAATTAATAACTTGGAAAACAAAATACAAGATTTTACAATTAACGACTTCTGTGTTATCTTAATAGGCGAAGAAGACTTTCAGAATACTCGTGACTACTTTGGCCTTATATTCTACATAAGAGAAGTCGTACAGAAGTTAAGTCACACTAATATAATAATATGTGCACCCACTTTTAAATATGGGCACCATACCAATATGTTCAACTGGCGAGTAGAGAATTTTAATAACTTGTTATATCTCGACACACTAGAACATAAGCATGCGTACTTTTTGGACTCTAATAGAAATCTTAAGTGTAGCTATGAGATGTTTAATATACATAGTGGCACGGTGAACAAACTCGGCATGGAAACCATTTTCCAAGACATCCAAGACTACATTAATGGAATAATACAGTATGAAATACAGACATTGGATAGGCCTACACACACAAATCAGCTGACTGATGAAAACGCCTCTGAATCCATGTTTTTTCGAAACTAAACACTTATATGTATTACATCAAAATATAGCTGGATTATTTAACAAAACTGATCTTTTGATGATAAATATGGAGGAGCTTGCAGACAAAAGCAAATCAATTGATGTACTATGTATTACGGAACATTTTATGATGGCAGGATCCGAAACATATCTCCATATAAATAACTATGTTTTAGCTAGTTGTATTAGTCGAAATAATAGCAAAAGAGGCGGAGCGTGTATCTTAGTTAATAAGGAGCATAAATGGAGGGAAATTCCAGACGTTAAGAAACACACTATAACTAATGTATTTGAATGCTGTGCTATCGAACTTATTGATTATAAGGTTATTATTGTCTGTGTCTACCGAGTACCGAACCCGAACAATGTGGTAACATTTCTTTCAAAACTTGAAAAAGTCCTTATGCTCATTTCAAAAATAAATTATAATAATATTTTAATAGCTGGAGATTTTAATATTGACATTTTAAAAAGTAATAGTGTATCCCTAGATTTCGAATGTTTGTTATTGAATTTCAACTTAAAGCTTGCTTTAAAACAACCTACTAGACTGATTAGCATGACTTGTTTAGATAACTTTGCCCATGATTTCAAAAAATCATGTAAGACTGAAGTGTTGGATTTTGGTTTATCAGACCACACGGCCCAATTAATAAAACTTCCAATAAAAAGGATTTTCAAATTTAAATACTGGTATAAAACGGAACGAGATTTCTGTAAAGAAAACATTGATAAGTTCAAAATGTGCCTGAATAATTTTTCTTTCTCAGAAATCTACACAACTAAGGACGTAGATAATGCTTATACATATTTCATGGATAATTTTAAATTATTCTACAATCTGTGCTTCCCGCAGAAAAACTTAATGATGAAAGTTAATTATAAATCTAAGTGGATATCACGCGGAATAAAAATTTGTAGCAAAAGAAAAAGATTATTGCTCTGGCAACTTAGACAAAAAGCAACAAAGACGAATAAACAAAATTATATTAATTATTCCAAATTACTAAAAAAAATTATATCTCTAACGAAGAGTGCGCAAAATAATTACACAATTAAAATGTCGAATAATAAATCAAAGACAACGTGGCAAATGATTAATAAAGTACGACCAAATTTACCAAGAGAACCCATAGAAAAAATTAAAATCCAAAATATAAGTATCACAAATCCTATGGAACTAGCAAACACATTTAATAATTACTTCGTTGATAAAGTTAAACCAATCTTGGGTGCTGGTCAAAAAGTAACATCCCTAATTAACCACAGACCCAATTCAATGTTTTTAGCTCCAAGTACACCTTTTCATATATTTAAGATAATAAATGGCCTAAAAAATACAAAAAGTGTCGGTTATGACGAAATTTCTACAAAAATTGTAAAAGAAGTAAATAGTCAGATATGTCATCACTTAAGTCATATTATAAACCTCTCTATAACAAATGGCACATTTCCAAAGGATCTTAAACTAGCAATTGTTAAGCCTTTGCTGAAAAAAGATGACAAAGAGTTAGTTGAAAATTATCGACCCATTGCCCTCCTCTCTGTATTTTCCAAAATCTTTGAAACTTATTACAATACAGAATTAAATAATTACTTAGAAAATAACAATATCTTATGCAGCGAACAAAAAGGCTTTCGAAAACATAAAAATATAAACATGGCGATCTTTGAGTTTTTGGAAAATATAATGACTGCGGTGGATAAAACTACCCCTGTATGCTCCATTTTTTGCGATATGACACAAGCCTTCGATTATGTTGATCACAAAATACTGGCTAGTAAATTGGAGGCATACGGTATAAGAGGAAACGTGTTAGAACTATTTAAATCTTACTTAACTGATCGAAAACAACTCACACAAGTTACAAGATTTAACATAAAAACTAAAAAGGAAGAACAATACCAATCCAAAGTAAGATATGTTAGATATGGTGTTCCCCAAGGTAGCGTAACAGGACCTACGCAATTTATTATCTACATCAATGACCTCCCTAATGCAACTGTGCAACCTATGACATTATTTGCAGACGACAGCACAGTAAATATCATATGTAATGATAAAAATCTATTTGAGAACGACATAAATAAAGCACTAACATCTATAATAACATGGCTAATCAATAATAATCTAAAAATAAATATAAATAAAACAAATGTAATGAACTACAGTCAAAGGCCTCAAAATTCAATTAAATTTAAATTGATATATGACAGTAATATAATAAATCAAGTAGAAACTGCCAAATTCCTCGGTTTAAAAATTGACAGTAGAATCAATTGGAAATGTCACACAGAAGAACTTTGTACAAAAATAAGTAGTTTATCTTTTGCGATGTACAAACTAGCACCAACAGTGAGTAGAAACGTATTATTCATGGCATATTATGGACTTGTCGAATCAGTGCTTAGATACGGTCTAATATTTTGGGGTAATTCGACAAACACCGACATGGTGTTTAAAATGCAAAAGCGTTGTATTCGGGCTATGTTTAAGATCAAAACTACCGACAGCTGTCAACCACTGTTTAAAAAATACCATATACTGACACTTCCGTCACTATACATCTTGGAAATAGCTTTATTTGTTAGAAACAATCCTCACTGGTTTCCTCTTTTGTCAGACAATGTCACTAGAAATAGACGTACTAAATATAAGAACTTCTTACAGCCACACTCTGCGAAAACAGCACTCCTTCGTAAAAGCGTGTTTTGTATGGCACCATTAATATATAATAAAATTCCAGAGGTTATTAAAAATATACACCAGCCAATTTTATTCAAGAGAGAACTTAAGAAGTTACTTACTGAAAAATGTTACTATTGTGTTAAAGATTTTTTAAATGATAGTTTCTAATCTATTTGTGTCATATTTTAATTTTGTAATGCTTTTTTTTTTTTTTTTTCTCTTACTTAATTGTGTTATATTAATTCGAGTGGTTATAATTAATTTTGTACGCCAATGGTGGCAAAACATGTTGAAACTCACAGATTTTTCACTTTTACATCCACATTTGCATGTATATGTACAATGTTACACATGTTTACAAATAAATATATCTTTATCTTTATCTTTATCTTTGACTTTAGACCACCGCGTCCCAGAAGTTATTTCATAGTAAAGGTAATACTATCGAATTTGAGGAATTCTATGAGAGAAGATAGATCGGTTTTTTAGCTTTGCAATTTTTTCAGTGGACGTTTTCTTTGTTCATTGTGGTTTTATTTAAAATTTTATTCTTAGGAACAGCCAAATATAATCAGGAACACCTACTTTCAAAACATAAAAAATTCAAAAGGAACAAGGCCTTGCAAATATCTGCCGCTCATGGCTTCGCAACGGTAATGGCCGCTGGCGTTGATACAAGTTACAAACTTTTTAGGGTTCCGTATCAAAACGGTAACCAACGAAACCTCCGCTAACCGTCCGTCTGGTTGTCAGCGGACTGTATCTCGAGAAACTTAATAGGTCATCATCTGCCTAGCCTTTTCCCAAATATATTGGGGTCGGCTCCCAGTCAAACCGGATTCAGCTGAATACCAGTATTTTACGTGGAGCGGCTGCCTACCAGACCTCCACAGCCCATTAACTGGGTAACACGGTACTTCTTGGCAAGACTGGTGTCAGATTTTCTGGCTTCTGACAATCCGTAACGACTTATCGACTGCCAAAGATCTACAAATGACAGCCGAGACCAACGCTTAACATGCTTTCCGAAGCACGGAGGAGTCTAGGTATGTTAATATGGTCACCCATCCACAGACCAACCTCGGCAGGCGTTGTTTAACCTTGAAGATTGGTCCGTGCGCCTGTTATAATTTAGCCACGAGCTCTTACTTTCACTACACAAGAACCTTAATAGGTAGACAGTTGAAATTTTTCCAGAGTGTATATTTCTATTGCAGCTATAACAACAAATATAAAGGTCAAATTGAAAAAAACTCGTTTTTAGCATACAAGAACCGTGTTTTTTTTGGTGTATGGCACGGAACCCTTCGTGTGAGAGCCCTTGGCTGGTTTTTTATTGAATTTTACGGATTTTGCAATTATCTGTTGACAAATTTCAAAAATAATTTATTTGAGAAAATAACTAAACTAACTATATGCACTTAAAATCAAATATCCCAACTAAGTACCCTAAAATATGGCGTCAAAAATTCATCCGCATTGCTGTCGACTGGAAGTGTGCCCAAAAGACTGGCGGCAATGCCACGTTGTATGGCAATGCTTATCCTTTCTCCAAGGTAAAGGCCAGCCCTTGGGTCACGCGAAGTGTCAACTAAGCGTTTAGAAAGTTCTTTAAATATCGTATGAGCACTCGGACCCCACGACCCGAGAGTTTCAACCCCAAACGGCTCGAAAATATAACTACCAACGAGGTTGTTACATTTCCGCCGCTTGAGATTCTCCGCAGCCGCAGCGGCAGCACCAGCACAGTACGAAGAGCTAAGAAGATGGTACTTAGTATATCTCTGTTGACATAAATATACTATATAAGTTCGACGACATCGATTTATCTCCTTGATTAGTTTTTATTGATCCTCTAGCGACCCGCCCCGGCTTCGTACGGGTGCAAATTATGTTCAGAAAGTCAGAACCAACCATCAGATGCCAAAAAAGTACTTACTTGTAGCGTTTGTCACTAAATTTCCTTCTAGGAGCTTTTTCTTTTTCATCTTTTTCTTTAGGAACAGTCGTCGACGTCGCCAACTCAGGCTTTATTGTGGCATCAGTTTTCTGTATCTCCTTTAATCGCTCCTCTTTCATCAATTTTATTTTATCCTTCAGATTTTTGTCTGTCTCGTCTTCCTTTTCTACTTTTTTCTCTTCTGATTTGATTGTGCTTACTTTATTAGTAGTTTCTCTCTTTCTTCTGCGATTTGGCTTCAAAGTTGTTGTTATATCGATGTCTTTATTTTTGGCAACAAGTTTATGATCAGCTGTTAAACCTTCAGATTTAAAAGCTTTGGGGCATCGACTATCGTTATGCGATTTACATTGCTTTTGATAATTTTCTATTGTCTTCGAATTTTGACAGAACTCTGTCGAATTCCCTACAGCGTCATCGACTATGGTTTTGGCAAAATCTGTTATTATTTGAAGTACTCCTAGAACATCAGACGGTTTGTTGGAATTTATTGATTTTTCGGAGTCAGACTTGCTAGATATGTTACAGTATTTCTCGTTTGCGTTTTTGAGTGCTAGGGCTGAGAGCTGGTAAACTAGTTCGGTTATTTTCTCAGCTTCTTTCTCTATAGCTAGAATTTTCAGACTATCTTCAGAGCCAGTGTTATTCTTTGCTATATCTTTAGGTTTCTCAGTTACGTGTTCAGTAATACCAGCTACTATGTGTGGAGGCGGAGTGATGTTAGGATTGACTCTCAAGCTCATGTTTGCAAGAGGTTCTTTGATCTCTCTCTTTCTTCTGCCGGCTCCTGGGTACGACTGGCATATATCTTTTTTTGCAGCGCGATCTCTATTCCTACATTGTTCTCCATAAATAAGATTCAGTTTTATTACGTCCAATTTCGTTAGCGCGTTCCTATTCTGTGTCTTGGATTCCTGGAAGGTTAGCGGTTTTGTTTAATAATGCGAGTTACAGGTTCATCATCATCATCATATCAGCCGAAAGACGTCCACTACTGGTTATAGGCCTCCCCCAATTGGGGGTTTGCCATAATCGCCACGTTTGGCGGTTGGCGATCGCAGTGTAACTGTTGCAATATACAGAGAATGCTGCTGCCCATTCTCTGGTGAGTCCCTTAGTCGCCTATTACGTGTTTGTTGTTGCTGTGTCTGTGTCAAAAAATGTTTTCTATTCTATTCTATATCATCCTGTAAACTTAACTACTTACTTGAAGTGACCATGAACTAAGCTGTCAAACCATACAAACAAGATAGTATGACAGTTCACTTCATACTCTCTCCACCTGAGTGTACACGGTGAGATGTTACAGAGTAGACCGGTTGGACCTTATCGGAAGACGAACTACACATCGCTCGCCATCCGGCTGTCATTATTTAGCCACGAGTACCTCAGATGACTGTAACCACAGATATAGATAAACATAGATAACGCAAGGGTAACTACTTCCCGTACCTGATTCGGTGCCCAGCTTACGTACAAAGAAAAGAAAGAGAAGAAAGAGAAGAAAGAAAAGAAAGAAAGGAAACTTATTTTTTTGGCACACAAAATAAGCCGCCAGTTTCACGCTCAGTCTACATCAGTGAGCATTTTTGGGATGCATGAAGGAGCCTCCTCGTGTAGCGCAATTTGTTCCATCAGGCACACAACTGAACCGAGTGCTCGGCACATCCTGGACAGTCTCACCTTATGAGACTGACCAATCCTTCCCTTGCGGTGGTAGGGCTAACCTGGTTCGCGTGGGACCATTCCCACTGGAGTCCGACGTCAAGCAGCCTGATGTGTTTCGTCGACGCGTGGGAGAACCTACCAGTGCCTTAAGGCATCTTCTGGGCGTGCTCATTCCATCATCCATCGCTTTCCATCAGGCGTGATCGAGGTCAAGAGCTAGCCATTACCTACTCATTAAAAAAAAAATCGGTGTACGCTAGTCGGACGTCAGTTAGGTGGTTAGGTGAGTTAGGTGCCATACATCGTCTTTGAAACGATTTGATTTCCCCATCACTAAATAGTGCTTGTGTGTGACGTCATACTAGATAGTCAAAAAATGGCGCTTGGTTTTCATACAGATCGTGATACTTGCGTTATCTGTTGTCTACCTACTGTGACTGTAAAGTCTAGGTTATACAGTGCGAGCTGACCTAGTCAGTTACTGAGGTGCAGCTACGCGCACCGTGTGACCGCATCATACGAGTTACTGTCATGTGTGAGTGGGTCAGTTGCTCGCGTCCGAGTTACCACTCGCTTTCCCCTACCACGCAACAAGCATCACTCGCACGGTGCTCGGTCGTCAACTCGCACGATTTTGCGAAATGACAGTTGCTCGTACTGTGATTGTTCATGTATTTTGCGACAACATTGCACGAGACATGATACATCGGACGAAATATGCGAGTACACTGGTGCAGTATAGCTATCTACTGCGACGCCAGCAGTTTGCATGGTGTGACCAAGCGAAGCGAGTCGAGGTACTGTCATGCGAGTACACAGGCACAGTAGCTGTCTACTGTCACATCAGCTGCTCGTACTTTGTAACCGATCCTTTACATTATTACCTTAAACAAGATAGTTCTGTAGCCATTCTTGCTGTAATCTCGTTCACCAAAGTGCATGACGCTGTCTATATCATAAGCCATTAGTTCTATTCTCTTCGGATAAATACTGTCCTTTGTGAACAGTGGAATGTAATCTGGGGAAGGAAAATAATAAGTACTTAGTTTATTTTATTTTTAATTAGCTTCGAATAAGGCAGTAGCGTAGCTAGGGGGGCGGGGGGTGCGGCTCGCCCCGGGTGACACCCGAGCGTTCGTTGTGTTTTTGTCACGGTCGGGTGTCAACTCTAAACGGTTGACGCAATGTAACCTGTCGCAAGTGGGCAGCAAAAATTTTATTTACTTATATGTGAAGTTGTGAACAAAGTCTTTGACTTGAGTATGGACGATAAAAGAAAATGAATCCTATCCGAGGCGGAATGCAAAATTTCTCGAGCTCGCACACAATTATTATAATGCTCTCATCGACCAGTTCTTGCAACATGTAGTCCATACTGTCTTTAAAAACAGTGATCTAAGAAAATTCCGGAAAAAATCTGCGACACAAATGCAGCAGCCCCCCGGAAAAATGAACGAAAATAGCAAGCCAATATACTCCATAAATTCCGCCAATCCGAAATATATGGGTTGCTTTATCCGGCATCATCCGGACGCCTGGCAACCCTACTTAGCTTTTTCCCAACTATGCATTAATGTCCTTTCTCGTATTCCTCGATATTCCCGTCCACTACTGAAAGCCCCTCAATGCAGAACAAATCTGGGTACACACTCGCCAATAGTTAGGATGTCCAATCAATACAACTCTGTATCATGTTCCTCCGACGACATAGACATTTTCTCCAACACCTTAGGTAAATTTAAGTTGCTTTTACACTCAACACTTAACGTTGAGTAAGTGTTGACCTACCTGGCTTACCATCCACCTCAATATTTTTTAATTAAATTTTCATTGTTCTTTTTACATGTCTAATTTGATTTACCTATTGTTTGTTTGCTATTTTAACGCAAGTTGTGGTCTCCTTTAATTGAAGATGCACAAGGAATTGTACCTATTTATAATTTGTTTAATTTAGCATGTAAGGTGTAATCTTTGTTGGAGATCCAAATAAATACAAATAAACTACATATATTGGGGTCGGCTTCCAGTCAAACTGGATTCAGCTGAATCTGAACCAGTATTTTACGTAGAGCGGCTGCCTACCAGACCTCCACAATCCATTAACTGGGTAACACGGTACTTCTTGGCAAGACTGAAGTCAGATTTTCTGGCTTCAGACAATCCGTAAAGACTGCCAAAGATCTAGACGGTACATTATAAGAGAGCTTGTTATCATCAATTATTATAACAACAAGTGCAACGTCCAACAATTATTGTCCTCCAAGTTACTGATAAAAAATTAACTTATCAGCCCCGTTTGAAATCTAAAGGCATGTTTACATGATAGAGCGTTATCGCACGCAGTCAATTGATAAAATAAAAAAAAGAAAGAATAACAAAATGTTCATTTGGGACTCGCACAAACCAGCGCCAGGCAGCTCCCAGTTGTCAGGCATTTTGCTGAGCTGGACCTATTTGGCGCAGCCAGGGGCACTCATCGTGTCATTTAAATTAAGTTTCCTTTTTTTATTCCTGCATTGTGTTTGTTTACCTATGGGTGCCAAATACTTTGTAAAAGTTCTCTTTCTTTCCCTAGACAACCTACAAACAATATTAACTTTGTCTCAATATGGGAGCGTGACAAACCATATTATAAGTCGAATAAACTACGTTTTCATTAACAGATCTAAGAGCAATAAACGAAGAAGGTTTGTTAAAAGACATGGTGTTCCAGAATTGCGTGGTTATATTTAAATGTGATGTTCTGTGTCTGAAATACAGTAAACCATCGCAGAAACAGGTCAAGTGCGTGTCGGGCCACGCACACCCTCAATATTTTTAAACAACCTATCTAACGACACCCCTCACCATGGGAGAGAAGACGATAAAAACCCCCTACCGAGGGTGTCCCCACGTTGCCGTCGTGGTGGGGCGAGTTACTCATCGAAAGGTCCAAGTGAGAGACCAGACAAAGAGGGACACGAGAGGGGCACACCATTCGGAGACTGGAGCAGTGTTCAGGTCTCCGAAAGGTGTGCGTTTCATTGGGAGGAAACTTGCTCATTGCTCTCTAGTACGCGTCGCATATGACATGACGGTAAGGGCAGGGAGCAAGCAGAGGAAAAGAGGCCCTGCAAAAAGGCGTAGGAGACAGGGACCACACCCTTTAAAGAGAGAAAAAAAATGCAAAAGATAAACCGCAAAGGAACTACCTCAGGGCGGTACCAGCTGCTCAGCAGTCGCCACGCCCTTTGGGAACGTCAAGCCCCTCGTATTCCGGGGAGGGCAACGAATGTCTACTGTTTGCCAGTGGCAACAAGAGTCAAGAGGTCCTTTGAGGACTTGATCGGTTTTAGACTTAATACGCCTGACAAGGTGTCGGGTGGGCGTAGTGGCGTGGATGCTTCCTCCAATATTTGGAGGGAGGGCTTGTTCGAGTGTCGAGGAGATGCGGGTTAGGACTCAAATGTCGCATAAAAAAAAACTAAAAATAAAAAATAGTTATTTGTTATACAAGAGTGCAAAGTTGCTTTTTAACCGCGTGTTCAATTTTGATGACCGAGCAAGCGAAGGATTCTAAAATTGAATCACGAGCGCAGCGAGTGTTTCAAAATTAGAATCCTGAGCGTTAGCGAGGGAATCAAAAGAGCACGAGGTGAAAAATCTTTGCACTCGAGTGCAACACGTAACTTTTCATTCCACCTCAGCGAGGAAATGACTAAATGCAAAAAAAAAAACGTTTTCAACACATTTGCTCAAAAAATGCATTTACGAAGCCTGTATGCATTGTTCGAAAGTTGAAAATTATGCACCACACAATGGAACGTGCGGCAAAATAGGTACTCTCACCTAAGTACATACTTTACCGCAAACTCCGTTGTATAGCACCGTGCCTTTTCTTTACGGTTTTTTTTAATTTCCATAAAAAATAATGAGAATTCCACCAAGGAGTTTCACATCACGAGAATAAATAAGCTGAATAATCGAACCTCCTTGGAAGCGCTTTTGCTGTATACGTTTGTCTCATTTTAATATTATGGAGAAAATGAGAGAAGATAATTAAGAAAAATAAAATATGTGGTTCTAATTTTCACCACGCGCATGTGGCGCCCTTTGCAAATTCGCGCCATTTTCATTTTGGAAACGTCAAAGATTGTTGCGACTTCCCGACTGATTTCTAAACACAAAAAGTTTGTTTCATTACTTATTGTACTGTTTTCTCGCAAATGTGTCGAAAAACGTTGTATGACACACGTGCGGATTTGGTTTTTATAAACTCGTGACTATGGTAAGCCCTCGACTTCGTCTCGTGCTTACATTCGTCTACTCGTTTGTAAAAACCAACTTACCGCACTAATATCATAAATAACTAGGTATTACAATCACAAGATAGGTACACTTTTATTTCAGTTTAGGTATTAATTACTACATTATGACAGGTAAGTATTACAGAATAATCTTTAAATTATAACAAAATAATACTAAGGTATAATTAAGAAAATTTTAAAGTAACGTTGCTACAGTTATTTAAATTGAGTGTAATATTTTTGTTTGGTACTGTAATATTGGTGTTAGTCACTTGTGTACTGTTTTTCGGTAAACTATCTGTCATACTTAATAGTTGTACCGATTCATCGGATTCCCTTGGCGTGAATGTTGGAGAGAGAGGGAGATGGTTAGGTGTTTCATAACGGCTTATTTTTGATGTAGAAGGGCCAGTCCAAGGATCCGATTGAGGCTCTTTCAGTGTAATGGCTCCTACGATGCCTTCACATATTTTAGACTTATTTTGGATGGAATCCTCGATGTATCCCTCTACAACTGCATTGGACTTCCAGCCTCCGTGGCGCTTAAGGGACAGGAGATCAGCTCCGGAATCAGCCAAAAGTGTGGCTGAAGTTCGTCGGAAACAATGACCCGTGTACAACAGGGGTTCTGGAAGTTCAAGAAATGTTGCTATTTCTCGTGGGATACTGCCAATTTTATTAGTACCCATAGGCTGTCTTACACACTTTCCATTGCGATACTGTAGAAAAAATCGATTGATTGGAGTGTTAGGCGGGCGTAAGGCTTGATATTTCTCAACAATCGTTACGTATTCCTTGCGAATGAGGAAGTTGCGGTCTCTTTTTGTCTTTGTATTAGGTAAATTAATTAAAAGTAAGTCATCTGAATGTTTCTCAATGTTTTTGACATTAAGTTGTGTTAGTTCATTAGTTCGACATGCTCCGTTTATTCCAATAATAAGAACAACCTGTAACGTAAAGAGTATTGTAGTAGATAAATGAAAAAAAATTGATATGAACGCATAATTATGCCTATCAACATCTACTAAGTATACTATTTAATTGAGATTAATATACTTAAGTAGATACTGAATGTAAAACTGACTTACTTTTGCCGCCAAATATACGGAATCGGGTGCTTCGTTAAGAAACTTTTCAATATCAGATACTGTGAAAACCTTCGATTTTTTTGGTTGATGACCAGATGAGGCTCTTTTTAAAAATGCCACTAATTTAGGATAGGTATCGATATGTATGTCTTTTTTCATCTTTATTGTTGCTTTTAGCATCGAATACGTACTCCATAGAGTGCTTGCTTTCTTGTTCTCGGATAATTCTATAAAATATGCCAGCAAAACGTTTTCTGAGAAAGTTTTGGCTCCTTTTGCTAGTCGCCACGTGTTGAACATATCGTACTGTTTTAAATACTTCTCGCGTGATTGTTGAGGGAGAAAGCTCATTTGCGCATTATTAACAGTTTCAGTCAATTCTGTTGGCGTCAAACAAACTTCCTCGTCGCTAGAATCACTCATTTTAGTTTTTTCACTTGTTTTCAAGTTTCTTGTTTTTAATATAAGGTTTAACAATGACGTGAAAAAATGCCGCGTAAAGAACCGCGTACAAAGCAAATTGAAAAAAAGTTGTATGATATATTCGGCACCATAGAGGTAGCAGTAAATAGGTGTAATGTTTTTTTTAATTCACAAACTTAGTGCACACGATGTTCTAAATTCAGTTTACTTTATCCTCTAGAGAATAAAAACGGCTTTTCCACTCAGATATTGAAGATTAAAAATACTCTTTCCGAGATGGTGGGATGAAAAAGCTTTTTATTTCACTACAATAGATAATTTTTACGATTTATCATTTCCATAATTATTCATGATAACAATTCATATTTACGAGTATAACTAAAAACATGCAAAATTAATTCTGAGTAATTTGATAATTTAAGATTATTTGTAATACCACTCGGGCCCAACATGTGAAAATTCCCTAATATAAAGTAAATCTTATGTAATAGGTAAATAAACATTAAATTCGCGATTAATTCGCGACACACCGGTGTGTCGCCGGGGCCGGACAGGTTAAGGTTCCATTATAATATGAATCAAAATTCAATGATGTTAAAATGTTTAGATTACAGTTCGTGAACCCCTCTCAGTTGAGGGTGAAGGCCTCCTCCAGAGCTGCCCAGTTTTCCCTGTCTATGGCTTTCTCTAACCATCGTTTTAATTATTTTTATATTATATTAATAATATATACCTATAAATAATATCAGCAAATACCTATACTTATGTAAGTATATCAGGGTGTTGATAACACTAACACTATTGCTATGCAAACATTGCACAAAAACTAAGTAGGTATATGTATACAACGTGTAACAGAATAAACGCAATACCTGAGAAGGGGTCATTGTACTCATCATAAGGGTGCGGTTCCACTGAGGCGAAGCGGAGCAGAGTGGAGACGAGCTGTGCCACGATTCACCAATCACATGGCTTGAAATTCACATCTCTTGGTTGGTTGATTGGTGAATCGCGGCACAGCTCTCGTCTCCGCCCTGCTGCGCTCCGCCTCTGTGGAACCGCACCCTTATGAAGAGCGTTTACGTTTTACGGCATTTCATACAAACTGTCAAGTCCTTAAATCACTCTACCTTTCCCCCTGAACTCTTTTTCGAAAATGTTCTCTACTAACTATTTACACCTAGATATCTAGAGTACGCATAGGTACCATTTCGAAAAATAAGGATTTGAAAGTTTGTATGAAAAGCCGTACCGCGTAAACGCTCTGCACCTTTTACTTGGGATAAAGCCCGAAATCTAGATAAATGAAAATAATGCATATCTTTGAAACGGATTGTTAAAAATATTTTTTATTTCGTGATAATTTTTTATTTGTTATTTCTAAACAATTTATTACTTGAAGTTGATTTTATAACGGCTTATATATATGTCGCAGCCAACCAGCTGAATCATCCGTTTCATTAAAAGTCTAGCCTTTTCATTGAACTGTGCCGTTTAATCAGCGACATAAGTGACATGGGCAAGTCATTAAACGATATTGAACAAAAGATTTAACTTAGGTCGCTGAAAAATCGGCGTATTTAAATGAAAAGGCTAGGCAACCAATTAAACGACTGATTAAGCTAATTGGCTGAGACATATATCCCGGCACTAATATCTACTATAGGAAGGTATGTATAGGTAGGTTATAGGTACCTAGGTACATTATGGGTATTAACATTGAAAATCAGAAATCAAAATCAAATCATTTATTCGCATAGAATGTGGGTATTTAACAAAAGTTGAATATACACTTCTGGACACATCTATTGGCCCACCTTAGAGTTTAGGTTTCGATGGCCCCTACCGAAATATGATTGCTAGATTGAACAAAAACTGTTGATACAGTTTTAAACCTGATACATTTTACCATCTTTTTCGATCGTATTGTTTTAAATTTGAATTCAGAATACCATACGACATGGAGCTACGCCTAACAAGTCGGATATGCGCCTTGTTAAAGGCAATTGATTTTTGAATAAAAAACATGTTTTATCAAATAAAGGTTTAATTTAATAACGCGTGTTGCCTCCATGGGCATCTACCACAGCTCTCATACGATTAGGCATAGAGTTTATCAACCGCTTTATGAAATTTTGAGGGATCATCTCCCATTCCTCTTCTATGGCAGTTTTCAACTCCTGCATCGTCTGGGCAACTGGCTGACGAGCCCTAACACGTCTTTTTAGCTCGTCCCACATGTGCTCAATGGGGTTCATGTCTGGGCTTCTGGCTGGCCAGTCCATAACTGTGATGTTCACATCCCGAAGATATTCCCTGACGATGCCGGCCGCATGGGCTCTTGCATTATCATGCATAAAAAGGAAATTTGGGCCCACATAGTCCGCGTACGGTATCACGTGAGGTTCTAAGCACTCACGAATGTACCTTTCAGCATTTAATGTTGGCAGCCGTGGTCCTGTAACAACCTCAAGTTGAGTTTTGCCGCTCGCGGATATACCACCCCAGACAGTCCATGAGCCACCGCCATAAGCAACCCTCTCTTCAAAGCAGCATTGTGCGAAACGCTCTCCCTTACGTCGGTAGACCTTCTTCCTTCCATCATTGCCATGTAACACAATTTTAGACTCATCAGAAAAGAGTACACGGCTCCAATCTTGCTGTGTCCAATTTAAATGACTGCGTGCGAAATGAAGGCGCGCTGTTCGGTGGGCTCGCGTTAGTTTGGGCCCATTAGCTGGCTTGTGTGGTACCATATCGCGTTCTTTTAACCTTCTCCGAACAGTTCGAGCGCTCGCAGATACTCCGTAGAAGTCGCGAAGTTGGTTTTGTATCTCAATGGAGGTAAGGTGACGATTTCTCCAAGCTGGTCGTCACGATGAATCGATCCTGCCTTTCAGTTGTGACCCGAGATCGTGGCCTTTCTTGGCGACGAACAAAGCCGCCAGTCTCTAGGTACCTCCGATAAAAATTTCGGACCGCAGATCGACTTAAATTAAGTTGAGCACTCAAGTTTCTTTGGCTGTGTCCGGCCTGAATAAGTGCCACAGCTTGGGCGGCGACTTCAGGTGAAAGTATCCATAGATTATTGATAGAACCTCACCTTAATGTTAAGAATAAGTAATGTTTGTTGCAAAACCAAAGATATCAATCACTTTTTCAAGAATTAAATCCAAGTAAACCAATAAAACCAAGTTTTCTTAGTATTCGATTGTTCGATATCAACAAACAGGCCCCAAATTGTCTTTTGTTTCTTTAAATTCTGTGTTCGAAATTCATAAAAAGACTATTGAATGAAATTGTGAATGTGCCAGGTTCAAAACTGCATAAAAACTTTTTGCTCGACCTAATATAAAATTTTAGCTAGGACCAAACGAAACTGAAAATACAAGGTGGGCCAATAGATGTGTCCAGAAGTGTATATTTAAATAAAAGATAAGGTAGTACCTATTTATTAAGTGAAATTATTTATTTATACATTTATTATATTTAATTTATACAAAATTACAGTCAGTAAAATAGATATAAATAATTACTAAGTACTAAAATATCAAAATCAGACATCTCACCTTGTTACCTTAGTTGTTCGAAGTGAACGTGTAGTGGCGAGCTGTCAATCGTTAAAACAAGATGGAATGACAGTTCACATCATGCTCACTCACTCACTCTACCTAAGTGTACTACACGGCGAGATGTTGGTGATACAATAGACCGAACGAATGTAGAGCCAAGATACCATTTAGATAATTAAAAAAAAAATAACTGATTCTTACAGTTGAACTTACAGCTACATACCAAAGTATATTCTAAAGTCAGGCACATACATACTATTTTTCTAATCGAATTTCAGTTGTTTCCAAAGTACATGGAGAATAATATAGATCCACATACTACTATGGAGGGTATACGGAACAGAGAGTAAAGTCCCACATACCTCCATTGAAAAGGGAGGATCCTCCGACCGGACGGTTGTTGTGTCCGGTGGGCAACTGCCCGATAGTTGATATTCGGACTGTTGTATCTGTTCAAATTGCACGGAAAACTCTGATATCGCGATTCAGGATTTCGTTGCTAGTTTGCAGCTGTAGGGATAGATGGCGTTGCGGGTCTTGTTGTTGCGATGTAGATTTTGCAACGTTGCGCTTTTTTTTGTGGCGACATTGATGTTGCTACACTATCAACTAGACCGGCTATACTCAACCTGCGGCCCGCGCAGCTTTTCCTTGTGACCCCTGTAGCCTAGCATAAATTGTCGCAGCCAACTAGCTTAATCCGCCGTTTCAGTAAAAACCTAGACTTTTCTTTGAACTGCGCCGCTTAATCAGCGACATAAGTGACATGGGCAGGTCGCTAAACGATATTGAACAAAAGATGTCACTGAGGTCGCTGAAAAATTGGCGCATTTAAATGAAAAGGCTAGGCTTTTAATGTAACGGCTGGTTAAGCTAATTGGCTGCGACATAGATACTGTTAAATGTAGAATTATATTTTACTGTCGGATAATGGGGTCCACCATGGCAGAAGTAGAAGCGATATGTGGCCCAAGAAAAAAAAAAGGTTGAGTATGAGTATGGCTGAACTAGACAGTTGCTTGAGTAAAAAAACAAAAAATCACATTGATCGGTTTTTGTTTAATCAGTCGAACAACTTCCACACTATTTTTAACGCGTCGAAATATCGGAGGAGTACGCAATAACATCATTTAAAAGTAGCGTCTTATAGATTTAAAAACACCTAGCAACAGATTAGATAACACTATCAGCTAATCAAATCCATAATACCTATTACTATTACCATTGATACCAAATAATAATCCCCCAAAATCGAAATCTTATCTTTGACACTCACATTAGAACTTTATGGACATGGCATAAAGTCAAAATAGGCGTAGCAGTCGGCTCACAAGGTGGGGATCCGGCTCCCCCTGCTATGTCCAAATGAGTGTATTTAACATTCTTGTCTTCTAAACCACCAACTTTGATTAAGAATCCTCCAGCTAGTTGATGGTGTCGGAATTTCGCGTCCATGTCTACTTGAAGCAGGTCATCTCCTTTACATTTTCCATTGTTCACAGTTAAGTCTTCAGGTCGTATGAAAGACACTTCAAATCCTTCTCCAATTCTTGCTCCGCTAAACTGTAGAGCGCTCGCATGGTTCGTTCCTCTAGCGCTAAAATTATCTATCGCCGCCGAATGGTTGCCGTAGCATAATCTCGCATGACCCGTCAACGTAGCTATTGTGTACAAATGAGGATTCAGTTCTTTGTCTGCAATTTCTCCCATTTTGAACAGCGCATCTGCCATAGCGAATCTTCCTTCAGCATCTGTGTTAGTTACCCTAACAGTCTTCCCGCTTTTCGAGACTAATAACTCGTCAGGTACGTACGAATCTTCGCCAATGGAGTTTCTACACAGGCAGAGGACTCCAATAACTTTTAAATGTGGTGGTTTCAATAAGGAACAAGCTTTTAAAAATCCAGCCACGGCTGCTGCTCCACTTTTGTCTCTGCACATGCCCGCCATTTTGCCTGAGATCTTCAAATCCGCGCCACCGGTGTCATAAGTCACCCCCTTACCGACAAGCAGCAGAGTTTGGGTCACTCTAGCGGTATCCGAAGGTCTGTATTCAATTTCAACAACTCTGGCTTTGTGTCTATCAACTTGATTGGCGGCTCTTGACACTGCTGATAGTAACGGATAGTCTTGTGAAATAATTTCCTGATCGTCTATTATTTTAATAAAAATGTTACTGTCATTAGCGAACTCTGATTGGACGAAGTTCACGATGTTTGCTGGTGTCATTCTTTCAGGATCGCTGCCGGCGATATCTCGAGCAAGAACTCTAGATTTTTCTAAAGCGATAGCATTACGAACGGTCTTTTCAAACTTTTCACTCAATTTCTCTTCAGAATGGAATCCGATTTTGACGAAATTCTTCGTGGTATCCCTTTCTCTGGTCTGTAAAGGTATGTAGAGGGCTTCTAAAGCTCCAAGGATACAGACTAGCTGTCCATCGGGGAAGTTGACAACATTCTGAACTACCAGGAGAGGTTTTTTCGCTCCCGCTTCTAAGGCTCTTACCATGCCTTTATAAGCTGCGTCCTTGACCACTCTTGCATCGTGGTAAGGAGAAATCTTCCCCGTCGGAGACAGCACTAGTCTCCCACCTGAGACATAGTCACAGTTCCATACTGTAGCAACATTATGTACGTGCTTGTCGACTTTAGCAATTTTATCGATAAAGCTTCCAATATGTCTTGGTAAAGGCACTTTCTGGTCTTCAGGATACAAGATGAGGATCACAGCATCATAGTCAATAGATTGTATATTGGTTTCAATAAACACATTATCGTATAACTTTAACTCAGTAGCAGACATGTTGGTGTTTATGCAACTGACACAATACTGATAATTTTGTTGGACCAAGTTATCGGAGAATTAAATAGGTATTGTGTTTATCTTTCTGTCTGCTTTATTATCTGAGTTATTTATGAAGATATTGTTGTGTTATCTGTTGTAATGATGTATGTGCTTGTTGTTAATTATTTTTATTAATCGCGTTTTTTTATTTGAGTCTCCTTTATATGTCACCTTTTTATACTTGTATGCACAGTCGCCAGCACATTAAACTGATCTATCAAAATTCCTTAATGGATTTTCAACTTTATCGCTACAGCATTATGTTCAAGATTGATTGAGAAAATTTGACAGTTTCGGGTATCTTGATGACCTGGGGCTCGATTCTGCTATTGCAATCGTGTCTCAATGACCGGTCAGTGATCGAATATTTGACAACTTTGACAGTTTTTGTATGGGAAATGTGTCAAAAGTTTGACGTTATACGTCAAAAATCGATCATTGACCGGTCATTGAGACACGATTGCAATAGCAGAATCGACCCCCTGGCGTCTGTACCTTTTAATAAGTTATATATAGTATGTCATCATCTGTCTAGCCTTTTCCAAACTATAGGTATTAGGGTTGACTCCCTGTCAAACTAGATTCAGTTGGATACCAGTATTTTACGTGGAGCGGCTGCCTACCAGACCTCCGCAACCCATTAACTGGGTAACACGGTACTTTTTGGAGTCAGTTTTTTTGGCTTCTGACAATCAGTAACGACTGCCTAAGATCCACAAATGACAGTCGACAAACGGCTTAACGTGCTTTTCGAGGCACGGAGGAAACTCGATATGTTAAGATGGTCACCCATCCACAGACCAACCTCGGCAAGCGTTGCTTAACCTTGACCGATCCGTGCGGCTGTTATAAATGTGAATAATTATCAAATAGTACTTACGTGGTTCTATATTTTGCGTCTTGACTCGAATATATTCGTCCCTGATCATACGATTGTGCTCGAAGGGCAGACCAAGTGCCCTTAAAATGATCATGTTAATTTCAGGGGCCTTTAAACATTCGTATCCAACAACAATTTCCTGTAGAGACAAAACTATAATTAAATATTTTATTACTATGGGACAAACCCCAAAAAAAATCAGCTGTTCAGTACCTACATTTTGTCGAGTTCACAGAAATGTAAGGAGCAGTCGATTTTTATTTGAGAATTTGATTCAAAATAAAATTATTTCAGAAAGATCTAATGAAGAACTTCGGAGATAAACTGTGAAATATACACCGCTCTTGTCAAGCACTGGCCGGCACACCGGTGTGCTGCGAGAATTACGCGAAATGTTTATTTGTACTATTACGTAAGATATACATATTACATAATTTGCAATTTCCACACGTCAGTGCTAGAGAGGTAGACTGGTTGGAATTATTGCAGGTAGCACTAAAAGTGTTCCATTTTTCCACAAGAAGTTTCGGAACCCTAATAAAAATCACTTGCATATACAAGGTGTTACAGAAAGGTGTGGTCATATTTAAGGGTGATGTTGGGTAGCTGATATACATACAATAAGGACAAAAATGTAAAAACAAAAAAAAAGGGTATTTTTTTCGAAAAAACGACTACAACGTTACGAAGAAATGATTTTTCTAGCAGTTTGTTACAATTGGTGGCATTTACTTTAGTTCAATCACAGATTTGTTGCCACCAACTGCATCAGACTGCTTAAAGAGTCATTTCTTCGGAAGTTTTTAGTCGTTTTTTGTGATCGAAAATTTTGAAAAAAAAATTACGCTTCTTATTTTGAAATTTTTTCTTTAATGTACATATTATCAGCTTTATTTTTTCTTTTTTTTATTGATGAATGAGCTAGCTCTTGACCCCGATCAGCTACCTAAAATCACTCTTAAATATGACCACACCTTTCTGGAACAACCTTTATAATATTCCCTATTTGTCCCAGAGATCCTCAAAAATGACTCACATGAGGCTTGTTGCTGTAATGTCCTTGTACCTCAATCTTGCACCTCTTCAGACCCTCAGGGTTGATAAAAGTCATGACATGCTGATTGGACGTCGGGGCCACCAGTACTGGTGCGAATTTAATACAGGTCTTAAATGCAACTTGGGATAAACCTTTTCTTATCTCCAGTGCCTGATCGATGTCTGTGAAAACAATTTAATCTTAAATTCTAACTATTTATTTGTATACAACGTGTAACAGAATAAACGCAATTCCTCAATAGGGGTAATTGTAGGTACTCATCATTATGACCAACTTTTATTACGGGGCCAACCCCGAAACAGCGAAAAATCATTCAACTTCCCCATACATAATTATGATTGGATAACTCGACAAATTGTACTGAACAGCTATTTTTTTTTTCCCGATTTCGGGGTTGGCCCCATAGTAAAAGTAGTTCATAGTGATGAGTATAATATGACCCCTTTTAAGGAATTGCGTTTATTCTGTTACACATTGTAGGTATATGTCGCAGCAAATTAGCTTAAATAAATAAATAAATAAATTAAACTTTATTTCAGACAAGGTCCATAATTCAGTTAGTATTTTGGTGTTAGTAACAATGGTGCTTAAATAAGTAGGTTAGTATTGTTAGTTAGTGTTTTAAACTTATTATTTAGGTTGACCTATGACCGTCCCCACCCAGTGTCTCTGAAAGGGACAGTCTGGTCTGGCAGCTATCATTTTCAGGATGCTGTTGTCACTCCCATGCAAGCGTTGTAGTAAGGAGGCCGCTTTCTTTCGCATGATGGCATGGAAACCATCTGTGCGAGCCTCCGCGAACATTCCTGAAGCGCTACAACGCCATGGCAGTCCCAACAGCATCCTAAAAGCATTATTAAATTGAACACGCAGGACGCTGTAGGCTCGGCGCGTGTATGATACCCACAGGCCACTCGTGTAAAAGGATTGACAGAACGCCTTAAAAAGGGTGTTACTTTGACGTCTGTAGTACAACGAGTGAACCTGCGGGCAAGCATATTGCTCCTCACAGACAGCGCCCTGCGCTCTCTCTCTATATCTGCGTCATCTCTTAGGTCGCTCGTGACAATGTGGCCAAGGTACCTAAAACTATCCACAATTTTCAGTGTTACGCCGTTGAGACTTAAGGAAGGAACACTGCGTGGTTGCTGCTTGGGTGCTTTAAATATAAGAATCTCACTCTTCTTTGAGTTGTATATTAAGCCATGCTCCTTCGCATAAGCCTCGCAGGTCGATAACAACCTCTTCAACCCCCCCATCGAGGGACTGAGGAGCACCATATCGTCTGCATAGCTAATATTATTGACGCTCGTTCCATCAATGTGGCAGCCGACATGTGTATCGCTCAGTCGCTCGATGAGCCGGTTGATGTAGAGGTTAAATAGCAGAGCATCCCCCCCCCCCCCTGTCTGACTCCGCATTCCAGCCTGTACTCGTCCGATAGAGTACCCACCCACCTCACCCGGTTCTTTTGGTTAGAGTACCAATATTTGAGAAGGGAGGTGTACTCCGCCGGCACACCCGCGTCCCTCAACTTGCCCCACAGCACGTCATATACGACCAGATCAAATGCTTTTGACAAGTCGAGGAAACACGCAAGTACCGGGGTCCTCCTCGCTGTGTAGTACATGACAGTTCGCTTCAAACTCAAAATAGCGCTCTCTGTTGAGACTCCTGTTTTGAACCCGAACTGGGCATCGTGCAACTCAATCTGTGCTGTGAGGCGACTATTCAGCAGACTGTCAAGTACCTTGGCTGCTGTGGTAGCGAGTGAGATGGGTCGGTAGTTACCAATGTCAGACGCATCACCCGTCTTGTTTTTAACTATTGGAACAACTATGGTCCGCATTAGCGGCTCCGGCAAATACGAGTGACCTATGCACAGACTGAAAATCGCTTAATCAGCCGTTTCATTGAAAGTCTAGCCTTTTCATTGAACCTGTACCGCGCCGTTTAATCAGCGACATGTGTCATGGGCTGGGCAAGTTAGAACAAAAGATGTCACTTTGGTCGCTGAAAAATCGGCGCAGCGTTAACTATTTAAACCCTAAAACATGGCGTCAAAAATTTAATCTGCATCGCTGTTGACTGGAAATGTTGCAAAAAAGACTAGTGGCATTGCCATGCTGATGGCAGTGCAGTCAATCTCAAAGAAATGATCTTTTTTAAAAAAACGAGCTTATTATTTTTCGTTGTACTCTCAGAAAACCCTTTTATTTGATCCCCTATCATGGAGATGTGGTGCGGGAGCATTATGTCACCGAAAAATGGCAGACGCCGGCCGCCGTAATATTGCAAAATATCGCTTGAAATAAATTGTTAACTCATTTTTCTCAACATGGCACAGATGTATTGGAAACTATTCTCAGATATACAACGACTACAATTTTACGAGTTTACAATTATCCGGTGACACAAACAAAATAATTGGGCCGCCATTTTTGAGAGTCCGCCATATTGGATTTGGAATGTTGCCACATATCTAACCGTGCATTGTCATCCAAATCAAAACGTATGCAAAACTACAGCTAAATAGAGATGATTCGTGGTTAAAAAATATATTTAATTCTATTTAGTCCGTCAGTTAGACATCGCAAAATATTGAACACGTATTTTTTGCTTTTGCTGTATCAAATCAATAAAAAAGTCGAATATAAAACGCATCAAAGAACAGGAGTGGGAGCTTTTGACGTCCGTGTAGGTAAAAAGTGTACTTACTTACATGTGACGTCACACGAGTTTTCAACGCAATGTCCAGTTCGCGTCAAATAACTTTGCCCCTCTGAAGTTAGCCATTTGCAAAGATCGCGCAGGTGCAGTCACGTAGACGGGAGCAAGCGGGACGCAAGCATGCATCGAACGTAAACGTAAGACTGAGACATAAAATCGCGCCGCCATAATCCCCGCCCCCATATCTCTTGCGCATGCGCAGTTGCAGTTTGTTCGTAATTTTGACTACTACGCAGCCACTCGTAGCCAACTTCAGAGGGGCACAGTTATTTGACGCGAACTGTATCGTTTTCGATTTTTGTTTACGTGAAAAAAAATACATGTTTAATATTTTTTGGAAATCTATCTGACGGACTAATTAGCTTTTTTTTTCATATACCTTATTGATTGCAGACCACTGTTTAAAAATTAAGTTTCAAGCTTTATCCAATAACAACATTCTGAAGGTGCGTTTACACGGGCATTTTGTTGAGAAATTATTTTTCGGCACCACGAATGGATCAATCTAGAGCAACGTGCCAACTTCAATAAAATACGGCTTTTTTTTTTAGGTATGACCACTAGCAAGTTAACACACTTGGGATATCAACTGCTTAACCGGACTAACCTGTGGTGGCCTCAAATGAATTTAAGGCCCCCAGCCAAGGCAACAAAACTAGCTACAAGCTAAAAACTACTGACCGCTCGCTAAGGGCATTCCCTGTGGAATACGACCTCGGCTTAGCGGCGTCAGTTAGGGACAGCAAGGGACAACAGGCTGGGTCGTTTCATTAATTAGGGGTTATTAAAGCTAAAGGCTCAGCGGCGCGGGCTGGCTCGTTAGGCAAAAGTCGGGGAGGGAATAATATACGGCAAGTGGTTCGGCAATATTGTTTGAAATTGCATCATATTTACATTCCATCTCTATTTTTTGTTTTATTATTTCAACTAAATTACTCGTGCATTGCCTAGTTTCTTGAAGTTTCATGTCGCTCAATGTTGTCATGCAAAACATTTCGCTAATTGACACTTTCTGCCGCTGCCGTAAATTGCTTTATACAGGGTGTTCCAGAAAGGTGTGGTCATATTTAAGGGTGATGTTGGGTAGCATACATACATTAAGGAAAAAATGTAATAACATAAAAAAGGTGTTTTTTTTTTTTTTTTAAATTCGACCAGGTAAAACGACTAAAAAGTTACTTAAGAAGAAATGATTTTTCAAACAGTTTATTATAATTGGTGGCATTCACTTAAGTCACAGATTTGATGTCACAAACTGCATCAGACTGCTTGAAAATTCATTTCTTCTGAGGTTTTTAGTCGTTTTTACTGGTCGAATGTTTTGAAAAAAATATTTTTTTTATGTTTAGACATTTTTTCCTTAATGTACATGTTTTCCTTAAAGTATCAGCTACCCAACATCACCCTTAAATATGACCACACCTTTCTGGAACCCCCTGTATTTTGTGACGTCTCGATCGACCAGTAGGTATTGCTTACAATTCATCAATTTCCCGTATTTCACGTGTAAGCTCACCTTAATAAATAAGTACCTAATTATAACACTTACCAAAATGCTCGGGATTTATGTAAAATGGCACGGAAGCATTTGGCCAAAAAACAAAATGTTCAATTGCTGAAAAAAACACATGAAATTAAAAGGAGAAAGAATACATTACGTCACAAGCATCTGCTATTTCAATCCCCTATACAAATAACTTCTTACCTACATTGGTACCCACCACACGTACCTCTTGACTTGAACATTTTAATAAGAAATAACCAAATATTAAAAATAAAGTAAAATATGTCGACATCATCCTAACTCACACGAAGGTAAGTTAAGGAAAATTATTACGATTCAATTTAAATTTTATTTGTTTTTTTTTTTTATCGTGAAATTTTTATTCTTGAGCAAATAAAAAGCACGTTTTATTTAGGTTATAAACGCCACCGGTTTATTAAAAACGCCGTAAAATTGTAATAAATCTTGATTGTGTGTGAAAAATACTTTTTAGTTACAAAATATAGGCGATCTAATTAATATAAAACACTGCAAAGTACAAAATAACTTTAGTTTCGGAAGTCGGTTATATTTTTTTGTAAAAAATAGTAGATTATGCACCGAGGGATAAAGCAGTGTCATTATGTCACGGGCGTCATAATAAATCCTGAAAGAACCGTCCCGAACAATGAATGATTCGGGAGTTTAGAGTTTGACTTACGAGCGGAACAAGGGATTTAAATCCTAAATGCAGCGAAGTAAGTATTCTAGCTAGCCCAAGGCAAAGACACGTTTATCCCCGAGGAGGATACCTACTCTACTTTTCACAGCTACTGTGAGAAAATTAATAAGAAGCCATAGTACAAGAACAGCATATGGATTTGCAATTTTTCGCGCCTGTTTAAACGTTCTACTCGGTGTACCACTTGGCCACGACGGCGACGCCACGAGCAACTTGATTTTCGAATTTGTTTCTGTGGTATTGCGTAGGTACCTATGTCTATTGATAGCAACCTAATAAAACTGTCATATTTTCTGCTTTATATCAGCTGGTAGAATGGGTTCGGGCGTTTGGCTGTATGCATTTTGAATTTAGAACGTCATAGGAGACGCTCGACAGTGAAGACTGTTTTTTAAATAATAAATGCGAAAAATCGGCTATAGATGTGATCATATGTATCACTGAGTGTTATTCTAATCCGTTTATACAATGATCTGTTCTAATGTATCGTACGTAGTAAGAGTATCGAGAATATATTTCCTCTTTCTGGCATCAGACGGCGTTGAAACGCCTTATAGTTGACGTTTATGGATGGGAAATCATCAAATGACTTCTTTCGCTCTGGGTTGAGCGGAAGGAAGTGTCAGACTCTAATGTTTTGAATAGTGAAGTGAATTTTGAATTTAAAAAATTACGACCCCATAGTATTTTAGTTGAATAATAAAGCGACATACAGAAATGGTATCATACAAAAATATGAATATGTACCTATAGTATCAAATTCAAATAAATAGTCACTTACTTATAATGTGCGAAACGAGTAATACAATAGGATAAATTAAAATAATGTAGGTACTACAGTATTGTACACCTTAAAAAGTTCAACAAAAAAGTCAGCGATGGTATATGTCTATCTCTTAAGGATAACCCACAATAACCATTTTGTGTTGTTGTCCTTTACATTTTATGGGAAAAAATGGCTTATTTACGAAGTGATTTTAAGCAATAGAGCATTAATCCTTATCCAATTAAGAACCTTAAATACATTTTCCATTTAATATAAGTAGATCCATCGTAGACTTTGTCTCTGTCATATCTGACATTGACTAGAGTCAAGAGCAAACCCATCACTAATAATAAAAAAAAAAATGAATATTTCCGAAGATATTACAGATTTAAAATGCAGAGACATAGCGGTGCGGCGCACGGTGGGTTGATTTATATACGTAGTGGACTTAGGACATTAAAAAAAAAGTCATCTTATTTTTACTGATTAATGATGCAAATTTGTTCTACTATCTAATACAGTAAATTATTGTTCTATGACTTTTTATTTTACGCATTATTTTTAGTACTACAATTTTTTAAATATTTTTTTGTATAGAAAAAATCATAAAATCTAAAGAATCTCAAAAATCTGAAAACATCTCCAACTGCGATGTATATATTAAAATAGTACTATTTATTAGCTTATATTTACAACTAGTCAGCTACTGCGCTTTGCTGCGATTTAGGAGAAATTTTTTTTTTTATTTTTTTTCTTATTAAAATCGCATTTAAGTCTACAAAATCTCAAATTTCTTCCAATTGTTGGATAAGTATTTTAATAGTACAATTTATTTGCATCTAATCGTCTACTGTAGTTTACTGTGACTTAGTAGGTAGTTAGACTTTTTTAGATTTTTTTGAACGAAAATATCTTAAAAGTCACCTAAATCTCAGAATACTTAGCAGTGATAATTATTGTATTCTCTATTCCACACCACCCCAGAGGTAGAGAACTAGGCGCGTTTTTTTTATCAGTGGTCTCCCCAATAGGCCTAATCCACGACTACAAATCTGTGTTCTGTATGTGTGAGACTTACAAAGACAAATTCAAAATTCAAATCATTTACCAATATTTTTAGGAGGGGCCTGCACCATGCTCAACACCATGCTCTGACAATAACGGGTCTTCAGTTAAAACCCCTAAATTTTCTTGATCATCATCGTCAACAAATGTATCCTTAACGATCAACAAAGCTGTTGCTTCTTCTGAAAAGGCTTTGTGTTTTCGCACCAGTTTGTGTCGTATCTTTGAAATATGTGGATCAGAGCTGATTAACAAATTGTTCAAAATATCTTCATTAGTAGCTTTTCTACAGAATTTCCTCGAATTATGAGCACGATATCTCCGAAAATCTTTGTTGCGTGCTTCAGCTGCTTCTTCGGATAATTTTCCAATGGGCACTATACCCAAGCTTTCAATAATAGCTGCTCCGTGAGCTAAAACTTTGTGAACACTTGCAGGCATGTAAAACCAATTATATAATTCAATGTATAGTTCCATGGTGGTTTCGGTATAATCTTTAAACTTCAATATATCAATACGGTGACCCGACGAAATTGCTTCTAATATAGTTTTAAATCTTTTTATTAATTCTTCATTTACTCCTGTGATCGAAGCTGCAATATCGGGGTTTTCGAAAAATCTCCTCGCAGTATTCCCATCATTTGTTGTACCATGACCCTGTTTCACAACATCAATTAAAAGTCCTGTTTCGGATTTAAATGCTTCCTGAATATTTCTCTTTTTGCTCTCCATAATAGCTTTACTGTCACCTTTCACCATCCATGTCTTCAAATCTAATCTGTACGCTATATGAAGAATGCATTCCATGAATCGTATCCAGATGTGTAACGACGATAAACCATATTTATATAAATCGACATCAATTTCTTTTGCCAAAACCAAGGACAAATCATTCATTTCCTTTGGAGTAGCTTTACATATGTCACATCTTTGTGTTGATGTATCGCAAAGAACTGCAGTCGCTTTACCATCTATCATGGTTAGTATTAGGTTGTGCGAGATGGTCAAATCATCAACCACTGTCTTAACTAAATTGTTAATCTCTGCCTCAATCGCATTTTTTTCTTGCAAAATGCTGAATTTGTTTTCCTTCATGAATTTAAAAAACAGCGGACGACACCATAATGAGGAATTTGGGGAATCATTTTCCCATATAACTCTGTCACTAGACACTAATTTGATAGGAATCAAACTACCCATAAATACGCTAGAATCGTCAAAGTCCTCATCTTCTTCATTTTCTCTTCCAACTTTCTGCTTATAATTGGCTTGATTCGAAGCTCCGTCAAATCCCCATTTACTAATCAGTGTCAAATCTTTACAAGTTTCACTAATTTTGTTTGACATTATAATTCTCTTCACAGTAATATCCAATAGTGCCTGCAATTCTATCGTAGCCGTTTTATCTGTTACTACAATAGCAGTTTTAGGTGGATAACATTTAATTTTTTCATTTTGCAGTGCGTAGTAAGAGGGATATACGTTGGTACCAGTTACTTCTGCGATACTTTTTCGTAGCGTATTATATTGCCATTTTGACAATTTCAAAGAAAAAAACAAGCCTAAAGCTTCATCTGGAGAGAATACTGATTTCTTTTTATTTCCAAAAAGACAATCTTTTACTTTTTGCACGTCCTGTGGATGCTTGAGCAGATGCTGTAATATGTCAGCAACATCTTCCTTTCCTTCTGCTTTTAAGTTAAAAACATGGGCATGTGACAACTCCTCTGAAGCAATAGTTTGCGTAGTAAGTTCCGTACGTCTCTTTTTTTGTTTAGGACCTAATTCTGTAAATGGTTTTCTCGGACTTACTTGAGTTGATGTACCAACAGACACCTTTTCATGAGATGTAGTTGATGTGCTAGGAACTGGATCGTCGTCGTTTTTTGCAAAATCTTTCATAAACTCAGGCCAAACTATCTCCGATGCCAACCAATCACTGTATTTACTTCTAAATGTATGTTCTTTTCGTTTAGCATTTTCCCATTTTTTATAAGTATTATAACAATACTTTGCGCAGAATTCCTTTAGCAAATTATCATTATCTTGATTTAAATCACACAATTTTGACTTGATAGCACTGTATAAAAAGTTATGATCCTTAATACTACCACTTGATTTCAATTTCACAAACATATCAACATTAGTAACTAAATCACTAAACATTTTCACAAAATTCTCGAAAATCAACTTTTAACAAAAATCAAGTAACGAGCGGGTAGTCCGTATGTAAAGGGTGGTTACAACGAACTGATATCATTGTTTTCAACTTGCTACCCCAAATATTTTTTACCTGCAAATTTACTGCCCTCTGATTGGCGCACGTCACTAATGACGACTCGTCTACTGATAAGAAAACCGGTTTTGGTGTTGTGGAAAGAGTGGTGTGGAATGCAGTTGCACAAAATATTTACAACAAACTAATAATAATAATCCTAATAATATGCACCATGCATCGAATTCTTTGTTTTATTCATACAAATTAAATCTCTGAAATTTTAGGGTAATAACCTACTTTAAAAAAAAAGTTCCAAAACATAAAAGTATGGTATAAGTATATACAATGCAAATATATATTTAAAAATCCTTAAGTCCCAACTTCGCGATTTCAGCCCACCGTGCGGCGCGGCGGTAGCGGCCCGGCCGGCGGCGCGGCGGCGCTTTGTATTGTCTAATGACAAAAACGCTGTAAACGTTGTTTATATGGACATTCTGTAGTAGGTCATTCGGTAGTCTGGGCGGGTCGCTAGTATCTTCTATAACTCATTCACAGACGCCGACGTTACTGTTGCCGACGACGACGCCAATGCTGAAGATGTTGTTGGTTGTGATTGATTTTTGTAAGAGTACTTTGCGTTTTTGCCAATAGCTGCAATGACATCGTTTGGTAATTCATAATTGTAACATTTTACATTTTAACATTGTAACATTTTTCAACAACACGAGCCAAATTCCGGACATAGAATGACAGACAAAAAGAAAACATTAACTAACGACTACGCCCAGGGATTCCCCGGTCATAGAGTAAGCATAGAACATTATGAAATTCCGGAATGGTAGGGGATTTCCCTCTCAAAAATGTGTTGCAGGATTCCATATTGAAAAACCGCTAAAAACCACAAAAAAAAAATAAAAGCGCTATTTAATGATAAAATACCACTAGAAGCCTCGAAAAAGCACCAGTTCTGGTGGGAAAACCACCAAGGTGGCAACACTGAATAAAACTGAACGCGATCAATACATCTAAACTGCGTTCAAGAGCTGTCAGTGTCAATATTCCAAAGAAAAATAATGACACTGACAGCTCATAAACTTGTAACTTGTTTTATTCGCTGATCGCGTTCAGTTTCATTGGTGAAATTGGCCCTCAGTGCAACTAAGTGTACTAACACAGTTTTTATTTACTAACACAATTGTTATTATAATTCGCTCACCTAGTAATATATTGGCACATCTACGTTTTTCACATTTTACAGAAACGAGGATCAAAGATTTTATAAATTGTAAAAATGGATTTATGGGTTTATTTTACATTTTTTTACCAAACCCATAAAATCAGTAAAAAAATGTAAAATAAACCCATAAATCCATTTTTACAATTTATAAAATCTTTGATCCTCGTTTCTGTAAAATGTGAAAAACGTAGATGTGCCAATATATTACTAGGTGAGCGAATATGTATATATGTCGTCGCAAGCGATTCAACATGACAATACTATAACCCCGACTTCAGATGGCAATACTACAATCTGTTTATTTCTTAATGTTTGCCAACCTGTGAACTTTATAATTGATTTCGCTTGTTACCCTGTAATAATTTCGTAATGTTTTCCAACCTGTACTCTATTCTGATTGGTTGATCGGTTCGTTCGATGAACTCCGCTAGAGGGCGCTTCGGTGTGGCGCCAAAATTAGAATGCGTGGATAAAATCGGTTGGAGAACGCGGCTTTTTGAAAATATAGACCGAGATTATCAGTTCATCGTACTAGCCTTTGTCCCCTTGCCGAAATTGTAAAATATCGAATTAAACGTGTGATTTGTGTTTAAACCTACGTTTCACTGGTTTACCCGAGCTTACCCATCTACGTCATGGAACCCGTACCAAAGGACAAAGAAGATGATGTTGTCGCTACGCCCACGCTCCCGCCGTCATATACTTAGGTTAAGGTATTTATCTATGGGTCTTTGTTACCTGAAAATAAATGGTTTATTATTATTAAAAAAGGCCCTATGTTATCATTCTAAATAATTAATTAACATTGACTCTACTGTGCTGCTACCAGTTCCTGCACGCTTCTAAACTAAAGTGTTTGCAATCATCCGATCGATGCCATGTTCATCTTTCATCATAATATTCTCCTGTCGCAGGTCTGCTGGAAGAAATTTCTTTTGTAAGCTGCACCTGTGACCCCTTCTACATATCTGTATCGTTCTTTTCTCTTTTGGTTTTTGTGTCTGCATAAGTTTACCTGGGAGTCAGACTATCGAACCGCGTTAGAAATACTGTGCTGCGCTGCAAAACACTACCTAATAGCCAACGTCACTCAAAAAGTAGCAAGGGCCGGACACGTCTGTCGCATGTCGAACCACAATGTTCCAGAAAATGTCCGGCGGCATTCCAGCAGACTCAGGCGAAGGTGACGGGATGAGGCTTACGCCTATCGACAGGATTGGCAAAATATCAGAATTAGTCGGCCATTGGTTATTTTGCTTGTTGCCTTCTTGTTTTCTATTGTAATAAAAAAAAAACAAATCACAGAGAGAGAAATATGGAATATGAAGCAATTAAAACAACATTTCCGAAAAAATTACGTACTTTATTGAGTTTGCTGCAGATTTTACCAAAAATTTCTCTGGATTGATCCTCATATTGTGGCACAAACAAATCGTACCTACGTGTGTAAGCGCACTTAAAGATAAAAAGAGAGAATAATAAAGACTAAAAAAGAACAAAAATAATAGGTACCTAAGTAAACACACACTAAGTACAACTTTACGGTATTCAAATAGGGATGCTTCCTGAGTAAAAAAAAAATGATTTTATTTAGTCCGCCAGTTAGATTGTCTGGTCTACCGAAAAATATTGAATAGTTAGGTATATAGGTACTAGGTACCTAGATTATTCCAACTCTCAAAATGTCCAACGGTGTCAAAATGTCCAAATCCCAAAATGTCCAATTCCCAAAATGTCCAACTCCCATAATAACCTAACCTCAAAGCACTTTAAAGTTGCCTATAAAAGAACTTAGGATGCAAGAGCCAGCGAAGCGAGCTCGGGACTTTGGGCACCCCGACTCGGACAAGTTAGGTTAGAAGAAGACGGCTGGGTCAAGTGAGCGAACAGACAGACCCCGCCATCCCCTTCGTGGCTATTTTTTTTAAACCCTTGAGCCCCGCGAAGCGGGGCTCCTACTACGCCTTTCAGGCAACTTTAAAATGTTTTGAAGTTAGGTTCAAAGATTGGACATTTTGGGAATTGGAAATTTTGAAAATTTGACATTTTGACACCGTTGGACATTTTGAGAATTGGACATTTTGACCCTCTGCGATTATTTCCATTAGCAGATAGATTTACAATATTTGTTGTGAATCTATGACTAATTAGATTTTCTTAATCATTTATCCTTTTACAAATAAAACTAAAATACAAAAAAATTACAATTATCCTAGAATTTCGTTCACGGTGTCCACTCTCAACGGAGATTATCCAAGCACGTAGGAGATATTATAGTGCACAAGTGTGTGCGCAAACACACTGTCCACTCCCATAGTCCTCACATAGGGACGGCAACCCGACTCGACCAGGAGAGATCAGACGCAGAACCCGGTTTCGTGTGCTTTTCGTGGCACGAGGGCTTCCAACTGCAAAGCTTCGGGCTGACATCGAGAAATTCTTAATTAAAACTTCCAAATTAAACTTTTTGCCCGACCTGGGAATCGAACCCAGCATGTACCCCACGCTCGGCAGTCGAATTGACAATGAGGAAGTACATAAATGTCTCAAATACCTACATGTGTCCTTTTCTTAATTTTCTTTCTTAAAAGTTAAAGTTCAATATTCACAAAAATAATAATAATAATATCTTGGGACAACCAACACACCGCCATCTGATCCCAAACTAGGCAGAGCCTGTACTATGGCAACCAGACAACTGATAAACATACTTATATACTTCTAAATACATAATAAATGCTAAATATTATTCCACACGTATCAGGGGGGCGTGAACGGACGTACTCGAGTCGTTTGTCACAACGTGGTCCGACATGTCCCGGGTACGGCCCGGACACGGATATGTGTCAACGAGTTCATATAAAATCTACGCACCGAAATTTGTTTGAGCTCCGGGGAGTGGCCCGGGCATGTCTGAATCAACCTTAATAGGGTATTTTCCTTGATAGAAAAATAATAATTATATTTAGCCCGCCTGTTAAATAAAAAAAAGACACGTATTTTTTGCCATTTAAAATTGAAACTTAAAGCGTAGGTCTCAAAGTTCTAGAGAAGGGGCTGGTGACATCATGTTTTAGTAAAAAGTGTAGGTACTAAAACGTGACGTCACGCGAGTTTTCAGGACACTATCGTCTTCATTTTGGTATATTTGAAAAAAGAAAAATTACGTGTCCAATATTTTTTTGAAATTAAACTGATGCAATAAAATTCTTTTTCAGGAAAATACCGGCAGCATAGTCGTGTTATAGATTATAATATAAGTAGGTACTCTGATACACTGTACACTGTACACTAGTACACTGATGTACAGCCCGCGAGGCGGACAGCCGCTGCGGACGCAGTCCCAAGTGACCATTGCGAATGATAACGTAGCTGGCTATGGTTGCAACACAGGCTCATAGCTCGTACCCGGAACATTCCACTCCTCTTCTCCTGTTAAAAGGTATACGTTTTATTATGTATGATTAAAAATAGGATTGTAAAACTAAAAATAGATTTACCTAACGATAAAAAGGCTGAGGTTGTGTCTGAGCCAAGAAATTATTTTAAATTTAAATGCTAAAATAAAACATTTAGGGAACGTGCACGGGAAGGCGACTATGCCACCTAGTGTTTTAAATTAGGAACGTTTATCGTTTATATACTTCGTACAATGACGCTTCAGAGCTCCTGCCTCCTACACACTTCGGGGAACATTCGCCCTTCGAAATTCTTCGAAAGAGTAGGGAACGCTAAGGGCATTTGAACGACCACGGGTGGTTTTAGTCAGTAAGAGTCAGACACACAAAAAAGGTTGTAAATTAGGAACTTTTATCATACACTTAATATAAGAGAAAACGCCAGGGTAGCCCGCGAAATTCAAATATTCTTACGTTTTTTTTGCAATTTGCAGGTCAGTGTCAGGCTGTATCTTGGTCAAAATATGATTTGCGGCCGCAAATGTTATGGTTTCATGAAATAGGTACTACATTTGGCATCAATTCTAACTAAGACAGTTGTATTGATGATTTTAATGATTACAGTTCTGTAAATTATATACGCACTTGCTACGGCCGCGAATCATATTTTGACCAACATACAACCTGATGAACACTGACCTACCTGACCTGAACCTGATGAACCTGCAAATTGCAAAAAACTTAAGAAAATTTGAATTTCGCGGGCTATCCTGGGGCGTTTACAGATGGGTAGTCAAATCATTACTTTTTTACACAAAAGTATGTTTATTAAATAAAATGCTTTGCATTTTTAAAATGTTTTTCCCATGAATTGTTGATAGATGTGCATGGTACGATTGGGAACTATAAATATAATTTTAGATAGGTACAGCTTCTCAATAAATGTACCGAAGTGTTTTTTTTTATTTCGGTACATTTGTGTAAAAAAGTAATGATTTGACTACCCATCTGTAAACGCGTCCTTAAATACTTACATAGCGTTGACACTTCTGTGCTGCCACCTAGGTATAGTTCCTGCACGCTCCCTATAAAGAATATTGCAGTGCAGTAGATACGTACCAGTGCGATGACTGCCGGTTCCTGTCTCGTCATCAGCAGCCGCGTACGCTGCAACCGATTCACCCGATCTGCACACAAGAACCTCTCTTTCATTCAAGACGAGTCTACGTCAGACTGCTACCGCGGCTGTGCAGCTCGGTGCTTGCTAGTGAAGATGTCGCAGCCAACTAGATGAAACCGCCGTTTCATTAAAAGTCTAGCCTTTTCATTGAACTGTGCTGTTAAATCAGCGACATAAGTGTCATGGGCAAGTCATTAAACGATATTAAACAAAAGATGTCACTTAAATCGCTGAAAAATCGGCACAATTAAATGAAAAGGCTAGGCAACCAATTAAATGGCTGATTAAGCGAATTGGCTGCGACAAAGACATAATATTACAGGCGCCATTTTTGCTTATTTTGTGCTTATGTATGTATGCGTAACAGTGTATGTATGTGTCGCAGTCAATTAGCTTAATCAGCCGTTTAATCGGTGGCCTAGCCGTTTCATTTAAATGCGCCGATTTTTCTGCGACCTAAGTGTGGCATCTTTTGTTCAATATCGTTTAATGACTTGCCCATGTCACTTATGTCGCTGATTAAACGCCGCAGTTCAATGTAAAAGCTAGGCTTTTAATAAAACGGCTGATTTAACTAGTTGGCTGCGACATATGTATTCTCTATACTCCAATGAGAAGGAACGATCCTCCAACCAGACGGGCGGGTGATGTGTGGGCAGCTACCCAATCAATCATCAATATATACTGGGTAATTTTTTTCCCAGCACGCAAACTTTAAGAACCACTTCTGCTCATGTTAATGAAGTAGTTCATTAACATGAGCAAAAAAGCCATAGACAATTCCTAAAAGAAAAAAATATATCTCCCATACAAATTGTGATCAGTTGATGACAATTTTGTACGGGAAGTTTAAATTTTTAGGAACACACACACACACACTAGTTATTCAGTTAAATAATGGTTACAAATATTGAAATTATTCATTCATAAAAATTATATAATACTCAAGAGGATCTTTGGCTGTTCAACTGCGAATCTGCGATATACATAAGTGCACAATGTTATTAAATACTTGAAATTATTTTAGTATTCAGTCAAAACAAACTCGACTTACCTAGAGGCAGGTTTAGGTAAAAGAAGGTCCAGTTTGATCAACTCTTCCACGCCTGGAAACATTACTGTGGCGGTCTCAAATATACTCATCTGTGAGTCTTCGCTCAGATCGACCAGGCTAAGCTTTTTGTCATGTGACACGCTATGTTCTGGGAAATATTTCTGTACAGTTTTTAATGAGTTTTGGTTCGTAACAATCATCATATTCATTTTTCGAACTGTGAAGACCGGTAACGTGTTAATATTATCTTCTTGTATGTCATCGCATACTACTATTAAAACTTTGTCATGATTTGTGTATTTCAACTCTCTTCGTAACGCAGTGCGTTCGTCCGTTGATAAATTAGCAATATATTCGAAATTTAGCACAACGTGAGCCTTATCTTTCAGATGTTGTATAATTTTAACTACAGTCAGTATGCTGTTCTCTGAAATGATAATAGTATTCGAAAGTTCCTGTAACTTCAAACATTTCACCGCGGATTCAGTGAACGTGTAATTGTATTGTTTTATTTTGCTCATGTAATTTGCGTTTATTTCACTCATCAGTATATCTTCAATTTCCTTTATTGGTAACTCCAAAATGTCACTTTCTCTTGTAAGAGCTTCTGCCAATTCTGGTAACATCCACCATTTCTGTATCCGATCGAAATATCTTAAAAATGCTACGTCTGTTTTGCCTGGAAAGTAATTTGCTTGATCAGATTGATACTTTTCCATTTCAGTTTTTAAAATTCTCTCCATTTCGTTCACATCAGCTTGGTTATAGTAAAGTACTAATCTCTTTAGGAAATCACTAGCCAAATCCATCTCATATTGGTTATAGTTGAATGACATTTTTGGCCCATCAATAAATAAGAATTTGTATTCGTGCAAATTAGGGACCATATTCTTTATTTCTGTATACAGACTTTTTGCAAAAGGTTCCAGTTGTTCCGTGTTATCTGTTATCTTCATCAGTTGAGAGGACTTATCATCAAGCACAAATATATTTCCAATAGCTCCAGTTATAGCTCTGCCCATCTGCTTGGATCGCATTGCCAGAGAGTCGTCTACCGTGACAATAGTGCCCTTATCACTAGTTTTACAATTTTCTATTAAATCGTAGATTGTTGACGCTAAATATTTAATCCTGTTCTCTATTTTTGCTTCGCTGCCTCTTATTAATAAATCTTTGTTACCGAACCCAACCGGTACTTTAAAATGGAGAGTTGATAATAGTTCTAATATTATCTTCTGGTCATTGGATTCTATTTTTCTCATCTTCTTAACCGCTTTGATGAGTGTATCCTTGAATATAGTAAGGTATTCTTCCTTGGTGTCAAAGAATTCGCGACGAAAGGTGGCGATTCGATAATTTAAACGTCCATCAGTTTGAATCGCTGAAACTTTGACCACTTTTTCTGCCAATATGACGTGATATTGCAGCATTGTTTCGTCAAACTGAATTTGAAAATAAATGTCATTGTTTAATAACTTTGCAACTCGTTCAGCCAGAGAGATCATTTGTTTTTTCATAGCTACTTCGCATAAAAACACTACATTGTCCTGACAGTTGTCTATTTGCATGCCACTACCTCCGGTAACAATGAGATCGTTTAGATTGACACAAAAGTCTCTTTTATCCGAGACATGTATATCTTCTGTGTCAATAAACGCGTTCGTGTACATTACGAAATAACAATCTGTCTCATTGAATGTACGTTTCAGAAACAAGTTATCATTACTCCGATCAAATTGTTGTCTGATTTTCAGGTAACTGTGGAAGTATTTTTCCAAATGGCATTTAAGTGTTAAATTATTTTTTGCTCTGTACTTAGCTTCTATGAATACCTCGACAGGTTCACGAATACCCTTCACATTAGCTTTTAAAAAAATGTTATCAAAAAAGTCCATGTGATCGACATTTGCCGCTAATTCAAACTTTGCAATAGTATGATCAAGAAATGCTCTAAAATATAATAAACTTATCAGTTTAATTTCATACAGGGATCTAGTCAATGAAGTTACTTCACGCCTCTTACACGTCTTCATCATCTCATACATGGTGGGTGCTCGTCAGTCCCGGCGTAAACAGCACCAGCACAGAGGCAGGCAACAAAGTCACGTAGAGCACGCAACAGCAACAATTTTGATGAAGACCTGCACCTGAAAACATAGAAAACCAGTTCCATAACTGGAATATCCGAAACAGAAGAAATGAACGTGCATGTCAACATAATAAGTGGCGACTGTTGCGAGCAGGGCAACCACCCGGGGCTTCGCTCTTATAGGAGCCTTGGACTTACAGGGGCCTCGCGCAAACCGAATTTATTCAACCATTGAATTTCAGGAATTCGATGACACAAGATCGGTTGGGTGGTATTATTTTATAGTCCTGTTTTTTTTTTTGGGCAAGCCCGCCACACGTTCCCAAACCACTGCAACTTCTGAAAGCCAGAATCAACAGTGGCGCCCACCAGAAAAACGCCGGGTCAATGAAACTTTAGTCGTGAATGAAGATTTAGTCGTTTCAACATCATCGTCATCTTTAAAACATCATCGTATCAGCCTGCAGACGTCCACTGCTGGACATAGGCCACCCCGCGCGTGTCGCCACAACAACCGGTCCTGTGCGTCTCGCATCCATCGGCTACCCGCGACCCTCACCAGGTCGTGTATATCTCAAAATATTTAGGGTAGTACGTTGAAAACCATTTTGCGATTCAAAGATCCGTTTGCGAAATAATACGCTCCTCGCCGCACCCCCCAAGATGTTAGCATAGGCATATAATATAACGAAGTTAAAAGGAAAACTATCGCTTATCATAACTATAGTTAGTCGAAAAAATTATAAAATTAGATGTTTGGATGGATGTATGGATAGATGTTTGTTACTAAATCACGCCAAAATTACTGAATGGATCTTGATCAAATTTGGCACAGAGGTAGATTATAGTCTGGAATAACCAAAGACTATTAAACCCAATTCTCTATGGGATAACACATAGGATACTTTTTATCCCGGGAGTATGTTCCCTTGAGATAATTTTTGAAATTCACGCGGGCTGAGCCGCGGGCGGCAGCTAGTTTACAATATATTGTAAAAACATAATATTTGCGCATGTCCCGACACGCGCTTGGCTGACTTCCGGACGTTGGGCTACGAGCGCGACATACCTTTTTCTTGCGTCTCTCTCTCGCGATGTGACGTAAATCGGGATGGGTGTCCGCAACTCCAAAACTAAGCGCGTATTTTGTGTGGCTCGCGATGTGATTCAGGAACACTAGCTAAATGAAACGCTCGTCACGACACAAACACTCCACAATTACTTACACAGTTACAGTACACAACGATCAAGTATAGTATGGTACTTTACTAAGTCCATAGATACTTAAGGGAATAAACCGATGTCCTGGCTAGGTGCAGAATGTGCGTATGTTGCCGAAATTGTGTTAATCTAAACAGACTAAGTTTGTTAGCTATGGCCTTGATAAGACGCCGCGCTGCCGCGGCGCCGAAGCGCTATTAGTGTAGTACACACACGATACTCGAATCGTTATCGAAACTAAAAAATAGAGTTTCGATGACGATTTGAATTCAGAATTGGTTACTTTATTTATTTATTTAACTTCATGCACAAAGGTACTTACAATGGCGAACTTAAAGCCTTGTGCACTGACAACCAGTCAACCAATCTACACTTAATAAAAATAATAATATAAAGCTTCGACGACCACCTGTCGAAGCTGGCGTTGCGCAGTTGGGTAAAGGGCCTGATACAGAAGGCAGTGCTCCTCGATACGGCTCGTATTGTGAGGAGGTTCCTTTCTCTGAAGCCCTAACCACCGATAGCTTGGACCCCGCTCCCGACACCGGTTGACTACTATTTTTTATATTTTAAATGTTTTTTTTTATAATAAATATTTAAAATGTAAATTTGTATGTACAGAAAAATAAATAAAGAGATAATAAAGAATAATGTAGCATGGCGTTATTAACTCCTTACTCGAACGTGCTCTGTGCGCGGCGATGGGGAGAATATACGCCCCGCCAGCGATTCCCGCTAACTTTAGTGGGCTCGTGACCGCGAAAAGCAAACTACTTTTCCGCGAGACGTTGTGTTTTTTTGTCAAATTGTTTTTATTTTAACCCTGTTTGTGCCTTTTTACTGTTTTACTTTTAAATCTATTACATATTTTTACCTCCTGATAGCGTGCCGAACTCATTCAATAGCCCATAAATTCACCCCTGAGAACCTTTCTTACAATAATATTATTATAAAGAGGAAAGATTTGTTTGTTTGAAATGAATAAGCTCCGAAACTACTGGACCGATTTGAAAAGTTCATTCACCTGTAGAATCCTACATTATCCGTGATGGACGTAGGCTATAGAATATTTTCAAAAAAGTTAAGGATCCGTATGAAAACTTCGATAATGTAACCCAAGGTGTGAAAATAAAATACCAATAAAAATCCTTATATCGCGTACGCTGCGGAAACTATTGACAATAGAGCAAAGTGATGTACTACAGTTTTATAGAGGTCTTCAATATCTACAAAAAAATCCGCAATACCATATGTCTAACTATTATGGTTAAGTCACCATTACCGCTTTTTGTTCAAATTATTCAAGCAAATCCCTGGTGAATTGCATTTTTTCAATCCCTGGTGAAATGAAAAAATGGTAATTTTGGTATGTATATCCTACTAATATTATAAATGTGAATGTTTGTATGTTTGTATGTTTGTATGTTTGTGTTTCAATCAGGCAAAAACGGCTGAAGGGATTTGGATGAAATTTGGCACACATGTAGTTCATATCCTGGAATGAGACATATGCTACTTTTTATCCCGGTAAGTGGCATGGATCAATGAAGACTGAGGAGGAAGTGGAAATTCAGAGCCGCTGCTGCCTTAGTACTACAGATTTACAAGTACCAGGAGACCAAAACCATCAAGTACCAGGAAACCAGAAACATGTCATAGTATTTTTTGGGCTGGTGAGGATAGGTGCAGGGTAGGTGTAGCGTAGGTGTAGGGTAGGTGTAGGGTAGGTGTAGGGTAGGTGTAGGGTAGGTGTAGGGTAGGTGTAGGGTAGGTGTAAGGTAGGTGTAGAGTAGGTGTAGGTAGGTGTAGAGTAGGTGTAGTTATAATACAAATCAAGAAACCTCCCTATTTCCGATTTTCACGCGGGCGAAGCCGCTGGTAGAAGCTAGTGTGGTAATATTAACCTAATCCTTATCCATTTAAATGGTTTGATAATTAAGGTTGATTAATTCCGTGTAAATTACACTTTAAATTATTCAAATCGGACCTTTCTTTCAAAAGTTACGACGGTAATAAACATGGTCGAAGTTGCTGCGGGGAGAATCGTATCAATGCTTGGTCCGATGAGGTTTCGTCGATAAAACAATAAGAATAACAAATGTTTGGATTTTTCGAAAATAAACTACATACTTACATAAATAAGGGGTGAAGCAGGGGTGATTAAATTTTTAGGGGAGGACATTATTGCTTGCTTCAATTTACGTCGGAATGCTATGAACAAAGTAAAAGTGGGATAATTGAAACAGATGGACCTAATATTTTTTGCATAATCAATACCTGACGGGGTAAACAGTTGCGCTGATCCTGGGCTCCAGACAAGTGAGATTCTGTCAACGGTGGCGTGACGTAGGCGATTGTCAATACGTCAAAAGTGTATAGGATTGACAGATGCTATCAAATTGTCACGTGATCAAATTCCTACATTTTGGCATTTCGACAGTCGCATTCGCTAGTTGGAAAGATACGGAGCTATACGTCCTGTATAGCTCCGTCTCTTTCCCACTAGAAGTAATATGCTTTAAGAGTTGGTGGTTAGGCCCCTGAGGCCACTAACTACATCAGACTGCTTGAAAAGCGACTTGTTTGGAACTTTTTAGTCGCTTTTAGCGGGTGGGTTTTTTGACAGTCATTTTTTTTTCTGACAAAAATCTACAAAAACTGCCATTTTTGGTGAAAAAACGATTTTTATCAAAAATGGTAAAAAAGTTTTTTGATGTTACTAAAAAACACGATTAAGTTATACTCGAATCGATTGTAACTTAATCAGCAGTAAAATCGATTTATCGAGTATCGATTTACTTGACACTAGCCCGCGCGGTGTCACTTCCACAGTCTATCTTAGCTTCCCTCCTAAAGAGCTTCGTTACTGTGTCGAACACTTTAAAGTACGAGTAGTACGACAGCTCCAATATTGTTACTAGTGTTTTGTTTAATGCACCCAAATCTCGTGGACTGAAAGGTATGTTTCATTTTTGATAGATTTTACGTAAAGAGCATCAAGGTCGACCCCTGTTTTGCGGAACCGCGGGCCTAGTTCGCAAGGAACATTTAAAAGCACACGGGTGGATTTTGGTCAGTACCCAAAGCAGCTTACTCCACCCAAAGCAGGAGTCATTTGATGATTTTCCATTCAAAAGAAAGGCCAATCCCTGTAGAGGCAGATGAGTGCTAAAAGCGCATATCAGGGGGGTGACATTCCCATAGGATTGGCTTTGATGAAAGGATAGTGGCTCCATCTACATGTAGTATCTATAAATTAAGGTTTAGTTAGGAAGTAACTATAGCATCTCAACAGATGTCGCTATAAAAAATACAATACAGGACATAATAAATAACCATAACAATATTAAAATTGAGCTTACTTGATTTTTTTTTCTTTTTAGTGTTCCGTACCCAAAGGGTAAAAACGGGACCCTATTACTAAGACTCCGCTGTCCGTCTGTCTGTCACCAGGCTGTATCTCATGAACCGTGATAACTACCATAACCACTATAACAACAAGTACTAAAAACAGGATAAAATAAATATTCACGTGGGGCTCGCATACAACAAACGTGATTATTTTGCCGTTTTTTATTGATAATGGTACGGAACCTTTCGAGATTTAAAAAATTTGAACTACTCGTAAATGATTATATTGAAGAATCTCATTATGTTTTTAGAGTTCCGTACTCAAACTGTTAAAATAAAGAGCTTTGTTTTTCATACCTATAAAATTGGAATATGATTCTTCAGATATTTTTTAATTTTTTGTAACTATACTCAAGTCCAGTTCATGTTTTCATAATCTCTGGTTTATGATTCCGGGATTTTAGAGGAGGTATTATCAACTCTATGTTACTTACTTTTTCGAACTTTAGGTAAATATAGTCTACCTATTTCGATCTCTGGTGTAGGTATAATTTTATTAATCCATACTGAAAATGACAGTATTAGATCTAGTTCAGATATTATAGTTTAGCTATTTGAAGCTTCCTCTCTCCTACTATATTTTTAATCCTTTTGCTGTGCCCGACAGTACATAATGATCACATTTTTTTTAACTTACCACCTAAGTACACATTGTGGAATGCAAATAAAGTATTGAGTATAATGTATAGATTGCTGCTAGCTCCAGCAAGCGGCTTCGACAATTAACCCATGGGAACATACTCACGGAATGAAATGTAGCCTATTATGTGCTATTTCAGACTATAATCTATCTCTATGCTAAATTTCATCGAGATCCGTTCTGGCGTAATTGCTTAACAAAAATCCATCCATCCAGAAACTGATTCTTAGGATATTGGCTTAGGCGCTGTGATCAGTAAAAAAACGGTCTCGCTCGGACTGTTTATAAAATAAAAGAAAGAGAAGCGCGACGACGCAATGCTTGCAATTTATTGACAAATATGAAGCATTTTATCGATTTACTCAAAATGTAGTCAATTTTATTTTGTAACATAAGATGAAATGTAACAATAAAATTAACAAAACTTACAACATTGCTAACTAAAATACAGCATCAAAAAATTCGTCCTCAACGCTGTGAGTCGGTAATGTGCCCTAGGGACTCGCGGCATTGTCACGTTGAATTGCAATGTTATGATTGTTATGTCTCTGTCCAAAGTAAGCCAGCTCTTGGGTCACGGGAAGTGTCCACCAGCCTTTTAGAAATTTCTTTGAAAAGGCTGTGAGCACACGTACGGGCCCCACGGCCCGTGCGCGTGGGTTAGGTTTAGTCAAAACTAAGTTGAGCTATTAAAAATCTAAAACAACAATGTTTTGCATTAAGATTCGATTCATTACGTATTTGGCTAGCAATACGGGATTTTTTTTTTTCTAAGTTAGAGGTTACTTTGACGATCATTTAGGTATAAAAGGATTTTATTTTTAAACATGTTTTGGAAACAACAGTGCTGTTTGAAATTATATACCTACTTATCTCATATTTTTTTCTGCAGCTTGAAACTAAATTAGATTTGGTTAAAATTACATAATAAAATCAGTAATTTTTCAGTTTTTAACCGACTTCCAAAAAAGAAGGAGGTTCTCAAATTTTTTTTTTTTTTTGTTACCTCATATCTCCGTCATTTATGAACCGATTTGAAAAATTCTTGTTTTATGTGAAAGGTTATACGAGTACTTTCCAAATGGTCCCATTTAAATTTTGCGTATTTTTGCTTTCCTGTGACTTTCCAGTGGTGTTGTTAGGTGTGGGGTACCACTAAAAAGTGAAAAATAAAAAACTTTTTCACAAAAAAAACCGACTTCCAAAAAAAAAACACTACAAAGTACAAAATAACTTTAATTTCGGAAGTCGGTGTCAAATAACCAAGAAGCAACCAAACACCGACTTCCGAAATTAAAGTTATTTTGAACTTTGTAGTGTTTTTTTTGGAAGTCGGTTTTTTTTTGTGAAAAAGTTTTTTTTCGTGTTCACAGCGTCTTAACAGCGTTTATGACGTACGGCATTTCATGCAAACTTTCAAGTCTTTATTTTATCGAAATGAATGACCCGATTTTAATAAAACTTCCTACGCATAAGCAGGATACATAGGTCTAAAACTTTATCAGAGAACATTTTTCGAAATGTCTTAGGTATTTAAAAAAGATAATTGGAAATCTTCTCTCTCTGTTTCTATGGAAAATTTAAATATAGTCAAATTTAGCTCCAACACAATTTTTGAGATAAATGATAAGTATTCATTTTGTAAGTAGATACACTTTTACAAACCAATCTTTTTGGTCGTTTTAACTAGATGAGGCCGGTTATGTCGACCTTGCAGCAAATGGGCGATATTACATGCAAAGTTAATCATGTTGGTACCTAGTTCGCTTATCAATATCCTCCATAAGGAAATAAATCTACACAAATTAAATACAACATAAGTACAGTCGCCAGTAGGTTAAAACAACCTGTCCAATTTCTTTAATAGATTCTCAACTTTATCGCTACAGCATTAGCCTCTGTACATTTATATATGTCGCAGCCAATTAGCTTAATCAGCCGTTTAATTGGTTGTCTAGCCTTTTCATTTAAATGCGCCAATTTTTCAGCGACCTAAGTGACATCTTTTGTTCAATATCGTTTGATGACTTGACCGTGTCATCTATGTCGCTGATTAAACGGCACAGTTCAATGAAAAGGCTAGTCTTTTAATTAAACGGCGTATTCAGCTAGTTGGCTGCGATATACCTACATAACACATTTCATTCGGATCCGTTCAACCGTTCCAGCGTGATTGACATCCATCCAACCATCAGTTGACACTTCGCGTGACCCAAGAGCTGGCTTTTATAGTTTTCGTCCTCAGACCAACAAAAAAAGGTAGACGGCGCACTGCGAACATCAAAGATGAAGCCATCTTTTTATCTATGTGTGTCTCGAAGGGTTGCCATTTTTTATTTTTTTTCCCTATAACTTGGGAAATAATATTTTATGTGTAAGCTAATGTTGTGCAAGTCAGCACAAGTAAGATATTGTTGAGTATGGTATTGTAACTTAATTTTTTAGAAAGATCTATACCTAAAAAACAATTTTTTACATCACATGCCTACATTCAATTATGTAAGATAAGTTATAAAAGGTTGTCAAAGCGTAACAAGCGTAAGTCATTATGTAAATTGTTTTAAAATAAAATAGGTAATCATATTTTTAATCAACTTTAATATATTAAAAAAGACCACCATAACAAAATCACTAAACTAGACTAAAGAAAAAGTAGGTAATATCAAGATAAAACATAACAACAGAACAATGACGTGTAAATGTTATGTTTAACATTTACACGTCATTGCTCTACGCATCCTTTACAGTTTTTTTTTAAGTTACTTATAGGAGTATAAATAAGTACGAGAATAAAATATAAGCTGAATGATTGAACCTACTTGAAAGCGCTTTTGCACAATACTTTCTTCTCAATTTAATGAGAGGAAAAGAGACGAAAAATTTAGTTCCATTTGCAATTCGCGCTATTTTCATATTACAAACGTCAAAGATTGTTGCGACTTTCCGACTATCTAAAAACAAAAAGTTTTTTTCTTTACCTATTGTACTGTTTTCTCGCAAATGTGTTGAAAAACTTCAAATATAAAATATTTTATACATTAAAAAAAAGAAAATAAGAATATAACTCGAAGAAAGAAATCATATATATTTGTTTAATCGAATGGGGAAATATTAAATCGTATTATGGCAACCCTCACACTTAATGTCACTGCTTTCGTTTGTTGACGTTTTTGTTCCAAGTAACCTAAAATTCATAGTTAATTTATAATAAAAACGATGTTATTTCAAGTACTCACAAGTGAAAAGTGATTCTGTGAGACTTTTTATGTGATTTGCTATTGTTTGTACAAATTTTTACTACACAGGAAGGCATAATTATATTTTTCTATTAATGTTTTCTAGACGACGGCTCGTGACGTACTAAGAGCGATGAGCATGGTTTTAGTGTAGGTGTGTGGGTGAGCTTGTGTATTTACTTGAAGGAGCACGGTTTTGTGGCTTCACTTGTGATGTTCGCGGTGCGCTGTCTACCTTTTTTTGTTGGTCTGAGTTTTCGTCAAATAACTTTGCCCCTCTGAAGTTGGCTACGAGTGGCTGCGTAGTAGTCAAAATTACGAACAAACTGCAACTGCTCATGCGCAAGAGACATGGGGGCGGGGCGCGATTTTATGTCTCAGTCGCTCGTTTACGTTCGATGCATGCTTGCGTCCCGCTTGCTCCCTCTACGTGACTGCACCAAGCGATCTTTGCAAATGGCTAACTTCAGAAAGGGCAAAGTTATTTGACGAGAACGTGGCAATGCCGCCAGTCTTTTAAGCTAACTTCCAGTCAACAGCGATGGACGAATTTTTGACGCCATTTATTTCAGGAGTTTTTATTTTTATTAGTGTAGGTATACCTAATATAGTTAAATTGGTATTATAGTACCTACCTATATAAAAAATATGTTTGAATGAATAAAGTTAGTCAAAATCCAACCATCCAACCTTTCGCATTTCTATAGGTATTTTTATCTATAGATTTAAAAATCTCGTGTTACGGTGTTTGTGGTCGCACTCCTCCGAAATGTGATGATGATTTTTCTGATTTTTTTATGTAGGCAGGTATTTTTTTTTTGAAAATTAACTTGAATGCGCGTGAGAAGTCGCGGTCTAAAGCTATCATTTAAATAAGTAGGTAAGCTAGACAAGCTGTATTATGTCATTCAGTCACATTACCAAAAAATAATAAATAATAAAATTGTGTACCTATTTATAAAATAGGGCACATTTACAATAAATATCTCACAAATTTTAAAGAACACAGTTGCTTATTTGCCTGAACTAGGTTTAACCTGTGTTTCAGGCTAGATTGAGCTTATATGAACTTAAAATAATAAATTAACAATTGATCAATTTTATTGCCTATAGGTACTTAAAACCTAAAATTAATGGACACGTCATGTTTTATTTACAGACAAATAAGAAGATTGTCTGTCTCTCCGTAAGAGATGCCAGTAAATATTTTACAATTTATTGTCTTTTTACAACTATAATAATTTAACTTATAATACTTATTATTCTATGTAACCTATTGTACAGAACTGGACCTAAAAAAAAAAAATACAAACACCCGAATTGAGAACCTCCTCCTTTTTTAGAAGTCGGTTAAAAATGTAAAAAATCTTTTCACAAAAACATATAAATCTTTGATTGCAGGTGCAAGTCTTCAGTCGCCCAGTTCATCAAGTTTCATGGTGCTGCCAGTTCTACGTGACTGAGTGTGTGCGTGTGACGTGCCCCCGGGACTGACGAGCAGCTGTAGGTACCATGTTTAAGAGGCGTGACGGTACGTCAGGGATAAGCGGACACCTATATGAATCGAAGTTAATCAGCTTATTATATTTTAGAGGGATTCATGAAAATGCTATTAAAGAGTTTCAATTAGCTTCAAATGTTGACAATATTGGGGCATTCGACGATATTTGCTTCAAGGCTGTAGTCGAGGGATTTGATAAACCTATTTGTGTCTTCATACAAGCCAAACACAAAGAAAAGAAGACGCAGGCTCTTACAATCGCTTTATCCACTTACCTTGAAAGTTATTTGAAAATTAGACAACAATTCAATACGAGTAGTGAGGATTTGTTCTTTAAGGGCACATATGAAGAAGCGGCATGTTTGTTCGTCATATACACGACTGCAAAAGATGAGTTTAGAGCAGAACCCAAAGTAGAAAATAGTTTTTGCTCCTTTTTGAATGATTTAATTGGTACAGGCGGTACGGCCAAGCAACCGTACAACCAAGAAGAAAATGTTAAATTTCTTTGCAAAGAAGCTATGATAAAACAAATGACCTTTCTGGCTGAGCGCGTAGCAAAGCATATAATAGACGATAATTTTGAAATGCTCCTGAATGACCAGACAGTGCTGCGCTTTCACGTTATTTTGGCACGAGAAGTAGTTAACGTTTCCGAAATTCAAGCTGATGAATATCGACTCGCCACCTTTCGTCACAACTTCTTTGACACCTGTGACGAATACCTCACAATATTTAAAGATGCACTCTTTACAGAGATTATAAAAAATAGAAAAATACTTGAAACCAAAAACGGAAAGGGAAAAGAAAAAGGGAAAAAAAAAGGAAAAATAAAAGAAGAAGAAACAGACACAGAAAAAGAAAAAAGAAAAGAAGCAGAAAAAGAAAAACAGAAACAAAAAGAAAAAGGAAAAATAAAAGAAGAAGAAACAGACACAGAAAGAGAAAAAAGAAAAGAAGCAGAAAAAGAAAAACAGAAACAAAAAGAAAAAGAAAATAGACTTATAGATGATTTCTGTACGGAACCTACTAATGCTAAAAAACTGAGCGAATTGATAGGGACCGTTATAGCATACAATAAAGGATCGTTACAATTTAGTAAAGAATACTTAGCAAATTGCAGACCAGAATTTAAACAAGTGTCGGTTTCTCAAATGACTGTCAACCAAGCAGTAGAACTGGCTGCAAAACAAATATTATCATCTCCGAAGTTAAGAATGAGAGTCCCGCTTGCTTTCGGGAATAAAGATATAACACTGAGATGCAGTGATGAGAAAAAGACGAACAGAATAGAGTTGCTGGCATCATTCGTCACCGATTTGTTGGACAAACATAAATCTGATAAAATAGTTAACATAGACGAATCTATACGAAAGGGATTGCTGAAACTCAATGGAGGAATAGCAGGTGCTCTCGGAAATTTATTCGTGCTCGATGATAACACCAAACGAATAAAAATAACAGACAACTCGGAATCACTGGGACCTCTTGCTAAACAATTGTATGACAGATTAGATGACGAAATCAAATCGAGAAATAACACAAGAGAGACAAATGATAAAATCTTAAATTTGAGCGAATATGAATTTAGTTTTAAAGGTAACAAGTTTCCTACACTTTTATTAGGATGTGGTGAATATGAAGAGAATTTAGCAAGAGATTTTTTAGATAAATTGGTAATTTATTCTAACCAAGCTAATGAGAGTGAAGTCGAGGAAATTTTAAAAGACGAGATTGAAGAAAGCCTTACACTCAGCGAATCCCTTCAAGCGAAAATTGAGGATATGTTTCTAAAGTATCACAACGAAATACAGTTATGGTGGAAGCTTACAAAACAGGCTCCGTATCTCACCAAAACAAGTCAAATATTTGAGAAGGCGACTTGCTGTATTATTGACGACCCAGTTTTAAGCTCAATAAGTGTACCATATGTGACAAAAATAAAACAATATAGTTACAGATTTAACGAAGACGCGGTGAAATCCTTGAACTTGCAGAATCATGTGAGCACTATTATCGTTGCTAAGATGAGCATGCTAACTATAGTTAAAGTAATGCAACATTTAAAGAACAACGACCTTATTGCTTTAGATCTGCAATACATCGTAAGCCTACCGACAAAAAAGCGTAATGCATTACGAAGAGAATTATTAATGACAAATACAAATAAAGAAAAAGTTATAATGTTCGTGTGCGATAAAATTCATAATTCCAGAAAAGATATCAAAACTTTGGAAAACGTGGCGGAAGCACTTCGAAACAAAAAAACTATAATTATTGCGAATCATTTGTCGCTTGAAATATTGCAGAGATATTTTTATACAGCGGATACTGTGCACGACGAAAGAAATGGTATTTTAGACATGAGCGAAGAATCACAGACGAGCATCTTTAAGAGCGCTAGAGTGAAAATTCTAGGTATCGAAGTAGGATTAGAAGACCTTGCAAAAGGCTGGATCAGTTATACACGAAGACTGAAGAAAGCTTCATAGTATCTATGCATCGTCATGCGTACGCACTAAAGGGATACCTTTAGTTACGTTTACACTCGATCTAACCAAGCACAAATGAGCTCTGACGGACGCCATCTTGTTTAAGCCAAGCAACTTGCAGAGCGATTCTGTAAACCGCGTAAACTTGGTGGAATGGGTTATTCCATCTTGTTTGTGTGGATTGGCAACTCAGGTCATGTACACTTCACCTGGGCCCCAAACCTGCTATTTTTATAAATTCGTCATTCCAACACGATCCCATTGTCATTTTGCTATAAGTTCGTTATGTGCTAAATTCATAATGGTCGATCATTGGTCGGTGGATGGTCTCGTAATAGAATCGTGGTTCAAAATATTTAATGTCTTTGAAAAGCAGTGACTGCACAATAACGTTCTACTGGTGTTACTGATCGAAGGAACTGTCAAAATTTTAGCAGATTACCGCATACGCCTGTCATTCATTTGTCATTATGTACGAGATTACCATTCTATACCATTCCTTTCAATGGAGTGTCAGTGGTTTGACCATTGGAAAGTCATAATGACGCTATAATATTAGTAGATTACCAAACTTGTCCAAATCAACAATTAAGTATGAAATCAGGCAAACCAGATTCGGCTGATTACCAGTATTTTAAATGGAGTGACTGCCTATCCGACCTTCACAACCCAGTAGGTAACTGGGTAACACGGTACTTCTTGACAAGACTGGTGTCAGATATTCTGACCTACATTTAAAAATATTGACCTGACTGTACTTGTTCATTTTGAGAATCTAACGTTTTGGAAATCCGGCGTTTTGGGAACGAAGGAAAGTGGGAGAGTTTTAAAGTTGTTTAAAAATAATAATAATGTCTATTGTTTAGTGTCAAAATTTAAAAATAAAATAGTAGGTATATTAAGATATGCAATGTCTTGTTTTATTAGAAACCTCTTTAATTTTATTGTTTAGTAGGTAAGTACCTACTTGTAGCCAGGGTCGGCCAGTATTTTAATTACTTGTAATTATTAAAATAAGTACGTAGGTAATAGAAATACAAATACTTTTAGTAGTTGATATTTTTATTTCAAATTTTCAATTAAGTACTTCTTAAAAATGTAATTTGCAATTGGTATTTCAAATACCTAACGCTGAGGTATTTTGTAGTTAGTATTTTAAATACTATGACTATTTTAGGTTTTTACCTATTTACATTTATCGAGCTATATATGAGATTTTCTGCACCAGCCTGCAGCAGCCGCCCCAGCACAGCCTGCGCGTGCTGAAAAGATGGGATGGGTTGTTGTCGACACATATTGCATCCCACACCAAAGGCCTTGTCATCCCATCTGACCTCTTCCCATCGTCACGTGCCAAGCCAGTAGGTTCTAAAACAGCTGGCACCCTGGCGGGCATAAGAGCCTTACGGATGATGTCATTAATGCTAGCGTGCCGTGCTAACCGACCAACGCTCCTACTGCAGGTCAGGCTATGGTGTCCGAGGCGGTCGACTGCTTCACCGCATTGACACCGATGTGGAGCTCCGTTAGGAGCACACACGCAGACACGTAGCGATCCGGAAAGTACCTACTGTCACTCAGCATAGTACCTATGTTGGGTGACGGTAGTGTCTGTAGCCAAAGACCCGACTCTCATTCATCCACAGCCAGCAGGCGGGCACGCTCCGCAGTATTGGTGGACGTATATTTATGAGGTTACTCCGTTTCAACCTGCAGAGCATGGCAGCTCGTCCCTAAACAGAAGCTTTTGGAAAATGGGTTATCGGGCAACGCAGTGTTCGGGCAAGCCACTTTCCAGTCGCTCTCACTCGGTCAAGCACGGCACCAAGGATGAATTTAAAATTAATGCTTTTGGACAACTTTTCAGTGTTGTGGATCGAAGACAGAAACACCGGTGGGCTTTCACTAGAAATTTTTCAGCCCGATCCGTTCAGTGGTTTGGGCTGTGCGTTGATAGATCACTAGTCAGTCAGTCACCTTTGAGTTATATATATTTAATGTTCCTACGCTGTATTCACTCGTATTTTATTTGACACCTATCAAAAACACTATCGATTAGAAGTCTGGCTCTATAACGTGGTGTCCTGCGTGAACGACGAACTCGACGCGACGCGACGCTGCGAACGCGACGAACGCGATCAACTCAACGGCATACCCTACATGCGGCCTATATGATATGACAGTCTGCGGCGAGACGCGACGTAACGCGCACTTGTTTTGAGGGCGACCAGATGCGACAACACGAACTATAACATTTTTCGCCCTAAGAAGAGTTCCTTGACAGTTCATCTTTTTCTATGGCACGCATACTACTTTAGACTAATCAAAAATAAACTAGCAAACTACTTTAAATATGAACTTTCAAGCAAAATTGTACTGTACTTCTCCATGATTCGAGAAGTACCTAATGACCAAAATCACGTAGGACATTTGTCGCGTATAGCATTGCGTCGCATTACGTCGCGCCGTGTTGCGTCGCGTCGCGTCGCGTTCGTCGCTCACACAGGACACCGCGTAAGTCTAGCTAATTGTCTTCTCGACGTGGGTTATGTCCAAAGAAAATGAGGATACGACGTTGGACGAGGGAAGAAAGACGCTGCTATACAAGAAAAAGAAGACGGAAAGGAAGACAGCGTTGGAAGGCCTCCCACAAGATGGACCGATGACCTGGTGAGGGTCGCTGGTAGCCGATAGATGCGAGACGCACAGGAACGACACGCGCGGGATTCCTATGTCCAGCAGCAGACGTTCGTCGGGAGTCGCAAGGGGAGACGCCCCGGGCGTCGGGAGTCGCTGGACGATTCCCGACCACCTACTGCGCGGGTCTGCGGACGGCGAGCGTTGGGTGGCTCGCCGTCCGATCAAAGCCAGCCCCGGGTCGACGGCGCGTTGTGTTCCACGCGCGCCTCACAGAGATGTTAGCATAGGAGTAGGGGCCCGTTAGGGGCAGAGCCTGCCAGAGTACAAGATTATGTTCGTTAGAGTCACCACGGTCCTGGAAAGCAAAGGGCACTAGGAGGAGCACGGATGGGTTTCAGTCAGTAAGAGTCTGACACTCCCTTCCGCTCTGCCCAGAGCGGGAGAAGTCATTTGATGATGTGATGATGATGATGATGATGATGAAGAAAATAAAACAAAAATCGTTGTCAATATATATATTTATTAACTCCTTCACTTAGCTACAGGTTTAGCTGGCTTCTTAGCTTTTTTCACGCCAGTTTTCTTCACTCCTTTCGCTTTCTTAGGAGGAGGAGGAGCGGTCTTCTTGGCTACTGGCTTCTTGGGCTTCTTAGCCGCAGCAGCTTTAGCGGCTTTCACTCTACGGGCGCGGAGCTTCTCGGCTTTCACTGCAGGATCGGCTTCCGACAGCTTAATCTGTGAATTGTGGCTTATTTTAGAGGGAGAATTCTGAAGGGCGTTGTGCAGTCTTAAGGTGGTGTGATCAGTATGTGTCAACGTGTGAGTAATCATGGTTGTCATAACCCAATGCTCTGAAAGAGAATATCATCATTTTGGTGGTTGGTATGGTCAAATTTGTGACAACAGAAATACATGTGTGAAAATTTCAACTGCCTAGCTATCACATTTTATGAGATACCGCCTGGTGACAGACAGACAGCGGAGTCTGAGTAATAGGGTACGGAACCCTAAAAATCATTTATGAATTAGCAAAACTCATCAAAATTAAAGTCGGTATACTCACTCCACGCTTCTCAGCCAGAGCCAGAGCCTTGACATTGTTCCTCCTGTCCTGATCAAGAACGGCCTTCCTTCTCAGCACAGCGGAGTATGGGTTCAGCCTCAGCATAGCCTTGGTGTTAGTCAAGGGATTCAGTTTCCTGGTAGCACGGACGACACGCTTGCTGCAAGAGGGAGGGGTGGTTAGATCAGGTGGTTCACTCGGGTGGTTTTCTGTACCATGGGTAAGATCAGTATGTGTCAACGTGTGAGTAATCATGGTTATCATAACCCAATGCTCTGATAGAGAATATCATCATTTCAGTAGAATATTTTGAGGAAAATCTTGTTACTATACTTTAAAAAAAAAAACATTGCCCCACACTACAAATTCCTCCAGTATTATAGGTGCGTTTACAAACATATAAACTCACATATACAAACACCCAGAGCCAGAAAAACTATCTGTAGGCCATACAAATATTTGTTCCATGTGAGAATAGAACCAACTCATTTTTTTTAAGGATGAGTAATCATCTAATTACTACTTCCACGCTGTGCGGACCGGAAGTTTTTTTTTTTTTTTTCGGTATGACCACTAGCAAGTTAACACGCAGGGTCAGACTCTAATAATACCCCATCCGTGTTCTTCCAAATGCCCTTTGCGTTTCAGGGCCGCGGTGACTCTTTCGAACAAATTCCGCAACCCTGGGAGAGTGACCCATGCAGCTTTTATTTTTAGCCACAAACACTACTAACTTTTACTAACGGATATTTTAAAAACTTATAAAGTAAGGTACTCCTTAGGCGCACAGCACCTATTTGACCTCCCATTTTCCGGGTTTCTATGCTCCGTTCAACTTATCCTTATGGATCAGAAGGTTGCGTGTTCATATCACGTTAGGGTCACCAGTATGGAGGTAGCAGAAGTTAAGTCCCGCATACCTCCGTTGAAAAGGGAGGATCCTCCGACCAGACGGTTGTTGTGTCTGGTATTCGGGCTGTTGTATCTGTTCGAATCGCACGGTAAACTCTGATATCGCAATTTAGGATTTTGTCAAGTTAGTTCGCAGCTGCCGAGATAGATGGCGCTGCGATATGTATGTTGATTCTGCTACTTTGATTTTTGTGGCGGTAGTAATGCCGTTACATCCTAAAGATTAGTTTATACATACTTGGGTGCGCGCAGGACCTTCCTGATCTCGTCAGACTTGAGCAGGCGGCTCAGATCAGTGTTGGCCATCTTAGGCTGGGGCAGGTTGAAGTTCTTCTTCTCCTTTGAGGGTGTCTTCCATGAGCCGAACAGGGGGTCTGTAGAAAGAGGTTACATGTAAAACTGATGATAGAATAGAATACTCTTTGTTGCACCATAGCGCTAAAAGCGATCTTTTCAAGGCAACCTTTGGGTGGATTATGAATTTATGACTTAAAAAAAAAACTGGATGCGAAAGATGGACAGTTATATAACACTACTAGCTGCCGCCCGCGGCTCCGCCCGAGGCTCCGCCCGCATGAATTTCGATATTTCTCCCAAGGGAACATACTCCCAGGATAAAAAGTATGCTATGTGTTATTCCAGACTATCTCTGTACCAAATTTCATCAAGATCCAATCAGTAGTTTTTGCGTGAAAGAGACAAACATACATCCATCCATCCTCACAAACTTTCGCATTAATAATATTAGTAGGATAGAATGAGTTACCGTTTATTTTCCCAAATAAATAAAATGAAACAGTCCCGGTTCTAACATCAATTTTATTTAAATAAATAAATGTATTCCACAGGTCGACACATTGACTGACTAGTTGCCGGTGTCAATGTTTCCTAAGGGAACTATGATATACCCCTCCATATTCGTAACTCCGTTTTGTATTGAACAAAACGAGTAAGGCTTATAGGGGATTTTTTTCGGTTTCTTGACGACAACCTGACACGACCAGGATCTGGCGCAGGAGCAACAGCATCAGGCCATGCCAGGAGGAGTGTTTGTATGTTAAGATGGACCCATCCACAGACCAACCTTGGCAAGCGATTGCTCCTTGCGGCTGTTATTATTTAGCCAAGAGCTCCTCTATGGTTATGTCGCAGCCAATTAGCTTAATCAGCCGTTTAATTGGTTGCCTAGCCTTTTCATTTAAATGCGTCGATTTTTTAGCGACTTAAGTGACATCAATATCGTTTAATGACTTGCCCATGACACTTATGTCGCTGATTAAACGGCACAGTTCAATGAAAAGGCTAGACTTTTAATGAAACGGCTGATTCACCTAGATGGCTGCGACAGTTACACAAAGAATACAACAAAATAGGCAGAATCTTTATGGTTTTTTTTTTATGGAAGTACAAATGACTCCTTCCGCTCTGGGTGGAGCGGAAGGGAGTGTCAGACTCTTACTGACTAAACCCCACCCGTGTTCCTCCAAATGCCCTATGCGTTCCAGGACCGCGGTAACTCTTTCGAAAAAATATCCGCAACCCTGGCATAATTTTTTGCTAGATTCAAGTGTTACTCACCGAGCCTGTCGAATGCGGATTGGGTCCAGATGCAGAAGCGACCGAGGTGGCCACCAGGAGCCAGCTTGAGCAAGTTCAGCTTGTCCACATTCAGCATCTCAACGCCGGGAATGTTGCGGAAGGCGCGGGTGAGACCCTGGGCAAAAAAATCTTTTGTTAGACACATATGCTGGTCATGTTTGACTAGCAGATACCCGCGGCAAAATGGTTTTTATTTTATTTTCACGGCACCCTTAATATGCTTTCTATGATTAAAAAAAGTGTGTACGGCTTTTCATACAAACTTTCAAATCCTTATTCTTCATAATGAATGAACCGATTTTAACGAAACTTGGTATGCATACGCTAGATATCCAGGTCTAAATAGTTATCAGAAAACACACATGTTACATGAAAATGATTTTAGAGGGAGAGAGAGAGCAATTTTAAGTTTTCTATAGAAAGTGAAAAATCACTATATCCTTCCCCCTGAACTCTTTCGAAAAGTTTTCTTCAACACACAACCTACAAATTGAAAAAAAAAATGAATTTCGCGGACTACCCTGGCGCTTCCACCTTAAGCAGCTTTTGTACTCGTCGTAACTCAGTGATGAAACTGGTCAATCATTATGAACCACATTTACTACAGGATCGGAAATAGTGAAAAAAATATCGACTGTTCAGTACATTGTACTGACGAGTTATGCGCACATAAATGTACAGTTCTCGTCAAATAACTGTGCCCCTCTGAAGTTGGCTACGAGGTCAAAATTACGAACAAACTGCAACTGCGCATGCGCGGGGCGGGGATTATGGCGGCGCGATTTCATGTCTCAGTGTTACGTTTACGTTCGATGCATGCTTGCGTCCCGCTTGCTCCCTCTACGTGACTGCACCAAGCGATCTTTGCTAATGGCTAACTTCAGAGGGCCACAGTTATTTGACGAGGACTGTACGGGGCGGTATATTTTTTTTCGTGATTCAGGGTTTGGTGCCGCCGTAAATGTTATTCATAATCAATAACCACTTTCAGGTATTGAGTTTGTTCTGTTACATGTTGTTTAAAAATCAATGGGCGATAATATGGCCATGTAGTGTATAATTAGTGACATGTAGCGACACTTATGATCCGCTGTGCGTACAAACGCGCGCAGTTCGGTTGTGCCGCGTCGATATCACCCCTAGACGAGACTAAAGCTTCGAAATGCTTTAGCCTAACGCTGCCGGGGTGAGGAAATCAAAGAGAGTTAGGATAGGGAGACCTGGGGGTCTACTCTCTAAGCCCGAAGTCCGTTGTTTCGGCTTAAGTGCCGAGCGTTTTCTACTCCGTATCACCTACGGACTTACGATTAGTCCCGAAACCGAACTAAGAACAACTGTCAAATCGTGTTGTCATTCATTCTTAGTTCGGGTTCGTGACTAATCGTAAGTCCGTAGGTGATACGGAGTAGAAAACGTCCGACACTAAGGCCGAAACTACGTACTTCGGGCTTAGAGGGTAGACCCCAGATGCAATAACGGTCATTGACCCCACATACATTTATTGACTTTCCTAATATCAAAAACAGAAATTAAGACAAACTGTCCTGAATCGACTTCTATCGTGATCCTTTACGTTCTCTATTAATGAAAAACGGTTCATAATTTATTGTTCGGGTATCTACGAAGGGATATTAGGTAAAGGTCAATGTACTTTATTGCAAGTTTGTCTGGCGTCACCATAGTTCCTAAAAGCCGCTGAAAAAACTTCAGCATTAAAAAACTAAAAAAAAATTACGCTGCCGGGGTGAGGAAGCCGAAGAGAGTTAGATTAGTTTCCACAGGTGTGGTTTATAAGCTTGGAGCGGCTGCCTACCAGACCTCCACAACCCAGTAACTGGGTAACACGGTACTTCTTGGCAAGACTGGAGTCACATTTTCTGGCTTCTGACAATCCATAACAACTGCCAAAGGTCTTCAAATGACAGCTAGGACCAACAGCTTTACATGCTTTCCGGGGCACAGAGGAGTCTCGGTATGTTATAATGGTCACCCATCCACAGACCGACCTGGGCAAGAGTTGCTTATCCTTGAAGCTCGACTCGCTTATTTAGCCATGGCTCAGGGTCCAGCACCAGTATACAGCTGAATAAAATTTGTGAACTGTGTAGATCCTTACCTGGTCCTTGTGGTAGATGATGAGGGGTCCTTTGCGCTGAACGCGGCGACGGTTGCGCATCTTACCCTTACCGGCGCGCAGGCGCTGCGATTTGTACACCTAGGGAAAAGAGAATAAGGTTTAGTTTCATGAAACAACCAACATGATTTCGCTGTGTGGAGAGCTGGAAAGATCTTTATTAACCTCAAGAGCTAGTGCATCTGTTTGCGCACACACTTGTGCAATATAGGGAACGTGCACGGCGAAGATTGTTTTATCTAGTGTTGTAAATTCGGAACTTTTATAAACGACTTAAAAAAAAAAGGAAGTTCTCAATTCGGTTGTTTTTTTTTGTTAAAAAAACATTTTTGAAATCGATTCATTAATGACGGAGTTATGAGATAACCAGAGGTATCAGGTAGAGTTATTTAAGTACTGACACTGATTTCATACAGCGAAAGAATAAAGTTAATTTTAAAGAGCAGAAAAATCCCGTGATTTATTAAATAAAAAAGTTATTTACTTTTACACAATTAAAACCAGTGCACGCGCGACGTTGCCAAATTTACATCAACGACATCAGATGTCCGAAGTTGCAAAATTCCAATGCGCACACGCGCTATGTTGCCATCTTTGTTTTATTTGTCTTACGGCTTACCTATCTCTGAAGTTACTATTATTATTTTTGTAATATTGTTGGCTACACAGGATTGTCTATTAGAAATCCCGGGAAGATCCATATTAATATCAACATTTCGATGCAAGTTGTACTTAAATAACTCTACCTAATTCCGACCTCTGGAGATAACACTCAAAACTCCGTCATTAATGAACCGATTTGATTTTTTTTTTTGCATGAAAAGATGTACTTGCCGATTGTTCTCATTAAAATATCAACAAAAAAAAAACGACAGACTCCCAAATAAAAAAAAACTAAAAATACACTCAAATTGAGAACCTCCTCCTTTTTTTGAAGTCGGTTAAAAAGTATAAAATGCAATACTTTGACAATAACTGGGGTCATTGTACTCATCATTATGAACAACTTTTACTATGGGACCAACCCCGACAACACGAAAAAAAAAATCAGCTGTTCAGTACATTTTGTCGAGTTATGTGCACAGAAATGTATGGGGCAGTCGTTTTCTTTTTTTAATCGAATGTTTTCCACAGTTTACGTCCGCGTTGAACAATGATATTCAGCCGGATGGTTGGCTTGGAAGTTTAATGTATCTCCATAGACATAACGACAGATATATAGATCAGTAATTAGCTTTTAAGGAGAAATATACACGGTGTTCCAGAAGTGCCTGCGATATTTAAGGGTGATGTGGGGTAGCTGACATTAATTATCATTCAAAAGTCATTTCTTGAACTAGAAAAAGCTTCAGTTTTCAAAGCCAAATTTAATAGGCATCTTCTGGGCTCTGAGTGAGCCCCTTCCCTTGTAGACCTCATCCATTGCTTACCATCAGACAAGTTTGAGGACAAGAGCTGGATCAACAGTCTTATTTTCTTTTCTATCTAAACATTGCAGTCCCACTGCTGGGCAAACGCCTACCTTAACTCCATCCAGACTTTTTTTTATTAAAAAAAAGTTAAGTTAAGCACCAGGATTTTGAAGGAAGTTAAGTTTTTATATTAAAAAAAGAGTTAAGCACTAGGATTTTCTCCTGTATCGTGGGTGCGTTTACAAACATACAAACAGCCAGACCCGGAACAACTATCTGTAGGCCATACAAATATTTGTTCCGTGCGGGAATCGAACCCGCGACACGCAGCGCAGCAGTCAACTGCTCAACCACAGCGCCAACCTTGTCTCATTCTTCTTGAGATCAGCCTAATAAGTGGCGAAATTAAACGTGGTTCGAGACAATTGTTTTATTGTTTTTTTTTTTGTAAAAAAACGTTACCCCACACTAGGAATTTCTCCTGTATCGTGGGTGCGTTTACAAACATACAAATTCACATACACAAACAGCCAATGTGGCAAACAATGTGGAGAAAGAATTTACCTAAACATTTCTTTGTTTATTGATTAGGCATTTAACCACAATCTCACTAGATGGAAAACGAGGATATGGTCGATGGAGCACGCTTGCCTAGAAGTAACCTGTTCACTCTTGATTTGACCCCCAGGTTGTAGCTTTACAGGACTCGAGGAGACACAGAATCCGGCAGACATCTATCTAAAGATAAAAATTCTATGTTCTTCAAACAAACCTTGAGAACATCAGACCAGGCCTTGATGCGTCTCAGGAAGATGACGGCCTGTTTGGTCTTGTTAATCTCTTGGACCTTGTCGGAGACAACCAGGGGCAGCTCAGGTACTTTCTCGATGATGTGACCTGAACAAACAAAAAACGAATTAAGTTTTCTTCCTGAAGAGGCAAGGTGTGGATTAGAGTAGAGTAGGAACTCTATTTTCTGCACTTAGACTCCCATTTGGTCCGTTGTGCAAAGGTGTCCTGGTGAAGTTAGCCAGCCTAGCTCCCGCCCAGAAACACAAAAGTTTCCTGGGAGCTTCACAGGCTACGATCTGTCTAGCCTTTTCCTAACTGTATTTGGGTTTGCTTCCAGTCTAACTGAATACACCTGGAAACGATTTTTTTATGAGCAACTACCTCATTTCTTATGAGGAAAACCATCCCAAATGACTCTCCTCTCCCTCCCTCCAGTCTGACACTCCCTCCCGCTCTGGGCGGAGCAGGAGGGAGTGTCAGACTCTTACTGACTATAACCCATCCGTGTTCAAACAAGGCCGCGAGAACTCTTTCGAACAATTCCGCAATTCCGCAACCCCGGGCAAGCGAATGCCTCTGCCTTCATAACCAAGTAGTTGGTTAACACAATACTCCTTGGGCAAGAATATGTCAGATTTACTGGCTTCAGACCACTTAGGTAAACTGGTAATTTCAAAGTAAGAGTTAATTGTCCGAAAAAAAATGAAAATTATTTATAACATGTATTGAAAAAGTTTCACAAGATAATGCTTGAGCTAATATATTAATTCTTCAAAGTGATTCGTTAAGCGTAAGACCTGTCCTTCATTTTCTAGTTGAACTTCAATTTGCAAGTCGGGATTTCAAATGTTTTCCACAGTTTACGTCCGCGTTGAACAATGATATTCAGCCGGATGGTTGGCTTGGAAGTTTAATGTATCTCCATAGACATAACGACAGATATATAGATCAGTAATTAGCTTTTAAGGAGAATGAACGGAAAATCATGAAATGACACTCCCTTCCGCTCTGGAAGCATGTCAGACTCTTACTGACTGAAACCCATCCGTGTTCCTCCTTAAGCCCTTTGCGTTCCAGAGCCGCGGTGAGTCTTTTGAACCAATTCCGTAACCCTGGTAGTGTACATACCTCTAGCCTGAACAAGAGCGGGCACACCGCTGGCGGCGACGGCGGCGGCAACAGCAGCGCGCCGCTGGCGTAGATTAACGCGACGGTGCCAACGGCGCCAAGGCTTAGTGGGCGCGAACATGCGTCCTCCGCGACACATGTTACCGAACGCACCCTGGCCAGACCTGAGTTAAAAGGAAATTCAACTTATAGTAAAGCTAAAGATACACTAGGGGCAGATGGAGCAACATGTTGCAGAACATGTCCCTCAGCAACTACGCGGATTGTCCAGGCCAGAGACATACATAGGTAGCGCGTGCGCTCGCTCTTGGAGCGGGAGCAAGCAACATGTCCAGCGTCACGTAAAATGTTGCGGGGCATGTTGCGTGCCATGTTACGGGCGATTTTGCGGGTCACTGGGCAACACGTAGATTTGAGCGTTCCGCGTCATGTTGAAGAACTTTTTGTCCCCTAGTGTATCTTTGGCTAAAAGTGGAGAGCAGATGTAAAAAAAGATAGAATGACAATTCACTTGATGCTCACTCCACCTAAGTGTACACAGTGAGATGTAGACTGAATAGAGCGGCAGAAAACACAAGGATTTTATTCCAATGGTTGTAAGTCACACTCATATTTTGTGGATAGCTTGCCTAAGTTTGAAAACATATCTGGTCGAATTTGGTGACTCCTAATGTTGTTTCATACAAACTTTTAAGCCTTTTTTTGTTGGAAATATATGGACCAACTTTGTACTTGACTTACAATAAAGCTTGTGCAGACAAATCTCGGGCAGACAAGTTTTTTATCGTGTGGACTCACTATTATGGCACCCGACAAAATAATTCGGGCACGTACATCTTTGTATCAGGGGGTCTACTCTCTAAGCCCGAAGTCCGTAGTTTCGGCCTTAGTGTCGGGCGTTTTCTACTCCGTATCAACTACGGATACGTTAGTCCCGAACCCGACTTCGGGCTTAGAGAGTAGACCCCCTGAGCCTATAAGTAGTGACGAGCAGACTAACTTATGATTTTAATTTAAAATAACAAAACAGCCGAAATTAAGTTTCGAGTAAATTAATTTTTGTCATGGCAACATTAAAATGGCACGTTCAACAATGTAGGTTCGCCATCCCTGCCTTGGGGAATTTACTCCCTATGGCAGGGATGCACAGACTTCGAGTCTGTATTCGTATATTTTAGTAATTTACATGTATTCTAACATATCGAATGCGTCTACCCACAGAAGTTAGACGTCCGCGCTATTAGAAATTTTATGTACCCCGCCATTGTCACTAATCACAGTAATTTTACTGCAACAGTTTTAAACGGGGATCTACCTTTACCTTACTATAGGATGCTCCCAGAAGTGCATGGTCATATTTTATGGTGATGTTGGGTAGCTGATATACATAATGCGGTGTTTCCACCTGCAACCAGCTTTCTAGTTGTATTTATTTATTTATTTATTTATTTATTATATACTTTATTGTACACCGATAATAACATAAAATGAACATTAGGTACTAACTAAAACACATGTACAATGGGCGGCCTTATCGCATTCCGCGATCTCTTCCAGGCAACCTGGAATGGACAGTAATTGTCTGGACAACAAATGGGGCTGTCATCGGATCGGTATAGTATGTTGTGTTTACTTTGTCACTGTCAGTCAGCGTCGGACGTCACGCCATAGACAACAACTGCTCAATTGCATTCTGATTTGTCTAAGGTGTGACCAGACACTCGATGTAGTTATGTCCGGTCCTGACAGCGCAGGACAGTGCAACAGGGTTTTTTATTCTTTTTTTTAATTAATAAGTTGTAGTTGATAAGTTATTTTAATTTAATTTTGTGGTTTTGTTGCATTATATTGCGGGTTACAGATGTTTAATATTATCAATTGCTCGATTGTGCCCCGCAATGTACCTAAACTTGCATGCCAGCTGCTTGCAGGTGGAAACGCGGCCTTAAGGAAAAAACCGGCCAAGTGCGAGTCGGACTCGCGCACGAAGGGTTCCGTACCATTATCTATAAAAAAAACATCAAAAAAATCATGTTTGCTGTATGGGAGCCCCACTTAAATATTTATTTCGTTCTGTTTTTATTTGTTGTTATAGCGGCAACAGAAATACATCATCTGTGAAAATTTCAACTGTCTAGCTATCACGGTTCATGAGATACGGTCTGGTGACAGACAGACGGACAGCGGAGTCTTAGTAATAGGGTCCCGTTTTTACCCTTTGGGTATGGAACCCTAAAAAAATTACTTTCACTTTTTTGCAGTTACATGCAATTAGATTTTATTCCACCAATTCCATCAGACAGGTTGAAAAGTGATTTATTTGGATATTTTTAGTAGTTATTTAATTTTCCATCAGACAGGTTGAAAAGTGATTTATTTGGATATTTTTAGTAGTTATTTAATTTTTTATAAGTCAATATTTTTATTTTTTCTATGCTTTCTTTACTTTATATCAAAATTATCAAATACAGAACCCTGAAATATGACCACGCATTTCTGAAACAAGCTGTATAAGGACATAGAATACTTTTTACCCGGGACTTTATTCCCATCTTTCAGCAGGCATAACCTAGCTGGCAGAAGCTAGTTAATAATAAAAACAAAATGGCCGCCATCTTACCTGTGGGTACCACCACCACGGACACGGGGGATACGCGCTACAGCACGTCCGGTACCCCATGACTCAGCACTGGTCTGGTGACCTAGCAAACAAAGAGGAAACAGTTGAAGTTAGCTGACCTTGACCTTGGAGCTAGGTAATCGAGGAAAATATACGACGTGTAACAGAATAAATGCAATACAGTTCTCGTCAAATAACTGTGCCCCTCTGAAGTTGGCCATTTGCAAAGATCGCGCAGATGCTGTCACGTAGAGGGAGCAAGCGGGACGCAAGCATGCATCGAACGTTAACGTAAGACTGAGACATAAAATCGCGCCGCCATAATCCCCGCCCCCATGTCTCTTGCGCATGCGCAGTTGCAGTTTGTTCGTAATTTTGACTACTACGCAGCCACTCGTAGCCAACTTCAGAGGGGCAAAGTTATTTGACGAGAACTGTACCTGGAAACGGGTCATTGTACTCATCATTATGAACAACTTTTACTATGGGACCAAACCTGAAAACGCGAAAAGATAATCAGATGTGTCGAGTTACGCGTACATCAATGTACTTACCTATGGGGAAGTCGATTTTATGTTCGCGATTTCAGCGTTGGCTCCGTAGTAAAAATTCCCCAACAAAACAACACAAAAACAGTACACCATCATCATCATTAGCTTATAGCAGTCCACTGCTGGACATAGGCCTCTCCTAGTGCACGCCATTCACCTCGATTTCGGGCAACTCTCATCCAGCTGCTATCAGCCACCCTCGAAGATCGTCGCTTCATCTAGCCTGAAGGCGTCCCACCTTACGTTTGCCCATTCGCGGTAACTGTACTGTTTTTGGCTTGAACGATGGATTTTTCTATTCATTTATGGATGGTCACAGTCACCGGATTTTTTTTTTAAATTAAATTATACAGCAGCAAAGCAAAAAATACGTGTCCAATAGTTTTCGATAATCTAACTGAGACTAAATACAGTCATATTTTTTTTTACTCAGGAATCATCCCCATTGTCTTCATTTAGTGTGGACTAGCTGCGCTCACGTGAATATCGAAAATTGTCCCAAGGGAACATACTCCCCGGATAAAAGTAAATTTCATAAAGATCCATTCAGTAGTTTTTGCGTGAAAGAGTAACTAACAAACATCCATACATACAAACTTTTGCATTTAAAATATTAGTCAGGATTCACAATTCCATGTTAGTCCTAGTATTTAAAGAAGTGGTTTGTAGTAAAAACTCTGCACCCGTCCCCACTATAAAGTGGGTCCAGAACGCCATGTCTTTACATTGCTGTTGCACTAATCCGCAGTAACGCTCCACGGCAATGTCATCCGAGAGTGTGGACATTTAGTGCCATTGTAAGTTGTTAGACTAAGTGTAAGATGAAAGGTGTGCAGCTATCTCAGCAATGTGACACTTAAGTTATTTATTTATTGATCTTCCTTTGTGAAAACTACTAATGGGTTTGAAAAAGTAATGAAATTGCTGGTAATACATGTAAATAAAAATATGTAAGTCATGAATTAAAGCATGACTCGAGCATGCTACTAAAAAGAGTTATGAATCTAAATGTGGATGGATGGAGAGGGAAAGGGAGGCCAAAGAGAAGATGGATTGTGTGAAGAATGTTTTGAAGGAAAAGGAGTGACGGCTGACAGGACTAAAAACTAACATGGAATAAGGGCAGGAAGATGATGTTAGTCCTGAACTAAGCTAGTGTATATATGTATGTAATCTTTCTAGGCCCAAAAACTACAAACTATTTCCAGTTAACATACATGAACCTTCCATCAACTAAGTTTAAAAAGTAACTCACCGGCCTCCTTGCTGACGGAGTAAGGCTGCCTGCCATTCTTAGACATGGAAACGTGCACATCGTTGACGAGGTCAGGCCTGATGGGGGCCTTAAACACGAACGGGAGAGGGAGGGAGGCGCCAGCGACTGCCTCGCTCTTCTCCGTGTAGACCGACACAAGAGGTCGGGCGACTGATAGACTCTGAAATAAAAGTGATAGGATTTATTTGATGTTTATGAATATTCACTTACACGTTACTCTTGTACCCCTATTACTATATTATTCTGTGTATTTATTAGAATAATAATAATTTTGAATAAGATTTTTAACTCTCTGTACGTGTTGGTGCTTACTGTAAGTGAAGAGAATAATTAAAATTAAATGAATAAAATAAATAAATACTGGATTAAGATTTAAATGCAGAATATATGATATTTTTTTTAGTAAATTTCTTGAGGCGGGACGAGCTTGATGCCTATCGACAGGATTGGTCAACACTAGCCCAGAGCCGGGAAGAATGGAAGGAAGAAAGGGAGGTATTTGCCCTGCAGTGGGATGGAATAAGCTAAAAATAAAAAAAAATCTCAAAAAAAAATTAAGAATCTCAAAAAATTACAGAGTTGCCAGTGTTTTAAAATCTGTGATAAACAAAGACAGTACTGACACACTAACATTGCCATTGTGAATTTGCACCATTCTGTACTAACAACATTTTGCTATTTTATTATTTATAGTAAAATTAAAGTTTATAAATGTAATTCAATTGTTTAATAATTTTATTTAATAATAATATTGTGATCTCAATTCAATTTAATTTAATTCAGGACATCTATTATTGATTTTTTTGTCCATGTTTGTTCATTTTAAATACTTGTTACCTTAATTAAATCAGACCTACTCTGACAATGATGTGCATGCCTGTAAGTGACTTGTTTACAGAAGACCTTCTCAAAAATTTTGTTTCCAACATTGATTTGTAAATAAGTCGTTGGTGTGCCTATGTTAAATAAATAAATAGTGATAGCTTTTGGATAACTATTCATTCATCTTGATTTTTGATAATTGACCCTATTCAGAGGAATATGCCACTTCTTCTTCTTCGTGTTGGTCTAACGACCCCACACACCCTAGTGTCAGTTTCTAAACCGCCTCAAGGGCCACTGTTATGGTATTTGACCTTGAATCCAATTCTTACTCAAATCAATGCAAAAAGGCCACCACCAGTACATTGTTTTAGTTATGTTACTTTTAAATAAATAATAAATAAAGTTTAAACAATCAATTATACAAAATGAATATTGATTTGTAAGGTAGATAGTTGTGACAATGTACCTATTGTCAATTATCTGTACCCCCCTATACATAATCCGAGATGGATTAGTCAGAAGTAGGTACCTATACCAGAGGTACCATGCCATACAGAGCAAAATATTGCCATCAACCAGGCACAAATTCAGACTCCACGCTGCTTCTAGGGAATTCTAAGTGTAAATATCAAACAACACTAAGCCCAACCCGGGACTCGAACTCAGGACGTCGTGCATAACAGTAGCAATTGCAACCAGATCAACAATGTGTTGTTTTAAAAAGGTTGTGTTCCACAAGTCGACACACAGCAAGTATCAACCAGCCATGTTTCCTACGGGAACTATTTACTATACCCCTTAAAATTGTACCTAGAAGACTATAGAAGTGCAGCTAGGAAGAGTACAGGGGAAATAGAATGTTGAAAAAAATATTGTGAAATAGTCTCAAAACGTAGCGGAAGTTGCCACATTTCCCGCTTATAACTGCAGTAAATGCGGCGCAAGAAGCTATTTGATGGATATAAAGCCACATTTCCAAGTTTTGAGGTTGTTTTTCATAGAAGTCAAGAAATCCGGCTGTCATTTTGGTGAACGAACTACCATAACCTCAAAATTATTACACATTTTCATAACAATAAAATGGTTGTAAAATAAAAGTTTCATGAAGTATTTTACAACAGAAGATTGCAAACTAGAGTTGAGCTTCGTCTTCTAACAATGATCACAATGATTTAAGAATAATAAACAAGAGATGCAAGGATTGCCCGATAGCGTGAGGTGTCCATAGATCCAGAAGACACCATTCTGTATATGATAATGATATAGTTTGCCTATAAAACAATAGCTTAACCCTTACAATAGTTGAATTACACAAAGAACTTACGATACACCATCATAAACTTGTGATTTTGTGAATTGTAAAAGCAAACACGTGTTGCGAGCACGGCAACAAATTACTATCAACTACACACTTTCACTTCGTCAGATTGATTCACTTAACAATATTGAACGATAGAAAATCACATCAGTTCTGTTGAACTTACCATTTCGCTATTTAAGCGAAGTTATTCCTCCAATAAACACTATATGCGGCGGTAAAGACCATCCGCCACGCCACGGAGGAGTAAAAAGACCGGAAATTAGAATGTTTTTTTGACAGCAAGAATGGGCAGTGACCAGCACAAAAAACCCTAGATTTAAAAAGTTTCCTATTTCCTGCGCATTTTACTGCTTTTGTGAATATTATTTTCACAATAATAATTATTTATGTTTCCATAATTTTATAATATAAAAAAATGTAAATGTAAAACATTAATTTGACTTCATTACAGCATATTTAGCATAACAAAACAGCCAAAGCGTAGCGTAAAGTTAATAGTAAGACTAAAATCACTGGAAGACTAAGGCTTCTCATGAATTGATTTGAATCGAAAAACTTAAAAACTATTTTAGACTAGCAGAGTGAAATAAGTATATTTACCATAAAGTTTTTCAAGTCAAATCTTGAGAAGCCTTAGTCTTCCAGCAATTTTAGTCGATTATTTCACTGCTTATCTGAATGCGGTTGGTATCAGCAAGATCGTAACTGTCTGGATCTAGACGTGAATGACAGAAGTAAACACAATATAACCACTTATAAATTAACCACACAAAAACTAAATTCGATCCAAAGACTAAGTCCAAGCGGACTAACTGTTTGATTTGTGGACTAAAGCCAACACGTGTAGACCAGGCATTATAAAGTTTCGCAGATCAAGGTGGATATCTGTGTTTACAGTTTTAAAAAAATCACCGGCGACTCGTCAGCAATGCTCGTCAGCGACTTAAATCACCACATGTAAACTTAGCTTTAGAATAGCCTTTTACTTCCCTATTCTAAGGTCGAATTTGACAAACAACTATGACATTTCAAAATACACGAATTTATTATTATTTACAAATATTTACTACATTTTTTATATAAAAGCCAACAAAAGAAATATTTAAACAGTAAGTACTTTATCTGTTGCTTTATTCAAACCAATTAAAATGCAAATAAAATATTGATTGCAATCATGGGCTTGCAGCGTTTGTTCTAAACATTTTTGGACGCATACCTGTAAAACATCTGGAAAGGTAACTTTGGTGCTTTTATGATTCTGTTGTAGGAGGGAGATGCTGCTAAACAAGATGCTTTACACAATGGAATCATGACGGCATTGGCACGTCATTGTAAGCAGCTAAACTCCTGAATGGTTTATTGCATTCAGTTCGCCCATAAACCCATTAATTTTGTAAAAAGTTTTGAATCAGAAAATAATGTGTGCTCCTGTGACCCAATCTATGTCTCTTTAGAAGTAGCACGGGTCGACAGAAAGGGGTAGCCATACCTTTATGCTTCATAAGCATCTTCTGCAACTGCTCTTTATATCAATTCACAATAAACACACACACACTTGCTGTTAAAATCCTGATAAATAAATGCAAATATTTACAAGAGTTTCATTTCAACAGCTTAAATGGATGAAAAGCCAAAATGTAGTCAAGATTTAGAGCCAATAACGCAACAACCAACAAAGAAAAATGAAATTTCTGAGGATCAAAAAGACCAGGTGTTGGTTCTTTCAAAAGAGCAGTCGCCTGCAACAAGAGACCAAACAGCATATTCTGAAGACCATTCCGATGCAGCGAAAACTCTAACTGTTCTATCAAAAGATCAACCCAATTTAACGGCAGAACAATCCATTCATTCGACAGATGAACCCAGTAATTCATCAGAACAACTCGTATTCTCGAAAGAAGAACCAGCCCATTCGAACCAGCAATCGCCTCACTTGAAATCTCAAACTGTTACTGTGATAAACCAACACATTTTATCGATAGAGCAACCCATTTATTTAAGCGACCAACCGGTTTGTGCAGAAGACCAGTTAGCTGTACGAGAGATGCGAAATGTTTTAACAAAAGATCAATCCACTGTTTCGACAGTTCAACCCATTCATGTGCCAGAGCAACCCAAATTTTCTAACGAACAACCCCTTAGTTCAAAAGAGCAGTCAGCTGTACCGGAAACGCAAACTGTTATAACAAAAGAACAAACGATTGACTCAACAGACCAACCGATATTTTCGAAAGAACAACCAGGTTATTCGAAAGGCCAACCCGTTGATTCGACAGATCAACCGGTTTACTCGTCGGTCCAATTCGTCCATTCGACAAACCAACCCAGATTTATGTTAGACCAAGCTACATATTCGAAACACCAGACAGCGGCATATTCGAAAAACGAATCAGCTTTTTCAAGAAAACATGAATCTTTATCACCAGAAGAACAAACAGGTTTATCAATAATTCATATTGATCCAACTGTTCATGATTCGTCCTCTTCAAGAGAACTTTTGTTCGCACCGAAAATTATTGAAGCTGCATCGACAAAATATGTATCGGTTTTCCCGAAAAACGAAGTCGCTAAACTGTTAGGAAACTCGATAAATGTCGAGTATGGAATCAACTTGTGTGCTGCCAGAGCGGCTTCAGCAAATTGTATGAATAACGGTTATTTTTTAAGTGCCAACGACCCTTTGAAAATCAATATTGCTACTCAAAGTCCTAGCATACCAGAACCTATATCGATATTACCGGCCCCAACTTCTGTTGCCGTTGGAACCCAACCAGCAAGCTTATTCCTACAAGCTTTATCAAAACTCAACGAGAGTTCTTTAACTCTTGCAGTTATCAGTCATTTCAGACTCCAATCGCCCTCTAATTTGAGTCGTAGCTATACTTTTTTATCGGGCGACATAACCCCACCTGATTCGTTGACTAGTGCCCCACCCACATATTCGTTCGTGTTACGTCAAATCGCAGGGAGACGAAGACCTAGGTTTATGGGTTCATTTTTTCCGTCACCTTCTTTCGTTCAACACACTCCTCCACCAACTTATACCGGCGCTTTTGATGTTTACGTTGAGCCAGCTCTGCCCCCGCCTCCAACAAGAACCTACTCCTTAGGATACAATTCCATGCCTGTCATGTGCCCCGAATGTGGGTACACGGGCATGACAGTAATAAGAGCTCATGTAACCGTTTGCACACATTGTTGTGCATTTATATTATGCATACTCTGCTGTTGGATATGTGTCCCCTTGCCGTATTTATTAACGTCATGTAAAGACGTTTATCATTATTGTAGAAATTGTAGGAGTTTTTTAGGCATGTATTGTCCAAGCAATCCCGATGCTACCTCCATGTATCCCACAGATTTAAATCGTTAAAATCTTGGTTTATCCGAATGCTTTGCATTGGTTTTAGTATTTTTAATTTTATAATAATTTTTAACCATTTTTTTCTAGTAAGTGTAACTTTAATAAAGTTTTTAGTTTTATTAGTGGTTTTCTTACAAGATTTATGTTTGATTCACAATCGATTTCAAAACGAAATCAAATAATGAGCCATAGACAATAAATATTTTTGAATGGGAATTGTTTTTATTTTCCAGATTTTTTTTTTAATTATTTTAAAATAACTAGATTTTTTATGCAGATAAGATTTTATTACTTTTTACTAATTATAAATTATAGTTTTCAGATATTGCAGCACATTGAAAAGATCCCAAATGTAATTTTTTAAGGATGCGTTCATATTTATAATTTGTGGAGCACTAAAACGATTGATCAACTGACTTAAAAACATGTCTAACTATGCATGTAAAAACGAAGAAATATGTTGTTATAAACATGCATGTGTTAAGAAAGCTTAAACCTTAAGCATTTGTTAAAAAAATCCATTTATTTATTGTTAATTGTGAACGTTTTCACTGTCAGTGATGTTTCAGCGCCCTCTATCGTCAAAATTTTCTGTGTAAAATTAGAAGTCACAGCCTTCCGTAAGTTCCGTGTGTGTTGCGGAAAAATCCCTTTTTGGGCGTCCGACCACATGTGTGAATAGTGAACAAAATATGGTTCTGTTATGATTTTATGTTAATAGAAGCGTATTTCATAGTGATCGGTACACGACTTTGGTAGATAAAGTGCGTACGGATCGTTCAGTGTGCCAGAAAAGTTGGAACAAGACGACGGAAGTGCATTTTTTTCGATGTAAATACGGTCCAACCAGGGTCAGTCCGGTGTGGTACGAGAGGTTCGCGCATATTTCCCAGCGACCGGCCGTGTGTGCGCGCCACTGGGACGTGTGAGTTACTCGTGAATAATTCGACCTTCGTACTGTTCGATCGGGCCGTTTTCATCGGGAAAGTTCGTTCGCGATTAGTGGGTTAACCCCATCATGCCGTCGTGTTGAGGGGCATGGAGGCGCGCTCGTGATCGTCTGTCGGCGCGGAGCGCGCGCCCGGGCTTACATAACGAGGGCAGCGGCGGCATGGCCGCCCGCGTGTCCGCCGAGGGCGCAGGGCCCTCTTACGCGTCAGTGTTGAACTTTAGAGGGGGTGACAGCAACAAGGAGAACATTGAGGCCGCGCCGGGCGAAGTGTCTGACGCGCCTCCGACGAAGCAGGATGGAGGAGACGAGGAGGAGGAGGGGTTCGTGCCTGTCATATCGCACGGACGCCGTCCTGGGAAGGGGCGAAGGCACCCTGAGCGTAGGGCTCCGCCTCGCCCCCACAAGGCCCCCACACCGCACACAGAGCCCCAGCCAACGCCAGAGCAGCAGCAGCAATCATCTGAGAGCCAGCCGAAAAAGTTTGTTGAAGCCCCAATTCCCAAAGTGAACCCTTGGCAGGTGAGTGGTATTATGTCAACAAAACAATTTCATAACATTAATGATGCAATTTGGTTCTACTATACATAAGAAAGAAATTGTTTATGTGTATTGTACACACTTTTTCCAACTGTGGCTATGTGCATTGGTTTTAGCTTCAGATTACTTTCTTTTTCAGGTTAGACTCCGACAATTGCTTGTTATGCCCATTGATGTTATTAGTTTTCAATACTCCTTTTAGCATTTGCGAGAAAGATGTTATTCATACTGTTTGTTACTAACGGTTTAACACATTCTCCGTTCCATTTTAATTCAATAATGGCTTCCCATTTAACAACACATGATCCAAATTTTATTGATTATATTAGGCTTAAAAGCAACAATCTGTTCAATATCCTGGGTTTTAGTTATTGGTTTATTTTCTTATTCTATATTGAATTTACATGCTCTTTAATTAGTAACAGATTTCATAATTTACTACTCAAGCCTTCACCCTGAAAATCTTACCTCAATCCTTAAGTTTTTGATATCAGAAGTATCAATTTTATTAACATTAGAGACATTTACCTAAGAAGCTGAAATGTTCCTTATGGCAATAAACATAAAGGATATTTATCCTAAATGCCGATATGTCTCTTATTTTAATTGATATTTCTGGTATCAATATAGGCAGTCTACTTTGGGTTCACTGGCAAATAATACTTTGTATGCAAGTAAAAAATTAATATTTGAAGTCATATTCTCTCTCTGTGTACGGGCTTACTGTATTTGTAGTAAACCAATTGCTTGACATGAATGGTAATTGCAACTGATGGAAGGTATGTTAAGGAAAGTCAGTTCAAATTCATGAAGAAGCATGACTGCTCTAGCATTAAACCACTCTTGCAAGGCTACTAATGACCTGAAGGCATGTTATGAACCTAAGACATAGAAGCATACCCCAGGACGTAGTAACCGATGGTTAACTCTGTTTTAGAGTAAGATATGCTGTGCCAACTCCTAATAAAATGTTGAGACAAGATAATTCTTAATAAAGTTATATAGAAGTCTTCAGATGTTATGGTGCAATCAATTTCACCCTCTTACAGCCCTATTTCACTATAATTACTAGAATGTTGACACTGGCCTAGTATTGATTTTTTTGGTAAACAAAGCTTCATCTTTTTGATAAATCAACCTTGACAATTCAAAAGTGCCTGTAAATGGTCTAATTGAAATAAATGCTTTGAGTTTTGACTATGCTAATAAAATCCAATTAATCTGTCAGTCTGTATTTTTTTTTTCATAAATAAAAAAATATGTTCTACCAGTGTGCTAAAATTTCATCGAAATCTGCTCAGCCGTTTTTGGGTGAAAGCGTAACATATAAACTCACTTTCGCATTTATAATATAACTAGCTTTTGCCCGCGTGGGTGTCGGTTATAGTGTAAAAAAATAGCCTATGTCCTTCTCCATATCCCAGGCTATAAACCTGCCAAATTACGTGACGATCCGTTCAGCCGGTTTAGTGTGAAAGCGGCTTCCAATCAAACGGGATTCAGCTGAATACCAGTGTTTTACGTCAATTCGTATAAAACAGTAGTAAAAGCATTTTTTTTTTATTACATATTTTAAAAGGTGTGAAATCTATATTTTTATCACTCAATTTGTTATTTCAAGTATTTCTAACTTTATTTAAATAATGCTAAAAGAACTTGTATTCATAAAGAAGTGCTTTTAGCATAGATAATACTGACTTGCCTCTAATTAGAATAGTATTCTAGTCTCTACTAAAAACTACAAACTAGTCATCATCTGCCTAGCCTTTAGACTTTATTGGGATTGGTTCCCAGTTTCAGCTGAATACCAGTATTTGATGTGAACCGGCTGCTTACCAGACCTCCACAAGCCATTAACTAGATAACACGGCACTTCTTTGCAAGACTGGAGTCAGATTTTCTGGCTTCTGACTATCAGTAACGAATGCAATAATATACAATCCTGGATAATTAACTTATAATGCTTGTATGCAAGTTGTCTTCAATTGCGGGCTAACTTGTTTTCGAAAGGAACATCAGCTATTTTTCCCATTCGGTAACTAAACAAACGTATGCACCTAGTTCAACATTTTGTACGGAAGGCAAGCAATCAGGTCTCCGAATCTGGATTCCTGATCAGGAAGCTGTATGTATGGCCTAACACCATTTAAAAATCTTCCTTCTAGAGTAAGAATTATAATAATAGGCATATATATGTATATCTTTCCAAGGTTGAATGTTTGCCCCAATTTTTGATATCCAATTTAGATAATAAATATCTTTTGGCAAAATAATATTTTACTGTGACTTTTCACAAATAAAAATAATGTAACTACCTATATTTTATTATTGTCTGTCTGTCTGACTGAATAACAATTTCTTTAAAAGTATTTTTTTATTTCCTTCTATTTCTGAAGCGATTTCTTCAAATTCAAATGGTTTATTTGTCAACGTAAGGTATGGTTAAAGATGTAATACAAAAACAAAAATATAAATGTCTCAACAATGTCCCGCCACAAGGCATACAAATATGAACAAAATTATATTGAATAGAATTTGTACTTATTATAAATTGCATATGATAATTAAAATTAAAATAAAGTCTTAACTACTACTAATTTAATTAACAACTGATTGAATGTCACTTAGTGACACTCTTCACTTAGTTCACTCGCCTTCACTTCTTCACTTACGGCCGCTTTCTATAATATATCCCAATCTTGATCCCGATCCTTGTCTGTAACCAATCAACGGCTGAGTTTGTGTCCTTCACCACACAATCCTCACCTTTGATTGGTTACAGACAAGGATCGGGATCAAGATTGGGATTGAGATACATTATAGAAAGCGGCCGTTAGTGAATAGCATCTATTGTTATTTTACTTCAAGCGTGCAGTGTGGTGTGCTCACCTGCTACATTCAATCTCTTCATCGTCTCTCTTTGTTCTCTCAAAATCTATCAATCTATTGGGTATGGTTACGCTAAGTCCTGATATTGGACCATTATGCGTGAGCCATAGCGGCCGTCATTCCAACCAGCCAACCTCCCTCCTCCGGAAGCTAATCAGTCCTCTTAGTGTGTTAAGGATATCTGTAAGTGAATTCAGTGTCCCTATTGTTTGCGTCCGTATTTCGGCGACGCCTGTGCGCTCAAGGAGCACGTGCAATACCGTTTCCTCTTTCTCCATGCATGCTCTGCACAGAGGACTGTCCGTTCTACCTATCGTGTGGAAATGTTTGTTCAGTGAGCAGTGTCCGGTGATGGTCCCCGCCACCATTTTTAAGCTGCCCCTATTCATTGGTTAAAATTTTAACCATCTACAGTTCTCATCAAATAACTTTGCCCCTCTGAAGTTAGCCATTTGCAAAGATCGCGCAGGTGCAGTCACGTAGACGAGAGCAAGCGGGACGCAAGCATGCATCGAACGTAAACAAGCGACTGAGACATAAAATTAATCCCTGCCCCCATGTCTGTTGCGCATGCGCAGTTGCAGTTTGTTCGTAATTTTGACTACTATGCAGCCACTCGTACCAACTTCAGAGGGGCACAGTTATTTGACGAGAACTGTACGTCTGTTTATTACGGTACGGAACCCTGAAAATAGCTCATGAAAAGTAGTGAAATATAATTTTCAAGTAATGTTTGCAATGGTTTTGCCTTTGTTATGTATTTTGTTCAGCATATTGACATTCCTGGCTGGGTTTTGATGAGGTCTTGTTGCGTTTTTAAACATTAAACTGATTGTAGCTCTTTTTTTTCTGTTTCTTTCTGGTCTAGCCGTTGTCGACTTTTCAGCTAGTGTCATGTGGTGACGGCAGCGCGGTGAGGTGATCCGCCAAAGTTGTCACTTTGTGGTAGATCTATAATGTTAGTAGCTGTAGCTAGAGTATATAGCGAGCCTGTACTGTCACAATTCAGAGTAATGTCTCCATTCTTTCCATCGTTCCTGGCGAATGTTCCCAGTCGCCCCTCACATGGATTGCCCCCAGGTGGCAATCGGGAATAAAATTCCCAGTTGCCACCGGGTGACGACTGGCAAACTATTGCCCCCACTTCAATTCGCTGTCGCCGCGTCCCTTTCATACAAAATGAAGCGGCGCGATGCAAAACATATAGGAAGGCCAGGGCGCGGACACGACGCTGACTAGTCTGCGCACTATTGTAAAACATACAGAAAGGACGGGGCACGGGCGCGAGCGGACTAGAACGAGGGTTCGGGGGGTGGGCGCGGGTGCAGGGACTCGAGCGTCGCTGTCACACACAATTACATCACCACAATTACGTCCACGTCACATCCATGCCTCGTCTGTGTCTCGTCTTTTCTATGTTTTAATCATAACCCTCCTTTTTGCTTCGCCTTAGTCCGGTAAAAAGTCGCGACGGCGCCCCGTCTGTGCCCTGTCCGCGCCCCGTCCTCGTCTTACGTCTTTTCTGTGTGTCCAGCTACTTACAGCCGCGATGAGGGAGTTAGCGGTCAGACTGGTACAATGTGGTTTTATTAGTAGATAAGTGATATTATTAGGGACATACAAACAAAATTTTCTTGATTGGTACTGGGAATTTTATTCCCGATTGTCATCTGGGGGCAATCCATGTGGGAATATTTGAAGGGCTCTATTTTGCCATTCAGTCCATTGTGCGTCGGAGTCCTGACCAACATAACCAGCCTAGAACCACAGCAGCTTCCTGGGGCTTCACAGGGCTCACGGAGCTACCTCACTTTTGCGAAGACCTGTGTTCGTTGGGGGAAGCTACGGCTTCGCTATATTCATCTCATCATATTCCAAATAGACTCCATTTTTCGCACTAGACTCGTTGTGCGTGGCGCTCCTGGCTCTTATGTCTGGGCTAACTCTTGCCCAGAAGCATAGATGCTTCCTTTCTCTTCAGGTTTGGTTACTTTAGCGACCTTACTGTTCCGAGGATTTTTTTTTATTGAGGAATGGGCTTGCTCTTGACCTCGATCACGCCTGATGGAAAGCGAGTGATTTGTGTAAAATCAAATCAAAATGACCGATGGATGCGAGACGCACAGGACCGGTTGTTGTGGCGACACTTGGGGGAGGCCTATGTCCAGCAGTGGACGTCTTTCGGCTGATATGATGATGATGATGACGATGAAATCAAAATCCTTTATTTCAAATAGACCATTTACAGGCACTTCAGAATTGTCAAGGTCTGTCAGTCAAATAGATGAAGTTACTTCTGCCGCGGCTGTTCTGCAGCAAAACAAACTCACCGACCCTGTCTCCAGCGCGGCAGTTGCACGTTCCAAAGAGTAGATCCCATGGAGGAGAACGTGCAAGAAACTTCATGGACACTCATTGGGAAGCCATGGGCATTCCAGTCCAGGTTGAAGTAGGTGGCTTACTCCTCGGCACTCAATCAGCCTCTGCAAAGTGTGGTGTCTGTCCCACCATCTCCTCCTTGATCCATATTTTTGTTTACGCGTGTAAAACGTAATGTAGACTGTGTGTCAAGCCTACATAAAAATGTATGTGTTTTTACGTTGGATTTGTTTTCCCAAAAAAATTTAATCTAAAATTATCCTTATGATTTTTGTAAACACTTGATTTTAAAGAACTCGATTTACAAATAGTGGTTTTTTTATTATTTTGTTATGCCAGGTTGAAAGTACCTATAGTGACTACAGTCATCAGTCAATAAACCATAAAATAAATTTATTAATTTGCAGTAAAATTATTAATACAATTGAATTAATCAATACATGGATGATAATAATAATAACGACCATATTTTTATTTCATGTTCTATTCATCAGTTTAATATTCCTTCCTTATTTAAGTTGTTAAATGTCATGAATTAAAATTAAATTATTGCACAAGTTTTTCCCATGGCCATTTTCTGCATAAACTTACATTATTTCGGGACAGTAGCTTACATTACACAGCGAAACGGTACCTTTCCAAGGGCGTCGCCAGCCGATGGGCAAGGGGGAGGCAAAATTGCAAAAGACGCATTTTTTTCTACAGAAAACTGATTTTACAAAGAACCTGATCACAAGTGGACGCATAGGTTTGTTTCAGATTGCATCGCGCGGGACGGGAATTTTCATTTAAAAAAATAAGGCAAACTAGGTATTTGATTAAAAAAATACGCTCTAGGTAGAGGCAGCGCCCAGCCCCCTGCCCCCCCTTGGCAGCGCCCTTGTAGCTTTCTATCAGTGAAGGAATTTTCGTAATCGGCTCAGTGTTTCCAGAGATTAACTCTTTACAAACTTATAAACACATACGATTATCCACCTTCATAATAATGCTTGGCAGGGCGCGGTAATGATAGGTGGAGTAAGGCGGTGACCGAGTGGCGTCCGCGAACTGGAAAAAGAAGTGTCGGTCGTCAGCGAGATGGGCGGACGACATTGTTGCCATCGCAGTTAGAACCTGGATGAGACTGGCACAGGAACGCGGGGATTGGCGCACGAAAAGAGAGGCCTATGCTCAGCAGTGGGCGAAGTCGGGCTGTGAATGATTAAGATGAATATTGCTTGAACACTTGGTTTTAGGTATTTCCATGGAATGGTCATTAAGCTACAAATAGAACCATTATTAATACCTAAATATTTTTTCACGCTACCGCATTTTCTTATAAATGCAATCGAAAAACTTGCACGTTGGATGTGCTTGCGAATACTCAACCGTTAAATTGTAAATAAAACAAAAATGCAACCAAAATGTCCATCTTAAAAAAAAACTTGACACATAGATAAAACGCGTAATTTGATTAAATTTAGGCATTTGCGTCAAAACTTATTGATACATGCTAATAAAAAAAATCATGTTCCTAGTCCTGAATACAAGAAAATTACTAAACGAAATCGCATAAAAAATTACACAGGTTCATATCGCAGCTTGAATGCTCAATATTTTTTTAAACTAAATAAATATGGTGTATGACTTGATATTTAATGGAATTTGGAAAGTCTGGCACTGCTGACTGAAAGTAAGTTCCGTGGTCTGCACTTGTTATGCTCTAAAAAAACGAGATCCTAAGTACCCATAGCCAAAAAATATAGAGCATTATGTTGTCCCGTTGCTCCAGAAAACCAATTTCCGTATACAAAACAACTGGTAGGTACAGTCATAAAATAAACCAGCTGATCAAAATTCATTCATTGCCAAATTATAATGGAAATGTAAACTCAATATCGACGTAACATAGTCACGACTATAAAAGCTACTGTAATATATTATGCCCATATTAGCGTCACACGGCGTGACATAACATGTGATCATTTTGAGGTTATGATATCTATCGCAGTATCGCGTTATCAGGAAAGTTTCGTTCGTGTTCCGTAATCATGATGTAGTAAGTACATAGACAACGGTAGCAATTTTTTAAAATTTTAATTTTAGAGATCGCGCGGGAATTTTGACGTTTCATTTGACAAGATGGCGCGGATTTTGAAGTTTATGTTTTTAAGTTGGAGGAATTGGTATTTATTACCTACTTAGTTTTCCTTAAATGTCTGTAAAAAGTGGTATTTTATATACTTGGTGTAAAATAATTCAGCGCGGCAAAGAGGCCCTTAGATAAAATAATGTTTTTGCAAATACTCACCCGTGGTTCGATGTTGAGGAGGATAATCAATATTAAAGAAGAAATACTCCAATAACTTTGAGGTATCAGAAAGGATTTTTTTTCCCATGATATTCTAATAAACAATATTTTAAATTCTAACCAATAGAAGTTTGAATTTATTTTAATTCAAACAAAATGTATTTGGGATGCTTAAGTAACTACTGTTAGACATCCCTCGTCTTTAGAAGTCCCATTACACTGTTTTTTCTCAGCATTTATCGAAATATTCGTAATTTTATGGTCCTTTCTTGAACCACGTGTCTCAGCTCGTTAGTACACGTAACTTCTCATAGATGGCGTTACTTGTACCGTCAAATGGATTAATTTTATCAAGTTTAGCATTCATTTGCATATCTTTATCCTATTAGCACAATCTACATACATTCATAAAGTTCACATAGCATACCGTAACACGTAATAATTTATATCTAATTGAAGTTATAGACTGCTTTAGATAATTCCGGCAAGGACTGGCCGCTTGTCGTCTCAGAAAGGGTGACTAAGGAATAAAAAAAAACAATGTACATAGACACCGATACTAGAAGTACGAAGTAGAAAAACCGGCCAAGTGTAAGTTGTTGCTCGAATTTATTAAAAAAAAATATATTTTCCTTTGCCCAACAGTGGGACAAAATAGATTGATAGATACCTAGATATATAAGACCCTCACATTTGATATTTTTCATTCAGACGTACGATACCCTGAAAAGGACCAACCCAACCCGCATTGGCCCCGGTATATACGCCTCTCCTGGGACACAGGCCTCCTCTATTAGAGAGACTGGGCCTTAGTTTCGTCAAAATCCGTTTAGCAGTTTTTGCGTGAAAGAGTGATAAACATCCATCGTCAAGAATTTTCACAATTTTAGTAAAGGCTTAAGTAGAACAGGGGCTCGATTCTGCTATTGCAATCGTGTCTCAATGACCGGTCAGTGATCGAATATTTGACAACTTTGACAGTTTTTGTATGGGAAATGTGTCAAAAGTTTGACGTTAAACGTCAAAAATCGATCATTGACCGGTCATTGAGACACGATTGCAATAGCAGAATCGACCCCCTGTAGGTGGGAACTGCTTTGTGCCTGCCAGGGTTCCGGAATAAGGTACTCTACTGAAAAAATCGAATTAGGCCGTCAGATAGACTTCCGAAGAGTATTGGAAACGTATTTTTTCTTGTGTCACGTAAACAAAAACATATCTACATTAGTACAATATTTTTACTAGCGACTTGAACTTTGATGCGCTTTATCTTTATACTTTTTTAGCGATTTGAAATGGCAAAAATACGTGTCTAATATTATTTGAAAAACTAACGGATGGAATAAATAGAATTATATTTTTTCTACATAATAGAATAACCTTTTGTTCGAAAGTGTTACTGCGGCCCTGGTTACGCAAAGGGCATTTAAAGGTACACAGGTGGGTTTTAGTCAGTAAGAGTCTGATACTTCCTCCCGCTCCCGAGAAATCATTTGATGATTTCCCAACAAAAATAAAAAAAAACTAGATTAAGTATAGGTATGTAGTATGGATGGGTGAATGAACAACTTAGTTATTCGATTCAATGTTGCAATCTTCAAATTCAATTTATCAAGTTTCGTACTAGATAGTGTATCTCATACCACACGTGATTGTACAAATATTCATAAGAAACGGTCCATATACAACAAAATATGACAAGGTTTTCAGAGCAAGTAAGAATCAGTACAAGTTGAAGCTCCAGGCAGACAGGAGCATTTTTTGTAGACATTCTAAAGATAGTCGTCGAATTGTCGCTTCGTGTCTGAATGCGGGTCATTGCAGGTGCAATTCAACTACTAGGGTTACTAAACTCCTGGATAGACCATATCATGATCGGCCTAGCCTTTTCCGAACTATACCTATATATATATATGTGTATTTTTTATGGATGGGCAATCATCAAATGACTTCTTCCGCTCTGGGTGGAGCGGAAAGGCGTGTCAGACTCTTACTGACTAAAACCCATCCGTGTTTCTCTTCATGCCCTTTGCGTTCCAAGGCCGCTCTTTCGAACAAATTCCCCAATCCTGGCAGGCTCTGGCCCGAACGGGCCCCGTCTTTAAGCTGACATATCTTTGAAGCGTAACATACAAACTCACTTTCGTATTATAATATAACTAGATTTATGTCGTTCTCCATATCCCAGGCTATATATCTGCCACATGTCATGACGATCCGTTCAGCCATTGTAGCGTGATAGCGTAACAATACATATAGACAGAGTTACTTTCGCATTTATAAGTAGGGATGTGGACAGACAGACAGACACGTCGCATTTTGTCACCAAAATTTTACAGCCGATAAAAAAAAAGATAACGAATTAAAATAATTAATTGTGAGTAGCTTCCTGTGTTGAAAGTGAAATACAGTTTCGATAAGAAACTAATTTATGACGGTATTGGAAAATCCTACATAAGTTATCGAAAGTCCTTGATGAAAGATTATCATGGCGCACGTATATATTTACCGAAATAAGTTTATTTAATAAATTATCCGTGAAGATACTGCACGTTAGACAGGCAATCCTGTTGTGGATTTTGTTCGAAAGAGTCACCCCGGTTCTGGAACGCAAAGGGCACAAGGAGGAGCACGGATAAGAGTCTGACACTCCACCCAGAGTGGAAGGAGTCATTTGATGATTCCCAGTCCAGGATTTCCTGTCTTTTTTTTATGGATGGGGATCCATAAAAAAAAGACAGGAAATCCTGACTGGCCAACGATCTATGTCAGTGGTATAGAGATATGCATACCTCCATTGAAAAGGGAGGATCCTTCGACCTGACGGTTGATGTGACCGGTGGGCAACTGCCCGATAGTTGATATTCGGACTGTTGTATGTGTTCAAATCGCAATGAAATCACTCGCGATGCAGGATTTCGTTCAGTTAATTCGTAGCTGGCGGGATAGATGGCGTTGCAGTTCTTTTTGTTGTGATGTAGATTTTGCTATTTTGGATTTCTGTGGCCGCACAGCAGCTTTAAATGCAGTAGTAGCGGCCGAAACATGGTCGCTCAGAATGGGCCTTAATCAGAAGGTTTAAAGTCGCCCTAAGTACAATGGAGAAGGCAATGCTCGGAGTTTCCTTGCATGATCAAATCAGGAATTATGATATCCGCAAGAGAACCAAGGTTACCGACATAGCCCGAAGTATCGCCAAGCTGAAGTGGCAGTGGTCAGGGTACATTGCTCGCTGAACAGATTGTCGATGGGGCCTAAAAGTTCTGGAGTGGCGACCGCGTACCGGAAGACGCAGCGTTGGAAGGCTACAAGGTTGGTCCGATGACGTGGTGAGGGTCGCGGGTAGCCGAAGGCCTATGTCCAGCAATGGACGTCTTTCGGCTGCTATAGTAACGATGATGATGTAGCGCCAATATTTCTAGTGACAGTAAAAAAACACGGTTCTTGTATGGGAGCTTCCTTTAATTTAATTTATTTGTTATTATATTGCCAATAGAAATACACGCTGAAAATTTCAATGGTCTAACTATTACGGTTCTTGAGATAAAGCCGTTGATGGACGGACGGACAGCGGAGGCTTAGTAATATGGTTCCCACGGTTACCCTTCGTGTACGGAACCCTAAAAAGAAGTGAATAGTTACAAAACAATTTATTATTTAAGCACCGTAAACGCTCGAACCAGTTCTGATAATAAAACACTCGATATATTTTGATTGTCTCATGCAACTATGCTCCTATTCTGTCAAATTCTTTACTCGATATGTCGGAGTTCTACTTTCACTGTATTTTCCTCGTCTAGTTAGGCGTTTTACAAAATACAACTGTTTCACTGCTGAGCAATTGTTTATTTTCATACGAAAAAGGAGCGAGCGTTAATCTAATTACCGTGTTTGCTCAAGGCTTCCAAGATGCCCACGTCTTCGTCTGCTTCTTCGTTATTTGACACCGACTTCCGAAATTAAAGTTATTTTGAACGTAGTGTTTTTTGGTAGTCGCTTTCTTTTTTTTTGTGAAAAAGTTTTTTATTTTTCACTTTTTAGTGGTACCCCACACCTAACAACACCACTGTAAAGTCACAGGAAAGCAAAAATACGCAATTTCGTATACATGGATGATTTTTCCACATATTTTTTCCAGCTATTTGGATTTAAAAACCAAACTTCTGAACCGATTTCGATAAAATTTCAATGGGACCATTTGGAAAGTATACCCTTTCCAACAAAACAAGAATTTTTCAAATCGGTTGGCAAGCGACGGAGTTATGCGCGAACAAACATACAAATAAAAAAATCCGAATTGAGAACCTTTTTAGAAGAGAATTTTTTAGAAGTCTGTTAAAAATCGGTTCATTCATTTCTATAAATACGAACTTGAAAGTTTGTATGTTTGTATGAAATGGCGTACGGCGTAAACGCTCCTAATACATTTAGCCAACAGAGCTTGGTGAAATTGAACCAAAGCGTTCTTAATTAAAATGCCTTCATTGTCGTCATAATCCAGAATGATGTAATCTCTAGGTCGGTACCCCAATACCTAAATTCGAAGTGACGTCAGAGTTTTACGCCCAACAAAACATTCTGTAGGAAACTGTCATTTCCTGTGAAGTTTCTGACGTTAAATATGGTAATTTCGTATTTACCTGATGGTAAACACTTGTTGGTGTAATAAGTAGATTATAAATTAATAAATTAGTATCTGGGAGGAAAGCAAATGAGGTCAAACGCGAGCGAAATTGGTTTTGTATATTATATTATTTTATTTTGCTTATTGCCTGAAATAATTGCTAAAGTCTCGCCTTGGAGTTTGCCAAATAGCAGGAACGCAGCTTCTGTGCGTGAAGACAGACCAGAGATTGAAAAAAAAACAACGGGTTGCAATCCGCGAGTGCCGGCAGAAGTGAAAACTTGAACATTGACGTTGTGCACTTTTGAATATTTTGGAATGGTTAGGGAATAATTTCGCACGAATTCCTTTATTTATCAGAAAAATAGTACTATCATTTATGTGGTTAAATACAATATTAATTTATTGCGTTATCGTACAAAAACATGACAATTTCTAGTCTTACGAATTTTCGATCAGGGGCTCGAGTCTGCTATTGCAATCGTGTCTCAATGACCGGTCATTGATCGAATATTTGACAACTTTGACAGTTTTTGTATGGGAAATGTGTCATAAGTTTGACGTTATACGTCAAAAATCGATCATTAACCGGTCATTGAGACACGATTGCAATAGCAGACTCGACCCCCTGGTCACGTGTCCTGACGCGAGTTTAAAATTTTTAACCCATTCCAAAAAGTGCACAACGCTGTTTAAGAAGTTTTCACTTCAATAAATTTAAACACCATACTGCGTTCCAAAACGGGAATAAAACAGCCCGGCTCAAATGGGATAGAGCGGGTCACGTTAACCGCATTCACGGTGAACGTAGGGCAACTCTCGCAAGTCTCCACACAATGAAGAAGGCCCGAAGCCCGAAGCCGGGCCGAGATCGGCCCAGAAAGAGGTGGCGAGACGACTTAGAAACATACCGCGAGGGCTGGTACGGAACTAGGTGGCGCTGGAAGGTCTAGGGGGAGGCCTTTGCCCAGCAGTGATCTCAGGATCCTATGCAGATCAAGAGCTAAGCACCTATTTGTCTACAGACTTGACGGTTTTGCATCAAAAATTCGTTGATAACGAGAACAAGTTCAGGAAAGGTCAGAATCGCTGACCTAAAATGTCTTTGAGACTAATATTTGCAAGGATAAAGAACCCAGAATGTCACTGCGGCATTCATCTATAGTTATAGACTAATATTATAAAGATGTAAAGTTTGTGAGGTTGTAGGAGGTAATCTCTGGATCTACTGAACCGATTTAGAAAATTATTTTTGTATATGATAGCCACATTCATGAGGAAAGCTATGGGCTATACGGGAACGGGAATTAACGGGATATACCTACGCGTACGAAGTCGCGGGTAAAAGCTAGTGGTCAATATTTTAGTTTGCTATAGAGTAGCTTACGAGTATTAGAAGTAAACTTAATCTTCGACTCGATTGAATAGATTACGTCTAGGCAAGCGTGCACAATGTTTAATTGCTTCGTCGTTTACCAAAAGATGAAATTATGTTCAGACCAGCCGATTAGACCTAGCGTGGGCCTCTGCGTTTGACCACAGTGTCACCTGATTGAAAGCGGTACTATGGTCGACGCTGGAGCACGCTTGCCTTGCAGTTACCTATTAACTTTTGACTTTAAGACCCCCATATTGTAGCTATCAGGAAACAGACTCGGGCAGGAATTTCAATTCCTTAAACTGTACACACATTAGCACATAGTTTTTCTTTCAACCATTTTTAGGGTTCCGTACCCATAGGGTAAAAACGGGACCCTATTACTAAGACTCCGCTGTCCGTCTGCCTGTCACCAAGCTGTACCTCATGAACAGTGATAGCTAGGCAGTTGAAATTTTCACAGATTATGTAATTATGTTGCCGTTATAACAACGAAAACTAAAAACAATAAATATTTAAGTGGGGCGCCCATACAACGTGATTCTTTTTCCCGTTTTTTTTTTTTAATAGATATTGGTACGGAACCCTTCGTGCTCGAATCCGACTCACACTTGACCGGTTTTCTTTTATATTCAGTTGGCTATCCTAGCTATGGCCTACGTTAGCCAACTGATTATAGAACAGCATAAGCCCTGCCAGGAAATACGCGAAGCATTACTAAGCAGAAACATCCAGTACGATGATGTAGGAATTTTGTGTCCAGTCATTTCTGCCCACTTTTTAAGACGTCAGTTCGACCACCTCAACCTACGCCGTGACCTCTGGCATCCTCAATAGTCAACTTGTAGTTGTTACTCATGGCACAATAACAGCCACACGGGTCGATCTTCAAAGTTAAGCAACTCTTGCCGAGGTCAGTCTTTGGATGGGTGACCATCTATACCGAGTTTCCTCCTTGCTTCGGAAAGCACGTTAATCTGTTGGTCCCGGCTGTCATTTGCATATCTTTGACAACCTACGGATTGTCAGACTCCAGGATATCTGACACCAGTCTTGCCAAGAAGTACCGTGTAACCCAATTACTGGGTTGTGGTGGTCAGATGGGCAGTCTCTGGCCATGTTAGCCCCGTAAACATGATGAGGTCGCCACCACCTTCGCCGCGGGCGACCTCGACGACTACGTCCTTCCTGGGGCTTATGATAATGGACATTTTTTTTAAGTGCCTCGGTTATTTTCTTGGCAGTTCTACTCCATAGGAAACCATCAATTCGAACAGTGCCCTACTGTAAGTGCCAGATAAACTCTCAATTAAGTACATTGACCTTTCCCTAATATCCCTTCGTAGATACTTTAACAATTAATTACGAACCGTTTTTCATTACCAGAGAACGTAAAGGATCACGATAGAAGTCGATTCAGGGCAGCTTTGTCTTTATTATTTCTGTTTTTGGTACAGAAAATCAATAACTGTATGTGTGTCAATGACCGCTTTTATCTGGTGCCTACTATAGCTTCTGAGGTTCTTAATTGCCTGGGTGAAATGAAATTTTATGTTTTTAATTTTGGACCAGCTATTGATCTTTCAAAGCATTCAATAATTGTAAACAAAACGTGCATATTTACGCTCGATCACCAAACCCGCAAAATTAATTCACTCACAAATACAAAACGAAATTCATCAAATAAAACCGAACTACCCTCATAAAAACTTTACGGCTAAATCATTTCGAAGTTTGAGTTTGAAATTATCACCTGTAGGTTGGCACTGCTCCAGAAATACGTCATTTAGTGTCAACGGCTCTGTGACGTTGGAACCCTGATTGTCATTGGAGTGGCGTTATTTTTGGTCAGTTTCTCTGACCACCGCTGGCGTCCCTTTGCCAAAAATAGTTGTTTCACCTTCGGGTTTTCTTACCTTACAGCAGCAAAAGTATGGAGGGCTTAGACAACAATTATACTATACATATTTTTTTTTTATTAGAGATGGGTTTGCTCTTGACTCTAGTCAATGTCAGAGATGACACAGAAAGTTTACGATGGAGTGAGCCTACCCAGAAGGAGCCTGCTCACTCTAATTTTGAAGAGATTAGGGTTGTAAGCTTACAAGCTTGTTAGTTTACATATAGATATAATTATCAGTTAGAAAGATTAATTATTATAAAGTATAAACGATACAAAAATGACATAGGTCCATCTAACGTAGGAATGGTTTCATGATGATCCGTTCAGCGTTTTAGCGTGAAAGCGTAACAGACAGACAGACAGTTACTTTCGCATTTATAATATTAGTAGGGATTTCAATGATGTAACAATAACTTTGTTATAATTGATTGATTTATAGTGTCCGTGGTGTTCCTTGTACGTTCTTCTCCATAGAGATCTACGCTTTAGGATGTGCAAATAGCTTCATCTCTTTGACTGGCCGACCTTAATAATTGTGCCTGTAAATTAAATTGATATAAATGCTTTGACTGTTGAGATAATGGAATAGCTCATGCTGCAAAATTTTAACAGGGTGGACTGTTGAGGGTTCGACACTCGTTCCTACATTAATTTATAATCTCATACTGGTGACTGCTTTGCACCTAATGTTTTCTGTTATAGCTATGCAAGGTACCATTAACCTACGTCTAATTTCCGTCGTTCAATGCTGTTTGCCCGTAGTTTTAACAGCAAGTCGGCAATTCTTAATCACGTTGGATACGATCCAAACTCCCAACGGGCCACTGCGTCTTTTTCTATCAGAGTAGACAGATGCTGCATCGTTTTGTCAGGTTGTGTTTGTAGCACTGCAGTGTTAAGGACACTTCTCATACGAAATATTTCTTGATTTAAAAGAGTTAAGTCGAGGTTACCTAAGCAAGGCTTGCCGAGGACGGTCTGTGGATGGGTGAACATCCACATACCATGACTCCCCCGTACCGCGGAAAGCACGATAAGCCGTTGATCCCGGCTGTCGTTTGTAGATCTTTGACCGGCGTTACGGATAGTCGGATGCCAGATAATATGACACCAGTCTTTCCAAGGAGTTTCATATAACCCAGATTCTGGTTTTTGGCGGCCTGATAGACATTCGCTCCTCGTAAAGCACTGGTATTCAGCTGCACCCGATATGACTGGAAACCGGACCTAACATAGTTAAAAAACCTAGGCAGATGACAGATCAAAACAGTAAGTTGAATGCAAACGTTTATCCCAAATGGCTCATTGTATTGTTGTTGGTATCACGTCGGGGTCACCAGTATGGAGGGAATGCGGTACAGATAGTAAAGTCCCGCAAACCTCCATAGAAAAAGGAAGATCCTCCGACCGGACGGTTGTTGTATCCGGTGGGCAACTGCCCGATAGTTGCTATTCGGACTGTTGTATATGTTCAAATCGCACGGAAAACTTTGATACCCCGATGCAGGATTTCGTTCAGTTCGTTCGCAGCTGGCGGGACAGATGTCGTTGCAGTTCTTTTTGTTTCGATGTAGATTTTGCTACGTTGCGCGTTGGTTTTTTGTGGCGGCATTGATGCCGCTATATTTATCTATACGTCACAAACCAAGAGTTCGATCGCTTTTCCATAGAGAAGGTTCCATAGAGAAAAAGGGTGATCCAGGTGCCTCACCTATATCAAAGTTAATACGCCGCCGGTAGCAAAGTAAGGAAAGGGTTCAATATAATGTCGTGGCTACCTAAATTTAGTCAATAATGATATCCGGTGAGCGAAAATAACCTGAAAGGCATTATAGGTGAAATATTGAAACGGGTTTTAGGTAAAGTTTGACGCAGACGTCTGCAGTGTCATCGTCAGCTAGGAATATAAGATAAACATCTTCTGAATTGAGAATTTGGAGTTGGGAACTTGTCAATTAGTTTGAAAAGTTTAAGGCTGACGGTTCACTGGGGCGGAGAGGAGAGGAGCGGAGCGAAGCTAAGCCTATTTTAACCAATGGAATTGCATAAAATCTCCGCTCTGCTTCAGTGGACAGAGATATGCGAGCTAGTTTAAACATTCATACAAAACCGGGAAGCGGAGCGAAGCAGCAGAGCGGGGATGCAGAAAAAATACGACCGCCCGCTCAAATTACGTTGGCACAGTCCGCAACTTCGCTCCGCATAAGGCTGCGGTTCTACCAGAGATGCGTGCGAGGATGCGTAGCGAGGGCCTTACTGCCTCGCCCCGCTCCGCAGCCTACAGCTTCAAATTATCAATTTTGAATTAAACATTTGAAACGGGGTATTCTAGTAAGGAAGTCTTTATCATGCTTTGAGTTTCTTGTTTTAAATTGAAGCTTAGTTGTTGGAAAGGTTTCTTCTCCTGTCCTTTGCTTGCTTGTGTTATCCAGTTTTCAGGAAACAAGATAAACACGCCTTTTTTTAGGATGGGACATCCTCATTTGACTCCTTCCTAAAAGCCCTCCGTATTCCTCCAAATGCCCTTTGCGTTCCAGGGCAGCGGTAACTCTTTCGAACAAATTCCGCAAAAACCTATCGCCCTAATTTAGGGATTCATTAACTGGATATTTTGGCCCAAAACGAGGACGACGATCCCACCACACTGCCAGTGTAAAATAAACCTTAAAAACAAAGATATTAGCTCTAAAAGCATCTTAGTTAACCGCCCAAAATAATTAATTTGTGTAGAAAAAAAAGCATTCTAGTTTTTAGCTTTGGCTAAAGGCTGGTGTTTAAGAGCGTTTACGCCGTACGGCATTTCATACAAACTTTAAAGTCCTTATTTTTCGAAATAAGGACTTCAAAGTTTGTATGAAATGCCGTACGGCCTAAACGCTCTTAACAATATATCCTGGGTCTAGCTATGTCATTGCGATGTCAATTCTATATTATTTCTTTGTAGCATTTTGGTTCTGTTCTGGTATTTGACTGTCCTGGGTTCGCCCAGCGTACATTTATACACTTATGTAAATACTTAAAATGAATTTGCGTGAGAATGATTGAAAACTAGATAGCATATACCTATCCAGGGTCCCGTATGTCTTTGTACCAAAATTCATCTGTGTCAAAATAGACTCAGTGGTTTAGGCGTGTAAAAAGTAACGAACAAACTGACTTTCGCATTTATAATATTAGCTATGATAAGAATTCTTCATAGATGACTTATACCCGGTTTCTGAAGTACTTTATCGGTCGTTTATCTGTCCTTTAACCACTCACCAACCATTGGCGATAAGACAAATAGCGTTTACGGCCAAATAAACGACCGATAAAAACCTAAAAAATCGGGCATCAAGGCGTCGTCCTAATACAAAGCGATCATCGGATTTGCCGTAAAAATAAATGCGACGATCGCGTATTCGCGCGATCATCGAACGAATACGCGATAACGCGATAATTTGTACGGCAAAAGCGAACGTCACCTTCTGACGGTGCGAAGACGCGTCCTGACGGTCTATTCCATCAACATCTCACCGTGTACACTCAGATGGAGTGAGCGTGAAGTGAACTGTCATTCCATCTTGTTTGTATGAATTGACAGCTCACCTCATGTTCATTTCGCCTGAGCTTTCACGGCTTGTAGAATCGCACTGCTGGTTTACCGAACAAATGACCACGATTCGCGCGATGATCGCTTTCTATTCAGAGGGCCAATTCTACTCATTTTTAAGCAAGGTTCACATTCGCATGTCAGTTGCAATCTGTCAAAAAAGCGGCCAAGTGCGAGTCGGTCTCGCCCATGAATGGTTCCGTAGCAGCAAGTAAAAGGTAAATTGCGATTTATGACGTATTAAAAAAAATCAACTTACTAGATCTCGTTCAAACCAATTTTCGGTGGATGTTTACATGGTTATGTACATCATATATTTTTTTTAGTTTTATCATTCTCTTATTTTAGAAGTTACAGGGGGGGGACACATTTTACCACTTTGAAAGTGTGAAAAAAAAAAGTGATATTAGAAACCTCAATAATTTTTGAAGACCTAGCCATTGTTACCCCCCACATGTATGGGTTTGATGAAAAAAAAATTTTTGAGTTTCAGTTCTAAGTATGAGGAACCCCCAAAATTTATTGTTTTTTTTTCTATTTTTGTGTGAAAATCTTAATGCGGTTCACAGAATACATCTACTTACCAAGTTTTAACAGTATAGTTCTTACTAGTTTCGGAAAAAAGTAGCTGTGGGATACGGACGGACAGACAGACAGACAGACATGACGAAATTAAGGCTTTTTTAACAGATTGCAACTGACATACGAAGGCGAACGTTGCTTAAAAATTTGTAGAATTAGCCTTTTTGTAGAATTAGCCTTCTGCTATAATAATCACCTTTCTTAACAAACTAATTGGTATTGTTATAACCACACGGAATAGTGCTGATTCTCATCTTCTTTTTTACAAATCTTTAAGCCAGTTTCTGAATTGAGAATTACGGGTTAAGAATATGTCAAACCCTACTTCTTTGAATGTTTTAAAGTGAAGTAAGGCAAGTCACCAACTCACCACATGACACTGGCAGAATAGTCGTTAACGGCTCAGTTGCTAAAGAAAAAAAAAAGAAAGGCAAGTGAAGTATAGTTTGAAACATACTCAACATGAAATTCTTAATTCAGAAATCGTGGCTAAAAGCCTTGTCTCGTCGAATGCATTATTACTAACATCATATTCATACATTTACTACTTTCTTTATTAACAAAAAATACTGTTTACAACTTGTGAATGTGGCTCAGCGTTTAAATATGAGACATTTACAGGAATTAAAGGCCTAACTGAATAGTTTATCTGTAACCAAGCATGCTGCATCGATGCCCACATCATCGCTTACATCAGACTATATCAGAGCCTTCAGTCACGACATAGTTAACGATCGCCTACCGACCGATTTCAGTCGTTAAGTCCTAAGGCCGCCCGTACAGTCAATTTTGAACGTGATCCACGATCAAAATCAATGATCTGATCTGTGGATCGCGTTCAAAATTGACAGTGTACGGGCGGCTTCAAGACTTATCGACCGACTTCGGTCGGTAAGCGATAGTTAACTATGTCGAGATGTCCCGCCCATCTGCAAACCTTTCCAAAAAAAAATACAGTTAGCTTGAATCTAAAAGAAATAATTCATTTGTTTCAGACCACAGAGCCTACATTACAGGTATGTTTTCTACCCTCATTTTGGTGGTTTTACTTAATTTTATTAATTGGCAAACTTTTTTGGCCACGAGCTAATAGCAGCTTTTCTCATATTATGTTGCCATGGACTTAAGAAGAATATGGAACGGGCACGGCGTAGGCTGTACCATCTAACTGCAAATTCGAAACTTTCGCCTTGTATAATACTTGATATTGATACTTCTGTGCTGCTACGTATATGTAACTGCTTTACGCTCCCATTAGGGGAACGCGCAGGGCGTGAACAGAGCCATCTAGTGTTGCAAATACGGAGCTTTTATCTTATAAATTCTTGACGCTAATACTTCTGTGCTGCCGTCTATAGTTCCTGTACAAAATATAGCCAGTCAAAAAGGTGCTAGTGGGGTTTACGGTCTTCAAAACACACTCTGTTGCCCATGCATGCCTTCAATCGCAAAAAAGTTCAGACCCCGTTTCACCAGCTCAAGACAGAAGTTTCGATACCTTTGTCTATTACACTTCAATCTCGAAGAATCTTCATCGTTCCAAATATGTTGGGGCTCTCCACTCTAACCAGATGCAGTTGGATACCAGCATCTTACATGGACTGCCCATCTGTCTTCCACAAACTAGTCATCATCTGCCTAGCCTTTTCCCAACTATATTGGGCTCGGCTCCCAGTCAATCCGGATTCAGCTGAATACTACCAGTGTTTAACGTGGAGCGGCTGCCTACCAGACCTCCACAACCCATTGATTGGGTAACACGATACTTCTTGGCAAGACTGGTGTCAGATTTTCTGGCTTTTGACGATTCGTAACGACTGCCAAATATCTACAAATGACAGCCGGGACCAACAGCTTAACGTGCACGGCACAGAAGAATCTCGATATGTCAAGATGGTCACCCATCCACAGAACAACCTTGGCATGCGTTGCTTAACATTGAAGATCGACCCGTGCGGCTGTTATTATTTAGCCACGAGCTTCCACAAACCAGTAACCATTTGAATTAAACATAGCTTCCTAGTTTAAAATCTAAGAGAAATTTCCGAAAAAACGTCTTTCAGTGCTTTGAACAAAAATTGAAGAGAGTCGTGTTCAGAATCAATAGGCATCGCACCAGGGTTATTTCAAACCTTGGTATTGAAGATGTCAACGATGCCAATAATATCCTTGTTTGCCATAGAAACTCATTAAAAAAAAAACATATACCATTTACACCCGTATTAATAAAAATTTAACCGTTACTTAGTTAAAATACTGTTTAAGAGATTCTAAATTCAAATTCTCCATAGTTTTTTGTAATAAAGAATCTACCTATCAGTATTTTGGCTAAGGGCCAATTTCACCAATGAAACTGAACGTGATCAGCGAATAAACCACGTTTATGAGCTGTCAGTGTCATTATTTTTCTATGGAATATTTACACTGACAGCTCTTGAACGCAGTTTAGATGTACTGATCGCGTTCAGTTTCATTGGTGAAATTGGCCCTAAGTAATGGTTCTAAAGTTTTTACGATTAAGGCTGTTACAGTATACATACATACAGTAGTCAAGACTTGTTCTGTCAGTCTGACAGAAAAAGCATGGTTCCAGTTCTCTACAACATACAATCTAATTTGCGAACATCTTGTATTTTAATATGTTGCCAGAATACGGCTGGTCTATGAAAATAGACCGGCCAGCTAAATATATGTTTGTAATAATATTAGTATGTGGCCATGACAGTTTACGGCGTTCTGCTTCGTTGGCCGGCCAAGAGTAAGGTCTTTTTCATGTTTTCTTTTAGTATAGAATACTAAGTAAAACAATACTAAGTTATTGGTGTTCCACTGGTAAGGCTTAGGCCTCGTTTACGGAGATGCGGGGCATCGCGCGCCGCGTTCTTTGATGCGGCTCGCACTAAATTCAAACATATGACGTTGTATGAGAGCATTTCCCGAGAAGCAATTTTAAACGCGTTTGCATGAAATGCAGGCGGATCCCACGGATGGGATCGCCGCGTCGCATTCGACGTTTATCGCAGCGACGCATGCAGCGTTGCAACCAGTTATTCCTGCAATTATTCGTTCACGGTAAAACCGCTGCGACACTCGCGGTGGAGCCCGCAGCATGCATTGCCAATTGTTTGTGTTCACGCGTGTGATTATGCTGGCCGCTGCACGCGCCTCCTGTCTGTATATGGAAAAAAAACGTCCGAGGCGCCGCGAGACGCCACGCCACACGCGACTCGTAAACGAGGCCTTAGGCATCTTATCAAATAGAAAGACAAGCAACGACCATTTAACATGAGGTTTGTTATTAATTACATGCTGGCCATTTTGTCACGAAATTTCAGGGTCCTAAGCTCATGTCGCCTGAAAAAAATAATAGAAGCAATAATTATATTGTCTGTTCCTCGTACGCTTTCCTTAGTTCCGGGGCCATGAGCTCAAGATAGAGAAAGGTTTAAAAAATAATAGAAAGATAACCGTCTGCATGGTCCCATCTGCCATCGGTTTAACGATTTAGGCGTGAACAAACTCTCTTTTGAATTTATAATATTAGTCAGGATAATAGGAATGCCCTTTCCTCGAGCCAAGGAGATTCACGATTTAACTTTTTTTGTGGATGGGGAAATATCATCAAAGCGGCAGTGTCAGACTCTTACTGACTATAACCCACCCTTGTTCCTTCAAATGCCCTTTGCGCTCCAGGGCTGCGGTCTGACGCTGGTCTTACTGAACCTTGAGTGACGAGAACAGTAAATTCGCCTAGTTGAAGGCGTGACAATCTTGCTAGAACAATATTTACCACTACCCATTCTTATCGTGTTTATGTCATTTAAATATTATTGCTTCAATAGAAGCGTTGTTCAAGTCACCTAGGCTGCAAGTTTGGGACACTCCAGCAAATGGGACATAGTTTGAACCACACCACACTCACAATCTATCAAACATTACCCCAGTAAAATTTTGCTAAAAGTTGTAACTGTGAGCCAACGAAAGCATCCTTGACATTATAATAATACCGTTCATATTATGTAACAATACATAACCCAGCTAAATTTAGTCGTGTCTGTTAATACTCATGAGTCATACGGACAATTTCAGCAACGCCAAGTATGTACATACCAAAAATGTATCTGGTATGTAATGGGACTTTGATTGTTGTATCAAACCCGTCTATCCGATCCGATTTTGTCGGATGTTAAAGTATGCGGTATCTATTACGTGGCGAAACTCCTCCGTGCCTCGGAAAGCATGTCAAGCCTTTGGTACTGGCTGTCATTTGCAGTGACAGTCGTCACGGATAGTCAAGGGCCAGAAAATCTGAAACCAGGGCTCAGTCTCGACATAGTTACCGATTGCCTAGCGACCGAGTTCAGTCGATAAAGCCTAAGGCCGCCCGTACACAATCAATCTTGAACGCGATCCACCACAGATGTAGATAGATATAGATAACGCAAGTATCACGATCTGTATAAAAACCAAGCGTGCCATTTTTTGACTACCTACTATGATGTCAACACAAGCACTATTAGGTGATGGGAAAATCAAAACGATTCAAAGACGCCACCACGTGTAGCACCTAACTGACGTCCGACTAGCGTACACCGATGAAATTGAGCGCGAAAGTGGCGGCTTACGATTTTTGATCGTAAGCTGGACACCGAAATGGGTACGCGAAGTAGTTGCTCTTGCGTTATCTATGTATATCTATATCTGTGCGATCCATAGATCAGATCATTGATCTTGATCGTGCGATTGACTATGTAAGGGTGGCCTTAGGACTTATCGATCGAATTCGGTCGATAGGCGATCGGTAACTATGTCGAGAGACGAGACTTCCCGCCCAGTCTTGCCAAGGGTACCGTGTTACTCAGTTACTGGGCGCTGGAGGTCAGATTGGCAGTCGATCCATGTAATATACTGGTACTCAGCTGCATCCAGGACTAGGACCCGATCCCAAAATAGGCGGAAAAAGGCTATGCATATTGATTTTTAGTCTGTGTATGAAAATTGAATGAACCAACTTAGTTTTACAAGGATGCCTGAAGGAGGTCGTTAGTCCAAGCAAAATAGGGATGCATGAAGGAGCCTCCTCGTGTAGCGCAATTTGTTCCATCAGGCACTCAACTGAACCGAGCGCTCGGCGCATCCTGGTCAGTCTCACCTAACACCTTATGAGACTAGCCAATCCTTCCCTTGCGGTGGTAGGGCTATCGTCCGCCTGGTTGCGACCACCCTCCCACCGGAGTCCGTCGTCAAGCAGCCTGCTGTGTTTCGTCGACGCGTGGCAGTACCAGTGTCTCAAGGCATCTTCTGGGCACGCTCGTTCCATCATATACCTCATTCATCGCTTTCCATCAGGCGTGATCGAGGTCAAGAGGTAGCCCATTCCTCAATAAGTTTTGGTGACCGCATCTCACAATTTTGCTTTGCTTCCGCGCATTAATTTTCACCTACAAGTTAATAATGCTAAATTATTTATCTGTCACGGAAATGACGTTCAAATATGTTATGAATGTCCTACAAACACCATAATAGACACGACTGTGTGACATAACTTTGTCGAAGCGTAGTCGATGAGAAAATTTATGAAAAAAAAAACTAAACTATGCTAACTCACACGGCTTGAATTGGTTTCGTGATGATTGTAATGGTTTTTAAATATACGTGACCGTAAAATAAAATTTTTCAATAGAAAGAAGATAGATAGATAGATAGATAAAACATTTATTTGATGCAAGTAAAGAAACACGGCACACAAAAGAGTTACACAGATTATGAAAAATACGAGTACCATTCTAGGTCTCTTTAGATCCTTCGGGTTGGAAATCACAACTAAAGCCGCTGGTCGATTTTGAATTTTGACCAATTTGCAATTTTTTGGGTTGTTAGTTTGCATACGTTTGCGGAATTTGTTCGAAAGAGTCACCGCGGCCCTGGAACGCAAAGGGCAATAGAAGGAGCACGGATGAGTTTTAGTCAGTAAGAGTCTGACACTCCCTTCCGCCACCCAGAGCGGAAGAAGTCATTTGATGATTTGCCTTCCATAAAAAAGATGTTTTGCATCACCTAACATAATATGCTTGGTTTATTATTTACCAGAACAAAGCTGTTACTAGATTCATAAGCATCACCAAATCTCAATGTCAAAATAACGGTCTCCCATCCGAGGAAGTGCGGCTTTAAACGACGCTTTACCTCTAACGAACCTACGCAATAGTCACTTGAACACGTGCCTGTCATGTTATGATTTATTATAATGATGATATAACCATTGTATCACCCGTCAAAACCTACTAAAACCATTAAATAGTGTGTTTATAGTTATATCAAACGATTCCCATGATCCCATCACAAAAACTGGATGAAGACATGACTTCAAAATTCAAAACATAATACACAGTACGTAGACGAAATTGAAAAAAAAAAGCAAGCAGGATGTTTATTTTACGTCAAAATCGTTAATATTACATCACTTACGCTTCAGTTTTACAACGGACCCGTGTTGGCGAAAAGCCAGTAGTGGCAAAGAAATATCTGAAACGAACGTGCTTCTATAGTTTTATTTTGTATTTGTTTGAGATTTTACTCAATTGCGGCATTTGTATCGAATTGTACGTTTTTCTGTTTGGACTGGATTTGTTTTGAGGCTAGTTTTTCTTAGCTTTACTTAGCTAAATATTAATAATTAAACGGTTTTATTTAGCTTGCCCTCTTTGTTTTTGGTTTGGGTAAAATTTAGGAGTTGAAATTCTACCCCGTTCCTATTGACAGATTGATCTGATATTTGGTACACACCTTTAGTTCTAATGACAATACAATTTAATATATTCAATATTATTGTAAATCCAAGATGGCCGCCGCTGCGAAATGGTGGATTACGTATTTATTTTTTATTTTTGTCTAAACAAAAATTATCATCATGCTCTTGCCCTTACACCAATTTATTTAGGTTTGGCAAATGTTTTCTCCTTCCAAAAGTTAATATTAATGGTCATTGCAGTAGTCACCCATATTTCACACTATCCATCCATGCATCGTTTCATGGCCTAAGCAAAATGGAGTTCTCGATTGTCTCTTCTTTCGCAACTTCAAGTCCGGGTTACAATTGAACGAAAGAGAATGAGGCATTTTACCCCCAACCCAAACGCAGTGCCAGTGCGGAGCGCCTTCACATGGATCCGGTCCTTAGTTGCCCTTCGTGCAAAACCACCTGCACCATCCAAGATTTAAACGAGGACAATCATAGAGCTGTACAGGTTGCTCAATACTGGTCAAACAAAATTTATGATGAATCAATTGACACGTAAAGAAGAAAATACCTTCTAGATCTTTCTCATTTAAAAGTCCAGAATCCAGATCTACTTTCTCTTATCACTTTGAAAATATAACTACAGTCGCGTCTTTTAGTTCAATTTATTCGGAACTTGCTCAGGGCTTTCTCAACTTTAAACATTATTGCCTGAGGAATCGATTTACCATGAGCTATTCTTGTGCCTATAGGCTATGGAGGTCAGAGGTAGTAGCAGCTTCCGGTTAGAATGGAAGCCGACCCCAGCATAGTTAGGAGCTTGCCAGGGTTGCGGAATTTGTTCGAAAGATTCAACGCGGCCCAGGGGGTCCTACTCTCTAAGCCCATATACTCTCTAAGTCCATACGGCCTTAGTGTCGGGCGTTTTCTACTACGTATCACCTACGGACTTACCGAACCCAAACTAATAATGAATAACAACACGATTTAACAGTTACTGCACGGTAGACAGGCAATCCTGTTGCGGATTTAGTTCGAAAGAGTCAACGCGGCCCTGGAACGCAAAGGGCATTTGTAGGAACACGGATGGGTTTTACTCAGTAAGAGTCTGACACTCCCTTCTGCTCCGCCCAGAGCGGAAGGAGTCATTTTATGACTTCCCATTCTTTAGGAAAAGGCAAATAGTGAACAATTTAGGAAATTGCAAATTATGAGATATTGTTATCGAGAAGAATTATTATATTAGTTTTAGTTTGAGTTGATCCACTACATGGAGGTCAAAGCTAATTTTTCTAATTCTCTCGCTTTTGGGAGAATATGGTCCAGTTAGTACATGTCGAATTTGTTGTCCGACCTTTTTACCTGGGTCAGCTGCAATATCTCCGGTCATTTTCCGGGACCCACATTATGGTAGATTTAACCCATGACTTTTAAGACATAAGGCAAACATTCTGAACACGGCTTTTCTTTACAATTTTAACACTAATCTTAATTGTAGCATTACATCAAGGAGCTGCCAATACGTAAATAGATTGCCTAAAAAACGTATTGTTTTCGCCCACTAACTCAAATGTCGGAGACATGTGACGGTAACCTTGAAATTTGCTGGTATATAAATTAGCTCCACGTGAAATCGCACGATAGGTACATGTTTAGGCTAGATCATTAACGCTGTTCTGTGGTTTCGGTCATTAGTCTTTTGTTTTTTTCATTGATAGTATTCTAGTTATGTTATAGTCCTGGGCGTGAAGTCTCGATAGTTAACGATCGCATAACGACCGCATTTAGTCGTTAACTCCTAAAGCAGCCCGTACACTGTCAATTTTGAACGCGATCCATAGATCAGATCATTGATTTTGATCGTGGATCGGGTTCATGATTGACTGTATATGGGCGGCCTTAGGATTTAACGAAAGAATCGGGTCGTTAAGCGATCGTTGACTATGTCGAGACTTGCCCGCCCTGGTATGGTCGTGTGAAGGGATGAAACGCATGTAACTAAAAGGGTTATGAATATAAATGTGGATGGATGGACAGGAAGAGGGAGGCCAAAGAAAAGATGGATGGATTGTGTGAGGAGCGATATGAAAGAAAAGGAAGTTAGTGATAGTGTGACGGCTGACAGGACAGAATGGAAGAAAAAAACGTGTTGCGCCGACCCCAAGTAACATGGGATAAGGGCAGGAAGATGATGATAAATTTTAGTTACGGGGTTGTGGAGCTCCACATACATTTGCTCTACGTTAAATACTGGTATTCATCTGAAGCCGGTTTGACTGGAACCTGATCCCAATGTAGTAGGGAAAAGACTATGCACATGATGATAATAGATTTACCCAATATTGAAGGCCACTTAATCAGTCTAGCTTTTCCCAAGTGTTGTCGGTCGATGCAGCCATCAGACCTATCACAAAGTGGTAACTGGGTACTACGAAGGAGGTTTCCGGCGACTGGAACCGCGGTTTTTTTTTTTTTTCCTGCGACTGAACACCCATAAATGAATAAAAACTATCTCTCTCTATATCTATTACTCTATATATAGTCAGGAGAAGGTACATAAGAAAAAAAAAAAAAAATTGCGCGGAAAATTTAAGAATCCTTAGGGTAGGTGTAGGGTAGGTAGGTAGGTAGCCAGTTGACGGGAGCGAAGCCGCGGGGGACAGCTAGTTAAACATAAGAATCGACTGCTCCATACATTTCTGTGCGCATAAATCGACGAAATGTACCTACTAATTTGCTGATTTTTTTTTGCGATTACGATGTTGGGTAAGGGACCAACCTCGAAATCGCGAAAAAATTATAAAAGTAAAAGTTGTTCATTATGATAAGTGCAATGACCCCCTAAGAGGTATTGCGTTCATTCTGTAACACGTATATTGTGTCGCAGCCAATTAGCTTAATCAGCCGTTTAATTGGTTGCCTGGCCTTTTCATTTAAATGTGCCGATTTATCAGCGACGTCTTTTGTTTAATATCGTTTAATGACTTGCTCATGTCACTTATCATCATCTGCCTAGCCTTTTCCCAACTATATTGGGGTCGGCTTCCAGTCAAACCGGATTCAGCTGAATACCATTATTTCACGTGGAGCGGCTGCCTACCAGACCTCCACAACCCATTAACTGGGTAATACGGTACTTCTTGGCAAGACTGGTGTTCGATTTTACGCTATCAGGGGATTGCCTTCTTTTTAAAAAAGTGTCGATAAAAATTATATTTTTACAGAGTAGTGTAGTAAATTAAAACTTAATCTTTCTAAAACCGTAATATTCTGTGGAATAATCTGCTCACATCATTACGATTTTGATCTCGGAAAATTTAAAAAAACATGAAGTTTTCGTCGCAAATCGAATACACGCTCTTAATGTTTCATTAGCCATAAATTCCTAAGATGTTACACAGGCACACAGGCGTCCACAGGCGTGTTACCAGCCCAACTCTTGAGAGTGCGTACTATTTCCTTAGCACCGGGCACCGATTAACAATCGCTAGTTATGATAAGCGCTGATAAGGCTCAAACTTCCGGCATGTTGTGTAGTATGGTACTACATTTGTAACTGATTTCTGCATTTTTTTTATTATTTTTAGTAGAAAACTAGCTGTTGCCTGCGACTTCCGCGTCAAACTCGCCAGAAAGTGATGGGTAATTGGGCCTCAAGTCTGCTATTACAATAGTGTCAGAATGGTCTATCATTGATTTCGTAATTGTTGATTTTGACAAGTTTGGTAATCTACTAATATAAAAGCGTCATTATGACTTTCCAATGGTCAACCACTGACACTCCATTGAAAGAAATGGCATAGAATGGTAATCTCGTACATAATGACAAATTAATGACAGACGTATGCGGTAATCTGATAAAATTTTGACAGTTCCTTCGATCAGTGCTTTTCAAAGACCTTGAATATTTAGAACCACGATTCTATTACGAGACCATTGACCGACCAATGATCGACCAGTATGAATTTAGCAGATTACGAACTTATAGCAAAATGACACTGGGATCGTGAACTTATAAAAAATAGCAGACTTGGGGCCCTGGACACTTGTAAAGGATTTCAACCCTGAATTGAAAATAGCAGTAGGCCAGGGAACAGATGTCAGCATAGGAGAAGGGGCCCGATAGGGCCAGAGCCTGCCAGGGTTGCGGATTTTGTTCGAAAGAGTTACCGCGGCCCTGGAAAGCAAAAGGCACTAGGAGGAGCACGGATGGGTTTTAGTCAGTAAGAGTCTAACACTCCCTTCCGCTCCACCCAGAGCGGAAGGAGTCATTTGATGATTTTCCATCCATAAAAAAAGACCAGGGAAATTGGAAAGAAAGAAAAGTCTTTGCCTTGTAGTTAAACATAGTGCCTGAACTTCCAGGATTTAATCGCGGCCAATGATAGAGCTGTTCATGTGTAAATTTTCTTTAAAGAAACGGGGTCTCACTAGGACTGCTACACCATGGGTCTACCGGGACAGATCCATGGTTGTAAGGCCCAGCAGCTGACAACCTAATAGTCTGTGGTTAAGTCTGTTTAGTCTGTGACCGTCGCATATAGTCCATGGACCGCAGGTTTGCCCACCGTAGAATTCTGAACTTGAGTTCCGTAGGTACACTGGTGGCAATAAAACTCTTCAACACAATCACAAGTTCACAACAAGGGATGTTATCATCATCTGCCAAGCCTTTTGTCCCAACTATATTGAGGTCGGCTTATGCCTTCTGACAATCCGTAACGACTGCCAAAGATCTATAAATGACAGCCGGGATCATCTGCTTAGCGTGCTTTCCGAGGAGTCTCGGTTTGTTAAGATGGTCACCCATCCACAAACCGACCTCGGCAAGCGTTGCTTTACCTTGAATATTGACCTGTGCGGCTGTTCTTGTTTAGCCACGAAGTCCTGAAAAGAGATGGTGTAATTAAAATAATTTTAATAATGCACTATGCATATTAACATGCTTGCCAACTAATTTAGCATGCCGCGCTCCGTTGCACTTGAGTTATTAAAAATGAACGTTATTTTTTAATTATTATTTATTTAATTAAAAAGAGTCCATTTGAGATTGAACGTGGTTTAACACGCGATTGAAATGCTGATGTATCCGTAATTTTTTGTAACTGTTATTAAATGTTAAAATTATCTTATCAAATTCAATCTTATCAAATGTTAAGAATATCTTATCAAATTTCCGATGAGTAAAATGATGTGATGGAGCGAGCAGCATACTCAGAAGATGCCATGAGGCACTGGCACTCCCGCGCGTCGACGAAATACAGCAGGCTGCTTGACACTGGACTCCGGTGGGAGGGTGGTCGCGAACCAGGCGGGGCTTAGCCCTACCACCGCAAGGGAAAGATTGGCTAGTCTCATAAGGTGTTAGGTGAGACTGACCAGGATGCGCCGAGCGCTCGGTTCAGTTGAGTGCCTGATGGAACAAATTGCGCTACATTAGGAGGCTCCTTCATGCATCCCTATTTTGCTTGAACTAACGACCGGCCCCGGCTTCGCACGGGTAATATTTACTGATGGGCACCCGAAAAACGCTTTTGGACACTTGGAAAAACATCGACTTTTATACACTATTTATAATTTTAATTATAATGTTTCGATTCCTGGCTAGGAATACCAATTTTTCAATAATCCAAATGATTCAATTTTAGTTTTCATTAAAATCAAGCTTGAAACTCCTTTCACTGTTTTTCGGTATTCATTTCAATTTCAATTCTCATAGCTTCGGATTTGGCCATCCACGCACACTTTAAAAATTCCTCCGCTGTTATTAAGCTATTGCATAGCTTCTGTCGCGGGCCTTGAGCGTGGAGACCGAATCCAGAAAGTTTTTATGCCATCTATCGATGAATAGCAGAACTTTTAATGACTTTTTAAAATATCACGCTTGTCTCTTTAGTTTTGCAAATCGCCTCTAGGTGGCATTGGTTGTATATTATATAAATAAATAAATAATTTTAATTACATAAGTTGATAAAGCTCGCGGCAGTCTCCGAGTGCCACACGTCTTTTTTTCTGATTAACTTCGTTCGGGATACAAGACAGTTGAATGGTTTCTCCGGGACTCGTCGAGCTTCATTGACTCGGCGATTTTTCTGGTGGTCGCCACTGTTGATTCTGGCTTTCAGGAGTTGCAGTGGTTTGGGAATGTGTGGCGGGCTTGTCCAAGACTAGTGTCAAATTTTCTGGCTTCTGACTACCTCTAACAACTGCCAGAGTTCTACAAATGGCAGCGGAGACCAGTCGTGCTTCCCGAAACACGAAAAAGTCTTGGTTAAATACTGATGTTATTAGCAGAGAATTGCTAATAAAACCATACCGAGTAACGAAACATCGTCGGCCATTTAAATGTATAGGTAAGTATTTCTCATAGCAATAAATTGCTAGTACATAACTTACTGATTAGAAAGTCCTTGGCTAATATAAAATGGTGATAAGTGCGAGTCATCGATCAGAGGCGTTACAAAACTATAGATTGTGGTTTCTAGACCTCGTTTACATTGATCTAGTGTTTAGTTTAGTGAACGTGTACATAAACAGTAATTAATTAGTAATAAATAATAATGAATGAATTAAGGTGAAAGCGCCAGGGTAGCCCGCGAAATTCAAATTTTCTCACGTTTTTTTGCAATTTGCAGGTCAGTGTCAGGTCATATGTTGGTCAAAATATGATTCGCGGCCGTAGCAAGTACGTATTTACAGAACTGTAATTATTAAAATCATCTATACAACTCTCTTAGTTATAATTGATTTCAAATGTTATGGTTTCATTGAAATACTACATTTGACATCAATTCTAACTGAAAGAGTTGTATTGATGATTTTAATGATTCAAATTTAATAAATACAAATTTGGTAACGGCCGCGAATCAAATTTTGACCGAGATACAACCTAACACTGACCTGCAAATTAAACGTAAGAAAATTTGAATTTCGCGGGCTACCCTGGCGCTTTCACCTTAAGAGAGGAGCCCGTGGCTAAATATTAACAGCCGCACGGGTCCATCTTCATGGTTGAGCAACGCTTGCCCAGGTAGGTCTGGGGATGGGTGACCATCTTGACATACCGAGACTCCTCCGTGCCTCGAAAAGCGCGTTAAGGCGTTGGTCCCGGCTGTCATTTGTAGATCTTTGTCAGCCGTTACGGATTGTCAGAAGCCAGAAAATCTGACACCAGTCTTGCCAAGAGGTACTCTGTTACTCAGTTATTGGTTTGTGAAGGTCTGCTGGATTAAGTCTAGGCAGATGATGAATTAAGAACTTAATAAGGCTCACTTAAACTAGGTCGACGGGATAAGGCGCTGGACACACAGAAAAGACGTAAGACGAGGACGGGGCGCGGACATAATGTCTCTTCCACGTCCTTTTCATACAAAATTTATAGAAGCGTCGCGATGCAAAACATATAGGAAGGACAGGGCACGGGCGCGAGGGAATGAGTCCGACTCGCACTTGGTCGGTTCTTATAAAAAATGACGCTGACGTCACAAAAAAAATCCTGTCTTGCGTTAATAACCCAACTATTTTCGTATTGTCAACTTTAAACGAGTTAACATTGCGTTGTTTTACTTAGATAAGTATGTCAGAATACTTCCTACTACGTTATCTTGGAAGTGACAGGTCAAAGTCACTGTACTGTTAAGAAGATTATCTTCGCAAGCTTTTTGATTTACTTTTGTGACGTTTGAGTTGATTATCTCGAGAATGAATGCGTTTTTCAGAAAGAGTAATGTCGAAAACTGTTCTCACGATATCCGGCATCTTTTACCACCCTTATCAAAATTTATGTGGGGTCCGTATGTAATGTCTTCTATTCATATTTAGTAACCATCAACTCAGAATTGAACACTTTTAAATTCTAGTTATATATTGGCACTGCCCTATTATTTTGCTTGTAGAAGCCGTAGGTATCATCATCTGCCTGGCCTTTTGCCCAACTTTATAGGTGTGGGCTTCCAGTCAAACCGGATTCAGCTGTATACCAGTATTTTACGTGAAGCGGCTGCCTACCAGACCTCCACAACCCAATAACTGGGTAACACGGTACTTCTTGGCAAGACTGGTATCTGATTTTCTGGCTTCTGACGATCCGTAACGACTGCAGAAGATCTACAAATGACAGCCGGGACCAAGTTTCACGTACTTTCCGGGGCATGTAGGAATCTGATACTAAACTAGGTTTCTTAAAAAAAACTGCCACATCTCTATTTGTAAAATACAGAAGAATCTCGATGTTAAGATGGCCACCAATCCACAAACCGACCTCGACCAGCGTTGCTTAATCTTGACTGACCCGTGCGCCTGTAATTATTTTGCCACGAGCTCTTCCTAGGTTTAGAAGGAATGTCAGTAAAGTGACAATTTTGCAAAACCTTTGTCTAAAACAAAGTCTAACTTGTCTCAATATACCTTGCTTCAATGTCACCAGGATATAAAATTAAAAAAAAGAAAAACAATCATAACCACTATTACTCAACGTTTTAAAGTCAATGACCCATTGCGATATTTGGCGGCAAAAAGTGGCCGCCATCTTTTTTATTTGACAAGACCATTTCAGTTTATCTGGCTGGGCCTTAGAAAATGCGATAAGAAACATGCTACTTAGGTTTATTTTTGTAACATGAATCATCATTGGTAGTCTTCTTACACACCCACTGCTGAATTATAGGCCTCATCTCCTTTGGGCGATGCTCTGGACGACTCTCATCTAGTTCATAGCGAGCGAAGCTTATAAAAAATACTTTTGGGTCAATATTCACGATGGGTGCCCCAATAAAATATCTCTCAAAGTGTGTCAAGAAGATCGTATTAAATAATACTCAAAAATATACTAACTCTAAGTGACCAGGAAAGTATCAATTTACAAAGGGTGCGTCAATAAAAGTCTCCAAAAGTGTGCTAAACAGGATCTTTCTAAATAATCCTTTAAATTTGAACCTTCTCCAAACCGGCTTTTCATCCTTATATGGCAACTTAATACTTGACTTCTCTGAAGGACATTTACGAATGAGGTCAACGCCCGAATTGGGAATGTCCTTCAGAAATCAGGTGCGTTGTTCGCTGTCGCGTGTGAAGAATATTCATTTGGGTTTGCCATAATTGCCACGTTTGGCAAGGGGTTGGCGATCGCAGTGTAGTTGTTGCAATGCACTACAGATAATGCTGCTGCCCATTCTCTGGTGAGTCCCTTAGTCGCCTCTTACGACACCCACGGGAAGTGATGGGATGGTGCTATTCTTTTACGTCCGACATCATACAGAACAGGCTTGTGTTAATAAATAATATTAAAGCCTATTCATTTGAAACAAACGTACTAAAATAAAAATCCTTTCTGTTTATAATATTACTAGCTTTTGCCCGCGGCTCCGCCCGCATGGATGTCGGTTATCGCGTAAAAAAGTAGCCTATGTCCTTTTCCATATCGCAGACTATAGAACTGCCAAATTTCATGACGATCCGTTCAGCCGTTTTAGCGTGGAAGCGTAACATACATACAAACTCACTTTCTCATTAAAATAGTAGTTAGCATAAGAGCAAAAACGATTCACTCAAGAGAAATCTAGTCAGCTCCAATATATTAACCCTAAAAAATCGGGCCCCTTTGATACATTCGCTGTGTTTCCAAGTAATCAAATTGCTTGGGGTAGGTCACACTGGCCCCTGTACTGGCTTGGGTCGCTACCCCTCCCCTTCTGTTAATAGGGGATTATTATTAGCAACGGAAACTCTCGTTATACGTATTGCAAATATGTTTACGGTCCGTGTTTTGTCCGATGCAATTCAGCGTTTTGATTTTGATTTTTTTTTGTAGAATATTTTTGTGGCACGAGCTGGTTTTTTAACCGACTTCTAAAAGAGGAGGAGGTTTTCAATTCGGATGTTTGTTTTTTTTATGTTTGTTCGGGCATAACTCCGTCGTTTGCCAACCGATTTGAAAAATTAAATTATTTGTTGGAAAGGGTATACTTCCCAAATGGTCCCATTGAAATTTTATCAAAATCGGTTCAGTAGTTTGGATATTAAATCCAAATAGCTGGAAAAAATAACATCCATGTATACGAAATTGCGTATTTTTGCTTTCCTGTGACTTTCCAGTGGTGTTGTTAGGTGTGGGGTACCACTAAAAAGTGAAAAATAAAAAACTTTTTCACAAAAAAAAGAAACCGACTTCCAGAAAACACTACAAAGTTCAAAATAACTTTAATTTCGGAAGTCGGTGTCAAATAACGAAGAAGCAACCAAAAACACCGACTTCCGAAATTAAAGTTATTTTGAACTTTGTAGTGGTTTCTGGAAGTCGGTTTCTTTTTTTTGTGAAAAAGTTTTTTTTTTAACTTCAAGAGCGTTATTTGTTACATCGCACGGAGAAATAATTGTTTATTTGATTCTGTAAGTTGACAGTATAAACTGTGTTTAAGAGGGCCAGTAATACTTATTTTTAAGCAACATCCCCATTCGCATCTCAGTAGCAATCTGTCAAAAAAGCCTCCGTTTCTATACATTTTTGACAGATTGCGACTGACGTGTGAAAGCGAACGTTCCAATTGGCAGTTGGCGGAGAAATCGGTGAACATATTTAAAAAAACAACTGGTTGCACTCTGGGAGTGCATTTTTGAATATTATGGAATGGTTAGGGAGCTCGTGGCTAAATTATGACAGCCGCACGGACCAATCTTCAAGGTTAAGCAACGCTTGCCGAGATTAGTCTGTGGATGGGTGACCATATTAACATACCGAGACTCCTCCGTGCCTCGGAAAGCACGTTAAGCCGTTGGTCCAGGCTGTCATTTGTAGATCTTTAGCAATCGTTATGGATTGTCAGAAGCCAGAAAATCTGACACCAGTCTTGCCAAGAAGTACCGTGTTACCCAGTTAATGGGTTGTGGAGGTCTGGTAAGCAGCCGCTCCGCGTAAAATACTGGTATTCAGCTGAATCCGGTTTGACTGGGAGCCGACCCCAATTTGGTTGGGAAAAGGCTAGGCACATGATGATGGAATGGTTAGGGAATAATTTCGCACGAATTGCTTTATTTATTAGTTTAAAAGTACTATCATTTATGTGGTTAAATACAATATTCATTGATTGCGCTATCGTACACAAATATGACAAATTATTTTACATGTTACATTATCCGTCTTACGAATTTTCGATCAGGTCACGTGTCCTGACGCGAGTTTACCCATCCCAAAAAGTGCACAACGCCGCTGAAGAAGTTTTCACTGCATAAATAGATACAGACGAACACATAACCGCCTCCTTTTTAAAGTCGGTTAAAAATAGGATCTCACTCGAGGTGGCGACCAACTCTTAGACTAAATTACAATGATCAGCCATAAAAATCGTATTTAATTACTAATAATTTAATAATATTCTGTACACCATACAAATCAGCAGACTCAGACTTTTTAAAAAACCGGCTATGTGCGAGCCGGGATCGCGTGCAAATTGTTCTTTTAGGACTCTCAAGAGTATGTTCCTTTGGCATAAACTCCGCAATAGGGAATATGCATGCATTTTTTTGTGGAACACAACACGCCGTCGGCCCGGGCTTGGCTTTGATCGGACGGCGAGCCACCCAACGCTCACTGTCCGCAGACCCGCACCTACGGTGGCCGGGAATCGCCCAGCGACTCCCGACGCCCGGTGCGTCTCCCTATGCCGCGGCGGCTGGGGCGTGAGGATTGTCTTTCCCTCACGCGGCCCGCCTCCTCCTTCACTAGCATTACTGCTTCGCAGAAAGAGGTGACGGCTTTCCATGCCTCCTCGCTCCGGACCATGGATTGAACCAGGGCCGGACGCGAGAGGTCGCCGCCGCCGATCGCCTCGGCGAGGACACGGCGGTGCTCCGCCCAAGCGGGGCAGACCTCCACCGTATGCTCCACCGTGTGCTCCGGGTCTAGAAAGCACTTAAAAAATAATTATTAAAATACCTTTATCAGCGGTGAAGTTATAAAGCTTCAAAGTTGACAATTAAATAGAGAAGTCCGATACGAACTCTGACGTCAAAGTTCGAGGGAGGGACAAATATATTTGTCTAAAATAGTTTTAACTCGTTTGTTTTTCGACCAATTTTGATTATATTTTCACTGTTGATAATATACACTTGAGAGCAATAAAATCGCACACCTTGACTTTTTTTTGTTCCAGCAGTTTTTTTTCATGAATCTTAATAATTTATTTAAAAAACACACACACTAATTGAAAGTCTACCTAATTAACTTTCTAATGATATCAAATACAGTGTAAAAAATACCCATAAGAGGTTTTACGGCACAAAACCCAAAAACGGGTAAAATTACCCAATTTCGCTTAAGAAATAATGAAAATTGATTTTCATTATTTCTCAAAATTCTTGATTAAATTGTTTATTAATAAGGTGTATTCCCTCCCCTAGCCTTAATTACAGCTCTTAATCGGTTTTTCATGGACCGTATTAATTTTACCATGAAATCTTATGGTATAGCTTTCCACTCCTCTTCAATGGCAAGTTGAAGCTCTCGGAGGCGTGTAGGAGCAGGGCTTCTTGCTCGAACTCTTCTTTTTAGCTCATGCCTCAATGGGATTGAGATCAGCACTACGAGCTGGCCACTCCATCGCGGTGATTCCAACGTCTTCCATGTAGTCGCAAACTGTTCTAGCGACATGCGGTCTGGCGTTATCGTGCATTAAGAGAAAATCTTCTCCCATAAGCCACGCAAGCGGCCTCACATGTCCTTCGAGCACTTCTTCGACGTATCGTGCAGCCGTCAAACCTCTCAGTCTCGGGCCGGTATTCGCCCCAGTGATGAATACAATGTCAGTTTTAGTGTCCAACATTATGCCACCCCAAAACATACACGATCCACCGCCAAAAGCCACACGTTCGCTTATGCAGCATTGTGAAAATAGCTCTGATGACCTTCTGTAGACCCTAGAGCGTCCATCATGACCATGTAATGTCATTCTACACTCATCAGAGAACGTAACAGACCGCCATTGGTCATACGTCCAATTTAAATGTTCCCTGGCAAATTATAGTCGGGCTTGTCGGTGAGCTGTGGTCAATTTGGGACCATTTGCTGGGCGATGTGAAGTCAGTCCTGCTTCACCAAGTCTTCTTCTGACTGTCCACCGACTTATACTGACATTGCGAACTTCTCGATGCTCTTGTCCCAGTTGAACCGCATTCAGTTGCCGATTTCTTAAAGACCTCGAAACAAGAAAGCGGTCATCACGCTCTGATGTTCTGCGTCGCCAGAATCTGTCCAGTGTCTGTCTGTGTGTTCGTCGTTGTTGCGCCGGCCAGATCCTGGTCGCCGAATGTAGCCTCTAAGCCGAAGCCGAATGTGGTCTCTTGAAACCTCTGGTACACACGACGAACAGAGTAGCGGCTAAAATTTAGTCGTCGAGCAACTTCACTTTGACTATGGCCTGCTTCGAGCAAGGCAATAACTTGAGCGGCTTCTGCGGGCGTGGTATCCATATTTTTCCGTATGCTTTCAGTAGAGATGTTATCACGTTGACCTTCGGTATGCAACTGATTAAAATTTAAAAAAAACCAACCCTTTTATACCTGCGGGTAAGGGGTGCAAGTAGTGACAATGCTAACGGGTGAACTTGGCTAATTTGGTGTACGGCCTGGTTTCTGTAAGTTACGTGAAGGTCAATGATTTTAATTTTGTGTTTTTAAAGCTAAGCTTGTATTCTTTAATTTTGCCTAATGATTTGTACTCAATATCTTTAGATTTAAGAAAAGTAATAAACCAAATTATAAGGGGTGTGCGATTTTATTGCTCTCAAGTGTATTTTTTGTGTATTTTTCGATAAACTGTGTAGATAATAAATATTTTTTTCATGCATATTCCCTAATCACGCGGACGAAGCCACTGACAGAAAGAAGCTAGACTGTAATAAACAGTTCGGCATTCTTTTACTCAACGCAACGCCCAGACGGCTGGTAGAAATTCATTGCTCGATTTTCTTACCGTCCGAGGTCGAACGAACTCGGATCGAAAAAACAAATGCTGATTGTTTTATTCACAGCTTCACGCTTTTGGGCACTAATCCAAGCGCTAAGAGCTAAGGGCGTCAAAGTCATTAATAGTTTTGTTAGATGGCCTGTCTTTGCAGGTTAATTACCCCCTTCATCTGCCTATGAGCCTGTCTTTCCCTAATTTAGTTGCGAGCCTAACTAAAGCTTCCATTCTACGAGTAACTGGATGCAGCTGAGTACAATTATTTAACCCGCTGCTCCGCCCGCGTGAATGTCGATTATCACGTAAAAAAGCAGCCTATATCCTTCTTCATATCTTGCAAATTTCACGACGATCCGTTCAACCGTTTTAGCGTTAAAGCGTAATAGACAGATAGAGTTACTTTTACATTTATTATGAAGGATGATGGATGGATGGAGCGACAGCCCATATGACCTCCACAGCACAGTTATTGGGTAATACCACGGTACTAGTTTGGTATTCCTCCATCTGCCTAGCCCTTTCCCAATCTCTTGAGATCGGCGTCCAGTCTGACCGGATGTAGCTGAATACCAGTATTTTTCCTGGAGCCACCGTCTAGCTACTTCAACTCAGATCTTGGATAACACTAGACTTTCGGGCTTTATTGAACTTTTCATAACGACTATCAAAGATTTACAAATGACGTTGGGTGCAACGGCTAAACGTGCTTTTTGAGGCATGCAGGATTCTCGGTACTGTAGCACTATCGGGCTCCGCCCGTGGTACCACTTGCTTGTTAGTAAATGAAACACAGGTTAAGATTCAACGAATTTTTATTTAGGCCATCTGGCGTAGAAGCTAGCTACTACATGACTCCCTTATAAAACAATCACATTCATTTTCATTCCTAATTCAAAATACTGTATATATTTCTGCTGGACGCTTCCAAAGTTCCATCGACTAACTTGTCTGCGAGTTACCTGTGTGGCGAAGGAGTCCTGATAGTACGTAATGAATGACCACCCATTAATGAACCGGCTCCGGTAAGCGTTGCTATGCCTTGAAGATCGAACCCTTTTATTTTGGATGGGACAACATCAAATGACTTCCACTCTGGGCGGAGCGGAAGGGAGTGTCAGACTCTTACTGACTAAAACCCATCCCTGTTCCTCCAAATGCCCTTTGCGTTCTAGGGCCGGGATAACTCTTTCGAACAAATTCCGCAACCCTGGCAGGCGCTGGCCCTACCGGGCCCCGTCAATTCTGCTGTATGCGCAATCGTCGACCCGGTTCTAGTCCTTACCGAAGATTGATCCCTACGCCTGTGATAATTTAGCCATGAGCTCCTAAAGCCTTTAATTAATTAAAATAGAGTGCTACCTGTTTGTCCACTAAATATCTAATTGAGGAAACGTCTTAGTAGTAAACTATCGGATGTCAAAAAGGTCAAGCCCTACCTTAATAAGTCGTAGAGCAGGTGATATGCAGGGCAGGTCAAGGTGACAGTCGATTTGAAACTCGCATGGTTTCGGTGCGAGAACGAACTGTCAAACGTCAACATCCTATAAAATCCCCTGCTGTAGTAATAATAGAGTTTTAAAACGCGTGAATCGGGTTGGCACACCGGTGTGCCAGAAGCGCTTGACCGGTTAAAATCATGACGCGTCTGTTTAGATCGATCGATAGTTTTATTTTTAAACTATCGAACTAATAATATGTTAGTGGCACTTCACTTTGAAGTTGTTGTCTTGGTATGGTCATGTGAAGAGGAGGGATGAAACGCATGTAACTAACAGAGATATGAATATAAATGTGGGTGGTGGATGGAGAGGAAAGCCAAAGAAAAGATGGATGAATGAAGGGAGTTAGTAGAAAAAACGTGTTGCGCCGACCCCAAGAAACATGAGATAAGGCAGAAAGATGATGACTACACTTTGAAGTAGCTACATACATAGTAATTGTTTTGACCATCTTTGTTCGGGCAGGGCGTGTTGTAGAATACTAGCTTGTCGCACGCGGCGTCGCTCCCAAGGCCTACTCCGCGGTACCTGCGCATATCCGTTAAAAGCGTTTACGCCGTACGTCATTTCATACAAACTTTCAAGTCCTTATTTTTCTTTTTAAAATTAATGAACCGATTTTAATGAAACTTCCTACGTAGGTACTTATAAGCAGGACACACAGGTCTAAAACGTGGTCAGAGAACATTTCGAAATGTTTTATTTGAAAAAAGATGATTGGAAATCTGTTTCTATGGAAAATTTAAAATCGGTCGAATTTAGTTGTAACTATTTTTTTAAATGGTCTCTGACTACTTTTAAGACCTATGTATCAGGCTTATGCGTAGGAAGTTTAATTAAAATCGGTTAATTCATTTCGAAAAATTGGGACTTCAAAGTTTGTATGAAATGCCGTACGTCGTAAACGCTCTTGATTTCGGAAAAAAATAGGCCATACGGCATTCGTCGCCAGTGTAACTTTCTTGTATCATTGGAAACATTCATACATCCATCAAAATAGGCAGCCGCTCCACGTAAAATACTGGTACTCAGTTGCCTTCGTCGTTAGAGTGGAAGCCGACCACGACATAGTTGGTGAAGCCTAAGCAGAATATGATCCACTAATAATTGTCTCGTCTAGACCAACATATAAACCGTTAAAATTGAATTTCTGGAGCCAGTACAAATTAATACAGTTTTCTAAATTAACCGCTAACCGGCGCGGGCGCAGGTGTCGACTCCCACCTCGTGGCCTCCGACGATACCCGACAAAAACCGAAGTGCGCATCGCTTTTTATTTCGAACGTCGAGCGTTGTCCTGTAAAAAAAATGGCTGAGTGCTGCCACTCGACTCGCGTAGTTGGGGTTCTGTATCGTGCATGACACATTTTATAAACTTCATCACTATTAAGACTTATGAGACATGGACTCATAGTGGAATCTCATGTATTTTGTGAACAGGAACAAGGATGTTTCTTATGCAGTATAGTATTAAATAAAAAGAGTCCAAGAGACCCTATTTTCTCTTGGACTTTGTGTATTTTCTATCACACTCATATTAATTTATAAATATGAAATTCTGTATCTTTGGAACTTTGTCAATCAATAGAATATTGTCATAATAATATGGGTATAACTAATCCTGGATTAAAACTAAAGACACTCTTTCTACTTTGACGTGGACGAAGTCGTTGCTAAAGCTAGTCGGCATTGAAACAGCAACTGACTAACTATCATGGTCCTCAAGATACATTCCAGTGACAAAAGACATTTAAAGGCCTTTGGAGCGGGAGGGAGGGAGTGTCAGACTCTTATTGACTAAAACCCACCCGTCTTCCTTCAAAATGCCCTTTGCGTTCCAGGGCCGCGGTAACTCTTTCGAACAATTCCGCAACTGTTGAAAGCCAACAAGATCCCGTTGGCCAAGGAACCCTGAAAACGTTATTATATTTATCACAGCTGCTGTCTCTCTCGTTTGTTTGTGCTATTATATTGCCATTTCTTTCACACGCTATTATTCAGCGATGCTTCGATCCGTGAAGTTGATTATTTCAGCTTCTACACGCGATTGAACAAGAACGTTTAGTATTGTAATTGGTTATGGTAATGCTGTATTTCGGATATGGATTCATGAAGTTATTGCGCGCTACATGTGTGATATGATTGGTTAACTCAAGAGCTGATGGAGAATAGGTTTCTACTAAAACGAATCTCTAGACATCATTGCCCTCATCATCATTTCATCCGAACGACGACCACTGCTGGGCATCGAAGGCCTCCCTGAGTGTCGCCACATTGACTTCGGCGGATCCACCAGGTCATCGTGGCATCGGTCTAGCTATTGGGAGGCCGTCCAACGCTGAGTCTTTGCATCAGAACCTTTAAAACCCAGGGCCAAAATTAGGTCCAGGATAGGTAGAGAATGATATTAGCGTATCGAAACTGACCACAAATCTGATCAGCCTGGTATGTCCAATTGCTGGACTAAGGCTAATTCTCTCTCTTTACCACACATTTCTGTCCTCTGCCATTGCGGGCCAGTCCCTCCGGTGAGAGTCAAGTTTATCTCTCCACCTTCGTATAGGTCTGCCGCAATGTCATCTAAAATTTTATGGGTCCTGGTAAGTGGTTCGTTTAGCCCACAGCTCAACTGACATTTGTTTTTAAATGTTATATTGTTAATTAATATTTACCTTTTTTATGGATGGGAGTGTCAGACTCTTACTGACTAAAACCCATCCGTGCTCCTCCTAGTGCCCTGCGTTCCAGGGCTGCGGTGATTCTTTCGAACAAAATCCTCAACCCTGGCAGGCTCTGTCCCTAACGGGCCTCGTCGAACCGGGCCTGTCTTTGATCGGACGGCGAGCCACCCAACGCTCGTCGTCCGCAGGCCCGCGCTTACGGTAGCCGGGAATCGACCTGCGACTCCCGACGCCCGGGGCGTCTCCTTATGTTGCGGCGGCTGGGGCGTGAGGGATGTCTCTCCCTCGCGCGGCCCGCCTCATCCGTAACTAACATTACTGCTTCGCAGAGTTAGCGGCTTCCCAAGCCTCGTCGCTCCGGACCATGGAGTGAACCAGGGCCGGTAGCGAGAGGTCGCTGCCGCCGATCGTCTCAACGAGGACACGGTGGCGCTGTTGTTTACCTAGCTCTATATTTCTGCTCGAATAGACGTCTAGTCTAAGAGCAGGTGATATTCGATTGGTCAGACATGACTGACTGCTACTGATTCACTGACTAACGAGAATCTGACAGTTCGCTGGCAACATTGCGTAGATTTTTGCACAGTTATAACCGTTTGTTTGTAAGCAGTGAACAATTTAGTAAACAGTTTGCTTCGAAAGACGTCATGAGTTATCTCAAGACCAGATTCGTATCGAAGTATACTTCTTTTTAACCGACTTCAAAAAAGGGAGGAGGTTCTCAATTCGGTTGTTTTTTTTATGTTTTTTACTTCATAATTCCGTTAACCACAACCCACTAGGGGACCTAAGCATAATGCTGACGCTTGTACCTTTTGCTTCCGGTATAATAGTTTTGTGTATAGTTCCAATACTACTAGCTGTAATACTGGAGACAATAAACGTTTATTCTATTCTATTCTATTCTATTTATGAAACGATTTAAAAAAATATTTTATGTGAAAGGATATAGTACTTTCCGATTGGTCAAAATCGGTTCAGTTTAGTTTCTAAATCCAGAAATAGTATCTCATATAAGTAATCGAAATTGCGTATTTTGCTATCCTGTGACATTCCAGTGGTGTTGTTAGGTCGTAGGAAATTTGGTTGTTAGATGGTCACCCATCCACAGACCGACCACGGCAAGCGTTGCTTAACCTTGAAGATCGACCAGTACGGCTGTTATTCTTAAGCCACGAGCTCCTCAAACAAAATTATAGAATTTAACTTAAACAGCTGTGCCAAGCAATAAATAACGATGATCGATGAAAAGCCAATAAAACAAGAAATTGCTTAATATTTATTACTCCTGTTGACATTTTCCGGCGTATGCTAAAAACCGGTTGATTATATTTTCATTTGGCAGTTGCTGTGCGATTTTGAACTCTATTGTTTCAGCTTTAGAGAGCGTTTGAGTGTAGTTCTGCGGTTTAGTGTTGACATATTGGTTCGTTGGGTGTGGTACAAATAGATAAGCGGAGCGACTTGATATTGTGTTGGTAGATTTTTAGAGATTTCCGAGTGTATCACTCGCAGAATGTGTAATATGTGCAGTTGTGAATCAAATAAATAGTGATAACATAATTTAGCATTCTTAATCCAATGCTGATCTGAAAAGGTGTGTCTTTCTTTCACACAGAATACAAAACAAACCAGAAAGATGGTTCAATCAAATTTGAAAGAAGCGCATTGTGTCCAAAATAACTCCCCACCCGCGTAGTGTTACCTGCGCACCATGACATTAGGTAATTACCTTTTTTTAGGGTTAATATAAACAACTATTTAGCTGGCAGAGAGGGGCACACTTGACTATGTATAACACGCTCATCGGCCATTGACTAATTGACAATTTAACGAACCACGCCATTTTACACTGCCTCACATTTGAGCGCGTTGACGGTTTCTGGTTTGTTCTGTATTCTGAGGTTTTTCAATATACAAATTACCTATATTTCCCAAGCTAGAAGAACTGTAACTAACTGTTACTACTTCTCGCTATCTCGCTCTTCTATTAAAGTCAATGTTACTTTTATTAGTAAAGGCAGGGAAATTAATTGTTAAAAAAATTGACTACAAACTCAAATTGTTTGTATATTCAGATCACAACTGTTTTTACGTGGCCAAATGAAGTAGGTAATGTGTCAATTAGATAAACAATTTAATTTCCCGGACTTAACATTTCGATTTTTTAAGCCCGTTCATAAACTAGCAGAGAAAAGTAAACTGACAGATATCATCATCTGCCTAGCCTTTTCCCAACAGTATTGGGGTCGGCTTCTAGTCAAACCGGATTCAGCTGAATATCACTATTTTACGTGGAACGGCTGCCTACCAGACCCCCACAACCCAGTAACTGGGTAACACGGTACTACTTGGCAAGACTGGAGTCAGATTTTTTGGCTTCTGACAATCCGTAACACTACCAAAGATCTACAAATGGCAGCCGGAACCAACGGCTTAACGTGCTTTCCGAGGCGCGGAGGAGTCTGGGTATGTGAAGATGACCACCCATCCACAGACCGACCTTGGCAAGCGTTACTTAACCTCGAAGATCGACCTGTTTGACTGTCATTATGTAGCCACGCACGAGCACCTAAAAAGCTTTCCATATCTAGAATGACAAGATTTAGAAAATAACTCTCGCGAAAGTCTTTCACTTGGACCAAACAAACAAGTTTTTCGAAACAGTAAACTAGTTTTGATATCAGTACTCGATTTGGTAGCGGTATTTAAAAAAATACTCGTATAATTGTTCCCCAGACCAGTAATAATGACGGTAAGAAAATATTACATTGTATTTACTTCGAGTTTATCAGAACTTTTGCATATCTTGCTGTTTGTTATAATTGTTCGAAGCTAAGCAGCAATTTATATGCATTCTCTTGATATATTGATAACCTGAATGCAAAAAAAACTTAAAAAAACAATACCTATGTAAGGAAATGTAGTTTTCACGTGTGGCCTTTATACAACGTGTAACAAAATAAATGCAATACCTCGTAAGGGGTCATTGTACTCAACATTATGAACAACTTTTACTATGGGACCAACACTGAAATCGTGAAAAAAAGTCGAGCCCCCTACATTTTTGTGCATATATCTCGCCAAAATGTACTGAGGGCTTAGTGCGAGTTTTTTAACGTACTCGATCGCGTTAACGTACACGTTCGCTTATGTCAAATTGTATAGAAAAAAAAACAGGATGTCCGTGCACTTCACCAGACGGCGCTTATTCAGTTTCAATACAAATTGATGTTCACGCAGACGAAGTCGCGGGTAGAAGTTAGTACATAATAAAATTAATAAGAATTACAAGAAAACATTCAAGTCGTAATGGTTGTTGAGGAAAAATAATAAAAACTTAATACTGACGTTTGCTTATTGGGAATTACCGATAGCAATGTATGCATAGTTCTTAGTAGAAAATCATATAATCGTAAGGTTCTTACGTACACTTAAGAATATCATCATCATCTGCCTTTCATTATTTTTCCAACTTGGGGTTGGCTCCCAGTCAAACCGGATTCAGCTGAATACCAGTAGTTTACGTAGAGCGACAACCAGACCACCACAACCCATTAACTGGGTAACACGGTACTTCTTGGCAAGACGAGTCATATTTTTTGGCTTCTGACAATCCGTAACGACTGTCTACAAATGACAGGCGGGACCAACGGCTTATCATGCTCTCCGAGGCACGAAGGAATATCTCGGTATGTTAAGATGGTCACCCATCCACAGACCGACCTCGGCAAGCGTTGCTTAACCATGAACATCGACCCGTGCGGCTGTTATTATTTAGCCACATGCTGCTCCATTATGGGTCCACCAATAATACTAGTAATTCACCAGATATTTTATTGAACTAGGTTACCTACTTCCAATGTAAGCGTAAAATTATCGTTGACCGCAACATTTTAAAAATAACAATCGAGATAGTGGTCAAAGGTAAGACCTATTTTATTATTATCAGAATGTAATATGTAAATTGAACATACCTACTATCTTTTGCCCGCGGCTCCGCCCGCGTAGATGTCGGTTATCGCGTCAAAAAGTAACCCATGTCCTTGCGATAGATGGGGTCCATGATGAAAGCGAGCGTGCCCAGAAGATGCCCTGAGGCACTGGTACTCCCACGCGTCGTCGAAACACAGCAGGCTGCTTGACGCCGAACTCCGGTGGGAGGGTGGTCGCGAACCAGGCGGGTGTTAGCCCTACCACCGCAAGGGAAGGATTGGCCAGTATTTTCCATATCCCAGGCTATATATCTGCCAAATTTCATGACGATCCGTTCAGCCTTTTTAGCGTGAAAACGTAACAAACAAACTTTCTTTTGCGTTTATAATATTGGGGATTAGGGTTATACCTTCACTTTATATTCACAAAAAAAACAACAAATTATCGGCATTGACAGCCTTCACTAAAATAAGGGGTCAAAATTGTCGTGGAACCATTGCTATTCATATTTTGTCATTTTTGTTTTGCATCAAGTTTTGGTAATCAGAATCACACTTAACACTTAATTTTCACCGTTCTCAATTAACACTCGAAACGCTATTTCCTCTTTCACATTTTTTTTATTTTTTTTCTATGTACCTATATCTTTTATGGAACCCTATTACTAAGTCTCCGCTGTCCGTCCGTCCGTCTGTCAGTGGGCTGTATCTTAAGAACCGTAATAGGTAGACGGTTAAAATTTTCAGTGTGTATTTCTATAGCCACTATATCAGCAAATAATAAAAATTCAAGAGCCCCCTTAAATTTTTTATTTAATTTTTATTATTTACCATATGCCACAAGAAACGTGTTTTTTTTTTCGGTTTTTGGTACAGGACCCTTCGTGTGAGTGTCACTCGCACTTTGCCGGTTTTTTTTTTGGTTTAAGAACACTCACTGGAATGAGCTCTTTCTCTTTGAGGAATAAGTACTAATTCTCTGTCTTTTGTCACCAGGTTCGAGGTGGTAGCACAGGTGCCCCGCCACCGGCGGCTCCAGCCATGATTGAGCAGGAGAAGAGGTCACCACTACAGCCGCAGCAGCAGGGGAGGGTGCAACCAGGTATAAAAGTTATCCTTTTTTACTAGATACTTCATCATTATTTTTTGTTTGGTTGTGAAATGACTCCTTATGCTCTGGGCGGAGCGGAAGGGAGTGTCAGACTGCTACTGACTAAAACCCACCCGTGTTCCTCCTTTGCGTTCCAGTACCGCGGTGACTCTTTCAAACAATTTCTAAGTATTTCTTTCTCTACCTGTATCATCATTATATCAGCCAATTGCTGTCCACTGTTGAACGTAAGCCTTTCCCAAAGAGCGCCAACCATCCCGGTCTTGAGCAGTGCGCATCCATCCGCTGTCAGCCACCTTCTTCAAATCATCGATCCACCGTGCCGCAGGGCGTCCTACGTTTGCCTATACGCGGTCTTCACTCTAACACATGTCTGCTCCTTCGACCGTCTGTCAGTCTACAGATATGACCGGCCTACTTCCACTTCAGCATGCTGATTCTTCGCGCAATGTCGATGACTTTAGTTCTCTGGCGAATGACTTCGTTGCGATTGCTTTCCACCAGAGAAACCCGAGCATTGCTCTGTCCATTGCACGCTGAGCAACCTTGAATTTGTGGACCAAGCCTATGGTGAGTGTCCACGTTTCGGCTTCGTAAGACATTACGGAAGGGACGCACTGGTTATAGACCTTGGTCTTAAGGGATTGTGGGATCGACGATTCAAAGATATCACGCAGCTTCCCGGAGGCCGCCCAGCCCTAGCGAATTCTTCTGGTCACCTCCTTCTCAAAGTTGTGCCGCCCCAGTTGTATAAAAATGCTTTGCATGACTGCCTGCCCCTTGGGAAATACAGTCGTGATAGATAAGTCAACATGAAAGAAGTGCTTGACCATTGCATGTCCCTGGTATATAGAAAACACAATGGCGCCACTATATGGCTAACAAAACCCCGTGTAGTTATGCAGCGTAGAGGAAAATTGCACTAGCTATCCATTCTATACAATAACAATATTGTACTCAGTCGCTGCGAATGTAAGTGATATATAAAAGAAGTTGGTAGCGCGGCGGACCGATTTGTCGACATTCTTGATAAACGGGTACAATGTTATTCAACATTTTACGTGTTCAGGATGAATTAGAGCTTCCAGATACGATGCACCCTCGGCAATCAGACTCGTTGACTGCCGCCTTGTTAGTCGTTTAATATTTTCCTTAGTATATGATGTTACATTTCGGGGAGTGTGCGACGGAATCACACAATTTTATTCCGCCAAACCCGCTCCATCCTCTAACTACAAGATGTACGGCGATGCGCCACTGGTACATGGTGGACATCCCACCCACACGCACTAAACGATTCGGGAATACTGACAAAAGGGAATATGCATGAAAAAATATTTGATAACTACACAGTTTATATCAAAAAATATTACTAAAAGTGCAAATAGTGACGCGCGGGTCTCGTCACCCGGGCCTATCCCCCGAACCCCCGTTCTCGCCCGTCCCTCGTCCGCTCGCGCCCGTGCCCCGTCCTTTCTGTATGTTTTACAATAGGGCGCAGACAAGTAAGCGTCGTGTCCGCGCCCTATCCTTCCTATATGTTTTAAATCGCGACGCTTTTAATACATTTTGTATGAAGGAGACTCGGAAGAGACATATGACCGTGCCCCGTCCTCGTCTTACGTCTTTTCTGTGTGTCCAGCACCGAAGGGGGCCGTTCTTGTCATAATTGCTATGCCTAGTTTCAGCCTCATTTTCTAGTACAATCGGAAATTTAAACACCGAAAACCATATCCCATGGTTGAAATATTGCCATCTCATCTGAGCAAGTTGGTGAGTGCGCGTTCTTCTACAGTATCAAAAGCATGAAAAGATGGACGTCCTTCTGCAGGATACATCTTCACCTTTTAAACCGAAAGACGTCCACTGCTGGATAAAGCCGAGGGGTCAATATATTTTTTTACTGAGCAATTGGCTTGCTCTTGACCTCGCTCACGCCTGGTGGAAAGCGATGGATGAGGTCTATGATGGAGCGAGCGTGCCCAGACGATGCCAGTTCACTCTTGCTTTGAAGGCTATGTCCACATCGACCAGTCCTGCGCTTCTCGCATCCCGCGGCGTTTGCCAGATCATCAGGACCTTTACCAGCTGAAATGAATAATGTTTTGTGAAATCTAGGTCGTTTCTAGCAATAGGCTAAGCTGGTCCTTCAAACAACTAATTTTCTTTGTTTTTTTTTTTCCAACAGAGCCTCCGGTAGTGCAAGTTCCTTCGCCACCGAAACCAGCGATAGTGAAGGCCCCGAAACATGCGAAAATTAATCAAAAGGTAAGATCAATATTAATCCTAGCAGAGCTCAATGTTACGAATCTCTTCCAGGGTAGTACTACCACCATCAAAGATTTTAACAGCAAAGATAGGGCCGTGCGAACGTTTGCTTGTAAGCGTTCACCATACAAGAAACACGGCGTTTTTAATGTCTCACGCACACGACAGCTCCCGAAGATTTCCGATTGTGTGGCGAGTTCGCTTCGGTCTAACCGGGCCAATTCCGGGACAATTTGTGGCGTCAAAAATGCGACTTCTGTTGCCTGCTTGATATGCAGCGAAATAAAAATGACGTTGTTTCCTAACTTGCTCGTGGTTCTTTTTAATGTGTTTCGCGCGTTTCTTGTATGTATGTTTGTTTGTTTGTTTGTAAATTTCATTATTACCTCGTATCTTCCAATTGGCTGGATGGATCTTGACAGTTAAGGTGTCGTCTCAAAAACCACAGTGTCTTTAGATAGCTGTTTAAAAAAAAACAAAATGGCGGATTTTTGGCGCTAAATTTGTAAGACGGGCTTTTTGATTTTTTAAATTATTACCTTGTTTATTTAATTAATCGAGGGATCCAAGACGTTTTATCCGGACTCATCGAGCTTCATTGCCTTACGCGTTTCTGGTGTTCTTCCACTGTTGATACTGGCTTACCAGATGTGCTTGATTTTGACGCCAAATGTCTTTAAAAATACCTAATATCAGCTTTTACTCATCAAGGTTATAAATCAAGGCTGGCCGGAAGAAATGCATTGATATATTTATAATTAAGTAACAGAAAGTACGGAAATTATTTTATTTTACCTGGAATTTTGCGGTGCCGTTCTATTTTAAGTAACAGGATATTTGGTACCTAAATTAAAGTACCTACGATGGATGATAAACATCATTTACAATTATTACAAAAATGTTTTGAGGAATTTCCTAACTAGTTCCTTTTTTTTTTGTTTTCCGCTTCGTTTGTTGAAAAGAAAAAACCTTAATTATTTTTTACAGTTAAAAATAATATTTTTGCGTAACAAAACGTATGCTCTGAATGTGCATTTTTCTATTGGAAACATTCTTATTTTCCAGTCATTATTTTTAGCGAACCTTGAATTGATTTCACGCGTTATGTCGTCAATCTTGTTTTATTCCGTAGAGTGTGCTCCAATTGTTTTTATTTATAAATCAACCACAACAACGCACAATTTATTGTTTGCAAGGAAATCTTACCCCCCATTTCTGAATTAAACATGCTGGCTGCATACGAGAAATATTGTATTTTTTTTACCGACTACAAAAAAAAGAGGAGGTTCCCAATTCGTCAGATTTTTTATTTTTGTAAATTTGTTCAGCGATAGTTTCGCCAATTGTCAACCGATTTTGATGATTCTCCCTGGCGCCCGAGTTCATTATCTGATTATTTAATTTTCATTTGGGAGAACACAATATTTTTTTCATTATTTCAATAATACACAACTAAACATAGTTATATTTGGTTTTTGTTTTTATACATGCACGCTGAACGGCTAAGAATGACATATAGCATACGGGTAGACTACATTATGTCCTGGAAAATTAAGACAGAATTATTTGCGAGAGGTCTCGCTCGACATAGTTACCGATCGCCTACCGAGTGAGTACGGTCGATAACTCCAAGCCGCCCGTACACTGTCAATTTTGAACGCGATCCACAGATCGGATTTTGATCGTGGATCGCGTTCAAGACTGACTGTGTACGGGCGGCCTTAGGACTTAACGACTGAATTCGGTCGATCAAATATAAATTTGCCGAACCGGGAACTAAGAACAACTTGTCAAATCGTGTTGTCATTCATTCTTAGTTCGGGTTCGGAACTAATCGTAAGTCCGTAGGTGATACGGAGTAGAAAACGCCCGATACCAAGGCCGAAACTACGGACTTCGGGCTTAAAGAGTAGACCCCCTGGGGGCCTGCTCTCTTTCGAAACCGCATTCGAACAAATTCCGCAACATTTAACACCTAGCAACAGCATCGAACAGCAATTATTTTTCTTTGCATTATAATAAACAAATCAGCCACGGCTTCATTTTCCTACTGGCACAACATGATGCCACGCTCTTAATAACCTCCTTACCGTGTAATCGGAGCAATTTGTGTATCGCTACACGTCTCGTTAATTTAATTGTAATGCATGATCGAGAGGTGGATAAAGAAAAACACAATAAGGAATTAAAATTAATGAAAAATCTCCAATTAGGGTATTTCAGTATTATAAGAAATCTTCATGAAGGATGTGACGAAAGTAGAACGTATTTGTGAAAAAAATAAATTAAATCCGTTGATATATAGAGAAGTTAAACGCTATTAAAGTAATTCGTCTGTAAGTCCCGCATACCTCCGTTGAAAAGGGAGGATCCTCCGACCGGACGGTTGCTGTGTCCGGTGGGCAACTGCCCGATAGTGGATATTCGGGCTGTTATATGGAGGTTTGCGGGACTTTACCTCTCTGTACCAAAGTCAAAGTCAAAACGTTTCTTTCAATTAGGCCATTCAACGGCACTTTTGAACGTCATCATTTACATTTAAAATAATATAAAGTGTCTCTACTGTCCGTTCGCAAGGGTAGATTCTTATGGAGAACGAACGAAGATTCTTATGGAAACATTGATTTGAAAAGAGTAACTATGGAGTTTCTTGTCCGTTTGGACAAGAAACTCCATAGTTAATATATAAATTGACCAGTTTGATTTTGCCTACACTACACCCTTGATTGTCCTATGGAGCAGGACTAGCATGTTTCCAAGCATTCTTATCTTGAATGTAATCCTCCAACTTGTAATATGCTTGTTTACAAAGTGTGCTTTTTACATACGTTTTAAATTTTCTTTCATTTAATTCTAATATGTCACAAGGTATTTTGTCGTAACATTTAACACAGTACCTCTATAGCTAGGCGTTATTCACATGTTTTAGTGAAAGTATATTTTTAATTTCAACAGTAGTATTTCAACTAGGGTGTGTGGGGTCGTTAGACCGTACTGCCCACACGATAAAGAAAGAAGAAGAAAAAGAACAGTATTATGATTATTCTAAATTAATAAATATATTACTTCAAATTTTTAACTTATCAAGAATCTAAAAATATTTTTTTTTCAGTTAATTTTTGACTTTGTCAGTTAAGTGTGAAGTACTGGCACTTCGCCGTCGTTGTGTAAAATGATGTATTGTCGTTTATAAAGAGGAGATCGTGGCTAAATAATAACAGCCGAGCAGTACTGGTCGATCTTTTTTAAGGTTAAGCAACGCTTGCCGAGGTCGGTCTGTGGATGGGTGACCATCTACACATACAACTCCGTGCCTCGGAAAGCACGATAAGCCGTTGGTACCGGTTGCCATTTGTAGATCTTTGGCAGTCGTTACGGATTGTCAGAAGCCAGAAAATCTAACACCCGTCTTGCCAAGAAGTACTGTGTTACCCAGTTACTGGGTTTTGGAGATCAGATAGGCAGTCGCTCCACGTAAAACACTGGTATAAATAGCTGAATCCGGTTTGATTGAAAGCCGACCCCAATATAGTTGGGAAAAGGCTAGGCAGATGATGTAGGTATGCCAAGAGAAAAAAAAAATCTCCACGAAGATATGGTGTGCTTATCCCAGTAACGTAAGCGTGATAGTCTAATATTAAAATCAACGCGTTACTAAGCAAAAATAAAATATTTACCAATACATTTTCAAGTTTTATTCTGTACTTAAACATACACTTATTTTATGATTGGAAAATCGACTTTAGCTCCTTCGAAGTAAAGTACTTTTTTGTATTTCATTCTCTACCTAAAACTTAAGTATACGTTGGTTGATAATTGGAAAATCGACTTTACGTTTGAAGAGATAGAGTTCAATTTGTGTGTGAAAAAGTCTTTGGTTCGGTTTATAAGCACATTATTCCAGTGTAGGGCGACATTAATTTTTCTATTAATGATAATGTCCATGCAATCAGAATCATGATTGACAGCAATAAATTTATGGACAATTGCCTCTCCCATTATTATACAGATGTCATATCAAGGTATAGAACAATACTAGTTGCCGCCCGCGGCAACGCTCGCGTAAATGTCAAAAACTATCCGAAGGGAACATACTCCAAAGTATCCTATGTGTTATTCCAGACTATAATCTATCTCTGTACCAAATTTCATCCAGATCTGTTCAGCCGTTCTGGCGTGATTGAGTAACAAACATACGTCCATCCAAACTTTCGCATATAAATATAATAGTAGTAAGAGTCTAGCTTCTGCCACAGACTTCGCTTGCGTTAAAATATCTAGCCTATAAACCAGGGTGCCATCTATCTCTGTACCAAAATTCATCGAAATCGGTTCAGCTATTTAGTCGTCACAGCGTTACAAGCAAATAAAAAAAAGAAACTTTTGATTTTAATATATTAGTAAGGATTACGCCTGTATTCATTCAAATGCAGAGGCTTTACGGATTTTTTTTAAAAGAGTCACCGCGGCCCTGGAACGTAAAGAGCATTTTGGAGGAAGACGGGTGGGTTACACTACGCGCCGCCCAGAGTGGGAAGTCATTTGATGATTTCCCATCCAAAATAAATCCTCGGTTCCGCGGATCCAGGGGGCTAAAGGGCTCAAGCCCCCCGCCCCCTTCCCAAAAGACCGATATACTATGTACATTATTATCTTTGGTGGTAACATCCTATTCCTATCCTATTGAGGCTTGTTATGCGTTAAGCAATTTTTTATTTTGCTTATGTGTTACCTCAGCGAGGTCAAGTCCCCCCTTCCCCTACGACAATCCTGGATCCGCCACTGCCTCAAGACTTAGTTAAAATGATGGCTATAGGTACAGTCATCAGCCCATTCTCCTCTGCTACCACAATTTGGCAGTGATGGCGTGTAAAAATTCTTCAGGATAAAGCATTGAAGACTGTCCCTCAATTACTGAGAATCAAGGCCATACCGCGGTTAGCTGCGCAAAAACAGGTTTCAATTTAGCTACGTGTCTGACATGTTGTTATTAAGTAGTGATGTGCCGTATCGATTCGGTGCCGGAGTCGATACTTGGATAGTTAAGGTATTATCGATTCTTTTTTATAGAATCGTAGACATTTTTTTTTTGATAAAGGCACAACATATCAGCAACAAATACATAGTAAAAAAAACCTGCCAAGTGCGAGTCGGACTCGCGCACGAAGGGTTCCGTACCATTATCTATAAAAAAAAAACGGCAAAAAAATCACGTTTGTTGTATGGGAGCCCTACTTAAATATTTATTTGATTCTGTTCTTAGTATTTGCTGGTATAGCGGCAACATAAATACATCGTCTGTGAAAATTTCAAGTGTCTAGCTATCAAGGTTCATGAGATACAGCCCGGTGACAGACAGACAGACAGACGGACAGCGAAGTCTTAGTAATAGGGTCCCGTTTTTACCCTTTAGGTAAGGAACCAAAATAAAGGAAACTAAAAACGAATATCTTTGAAGAAGAAAGAAAGATGCACGTACATTTACCTAATAAAAAATATAACAACTATAAGTAAGGCTTTCAATTGATTGAAACTGCGTGGTACTTCTTCCTACATTTTGAAAGCTATACTTATAAACTCGTTTGTTCTGACTTCTGACTGACTATTAACACACAACTAAAACTAAAGATTAAGGAAGCTAAAATTTGGAATGTACGTTCGTTTTGTAGCAAGGATTGTTTTTTTTTTGTTGGAAATTTCAACGTTAATGGGGGAAAATGGTGAGGACTTTGTATCAAAGATTGAAGTCGTCATCTACGCGGACTCAGCTGTCGGTCTTGCGAGTCTCGGATTCAGCTGAATACCAGTAATTTTACATGGAGTGGCCGCCTACCAGACCTCCACAACCCATTAACTGGGTAACACGGTACTTCTTAGCAAGACTGGAGTAAGATTTCCTGGCTTCTGAAAATCCGTAAAACTGCCAAAGATCTACAAATGACAGCCGGGACCAACGGCTTAACGTGCTTTCCGAGGCACGGAGGAGTCGGTATGTTAATTTTTGCTTAACCTTGAAGATTGGTCCGTGCGGCTGTTTAAATTATGCGGCTGTTATCATAGTATTTCAATAAAGTATATTTCAGAGATGTTATGGAGTAAACGTAACCGAAACTATCGGATATGCGAAATTAAAATCTATCCGTAACCGAATCCGATTTAAAAGTTTTGGATAGGGGCGGAGTCCAAATTAGACATTACGTTAGGTTTTTTTTGCACGGCCGAGCCGGGACACTAGCCGATTTTATGTTTCACTTTTACAATTAAAAAAAAATCTAATATCCGAAACCGAAACTAAGGGATAATCCTATATCCGTATCCTTATCCAGATCCGAAACTTCCCTGGTTTATTTATATTCCATTCTATTTCTAAGTTACGTGAAGAGAGTAGGTGAACTAAATGCCGATTTATTTTAGTTTCCAAAGTACTAAAGATTCGCAGCAATACTTAGGGAAAAAAAAAACTTGACTAAGCACATTGGTTTTGCCTATTGTAGGAAATTTAGCAGACGAAGTCATTTTGTACAAATATCTGTTTGTTTTTTCATAAAAATATAAAACAAAATGTCCAACGTTACACAAAGTGAAAGTAATCTCTAACAACAAATATACAATACCCTATACATATAATTATGTACATTTACTCATCATCATCATCATCATATCAGCCGAAAGACGTCCACTGCTGGGCATAGGCCTCCCCCAAGTGTCGCCACAACCACCGGTCCAGTGCGTCTCGCATCCATCGGTTACCCGCGACCCTCACCAGGTCATCGGTCCACCTTGTGGGAGGCCTTCCAACACTGCGTCTTCCGGTACGCGGTCGCCACTCCAAAACTTTTCGGCCCCATCGACCACCCGTTCTGCGAGCAATGTGCCCTGCCCACTGCCACTTCAATTTGGCATTTACTCATGTAACGAATAATTTGAATTTGAAACGCTCAAGATCTAGTTCATAAGGCCAGGCTATAATTAGAAACAATGCAATCATATGCAAATATCTGCCTTGAAGATGTATGCAGTACGGATGACCGTAGATTTGTATGTTATTGGAGTAGTGTATTAATCTTTATTTAGATTTTGTTATTGATGTGTGTGTCTCATCGATTTGACCGTCCAACAAGACTGTCATGTCCCACTGGTAGGCAAAGACATGTGTTCTCAGCCATTGCGTTCTAGTCTTTTCGGTACGAGTCAAGTTCCTCCTTCCACGTTATACGATAGCATACATTTTTCAATCTTCTTTTTCTTCGTGTGGGTAGCAAAGCCTAACGACCCCACACACCCTAGTGTCAGAGTTTCTAAACCGCCTCAAGGGCCTCTGACATAGTTTGACGACCGCCATTTGGCGGCCGGGACCACCGGCTTATACGTGCCTTCCGAAGCACGGAATCATCTTTTTATCAGACAATCAGGTGATTCAAGCCTGCAATGTCCTAGCCAAACTGGAAACAACTTTACAAAGTATGCTTCCCGTGGGAATCGAACCCACGACCACCGGGTCACAATGCAAACGCCTAAACCACTCGATCACGGAGGTAGTTAATTTTTCAATCAAGTTACACTATTACCCAGTTACCAGGGTAACAGTATAACTGTCGCTCCACGTAAAATTCTAGTGTTTAGCTGAATCCGGTTAGACTGGAAACCGAACTCAATATAGTTTGGAAAAAGCTAGGCCGATGATGAAGTAATGAACAACACTAACAATATATCGCTGCTTGTAAATGAAACAAAATAAATGCCGATCAGCCAACCGAGAATAATCGATATAATTCGATTCGCGTCCCATAACAACACGTCGCTTCACTACTAGTTGTTCGGCATTCGTCGACTCGAGCGGTCGCGCTCTTCGCGCGAATTATTTAAAAACATAATTTAATAAAATTCGAATAAAAGAACCGTCTATACTTAATTTCAAAATAAAAATTCTATAACGAACTCTTTTGAGACATCAAGTGATTTTCTTGTGAGTAAAAAAGTTTGTGTGACTTTAATATCAATATAAACGATTTTGTAAGAGGTTTTTATTGCTTAAAATTCGTTCTGGTGACACATGCATATTGTTATAAATATAGTTTCGCCAATATTTTTACAATGCTACGTTGTCCGGCCGGTTAAAACTGTGTGATTAATTGAATCGACGATAACAGTGGTGTTAAACTTCGTAATTCCATACTGCGCATTGGATGTTCGTGAGTTTAAGGTGTATATTTACGCATGCGCGTCTGTGGTGTGAGCAGGAAGGCCCTGGCTCCGTTCCTCTACCATAGTGTTGATTTTCGAAACACGTTTTTCACAGGAATTCTTTCATTGTGCGGTCAGATAAGGGATTCTCTGTCGGAGTTTTCCTGATAGCTGTAAACATGAGGGCCTTTTATAGTGAATAGTTTACTTCTAGGCAAGCGTGCTCCATCGCTTATCTTCAGGTGAGATAGTGGTCAAAGGTGAGACTTAAAAACCAAACAAAAAAAAACATAACTTCGAAATTCGACCGGCCGGCGTCTCGTTGTGAATCCGTGATAGATCTTTAAACAAAACAAAATACCTAAAATGTGTTATTTGTAGTGTCATGAAAGGCGTGTACCTATGTGAATGAAAAAGTGTACAAGGGAGAGTATGACATAGGAGTCGTGTTCATAGAAATACACTCAGTGTAAATGTCAACTGTCTACTTACGTTTCATGAGATTCAGTCCACTGACAGACAGACGGACAGCGGAACAGTTATAGGATTCCATTGGTCTTCGGGTACGGAACCCTAAAAACTACCATGGTCTTAGTTGTCATTTTTTTTAACCTTTTGCAAGTCGGTACTAAGGCAGGTCTAAGGCGTTCTGTACTAGTCACCTAAGGGTGTTTATTTTTACTTATAAAACCTAACAGAAGGGTGCATACAATGTTACCCCTTTGTAAAAATACTAGGAAGCGGTATAGGGTGGCTGGTAAAAGGGGTTGCCCTCGATTTAAATATTTGAATGCTTATTTTCCGAAGGCAATACTGATAATTTTATAAAATGCTTCAACGCAGCTGAGTTGCATTATAAACCGACGTACATACAATTCAAAAAGATTACGAATTTATAAATATGTCTCCGTAAAATTGTATATCTTTATTAGATTAAAATTTCTCGATATATTATGAAAAAAATCAATGCCACCCAAATTCAATAGTTTTCTAATATATCAGTGTCTTATTAATAGAAATATATTTTAAAATCATAGGTCGTTTGCAATTTTCCGGTAAATTGTTTATTTAATTATTTATGATCATCATAATGTCTGGCTTTTCCCAACTATATTGGGGTCGGCTTCCAGTCAAATCGAATTCAGCTGAATACCAATTAATAAATTATTCAAGGAGAATACATTTTGAATACGACTAACGACGCAAGGGAGGGTAATTTGTTCATCAGCCTATGTATGTATGTATGTTGTTTGTTCCTTTGTGGCACTATAGAGACCAAACGCTTGGGCCGATTTTGTTAATTCTTACGTCAATTGATTCGTTTTAATCTTGCGAGTGCTAATAAAGACGTAACAGTAATTAAAATACAATATGGCGGCAAACAGACGCCATATTGTGGAAAAGAAAAAAATGTCGACGAGCTATATTAAGTGGGGTATCAAAATAAAAGGTTCGAAGAGGCGATTCCAAAAATATAACTTTTCAAGTAGTCTGATGCAGTTGGTGGCATGAAATCAATAATATTGAACTAAACTGCATCAGACTGCTTGAAAAGTGACTTGTTTGGGTTTGTTCTTAGCTGTTTTTTAGTCCGGTTTTTTTTAATGTATTAGTTCTGCATTTCGTATTTATTTTATCCTTGTTGGTAAGGAAAAAATCAGTTATAAATTCGTTTGGTGTTTAGTTCGGTAAAAAATAAGTTATGGGCAGCCTAATGAGGTTTTAAAATTTGAGTTTATGCTATGTTGAAAGTCTAACTCAAATTTATTACAAATTCATTTAATAAGAGGCGCATTTAACAACGCTATTTCTGGCTTTGTCATCTTCATACTGACAGAAATTAAAAACAATATAAAGAGCTAAATGCATTAAGTAGTTTCTAGTGCTAGTGGGCTTGTATGTCTTTTCAATGTTACTATTTAAGCTCGTGGCAAAATTATAACAGCCGCACGGACCGATCTTCAAGGTTAAGCAACGCTTGCCGAGGTTGGTCTGTGGATGGGTGACCATCTTAACATATCGAGACTCCTCCGTGCCTCGGAAAGCACGTTAAGCCGTTGGTCCCGGCTGTTATTTGGAGATCTTTGGCAGTCGTTACGGATTGTCAGAAGCCAGAAAATCTGACGCCAGTCTTGCCAAGAAGTACCGTGTTACCCAGTTAATGGGTTGTGGAGGTCTGAGCCTCTACCATGAGATTTCATCGAAAAATTACTCGCTAGCGTTAAACTCGCTAGCGTACTAACGTGGATCGAACAGATTTCGATAATGCTTGCACCATGAGATTTACGGAGTCTGACGCATTCGCTAAGGTAAGCTCGATAGATCGCGTTGTCTAGCTAACTTCACTCTACTCGATATAATGCTTCACTACTTATGTTTTGTTTCTTTCTTTCTCACTAATAAGAAAAGAGAACGGGCCTTAAGCTCAAAATGTAGTTATATCGCTATGCTAAAAATGTTAAGATAGTCAATATCACAAATAAACCGACAAAATAAAAAAGTTGACGGTTAGTGGACTACTTATGGTATTTAGTGGTTTTTTAATTTTTATTCCTTATAACATATCATGTTTAGTTTGTTGGCGTTGTGTTACAGTTGTGTGTGTGTGGTTTAAAAGTTTACAACAATAGATTATAATTGGTTTTGTTTTGAGATAGCTGCATACCATACTAGGTACTACCTTTAGTTCTAATGAAACTCGTTGTGTTCAGTGTTGACGTCAAATCCGTAACATTATTCAATAATATAAATGCACAAATCCTCAAACGCTTCTCTATAGTGTGTGTAAAGTTTAATAAACTATCTTTCACATATATTTTCCAATTGAGATCCAATATAAAATTTCATTTTGGCTTGAAATTAACGTTGTTCACGTCGTTGGTCTTCAAAATCAGCGGCAACTAACATATTCCACGCTAAATAAGCTCTTGCAGACATTATTTTGACTTTATTATACTCAAACACGTGTATAATTTTAATGTAACCTTATGTTTCACACGGCAAAATGCTAGTGAGCTACGTAACTAATATCGTAAGCGTATTGTTCGATAGCTTCTGTCAAATTAGTGACTCATGGTGCCGTTTTGTATGGGGATAGCTGAAAAACGTCAGTGACCATCGAATAGATTACGTTAGGTTTTTAACCTATCGAAATCTATAGTGCTCATGGTACGAATTTTAATTCTTTCAGTGACCGCTAGGGGCGCTATACAGTATGTCATACAAATAATTTACGGAGACGCTAGCGAGTTTTGGCTGCATAAACTCATGGTAGAGGTACTGGTAGGCAGCCGCTCCACGTAAAATACTGGTATTCCGCTGAATCCGGTTTGAATGGGAGCCGACCTCAAGTTGGGAAAAGGCTAGGCAGATGATGAATGTTACTATTTAAGTTATAAAATTATGAATTTTTGACTTATAAGCAATAGCAGATTTTGTTTTGTATAACACTCTTAAAGGGGTTTTAAAGCACAAGGTTCGCCTCATTACTATCATTAAAAAATACCGCCAAGTTTCAATTCAGTTTTTGACATTAATTTAGCATCCTACCAGTAAAATAATAATTGAATTATTCCTTCATGTTTTCCTTATGTTTCTATGCTATATAATTATTGCGTAAAATGATAAGCTTATTGATTTATACACTTATGTTACTAAGAATATGTCATTAATCTTTGCTCTCATTTTCCTTATTATAATTTAATTTATGAAGACAAGTTATCTAGGTATTTGAAGCAGTTCTTTAGATATATATTTTTTAACCGACTTCCCAAAAAGGAGGAGGTTATCAATTCGACTGTATTTTTTTTTTGTGTTTGTTACCTCATGTCTCCGTCATTTATGAACCGATTTGAGAAATTCTTGTATTATGTGAAAGGATATACTTCTCGATTGGTCCCATTCAAATTATATCGAAATCGGTTAAGCAGTTTGGTTTTTAAATTCAAATAGCTGGAAAAAATATGTGGAAAAATCATCGATGTTTACGAAATTGCGTATTTTTGCTTTCCTGTGACTTTCCAGTGGTGTTGTTAGGTGTGGGGTACCACTAAAAAGTGAAAAATAAAAAACTTTTTCACAAAAAAAACCGACTTCTATAAATAACTTTAATTTCGGAAGTCGGTGTCAAATAACGAAGAAGCAACCAAACACCGACTACCGAAATTAAAGTTATTTTGTACTTTGTAGTGTTTTTTTGGAAGTCGGTTTTTTTTTTGTGAAAAAGTTTTTTTTTGTATGACGCCTTCTAAATAAGCTCCATGCATTTGGTTGTAATCAAAGCTGCCATTAATGCAAGAATAAACTCTTAAAAAACCAAAAAAATAGCTGTTCAGTTCACTCGACAAAATTTGGGTCTCTACAGATTTCTTTGTTTATTGTATAGTGTTTAAAAATTACATCTTCTAAGAAATATTGATTTACAATTTAGCTTATCATGCCGATCACTTTTTGCAGTCAAAATTCAGGTTTAAACTGATATCTGGATTTAAAATACCTTGAACTTATTTTTTTATTTCAATATGTAACAAAAAGTTGGCGCCACCTTGTTGTTCATGTTACTTAGCAGTTGATACTCAAATATAATGTCTCAGCAATCTAGCTGAATCAGCCGTTTCATTAAAAGTCTAGCCTTTTCTTTAAAAGTCTAGCCTTTTCATTAAAAGTCTAGCCTTTTCATGGAACTGTGCCGTTTAATCAGCGACATAAGTGTCATGGACAAGTCATTAAGAGGGCGCCGACCAAACGTCGACCGCGCAGTGGCGCCCTCATCGTTTGTTTGGTTATTTCTTTTATTTTAGAATGAAAATGCAGAAAATATGCAATGTAAGTTGTGCTCCACAAGATTATACGTTAATATTATTATAAACGGTAGTTTTCAACAAACGATGAGGGCGCCACTGCGCGGTCGACGTTTGGTCGGCGCCCTCTTAAACGATATTGAACAAAAGATGTCACTTAAATCGCTAAAAAATCGGCACATTTAAATGAAAAGGCTAGGCAACCAATTAAACGGCTGATTAAGCTAATTGGCTGCGACATATATATGTACTACATACAAAAACTTATTTTGTTCTTCAAGTAGAACAAGTGGGGTAAGCTGGTTGCTAGGCCCACTTGTACTCGAATCAACTAATTGCATTTAGCTCTAAACGAATTTAAATCATAGTTCCATTTCTGTCAATCGTTTGAAGACGATGCAGACAAAGTTATGTCTATACTTAATATTATAAAGAGGAAAGATTTGTATGTAAGTATGTTTGTAATGAATAAACTCAAAAACTACTGTGCCGATTTCAAAAATTCTTTCACCAATGGAAAGCTACATTATCCGGGAGTAACATAAGCTATATTTTATCCACGTATTCCCACGGGAACGGGAACTACGTGGGTGAAACTGCGGCGTGCTGCTAGTGTTAAATGCATTTAGTAACTTGGGTTTTTCTGCAACATTGCAAACGCCCGCGTTTTAAGACCTCGTTAGGCTGCTTAAAACCTGTTTTTTACCTGGATCAAAATCAAACTGATTTTAAAAACGTTTAGCGTTAAATGCATTTAGTGATTTGTAGTGATTTAAATAATAACAGCCGCACAGGTAGATCTTCAAGGTTAAGCAATGCTTGCCGGGGTCGTTCTGTTGATGGGTGACCATATTGACATACCGAGACTCCTCCGTGCCTCGGAAAGCACGTTAACCCGTTGGTCCCGGCTGTCATTTGTAAATCTTTGGCAGTCGTTACGGATTGTCAGAAGCCAGAAATTCTAACTCCAGCTTACCTAGAATTACCGTGTGACCCAGTTAATGTGGAGGTTGTGGAGGTCCGGTAGGCAGCCGCTCCACGTAAAACACTGATATTCATCTGAATCCGGTTTGACTGGAAGTCGACCCTAATATAGTTGGGAAAAGGCTAGGCAGATGATGATGATTTGTAGTGCTTTAGACCTCGTTTCTTGCAACTTGCGTGCAAAAATTACATTGCGGGGCACGATTGATTGGAGATGAGAAGGTTGAGATGAATGTGTGGAGTTGCGAGAATGGATAAAGTGAGAAATGAGTACATTAGAGGTAGTTTAAAAGTAGCGCCGGTGACGGAAAAGTTGAAAAGGAAACGCTTGTCTTGGTATGGTCATGTGAAGAGGAGGGATGAAACGCATGTGACCAAAAGGGTTATGAATATAAATATGGATGGATGGAGAGGAAGAGGGAGGCCAAAGAAAAAATGGATGGATTGTGTGAGGAGCGATGTGAAAGACCTATCAGCCAGCTTACCCTATCAGCTGTCATTCCATCATTAACTCCCTTTGAGTTAATGATGGAATGACAGCTGATAGGGTAAAATGGAAGAAAAAACGTGTTGCGCCGACCCCAAGTATATTATATTATTATAGTATATATAGTATTATTATTATTATAGTGTAATGCCATTTACCTGTCACAAATTCAATTTCTATCCAAGAAAATTTCTAGCTTTATTAAATAATCGAATTTCCTCTCAATAAAGACACTTTAGAGATCCGTACCCAAAGGGTAAAAACCGGACCCTATTACTAAGACTCCGCTGTCCGTCTGTCTGTCACCAGGCTGTATCTTATGAACCGTGATAGCTAGACAGTTAAAATTTTCACAGATGATGTATTTCTGTTGCCGCTGTAACAACAAATACTAAAAACAGAATAAAATAAATATTTAAGTGTTGCTCCAATACAACAAACGTGATTTTTTGCGGGTTTCTTTATAGATAATGGAACCCTTCGTGCGCGAGTCCGACTCGCACTTGGCCGGTTTTTTCTTGTACGCTTCCATTTTCTAGGTCAGCGCTACACTCTTTAGGGTGTAATAGTTATCCGTCTGGGTATAGACCACGGAGATATCTATGTGGCTACTGCTAGAAACGCATGGACACAGATATCCGTACAAACCTTGCTCTTGTCAGTGACACTGTTTTTAACCGACTTCCCAAAAAGGAGGAGGTTCTCAATTCGACTGTATTTTTTTTTTGTTTTTTTTTTGTGTTTCTTACCTCATATCTCCGTCATTTATGAACCGATTTGAAAAAATCTTGTTTTATGTGAAAGGATATACTACTCGATTGGTCCCATTTAAATTTTGTCAAAATCGGTTCAGCAGTTTGGTTTTTAAATCCAAATAGCTAGAAAAAATATGTGGAAAAATCATACGAAATCGCATATTTTTGCTTTCCTGTGACTTTTCAGTGGTGTTTTAGGTGTGGGGTACCACTAAAAAGTGAAAAATAAAAAACTTTTTCACAAAAAAAAACCGACTTCCAAAAAAGCACTACAAAGTACAAAATAACTTTAATTTCGGAAGTCGGTGTCAAATAACGAAGAAGCAACCAAAAACACCGACTACCGAAATTAAAGTTATTTTGTACTTTATAGTGTTTTTTTTTGGAAAGCAGGTTCTTAACGAGGTTTGCGGTAGTTCTCATTTGGCAGTAGATGTAATGTCACATCGAATTTTTGCGTTAAACACTCTATTATACAACGTGTAACAGAATAAACGCAATACCTCTTAAAGGGTCATTGTACTCATCATATTATGACGGTGATATGAGGTTACTTCTAGGCAAGCGTGCTCCATCTTCGACCACATTGTCGCTTACTATCAGGTGAGATAGTGGTCAAGCGCGTGCCTATCAATAATAATAAAAAAAAACTTTTACTAAGGGGCCAATATAGAAATCGCGAAAAAAAAAAATCAGCTGTTCAGTACATTTTGTCGAGTTATGCGCACAGAAAACTGAAATCGCGAAAAAACATCGGGAAATTGATGATTTCCCATTCATGCAAAGAAATTCCCAATGACTCATCTTGCTCTGGGCGGAGCGGAATTGAGTGTCAGACTCTTACTGACTAAAACCTATCCGTGTTCCTTCAAATGCCCTTTGCGTTCCAGGGGCCGCGGTAACTTTTTCGAACAATTCCGCAACCCTGTGATGTTCCGTGCTCTCTGGTCTAGGGAATTTGATTACTTCTCCGTCTACTCGCGAAATAGGTCGGTTGAATCAATAGTTTTGTGATTGTCATTCCCTTGACCGGGGAAGTTTCATAACTTATTCTCTTGAACTGGAACGAACTAGAGAATAAGCCATGCCGGAGTAAAAATGTTAGCTAGCCGCTAAGTTGGTAGCGAGGCTGATTGTCGAAGCTGTGTAAGACGTGCATGTGATCACCAGTGCAGTGGAGGCCATATTATTGCACCCGATTTTCTTTCGTTTCTAAAATAATAATAAACCTGTTATAATAATTTACCTGTTGAGTAAATATTGTGTCTACCTTCATTTCAAGCTGTTTTAGAAACACAAAGTTATCCACAGATTTGGGTTCATATTATTTTTAACTTCATTAAATGCACCGAATGTCCACTGCATACAATATCGATATTGCATTCAGTTACTGCGAATGTAAGTGCTACATGAACAGAGTCGGCTAGGCGTTCCGTGCTGTCGGCTTACACAGAACGGGTGCATTGTTGACGCGACAGTTTATTTACTTTAGGTATTCATTTTATTTACTACTGTAATTAGATTTCTCCTTGGCAGTTACTTACTTAAACAGAGTGACTTTTAACTCTGGCAGTATTTTAGGAGGTAAAATGTTGTCTGGTAGATAATCCCTTGTTCTATTAAGTCCGCCCATGTGCCACTCTTGCACATAAAGTTAAAATAAATAAAAGTACATACTTACGATTATGAACAACTTCTTCTAAAGGATCAACACTGAAATACGAAAAACAGAAACAGCAGTGCACTACATTGATGTTCGTGTAACTCGACATGTTGTAGGGGTCAGCTGATTATCTTGATTTTTGTGTTAGTTCAACGATTAACAATACTTTAAAAATTGTCCTATTTTTTTACCATAGCAAAACTCTCTAATAGTTCGCGCCGATTTGAGAGAAGGAAGTACTAAGCACGATTCATTGACAAATATTTTAATTTTAAAACGTCTGTGACGTTTTATCTTTCGTTGCAAAAACTTCACGCTAAAGTAAGTCAGTCTGTCACTCGATATGAAACGTGCAATCTTGAGATAATTTATGATAAAAGCATACATTACAAAATATATTACGTAAGTGATTAGCAACCGGTGAGTTGGACGAATGATAAAAATAGTTTTTTGAAGTCACGTGGCAAAAGATGTGCTAAGTTAATCATTAAAAAAATAGAAAAAAAATGGCTGACGTTAGGTGTCCCAGTTTCACCGCACTGCAGTGTAAAGGACCCTTTCTTTTCATTTTGGAGTAGGTAACCAACGGTGAGTTGGACGAATGAAAAAAATAGTGGACTGATGACCTGGTGAGGGTCGCGGATAGCCGAGGGTTGCGAGACGCACAGAACTGGTTGTTGTGGCGACACTTGGACGAGGCCTATGTCCAGCAGTGGACGTCGTTTGGCTGAGATGATGATGATGATGACATGGGGCGACTGCCTTTCTGATCTCCACAGCCCTGTAATTGTTCAACACGATATCCCTTAGCAAGACTGGTTGCCCTTATCAGACCTTCAAGCTTCTGAGTACCTGGGGGCCTAGACAAAAAACTTTTCTGTAGCGTTAACGTCAGACGCTGACGACAAAATGTATGGGAATGACATAAGGTGTGGAAAGGTAACGTCATCACCTAATGTCATTCCCATACATTTTGTCGTGAGCGTCTGACGTTAACGCTACAGAAAAGTTTTTTGTCTAGGCCTGCTGTAACGACTGTCAACTCGAAGATATCTGACTGACAGACGAGAACCTGGAACGGTCAATAGTGAAATACAAAAAAGATTTGTCTAGTTTATTTTTAATTTTTTTAATACAGTTCTCACATGTCGGTCGATCTGAAAGGTTAAGCAACGCTTTCCGAGGTCGGTTTGTGGATGGGTGACCATCTTAACATACCGAGACTCCTCCATGGCTTGGAAAGCACGTTAAGCCGTTGGTCCCAGCTGTCATTTGTAGATCTTTGTCAGACGTTAGGCACGGATCATCAGAAGCCAAAAAATCTAACACCAGACTTGCCAAGAAGTACCGTGTTAGTTCCTGGGTTGTGGAGGTCTGGTAGGCAGCCGCTCCACGTGAAATACTGGTATTCAGCTGAATCCGGTTTGACTGGAAGCCGACCCCAATATAGTTGGGAAATGGCTAGGCAGATGATTACAGCTCTCACATGTTTTTACATGTGAATGTGTAATAATGGTATGTCAATTATTTAGATAGCTGTATCAGTAGCAACGCTCGCGTGACATTAGTTTTCATTGTTAAAAGTAATTCTGTCCTTGACAGTGTATCTGTAAATCTGACTGACAGATTACATGAATCCCTCAGTTGCAATTTTTTTAATTTTTTTTTTATCGAAGTATTTATCATCATCACAACTGCGTTTTATAAAAAAATAACTAGGGACCTATAATATTATGATTTGGTTAAATGCTTATTAGTAGATTATAAATTCAGATTCTCTATAGAGAATTGTGAATTAAGAGTCTGCTAATTAACGTTTAACTCTAAACACACGTGTTATAAACTCTTTTTCTTTCTTTTCTTTATTTTCTGTAACTCTAAAAAGTTTTTATACAGGGTGTTCCAGAAATGCGTAGTCATATTTAAGGGTGATGTTGCTTGGGGTATGGAGTAGGACATGGCAATTATTTACGCGATAACCGACTTTCACGCGGGTGGAGCCGCGGGCGAAAGCTAGTTTCACATAATTCAATTTCTCTGACCATACAAAATAGGCGCCTTAAACCGAATAATCATTATAATAAGCCGATAATGCGCTCAAGATAGAGATAATGTTATCTCTCGTAGATAAATGTTCTTCTATGCTAATGTTAGGCTACGGCCTTCACAAGTATATGTATATGTACGTCATACTAACGTATGTACATATGTAGTGTGAGATTATATTGTCTCAGTTTGAATAATAATAAGTCGAGGAGCGATGCCACTTAGAGACACGATTTTGTGGATATCTGTATGATCTGGTTCTTTGTTCGATGAAGTCTTGTGGTATTCTACAAATAAACGCTATGCGGCAATGCGTCTTCGTAGATATTGTTCTCCAGTCAGAACAGTTGAGATAAACAATGGTTCTCGCACTGTCACAAGGGCATAAAGTACGAATCGTAGTCCTCGTGCAGTTGCGATTAGTCGCAGAATCTAGTTCTTACGTGGTACAGCACAGCACCTCAAAATCTCTCAGGATTTGTTCGAAAGAGTCACCACGGCCCTGAAACGCAAACGGCATTTGGAGAGACACTGATTGGTTTTAGTCATTAAGAGTGACATTCCCTGACGCTCCGTCCAGAGTGGAAAGAGTCAATTGATGATTTCCTATCCATAAAAAAGTCCTCTAAATTGCCATTAGCTGACTGATTCTGTTGTCTATAGGATTTTTTTGGGGTAACCTAAATTTCGCTCCAAAACAAGGATCGCCAAGGCTGATGGGGGATTGGGCGGGTCATGTATGTAGGATACATCGGGATAGATGAGCCAGAGTCGTTACGCAGTGGGAGGACCGACGCCACCGAGGAAGGCCTAGGACACGCTGGCGTGACGACTTGGAGGCGTTCATGACGGATTGGTCGGAGAGGGCAACATACAGGGAAGAGTGGAAGGCTATGGAGGAGACCTTTAGACCTTTGTCCAGCAGTGGGACAATATAGGTTTACAAAAATACCTAAAGCAGCAGCAATCAGCAGTTTAGGCGTGTAAACTTGAGTGAAAAAAAACTGAGTGACATTCGTTTTTATAATATCAGTGTGAATGTGATGCGGTCGAAACAAACAATTCCCTTGCTGGGGCAGACTCAACAAAGCGTCTATTAAAGTCTAAATATAGAATATAGCGCTAGATCGATCGATTCCTCGCGTTTATTATTTACTCATGTGCCAAGTAAGGCGACTAAGAGTGCTTGTTGTACATGATAATTTAAAACTGTTCCGCGTTTGATGATAGATTGATGGACTGACAGATGATGGACCGCCTAATATAGCAAAGATGATGTTTAGAGAACCATACACATATGTAACGTGTAACATAACAAACGCAATACCTGAAACTGGGAAGAAAAAACAGCTGTTTATTCCATTTGGTCGAGTTATGCGCACATAAATTCTTAATTCCGATCAATGCAATATCGCAGACACGTGGTTTTTTTTTTCCACCCATTTAAGGCAATGTAGGCTAATTTCGACTTGACTTGCATACACTTTTATTTTTATTAGTAGCTTTTGTCCGCGGCTTCGCCCGCGTGGATGTCGGTTGTCGCGTAAAAAGTAGCCTCTATGTCCTTCTCCATATCCCAGACTACAAATCTGTCAAATTTCACGACGATCACACCTTTCTTTTCTTTCTTACATGATGGAAACCGATGATGTGATCGACGATGGTGCACGCTTGCCTAGAAGTGTACTATTCACTCCTGACTTAAAGAGGTACCCTCAGGTTGCAGCAATCAGGAAACACAGACTCTAGCAGGCATTTCCACTCCTTGGCTGTACGCAGAATGAAAGTAATCCCAAAACGTGTTATGCGTTGGTATTCCACACGGAATTCCACCGTATTTTTCCGTTCAACTGACCTTTTCAGTTCGGTTAATTTTAATCTGCTATTTACTAAAGCTGTGGAATTAACTAGAAAAAGATATCTTGTCCATGACAACTTTACTGTTGTCTAGACGATAAACATATATAGATCTGGCAAGCTACCAAGCTTACTATAATTGTTATTTTCACATAGAGAGGACGGTAAATATATGTGTTTGTATACATACAGTGTATTTACTATTTATATTGCTAGCTAATGTTGTAATATTTATTTATTTAACAGCTGTGTGTGTTAGAATGTGCGTTAATATTTGAGTGGGCTAGTTATTGTGGTCGAAAGTGTAATTTTTATGTCAATATTGTTTGTTTTTTTTTCGTTTGAGTACGTTTTTCTCCATTTTATTTGGACACACAATTAAGTAGTTGCTCGATTAAAAATTGTATGTGCGGCTGGCCTAAGAATGAGAATTGGCCTTCTGAATTCTGATCTACTTTTAGCAAATGTCCTTCTACGTTCAATTTATTAACGAAACCAGCTGATTTTATTCTACTTTCATAACTTAAAAGTTCAATTTAATCAAGTTCAACGGGTTTATGTTTTTCGCAACTCTCGTATTGTGTAAGCTATGTATCAGGTTGATTATGTTTTAAAGTTAACGTAGATGTCGCAATAGTGAAGTTTTAAACGGGTACTGACCTTATGTGTGTATTGAGAACTTTGAAAAGTAAGGCTGGTCGCAAACTGCATCGCAGCAGACGCGCGATTGTGAGATTTGAGGCGAGCGGAATTTGTCGCGATTTTTTTTTTATTATCTTTAACCTGAATCTAATTCTGTTAAATGGTGATATTTTTTGTTGATAGGAAATGATCAAAGAATTGATCAATATATATATAATTAGTTTGCGTGATAAAAGTCAATGGGTTTTCCGATTACTAGCTATTTTAGTTAGACACTGTATATATTGGTAACCCAACGATACATTCAATAAAATCACGGCTGCACCCTACAGGTGTCCGCAGATACCGCCGGTACATGACATGGTAGACATCCCATCCCAGGTGCGTACACCTAAGGAGTGGAATTCCCTGCCAGAGGTGTTTTCTGATAGCTACAACTTGGGAGTCTTTAAGTCAAGAGTGAATAGGTTACTTCTAGGCAAGCGTGCTCCATCGCCGACCATATCATCGCTTACCATCAGGTGAGATAGTGGTCCAACGCGTGCCTATCAATAGTAAAAAAAATCCTCACTTCTTTTCTTTGTGAAGTCTCCTTTATAGTAGCTTGACGAACATAGTATAGCATACTTCAACAGGAATAATTAACTGTCTAAAGAAACTGAATGGTTTCCCTCAATCTAATAAAGCTCAAATATCAGTCGCTGTACTTTAACAGAAATCTTGCCACTTACCTATCCTAACTAATATTATAAATGCGACAGTGAGTTTGTTTGTATGTTACGCTTTCAAGCTAAAACGGCTGAACGGATTCGGATGAAATTTAGCATAGAGGTAGATCATGACCTGGTATAGAACATAGGATACTTTGTATTCTGTAATGGTTGTTCGTTCCCGTGGGATAATGTCCGACCCCAACGCGCGCGAACAAAAGCTAGTACTATTATAAATGCGTAAGTTTTGGATGTATGTTTGTCAATCACGCTAGAACGGCTGAACGGATCTGGATGAAATTTGGCACAGAGATAGATTATAGTCTGGAATAGCACATAGGCTCCCGGGAGTATGTTCCCCTGGGATAAATTCAACATACTTGCGTGCGAAGTCAGTTGCAGAAGCTAGTACCTACATAATATAAACTATGGACCTTTTTCCCATGGGGGTAGGCAGAAACTATAGAACGCCAGTTTCTACTTCCCTATACATATTATCACTACTTAGTGCCCGCGGCTTTGCTAGCAATTAAATAGATTTTCTCAAAAAAGAAAAGCCTCATAATAACCGTCTCCAGGGTCCAAAATCTCTGGACCAAAATTCACCAACGTCTCTTAGCTACGTCTCTGTCGCAGCCAACTAGCTTTATCAGCCGTTTTATTAAAAGCCTAGCCGTTTCATTGAACTGCGCCGTTTAATCAGCGACATAAGTGACATTGGCATCAAACGATATTGAACAAAAGATGTCACTTAGCTCGCTGAAAAATCGGCGCATTTATATGAAAAGCCTAGGCCACTAATTATTCGACTGATTAAGCTAATTGGCTGCGACATCTCCTTTGAGTGTTACTCTTCACATGATAATTACAATCTTTTATATCATTCTGAAGGTCAAAAATTGCCTAACAAAACCAGATTTAGTGAATCGCTAATATTAACACACCTCGCTAGATATTACTTCAATAAAAAAACGAGATTTTTCATCGCTTCGCTTGGTAAAAATAACTAAATAAAATTTTGATTGCGCATGATTCGATGCAACGCATTCGCGTGGTGGGCGCGAAAGAGAAGTCTACATGAAAGTCCTATATTAGAGCGAGATGATTATATTGCAGTTTGTTGCCACGCAGCACGCGATATAAATATCTTTATCTATACAAGTGTAACGGGTGTGATTGGAGATATTTTTTAAGAAAAAAAACTTATCGTCTGAGGTGATGGCTTCTGGAACGATAATTTTGGTGTTTTATTACAAGTCTGCTTGTGAAATATCAAATAAATTCTCGTTGTTAAAATCTTCAGTCTGTAGGACCAAAATGTAGTCTGTAGATTTTATATGCAGTAGTACAAAGTTACATGCACTGAAAATGTATAACAAAATGAACAATAATGAAGAATGTAGTAATACGTAGGAATTCATGTCAAGCAGACGACAATTTCCTAGGTTGATCTGCGAGAGGTCACTGAATCATCATCAATATATGTACAATTATTCCGTTATGAGGGACTTCCGAAAAGCCACGGGCGCCCCGTGGTATGTACGGAACGAACGACTTCATGTCGACCTTAAAATCCCGACCCTAAAACAGTTTATGAAACGCCTTACAAAGCGTTTCTTCGAATCCGCTGAAAAGCACCAAAACCCTTTGATTTCAAAGGCAACCCAGTACACTCCCTCTCGCATTAGTAAGATTCGCCGTCCTCGGCATACACTCGTCGAATCCGACGACGAGATCACAAAGATACAGGAAAGCTGTAGGGAAACCAGCACCCTTAGAATAAACAGATACAGACCGCGTTCCGTATACCGACCTCGCCGCCGAGGTCCGTCGCGACGACCCACTCAAAACCCTCCCCGACTTTTGCAAACGAGCCAGCCCGCGCCGCTGAGCCTTTAGCTTTAATAACCCCTAAATAATAAAACGACCCAGCCTGATTGTCCCTTGCTGTCCCAAACTGACGCCGCTAAGCCGAGGTCGTATTCCACAGGGAATGCCCTTAGTGAGCGGTCAGTAGTGTTTTTAGCTTGTAGCTAGTTTTGTTGCCTTGGCTGGGGCCTTAAATTCATTTGAGGCCACCACAGGTTAGTCCGGTTAAGCAGTTGATATCCCAAGTGTGTTAACTTGCTAGTGGTCATACCTAAAAAAAAAAAAAAAAGTTATGAGGGACTGAGTGACTGACAGACAACGCACAGCCGAAATTAGTGGTCGTAGAAAGCTGAAATTTGGCATGTATGTTCCTTGGGGAGTGTAGGGAGCACTAGAAACAAAAAAAACGTTTATTCTATTCTTCTTCTATTCACTAAGTGTGGATATGTATGTGGTACGAAGTCGCGGGAAAAAGTTAGTTACTAATAATAAAACCATGCACATTTCCAATTACCCCTTCACTGAAAAACCCGGAAAGAGTTAGGCTCACATTTAAAAACCTGTTTAAACATGCAACAAGTGCAGCACTAATCGACATTTTTTTTGGCAAAAGTAAAAAAAAAATAATCATACAAATCAGTCGAGCCGTTTCAGAGGAGTGCAACCACAAACATCGTGACACGAGATTTTTATATACCTATTTGGAAAATAAAAACATTCATATTTCCAACTAGCCTTTCACTTTAAAATTATGTTGAAATAACACCTTTTTTAGGGTTCCGTAGCCAAATGGCAAAAAACGGAACCCTTGTAGATTCGTCATGTCTGTATGTCCGTCCGTATGTCACAGCCACTTTTTTTTTCCGAAACTATAGGAACTATAGTTCCTATAGTTTCGGAAAAAAAAAGTGACAAGTCAACTTAAGTTTGAACAGTATACTGTTCAAACTTAAGTTGACTTGTATTCTTTGAACCGCATTAAGATTTTCACACCAAAAAAAAAAGGTTCCCCATACTTACAACTGAAACTTAATATTTTTTTTTTCATCAAACCCATATGTCTGGGGTATCTATGAATAGATCTTCAAAAATAATATTGAGGTTTCTAATATCTTTTATTATCTGAATAGTTTGCGCGAGAGACACTTCCAAAGTGGTAAAATGTGTCCCCCCCCCCCTGTAACTTCTAAAATAAAAGAATGATAAAACTAAAAAAAATATATGATGAACATAACCATGTAAACTTCCACCGAAAATAGGTTTGAACGAGATCTATTAGTAGTTTTGTTTTAATACGTCATAAATCGTAAACCGTAATTTACCTTTTACTTGCTGCTACGGAACCCTTCATGGGCGAGTCCGAATCGCACTTGGCCGGTTTTTTTTTTAATGAATCCAGCATATTATTATCTCAATCGACCTTCAACACACGAATCCGGTGACATTTTATCTGTTCAATCCATTTAAAAACTTGCCAGACGTGAAATATTTGGCCGCGTGATTTTTGCCTGTGTCAATAGGTATAGGTACGGCAGCGGCTAGATTTCACGTTGTGATTCGATTTTTTCTTTTCGTTTTTGACAGATTGATATACGGCCGCTTTCTATAACATATCTCAATCCCAATCTTGATCCCGATCCTTGTCTGTAACCAATCAAAGGTGAGGATTGTGTGGTGAAGGACACAAACTCGGCCGTTGATTGGTTACAGACAAGGATCGGGATCAAGATTGGGATTGAGATATGTTATAGAAAGCGGCCGTTAATGATACTTGAATGTCAAACTAATTATGGTAATGGTTTACGTGGAACGACTGCCTATCTGATCTTCACAACCCAGTAACTGGGTAACACGGTGTCAGATTTTCTGGCTTCTGCCATTCCGTACTGCCAAAGGTCTACAAATGGCAGTCGGGACCGACGGTTTAACGTGCTTTCTGAGACATGGAGGAATCTCGATATGTTGAGATGGTCACCCATCCACAGACCGACCTCGGCAAGCGTTGCTTAACCTTGAAGATTGACCCGTGCGGCTGTTTTTAAACACGAACTCCTACCAGCCGAACAATTAATCTATCGTGTCTTAAAGCTATAAGGTCATCAGGTCAGAAGCCAAGTTTGTTACGACTATTGATTAACTCGGCAACAATAAAATAGGAAGTGAATGAGCATCCATAGTTACATGCTGTTGGAAAGTTTGTGTTTTGCATGTAACATAAAGGTGCTTTTACACGGGCAGTGAAAATTGATCAATGTAAACAAGCAATACTGCGGCCCTACCATGACATGTTAAAGCGTCAGTCGTTCGAGCGAGAAAGAGGGATGGAGCTATACACCCTATATAGCTCCATTCCTCTTTCTCGCTCGAACGACTGACGCTTCATGACGATAGCGATATGGAGAAACTCCAAGAAACCTGGCAATACACGAGATAATTAGTGAAAAAAAACAAAACAGGGAATATTGTGCATGCAATTTTTTTTTTTTTGCTGTATGAAACTTATTAGCTGTAGTACCTACTTAAACAATTTAAAAAAAAAAAATACCTTCATCAGTGGTGAAGTAATAAAGCTTCAAAGTTTACAATTAGAAAGAGAAGTCCGATACGAACTCTAAAGTCAAAGTTCATGATGACGCCTATACAGCTTGCCATAGAAAACAGCGTTTTCGCGAGAGGGACAGATAAATATATTTGTTTAAAATAGTTCAGTAGTGTTATATCACGTTGGTTTTTCCGTCCATTTTGATTCTGTGTTCACTGTTAGTATAACATGTTTGTATATTTTGAGATAAACTGTGTAAATATTTTTTTTATGCACATTCCCTATTGTCGTCTTTTATTTAAGTGGCTGCACATTGCTCCACTAATTGCTCCAGATCGATCCATACGTGTTGCCGAGCAAAACGCTCAAAAAATTGCCCGTGTAAACGCACTGTTACATCAGAATGCGTACAATTGCGGCAAGAGGGCTTGGTCCCGTTTTGTATTTACATAATACGTTTGTTGTCAGAAGTTTTTATTAAAGTAAATGCCACCAACTGTAACAATCTGCTTGAAAAATCATTTGAACAAACATTTCTTCGTAACTTTTTATTCGTTTTATCTGGTTGAATATTTTGACATTTTTTCCTTAATGTATATCAGTTACCCAACGTCACCCTTACATATGACCAATCCTTTCTGTAACAACCTGTATACAGTACTCTTCTGTCTGGGGTACAAGTAGTGGTAGGCTTGAGTAAGTTGGTTTCTTCTAGACTACATTCTATCTGCTTTCTGCGGAGCTCGTGGCTAAAGTATAACAGCCGCACAGGCCGCTTCAAGGTTAAGCAACGCTTGCCGAGGTCGGTCTGTGGATGGGTGACCATCTTAACTACCGAGACTCCTCCGTGCCTCAGAAAGCACTTGAAGCAGGCATATCCGGGCTGGTATGTATGAGGGGGAGTCGCCGTAATCCACTATTATAGGAACAAAACGAATTACATTGATGTAAAGCTTATTTTTACTCGACTGCGTCAGAAGGAAGGTAAGGTTTTTCGAGCGTATGTATGTTTGTATGTATGTCCATTTCTTTGGCACGCCCTACAGCCCAAACGGCTGCACGGATTTTGACATATGAGGTGTCGTTGAATTCGTCAGAAGGAAAAAATGGAACTCACTAAAATACAGGAAATAAAAATTACTTAGTCAAAAAACCCGACCGCTAAAAACGATAAAAAGTTCCAAACAAATCGCTTTTCAAGCAGTCTGATGCAGTTCAATCACAGATATGAGGCTTACAAACTGCATCAGACTGCTTGAAAAGCAAGCGAAACTTTTTAGTCGTTTTTAGCTGTCGGGTTTTTCGACAGTATTTTTTTTATTCTTTAAGTCAAGAATGAATAGGAAGTCACCCATTCACGAATCGACCAAGGCAACCGTTGCTTTACCTTAAAACTATTATTATTAAGCCACGAGCTGAAAGACTGAGAAAATTATAGGTTGACTATTCCTATGGAATCGTACAAAGGTCATCTAGATACTTAAGCCAATATCAACTAAAGAATGATAAAATCATTGTGGCACAGTTTAATCTACTAAGACAAAGTTATTAAAATATTTACCATTGTTTCGTGAACAATGCGATCTGAACGTCTACATAATATAAACATTGTATCGTCATGTTGAAACACTGCTCGAAGCCGACGTCTTGTAGAAGCTTTGATTTTCCTTTTTTTTAGTTAGCCTATCTATTTATCTATTGGGTATGCTTTCCGCACTTAGTCCTGCTGTGGACCATTTTACGTGAGCCATGGCGCCCGTCATTCCAACCAGCTAACTTCCCTCCAGAAGCAGATCAGTCCTCTCAGTGTGTTCAGGGTTCACTGAGAGTCAGTGTGTTCATATAAAATAAATTTTTATACTCCAAATATTGTAAAACATTTATTTGAAAAGAGTAACTGTGGAGTTTCTTGTCCGTTCTTCTCCATAAGAATCTACCCTTGCGAACGGACAGTAGTCACTTTGTTTTATTTTAAATGTAAATGACTTTCAAAAGTGCCGTTTAATGGCCTAATTGAAATAAACGTTTTGACTTCGACTTTGATAGCCGACCTCTCTCCAGAAGCAGATCAGTCCTCTCAGTGTGTTCAGGATATCTGTGAGTGAATTAGGTGTCCCTATTGTTAGCCTCCGTATTTCGGTAACGCCTGTGCACTCAAGGAGCACGTGCGATACCGTTTCCTCCTCCTCCTTTTTTGCCGTTTTTTTTATAGATAATGGTACGGAACCCTTCGTGTGCGTGTCCAACTCGCACTTGGCCGGTTTTTTTTTTCGCGTTTTCGGAGTTGGCCCGTATTGCGTTAAATCTGTTACACGTTGTATAACCTGGGATATGGACATAGGCTACTTTTTTACGCTGGCACAAGCTAGTTATACAATAAATTCGAATAGATAGTTTTAATATCTATCGCTGTCTTCACGGGTCAAGGTCTGCTATCGCGTCCACCTATATACCTAACTCATATATAATTATATATGTTAATATGTCAGTTGATAAGCGGAGACCGGTTCGTACGGTCATTATATTTGTTCGTATCCGATAGTTGCTAGAGCCATTTTTTTGCGGAATGTGTTAGTGTTGGTGTAGTATTTAAAAAAGTGTATTTTTTTCAAACTTTTCAGTAGCTTTTTGTAGTCGTTTTTTAGTGTTCCGTACCCAAAGGGTAAAAACGGGACCCTATTACTAAAACTCCGCTGTGCGTCTGTCACCAGGCTGTATCTCATGAACCATGACAGCTACACAGTTGAAATTTTCACAGATGATGTATTTCTGTTGCCGCTATAATAACACAGACTAAAAATATAATAAAATAAATATTTATGTGGGGCTCCCATACAACAAACGTGATTTTTTTGCCGTTTTTATAGATAATGGCCCTTCGTGCGCGAGTACGACTCGCACATGGCCGGTTTTTAAAAAAAGTTCATTATTTTTTTATTTTGATTTGGTTTTTTTACTGTATAACATAGAGAACTCCACCCTTTATTATGACCACGCACTTCTGGAACACACTATTTGCATCCTCTTAAATCTTGACGAGAACTGCATGGTAGACGTAGAACTACCAAATTATTTGTTTTAACCATCGGCTTTCATATTCAGATCAAACTAATTCATATGTCAACTCCACTTTGCGGTATAAACAACGAGACAGACGCTCCATTTTCTATAAATACAAAGAAAAACACATTCTTAAACTAAATTCATTGTGTGCTAGATGTGGACAAAACGATCTTTGTTTTTTTTTAATCTTCTGTGCCTGGTCTTTAGAGACGATAAGATTTTGAATTTGTTTTTATTCCAACTGCCTAGCCCGACTATGACGGGTCGGCTTCCAGTTCTTCTTCTTCTTTTCGATTCGATGGCTTCCTTAGAAAAGAAAGGCTTAGGAAAAAAAGAAAAAAAATACGTTTATTCCGCCAGAAATCTGCCTGCCTAGCCTTTTCCTAACGGGTCGGCTTCCAGTCAAACCGGATTCAGCTGAATACCAGTATTTTACGTGGAGCGACAGCGACAGACCTCCACAACCCAATAACTGGTTAACACGGTACTTCTTGGCAAGACTGGTGTCAGATATTCTGGCTTCTGACAATCCGTAACGACTGCCAAAGATCTCCAAATGACAGCCGGGACTAAAGGCTTAACATGCTTTCCGAGGCACGGAGGACTCTCAGTATGTTAAGATGGTTACCCATCCACAGAATAACCTCGGCAAGCGTTGCTTAACCCAGGAGATCCCGTGCGGCTGTTATAATTTAGCCACGAGCTACTCCGCCAGAAATGACGCACAAATGTGTGTTAGGCGTTTTAAAATAGAAGGGTGTCACAATGGGCGGACTAATAGCTGAAAACGATCCTTAGATGGATTTGACAGATAAGGAGAAAATTTGTGTAGGGTAGGGTAGTTCTAAAAGAGCTAGAATTAATTTCTGCACTATTAACCCTTCATTAAACATCAAAATTCCAAATCACCAGCTAAGAATTCAAAGTTGTCAACTAAAACAATTCAATTTGGCATTTTATTGAGTTGCATCGACCTGCTCGTGCCGACTGGCACTCTGCCAGTCGCTGCGATGTCGAGCAAAAAAATATTGCCAAGCGCGAGCCGGGTTTGTCCACTTGGGTCTTGTTAAACCTGTTTCTTGAAAGATAACGTGTCCTTGCTACTGTAAGCTTTTTTAGCTGTTTGTCGAAACTCTGGACATTTTATAAACCTGTTATTTGGCACTTGTTCACCGCACTTCAGTTTTCTGCGAGTTCTGGTTCGATAATCTGTTGGTTGTAAGCCATATTGCTAAGTATGACACTGTTTTGTATGAGGAAATTCAATTTTTAAAAATTAAAAGGAGTCCAGGGCTTGGATGACATGAGGCTCATGTACTTGGGACTCTAAAAACGTTTACTATTAATCGTTCCTTCTTTGTATGGGAAGTAACCTATACGTATTTTTTACGAGGGTTGCGGATTTTGTTCGAAAGAGTTACCGCGGCCCTGGAAAGCAAAGGGCACTACGAGGCGCACGGATGGGTTTTAGTCAGTAAGAGTCTGACACTCCCTCCCGCTCCACCCAGAGCGGCAGGAGTCATTTGATGATTTCCCATCCATAAAAAAGGAGGTTGTTCTTTGCCTAACCGGACTTGCCTGTAGCTTTAAAAATCAAAGCCTCCCAAAGCAGGGTTATTACGAAGCTTGTTTTGTTCCTTTTATACCTACATTTAGTTTTTGCTAACAATTTGTGTTCGTAAGAGATATAAGTTTCCAGTCTTATCTTGTTTTATTTTTGTTTTATCAACAGCTATTTCTTGAACTTTCCTCTCGTCAGCAAAGCTATTAGAAAACAATAAACTGTTGACGCGTTATTGCGATTTAATTACTTTTACCATATTGACGTCATCTCGTCACGATAAATTGCTTTGGTTTGTTGCCTTTATAAACATGTTCTAAGTCATCTGTATGCTAGGGGATTTCCTAAGAACCTCTCACTGTATTGTCCATCTACTGTGCAAAACGCGTCACTACTACTAACAAAGCTACTAATACTAGCAATCCGTCTGACTCCGCCTATTCTCTAAGCCCGAAGTCCGTAGTTTCGGCCTTAGTGTCGGACGTTTTCTACTCCGTATCACCTACGGAGTTACGATTAGTCCCGAACCCGAACTAAGAACAATTGTCAAATCGTGTTGTCATTCATTCGTAAGTCCGTAGGTGACACGGAGTAGAAAACACCCGGCACTACGAACTTCGGGGTTAAAGGGTAGACCCCCAGAAGTTAGTAAATATTATGCAGTAAAAGAAAAATCTGTGCCTATTACCTTCGAAAAGTTGGTGGTCCATGGCAAGACAGAAATTTTGTCAAATGGTCCCTTATGATTATAACTAAAAGGTTAAGTACCACTGAAGTAGCCGTTCGATGTTGTCCTTCACTTTATACTCAATAGCTTTAGTTTTACTAAATGGTTCGTAGATCCACGGAACCCTAAAACCCGCAGCATTTACGTCTTAATACCGCATTCTGTAGAACTGCATCTACTAGCTATTATTAGGAGACTATTCTGACATTTACACATAGTTAACTAATTCTGTGTAAATTGTTTTGTATTATAGTAGTCGCTGAACAAAAGGTTTTTTGTTGTTCAAAGTTCTCGAGGAGCTATGGCTAAATAATAACAGCCGCACTGGTCGATCTTCAAGGTTAAGCAACGCTTGCCGGGGTCGGTCTGTGGATGGGTGACCATCTTTACATGTAACCGAGATTCCTCCGTGCCTCGGAAAGCTTGCTAAGCATTTGGTCACGGCTGTCATTTGTAGATATTTGGCAGTCGTTACGGATTGTCAGAAGCCAGAAAATCTGACTCCAGAATTGCCAAGAAGTACACACACTCGTTTTTAGCGGTCGGGTTTTTTTACAGTTTTTTTTTTTTGGATGGGATCATCATGTGACTCATGAGTGTCAGACTCTTACTGACTAAAACCCACCCGTGTTCCTCCAAATTCCCTTTGCGTTCCAGGGCCACGGTAACTCTTAAACAATTCCGCAACCTGGTAGTCAGTCTTTTTTTTTTTTTATGGATGGGAAATCATCAAATGACCCCTTCCGCTCTGGGTGGAGCGGGAGGGAGTGTCAGACTCTTACTGACTAAAACCCACCCGTGTTCCTCCAAATGCCCTTTGCGTTCCAGGGCCGCGGTAACTCTTAAACAATTTCGCAACCTGGTAGTCAGTCTTGCGAAATTCCTTTGTGCTACAGTCTGACAGTCAGCCTGATATTAACGGTTCCTTATTTTTATAGCCTTTCTTTACCGTTATCTATTAAAACATCAGCGAACTGCAATAGTGCAGTGGTATTTATAACGTGGTAGCCTCAGGCATTATCTTTCACAATTAAAAAAAAAATGTATGCGATATGTCTGAGTTTACTTCGCCTTGGGCGTTCGACCTTTTTATTGAGTAATGTTTGTAACCGCTTCTGTAATAGTTTTATAACTTTATGATGACGGCGGCGACTTCGTTGGCGTAGAAACTTTTTAAGCTATTGCATAGCTTCTATCGCGGGCCTTGAGCGTGGAGACCGAATCCAGAAATTCGACGATCCAACGAAAATAACCTAACACCCCCCACTCCGACCGACACAGCGGTGATACTTTTTAGTTTTTAGTTTTGCCATCTATCGATGAATAGCAGAACTTTTAATGACTTTTTGAAATATAAATAAAATAAATAAATAATTATAATTACATAAGTTGATAAAAAATGCTATGCAATAAGCTTGACCGCGGCAGTCTCCGAGTGCCACACGTCTTTTTTTATTGAGTAATGGGCCAGCTCTTGACCTCGATCATGCCTGATGGAAAGCGATGGATGAGGTCTATGATGGAGCGAGCGTGTCCAGAAGATGCCTTGAGGCACTGGTACTCCCACGTGTCGACGAAACACAGCAGGCTGTTTGACGCCGGACTCCGGTGGGAGGGTGGTCGCTACCAGGTGCTACCACCGCAAGGGAAGGATTGGCTAGTCTTATAAGGTTTTAGGTGGGACTGTCCAGGGCCCCAAGTCTGCTAATTTAAGAATGGCTCAATTGAATATCAATTGGATCTCAGTAGCAGTTTTAACTAAATTTGGTATTCCGCTACTAATTTAAGACCAATGGTTTTCCAGTGACATTCCATTGAACTGCTATCGGAATATTTGCTAGTCTGCTCTTCAATCGTGTTACAATTGTAAATCGATTGTGGACTATACCGGTATTCTACTCTTATTTGACGTTTGTTTGACATTTATATCAATGGACACTCAATTGAATCTTAGTGTCAATTTCACTATTGAAGTAAGCGATTAACGACTAAGCGATTCACTGCAGATAATATAGTTCGTAATTGAATCACAGAAAATTATAAAAACGTATATTTAAATCAAACCAATAGTTCATTCACTCATTCAGCTTCTTGGTAGATTTTGAATGGCAACACCTATAAGGAACAAATTGCGCGAGGAGGCTCCTTCATGCATCCCAAAGTTAAAACCTTTTAGCAGGGTTCGATCATTATGGGTTTTTTTTTGTTGTAATGTCCCGCTGCTGGGCTAAGGTCTCCATATAACCTCATCCTCATGAACGCCTCCAATTTGTCACGCCAGCGTTTCCTAGGCCCTACTTTTTATTTTTTATTTTAGCTGCCGTCAGTCTTCATCTTAACTGGTAGATTTTACATGATATTTGAGGTTGAAAAATACGATGGAACTTTTTTTATAATTTTAGAATCAACATAGTAAGTGCTAAATATTTATTTGCTTCTTTGATACAAATGAATAGTGTTAGTATTCGAGTCGGCAAAATTGAATACAAAAAAAAATTATAGGCTCTCGTATTACCTAGTTAAGGAATTCGATTGTAATGAATGAGTAAATTAATAAAACAAAATTATCAAATAACTTGTACAGTAATCATAAATGACTATCTGATAATGATAATCGGTAGCTGTTTCAAAAACCCCCGAAAAATCACATTTGTAAACAAAGTTATTTTTAGTCGGTAGTCAGTTAAAGATAAGCTTGTCAATCACTCCAAAAACGTTAATTAAAAACCGGCCAAGTGCGAGTCGGACTCGCGCACCAAGGGTTCCGTACCATCTATAAAAAATTGGAAAAAAAATAACGTTTGTTGTCTACACTAATATGGGATAAAATAAAAAAAAAATATTTAAGGGGCCCCTTAAATATTAAATTATTGTAATTTAATTATTTAATTTTAAAGTGAATATACAACGTGTAACAGAATAAACGCAATACCTCTTAAGGGGTCATTGTACTCATCATTATGAACAAATTTTACTATGGGACCAACACTGAAATCGCGATTGTGGAATTGGCCTCATAGTAAAAGTTGTTCACAATTATGAGTACAATGACCCCTAAAGAGGTATTGCGTTTATTCTGCTACACGTTGTATAACTAAATATTTTGTGAAAAAACGCAAAAACGAGCAAAAAAAATCACGTTTGTTGTATGAGAGCCCCCTTAAATATTTATTTTATTTTGTTTTTTAGTATTTGATGTTATAACGGCAACAGAAATACATCACATGTGTGAACATTTCAACTGTCTAATTATCACGGTACATGAGATACAGCCTGGTGACAGACGGACGGACAACGGAGTCTCAGTAATAAGGTCCCGTTTTACCCTTTGGGTACCGAACCCTAAAAAGACCAAATAGTTGAAACAGGCCCAATATAAATAACGATAAGACTCCGAAAACGTCGATTAAAATAAACCCAACAAATGAAACAGGCCCAATTAAAAATACGATAACACTCCAAAAACTTTAATTAAAATAGACCAAAAAATTTAATCAGGCCCAATAAAAAATACAGTAAGACTCCAAAAACGTCAACAAAAACAGACCAAATAATTGAAACAGGCCCGATAAAAATTACGAAAAGACTCCAAAGACGTTAGGTAATTAAAACACACCAAATAATTGAAACAGGCCCAATAAAAATACGATAAGACTCCAACAGCGTTCATTAAAATGGACCAAATAATTGAAACAGGAAAAAAATTAAGGAATCAGGAAATTGCCGAAATATTGTGGTAAGGGTAGGTAGGATGTTTATTGATGACAATAAGAAAAACTGACAATGCTATACTGACGGTAGTACTTTCCAAGAATTTCTCCGGTTACCTATGTATATTTAAATGATTAAGTCCAATGACATAGGGGTCGACCCCAATTGCCATTAGCTGAGCCCAATACAAAAGCTTTCTTTCTATTACTGATGAAGTAATGTGGCACATTGCTCGCAGAACAGATGGTCGATGAAGTTCTGGAGTGGTGACCGCGTACCGGAAACGCAGATGGGAAGGCCTCCCACAAGGTGGACCGATGACCTGGTGAGGGTCGCTGTTAGCCGATGATTAAGCAACGCTTGCCAAGGTTGGTCTGTGGATGGGTGACCATTTTACCCAAGCTAGTTTTCTCCGTGCCTTGGAAAGCACGTAAAGCCGTTCGTCCCGGCTGTCATTTGCAGATCTTTGGCCGTCGTTACGGATTTTCAGAACCCAGAAAATTTGACTCCAGTCTTGCTAAGAAGTACCGTGTTACCCAGTTAATGGGTTGTGGAGGTCTGGTAGGCAGCCGCTCCACGTAAAATACTGATTATTCAGCTAAATCCAGTTTGACTGTGGAAGCCGACCCCGATATGGTTGGGCGAGGCAGACTGATTAATAAACAGCTATACAATCACTCGTCATTTAGGCAAAAAAATACAACCGACTTCCAAATAAAAAACAACGAAAAACCGACTTCCGAAATTGTTTTTTTTTTTTTTTGTAAAAAAGTTTATTTTTATTTACGCTTTTAGTAGGTAAATACTTTATCATTTTTAGTAAGCATAATACGAGATTTCGTTTACTTGGATTATTTGATTTAAAAACCAAAGAAATAATTTTTCAAATCGGTTCATAAATGACGGAGTTACGGAGACGTATAAGGTAACAAACACAAAAAAATTACAACCGAATTGAGAACATCCTACTTTTTTGAAGTCGGTTGAAAAAAAAATCGAAAAAACTCACTGGTTGTGTAGGATACGGGAGCGAAGCCGCGATAAAATGCTAGTTAAAAATAACGAGTTGTATGTTTATCTTACACTCCAAAAGAAGCATCAATGATGACGGTTCTCTACGAAAACAAAAATAAATTTGCCCCCGCCTAATGCGCGATAATTTTCTTATAACATACGATTAACATACATAAAATAAACCAGAATTACGTATAGCTCTTTTGTGCCGTTTCGTTAACCTTGGCATAATCGGTGAGTGGACCCCTGCAGCGAGTGAACGAGACAGCAAACATGTCTTCTCAAGTTAGACAGAGACAGCGGTACCGGCGCGCGCGCCGTGTTAAATGCCACGCGGTTAAGTTAGGTTATACATTTTCTAGGTTATGTCATGTGCTCGATACAGTTTTTAAAACCAGAGTGTTCTATAATTTTTCTTTCTTTTTTTTGTGGCAGTTCTATATCTCTATGGTACCAGCATTTTCGAGGCCAATTTTATTTATAACCTTATTTCGAAACACGTGATTCTATTTTTTGTTTATGGTGTGTCCGTGTATTGTAAATGTGTTGGGACAACGCCATTTGACGGGTCCAAGTGAACGGAACACGTTGTTTTCTGTGTCCCGTTTTTATTGTGTTAGTGTTTTGGCTATTTTACAAAGTTTTGAGCGGTAGAATAGTTGGATCCGGTGTTAGGCTGTCTTATTGTGTGTGACCTATAATTGTTCTGAGTGATGTTTTTGTTTTAAGTGGTCGTTTTAATATTTTGTATGGATGGCTGTTTGGATGACAGGTGTCCAGAGAGTGGTAAGCACGATGCTTTATAGCTTTTTTTTTTTCTTTCTTTTATCTAGAAATACTTAAGTACTATTAGGTACTGTTTTGTATGAGTTTTATATTTTAGCGTTTTGTCATTGACACCTCAGATATATATTAATTTGACTTTAATACCTAAGTGAATGATGTGGTGACCTTTAAAAAAAAAGTTTATTTTTATTTTTTTTTATTTCAAGGATGGTCTTAATTACTAAATTTCATATTCAATTTTCTTTTTAAAAGGAAGTTGACGAGTTAGTTTTATAGCATTTTAATTATTATATTCGGTGAAACACAGCTGTGTGCTTGGGTTATAAAAAAAAAACATCCACCCTCCTATTTGACAATAGACTATTGTTCGAACTTCAAAGTCAGTTGGTATCTTAATTTTTGTTTATTCCACGGATGGGCCTAATTATTAAATGTCATACCTACATTATTTTTAAAAGAAGTTGCCTAGAGATACTTTTATAGCATTTATACATTCGGTGTAAAACAGCTGTGTGCTTGGGTTGTAAAAAAACATCCACCCTCCTATTTGACAATTACAAATAATTTATTATTTTTAATAATTAAATAAAGTATTGTTTAAACTTCAAAGTTAGTCTTAATTTTTGTTTATACCAAGGATGGACCTAATTATTAAATTTCATACCAGATTTTTTTTTAAAAATTAAAGTTGACTGTTAAGCTTTATAGCATTAATACGTGTAACAGAATAAACGCAATATCTCTTAAGGGGTGGTTGTACTCATCATTATGAACAACTTTTACTATGGGACCAACACCGAAATCGCGAAAAGAAAATCAGCTGTTCAGTACATTTTGTCGAGTTATGCGCACATAAATGTATGGGGCAGTCGATTTTTTTTCGCGATTTCGGGGTTGGTCCCATAGTAAAAGTTGTTCATAATGATGAGTACAACGACCCCTTAAGAGATATTGCGTTTATTCTGTTACACGTTGTATAGTCGGTGAAGCACAGCTGTGCTTGGGTTGTAAAAAAAACATCCACCCTCCTTTTTGACAATAGACTTGTTGAAACTTCAAAGTTAGTAAGTCTTAATTCTTATTCAGTTGACCATTTCTCCCATGATGCTCTCAAAGCCATAGTCTACCGCTCGAGCACTGACATGCGAAAATTCTAAAATAAATAATAAATCTTAAATCTCGCGGCACACCGATGTGTGCTCGAATTTTCGTTTTCTGATTCGTTGTTTTTTTTTTTAAGTGTCGGTAGTCCCTGGAAGTTACTCACAAAGAACTGTTTAGCATCAATGCTGATATTTAAAATTCTTCCGTTACTGACTGAGTGACTGACAGATAATGCAAAGTCGAAACTATCGAGTTATTTTGTTTGTTTTTTATGAGAAACCTATGGGCTTTTCAACATTTAAAAAAACAACTCGATCTATTTTAGCTTGTAGCTAGTTTTGTTGCCTTGGCTGGGGGCTTTCAATTCATTTGAAGCCACCACAGGTTAGTCCGGTTAAGCAGTTAATATCCCACGTGTGTTAACTTGCTAGTGGTCAAACCTAAAAAAAAAAAAAAAAAAAACAACTCGATCTATTCTAAACAGGCTACTTACCTTGTCATCTATATTGAATATTTAGTAAAAGTTGTTCATAATGATGAGTACAATTTATCCTTTTCAGGTATTGCTTTTTTTCTGTAACACGTTGTATATTAACTAATATTTAGCTCTTTTAGGATAATTGATAGGCTCAAGTCAAGTCACGTCAGAAAGAAAGAAACCATTTATTTGCTGATAATGTGGGTAGACATACATATAATGATATAAGTTGGAATATTTGTAAATTGTCCCGACACATTTTGCCTTATAAACGGCATGCAAAATATTAGATTTGAATTTAATATTACAACCATTAAAATTATTATTAACATTAGTCAGAATTTTATAGGTAGGTATAATCACTCGTTTACGGAATTTGTTCAAAAGATTCACGCCCTGAACTTACAGGGCATTTGGAAATACGTAGGTATGGGTTTTAGTCAGTAAGAGTCTGACACTCCCTCCCGCTCCACCCAGAGCGGAAGGAGTCATTTGATGATTAACAATCCTTAAAAAAAAATAAAGATCGGTATAAAAAATATGTTTGAATAAAATATAAATCTCTCTCGTATACAATGAGGAATATAAATGTCGTTAAGTGTATTGTCAAAAATCTTAATGTTAAAATATACCAAAATATTAACAACAATCACAATTATTATTATAGAATATAGATAATGTCATAATGTGTAGGCAATGTCAATATCTGTAATGTCGAATTATGTTTAATATAACAACAACAATACTAATAATATTATCACAGGTTTAACAATGTTATTACCACATCCATTACCGACCAATATCTAACCTGATGGCAAGCGATGGTGTTGTCGAAGATGGATAACCACTTTTTATGAAACACTTATTAACTCTAGTAAATAATTTTTTAAAATACCTTCATCGGCGATGAAGTTATAAAGCTTCAAAGTTGACAATTAGAAAGACAAGTCCGATATGGACTTTGACGTCAAAGTCCATGACGCCTATACAGCTGCCATACAAAACAGCGTTTTCGCAAGAGGGACAGATATATTTGTTTAAAATAGTTATATCTCGTTGGTTTTTCGATTCATTTTGATTCTATTTTCACTGTTAGTATTATATTTTTGTATATTTGGAGATAAACTGTGTAGATAACAAATACTTTATTCATGCATATATATATTCCCTATTCCGACGCACACTGCTCAAAATGTTAACCGATAGAAAACCGACAGGCTGGCAACTCGGTGTCGTGTTAGCATTATTGTGTTAAATAACACTTGTTTAATTAGCGCTGACATTGACTGAAACTTGAAACTATGAATTGTGTTAGTAGCAGTGACAAGTGTTTTCATTGAATTTATGTTTACTAGATATCATATGAAATAAACCGGCCTAGAGCGACTTCGACTTCACACGAAGGGTTCCGTACCATCTTAATAATATCTAATAATAAATAAATCTTCTGCCTAGCCTTTTCCCACCTATATTGGGGTCGGCTTCTAGTCAAACCGAATTCAGCTGAATACCAGTATTTTACGTGAAGCGGCTGCATACCAGATCTCCACAACCCATCAACTAGGTAACACGGTACTTCTTGGCAAGACTGGAGTCCGATTTTCTGGCTTGTGACAATAACGATTGCCAAATATCTACAAATGACAGCCGGGACCCTTTCCGAGAACTCGGTACCTATGTTGAGATGGTCACCCATCCACTGACCGACCCCGGCAAGCGTTGCTTGACCTTGAAGATCGAGCCGTGCAGCTGTTATTATATAGCCAGTTATTAATTAGTCTGTAATTGCCGTTTATTATGCAGCGTACGGAAAGGATGCAGAAAGTGGCTAGCTAAAGCTATTGACTAAATAGTTATTTGCCAACAGCTGTTTGTACAATGATTCATGTGTTATTTAACTGTTTTTCAATAACATGAACTATATTAACCTACGTCGTTAGTGTAACATTTGTTTTTATTCTTGAAACCAATAATTACCTACTTAAGTGAAAACAAAACAAAAGTATTTTATTAGCATCGATCAATAATATAGAATTCTCTTCTTTATTAGTGATCGATGTTTATTTACTAGTTAACATTTTTATTCCACTTGACAATTTTTGTAAACATGAACGAAATATATATATAAATTATATTAAGTAATCGCCGTTATACTTGGCAGAATTCTTAAAACCAACTATAATGAATCGAAAAAAGAGCGGTCCCCAGATGATACCCTGTGGCACTCCTGAAATAATAAGAAGACAGGAAATTGTTTGATTTCCATTTCTTCATAACTAGAGCGCTATAATAAACAACACGTTGAACGTCTTACCCATCATCCCAATCCTCTTGCTTCAGGATTGCTTGGCAATACCAATGTGGTCAAAAGGCTAAAAGAAAACCATTTGCTTTGAGAAGGCAGTGAGGCAATGGCCTACTACTGCTCTTTAAATACTCAACTCATCAGATTAATAGCACAGAAGAAAGAATAACTTGTTGCCGTATTTTAGCTACCAACATCGAATCTTTCGCATTTAACTTTAAATGAGGTTAGTCAGTGCAACAGACAGAAAACAGGAGTGTTATAACTCTTGGGCCACACATAATTAGTATATTGGTATTCAAATATTGCATTACCACTGACAAGCTAGTAAGTCATTAAAATAAGCTTAAAATAACTAGTTGCACCACTTACGACTTGCAAGATAAGTTGTGAAGAAACCTCGGAGATCGGTTTAGATATGGATTTGATAAGAAATGACATAGTAATTATGTTTTGATTAATTGAGTTTGTAGTTTATGAATTTACTCCGATAGATCACTCATTCGAAGAGTGCTTAAAAATTGCGATATTATTTTCGTCCCGTTTGTGCAGGAAATAATATGAAAATAAACTCATACAGAATACAACAGCAATAACAAAGATAAAAAAATAAATAAAAAACGAAGTTAAAAAAAATATTTGAAAAAAAAAAATTGGGCTTAGGTACTGCCCTAAGTGCACCGAACGTAGGTTCCTACTTTTAAGCTATGCCAGAATGCTATTTTTCTGTAAATTACTTTCCATTAACTGACGTCCAGAACAACAGTGATCAGATCTCATTATAGGACAGTGGGCAAATGGCGGTCGTCAAATAAACCATGTCAGAGGCCCTTGAGGCGGTTCAGAAACTCTGACACTAGGGTGTGTGTGGGGTCGTTAGACCTTACTGCCCACACTATAAGAAGAAGATCTCATCAATACGCACAATGCTTATCTTGTCATGGATGCGCCATCGTCAAATGCTGCATGCACTTAGTATTTTAACATAATTATCATTATCAATCAACCTGCTTAGCCTTTTCCCAACCATGTTGGGGTCGGCTTCCAGTCTAACCGGATGCAGCTAATCTAATATAATCTAGCCCGTTATGTCCCTCTGCTGGGCAACGGCCTCCCTCTCGCTTTTCCACACACGTCTGTCCTCTGAAATTGCGGGCCAGTCGTTCCGGTATGAGTCTAGCTCGTCTCTCCACCTTCGCCTGCAGGTGAATACCAGGAATTTACTTGGAGCGACTGTCTGACCTCCACAACCCAGTTACTTGGTAACACGTGAATTCAACAAGTCATTATCATCACTTGGTATATCATCGTAGGATTCGCTCTGTATTGGTTAACTCATTTTCGTTTAGTTTTTAGTTAACCGCTCCAGCCCATTACCGAGCCAATCAAGCAGTATAATAGAAAACACTCCTAGTAAATAAAAAATAAAGCATTTTAAAATATGTACAATATGAATCCTAGCAAGGGCCGATTGACCTCAAAATTATATTTAACTTTTAGAGTTGTAACATTAAAATGTCACAAAACCGGTTTACATTTTATATCGTTTCCTTGATTGAGAAATGTCAGATCAGACTACCTGTTGCCGATTGTAGTGATTTGATCTATTTAAATAAATGTGATATTACGATGGAATATTTGTATTGTTGCAACATAGTATCCTAATAAGACGTTTGATCGAGGCTGTCGAAATTAGTTTCTTCTCGAATAGGAGCGTTTGTATGCATTGCCTAATTATCATTATTATAAGCTATATGGACTTGAAAGTTTGTATGGAATGCCGTACGTCGTAAACGCTCTTAAGTCTAAATAAACATCTGTATCACCAGAACATTAAGCAAAATCAAACCTTATACAAACATAACTAAATTATTCTAAACCAAACAGATAAGTGTAAGGTAAGCAAACCATAATTCGGAAATAACTAAGTGAAAAGAACACTAACATATAACTGGAAAAGGATCATTCCAAGAAAACTGCCGAAAACAATCAAAGTGTCAATAACGAACCAAGTGAAAAGTGAACAACTTGAAAGCACGAAGCGACAGTGGATCTACCCGTAACTGATTTAGTGCCAAAAACAGCAGACGTAACTCGATTGAGACTAAACGAAGTGCCTAATAATCCAAAAGCTACTAAACTGTTGACTTCCCAAAATGATACAATAAGTTCAGACATAGTGTCGGACATAATGACTGCCGGTGTGGCAGCGAGACGGAAGTCCAGATCGAGGAGAAGCTGGGCCAAGGTGGAGCAGGATGGACAGGTATTGTTGAAGAAATAAGGAAAATATTATGGTGAATGGGTGTTGATATAGTTTGTATTTAAGCATCATTGTTCTCTTGTCATTTTCCTGTTTTATTTGTTGTCTTCTCTATTATTCAATTTCATGTTTCACACAGTTCATCCTTCATTTTTATACCTACACCAAGGCACTATTCGTGTTGCAGATGTCATCATATGCCTAGTAGACTATTTTGCAGTCTTGTCACCATTATTTTGTCTTTATCACAATGTATTTGGATTTTGACAACCGATTTTCTTCGAACGTTTCATGTGATATCGTATACTTTCGCGTTACACCATTTATGCCTTACATCCACAGATATAGATATACATAGATAACGCAAGGGCAACTACTTCGCGTGCCGGTATCGGTGCCCAGCTTACAAAAAATCGTAAGCCGCCACTTTTGCGCTCAATATTTGCATTGGTGTACGCTAGTCGGACGTCAGTTAGGTGCTACACGTGGCGGCGTCTTTGAATCGTTTTGATTTTCCCATCACCTAATAGGCCCTGTGTTGACGTCATAGTAGGTAGTCAAAAAATAGCACGCTTGGTTTTCATACAGATCGTTATACTTGCGTTGTCTATATCTGTGCTTACATCATTCTCATCTCAGCTGCATGCTAAATGCACACGAGACATCAGATCTATCTAATATTTGTAAGTTCTAACAAAGTAAAACCAACTGGCATGCAAGTTGCAATATTGATGATGATGATGATGAGATTGTGTCCCGCAATGTAATTAAACTTGCATGCGAATTACTTGCAAGTAAAAACGCGACCAAAACCGTCCTGCTGTGGGGCAACTGTCTACGGTTTGTGCGGCAAATAAGCGTCGGGTTGTTTGGCTAATTCCTGACCAACAATTTTCATGACAGATTTGTTTTGTTCTGGCGATTTATCTTTCCTTGAAGATGCTGGTCCAGCTTTTGGCGCGTTGATATCACAATCTTAAGGAACCATTAACCTGTGAAACTTAAGACCAAGATTCTAATGTTTGCTCCATCATCAACTCAGCAAAACACTGCAGATATCCTCATAGCGAGGATCACCGACGAATCTCCCAGCTGTTTAAACCTCGTATGCTGAACTATGATATCCCTGGTACTAAACATCTCCTTTTCTTTGTCTCCAGGCATCAGACTTCACGGATATAGGCGACTGGCCGACCCTCGGCGCCGCTGTCTCCGGAGGAGCCAGGTGTCACTCCACACCGCCTCCTCATGACGCTGATCCGGCGCATCATAATGGGACTGCGGTAAGACACTTTTAAATCTACCATCTCCTAGTTTCTTCTTTAGTGGTACCTAGTTAGAACTGTATGACTCTTGCTTTAGCGTGGCACTGACAGTCCTCATCAAATAACTGTGCCCCTCTGAAGTTAGCCATTTGCAAAGATTGCGCAGGTGCAGTCACGTAGACGGGAGCAAGCGGGACGCAAGCATGCATCGAACGTAAACGAGCGACTGAGACATAAAATTGCGCCGCCATAATCCCCGCCCCCATGTCTCTTGCGCATGCGCAGTTGCAGTTTGTTCGTAATTTTGACTACTACGCAGCCACTCGTAGCCAACTTCAGAGGGGCACAGTTATTTGACGAGAACTGTAGCCGTAGTGAAATAAGAAACAAATATAAGGATTGACAGTGACGCTGTCTGCTATAATAATGGTTATAATAAATCTATACTAATATTATAAAGAGGAAAGATTTGTATTTTTGTTTGTGTGTGTATGTTTGTAATGAATAAACTCAAAAACTACTGTGCCGATTTCAAAAATTCTTTCACCAATGGAAAGCTACATTATTCGGGAGTAACATAGGCTATATTTTATCCACGTATTCCCACGGGAACGGGAACCACGCGGGTGAAACTGCGGCGTGCTGGCGGCGTCTTGGCAAGACTGAAGTCAGATTTTCTGGCTTCTGACAGCACGAAACGACGGTCAATGATCCACGAATGACATTTAATGAATGAAAGTGCTTTCCGAGGTACGGAGGAGTCTCGGTATGTTAAGATGGTCACCCATCCACAGACCGACCTCGGCAAGCGTTGCTTAACCTTAAAGATCGACCCGTGCGGCTGTTATTATTTAGGCACGAGCTCCTTAAAGACAAAAATACCAAACACGACCGAAAAGAATTCTATAAGCAATTCAACTAACAGCAGCGAATAACATGGCCAGCCAATAGTAATCAGAAAACGAGATAAGCGACTATTCGCTGTTTATGTTGCGTTCTCAAATCGGCATAGAGATGACCTTGGCAAGGTTAAGCGATTGCAAGCGAATGTGCACGGTTCAGATGTGTATTTGAATTTTAGATGTAGATATTTTAATGCAGTTCAAGACTTACTAAAGGAGGTAGGTATTATTGTTATAGCTAGCCTGGAATGTTCTGCTAAATGGATAAGGATTAATATCATGGTACTATAATCACCATTTTTTATTTCACCATGGGATTTGCTTGACTAATATTAACAAAAAGCGGTCATGGTGACTTATCCATAATAGTTAGACGTATGGTATCGCGGACTTTTTTGTAGATATTGATGACCTCTATAAAACTGTAGTACATCACTTTGCTCTATTGTCAATAGATTCCGCAGCGTACGCGATATAAGGATTTTTTCTCACACCTTGGGTCACATTATCGAAGTTTTCATACGGATCCCTAACTTTTTTGAAAATATTCTATAGCCTATGTCCATCTCTGATAATGTAGAATTCTACTGGTGAAAGAATTTTTCAAATCGGTCCAGTAGTTTCGGAGCCTATTCATTTCAAACAAACAAACAAACAAACAAACAAATCTTTCCTCTTTATAATATTAGTGTAGATATTTAGTCCATCATCAGGAGTGGGGGTTGTCACGTCACGTGTACGTAAAAGTACCTGTACTTACAAGTGACGTAAGTATAGGTACACGAATTTTCAATGCACTGTATCGTTTTAATTTTTTGTTTAAGAGCGTGTACGCCGTATGTCATTTCATACAAACTTTCAAGACCTTATTCTTCAAAATGAATGAACCGATTTTAACGAAACTTGGTATGCATACGCTAAATATCCAGGTCTAAATAGTTATCAAAAAACATTTTTGAAAAAGATGAGGGAGAGAGAGAGCGATTTTAAGTTTTCTATAGAAAGTGAAAAATCACTATATCTTTCTCTCTGAACTTTTTTCGAAAATGTTTTCTGATAACTATTTAGAACTAGATATCAAGCGTACGCATACCAAGTTGCATTCAAATAGGTTCATTAATTTCGAAAATTATGGATTTGAATGTTTGTTTGGAAAGCCGTACCGCGTAAACGCTCTTAAGCGAAAAAAGAAAAAATACTTGTCTACTATTTTTTGGATATCTATCTGACGGACTAATTAGATTTTTTTAGTCATCTACCCTCCCGCCACTTCCTTTGTGGTCTGCGGAGGACGGCCGCGGCCCCGTCTTGCCATTTCAGAGCACCAATTTTGTGTTTTGTGAGGCCACTGCTCGCATGTCCAGCCCAGTCTCATTTTAGCTGAGCAGCCTTCTGCGCCAACCGATATGTGTTTACACAACGAGTAACAGAATAAACGCAACTTTAGGGGCCATCGTACTTATTATTATTGAACAACTTTTACTATGAAACCAACACCGAAAATGCGAAAAAAAAAGTTGTTGTTCATAATGATAAGTCAAAGTCAAAGTCAAAGTCAAAGCATTTATTTCAAATAAACCATTTACAGGTACTTTTGAATTGTCAGAGTCAGTCAGTCAAAAACATGAAGCTATTTACACGTTCCAAAGCGTAGATCTCTATGGAGAAGAACGTGCAAGAAACTCCACGGACACTCTTTTAAACCATTTTATGATTTACAATAATCCAGGTTACATTATCTTTGTTGCTTCTATATGTGAGAACAATGTAAAGGAAGAGAAAAAAAAAAGAATTCTAAGTATCAAATAAACTATTGAAATAAGCCAGCGACAGCTAAGAGATGACCAGTCTCCACTGATGGCGCCCGTTCACGAACATGACGCGTGCATCAGCACCATTCAGCTCAACCATTTTGAAGGGAACCGAATGATCCGATACACGCGCCACCATCAGCGAGACATTCGAGTGAGCATGACAAACCCTCAACTGCCCCTGCTCATTCATGTCAAACAAGGAAACCATCTATTAACATAAAAAGGCTCCATGGTCCTCACATTTACAGGATTCCAAAATAAAAAATGCTTCTACTTTATATAAAACTATAAATATCAATTGGTAAGAACAGAAAAGTAAAAGTGTATTCCAAACATTATAGAAATGTGGAATATTATTATTATTAAACGTAAAAAGTAAAATAAAAAAGGGTGAGCATCTCCTCCATATATAAAATCCTAACTAGTGGAACCAAGCGGCTGAGGCTGTGGAGCAGGACCGGCATTTAGCCAAGCATTTTTGTCAAGGATATAATCTTCCAGTTTATAATATGCCTGTCTACATAGTGTGCGTTTAATGCATGTTTTAAATTTTCTCTCATTCAGTCCGAGAATATCATATGGTATTTTATTATAAAATTTAACACAGTACCCCATAAAAGAAGTGTGTACTTTAGCCAATCTGAATCGGGGTTGATCTAATTTGTTCTTATTTCTAGTATTAAAATTATGCCTGTCACTAATCTTACTAAAAAGATGGAGATTTTTCCGAACATACATTATATTTTCGTATATGTATTGACAAGGTACCGTCATGATGTTAATATCTTTAAACAGTTCCCTTAGGGAATCGCGCCGACCCAGATTATATATGGCTCTGATGGCTCTTTTCTGCAGAATAAATATAGATTCGATGTCTGCAGCACGTCCCCATAATAAGATACCGTAAGACATGATACTATGAAAGTAACTAAAATAGACCAGCCTCGCGGTATCTGTATCAGTAAATTGACGGATTTTTCTGACAGCATATGCTGCTGAACTTAGCCGTCCCGCAAGAGATGTTAAATGAGGACCCCATTGTAGCCTTGAGTCAAGCGTGATCCCCAGGAAAACCGCGTTTTCGACGAATTCAAGTTTCTCTTTGTTCAATACAATATCGCAATTATTACTTTTGACATTCGGTAAAGCAAATCTAATACACTTAGTTTTTTTCCCATTTAATACTAAATTATTAGCAGTGAACCAATTTTGGACCTGCTGTAGGGCTTTATTTACATCGTCAAGATTTGTAGAACGTCTATCTATCTTAAAAATTAAGGACGTATCATCAGCAAATAATACCATTTGTGGTTGATTTTTTAAAAGATGGAGTAAATCATTAATATACACTAAAAAGAGGAAAGGACCCAATATTGAGCCTTGTGGTACCCCCATTTTGACTTTTAAACCCCTTGAATTAACACCGTTTATTTGAACTTGCTGCTGTCTGTCATTTAAATAAGACTTCACTAAGCTGAGTGCAAGTTTACCTAGACCGTAATGTTCTAGTTTTAGGAGCAAGGTTTCGTGATTTACACAGTCAAATGCCTTGGAGAGGTCACAAAAGATTCCTATGGCATCTTGCGCCTCTTCCCACGCTGTATATATGTGTTTTAATAACGTGACACCAGCATCAGTCGTACAACGACCTTTGGTAAAACCATACTGTTGATCGTGTAAGATTTTATTGATGTTAAAATGAATGAGCATTTGATTGAGCATTACTTTTTCAAACACTTTGCTGAAAACCGGCAATACGGATACAGGTCTATAATTATTGGTGTCTGTGCTGTCGCCGGACTTAAAAAGTGGTATAACTTTACTGTATTTCATTATATCCGGAAAGACTCCTTGGTCCACACATAAATTAAATATTAAAGCCAAGTATGGTGCTATGGTCTCAATTATGGACGTGCACACTTTGATAGACATTCCCCATATGTCTTCGGTCAATTTGATTTTAATTTGCCGGAAAGCTTTTATAACTGTCATAGGGTTGATATGTTGGAATTGGAATTCAACCGTACAACCTGGAACGTTTGCTCTTAATAAACTAAATGAGACCTCTGGTGAAGAATTTAAAGGTTCAGTAGTTTTTGATGGTATTTCGGAGAAAAAATTTACAAATTCTTGAGCTACTTCTAGATTAGAGCTTATGGCACCATGTGCAGTCTCCAGTAAAAAATCAGTGTTTCGTACTTTATTCTTACATGTTTCATTATTAATAACTTTCCAAACTGTCTTTATTTTGTTATCTGCCGATTTGATCTTGTTGCTAATATACAGAGCTTTTGCTACCTTGCAGGTATTTCTGAAAACTTTAGAATATTTGTTTACATATTTATTGAAGGATTCCGTATTAATGAAAGGCTTAAGGCCATATAACTCATATAGTCTATCCCTACTTATCCTAATACCTTTAGTCGCCCAGTCACTAAATATATACTTAGGGAAAGTATTTTTAGACTTCTTTTCAAAAGTTGAGTTGAATTCTTTTAGAACTACAGAAAAGAAATTATCATAAAATTTATTCGCATCCTCAATATTATGGCCCAAAAGATTTAACTTATTTTGTAAGGAACCATTGAATCTAACTAGTTTGCCTGTTGTTATTGGCCTATATTGTATTTGAATTTTTTGCAAGGCTGCTTTAAACTTAAATGTTACCAATTGACCGCTATGATCCGATGGAAGGTAATTAACTACGGCTTTATCTAAATAATCACAATCGCAGAATACATTATCAATACAGGTTGAAGAAGTAGTTGTTATCCTAGTAGGTTCCGTAAAAACATTAGACAAATTGAACGATTTAAAAAGGCTTAAAAATCTACTGCTATTTGAATTAATTTCTAAAATATTAATATTAAAATCTCCACAAATAATCGCGGATTTATTACCTGCTGCAAGTTTCGCAAGGATATCTTCCATTGTTGATTCAAATAAAGTAAAGTTTTGAGGGTTTGGGGGTCTGTACACGCACACTATAACATGCTTATCCAGCTCAACACAGGACAGTTCAATGCAATGTTCCACTGACAAGCTGACAATGTCATTACGTTGCTTAAATTTTAAGCACTTTTTTACTAAGATGAGGGAACCACCACGCAACATAGATTTGCGGTTAAAACAACTGCCCACACTATAATTTTCATAACTAATTAGCATCTGGTAATCCTTCAACCAATGTTCACTAAAACATACAATGTCAATCATTGTTTTTTCTAAAAACATTTCAATTTCTAATATTTTGGAAGAGACACCTTGAATATTTTGATGAAATAATTTCAAGGCATGCTGCTGACCCCCTTTTTGAAATATAGTTACTGGAGAGCAAGAAGATACTTTGTTGTTGGAAGGCATAACTATTCTGTTACTGGTATCTTCTGTTGTCTTATGAACTAGTTTAAATGATTATCCGGAGTTTGCCCCAAGACTTCAATATCATCACTTGGCAGTAAGTTGCAACTACTTGTAGTCCCCATGTTAACAAATGAGTCTTCCATAGTAATACATGGAACCTCCTTCGTACAATTTGTAAAAGAATTTATAGCAATAGTGCTACAGTTATTTAGGCTCACCACCTGATTCTTAGTATTATTACTAAACATTGTGGATTTAATTACAGAAGACTTCGACATACTACTTATGTCTGAGTTAATATAATAAGCTAATAGCCTTGCTATTTTATGTCTAAAACTAATTGGCAAATACACAGTATTCCTAGTCGATTTTAAATGTTCCACAAAAATATTTGTGTCAAAAAACATAAACTTGTCAAGTACAATGACTCCTTAAGAAGTATTGAGTTACTTCTGTTACACGTTGTGTAAATAATATTAATATAAAAGATAATAGGTTATGAATATAAATGTGATAATAATGGAGAGAGGGAGGCCAAAGAAAATATATAGATGCATTGTGTGTGGAGTGATATGAGAAATGAGTCAGTGGTAGCGTGACGGCTGACAGGAAAGGATGGAGGAAAAAACGCGTTGCGCCGACCCCAAGTTACATGAGACAGGCAGAGGAATGATGATGATTGTTAGTTGAAGTCGGAGAAAGAAGGAACAGAGGAGCTCTTGGCTAAACAATAACAGCCGCACGGGTACGTTATTCAAGGTTAAGCAGCGCTTGTCGAGGCCGTTCCGTGAATGGGTGACCATCTATAACATGCAGAGACTCGTCCGTGCTTCGAAAAGCACGTTAAGCCGTTGGTCCGTCGTTTGACAGTCGTTGCGGATGGTCAAACTGCAAATGCCCGTTTTCTGGGGTTTTTATCGGTTGTTTATCTGTCCGTTAACGCTATTTGTCGTAACTATTGGTTGGTTAGAGGTAAACGGACAGATACATGATCCATAAAGTACCTAAACCGGGCATAAGCCTCACGCGGAGTGTTCCTAGCCGCCATCTTAAATTCATTTTCTGAAACACCATCCGAAGATTATCCCGTAATTTAGGCCTCATGTCTCTTCACAATAGAGATGCTGGGTTACGCAATACGGGTATAGTAAATATTTAACAGTAAGTAGGTTTTATTGAGAACGTTGTTACAATGTTCTTTATTACTTGCTGAGAAAAACATTCCCTCATTAATTCAGAATTAATAATAATGAGAGTTCTTTATATTGCACTAGATTTAACCCACGACTTCGTTCGCGCATATTCCCGTGTTTTTTTCACGTTCCCGTGGGAATTTCGGGAAATTCTCTCTTTGTGCTCCCCTACAGTCCCCAAGGCACCTACATGCCAAAGGAAGACCGAGAAGAATATAATATGGAGCCCAGCCTAATCTATACTAATATTATGAAGAGGTAAAGGTTGTAGGAGGGGTGGGGGGGGGGGGTAATCTCAGGATCTACTGAACCGATTTTGTAAATTATTTTTGTATATGATAGCCACATTCATGAGGAAGGCTATAGGCTATACGGGAACGAGAAACAACAGGATATACGCATACGAAGTCGCGTGTAAAAACTAGTGACCAATAAACGTTAAGCGATATGTCGTTGGAAAGGTTTTTTTATTCTCTACAACTTTTACTGTAGCGAGAAATCTCGAATCGCTGTGGGAAAGGCAAGTAAAAATAAGTAATTAAATGGAAAACTTAGATAAAGATATAACAGTGTAAATATCCACCCAGAGCGGGCGCAGCGGGAGGGAGTATCAGACTCAGACTTACTGACTAAAACCCACCCGTGTTCCTCCAAATGTCCTTTGCGTTCCAGGGCCGCGGTAACTCTTTGCACTGTACAATTTTATAGCTCATTAACTTTTCACCATTCAAATCACTAACCAAATCCTCATCACATTTCAGGATCAAGACCGCAAGCCCCCGGAGGAACCTCACCACCACCAGCCCTCGAGGCCGGAGAAGGTGGAACCCACGCACAACCATCAGCACAACGACAGGCATCACGATAAACACGGCGATAAGGGTCGGAGTTCAGGTTGGTACCAACATATATTTTTTTTAGTTTATGAAATGATTGACTAATTCTATCAGGGAATTGATTTTTTTTTATGAAATACAACGTGAAACAGAATGAACTTGAAAAGGGGTCATTGTTCTCATCATTATGAACAACTTTTACTATGGGACCAATCCTGAAATGTGCCCTATACATTTGTTTCCTGGTAGCTACAACCTGGGAGTCTTTAAGTCAAGAGTGAATAGGTTACTTCTAGGCAAGCGTGCTCCATCTTCGACCACATCATCGCTTACCGTCAGGTGAGATAGTGGTCAAGCGCGTTCCATCAATAAAAAAAAAAATCTGTGCGCAGAGCTCGACTGAATGTACTGATCAGCTGATTTCTTTTTGGCCGATTTGGTTTGGTTGGTCCCATAGTAAAAGTTGTTCATAATGATGAGAACAATGACCCCTTTTTTGGTATTGCGTTTATTCTGTTACACGTTGTATAGCAGGCCACTGTCAGGGATAAAAATATGTGGTTGTAAATATGGTCTCCACTATCAGGACTAGCCGTGGCTTAAGGAGACCACATAGATAGTGAGGATCCCTATGTGAAGTATTTGAACGTATTCCTTACCGGTATCTGTTTTGATTGACGTTTAAAACCAGGCAAGGGTGCTCCATCGTCGACCGCATATTCGCTTAACATCAGGTGGGTTATTGACAAACAATAGGAAGAAAGAAAAGCTGTTTATTCCGCCAGAAAAATAGACTATCAAAATAATAATTGTTCGGAACAGAAAGCTATCCTTCGATGGTGCGACGCGATAGGGTTTTCCGTACAAATGGATTTCCGTATGGTGTCGGTCGTAAAAGAATAGCACCATCCTATCACTTCCCGTGGGTGTCGTAAGAGGCGACTAAGGGACTCACCAGAGAATGGGCAGCAGCATTCTCTGTAGGTACATTGCTACAGCTACACTGCGATACCCAACCCGCCTGACAAGCGTGGCGATCATTTGGGGGATACCCAACCCGCCTGCCAAGCGTGCCGATTATGGCAACCTCCCCCCATTTGGGGGAGGCCTATGTCCAGCAGTGGACGTCTTTCGGCTGATATGATGATGATGATGATGATGATGTGCAAATGAAGGCGACGACCGCGTATTCGCGAGGAGCTTGTGGCCACATAATAACAGCTCGACGGATCTTCAAGGTTAAGGCAACGTTCGCCGAGGTTTGTCTGTGGATCCACCATGGAGCATCATCCATCTTAACATACCGAGAATCCTCCGTGCCTCGGAAAGCACGTTAAGCCGTTGGTCTCGACGGTCATTTGTCTGGTTTTTAGTAGTTTTACGGATTTTCAGAAGCCAGGAAATCTGACTCCAGTCTTGCCAAGAAGTGCCGTGTTACCCAATTAATGGGTTGTGGAGGTCTGGTAGGCAGCTGCTCCACGTAAAATATTGGTATCCAGCTGAATCCGGTTTGGAAACCGACCTCAATATAGTTGGGAAAAGGCTAGGCAGATGATAACCGGGTATTCACGTGAAGATCGCTTTGTCAACGTGTCGTCGTTAGAACAGTGACTAGAGGTGTTCTTCAAAATGACAAAATTAATCATTCTTTAACCGTTTTCTTCAGGTGCAGGCAAGGGCGGCAGTAAGTCGGGCAAGCACAAATGGGTGCCTCTAGACATTGATGTCAAAGCCGCCAGGCCCGGCAAGCATGGACCTCAACATTCTTCAAGACCAGAAAACGGTATGTTTACCATCCCACCACTTCCCGTGGGTGTCGTAAGAGGCGACTAAGGGACTCACCAGAGAATGGGCAGCAGCATTCTCTGTAGGTACATTGCTGCAGCTACACTGCGATACCCAGCCCGCCTGCCAAGCGTGGCGATTATGGCAAAACCCCCCATTTGGGGAGGCCTATGTCCAGCAGTGGTTGTCTGTCGGCTGATATGATGATGAAGATTCTGAATGGAGACTAGTTTAGACTAAAAACTAAGTAGCATTTAAGTGTCCCGTAATTTAGGCCTCATGTCTCTTCACAATAGAGATGCTGGGTTACGCAATACGGGTATAGTAAATATTTAACAGTAAGTAGGTTTTATTGAGAACGTTGTTACGATGTTCTTGATTACTTGCTGAGAAAAACATTCTTTTAATTCTACCATTTTGTTTCTCTCTTCTCGATTACTTTCTAAAGCTCGTGATTTGGCTAAATTAAACGAGGCTTCCGGCGACTTGGACCGCGGTCCTAGTTAATTGCGGTCCCAGTCGCCGGAAGCCTCAATTAAACGCCGTAACCATAAGGAGCATGTAATTATCCCATTATGTGGCGTTCTATGTTTTGTGCTTACTCCCATGGGATAAAAACTTGTTTAACTTTTGATGTACAGTTAAGTTATCTTTATATATATTATCTATATATATATTATCGTAACTAATATTATAAATGCAAAAGTGAGTTTGTATGTTTCGCTTTCACTCTAAAACGGCTGAACGGATTGTCATGAAATTTGGCAGATATATAGCCGGGGATATGGAGAAGGATATAGGCTACTTTTTACGCGATAATCGACTTCAACGCGGGCGGAGCCGCGGGCAAAAGCTAGTAATAAATAAATACTAAATGGAGAGAAAGTCTATGTATGAAATGCTAGTACTTCGGCCGCTTTCTGAAAATAAAAATATAGCCTACGTTATTCAGTGATAATAAAACTTTATACTTGTGAAAGAATTTTCAAAATCGATCCAGTAGTTTTAGAGCCTATTTATTGCAGACATACATAATAATTATGTTAGTGTAGATATGAACAGAATCTAACCAAGCACCTCTCCCCATCCCCAACAGACACAGTGTCGCTGAACGGCGAGGAGTCCCGGTCGCGCGGGGGCCCCCGCTCGCGAGGGGCCCGGGGCGGCGCGCGCGGGGCCCGGCGGCCCGCCCCGCGCCCCGCCTCCGCGCTGCCCTCGCTGCCCACGCCGCACCATCACACGCTGTACCACCACGCGCATGACTACCCGCATCACCCGGACTTGGCGCAGGTAACTTACGAGGAAACGAGATGACTATGTTACGAGACAGGATTAAGGGTCAACACTCTAGTACGTTCCGTATGGTGTCGGACATAAAAGAATAGCACCATCCCATCACTTCTCGTGGGTGGAGAGTGGACTCACTGGAGCATGGGCAGCAGAATTCTCTGTAGGTAAATTGCTACAGCTACACTGCGATACCCAACCCGCCTGACAAGCGTGGCGATCATTTGGGGGAGGCCTATGTCCAGCAGTGGACGTCTTTCGACTTATATGATGATGATGACACTGGCGGATCCAGGGCGGGTGGCTAAAGGGCTCAAGCCTAACAATGTCATTGAGGAGTTTATAATAAGTAATCCAAAGAGGCTTGTTATGTGTTAAGCAACATAAAATGTATTCTTTTAGTGTTCAATTTGCCTATAATAAATCCTACCCGCAAAGCCCCCTCAAACGACAATCCTGGATCCGCCACTGCTCTTGTCTACAACTAAAATCTTTAAGTCAAGAGTGAATAGGTTACTTCTAGGCAAGCGTGCTCCATCATCGACCACATCATCGCTTACCGTCAGGTGAGATAGTGGTCAAGCACGTGCCTATCAATTGTGTTAAGTTCAATTATGATATGGCTAAACGACGAGTGTGACCCTTAAACTCAAATGTAAGCAAGAAAGTATACTGGTGTGCGGGTTCGAATCCCTTACAGAACAAATGTGTAAATAATAATATTTTTGTATGAACTCACAACTTTGTTTACTTACATTTTAACCAGAAACGTAAATCCTGTTTTGCTTATACATAATTTACAAATTCTGTGTGATTAACCATGTTGAAATATGCACTTTTTTTCTCTGTGTAAGGGCAAGATGTGATAGCTGCGCGCATCTTGTCCTTGGTATACATAGAATACTTATAAGCCGCTGATAGAATTGAGCATTCACTTTTTTGTTTAAAATAAACAGGAGCATTTTGCGAGCATTCTAGCGAGCGTTCTAGCGAGCATTCTAGCGAACGACAGTAAATTTGCTTCGAGCTTTTTGCCGAGCCGAGCAACTATGTCATTATCTTGAAGAAAAAACGACGAGCATTTACTAGAGCGTTCGCTAGAATGATCGTGAAAATGTTCGTAGCGATGTTTGACTCTATGCTCGGCTCCCGACAAATTTAAAAACGGCGAATGCTCGATGTTCTGTTACAAGTGAATGCTGAAGTCAATCAGCACCTTTACAAGTATAAATATTTATACCAGAATCAAGTCCCTATCCCAATATATAAATTTATTTCATTTTCGTTATCATTTTGAGTACCATTTTTCATTTATTCATGGGCTGCTTTGAATGCTTATTCCGTAGTTTTATGTCATTGTAGTATACGCTAAAGTTTGTGGTAGACGTGGTCATTAAATGCAAGAGCGAGGCAACATGAGGTTCAGAATAGTTTTAGAATGAAATGCAAGACAAATTTAATTTCTATTAAAAAAAAATAATGTTAGTAATACATCTACCACAGTGTAGTCTTTTATACCCAATAGTGACTGGTAGAGAATGCCTTGTTGCATTAAGTCCAGTAATGTTTGAACAAATAAATACAATAATACACTACATGTGGTCCCGTATGGTATCGGACGTAAAAGAATAGCAGCATCCCATCACTTCCCGTGGGTGTCGTAAGAGGCGACTAAGGGACTCACCAGAGAATGGGCAGCAGCATTCTCTGTAGGTACATTGCTACAGCTACACTGCGATACCCAACCCGCCTGACAAGCGTGGCGAGGCCTATTTCCAGCAGCAGTAATTTTAGTATGTTTTATTTCTTCCAAATTAATTCCGTGTTAATCGCTCGTCTATTGGCTACGATTTCCACAAGCTTGGCTGGCATTTAGTATAGCTTTTTCAGCTTTAGAAATTAGACTGCCAACTATTGGTTTCAAAGGGCTTAGCTCGAATGTTTTTACGTCTAGCAAACGTTACAGTATCGTTAACGTAAGTGAATTTTGAATATAATAAAAATCTACGACCCCTAGTCTACTAAATAAGTATGAAGTGCGACAAGATTAATATGGTAATACTTAGTAAAATTGTACGTTACGTTAATATACGTCAAAACATTCGTGCTAGTCCCTATGTTATACCTAAATAAAAGTAGTAAACGTATTGAAATTACATTGTTTTCGCTATATTATCATTTCTACGTAATCTTATGCGTTGAAGTAAATACCCGAATCACCAAGGTTTATCTTGAACCAGTCTAATAATATATTTTTAAAACAACTACTGACCTGATTCCAGTTTTATCTTTGTTTTTATTTGCTTATAAAATGACATGGCTTTTTACATAATATACATGTCGCAGCCAACTAGCTGAATCCGCCGTTTCATTAAAAGTCTAGCCGTTTCATTGAACTATGCCGTTTAATCAGCGACATAAGTGACACGGTCAAGTCATTAAACGATATTGAACAAAAGATATCACTTAGGTCTTTGAAAAATCGGCACATTTAAATGAAAAGGCTAGGCAACCAATTAATCGGCCGATTAAGCTAATTGGCTGCGACATACATAAGCCGTATGTATCTCTACGAAGTCGCTTCCCGCAGTCTGTCCCTATGTACGATTAGATCTTTTAAACAACGTAACGGATTTTAATGCGGTTTTTTTTTTTGATAACAATTTAGAAAATTTCTTCCGGTTCATACAACGTGTAACAGAATAAACGCAATACCTCTTAAAGGGTTATTGTACTCATCATTATGAACAACTTTTACTATGGGACCAACACCGGAATCGCGTAAAATAATCAGCTGTTCAGTATGTACATTTGGTCGAGTTGTACGCACATAAATGTATGAGGCTGTTGATACAATGACCCTTTAAGAGGTATTGCGTTTATTCTGTTACACGTTGTATGTAAGTATAAATAATTAAAATTATAAATCGTGTAGAAAAGTCGATGTTTTGCGAGTTATTGGCTTTTAGAAAACAGATGCAAGTATAAATAAAGATACATTAAATATGCTTGCAAATACAGCTTTTACCCCTTTATTTATTGTTAAAAATATGCTTAGACATCAATAAAAAGAGTGTATAAAACTAACTAACTAACTAACTAAAGTTTAGAGGTAGCGGAACAGAGAGTAAAGTCCCGCAAACCTCCATTGAAAAGGGAGGATCCTCCGACCAGACGGTTGTTTGTGTCTGGTGGGCAACTCCCCGAGAGTTGATATTCGGGCTTTGCATGTGTTCTAATCGCACGGTAAACTTTGATATCGCGATTTAGGATTTTGTAGTTAGTTCGCAGCTGTCGAGATAGATGGCGCCACGAGTCTCATTTGTTGTGATGTTGATTCTGCTACGTTGATTTTTGTGGCGGCATGAATGCCGCTACACCCTCTCGAGACCCTTAACAAATGCAATAGTAGCGTTCTATGCTATTCTGCCGCTTACATTTCGCTCATTTGCTACAAGGTCGACATAACTAAAACTTGATGATCGGACTCGCGCACGAAGGGTTCTGTACCATTATCTATAAAAAACGGCAAATAAATCACGTTTGTTGTATGAGTGGGGCACTTAAATATTTATATTACACTTTTTTTAATATTTGTTGTTATAGCGGCAACAGAAATATATAAATCTGTGAAAATTTCATCTATCTAGCTATCACGGTTTTTGAGATACAGCCTGGTGACAGACAGACGGACAGCGGAGTCTTAGTAATAGGGTCCCGTTTTTACCTATTGGGTACGGAACCCTAAAAATCATCAATTTTGAGATATGTCGACCTTGTAGCAAATTAGCGATATTTTGATAATTTCACCTCTATAGTATTTTGCGTAATCTTGAAAAAAAGGAACATGTACTTAAATACATAACCTCTTTTCTCGAAAATTGGTTAAAACGCTAAAAGACAAGCTTGCGGCTTGTTTCAGCAACTTAAAATCAAGTCGCTTATAAATACTCACACAGCGTTATTAATCTAGATAATTAAACCCCTTTTTGATAGGGATTTGGCTTCGCCGCCATGCTGTATAAACATAACCTAAAAAGGTCACATGGTACTCAAAATAACATAATTAAGTATATATCATTCATGTGTTTTGGTGTTCGACATTCATGGGACAATATATTTATGTATTTACTAACCTTTTATATATTATGTCACCGGAAAATTGCAAACGCCGTTTGATTGTAAAATATCGCGTGAGATTGTAAACTATTAAGATTTCATAATAAGATACGGATTTATTTCAAACTATTGAATTTGGATGAGATATATTGCATAAAAACGCTTTTTTCATAATATATCGAGAAATTATAATCTAATAAAGAGTTATTAGTGTTATTAGATTACAATCTAACGGCGTCTGCAATTTTCTGGTGACGTAATATATGAATGTATAGTAGGCGCCAGATAAATGAAGAATAACGGTCATTGACCTTTCCTTAATATCTCTTCGTAGGTACCCCCGGACAGTAAATTATGAATCGTTTTTCATTACCAGAACAGTAAGGATCACGATAGATGTCGATTCAGGACAGCTGTATGTCATTATTTCTGTTTTTAAAATTAAGTGTGTCAATAAATGTAGGTGGGTGGTCAATGACCGTTATTCTTCATTTATGTGGCGCATACTATAGTAGGTATTTGTGTAATATTTATTGACAATTGCTCCGTTTTCGGCCACATCATCGCTTACCATCAGGTGAGATTGTGGTCACAAGAGAGCATATATCGGTATAAAAAAATGGTATGAAAAATTAATGGAGGTTTATACCATTTATCTTCTGTTAGAACAGACAATTAATCTTCATATTTATAAATATACAATTAACCTCAAATAACATTAATGTAGATTTTTTTCCGAATTAATATACACTCCATTTTTTTTTTGTAATTTAAACCTCATAAGCCTGCTTGCACATCCCAGAATTATTCTAACTCAGAGTTCGTTGCTAACACAAGGTTAAATAAGAAATATTTCATCGGAGGGTAAGCTACTAACTTAAAGTAAATATAACTGGTTTAGGTAAGCGTGCTTTAGATGTATTTTGTGTCTGCAGTGACATATAATAGGGTAGATAACTAAAAACATCGTAATTAGTCCGTCAGATTTATTACCAAAAAATGTTAGACACGTTTTTTTTTATTTTTTCAAGTATATAAAAAAATTAAAACGATACAGTGCGTTCAAAACTCGTGTAACGTCACGTGTAAGTATACCCGCTCCTGATCTTTGATGCGTTTTATCTTCGTCTTTTTTTATTGATTTGATAAAGCAAAAAATACGTGTCCAATATTTTTCGATAATCTGACTGACGGACTAAATATAATCATATATTTTTTAACCAGTAATCATCTACATCTACCTATTATCTTGATAAGAAATACTAGATTTTTATACAACTTTATTTCCTTACTAAAGCATGTTTCAATGTTTACAATAGTTAATAGGTATTTTTTATTTTATATCATAGATATTTATTTTAAATATTAATGATTGCATATTATTATTACTAATAGTGGTGTGTCTGTTATTGGTGTTCATTTTCATTGTTTGCATTTTATTATTATTTTATCATGTGAGTTTGGTTGTGAAAATATATCGTTCTCGAAATGTTATTCATTTATAATCGAGCTAAACGTGATTTAATATATAGTGAAACAAAAGATTTTTGTAGCAAAGAGCCTGTTTTATTTACAAGAAATTCGACAGCTTGACAATAATATTAAAAATAAAGTGGTCATTTCCGCCGGTAGCTTGGACCCTGTTCCCAATACCGTTGGGCTACTATTTTTATTATTTTTTTTCTTATATTTTAAAAATATTAAAAAATGTAATAGATAAGCAGGCAAAAATGAATAAGTGGTCATTAAATTTAATACCGAGGAAGGTTTAGATAGATTTAAAATAAAACATTAATCGTCAGAACAAGAGATACCTTTAGAATATAATAGTTCTTTATTTATACAGAAAGTAACAAGTTACAGATGTTAAATTTAAAATGATTCTTTGGATAAACATTGGTCGTAAACAAGGTAACTTATTAGATTTCCTAGATATCGTTATAAAAAGTAATCCTGGTTTCAGACAGACAATTTCAATGAAGCCGTGATTTTCTTTGACTACCCACCACTTAGCAATTTTGTCCGAAAAGACAAAAATCTTTCCTTTCGATTTCGTTTAGTTTAATTCATAGACAAAAAGAATGAAGTATAGTAGCGTGCTCTATTAGTTTTCTGGATTATAAAGTACTAGCTACCGCCCGCGGCACCGACCGCGTGAATGTCGATAAATATTCCAAAGGAACATACTCCCGGGATAAAAAGTATCCTATGTGTTATTCCAGAGCATAATCTACCTCTGTGCCAAATTTCATCAAGATACATTCAGTAGTTTTTGCGTGATAGAGTAACATACATCCATCCTCACAGACTTTCGCATTTATAATATTAGTAGGATATTAGGACTCCTATGCAAAATAGAGTCCAATACTCATTTATGAGTACAGTTGGCAATGCTTGTATTACCAGTATTACCACACATATCTGCAGGATGTCATCCAGTTTAATTCGAAGTCCGTAGTCTGTTTCCTGATAGCTACAACCTGGGAGTCTTTAAGTCAAGAGTGAATAGGTTACTTCTAGGCAAACGTGCTCCATCTTCGGCCACATCATCGCTTACCATCAGGTGAGATAGTGGTCAAGCGCGTGCCTATCAATAATAATAATAAAAATAAAAAATATACATGGTATTCTAGTGGTTTTCTATTGGTTTTGTAGATTATAAATTACGCTGACGCAAATTGCAGAAATTCTATATTAGAGTACGTTATGTATCACTCATTTCTGGCCAACTCTTCGCAAAATACAGGCTCTATATGACGAGAAGCTTCACGACAAAAAAATCTCGGTTTTCACAACCTCTCTCCCCGGCCACAACCAAGCTCACCCCTCTGCCCCCTCCCCCCCCCCGCGCAGCTCCGTGTATCAGCGGCTGGCGTGGCACAGGTGGTGGTCCCCTTCGGCAACCTGGCGGCGCTCGGGGCTCCGCTGGCGCCCCCGCTGGCGCAGGCCTTCTACTACGGAGCCGCTGCTGCCACCGCCGCTCCCTATGGTATGGGGCTCGATCATGCTACGCTCAAGGATTTGATCAAGAAACAGATGTAAGTATTGTTTTTGGTTTTGTTTGCATATATTTTGTCTATGGAATCGTCCTGTTAAAGGCGATTATCGCACGAATACGTGATCGACTCGATCATTTGTTCGGCAAAACCGGTTGGCGCCCTCTGTCGGCGTGAAAAAGAAAAATTCAAATTAGGCTAAATGTCATCACGTTTTGAACGTCAACGTTTACTTAAATACAGTCCCCCAAAACGCCCGTTCGTCCTTTCATTCGGTTTCGCAGCAAACTAGCTGAATCCGCCGTTTCATTAAAAGTCTAGCCTTTTCATTGAACTGTGCCGTTTAATCAGCGACATGACATGGGCAAGTCATTAAACGATATTGAACAAAAGATGTCACTTATGTCGCTGAAAAATCGGCACATTTAAATGAAACGGCTAGGCAACCAATTAAACGGCTGATTAAGCTAATTGGCTGTGACAGAGGCTGTTTTCAAGATTTATGACATTAATTTGCTAGGAAACTACACTGCTACACTTTTTTGTTTGTATTATAAAACATCAAATGACCCCTCCCGCTCTGGGCGGAGCAGAAGGGAGTGTCAGACTCATACTGACTAAATAAAACCCACCCGTGTTCCTTCAAATGCCCTTAGAGAATGGGCCCGAAGTCCGAAGCCCGAAGTCCGAAGTTTCGGCTGAGTTTCGGGCGTTTTCTACTCCGTATCACCTACGGACTTACGATTAGTCCCGATCCCGAACTATGAACAACTGTCAAATCGTGTTGTCATTCATTATTAGTGATGTAATGACGACACGGTTGGCGCGGTGGTTGAGCGATCGGCTGCTGCGCTGCGTGTCGCGGGTTCGATTCCCGCACGGAACAAATATTTGTATGACCTACAGATAGTTGTTGACCGGGGCTGGCTGTTTGTGTCATGTGAGTTTGTATGTCTGTAAACGCACCCACGATACAGGAGTAAGTGGCTTAGAGAGTAGACCCCAGGACCGCGGTAACTCTTTCGAACAATCCCGCTACCTTAGACACTGCTACACCTAGACACTCAATAATCCTTCAATGCAACTTGTTCCACAGCGAATACTACTTCAGTCCCGACAACTTGGCGCGCGACTTCTTCCTGCGCCGCAAGATGGCCGCCGACGGCACCATCCCCGTGACGTTGATAGCGTCGTTCCACCGCGTGCGCGCGCTCACCGCCGACGTGCAGCTCGTGCTCGACGCCATCCGCGACTCCGACAAGCTGCAGCTCATCGGCGGGTTCAAGGTGAGAGAAACTATCTTAAATACCACCCAGTTACTGGGTATTGTTCACCCAGTAACTGGGTATTGTTCACCCAGTAACTGTGTATTGATCACCCAGTAACTGGGTAAAGTTATAACTGGTCACTGGGTATTGTGGTAAGTGACTGGCTCTGTTAAATGGCCGCCGACGGTACCATATCACGAGATCACGTTTATAGTATCATTTCACTAGCTACTAGGTGACATGTTAACACAATTATTACTGTTATGTATACATTTAATATAACTGATAACAGTTACTAGTAATAATCCTGGGTTTAGTAGATTCCCAGAAGGTATTGGATGCTCACTCAGTAACTGTAACGTGTCACCCAGTAACTGGATAATTTGGTATAATTGGATCTAAAAAACTAATTGTGCACTGTATGTCCACTGTATATGTACAATAACGATATTGCATTCAGTTACTGCGAATGTAAGTGCTACATGAACAGAGTCGGCTAGGCGTTCCGTGCTGTCGGCTTACACAGAACGGGTGCATTGTTGACGCGACAAGATTAGATGTTAAATGTTGATAATGATAATATCGAAACTTCCAAGTAAGGCGTTTTTAACTGTTTGGAGGTAGCGGAACAGAGAGTAAAGTCCCGCAAACCTCCATTGAAAAGGGAGGATCCTCCGACCAGACGGTTGTTTGTGTCTGGTGGGCAACTGCCCAATAGTTGATATTCGGGCATTGCATGTGTTCTAATCGCACGGTAAACTTTGATATCGCGATTTAGGATTTTGTAGTTAGTTCGCAGCTGTCGAGATAGACGGCGCTGCGAGTCTCATTTGTTGTGATGTTGATTCTGCTACGTTGATTTTTGTGGCGGCATGAATGCCGCTACAACTGCCTATAAATTATAACAACTGCCTAAGTTTTACGAATGACAGCAGTGAGCAATGGCTTAACGTGGTTTTCGAGGTAGTGAGATAACTGAAGCGTCACACCATCCAAAAACAGACCTGGAAAGTTGTGCTTAACCTCTCGCCTATCCGCGTGGCTGTTATAACTGAACTATAAATAGATTTAAACCCTGTTCACGATTGATACGAATAGATTTTCGAATTTTGTGTGGTTGGAGTGAAGTTTCGAACATTCTAGAATTACATTAACTAGACTTTGACGCCAGTCTTACCTACGGAATCGTATCAAACTCAAAGCATTTATTTAAATTGAAAATATAAAAACATGAATATGTGAACCTCTCGGCCGTCTGCCGTCTATTTTGCCTGTCACCTATATAAAATAAGTTTTTCGAGGTTATGACCATCTTTTCGGGCTATGTGGCCAAAGGATTCCGGGATCCTTCGCAGGCATGTAGTGGAAAGCAAAAACTTGACTAATCACAAATTATTCTCTTCAAACAGGTCCGAACAGCCTTCGAGCCAACAAAATGGCCGATCCTCGACATAACCTCAGGCACGAACACCGAAGAAGAGAAATTCGACAAACCGACAGCCCCCGAAGACAAACCGAAGTCACCCGAGGACGAGCCGAAGCCTTCCGAAGATGACGTCAAAGAGACTGAGACGGCAATCGTGAAAGAGGAAGCGCCGAGTATAGAATCGGAGAAAAGTGAGGAAAAGGGTGAAGAGAAAAGTGAGGAAGTTGAGGAGAAAAGTGTAGAAGTTGAGAAAAAAGAGGAAAGTGACAAAGAAGATGGTGCTGTAACTACAGCTCCTGAGGAAAAGACAGAGGTATGTAAATAATAAATTTGTCATAAGGAGTTTTCTCGCGTTGACTAACATTTTTTAAAATTCTAAAACTTTGAGAAAAGAAGTGAAACAAAAAATAAAATTCGGGTAAGTTTTTATTAGAGTTATAACGAACAAAGCAACAGAGAGATGTTTTATAGGTAAAGACACAATTTTGGAAATATTCATTCTTTTTAGGTAGATAGAAGAGGCAATTTCGGATTTTATATTTATTAAAAGTGTATATTACACAACTCGTAACAGAATAAAAACAATACTTGGAAAGGCTTTGTACTCATCATTATGAGAAGAAGTGGAATTCTCTGCTAGAGTCTGTGTTTCCTGATAGATACAACCTGTGCGTCTTTAACGGCCGCTTTCTATAATATATCTCAATCCCAATCTTGATCCCGATCCTTGTCTGTAAGCAATCAAAGGTGAGGATTGTGTGGTGAAGGACACAAACTCGGCCGTTGATTGGTTACAGACAAGGATCGGGATCAAGATTGGGATTGAGATATATTATAGAAAGCGGCCGTAAGTCAAGAGCGAGGTTACTTCTAGGCAAGCGTGCTCCATCTTCGACCACATCATCGCTTACCATCAGGTGAGATAGTGGACAAACGCGTGCCGATCATTTTTTTTTAGCCTTCTTTTGTGTCCCACTGCTGAGCAAAGGCCTCCCCCTTCTCCTTCCAAACCTCTCTGTCTTGGGCGATCTCTGGCCAAGCTTTCCTTAAAAAAAATATCGACTGCCCCATACATTTTTGTGCGCATGCATAACTTGACAAAATGTAACGAACTGCTGATTTCTTTTTCATTTTTTTATTTTGGATTTGTTCCCATAGTAAAAGTTGTTCATAATGATGAGTACAATGACCCCTTTTCAGGTATTGCGTTTATTCTGTTACACGTTGTATAGCCTTCAGATAGGTCAGGTGCGTAGTGCTTACAACCGGCGTGCGTGTACATCCAGCTTTATGAACGTAAACCAAGCATCAAGCGAGAACCCCATCTTCTATGATCATATTGCTTAATGTAAGGTTCATAGCCGATGGGGTTCTATAGTTACCCCCTCTGGGGTAAAAGCGTTAGTTTATGTATGAGCTAACTTCTGGACTATACTGAACAGATTTTAGTGATGGTTCCACAGTGAAAGTTGTTCATAATGATGAGTACAATGACCCCTTAAGAGGTATTGCGTTTATTCTGTTACACGTTGTATATGTCGCAGGCAACTAGTTTAATCAGCCTTTTCATTAAAAGCCTAGCCTTTTCATTTAAATGCGCCGATTTTTCAGCGACTTAAGTGACATTTATTTGTTAAATGACTTACCCATGTCATTTATGCCGCTGTTTAAACGGCGTAGTTAAATGAAAAGGCTAGGCTTTTAATTAAACGGCTGATTTAACTAGATGGCTGCGACATATATATAGATAGATAGAAGAAGCAGCAGAAGTATGAATGTTGTCTTGATTTTGTTTAGGATTAGGAGAGTCCATTATTAGTAAGTACATTTTAAGTATAAAAGTAATGGAAATCGCAAGGTAAAACTGTCACGCCGCGGCAACGTGTGCGGTGTTGCCCACTGCCTGTCGCAACGACGCTCGCTGTCAGATTCGTGCGACATGGCAACACCGCGGCTCATGATGTGGCAACACGCCGCCGATTGTCTACGGTTATACGCCACTGTTAAGGATGCTGTACGTCTTGTCTGCCTTTTTATAAGGAGGTTTGGATCAAACGAGATCTTCTCTAACAAATGGGGAATATGCATGAAAATATATTTGTTATCTACACAGTATATCTCAAAATATATAAAAATAAAATATTTACAGTGGAAATAGAATCAAAATTGATCATTTAACCAACGAGATATAACTGTTAACAAATATATCTGTCCCTCTCGTGAAAACGCTGTTTTGTATGGCAGCTGGCGTTATGGACTTTGACATCAAAGTCCATATCGGACTTCTTTTTCTAATTATAAACTTTGAAGCTTGATAACCTCATCGCCGATGAAGTTATTTTAGTAAAAAATATTTCTTATGTGCTTTCTAAAGTAATAAAAAATAGCATGCATATTTCCTATTGGGTAATAGGGTATTTTACTACTATAAAAAATCGTTCGCCATTTTGGATTTAAAATGGCGGTTAGCCATGTGAAACCGTGCATTGTCATGCAATCTATACAAAATTTGAAGCTTAGTCTGCTGGAAATACCTTAGAATTTTGATGATCAATTTGTGACAAAATTTAGGATATTTGACCTGGAATCGTTCTTATACTACCGGTGTTCATGTCGCAGCCAGCTAGGTTAATGGTAGCCTAGCCGTTTCATTTAACTGCGCTGATTTTTCAGCGACCTAAGTGACATCATTGGTTCAATATCGTTAAATGACTTGCCCATGTCACTTATGTCGCTGATTAAACGGCGAAGTTCAATGAATAGGCTAGGATTTTAATGAAACGGCTGATTAAGCCAGTTGGTTGCGACATTCATATTAAATGTTAAACAGGATGTTTCTGAAGTGGTTTTATTTGATGGTGATATTCAGTATCTGCTATACATGAAAGAAACTATGGCAAAATTAAGTGTTGTCTTTCAAAAGCGATTAAATAGTTCCAAACAAATCACTTTTCAAGCACTCTGATGCAGTTTGTGACAATTAATGTCCCCCAACTGCGTCAGACGCCTTGAAAAGTGGTCTGTATATTATACTAGCAGCACGCCGCAATTTCACCCGCGTAGTTCCCGTTCCCGTGGGAATACGTGGATAAAATATAGCCTATGTTACTCCCGAATAATGCAGCTTTCCATTGGTGAAAGAATTTTTGAAATCGGCACAGAAGTTTTTGAGTTTATTCATTTCAAACATAAACACTCACAAAAATACAAATCTTTCCTCTTTGTAATATTAGTATAGATGGAACTTCTTAGTCGATTTTTAAGCTCGGGTTTTTGAAAAATGTCATCATTTTATTTTTATTTCATCATTGTTTCTTTCATGTACTTCTCAAACAAAATTCAGGTTTCAAGCTTTATCCACAAAAATGTTACAGGGGTACAAAGGTCGAAGATGTCCTGAATACTTTAAATTCTAAACAATGTTTTTTGGGGGATACTGCCGTGCCCCCAGGGCCTCAAGTCTGCAATTACAATAGTGTCAGAATGGTCTATCATTGATTTCATAATTGTTGATTTTGACAAATTTGGTAATCTACTAATATAAATGCGTCATTATACTTTCCAATGGTCCAACCACTGACACTCCATTGAAAGAAATGGCATAGAATGGTAATCTCGTACATAATGACAAATGAATGACAGACGTATGCGGTAATCTGCTAAAATTTTGACAGTTCCTTCGATCAGTGACCTACCATTAGAACGTCCTTGTGCAGTCATTGCTTTTCAAAGACATTGAATATTTAGAACCACGATTCTATTACGAGACCATTGACCGACCACTGATCGACCATTATGAATTTAGCAGATTACGAAACTTTCCTTATAGCAAAATGACAATGGGATTGTGTTGGAATGACCAATTTATAAAAAATAGCAGACTTGGGGCATAGATAAGAAGATCTAGAAGGTCATTGGTCATTGGTTAATAACCAATGACGCATATCTTTAATAGTAGTGAAATACTCTATTGTTTTTGTGAAAAAAAAATGTTCTTTCGTTGGTCTATGGATACTAAAATGTCAAAAAAACATTCGTTTGTTCTAAGCCTTCCTTCAATCAAACATCTGATTGTGTGGTATAGAAATGTCGCATGTTCTATTAGGTCGCATGATGGTCGAGAAACCTTCTTTCCTATTTCAAATTGTCTATTAATAAATAGGAGAATTTCGGTAAGAACTGTGTTTTGTAGTGGCTTTTAAAACCGTTATTTTTTAGTTTTCGAACACGTTACCTTGATTTTTAAGTTAGCTTAGATTTAATATTATAAGGACCTTTTCTTCAATCTTCTTTTAATTAGGCTATGTTCACATGTCAACAATAATGTCGATAGGTATATGAGGTAACAAGTATTAAAAAAAACGACCGAATTGTGAACCTCCTTCTTTTTTTGAAGTCGGTTAATGATCCTTCTTTGTGATTTGCCATAATTATTCACAGCTAGTAATAAATTTCTACATTATTTATTCAATGAGGCATATTACATGAACGCATTGTCAGGACAAACAAATGAAATACTTAAACCAGGAACTTTTGGCTAAGCGGAAAAATCGATCAGTTCCATTTTCTAGGGTTCACCAAAACAAGGAACCAACTAAATGGGACCATTTAACGACCACCAAAGAACACATCTAAAAGCTCCTGTTTTTTTGTTCATCATCATCATCATCATATCAGCCAGCAGACGTCCACTGCTGGACTTAGGCCTCCCCCAAGTGTCGCCACAACACCCGGTCCTGTGCGTCTCGCATCCCTCGCCTCCCCGCTCCTTCACCAGGAGCACGCTCCACCTTGTGGCAGGCCGCGCCTACGCTGCGTCTTCCGGTACACGGTCGCCACTCCAGAACTGTTCGGCCCCATCGACCATCTGTTCTGCGAGCAATATGCCCTGCCCACTGCCACTTCAGTTTGGCAATCCTGTTTTGTTACCGTCTCAGTACTCAATAACACAATACTAAGAATGTCATAGATCTTCTCAAAGGTTATCGGTATGCAGAATGTTCCAGAATAATATGTAGGTTCTTTGGGGGATCTGATGAATGCCAACCGATGCTGCAATAAGGATGATTCCTGGTTAAAAAATATATGATTTTATTTAGTCCGTCAGTTAGATTATCGAAAAATATTGGACACGTAATTTGCTTTATCAAATCAATAAAAAATTACGAAGATAAAACTCATCAAAGATCAGGAGTGGGGGCTCGTGACGTCAGTTGTAGGTAAAAGTATACTTACTAGTGACGTCACACGAGTTTTTAACGCACTGTATCGTTATAATTTTTTGCTTACGTGAAAAAAGAAATATTTTTAATATTCTATTCTAATTCTATTTCTAATATTTTTTGGAAATCAATCTGACGGACTAATTAGATTTTTTTAGTCATCTACTGGACCCAAAAAATTTAAGGAGACCGCTCGAGCACTAAAGACACACACACCGGTGTGCCGCGAGATTTTCGCGATTTTAATGTTTATTATTACTATTACGTAAGATTTTATTTTATAATTTTTACATGTCAGTGCTCGAGCGGTTAACCATCGACTCGAAGAAGATGTGAATGTGAACCTAACCTAATAAATAGCCCCTGGTTTCTTACCTCCGCAGTACATATACTGGGTCGGTCACTACGTCAGGGTACAACGACTTTCTCACTGTCGCGGACGCCTATTCGTGTAGATAGACGTTTCGATAAAATAGAACACATTTGTGTTTAGTTAGAGCATGTTTATTTGCTTCTGCCTTCAAATTAGTACTGAAAGAGAGGGAGTTCTTTAATTCTTTTGTTAGAGCGTTTACGCCGTAGGTACGTCAGTTCATACAACCTTTCAAGTCCTTATTTTTCGAAATATGATATTTAATGAAACCTGGTATGTTTAAGTCGCCGCCAATTAGCTTAATCAGCCGTTGAATTGGTGACCTAGCCTTTACATTTAAATGTGCCGGTTTTGTGCGACCTAAGTGACATTTTTTGTTCAATATCGTTTAATGACTTGCCTATGTCACCTATGTCGCTGATTAAACGGCACAATTCAATGGAAAGGCTAGAATTTTAATGAAACGGCGGATTCAGCTAGTTGGCTGCGACATATACTTGGTATAGTTAGTATAGAAAATTTTCGAAAAGGAGTTTAGAGGGAGAGAAAGAGCGATTTTAAGTTTTCTCTAGAAAGTGAAAAATCATTCTATCTTTCCTCCCCCCCACCCCCCTATCGTTGGTCGTCGGGCGACCCCATCACTCTGCTACAAGAAAGCTGTAGGGAATACAGCACTCTTCGTAAACACAAAAACAGACAGCGTTCAGTTTTCCGGCATCGCCGACGAGGTCCATTGCCCATCAGATCACTCCCCGACTGCTTAACGATCCAGGGGGTCGATTCTGCTATTGCAATCGTGTCTCAATGACCGGTCAATGATCGATTTTTGACGTATAACGTCAAACTTTTGACACACTTCCCATACAAAAACTGTCAAAGTTGTCAAATATTCGATCACTGACCGGTCATTGAGACACGATTGCAATAGCAGAATCGAGCCCCTGACCGTGTCGCTGAGCCATTAGCTTTAGATCCACAAATTTACTACGACTACGACCCAGCCTGTCCCTTGCTGCCTCCCCCCACAATGACGCCACTAAGTCGAAATCCGTATCCTACAGGGAATGCCCTTAGCGAGCGGTAATTAAAATAAGTATTAGTAGCTTTTAGCCCTGGCTGAGGGCCTTAAATTCATTTGAGGTCACCACAGGATAGTCCGGTTAAGCAGTTGATAGCCCTAGCGTGCTAGATCTGCAAGTGGCCTTAACAAAAAATAAAATCTAAAGAACTCACTTGTTCACTGTACTCACTACATAGCACCGCTTTCCGCAAAACCCTTCTCAATGTTACAAGCGCCAAAATAACAGGACCTTCACTAATTCCTCATCAATTCCACAGCCAACACTAACTACAGAAGAAGAAAACAAACAGACTGAAACGCCAGAGGTTAAAGAAGAGAAGGTGGAAGGCGACGGTGATAATGACAAGGTTATTGACCCCACCGACGACCCACCTCTACAGTCTGAAGCGGGTGATGATAAACCTGGAGAGAAACGGTAAGAAATTTCACTATTGTAAGGATAAAATTCGTCATTGGCTGCTCCTATTGCAATTTAGGCCACCATCTATAGCAATGTTGGCCACCGTCTATAGAAATTTTGGCCACCGTCTATAGCAATTTTGGCCTCCGTCTGTAGCAGTTTTGGCCACCGTCTATAGCAGTTTTGGCCACCATCTGTAGCATTTTTGGCCACCGTCTGTAGCAATTTTGGCCACCGTCTGTAGCAATTTTGGCCACCATCTATAGCAATTTAGGCCACCGTCTGTAGCAAATTAAGCCACCATCTAGTAATTTTGGCCACCGTCTAGTAATTTTGGCCACCGTCTGTAGCAGTTTTGGCCACCGTCTGTAGCAGTTTTGGCCACCGTCTGTAGCAATTTAGGCCACCTCTATAGCAGTTTTGGCCACCGTCTGTAGCAGTTTTGGCCACCGTCTGTAGCAATTTAGGCTACCGTCTATAGCAATTTGGGCCACCGTCTGTAGCAATCCAACAGCAGCAATTTCAGCCTCTGTATGTTGTAATTTTGTCCATGGTCTATAGCAGTTTTGGCCACTGTCTAATTTTGGTTCCAACAGCAGCAATTTCAGCCTCCGTATGTAGCAATTTGGTTCTCCATTAGAAGTAGTTTTGGCTTCGGTCTTAAGGGATTGTATTAATTTGTTTCATGGTTTGTTACAGCCGCAAGAAGCAGATGGTGGGTATCTTCCCGCTGCCGACGATGGGTGGTCCCCTGGTTGCTCCAGTTTCCTCCTTGCTGAGAGCCGTTCCTCCGCCGCCGCTGCCCAGGTACATAAGATAAAATGAAGGGCTAAGCTGGATTGTATGGGCTACAGTTGCCTTTTTTATGGCAAACTAACGCCCCTTTGTTAGATGTGCATAATAAAATTTAGTTCAAGATAACACTCGTTTGGATGATATTATGTTGTGTATTTTATGTTATTATGTATATTTAGTATTATTTAGAACTTTTGTACACTGACAACCTTAAATCTATCTCCTTTCGTTCAGTCCATCCAAAGGTTGTCTGTAAGAGATTGCCTTGTGCGATAAGACCGCCCATTGTACACTTATTTTTATAAATGTTTGTCCTGATCTTGTAATGAGGTGTACAATAAAGTATAAAATAAACAATAAAAATAAATATTATTATTACTATGAGACTGGTTCTTTTAATGTTGGCAATAAGCTTACTGTTTCAGAAATTTTAATAGAGGTTTACAGCATGGAAGTAGATAAAGTACCTACATAATGGTGTGTGGTGTGGTTGCAGGATGTTCCGCACGGGGCGCGGTGCGGGGGCTGCGGGCGGCGCGGGCGGCGCGGCGCCTCGCGACCCGCTCAACCCCGACGTGCCCGAGTTCGTGCCGCTCGCCAACCGACACGGTACATTATATACACGTTTATATACACACTACAAAATACCACTCACATACAGTTCTCGTCAGATAACTTTGCCCCTCTGAAGTTAGCCATTAGCAAAGATCGCTTGGTGCAGTCACGTAGAGGGAGCAAGCGGGACGCAAGCATGCATCGAACGTAAACGTAACACTGAGACATAACATCGCGCCGCCATAATCCCCGCCCCCATGTCTCTTGCGCATGCGCAGTTGCAGTTTGTTCGTAATTTTGACTACTACACAGCCACTCGTAGCCAACTTCAGAGGGGCAAAGTTATTTGACGAGAACTGTACTCCGATTGAGGGCTCGAGTAACAGCTGGAGCGACTCTTAGAGCGATGCCACACGGACTTTGCCGGTCCGTTGTATCGTTGCACCGAGCGAGACGTTCATTTGAATGCTTAATGGAACACATTGCACTAAACGAGGAGGCTCCTTCATGCATGATGTAAAAGAGTGTCCATGGAGTTTCTTGCACGTTCTTCTCTATAGAGATCTACGCTTTGGAATGTGCAAATAGCTTCACCTCTTTGACTGACCGACCTTGACAATTCAAAAGTGCCTGTAAATGGTCTATTATTGAAATAAATGCTTTGACTTTGACATCCCAAAACTAACTAACGGACAAATTAGTTTTTTTTGTGATCTACCCACCCTATTCGAGCTCGTCGATTCAGCTTCATTCATTCTCCAGAAAGAGCGACAAGAAGTTTACACTGCACAGTTTTATTTAACCGCAATTTATATTTTGAAATTGGTTTTATTGTAATTTACAGAAGAATTCAACGACAAATCGGACAGTCAAGACGACAGACCACGCTCAGGCAACGACAGTCCCAACTCTGAACAAGTTTGGACTGAGGTAAGAACACATTATCTATTATTAATTAAATTTATAAGAATTAATATCAACATTTAAGGGTGCACTAGTCGAACAGCTGAACACGTTGACGGGCGCGGTAAAATGCATGCTATCTCATCCAAAATCATATAAAGGAAGAAATAAACGCTGTGATGAGCAATATAAAGCTAGTGCACACACAAATTTACAGTTCCATATAATATAAGATGATTTATAACGAAAATGAGTTAGTGAAATTTATTGAAAGACATTTAGTAGTAAGGAAATTATGAAAAAAGTACTTAATGTATCATCACATTGTTTAAATTTTTTTTTATATAAATTTTAGGTTAATCAAAGCTTGCCGAGGTTGGTTTATGAAGAAAATCCCCATAATTTCAATATTGCACTGTATGTCCACTGTATACAATGACGATATTGCATTCAGTTACTGCGAATGTAAGTGCTACATGAACAGAGTCGGCTAGGCGTTCCGTGCTGTCGGCTTACACAGAACGGGTGCATTGTTGACGCGACAAGATCGTTACTATGCTTTATAATCATGAAAAATAACCTGAGGGTCAATTCTACCAATTTTTACTGTCAAAATAGCCTCAATTTCCTTACATTTTTGAACGAATGTGAATTTCGGTTAAAAATGAGTAAATTGACACTCTGGTTCATAAATAGCGGGATTACTGAATATGGAGTCGTAGGTTCGATCCCTGGGTTGGGAAGAATGTAACTAGTACAAATTGACAGATAGAAGTCCCACTTGAAACCCGTTACATGTCAATAGACACACTCCATATCAGTGCCAACGAAATCAAAAGCTCAAGGAACTCGAAATGTAGTCAAATAAAGGCAGATACTGTTTTTAGGGTTCTGCACCCCAGTCGGCAAAACCGGAACCCTTACTTAACCGGACCGGCCCGAACTGTCAAACGTCAACATCCTATATAATACCTTGTTATGGACGCTGTTAAAAATGGGTAGTCAAATCATTACTTTTTGACACAAAAGTATGTTTATTAAATAAAATGCTTTGCATTCTTAAAATGTTTTTTGCCCGAATTGTAAACTACAAACATACTACGAACTACGAACTATAATAGTAGTTTATGCAACGGCATATAAAAAGGGTTATTAAAACACGAGTGTTTTAATACCTAATAATATGCCGTTGCATACACTATTTTATCTTCACTCATGCAGTTGAAATAAAATAAGTGGAAAAATAGTTTATTCCAAAATGGCGGATATTCTCATTGCGTATACGAATGACTGCGCAGCGCGCTCATCCATAGACAAAGATAAAAGCTGGCTCATTGACTTAAGTCAAACACTCGTGTGATAAACACATAAACTACTATTATACTTCAGAATCGTACCATGCAGACAATTCTTGGGAAAAACATTTTAAGAATGCAAAGCATACTTAAAATGCATATTAATAAACATACTTTTGTGTAAAAAAGTAATGATTTGACTACCCATTTGTAAACGCGTCCTTAAAGTAATAATAGAGTTATAAAACGCGTGAATCGTGTGGCACACTGGTGTGCCAGAGGCGCTTGACCGGAGGAACACTTTGTTCTCCGTCTTTCAAGACCCTTTTTCTCAGTAACATGCCCTGTGTTCCGCTACTTGGCTAGGCAAATCATGAAACGATAGTGAACTAACATAGCTGTTGAATAAAATACCGTCGGGATGTCACTTAGGCCGCCGTTCAATGAAATGACTAGGCAGCCAATTAAACGGCTGATTAAGCTAGTTGGCTGCGACATATATTTTGATTGATTTACACCCGAGCAAGGGCGGATCACTAATGATGTATTATCGAAGACGAGTAAAATGTATTTATTTATTTTGTCCTCAGGTTAAAAGGCGTATTAAGGCAGGGTCTCGCGAGCGAGCGCCCGCGGTGACGGATGAAGAGCAGCGCGAGGAGCTGCACTTCCAGCTCGACGAAGAGCTCGACCTGCCGCCCCCGAGGCTCAACACCTTCACTGACGCATGGTAAGCTTAACTTGCTCCACTTAGAGCGTGCAGGAACTATAGGAACCACAAACTTCCTCCACTTAGAGCGTGCAGGAGCTATAGGAACCACAAACTTCCTCCACTTAGAGCGTGCAGGAACTATAGGCAGCACAAACTTGCTCCACTTAGAGCGTGCAGGAACTATAGGCAGCACAAACTTGCTCCACTTAGAGCGTGCAGGAACTATAGGCAGCACAAACTTGCTCCACTTAGAGCATGCAGGAACTACAGGCACCACAAACTTGCTCCACTTAGAGCGTGCAGGAGCTATAGGCACCACAAACTTGCTCCACTTAGAGCGTGCAGGAGCTATAGGCACCACAAACTTGCTCCACTTAGAGCGTGCAGGAACTATAGGCAGCACAAACTTGCTCCACTTAGAGCGTGCAGGAACTATAGGTAGCACAAACTTGCTCCACTTAGAGCATGCAGGAACTACAGGCACCACAAACTTGCTCCACTTAGAGCGTGCAGGAGCTATAGGCACCACAAACTTGCTCCACTTAGAGCGTGCAGGAGCTATAGGCACCACAAACTTGCTCCACTTAGAGCGTGCAGGAGCTATAGGCACCACAAACTTGCTCCACTTAGAGCGTGCAGGAGCTATAGGCACCACAAACTTGCTCCACTTAGAGCGTGTAGGAGCTATAGGCACCACAAAGTTGCTCCACTTAGAGCGTGCAGGAGCTATAGGCACCACAAACTTGCTCCACTTAGAGCGTGCAGGAGCTATAGGCACCACAAACTTGCTCCACTTAGAGCGTGCAGGAGCTATAGGCACCACAAACTTGCTCCACTTAGAGCGTGCAGGAGCTATAGGCACCACAAACTTGCTCCACTTAGAGCGTGCAGGAGCTATAGGCACCACAAACTTGCTCCACTTAGAGCGTGCAGGAGCTATAGGCACCACAAACTTGCTCCACTTAGAGCGTGCAGGAGCTATAGGCACCACAAACTTGCTCCACTTAGAGCGTGCAGGAGCTATAGGCAGCACAAATTTGCTCCACACCTTATTTTAAGTTGCTGCAATCATAGCAAATAAACTCTACTTTACTTTACTTTAGAGCGTGCAGGAACTATAGGCAGCACAAACTTGCTCCACTTAGAGCGTGGAGGAACTATAGTCAGCACAAACTTGCTCCACTTAGAGCGTGCAGGAACTATAGGCAGCACATAACTATAGGCAGCACATACTTGCTCCACTTAGAGCGTGCAGGAACTATAAGCAGCACAGAAGCGTCAACTTCAAGTATTTATACGGAAAAGTTCTGAATTTGCCCCCCTAGAGGGGTGTCATACCACCAACTCAGGTGAGATAGACGAATTTATGTTCGCTCGCTCACTCTAACTCCCGTCATACCATTCGAACATAACCTATCCGTGTCAGGGTGCCCTAAGCTTAGGGCACCCTGACACGGATAGGTTAGTTTACCTAGCCAAGTACTTGGATTTTAAATAGGGAATATGCATGTAATTTTTTTATTTACAACATGAAATACTTTTTAGCTTTAGAAAGCACTTATGAAATATATTTTTTTAAATAACTTCATCGGTGATGATGAAGATAAAAAGCTTCACAGTTGACGATTAGAAAGAGAAGTCCGATATGGACTTTGACATCAAAGTCCATGACGCTTATACAGCTGCCATACAAAACAGCGTTTTCGCGAGAGGGACGGGAGGATATTTGTTTAAATTGTTATATCTCATTGTATTTTCGATCAATTTTATTTCTATTTTCACTGTTAGTATAATATTTTTGTATATTTTGAGATAAACTGTGTAGATAACAAATTCTTTTTCATGCTTATTCTCTATTCAGGTAGAAATAAGTGAAAAAATCCTCAACATTGCACTGTATGTCCACTGTATACAATGACGATATTGCATTCAGTTACTGCGAATGTAAGTGCTACATGAACAGAGTCGGCTAGGCGTTCCGTGCTGTCGGCTTACACAGAACGGGTGCATTGTTGACTCGACAAGATTATACAACTTGTGACAAAATAAACGCAATATCTGAAAAGTAGTCATTGTACTCATCATTATGAACAACTTTTACTATGGGGCAAATCATAGCATACGATCAGGTGAGATAGTGGTCAAGCGCGTGCGCATGCCTATCAATAATAAAAAAAACACGAAAAAATAAATCAGCTGTTCAGTACATTTTGTCGAGTTATGCGCACATAATGTATGGCGCAGTCGATTTTTAGAAAAGTTTTTCATAATGATGAGTATTGTACTAATTTTCAGTCCTTTTCGGGTATTGGGTTCATTCTGTTACACATTGTATAAATTAAAAAAGAACCAGGGCCTTTGTAAAATCTGCCGCCCTGGTCCTCGCAATGGCCTTTCTTTAGGATGTTTTCCGTTTTCATATGAACTGTCATCAAGTCTTTAAGTCAAGAGTTAAGTGAGGTTACTTCTAGGCAAGCGTGTTCCATCTTCGGTCACATCATCGCTTACCATCAGGTGAGATAGTGGTCAAGCGCGTGCCTATCAATAATAAAAAAAACTTTATGTATGTGCGTCACTTTCACGTGAATAAACAGTTTTTCTTTCTTAAACCATGAATTATTTGTCTTTCTTCCACCAGGTCTGATGATGAATCCGACGCGGAGTTCACAGACAAGGACGTGGGGCGACTGCTGATCGTGACGCAGACGCCGGCTCGCCAGCCCAAGCACGACGGACACGACCGCCAGGGGGACTGGAACACACGCACCAAGATCACTCAGGACCTGGAGCAGGTAGGGCACCGCTTCATCAGCGTTACAGCCGTCAGACGTCCACTGCTGGACATAGGCCTCCCTCAAGCGTCGCCAGATCTACCGGTCCTGGAGGTCTAGTCTCTAAGCCCGAAGTCTGTAGTTTCGGCATTAGTGTCGGGCGTTTTCTACTACGTATCACCTACGGACTTACGATTAGTCCCCAACCTGAACTAAGAACAACTGTCAAATCGTGTTGTCATTCATTCTTAGTTCGGGTTCGGGACTAATCGTAAGTCCGTAAGTGATACGGAGTAGAAAACGCCCGACACTAAGGTCGAAATTACGAACTTCGAGCTTAGAGAGTAGACCCCCTGTCTTTTGCATTCAGCGGCTTCCCGCAGCCTTAACCAGGTGGCTTCACGAGGCAATCCAACGCTGCGTCTTACTGTACACGGTTGCTACTTTTTTTTTTAACGGGGTGGAAATCCTCATAGATGACCTCCGCCTCTACGGACCTTTGTCAGAATTCTACTGACTACAACTACCTAGTGGCAACAATATGCGCCGCCAAGATCACTCAGGGCCTGGAGCAGACGCAGCTTTCAGATGAAAGACTTCGTCGACCGCCACTAGATGGCGCTGGGGTCCTTATTATTCAATTGACCTTCTAGGAATTCAAACGGTTCAGATTTGAAACGGCCACGAAGCGGTTAATCGTTCGTTTTTAGGGTTCCTTACCCAAAGGGTAAAAACGGGACCCTATTACTAAGACTCCGCTGTCCGTCTGTCTGCCTGTCCGTCTGTATGCCTGTCACTAGGCTGTATCTCATGAACCATGATAGCTAGACAGTTGAAATTTTCACAGATGATGTATTTCTGTTGGTGCTATAACAACAAATACTAAAAACAGAATAAAATAAATATTCAAGTATACAAAAAACGTGATTTTTTTCCCGTTTTTTTTTTTATAGAAAATGGTACGGAACCCTTCGTGCGCGAGTCCGACTCGCACTCGCCGGTTTTTTTATTCTCTACATTGCACCTCTGTTGCACCACTTTTTGTGTCTGCATCACTCAAAGGTTGACTAGAAGAGAATGCCTATGGCATTAAAGTCGGCCTCAGTACATTTGTGTTCTTCAAATGTTTAAAATAATTTTTTTTTTTTTTTTCAACATATTACTTATGTTGAAAAGAAAAAAAGTTACCTTTAATTCGTGCCGACAAAGGAATTGAAAGCACATACATTTATATTTCAATATTGTCCCTGCACGGCAATGTTATTTGTCAAACCAGCTTCTCTCATGGAGAATGTTACACTATAAAATTATTATATACTAGCAGCACGCCGCAGTTTCACACGCGTAGTTCCCGTTCCCGTGGGAATACGTGGATAAAATATAGCCTATGTTACTCCCGAATAATGTAGCTTACCATTGGTGAAAGAATTCTTGAAATCGGTACAGTAGTTTTTGAGTTTATTCATTACAAACATACACACACACACACACACACAAAAATACAAAACTTTCCTCTTTGTAATATTAGTATAGATTATGATTTTCATTGTGTTTATTATATTTTCAGGTTATAACAGATGGCCTGAGACGATATGAAGAAGACTTATGGAATGACACCGATTACCCAGCGGTGAGTGAAGACTCGTGCATTTTGTTTTATCATTTTACGACAGGCCCGTTGGTCTAGTGGTTAGTGACCCTGACTGCAAAGCCGGAGGTCGTGGGTTCGATTCCCACCCAGGACAAACTTTGTGTGATGAGCATTATTGTCTGTTCTGTGTCTGGGTGTAATTTATCTATAATATGTATGTATTTATAAATTATATAAGTATGTATATCAGTTGTCTGGTTACCATAACACAAGCTCTGCTTAGCTTGGGATCAGATGGCCGTGTGTGAGTTGTCCCAAGATATTTATTTATATTTATTTTATTTATTTAGTTATTTTGTGTAAATAAAAGCAAATGACACATTTTCTGTCTTCAGTTCTATAAAAAATTAAGTCTTGTGTGTTCTTCTGAATTTAACTAACGATTATTGTCTTGTCGTATGGCGCTTTGAGCTAGGTACACATGTCAACGAGATTATGTTTTCTTTGGGGTGCCTCAAGGTTGCATTTTCGGACCTATTTTATTTTCCAATTTATAATTGAGGTTAAATTGACTAAGACCATGGCTTGCATTATTTTAGGGTTTTGAACGATAAAACGATTTATGTGGTGTTTAGGTTTAAAATATATTGTTTTAGTGGAACTTTGAAGTTATTTAAGAAAAAATAGCAGGCAATTGGCGACCCTAAAATCTTGAAAAAAATAGGATAGAAAAATAGATTGATAGGTAAAGAAGAAAAAGAAAGAAAGATGAAGTATTTACTGTTACAGAGAAATGACATGCATAAAAAATTATAAACCTACATATAATGTTAGTAAAGATAAATATTATAAATAACATTGCGAAAAATTAAAAGAGAAAATAAAAGGAAATACAATAAAATAGACTGATACACTTTGAACCTGTGACATTATGGCTCCCACTCAGCATGATGCTATGCAATAACGTATTAATCTAATCGAACGTTTTGTCCCGCAGTCATACGGCAGTCAGAGCCACCAGCAGTACCGTACGGTGTCCCTGATCAGCCGCGAACAGTTCGAGGCAGCCGTGCCGGCGGAGAGGCACAACAACCCCGCCGAGCCGCCGCCGCCGCCGCCCAGGCCGCATGTGAGTATCTACACCAACCATATTATTCACAAAAAAAAAAGTATTTAAGTCACTCTAACTTGACCTCCTACTCTATTGAGTATCCGTACTACGCTAGACCAAGAAATGGAGTCAGTGGTAGCGTGACGGCTGACGGAATAGAATGGAGGAAGAAATCGTGTTGCGCTGACGCCAAGTAATATCGGATAAGGGTATAGGTAGGGGGTATCCGGAACAGGGAGTAAAGTCCCGCAAAACCTCCATAAAAAAGGGAGGATCCTCCGATCAGACGGTTGTTGTATCCGGTGGGCAACTGCCCGATAGTTGATATTTGGGCTGTTGAACATGTTCAAATCGCATGTAACCTCTACATTTTGCAACCGATTTTGCACTGATGCTGCATGTAAACTCTGATACCGCGATGCAGGATTTATTACTTGTCACAATCTAAGAAGCCCGATTTGACAGCCGAGTAGAGGGATAGATAGATCGCTTTAACACTAAGTTCGAAAGAGATTTATTTCATGTCTCTTTCATACTCACAAGAAAAGCAATGTTTTATCCTGCTGTCAAATCGGGCTTCTTGGATTGTGACAAGTTTAGTTCAGTTGATATAGGCAAGTCATTAAACGATATTGAACAAAAGATGTCACTTGGGTCGCTGAAAAATCGGCGCATTTAAATGGAAACACTAGGCCACCAATTAAACGACTGATTTAGCTAATTAGCGGCTGAAAAGCCGGGGCAGATCGCTAGTCAATAAGAGCATAAAAAACTAATTGTGCACTGTATGTCCACTGTATACAATAACGATATTGCATTCAGTTACTGCGAATGTAAGTGCTACATGAACAGAGTCGGCTAGGCGTTCCGTGCTGTCGGCTTACACAGAACGGGTGCATTGTTGACGCGACAAGATAACTTACTCAATTTGACCAATAATCAAACAAAGTTTTGAACTTAGAAATGACATAATATGACCGATTGAAGTGAAAACTTCTTTTTTTGAGATGGGAAAAAATCATTGAACTCGCAACATTTCTTTTTTTTTCTATTTTGTTTCCATACAGATCTAGATAATGCCGATAGGTATAACGGACAGTCCTCTATGCAGAGCATGCATGGAGGAGGAGGAAACGGTATCGCACGTGCTCCTTGAGTGCACAGGCGTTACCGAAATACGGAGGCAAACAATAGGGACACCTACTTCACTCACAGATATCCTGAACACACTGAGAGGACTGATCTCCTTCTGGAGGGAGGTTAGCTGGTTGGAATGACGGCCGCCATGCCTCACGTATAATGGTCCACAGCAGGACTAAGTGCGGAAATCAAACCCCAATAGATAGATAGATAATGCCGAGGTTAATAAATATTACTCATTTTCTGAACATACACCGTCAATCAGTAGAGCAATCGCCCTACTGTTTGTATGAAATAACGACCGTGTCCTGAACCCGAACTAAGAACAACTGTCAAATCGTGTTGTCATTCATTCTTAGTTCGGGTTCGGGACTAATCGTACAGTTCTCGTCAAATAACTGTGCCCCTCTGAAGTTAGCCATTAGCAAAGATCGCTTGGTGCAGTCACGTAGAGGGAGCAAGCGGGACGCAAGCATGCATCGAACGTAAACGTAACACTGAGACATAACATCGCGCCGCCATTATCCCCGCCCCCATGTCTCTTGCGCATGCGCAGTTGCAGTTTGTTCGTAATTTTGACTACGACGCAGCCACTCGTAGCCAACTTCAGAGGGGCAAAGCTATTTGACGAGAACTGTAAGTCCGTAGGTGATACGGAGTAGAAAACGTCCAACACTAAAGCCAAAACTACGGACTTACGGAGTAGACCCCCGGCGTCCTTGGGTGTGCTTACGACTGCCGAGGCAGCTCTCAGGCGCCCGAAGCCGCCCGAGCTGTCCCGAGCTGCACCGATGCCGACCGATGGTGGGATACTGGGATAGTGGTAATGAGTACAATAGTAAAACTAATAATATGTTGTTATTTCCCCTACAGGTTGATCAGCAAGCGGACTCGCTCAACAAATACAGGCGGCCGCGCCGCACCGCTCGGTTCTACGCTGCCAACAAGGATCCGCACGCTACTGATGTTATGTGAGTACATCTTATTAATTACTATCACTACATGCAATAAAATAATGTGTATTGAGTACATATTAACATACCGAGACTTCTCCGTGCCGATATTTTTACTTTTTAGGGTTCCATACCTCAAAAGCTCTGGGATTTATACTACGCACCACGGCCTGCTTCCGATCTCTTAAACCTGTAAAAATTTTGTATTGTTCTTTCGTGCGTAGCCATTTAGAATACGCGTCTCAGGTTTGGAACCCGCAGTATGAGATTTATAAGTCCCGTATTGAGGGCATCCAAAGAAAATTTCTACGTTATCTAGATTATAGGGCACAGCAATACTCAGTTGACTACGAGCACCGATGCAAACGGTATCACTTCCTTCCTCTGGAGATGAGACGTCATATTGGAGACATTAGTCTACTATTGGGTATCGCAAATGGCCACATTGACTGTCCTGAACTCGTTGCTGATTTGTCATTGCGCACGAATCTGATGGGATTACGTCAACGACCAATATTAAATGTACCTTTCGCAAGGACTAATTATACACGGAATGTTTTTTCAATATGTGCTATTAGTTTTAATAGGCTTCCTGGGGACCTTAATGTGGACCTGTTCTGCACCAGTGTTCTCACTTTAAGACGGCTTTTGGCACAGTTGTTTTTCAAGGATAATTAACTTGTCTAGTGCTCGCTTAATTCATTATATTAACATGTATGTAATTTCTTTTAATCGACTTTTTTTTTAACTATTTGTGGAGGCTTGTAATTAGCTACTTGTTAATATTACATTCTAAAAGCATTTGTTTGTTCGTCTGTAAGCCTTCTGTAAAATAAAAAAAATAAAATAAATAAATAAATAAATAAATAAATAAAAGGTAAAAAAAAACCTTATAAGATCACTCTCTTGTCCATCTGTCCGTGTGTCACCATATATTTTCTCAGAAACGAGTGGACCTAGTAAGTTGAAATTTATACCAGATTCTGAAATCTATGGTCCCTATTAGGTGTATAAAAATCAAGGTTCTGAGTCAACACAATACCCTTAGCGAGCGGTCAGTAGTTTTTAGCTTGTAGCTAGTTTTGTGGCCTTGGCTGGGGGCCTTAAATTCATTTGAGGCCACCACAGGTTAGTCCGGTTAAGCAGTTGATATCCCAAGTGTGTTAACTTGCTAGTGGTCATACCTAAAAAAAAAAACAACACGATAGAAAGATATGGGCATTTTTTTTTTCTGTGTGCATCTTAATTATTCCAGAAATTTATTAATATAATATTTTGAAATTGCAGAAGCAGCCGGAAACACAAGACCAGGCATAGTCTGAATCCACCGGTTGAGCACCATGTCGGCTGGATCATGGACATTCGCGAGCACAGGGCCAGGACGCACAGTACTGGGTGAGTTATACCGTCAACTGGCTACCTAACTAACCTACCCTACACATAGTTTACGTCCTATTCTCAGACCTACTGAATTTGAACTTACGATAAGTCTCGAACCCGAACTAAGAACAACTGTCAAATCGTGTTGTCATTCATTCTTAGTTCGGGTTCGGGACTAATCGTAAGTCCGTAGGTGATACGGAGTAGAAAACGTCCGACACTAAGGTCGAAACTACGGCCTCCGGGCTTAGAGAGTAGACCCCCTGACACGCCCTGCTACGTTGGATAGCGCCGTTACGTCGTCTAAGAGCGGTGCGTTGCGTTACTGCATTTGTTCTTGTGGCGCAATGATCGTCGAAATCATAGCGTTGCGATGACGCAACGGACTGGCAACGTCCGTGTGGCATCGCACTTACTAGCTAAATATACACGGACTACGGGGAGCGTGCAAGAACAGCACAATTGTATTTATATGATAAAAGTTCTGTATTTACAACACTGCACTGCATGTTCATATACAGGGTTATTTGTAAAAGGGATATTTTTAAATGCACATCTATATAATTTTAATCCATACCAGATAAAATAATGCTGTGCAAAAAATCCCAATTGATTAGAAAACATGTCTTACAAAAAAAACTAAAAAAATCATCCAAAACGAGATGACCTTTTTATCGAATTCACACCAAAAATGTGGTTCATACATCGGATTTATGATTTATAAAACAAAAATACGAATTGTTTATCAAAAATACTAACTTGCACTCTAAATTGCACTTCCCTGAAATAGCAGGTGGTTATCATGGTTACAATAGTAGCCGGTCATTGGGCACCCCGACTCGGACAGGTTAGGTTAGAAGGGGATGGCGGGGTCAAGTGAGCGAGCGAAGCGAGCGAACAGACCCCGCCATCCCCTTCGTGGTTATTTTTTTTTAAACCACCCAGAAATATCATTAGCCAAATATTCGTTCAGTAAAACAGTTCTGCAAATACCATTAAACAGTATATCTAATATGATTTATTTAGTGTGCATAATTTGTGTGCAAGTCAGTATTTTTGATTTAACTTTGAAATATTTTGTTCGAAAAAAGGGAAAATACAGATATCGATTTAATTACATGCCTTTGTAAAACACTAACAAGCTTTCAGTGAGTGAAAGTACTCATGATTATAAACATTTTTTGTTATGAGACCAACCATGAAAAATTTAAAAAAATATCTGCTGTTTCATAAATTTTCATCAGGTGAATATTGCATTTTGTATGAAACAGCCGATTTATTTTTTTGATATTTCAGAGTTGGTCCCATAGTTAAAAGTTGTTTCTAATCATGAGTACTTTCACCCACTGAAAGGTTGTTAGTGCTTTATCAATAACCCTGTATACCTCTGCTTCTGTTCCTTCAAATAAAAAATCCGTAATATTGTAGCGGAATCTACACCGCCACAAAAAGTAACGCAGCGACATCTATACCGCCAGCAACAAACTATGTCAAAGAAATCCTGCATAGAGCGGTATCAGTTTTCCGTGCGATTTGAACATACACAACAGCACAAATATCAACTATCGGGCAGTTGCTCACCAGACACAACAACCGTCTGGTCGGAGGATCCTCCCTTTTCTCCCTGACTTGACACCCTGGTTCGTATACCTCGATAACTCCATGTTGAACCGTTAGTAATGGGTAGTCCCCCCCGCAGGTCTTCCCTGGGCACGTCTCCGACGCTGGGCTCGTCGTGCGGCTCTGCGCCGGGCTCGCTGCCCACGTTCCACCACCCCAGCCACGGGCTGCTGCGGGAGAACCACTTCACGCAGCAAGCCTACCACAAGTATCACTCGCGCTGTCTTAAAGGTAACAACATTACATTATTATTACCCTGACTAGGTATGATTCCTGACTAAAACAAATATGATTCTATTTAGTCAGTTAGATTATCGAAAAATTTTGGATACGTATTTTTTACCATATATTCTTTTTTTTGTTAGAATTGGATTTGACTCTAGTCTATGACAGAGACAAAGTCTACGATGGAGCGAGCTTACCCAGAAGGAGCGCCTGTTCACTCTAACTTTGAAGAGATTAGGGTTGTAAGCTTTTGGAAACACAGACGCAGGCAGAGAGTTCCACTCCTTTGCTGTGCGCATTATAAAAGACGTTACAAAATATTATTTATTTATCTTCGTCAGTTTTTATTGATTTGCAACGAAGTTCAAGAGGGCTGGTGACGTCACATTTGTGTAAAAAGTGTACTAAGGCGTGTCGTCGCGCACAATTTCAACGCACTGTGTCGTCATCATATTTTGTTTACGAGAAAGAAAAAATTACGCGTTCAATATTTTTTGGAAATCTGTTTGAGTTTTTTTTTTATTATATTTTAGTCATCTAGTCCTTGAGCAGTAATAATAGCCGCACACTGAGGACGGTACCATGTCCTTCGTTCCTCGGAAATTCATGGGCAGAAGTAGTTCTTAAAGTTTGCGCACTTAAAAAAAAAATTCCAGTACTTATGTGATTTAGCAGAATGTTTAAATTCGATTTAATAGGCATCTTGCTTGACTGCAATTTAAATCTATCACAATAGCTTATTTTAATGTTTTTATTTTATTTTCAGAGCGCAAGAAGCTTGGTATCGGCCAGTCGCAAGAGATGAACACACTGTTCAGATTCTGGTCATTCTTCCTACGAGACCACTTTAACCGCACCATGTATATCGAATTCAGGTAAATAAAACATTATAATGGCGTTTGTCAACTTTCAGTGAAAGGCGAATAAGTCATTTATTTCAATTAGAACATTTGAAGACACTTGAATGTCAAATTTAGAGTTTAAAAATAATTATATGGTGTCTATCTCTAGTTGTTCATTCGCTACAGTAGATTCTTATGGAGAAGAACGAACAAGAAAATAGTTAGTTTAAAAGTTTTACAATATTTTGCATACATTAACCAATTAATTGTATGTGAGGAACATGCAACCAAAATAACGCTACTAATAAATAAAAAGGTAAAAAGTAATACTAGCAGAGGTAAATTAATAAGTTTGCTAATTACAGACATGGTACTCACATGCTTACAAATATTGCAACCATTGATTTATACAACGTGTAACAGAATAAACGCAATACCTCTTAAGGGGTCATTGTACTCATCATTATGAACATTTTTATGATGGGGCTCGACATAATGTACTGAAAATCGACTGCCCCATATATTTATGTGCGCATTACTCGACAAAATGTACTGAACAATATTTCTCGATCTTGGATTTGGTACCATAGTAAAAGTTGTTCATAATGATGAGTATAATGACCCCTTTTCAGGTATTGCGTTTATTCTGTTACACGTTGTACACATTGTCTACCCGTTTTGGCAGCTAAGGTATGATAAAAAGAATAGGTAGAAAGTGATAATTGCTGTTGTGTCTATGTGTAACAATTGTTTTCTTTATTTATTGTGATACTTAATCAATTGTATGTAACTTGCAGAACGCTAGCCAACGAGGACGCTTCGGCCGGCTTCCGCTACGGGCTGGAGTGCCTGTTCCGCTTCTACTCGTACGGGCTCGAGCGCAAGTTCCGCCCCGAGCTCTACCAGCACTTCCAGCTCGAGACCATGGCTGACTACGAGAAAGGTAACAGACATCAACACATCATCTGCCTAGCCTTTTCCCTACTACGTTAGGGTCGGCTTCCAGTCAAACCGGATTCAGCTAAATACCAGTATTTTACGTGGAGCGGCTGCCTACCAGACCTCCACAACCCATTAACTGGGTAACACGGTACTTCTTTGCAAGACTGGAGTCAGATTTTCTGACTTCCGTAACGACTGCCAAAGATCTTTAAATAACAGCCGGGACCAACAGCTTAACGTGGTTTACGAGGCACGGAGGCGTCTCGGTATGTTAAGAATGCTCACCCATCCACAGACCGACCTTGGCAAGCGTGGCTTAACCTTGAGGATCGACCCGTGCGGCTGCTATTATTTAGCGTGGCATGGCATTTTAGTTCCTCAACAGCCCAAATTACTCCTCAACATTCTTATTTCCATTCTTATTGAATATAATAGGGTACAGTTCTCGTCAAATAACTTTGCCCCTCTGAAGTTGTGTCGAGTGGCTGCGTAGTAGTCAAAATTACGAACACACTGCAACTGCGCATGCGTAAGAGACATGGGGGCGGGGATTATGGCGGCGCGATTTAATGTCTCAGTGTTACGTTTACGTTCGATGCATGCTTGCGTCCCGCTTGCTCCCTCTACGTGACTGCACCAAGCGATCTTTGCTAATGGCTAACTTCAGAGGGGCAAAGTTATGTAACGAGAACTGTAGATTACTAATAAAATCTAATTAGTCCGTTATATGGATTTCCAAAAAATATTGGACACATATTTCTTGCTTTATCAAACCAATAAAAATGTACAAAGTTAAAACGCGTCTAAGATCAGAAGTGGGAGCTTGTCACGTCACTTCTATGTTTGAAGTGTACCAAGCCGGCTACGTGTAGTATTTTTCAATAATCTAACTGATGGACTAAATATAATCAATTTTTTTTTTACTCCGAAATCATCACTATTCTTCCACAGGTCAACTATACGGTCTGGAGAAGTTCTGGGCATTCCTGAAGTACTACAAGCACACCGGAGCCCTACAGGTAGAGCCCAAGCTAGAGGGCTACCTACAGAACTTCCAGAGCATCGAGGACTTTAGAGTCCTGGAGGTAAGAAACTCAAAAACGCAAAGCATTTATTTCAATTAGACCATTTACAGGCACTTTTGAATTATCAAGGTTGGTCTGTCAAAAAGATGAAGCTATTTGCACGTTCCAAAGCGTAGATCTCTATGGAGAAGAACGTGCAAGAAACTCCACGGACACTATTTTAAAAATAATAACTTTTTCAAAATAATGGTTTCATCATTCATGTTGAAATTATACGTTTATGTGAGAACGATGTAAAAGAAGTGCAGGATAAAAGCGTCCGGAGTAAAAAAAACAATTCAAAGAAATAATTTTAAAATAAACCATGGCAGCTGAGATGACCAGTCTCAGCTGACGGCGCCTGTTCACGAACATGACGCATACGCTAGCACCATTCGGCTCAACCATTTTTAAGGGAGCCAAATGCGCCACCAGCAGCTAGCCCTTTGAGTGAGCATGACATCCCCAATCGCCAGGGTACATACAAGTCAAAGACCTACCCAAAATTATCATTATAGTTTAAATTTAAGGTACATATAGTACTCACACATGTGCAGTTAATTATTCATGAAATTATACAATGCTAAATAAATTGAGTTCTACACAATGAAAATATGGCATTCTTACAATCTTCAGCCGGTAAGTCATCTGCCTAAACTTTAACAAAATATGTTGGGGTCGGCTTCTAGTCTGATCGGATGCAGCTCAGCATCAGTATCTTACATGAGCGACTGTCTAGCTGATTTTTCAGATTTTTCACAGTTACTTCTTCTTCTTTTCTGAACGAATAGCGACCTTTAAACAAGAAGTTTTTAACCAAAAAAAGGAGGAGGTTCTCAATTCAACTGTTTTTTTTTTTTGTTGTTACGTCATATCTCCGCCATTTATGAACCGATTTGAAAAATTCTTATTTTATGTGAAAGAATATACTTCTCGATTGGTCCCATTGAAATTTTATCAAAATCGGTTCAGCAGTTTGGTTTTTAAATCCTTAAGCTGGAAAAAATATGTGAAAAAATCATACGAAATTGCATATTTTTGCTTTGCTGCGACTTTCCAGCACTTTGGTGTTGTTAGGTGTGGGGTACCTAAAAAGTGGAAAATAAAAAACTTTTTCACAAAAAAAACCGACTTCCAAAAAAACACTACAATGTACCGTGTGTCCGAAATGAAACTTATTTTGTACTTTGTAGTGTTTTTTTGGAAGTCGGTTTTTCTTTACTCTATACTGTCGCATTGCTGGGTAAATTTCTGCCCCATAACATTCCACTCTTCCCGGTGTGTTGCTCTTTCCGCTCAATCCTTCAGGAACGCCTCCAAGTTGTCACGCCAGCGTGTCCTAGGTTTTCCTTGTTGACGTCGGTCCTCCCAATGCGTAACGACTCTGGTCCATCTATCCTGATGTATACTTCATACATGACTCGTCCAATCCCACTTCAGCCTCGCAGATTTGTTGCTTTGGAGCGAATCCTGAAATGAAAGTGGACCAGCCATGTTTGCAGACGGATAGACGGTCGATGGAGCAGACATGTGTTAGAGTAGAGACCGCGTATGGGCAAACGTGATTTGAAGAAGGTGGCTGGCAGCGGATGGATGCGGACTTCTCAAGACCGGGATGGTTGGCGATCTTTGGGGGAGGTTTACGTTCAGCAGTGGACGGCAATTGGCTGATATGATGGTGATCCCAATCTCCAGAAGTTTAATATGAGTGTAGTTAACATAGTGATGTCCCTCACAGCCGCAGCTGAACGAGCTGCTAGCGGCGCAAGGCGCCAGCGCGCCGGGCCGCGGGCCGCACGCGCGCCCCTACGACCGCACGCGCTCTGTTTCTGAGAGCGACCGCGCTGTCGCCGCCAGCAGGAACAACAGGTACACACAAACATACACATATACATACATACTTTTGGCTTCTGTGTTCTTTATTAGGGTTCCGACCACAGACATAGATAGAAAAAGATAACGCAACTACTTCGCGTGCCCGATTCGGTTTCCAGGGCGGGAAGTCTCGACACAGTTACTGATCGCCTACTGACTGAAAACTGACGATAACTCCTAAAGCTGCCCGTACACTATCAATCTTGAACGTGATCCACAGATCATATCATTGATTTTGATCATGGATCCTGTTCCAGGTTGATTGTGTACCTTAGCCTTAGCCTTAGGATTTATCGACCGAACTCGATCGGTATATGATCGGTAACTATGTCGAGACTTCCCCCCAGCTTACGTACAAAAATCTTATCCAGTACCACACTTAGCTTTTATTGTACCTGTACTAATATAAGTATATGTCCTACAGTCAGAAGTACGTGGCAGGCAGTCGGCCGAGCAACCCTAGCAGCAACAACAACAACAACCGCGGGCGCGCCGGCTCGTGCGGCGCGCAGAGCGTCGTCGCTAATGCCAGGCCCAGGCGTGAGTACACACTTGTATTATTTTATATTTTTTTGTATTGAGGAATGGGCTTGCTCATAGAGATAGCGGTACAGAGTGTAAAGTCCCGCATACCTCCGTTGAAAATGGAGGATCCTCCGACCGGACGGTTGTTGTGTCCGTTGGGCAACTGCCCGATAGTCGATATTCGGGCTGTTGTATCTGTTCAAATCGAACGGTAAGCTCTGATATCGCGATTCAGGATTTTGTTATGTTAGTTCGCAGCTGTCGGGATAGATGGCGTTGAGGGTCTTATGTAGATTCTGCTACGTTGATTTTTGTGGCGGCATTGATGTCACTACACTCTTGACCTCGATCACGCCTGATGGGAAGCCATAGATGAGGTCTATGATGGAGCGAGCGTGCCCAGAAGATGCCTGTTCACTCTTGCTTTGAAGGCAGACGGGTTATATGTGGAAAAGAACACAGACTTTGGCTGTGCGCATAATAAATGTAGAGGAGAAGCGCTGAGTACGACTAGTCGGGATATCGACCAAGTGCGGATGGTACGCAGCATTGCGTCTGGTATGTGCAGTCCTAACCTCGTCTAAAGTGGGACCAGAGCGCACAATGCTACAACTAAATGTTGGGCTTACATAGATGACCAAAAATAAAAATCAAGCGAGTGTACAGTACAACTATTTTCTTAATGTCCCTCGGCAATCATTGCATTTCCGAATACAAAGGAATGCTAATTTCCTTAATAGAGAACATTTTCGAAAAAGTTTTTAGAGGGAGAGAGAGTGTGATTTTAAGTTTTCTCTATAAAGTGAAAAATCCCTGTCTCTCCCCCTGAATTCTTTTTCGAGAATGTTCTCTACTAACTATTTAGACCTGGATATCTAGCGTATGCATACCAAGTTTTATTAAAATCGGTTCATTCATTTCGAAAAAAAAAGGGCTTGAAAGTTTGTATGAAAAGCCGTACCGCGTAAACGCTAACCGCTCAAGCTCCGCCGACACACCGGCGTGTCGCCCAATTTACGCATTTTAAAACTCTATTATTATAACTAAAGATCGGAATAGGTAGAGCTGTTTTATGTACTCGCCATAGGTTAGATTAATATGGATATTCCCCGAGTCCCGGGATTTGGTTTTTAAGTAGTAAAATCATAAAAAAAAACTAGTCTCGCCTTCGGGACTAATGAAAGATTACACTTCCTTTCTGACGGGTAAAGATAAGAAGGACGGGATTAAGTATAGTAAAACAACACAACAGGAAGCAAACAAGCGCACTCTAAGAACCGAAGTAATCGAGTGAGACAACAAGTTACTGTTGGTAAAGAATTGAATTCTAGTGGCGCAGAAAGAGACAAATAAAGGTCCGTCACTCTAGCGACAGAAACACCCCGCTATTGTTTTCTTTTGTTTCCATAATGCGGTGACATAGGTACCTATGATTTTTATAATAATTAGTGACATTTATAATTTAAATAATAATTTTGCATGCCTAAATTGGTAAAAAACAGTGAACTGCGCATTCACCTAACAGCTGGAATGTAATTATGTGTGTGCAATAAAGATTGAAATTGAAATTGACATTACGCGTCTCAACAAAGCGGCAACGTCGCGCGCTTGGCAAAAAGTTTTATAGCGTGCTGTTGACGTAAAATTTACAACATCGCTCATGCGCTTATTGGCTTACATAAACCATTTTTGTACATATTGACAAAAATAATGAAGTTCAATAAATTCCCGTAGTAGGTACCAGTCGGAATCCCGTCGAATATCCATATTAACATCAATGTTTGGAATGAACCTAAATAGCTCCACCTATTCCGATCTCTGATTATAACGCAAGGTACAAATTACATCCAGGGTTGCGGATTTTGTTCGAAAGAGTTACCGCGGCCCTGGAACGTAAAAGGCACTAGGAGGAGCATGGGTGGGTTTTAGTCAGTAGAAGTCTGACACTCCCTGCCACTCCACCCAGAGCGGGAGGGGTCATTTGATGACTTCCCATCCTCAAAAAAAAAAAAAAAAAAGGTACAAATTACATGATTTGAAATTTGACATGTCAGGAGCTTGACCGGTCAACATTTACAAATAATGGTGATTTTCCATCGATTGCTACAGTTTTACTAAAACATCTTTTTCCTCCGCAGCAACGCCAAAAACGAAGCCCGAAAACGAACCGAAGCAGCTCTCGGCCAAACAGTGATTGTTGTACATATAACATAAAATGAAAGACTAAAGTGCATCGTGCTTAATCACCGAGTGTAGTTACAAATGTTTCATTGAAATGCATTTTCTTTTTCTATTATAATATACTTTTATTAATGATAGTGAGTGCTGTGGACACTAAGTGGTTCGTTATGGCGTTATTCGATGGTTATTTACGGAGCCTAGGTGAGTTGAATTTTATTTTATTTTATTTTACAAGGTTAAGCAACGCTTGCCAAGGTTGGTCTGTGGATGGGTGACCGTCTTAACATACCGAGTTTCCTCCGTGCCTCGGAAAGCACGAGCCGTTGGTCACGGCGGTCATTTGTAGATCTTTGGCAGTCGTTACGGAATGTCAGAAGCCAGAAAATCTGACTCTAGTCTTGCCAAGAATTACCGTGTTACCCAGTTAATAGGTTGTGGAGGTCTGGTAGGCAGCCGCTCCACGTAAAATACTGGTATTCAGTTGAATCGGGTTTGACTGGTAGCCGACCCCAACATGATATAGTTGGGAAAAAGGCTAGGCAGATGATGATATCTTACAGGGTGCAGGATGAGACTATTTATGTAGCAAGTCAGTTTTGGGGCTGTAATACAAGGTAATAGGGAATATGCATGAAAAAATATTTGTTATGCAACTTGTAACAGAATAAACGCAATACCTCTTAAGAGGTCATTGTACTCATCATTATGAACAACTTTTACTATGGGGCCAACCCCGAAATCGCGAAAAAAAACTGTTCAGTACATTTTGTCGAATTATGTGCACTAAAATGTATGGGGCAGTCGATTTTTTTTTTCGTTATTTCAGTTTTGGTCCCATAGTGACAGAATGATGAGTACAAGGACCCCTTAAGAGGTATTACGTTTATTCTGTAACATGTTGTATACACAGTTTATCTCGAAATATACAAAAACATAATGCTAACAGTGAAAATAGAATCAAAATTGATCGAAATACCAACAAGAAATGACTATTTTAAATGTCTGTCTGTCCCTCTCGCGAAAATGCTGTTTTCTATGGCAGCTGTATAAGTGTAATTAACTTTGACGTCAGAATTCTTATCGGACTTCTCTTTCTAATTGTAAAGTTCACGGCTGATGAAATATTATAAAAATTATTTCAAAATTGTTTACTAGGAAATAGAAAAGTGTTTTCCATTATGTTTCGATTCGGAGGCATACGCAAGATCAACCTGTCCGAGTCGGGGTGCCCCATGATGTTTACTTATAGTAAACCATGTATAACATTAATTAGTATTGACCTAATAGGTACTTTCAAAGTTGGGATTTTAAACTTTGATCTTCTGAACTGTTGACTTACTAAGCTGTTGAGATTCTGAAGTGTTGAGATTTTGAATCGTTGGTCTTACGGTGTTGATGTTTTAACTGTTGATCTTGCGTATGTATCCCGTTTCGATTACTGGCCAAAAACACTTTTGGTTCACTGTCAATGTGTGTTCTTGACTTCTTTATTAATTTTATTTTCGCTAAAAAGTCGCTTTATGTACTTACAACCCTGTCAACACATTTTCTAAAAGTCCAATTAAATATCATACTTGGGGATAGTTTATTTTCCAATTTGCTTCTTGTATATTGAGCTAAATGAGGCAGGAAAATAAATATATAACAAATCCCTACTATAATATTATAAATGCAAAAGTAACTCTGTCTGTCTGTTTCACGCTAAAACGCCTGAACGGATCGTCATGAAATTTGGCAGATATATAGCCTGGGATATGGAGAAGGACATAAGCTCCTTTTTTACGCGATAAGCGACATCTACGCGGGCGAAGCCGCTGGCAAAAGCTAGTGTGTTATAAATAACTAATAAGGTTTTTTTTCTTTGTCCCCAGCTTATATGCATCGACAATAAGCAACGCTACGCTCGTATGTTCACGCGTTATCAATTTGACATCTATATAGCTAGAGTAAGTATGTACTACCATATAACAATATATATTTATATATTTTTGACATTGTATAAAAATAACGACATTCATCTTGAGAAAATTCAAAATGACATAAAAAAAAATATACTGTCGTAGTCTTTGGTAGGTTAAGTATTTTTTATCTGTGGCGACTATGGTGCTGCGTCATCGACAATCCTCGCATTTCTTTTTTTCCATCCGCCGTCTTGGTGACTCGAGTGGTTTGTCTCGAGTTTTTTTAGCAATAATTTCTATTAATTAAAACTTGAGTGGGTGATTATATGAGTGTATTTGGGTGTTTATAAGGTTTTGTATGTATAAGTTGGGTTGAATTTTAATGTAATATGAACTCATTGATAATCTGACTCACACAAGTTTTTATTCAAAGAGTATTTTATACTTTTCACTTTGACTAGAGAAAGTTCGCAAGAATATTCTGCAGTCGAGTTAAAAGTTAGTAATACTCATCCTCGACTCACTCACTCGAGTTTACCTAATTCAAATATTTGGATCTCTAGAAAAAAAAAAAAATATAATACTAGGACTGTATGCTGCAATCATAAAAAAAATGTTTTGTATAATTGTACAGCCAAGTAGTGTCATGTATAAAAATAGTTTAAAAAAATGTATAAATGACAGAAGACTGGAATTTAATTCTGAATTTGCGAGAAAAATTACAAAATGTTGAGATAGTAAGAGTTTAGGTAATGCTAACTCGATGTTGAAAATACTTAATGAATTTTTAGTATACTCTTTTATTTTATATGTGGACCGAACGATTTTGGCGATGTATGTGTGTTTAAGAGAATTTTTAAGCCTGTTTTTGGTGGATAGAATTTCAAACTAAGGCTTAAAGGCGGAAATGTAATATTTCATTTTTACGCGGAACAAAAATGGCCGTCAGTTTTTTAAGTTAAAAGATTTACCTGGCGTAAATAAATAAAAATCTGAGTTTTCTCATCTTCTTGCACTTATCCTTACAATCTATTCCTGATTATACTTTACCCAAACTTCATATAAATTTGGGTTATTTTAGGTGACGGCATCTAGTCTAACCAAATTCTACTAATTATCAGTATTTAACTTGAATTTTTACAAACTGAAAAAACTGATTTCCATTTTAAATTCTATTTTCCCAAAAACATGAACTAAAAAAATCTTAAACTGTAGAAAATCGCCTTTATTAATAATTAACAAACTACTGTAAACGGTTCGCTGACTACTGCCACTTGTATTTATAATAATATATAAACTGAGCACACAGTTATTTTAGTACATAACGCTGTCGATACATTGGGCTGAAGATAAAACGGTTGTTACTATACTATATGCATTTTAGAATGATGAAAATATGACACATGTCCAACGGTAAAGTGGAATTGACTATAAACGTATAACATCGCAACAAAAACTGATATTTATACCACTCTCTACCATCACATTGGCAAAGCCATCAAACGTTCATCAATGAAGAGTAAGGAACCCTAAAAACCAATCAATCATTATAAAATGCACATAGTATTTACAGTGTCATAAACATTGTGAAGAATGGGACGAATAAATGAGCGAATAGTGTTTGAATTTTCAGTATTTCATTGTATGTCATTTTAATAAAGTAATAGTTCAAGGCCTTAATAATATTGTAAGTTCTTACTGCCTTTAATATGTACAATGTGTCATGCAAAGATCTAACTGGGACCTAAAGATAACTATGGAAATTGGTGTGATATACACCGACTTCTGCCTAACCCGTCCGGGTACATAGGCGTGATGTTCTGACTGCCGTTGTAGCAATAATGTCAAGAGAGTAAAAAAAAACTTAATTTTGGTGCTATTTTAAAATAAAATTGTTTTCGACAACCGTTTTATTATCAATCCAATGCTCTGGGGACGATTTTCAATTGATTTTTTGTGTTTTTCTTACTTTGGAATTGAGTGTGTAACTATTACGAAGTCGAATTCAAAGGGTATTGAACTTAATTGGCATAGTATTCCATCGCCATTTTGATTTTTCTTCAAAGTTGCGGTGCATGATCAAAGTATGTGGGTTGAGGACAACGCAAAAAATACATGTCCTGGAAGTGTTCTAAATCTCGGCAACGAGATATTCAAAGACTATCCCTAAACATTAGTTTAATTGAGCTTTGGAACTTCAAAATAAAAATGGCGACGGACTATGACAGCTTCCATAGATAAAAAAGTTCAAATAACCGGATGCAGCTGGATACCATGAATCGATTGAAAATAGTTCCTTTTCAAACAAATCGATTAAACACTAACTTGCTCAAGTTTTTTCTTTATGTATGAGTGTGTATTTTTGTGGTATGTTCAATGTTGTTAATCCGAATTGAATTGCACGGGCAGTGCCTCTAGCGGAAATAATCCGGACTATTAGTATGACTGGTAGCGCCCCTAGCGGCGATATCTAAAACTAATGAACTACTTGCTTTTAAATTCTTTCCAGGTTACTAATATTGAAAACAAATAGTCTCGCGATATTGTGTATGAAATATAATTTAAGCTAAACATGTTAAACATATCTCTTTGGGAAAATGTGAATATGGTCTGAGAATGTTTAGCTTGAATTGAGTTTTAGTGATCGGTCGAACAATCACTTGTTAGTACAACAAGATGGATTCTTGCAAACTAATTTAAGGCGAGTTCCTCTTGGTCTAACAAGTTTAATTAAAAATCATACCGTGACGATGTTCTTTTTGAACTAACAATCAGGTTGCTATATATGTATAGAGGTCGCGGTGTCAGTGCATTCAATTCGGATTTAATACCTAGCCAATAAATATTAAACTATATATTTAAAATACTGTATAGGATTCATATAAAGTATGCTGGTGTGCAAAATGGCTCTTTTAATTTTTTTTTCTAGTGATTAAGTGTGCTTTTATTTTTTTGTTGTGCAATGCGTTCGTGGTATGTCTGTCAAAAAACTTAAAAAAAAAATAGAAAAAAAATGGCTGCTTCTTATCGATGAAGTCGATAGTACTTCAGCTTTTGACCTTCGACCGTTACTCTTCCAAAAATAAAAAATATTGTAAACTACCCACAAACCAGCTTTTTCTGTGAAAATTTTCGACTGAACTTTCTTGCTTGTGTTATTTATAAATATTTTTATTAGGCATACCGCGCGCTCTATTGCAGTTCTGTTTAATATTATATATTACTACATTTAGGATTATTGAATAAAATAAAAAAAAAAATAAACGTAGTTTGCTTAGATCGCTTCGAACCCGACAAAATAGTTCCTATACGATATTGATTAATGTTTTTTTAAGGTTTTACTAAAATATTACGTTGTCATGAAAACCTTGATTGCGTCAAGATTGCATGGAATGGCAGCGAAAAAATACGCGACGTATTTTTTTTTCTTTTAAAATCTTGTGTATTGAAAAATTCTTGGGAATGATGTTAAAATTGAACAGTGCTTTAATTAAATAATAATTGGATAATCTTAACGTAAAGTTAAGAGTTTATTTGCGACAAAACGAAAAAATGACTGAAATTTAAAATGGCAGTTTTTCCGAATTATAATTAGTGTATTCGTATTTCATTTGTCTTTGTGTCACACAAAGAAAACAAAGTGATGCTGTAAGGGTTCCGTTTTTTCCTTTTGAAATACGGAACCCTCGAAACGATGGCTTCTGAGTTGGGTTTCTATGATTAAATTACTTGTTACAATTTTAAATGGTTTTCAAGGTTTTCGTGTCAATACGGATCCATTTTTTTCCCGTCCTTTAAACGTAGAAGCATTACGATTAATGTTTACCATAGAGAAATTTGTATTTCATTGTATCGAGACAAATTTAGTATTGAAGCGATCGAGAGCTGAGGGGTTATGTTTATACGCAGAGAAAAAAAAAACTGGTATTTTTGATTTCTTACGGAATCTTGCCAAATAAATTATCTATGATAAAATTGTATTTATATTTTTTTTTTAATTGGAATATGATTTAATTTTGAATGGTTTTGGATTTTCAGATGACAATGTGATTAATTTTGCCAAAGCATGTTTTTCCTGCACTAAATAGCAATTTTTTCTGATCGATGCTACCTTAACGTTATAAACCAATTGGATAAACTCTTGAGAATAATTCCGAACTACGACCTAATGAAATGTTGGCAGTTTTCACTTAAACATCAGCGCCATATTCTATCAATACCAAGCGACTTTTGAATAAACTAATTTAAATGTATTCGTTTTTTCATTGCAAGCTAATAAAATACATGAAAATTGATTCGTTTAATTCCGTCAATCATCGTTCAATATTGATTCAAAATGGCGCCGTCAACTGTCATAATTCAGAATTAACGTTTCGTCTGCAATACAGCTAGAAACATGAAATATTAGTCAAGCATAGACTTCGATAGAGATAAACTAGCTAGAATTATCTTGTAGCACCGAAATAGTCTCCACAATAGTGATGTTCAAATATACATCATACATAGGTGCACCATAGACAGCCCTGCTACACCTAGGTGGGGCGAACCATTGACAACTATGACATGAGATATTCTTATGAAGTTCAAGTCGAAAGTTAGTGAGAGATATTGTTACGAAAATCGATGCTGTGAAGTAGATATATAATGGTTCATAGGTAATATGTAGTTAATAAGCCTCGGGCAAGGGGAATTGTGGGTGTACCTTTTCTCTGCCTTCTACCTGCCTCTACTGACATTAGACTTCTAGTTGTGTTTCAAGAGTGAGAATATAGTATTTAAATGTCTCTCGGTAGGAATCTGAATCATTCGGAATTATTCCCAAGAAGAGTCCGGAAAGTTTTCGCGTATAAACATAATGTCATGAAATTCTTATGGCGGGATTATTGTTAAGTTGTTTTTTAAGTTCATTCGTTGCAATTTTTTTTCTTATTGTAAGCGCGCCAAAGGTGTTGAAGACAAGTGTTAATAAACACTTAGGTTTACTGTATAAATGAAAAATATAAAAAAAATATCTTGCTAATAAACTAAGGCTTGGTAATTCTAATTATTATTGAAACTGTGCAAAATGGCGGTTAGACGATCAATTTTTGATACTTGAAAATGTTAAAACTCTATTTGTCTATGCGCCATAGTGCAGAGTAGACCGTAAAATAGGTTCAATATCTGCAGTGCATTCAATTTTTTGTTGTCAATTTTTTTTCGGTAAAAACTTTGGTTGTTGTAAAATAATATAAAAAAAAATAATTGCGTAGATGTTTCAAAAAAATTAGTCAATGTAGGTAGGGTTAGTTCAGAAATTAAGTAAAAATTGTTTTTTTAAGATTTGCTTCGTCGTGTGACGTAGACAGTTTCATGTATTGATTCACGATTTATAAAAGAAATTTGCATTTTAGCTAACACTGTCTTGTCGCAAGGCGCGGTAAGTAAGGCTGTAAGTTAAATATACATATTATATTTGAAGTAAATAAATTAATAATAAAACCACACTCGGGCCTTTTATTTTTTACCCTACATTCTCTTTCCACATTTTAATAAGGTAACTTCACTTCAATGGTACTGCGAGCATCCCTTTGGTAAGGCTCTAGGTTCGAATCCTACCAGTCTTAGTTTTACAGGCATTGTCCTAAAATATGGAATGTGCAGAAGCTATAGGCGGCAGCACAGAAGTGTCATTGTCAAGTATATTTTAATTAAAAGTTTCGAATTTGCAACGCAAGATGGCACAGTCTACTTCGTGCACGTTCTTCTAAACGGAGCGTGCAGAAACTATAGGTGGCAGCACAGAAATTTCATTGTCAAGTATGTTTTACATAAAAGTTTCGATTATGCAACACTAGATGGCATAGTCAACGGTCTGTCAGCTGTATGTATATTTAGTACTTAGATTAGATATTTTGTTAATCTCAAGTGAACTATGTTCATTGGTATATGAGAAATAAAGTTCTTTGATTAAACCTAACGCCATGCACGTTCCCTATACCTACAAAGCGAATATAGCGTGAAAACACGCGTCGTCGCGCCGACAGAGGGCGACTTCTAATTTTGACATTGCGTCGATCGTATACAGGGAACGTGTACGTCGATGACTATGCCATCTAGATTTGCATAATATTCGAAACTTTAACGTTAGAATACTTGACATAGACGCTTCTGTGCTGCCACCTATTTTTCCTGCACGCTCCATTTAGGGCAGAGTTTCCTGTGGCATATGCATCAGGGGTCCGCAGTAGGTCTGTCAGTTAACTCTTAACCTATTTACTAGGAAACAGTGTAATCTCGTCTAGGTTAAGCCACAAGAACTCACCGCGACGACAACGTATCGTCAGTCATAAAACATGAGTAAATTGCGCCTTACTTTGTCGAAGACAACCCCACAATTTAACGTCCTTATCGAGGCCAAACAGCAACATCCTTCTCATTAGCTTAGATTAGTTATTGTAAGAGTAATGAAACTAAAACCAATAAAAGTGATTTTTCAATATAAATATGGCTTGTTTTCTTTACAATATTATTTGACAGGGGTCTGTGGAATTGTTTAAATTGTGAAAGTGGTCCGTGACTGTAAAAAGTTAAAGAAACCCTGATTTAGGGGCACGTGCACGAAGTAGACTGCCATCTAGCGTTGCAATTTCGAAACTTATAAGTAAAATATACTTGACAATGACACTTCTCGGCTGCCACATTTCAAAACCTAGTAAGCGACATTTTTTATAAAAATCGTTTTATTGCACAATCTTGCTAACCTAGTAAGTCCCTACCAAATACAAAAACACCAGCGTCTTAAACTTGCTTGAAAGCAGATATATTTAAGCATCGAAACCTAGTACCTAAGTGCTCCATTCACTCCCTCGTGACCACTTTAAAACCTAGTCATTTCAAAACCTAGTAACTCTCTGGACTTGCTAGGTTTTTAAATGGTCGATGCGTTCTGTACTGCCGCATATAGTTCCTGCACGCTCCTTATTAGGACGACCGACTCCATATGTAGGTATCTGATCATAGTCATCGTCCAATCATTGCAATGTCAGAATAACCAGCTAGCAGCCAACTAACTTTTCATCAAACTGCGGCGCCGTTTAATCAGCGACCGTGACATGGGCAAGTTATCAAACTATATTGAACAAAAGATGTCACTTCGGTCGCTGAAAATTTAGTATATTTAAATGAAAAGGCTAGGCCACCAATCAAACGGCTGATTAAGCTAGTTGGCTGCGACATATACAAATTATCCAGAATGACTTCAATCACCGGCAATCTATCTGGACTGAAAATAGGTAGGTACCTATAAATGTGAACAAAATGCAAGAGCTGAGATATGCGGATAGTCCAGGAAGGATCCTCCGACCGGACGGCTGTTGTATCCGGTGGGCAACTGCCCGATACCTAGTTATAATTCGGACTGTTGTATTCAAATCGCACGGAAAACTCTGATACCGCGATGCAGGATTTCGGTAGTAGTTCACCTTTGGGGGGTAGATGGCGTTGCGGTTCCTTTTTTGTTGCCGTACAAATTCTCTTCATTAGTTTGTCTCATTGATGCCGCTAAAAGCAAACCTGAGCATGGGAGAAAAAGCAGCTTTTCCCTACACTTCAACCCATTTATTTCTTGTATTATATGAGAAAACACTTTCATTTGGTTCAGATTTTGTTGCTCCCGACTGCTTTGAAAGCCGTGAGGGACTTGATATACAAAGTGGACAGAACGCGCTGTCAGGGCGCTAAAAAGAGAAAATGTATCTATGGCCTCCAAGGAAAATAATAAAAATGATACGGAGTAGAAAACGCCCGACACTAAGGCCGAAACTATACGGACTTCGGGCTTATAGAGTAGACCCCCTGGAACGATAAGGGCATTTGAAAGGAACACGGATCATCACGGGTGAGTTTTAGTCTGACACTCTTCTGACATCAAAATATGACTCCTTTGTCATTCAGTCATTCACAGTCATTTGAAGATTTCCCATCCAGAAAAAAAGGGCCTGAATGCACTGCCTCGTTACCTCGTGGTCGAAAGCGCGATTGCCGCGAGTAGAGCCTGTATTCGATACCCTAGTCAGGCATAAAGTGTTATTGGATGTTTCCGATTTTTCAGTAGCTGCCCGGAATTTCAATTTTGATGGCTGGACCACCCCGTGCCTCGGCGCAGACGGACCCCTTAAATTTTTAGTTTATTTCAATTTTTCATTACTTATTTGTTGTTATAGCGCGAGCGTCACAAACAATAAAAATTCACAACTCCAAACAACTGTCAGTGTCTATTCAGGGTTCCACGAGATACAATTACCCGCTGAGAGAAAGATGAACGAACAGCGGTAGTTCGATATGAGGAATGGCTTCGTTGGTACCCTTCGTGTGCGGAAACATAAAGATTGGGTTGCATTAATGCCATAGCCATGCCATATTGGGAACACGCAATAAGCCCATTTTCATAATATGTAGGCCGTCATAACAAAAAAAGTAGGCTAGGCCTAAAGTAGGCTAAAATAGGCCTACATAACTACACAAACGAAGTACTATTTAAAAAAAACCTGTCAAATCCATTGAGTCAAATCCATGTCAAATCCTACTAAAGTTTTTCAGTTGTATTTGAGAAATTATAATAAACCTAACTGCGGCCCTACCATGACGTGTTGTTCTATATCTCGCTCGAACGACTCACGCTTTAACACGTCATGGTAGCGCCTCTGAAGTAATTAAGAAGTCAAAAGTGAATAGGTTGCTTCTAGGCAAGCGTGCTCCATCTTTGACAACATTATTGCTTACCATCAGGTGAGATAGTGGTCAAACGCGTGCCTACAAGAGAAAAAAAAAGTTTGACAATATCTTTAATTTTTTTTTTCTTATTTAGCCCATAGTATTGACCCACTGCTGGGCAAAGACCTTGCAGAACTTCAAATCTCCTACTTAGAATACCTACTTGATTGGTGATTTAAAAAAAAAAAATCCATTTCATACATGCGAGAACAAGCGAAGCGAGTAATTTGAGCACCTCTGATAGTCATACTCATAACTCATAGTAGACTGCACACCGAATTGGCATCAATAGATAGGGCTTAGATATATTACTGTTTTCATAAAGTTAGATTTAGAGAGTTTTTATATACTTACCTACCTAGCGTGAAACAGAAATGGCATTAATAGGCTGAATAAAATATCAACCTCCTTGACGGGAAAAATAATAAAAACCTATTTGGGTTTGAGACTGGTTAAAAATACCTAAAAATCAAGTAGGTACATACTATCGTCTATTCAAATAATTCTATGTTTAGAAGGATTGCGCAACATGTAGTTAAGTGTGCACTAGTAATCAAAGCAAAAGCCAGTTTGACTTCGAGATGTCTTCAATCAATGACACAAAAAGTCAAATAAAGTGACAAAATAATGTCACGGATGATGGGAAATGATAGCATTGACATGTGACATGCGTAATCAGTGTCATTTTGACAAAATAAGTTGATCTTGACTGCATCTATTTTTGCAATCACGGTTACGCTGAAAATCCTGAAAAAAGAAGCAATCAATACACTGACGATCAATAAACTGGGTGTTACGTAATATCCGGTTGTTGCCAAAGATTGTCGATGGTGACCCCATTTTCGGTCAAAGTGAGCAAATAAATAATTAATCACTTGGAATATTCTCGAATATAATTTTTGTGTCTTGTACAATAAAACGTATATAGTGAAAATGACGTTTTTTAATTAATTTTTGTTTTTTCCTCTTTCAACATAGCGTCCTATAGAGCAAATCGTAACGAGGAGTAAATCATGTTGTTTGTGGTGAATAATTGTAACGGGTAACATTAAAAATCATAAATCGTTATTGAAATCGATTTGTGTAAAATAAAATCTTTTTTATTTAATTTTTCAAGCATTATGGACAACATGTAAAGTCATTGGAATACTTAAAAATAAAAACCGAACATTTTAGAATTTTTTCGAGAGTTTGATTTCTAAACAAAATACATTTTTTTTTAATGTTTTGCATCTTTTTTTGTAAAATTTTTGCTTACAGCTTTTCAAAAAGGGGTCAAAACTTAGTTTAGTATTGAAGAATTCGTTTTGAGAGCATATTATTCTATTGGTTTGGCTACATAACTTTGATTATGATTTTTTATCGAGAAATCACTACAATAGTTTTCGTGGTCGATTTCAGGAATGTTGAAATAAAAAATAATAAATAATATTAGTAAAATCCATCCCATACAATGTTAATAAAAAGTTCGATTAAATATCGTAAATTAATTCATTTACCAAATTGCTTCAGAATCGATTTATTAATGCTCAAACGAGTGTTGCCATTACATTTTGCCGCGCAATTACATCACCATTTCATGGCACGCGTTTGACGCATTTGTTAAAATTTTCGACTTTTCGTGACAGCACGTCAATTTCGACATTTGATTGATAATTTTCTAAAGATCCATCAAATTAGTTTGTTTGAAAGTTGGTTTGGGCGCTAAATGTTATTATTTCGCTGTTTTAACTTTATTACTATGATGTGATCGTGAGGTGTCCATTTTTGGTTGTGCGCTTCCATTCCACAATGAGTGCTCTAAAGTGTGTTGTCGAAGGCTGCGAATTAGAGTACGATGTAGTCTGCAGCTTCTCCTTCTACAAGTGAGTTTGTTATGATGTTAATATTTCTCAAATATAATAATTATTTTTATATCTTATATGCCACCAAGATAGTGTCTATGGTCTAGCGTGTGACCTCGAAAAAATTGAATTGGTAAAAATGATTGTAAACATATTTTAGCTTTGTCTAGTTTTGATCCTGTATTTTTCCATTTCATTTCTTATTTTGCCTAAAAAAAATTCACACAATACAAATTACATCATTTATATGGTAAAAACCTGAATAATATTGGCTATAAACACAAATATTGATACCCATTTCTATCAGATTTTCAATCATTATTCATAATTATTTCCCTCTGGTGGGGGGGGATAAGTCATGCAAAATCATGCAGACTTAATATACTCTAGAACTACAGTGTGTTATTAACACATTGTAGTTCTAGAGTATATTAAGTCTGCTTTGTAGTCACAAACTTCAATATATTTTCAGATATGCATCTTTTTTGATATCCTAATTTAACCTTAAAAGTCTTCTAACATAAGGAATATGTCTTTATTAAATAAGTTTTACCGCTCATTTCACAAAAACAATGTCTGGCAGTTGGCAAAATGCCTATCAGCTTCATTTCATTGCTCTTATCAGTAACCATAATGATTAGAACTTTAATATTTTAATATCAACATGAGTTGAAATTACTCTATACAGAGGTTATTTTATCCCTAACCATAATTAGAAAGTAAAAAAAAACAAAAAATGTTTGAAATAAAAACATTACCCTTTTGATAAAATTATATGTAAAACAAAATCCTAGTGAAATACCAAATTATTGTTGGCTACTAAAAAGCTAATAGAGTAAATTGTAATGAGGCACTGTAGATTTTATAACATTGCCAATAAGAGATGTACAGACTTTTATTCAACTCTTCTTTGGCAGGTATGCTGGAAGAGCTTACTGTAGGAATAAGCATCACCTTTGACACCTATTTTTCTGGCTCCCTCTTATCATTTTGTGCACTTGTTGTACACTTGTTGCACAGATGTGTGCACTTAGTTGTTGAATTAATAAATACCCATATGGTTCACACTACAGGGGTACGGTCCCCTAATTGTTAAGAGAGAGGCATGTCACAATATGATTATCTTAGAAACCAGAGTTATAAATTGAAAACCTATACTTTTGATCATTTGATGTTCCAAAGATATCACTAAAATATTAAACTCTTCCTATAGTTGTAAAAGTTGCTGTGATATCTGACACTGGCTTGCAATGTCTGGACAGGTCCACTTTAGTCTGTGTGGTGCTTTCTTCACCTTGGATATTAATTAACCTATTATGTTCTCATTAAGATCTAATTAATACATTAGTTGTATTGATTTTAAAAAGACTGACCGAAATGAGATTCGGTGTTTCTTCTCAGAGTAATCAGCTAGGAAATATGGGCCTCATCTAGTTTAAATTAACCATGAAAAATTGGAGTGTAAAAGTGTTATTTTTAACCTAGGTAAAAAACCTCTTGAATTAATTTTCATACTATACCTACATAGTTAAAGATGTTTACATCTGGGTGGATTCAATTGGATCCAGTATAATTGCAAATAGATTCTTACTTTTCTATACTTTCCATGTTTTTACGGTTTATTTTCATTTTTTCATAAAATCGGTTCCCCCACACAATAGAGGTATAGGGATGATTCCTGGTTAAAAAATATAATAATTGATTATATTTAGTCCGTCAGTTAGATTATCAAAAAATATTGGGCACAATTTTTTTTTGCTATATCAAATCAATAAAAAAAGACGTAAGATAAAACGCAAAAAAGATCAGGAGTGGGGGCTTGGGGGAAGGTAAAAAGTGTACTTACTCATGAAATCACATGATTTTTCAATGGACTGTATCGTTTTTTTTTCGAGATCTATTTATTTATTAAACAGTTTATGTACACACATTTGAAAAAAGTAGATAAGAAAATAGGTATTATGGTAATGCTTATTTCTAAAGAAATCTGCAGCCTCCAGCATACCTGCAAAAGGAGAGTTGAATAATGATGAATTAGATTTTTTTGGTCATCTACCCTGTTCATCTCAGAAGTCAAAAAATCTGCCAGCCTATCTATCATCATCATATCAGCCGAAAGACGTCCAATGCTGGACATAGGCCCCCCCCCAAATGGGAGGGTTTGCCAGAATCGCCACGCTTGGCAGGCGGGTTGGCGATCGCAGTGTAGCTGTAGCAATGTACCTACAGAGAATGCTGCTGCCCATTCTCTAGCCAGCCAATCTAGCCAAGGGATATTCTGTTACCCAGTTACTGGGTTATGGACGACACATAGTAATTATGGAGTTATCCATTCTTCTCCATAAGAATCTTCCTTTGCCAAGGTACATATAGAGTCACTGTACTATAAATCTTGACATTTAAACGTGACTTTATATTAATAGGCAATGTTCTATTCTTTTTCTTATTTTTTTAAATGTTGCCACACTACGAATTTCTCCTGTATCGTGGGTGCGTTTACAAACATACAAACTCACGTACACAAACAGCCAGACCCGGAACAAATATCTGTAGGCCAATATTTGTTCCGTACGGGAATCGAACCCGCGACACGCAGCGCAGCAGTCAATCGCTCAACCATTGCGCCAACTGTGCAGTCTATGTAAAATACTTTTATTCGGTCTAAGTAGGCTAGAAGCTTACCCCAACATAGTTTTTATGACAGGTAAACTGGGTAAATTATTTGCTTTTATGCATAATCTAGTAGTTCTTTCATCATCATCATCATATCAGCCGAAAGACGTCCAATGCTGGACATAGGCCCCCCCCCAAATGGGAGGGTTTGCCAGAATCGCCACGCTTGGCAGGCGGGTTGGCGATCGCAGTGTAGCTGTAGCAATGTACCTACAGAGAATGCTGCTGCCCATTCTCTGGTGAGTCCCTTAGTCGCCTCTTACGACACCCATAGAAAGTGATACGTAGTTCTTTTGCTGTCTTTAAAATCTGCTATGTCATAATGACTCATGCATGCTACATTGTAGAAAGCTAAGTTTGGCAGTTATACCATTCTAAAATGTCATAGATTTGGCACATCATATTGGAATCCATCTTAGATTAGTAATATCACACTAGTTTCTGACAGCGGTTTTACCCTTATTAAATACAGAAATCATCACAAGAACTCCCAGGATAATAAAATAGCTATGTGTTAATCCACGATATGAAACTAAAATTTTGTCAAATTTGATCCCTTTGGTAGTTTATGTGTGAAAGAATAACAAACATTCATCTATTCATCCTAAACAAAATTACACATTTATAATATTAAGTAAGGCTGAGGCCTCATTAGTGCGTTGCGTTGCGTCGTTGCAACGAATCAACGCATTGTATGCCACACCAGCCTTGCGACGACGCACGACGTCACAACGCAAGAGGGCGACGCACGCAATAGCAGTACACCATCTCTGTGTACTGCGATGGCGTCTTTCAGAAACGAACGAACGAAACGAACTAAAATGGACGCTCCCGTTTGCGAAACTACTATACGCAAGACTATCTAGCAGTGGAAAACTGTCCGATTGCGCAGCACATCACCCTCCCCCCGCTTCGTCTCACGCGACGTTTCAACGGATCAACGGACGAGAGACGAAGCGGAGGGAAAGTGATGCGCTGCGCTGCGCTGTCGGAGCTCCTTTGCGACGAAGGACAGTCTTACGCATAGTAGTTAAAACACGTTTTTTCCGATCCATTGTCGATCAAGACTGAAATCCACCCTCTCTTGCGTTGCGACGCAACGCAGGCGTGGCATAAGATGCGTTGATCCGTTGCGACGACGCAACAGAACGCACTAATGAGGCCTTAGTCTAAGTTGTAGGATATACAGATGAAGTCAGAGATTCTACACTATAGCTTATCTACACTCTTAATAGTATACAAATGCAACATTATATGTAGTTACGCCGTCTGCCTCTGTCGGTTTCTCCACTTACTTCTAAACCATGCAACTGATTGTGATTCGGTTTCCACTAATAGAAAAAGCTATAAACACCATTGTTACAAGAAAGCAGAGGCTTTTACCCATTCCAGCAGTGAGCGTTAGTCATGATGAGGACGATGAGGAAGTTCAAACCATCTTTGACCACCTTCAGACAAGTTCCTGTTAAGATAAGTTAACAGGAACATGTCTGAAGGTGGTTAAATATGGTCTATAAAAATTGTTTATTCGATCACTGACAACAATGGCGCAGTGGCTGCTGCGATGCGCGTCGCAGGTTCGATTTCCGCACGGAAAAAATATTTTATGATCTATAGATCTACAGTGTATGTGAGGTTAAATACTAGTAAATGCGTCCACATTAAAGGAAAAATTCCTAGTGTTCAGCAAAATTGTACTGAAACTAAAAAAAAATTGCTCTCTTACTTACCGTTTTCACACTACATAATTATCATATGTGTCCACATAATGTAGTACCAAGTATTAATAAACGTAATGTAACAATAGAACGCTTTATACAAAAACAGTAATCAATGTTCAATACAATGGTAATAATTTATAACAATTTACGTGATAATGATTACTTTATCTAGTGCCACATATGTAAAGCTGTTATTCAATTGTTTGTAAGCCCTTGGTGTGTGCAGTGCCTTTTACACACAATGGGAATTTAATTGGATTTTATAAAGTTATATTTCGCAAGTGAAGTTGAAAAATGGTTGAACAGCTCAAAAAAATACGGAGTTGTGAGTGTTTTAATATGTATGTCGCAAACAGAGAGCACTAATTGCGTGTGACGTCACTCGCAAGTCATTCTATAGTGAATTTGCTCTATCCAGTATAAACGACTTCGTTTGCGTGACACGTTTAAAGTGTGTAACTCCTCCATTTTGTTTTCCAGCGATTTTATTTATTTTCACAAATAGTACTATTTTGTCAATTTTTGATAGTAGTCAAATATCTGCGTTTTGCTCGAGTTCGAGTACAAAGTTTTGTGCGTATGGTGGAAATGGGATGACCACCATGTACCAGTAGCATGTGTCCGGAGGTATGTCCGACGATGGAACGGGCAAGGCGGAAGTAAATTGTGCAATTTCGACGCACACTCCGATAGAAATCAAAGTTCTAATAAGATGTACGTTTTGTCCACAGTGCAAACATATCGACCGACAATGAAACCAAACGGCAAGACTGGATCGAAGGTGCTATGCACGAGGAGAGCGAGTGTCTCTGGAGACATGTCAGTCTTCAGCTGTGCGGGTAAGTGACACAGGACAATAATAGTGTACCTATTAGAAGCGAAACCTCTGCCCAAAATAGCGAGGGACGCCAATTGGCGATGCAAAGATTCTAACTAGCGCCGCTAGTGTAAAAATTGCGAAGCTGCCTAAGAACGACACTTTGACCGAGTGTTGCCAACGTGTGTGGTTTCACACGTTTGAAATGATTTGACTTAGATCTTCGGGGAATTTTATAAATTGGTGTTGGCAACACTGCAAATTCTAAATTTCGCCGCTAGAGGCGCGCGCGTAGACTTTGCATCGCCAATATAGCGAGCATTGACCTCGTAGAAACGTAATGATGAGGGTTTCCTGACTTAACCTAAATGACGAGAATCAGGTGGCAGCACCGAGACGTCAGGTCTAGGCACCTTGGCATCAACGTCATGCACGTTAACTGGTGGCGTAAATTTTCATGGAAACCATTATTGGAGTGGCCTTACAGCCTGCTGTTAGTTTGTGGTCTGGTGGATAAGTTCCAATTTTTATGAATTTTTCTTTTTTTTTTATAAATTTGCGCAGACAAAGCCGCAAGCGGAGTGCTAGTTAGTAAAAAAAACCCTTTTGTCTTGTAGTTACCACTTCGAGTTGGACAACCAAGGCCTTTGGATCGACTCGCCAATGCTGCCCGAACTGCTCACCCACCAAGAGAAGCCGGCTCTCGTCATACAGTCGCCAAACGATAAGAAAAGTAAGTGCTATTCTATATAAACACATTTTGATATGTCAGCGTCAGCCACTTGGCACGGTTACACGTCCAACTTCTTTCTTTTCGAGTCTATGTGGTGACCCTTATACCACAGTATAAATATCTACTTTACCGTGCTTATACCGTTTGGGGAGTTTGTTGCGCCACTTCTTCCCAGTTAAAACACTAGTACAGTTCTCGTAAAATAACTTTGCCCCTCTGAAGTTGGCTACGAGTGGCTGCGTAGTAGTCAAAATTACGAACAACAACTGCGCATGCGCAAGAGACATGGGGGAGGGGATTATGGCGGCGCGATTTTATGTCTCAGTCGCTCGTTTACGTTCGATGCATGCTTGCGTCCCGCTTGCTCCCGTCTACGTGACTGGACCTGCGCGAACTTTGCAAATGGCTTACTTCAGAGGGGCAAAGTTATTTGACGAGAACTGTAAGTGGTGACGGGTTTGGGACTGTCTTGACGTACATTTGTGTCGTTCAAAAAGTTCTGATTTTCAGCCTAGTTGGAATAAATGACTTGATTTTGTAACTAGTTAGTGGCCACGTTTATAGCAGCAGCAGTGTCATTTATTTGGTCTTCAATGATGCGTCAACATGCATCATTGAGGACGGTTAACTTACAAAAGGTCGACCGAACGACTTCAGTCTGTCATCACCAGAGATCGGAATAGTAGACTATATTTACTTAAAGTTCGAAGAAGTAAGTAACGTAGAGTTGATAATACCTCCTCTAAAATCCCGGAATCATAAACATGGACCTGGTATTTAAGAAATTTGAACTAAATTATTATATTGAAGAATCTTATTATGTTTTTAGAGTTACGTACTAAAACTGTTAAAATTTGCACATACTTACCTATAAAATTGGAATTTATTATGATTCTTTAAATATTATTTTTGTAACCATACTCAAGTCCAGGGGGTCGAGTCTGCTATTGCAATCGTGTCTCAATGACCGGTCAATGATCGATTTTTGACGTATAACGTCAAACTTGTGACACATTTCCCATACAAAAACTGTCAAGGTTGTCAAATATTCGATCATTGACCGGTCATTGAGACACGATTGCAATAGCAGACTCGAGCCCGTTCATGGTTCCATAATCTCGGGTTTTAATTGCCATGTTTATGATTCCGGGATTTTAGAGGAGGTATTATCAACTCTATGTTACTTACTTCTTTGAACTTTAGGTAATAATAGTCTACCTATTCCGATCTCTGGTCATCACGCACAGTTCTTCTCAGCTAAAGTCGACAAAGGCATCGAGCGACATGGAGGCATTCAGTGTAAATGAGCCATAACTGTCACCTTAACAGGTGTGGTTGATCCTTTTTGTGGAGACTATTTCGTTTGCCACTCTTGCGACGCTAATAGAGTCACAGAAACCAACTCCAGTCGTTGTATGATCCTGTCTTTACATTTTCTTAGTTAGTGCCTTTTAAGGTACAGCTTGGCAAAAAAGAGTTTGGAAAAAATGAGGGCGCCACTATCTCACTTAACGCACCATAATATGGGAAATCAGTAAGAGAATTTAATAAAATCGTTAAAAATAAATGTGGAACAATAAACGTTACTCAAAATCTAACACTTGTCGGCCAAGTAGTGTCGACACCATAGGTTTCCATTTAGTAAAATATTTAATTCCAAATTTCACCACATCATACTCTCTTTTGCCAAGCTGTAAGTTCTTATGAAGCAGATAGTGAAATGTGTCGATGGTTTCGTTTTGTGAGATTAAAGTTACCAAAACAATATAGAAAATCAGGGGGCCTAGACAAAAAACTTTTCTGTAGCGTTAACGTCAGACGCTGACGACAAAATGTATGGGAATGACATTAGGTGTGGAAAGGAAACGTCATCACCTAATGTCATTCCCATACATTTTGTCGTGAGCGTCTGACGGTAACGCTACAGAAAAGTGTTTTGTCTAGGGGGGCAGGAAGGCTGAAAGGTACTGCATGCAAAAACTTATATAGAAATACGTAGTTTAAAAACTTGTCTACGGAAGAGCAGTGATACTCAACTTTCAGCGGGCCTCATGGGGCCTGCCATATTTCCATCTGGCATGGTAAGCGACCTTTTAGGCTTCGGGTATAAATAGGTAAGTATTAAACATAACTAACAATGTGTAAACGTATCTATGAAATATGGAGTCATAAAAATTACATCATAAATTTAATCCTAAAATCATGAACCTTTTCTTGTCTTTACCGTAGTCGGGTAACAACTGAGGATTTGGATTTGCGTCGTAAAGAATAAAGGTAGTTTATTTGTTGTATAAGTACGATTATTTTATCATATTATTATATTATTCTCCATTATTCTTATTCATTGGCATATTTAACATTATTTCCTAATGAAAGAAAATTCAGAATTATTATCTAAAACTACAAAAATAAGATAGAACGTGCGTTGGAAAAACGACCTTATTTTAAAATAAATTCATGCGACCTGTCCAAAATGTTGAGTATCGCTGCCCAGATCAATAGTTAGTGTTGTGACATTTCTGCCTTATTGCAGGCGCTGGAAGGGGACCATCCTATCAAGGTCTATTCGAAAAATTCATAGAAGGAGTCCCCAAAGGTACTGCAATTTGTTACAGACCAACGTATTAGGCTTAGTTTACACTTTTATAGAAATAGGTCGTAAATTGTGCGTAAAAACACAGCTGCACCCGGTTAGCCCCTCAATAGGCCTAGTTGAGAAAAGGCTAGGCGGCACGCTAACACATTTTTGCTTAAAAAACTACATTTTTTTAAATTATAAAAACTTTTCGTGAACTGTCAAATACGTGATCGGCCATGATTGTGTCTTTGTCCTATGACATCAACGTTTCAGGAAATAAATACATTCCTAAGAAAATCCCTTAGGCTCGCTTGCACAAGCCAAAGATGTTTTAGCTCTCAGTTAGTTGAAATAGAAAGAAAGAAAATCAAATGTAATCAGGATCTTCCTAACTATCACAATAGTTAGGAAGATTATGTGTCACATCCGCACAAAACGGCCATCGCACAGCATAATGCTAGAACTCGTGTGCAAGACAGAGCCACAGCGCTGGTTCACAGCGACAGCTGGCTTTGACTGAGAGACGTCGGCCGAAACAGCATAAAAGTAATTAAACTAAAAATAAATAATATACGTATGCAAAAATAATAATTAAGATGGTTCGAAGTGGCAACATACTGTTGCTGTCATTTGTAGATCTTTTGCAGTCGTTACGGTTTGTCAGAAGCCAGAAAATCTGACACCAGTCTTGCCAAGAAGTACCGTGTTACCCAGTTATGGGTTGTGGAGGTCTGGTAGGCAGCTGCTCCACGTAAAATACTGGTATTCAGCTGAATCCGGTTTGACTGGGAGCCGACCCCAATATAGTTGGGAAAAAAGCTAGGCAGATGATGAAGTGGCAACATACTGTTGCGCAGACAATCGACAGTGGCGGACCAAATAGTGGCGCGCGACACTTAGAAAAATGTTATTTTGTCTATGCGCAGTTGGTAACACGAATAACAATATTATTTAGTACATAGTGGCCCTGGGTTAGCAACTAACTAGGAGTTTAAAGATAACGCCGGTTTGTGCAAGCTATATAACATAATTGTTAAAAATGACGATGACGTAAATAGGGATGATTACTAGTCAAAAATATATGTTTCTATTTAGTCCGTCAGTTAAATTATCGAAAAATGTTGGACACGTATTTTTTGCTTTATCAAATCAATAAAAATTGACGAAGATACAACGCATCAAAGACCAGGAGTGGGGATCGTGACGTCTTATAAGTGACGTCACATGAGTTTTCAACGCAAGCGTTTTAATTTTTTATTTACGTGAAAAAAGAAAAACACTTGTCTAATATTTTTTGGATAACTATCTGATGGACTAATTAGATTTTTTTAGTCATCTACCCTATTATGGTTGCGCAAAATAGTTCGTAGTAGTAGGTTTCTGTCGCCAAATGATATTTGTAATAAACATTTTTAAGTCAACTAGCCTTTAAGATAAATTATATGAATTTATCTTCAAGCCTAAATTAGAAAGGAATACATCGATATTTAAAATTTATAGGATTGTATATTCGAATAAACCAGCGGTACTCAACATTCTTCTTCTTCTTCGTTATACTCTTGGGAGAGTGGTCGTGGTCGTCACATCAGTGGGTCTATTCTCCAAGCCCGAAGTCCGTAGTTTCGGCCTTAGTATCGGGCGTTTTCTACTCCGTATCACCTACGGACTTACGATTAGACCCGAACTAAGAATGAATGACAACACGATTTGACAGTTGTATCTTTTTGCGGCCCGTTGAGCTCGTAGAGCTTGAATTTATTGTAGTAAATTGGTACGAAAGCAAATGTTTTTTTTTCCAACATACGCTTGCAAAATGTTGAGTATCGCTGGACTCGTGAGTTGATTTTTATAAAATAACGGATTAGTTTTATGCGGCGCTGTATATATATAGATTGAGTAACTTTAATGAGTATTTTTAGCGAATATCATATTATAAAAATATTAATAAATATAATACAGGATGTTCCAAAAATGCATGGTCATATTTAGGGATGGTGTTGTGCATTTGTTATACAGTAAAAAAAAAACAACAATAAAATGAATTTTTCAAAAATCCCAACAGCAAATAATGACCAAGAAGTTCCAAAATAATCACTTTTTAAGCAGTCTGAAGTTGGTGGCGTTTATTTTAGTTTAATTATGAATTCGATGCCACCAACTGCAGCAGACTGCTTGCTAACTGTTTTTTTGAAAGGAAAGGTAAACACATTTTGTTTCTTTACTGTATAGCAGATCCAGGCCTTAGACAAAAAACTTTTCTGTAGCGTTAACGTCAGACGCTCACGACAGACGGCCCCAGAACAGGCCACAGAATGACCACGGATTTCTGGAACGCCCTGTGTACTTGTTTAGTTAAGGTCCTCGCAACGCGAATACGACAACGCTCCGACATAATATTCACATAGCAATAGGGTATTTTACTGGATTTTTATTATTAAATTTCTCAAATCCTAGAGAAAAGACAAGACGCAGTAAAAAATTTAAAATCTCAAAAAATGTCGAGAGTTGTGAGCGTTTGAAAATCTCTGATGAACAAGGATAGCAGTAATTGCGTGTAACGTCACTCGCACTACAAACGACGTTTCGCGCGACAAATATAGAAGCATAACTTCAAAAGCGGTCAGAGCGGGCGGCCAGGGCGCTGACAAGATAAAATGTACGGCGTCAAAGGAGCGAAATATACTTTCATACAGACGCCATACATTTTCATCTCAGCGCCCGCCGCGCGCCCTGAGCGCTATGTATATCAAGTCCCTTAATATCTCTATTTTTCTACTAATTTTATTTATAGTTCCACAAATTCGTACTATTTTATTAACGCTTTTCAAATAACTATTCATTCATGTAGATTTTTTGATACTAGCCAAAAACCCCATTATTCTACGGATTTGAACAAGAAACGTTGTCGTATTGTCGCGTCGTGCCTGTCTGTGAGAGCCTTAATATTATCAAAGTGTTTAAGTTTCCTATCTTTTATACAACAAAGCTTTTTATCTTTTTGTCCACAGTGGCTGAGATAATTCGTATGGAGCACAATTACTCTGTGGAGCCAGTCAAAGAGACGCAGGAAAGTGTGTCCAGACTCAATGTGAGACAACTGGTCGACACTCTTGGATATCTGTGAGTATTCATTACCCATCTGAACTGCTACATGGTACTGGTTGTTTGGGAGCGGGTCGATCTTCAAGGTTAAGCAGCGCTTGCCGAGTGTGTGGATAGATGGGTGGGTGATTCACAGCCCATCTGGTCCAGCCTTTGGTCAACTATGAACTTTGGGGAGCTCGTGGAGTCGTGGCTAAATAACAACATCTGCACGGGTCGATATTCAAGGTTAAGCAACTTTGTGGATGGGCGACCAACTGTGTTAGGGTCAGAGGGCCTGCGGACGGCTCACGTTGGGTGGCTCGCCGTCTGATCAAAACCAGGCCCGGGTCGACGGCGCGTTGTGTTCCACGCGCGCCTCACAGAGATGTCAGCGTAGTAGACGGGGTCCGTTAGGGGCAGTCTGCCTGAGTACAGGATTTTGTTCGAAAGATTTACCGCGGCCCTGGAACGGAGGGCACTAGGAGGAGCACGTATGGGTTTTAGTCAGTAAGATAAATGATAAATGATATTTATTTTGTAAGTAGGTTAAACATAACATTTTTACACGTCAATATTTTTTGGTCATTAATAAAATAATAATAAATAATAAATATCTTGGGACAACTCACACATGGCCATCTGATCCCAAGCTAAGCAGAGCTTGTGTTATGGTAACCAGACAACTGATATACATACTTATATAATTTTTAAATACATACATATTATAGATAAATTACACCCAGACACAGAACAAACAATTATGCTCATCACACAAAGTTTGTCCTGGGTGGGAATCGAACCCACGACCTCCGGCTATGCAGTCAGGGTCACAACCACTAGACCAACAGGCCTGTCAAAAATTTTTTTTGGCATTTTAAGCTAGATGAGGCCGGTGTTTCCTAGCTGACTACCCTGAGAAGAAACACCGAAACAAATTCAGAGGTCACAGTCTCTTTTGAAGTCCATACAAATTGTACTGGTCAAATAAGAGTCTGACACTCCCTCACGCTACATCCAGAGCGGAAGGAGTCATTTGATAATTTCCCATGCATAAAAAAGGGGTCAGCTTCAAGTCTAAACGGATGCAGCTGAGTTCCAGTAATTTAAATGGTGCCACTACCTCTGCCTTCCACCATCCGATAACTAGGTAACGCGGTACTTCTTGGCAAGACTGGTGTCAGAACTTCTGGCTTCTGACTATCCGCAAGGACTTTCAAAAACCGGGTATTAACAGCTGGAACTGCATGTCACAAATAATAGATTAAAATTGCTAAAGCACCTTGTATGTAAATCGGGCTGGTTTCTGCAACTCCACGACTAAGCGCATATTTTGCGTGCAGGTGGGACAAATGGCCAGCAACGCCTTGTGTTACTATCTCACAGAGGGTACCTGGGTTTCCGAAGTACTTAGCCTTGTAATCGGCGACTACCAGGCAGCTTAGAAGCAGGTGTGCTGCTGTCTCATCCTCCTCCATGCAGGCTTTGCAGAGTGGGCTGGCAGTGACTCCTATGACATAAAGGTTGGCTTTTGGAGGCCAGGCCTTCTCGGGTCACATTTACTTACATGCATATTTTGTTTACCAGATCCATGAAGAATCTCCAGCGCAAGCAACTATGGGTGGTGAAGGTGGAAACTGATAAAGCCGAGGCGTCCATCACGCAGTCCGAACAGGTCATCACTAAGATGCCGGACCCCAGGCAGATTATTGAGGTAAATATCTACTACTGTACTAGAGGTGTGCGGTTCCGCAAACCTCCATTGAACAGGGAGGATCCTCCTACCGGACGGTTGTCGTATCCGGTGGGCAACTGCCCGATAGTTGATATTCGAACTGTTGTATAAATACCTATTCAAATCGCACGGAAAACTGATACCACGATGCAGAATTTCGTTAGTAGTTCGCTGGTGGCAGGATAGATGGCGTTGCCGCTACAAGCTTGCCTGAGTTCAGGATTTCTTTTGTAGAATTTTTAACAGAAATTATGAAAATGCCTTGCTGAATGAAGTCCGACATTAAAATAAATTAGTGTAGTTTCGATGGACTTAAAGGCGCAGACCCACCGCGGCGCACGGAGAAAGGCCACGCAACCCACGGACACGCTACGCATCAATTGACGTCATTAGTACATGCGTGGCTTCCTCAAATATGGTGCTCACATAGCTCAACGCTGACAACGCCATGCAAGCTGTGGTGCGGTACACACTACACGAATATTGACCCACGTCTAGTACCTGTGCGCTGCGGTGGGCCACGCAACAGTTGTACAGTATTCCCAAATTAATAATGCGCATGCAGATCTTCGCTAATTGTCGTATTCCCGGAAACTTTAAGCACAAAACACATAATTCTACTAAATTTTGCATGAGGAAAACGCACTTAAGAGCGTGTACGCCGTATGTCATTTCATACAAACTTTCAAGTCCTTATTCTTCAAAATGAATGAACCGATATTAACGAAACTTGGTATACATACGCTAGATATCCAGGTCTAAATAGTTACCAGAAAACATTTTTGAAAGATTTCAGAGGGCGAGAGAGAGCGATTTTAAGTTTTCTATAGAAAGTGAAAAATCACTTTATCCTTCCCGCTGAACTATTTTTCAAAAATGTTTTCTGATAACTATTTAGACCTGGATATCTAGCGTTTGCATACCAAGTTTCGTTAAAATCGGTTCATTCATTTTGAAGAATAAGGATTTGAAAGATTGTATGAAAAGCCGTACCGCGTAAAGGCTCTTAACCACTCTATATACATGTCGTCTTCCGACGCTCGGAGAACACGACCGTTGCCGAACAGTGACGAAGATTTCTATGCGCATTATCACTTTGGGAGACCTATACATAGTTGTCTCATGAACCGTGATAGCTAGACAGTTGAAATAGATGTATTTCTGTTGCTGCTATATCAACAAATACTAAAAACAGAATAAAATAAATATTTAATTGATACAACTAATGTGATTTTTTTGCAGTTTTTTTTTATAGATAATGGTACGGAACCCTTCGTGCGCGAGTCCGACTCGCACTTGGCCGGTTTCTTATGGTATGCGCATTATACTTGGCGCAATTAAACACTTTATCATTCTTTCTTTACACAGGTTCTTTCTACAAGCAATTTAAACATAGGTGTAACAAAAAACTACCTTCATCCACAGATAATCCCGCAAACATCCTCAACATCAACAGCCGAACCGCAAAACACGGAAGTACTCCAAATCATGGACGACAGCACCATTTCTGACAACTTCATCTACGAGATAGCTGAGGAACAAGAGATCACCATGGAAGAGGTCAAAGAGATCCCCGCTACCACCACTGAGAACCCAGAATGGACCGTCAACATCTTACCCGATGATACCAAACCAAAATATGCCTACATCAAACACTGCTCTTCTGGTAAAAAGAAGAGGCATTTCACGGCAGAAATGAACGAAATCACGCTACAAGGAGATTTTGAAAATTACTACATTCTACCGGACGTTGATCCATCCGTTGGTGTTGAAATCACAACGAGCTATGAACCGGAGAACTATATCGTTGAGGAATACCAGCATTTGGTTCTAGATGAACGACCAAAGAAGCGCTCAAAAGATGATTCTGGCAGGAAAAAGAAGAAGCGGTTGTCGAGTAGCACTCCGGTTAAACAAGAACCGGGGGACTGGGTTATTGAAAATAATATTGTCTATGAGCAGGATGAAGATTATGACGATCCGAAGAAGGTTGCATCTCGGGTTAGAAGAAAAAATAAGAAATATTTAGGCTATGATTTTGTCACATAAGAAGTTTCAAATTTGAGTCGGCATTTGATTTTGGCTCAGACTTTTTCTTTCAAAGGTAGGTCGGGTTTTTTAATTATAAATTACTTAAACATACTCCGGTTTCTGAGTTATGAATTTGAAGTTGAGAATTTGTTGAACTCTCTATTTTAGCCTGAAACCTCCAAATTATCAATTCAGAAACCTGTCTATAGTGCTTTTTTATTGGTAGAGGAGTAGTGAATTAAATACTATAATGAAATTGATTTCAATGTTCTCATTTATAAAAATCTGCCGAAAATTTACTGGTTTCGCTGTTAGAAATTCTCGTACCAGTTCAGAATGTGAGGTAATTTTTAAATGTCTTGTTTCCCAATTTTGGCCATAAGTATTTCAAAAAAGAGAGAAGTGGTATTTTTAACTGGTATTATAAATATACCTATAGGTTTATATCCATAGAATATCTGGTTATAACTGTCCAATTGAAGGACAAAACTCGATTTCTAAATAGTAAAACGACTTAAAATCCTACCTACCTTTTAATTAAAAAGCTGAACAACACAAGGCGAGTTGGTTTTTTTTTTAAGTCTTTCCAATGTATAAAAAAATATTATATTATTAATTAAAAGTTTTCTTAAAACATATTTTAATTTAGTTCTTAATAGGAGTTTTAACTTTTAAAAGATCTCGAAGTGGCTGGTGAAATGTAACAGACAATTTTTACTGTAATGGGGTATTAATTGGCTATCAAAACGTTACACGCTTTTGAACTTATTCTTCTATCCTTGTTACGCTAAACAACGACGGCTCAAATTCTCTGTGACTTGCGAATGACGTCACACGCAATTAGTGCTGCCTCTGTCAATCATAGATTTTAAAACGCTTACATCTCCGTATTTTTTGTCTTTGCTGTGTCTTGTCTTTTTTAGAACTTTTCAAGAAATTGCTCTATTTATAATTTTTGGGAATATTATTATAGCCAAAACAAATGTTGGGCTTGATTCTGTAATATCCAACTGCTTGCCAAATATTTTAACTGATTTTTTCAGTTCGCAGATACTTAAAAAGCAATATAATGGTCATTCTTTGACTACAAACTGTAAGACAATATGTGGGCCTCAAATATTATTTGCCCTGAAGTTACAGAACTGCTGGATATAAGTAAATTTTAATAATAAATACCACACTTGCCTGACAAATTAGTGATACTCAAAAGTTAGTATCCTTAAAGAAACTTAACACTTCGTGTTTAGTCACGAACCAATAGCAATAAGCATTTTACATGTACACGCACAAACACATTCATCAATAAAAACATTCATTTATTATGCAAAATAATGAAAATGATAATCTCAGTCGAACACCTAAGTACAGTTCTCGTCAAATAACTTTGCCCCTCTGAAGTTGTGTCGAGTGGCTGCGTAGTAGTCAAAATTACGAACAAACTGCAACTGCGCATGCGCAAGAGACATGGGGGCGGGGATTATGGCGGCGCGATGTTATGTCTCAGTGTTACGTTTACGTTCGATGCATGCTTGCGTCCCGCTTGCTCCCTCTACGTGACTGCACCAAGCGATCTTTGCTAATGGCTAACTTCAGAGGGGCAAAGTTATTTGACGAGAACTGTACTATGGGCACAACCTGGAAGTTGCAGAAAAATATCAACTGTTATGTACGTTTTTCGAGTTATTATGCGCACGATTTTTTTTCGGCATTGGTCCCATAGTAAAAGTTGTTCATAATGATGAGTGCAACTACTCTTTTCTGGTATTACGTTTATTATTTTATAACGGAGATGATGTGGACATATTTGCAATTAAATAAAAAGCATGGCCAGTCCAAAACCCTTTTAATTTAGCTAAACAAATTAATAGACAACACATTTAGTTTATTTATGACCATGAAAAACCTAGTATGTTGCTATCTGTTTTTACATCCAGAATGAATTACTTTGGTGGTGATAACCCCTATCGTCCGGGAGAACCAATTTTATGAAAATAAACCATAAAAAAATGTGGAATTTATGTATAAATCAATTTGCAATATACTGGAACAACTTGAACGTAATTCCGAGATAGTAATATTGAACACTTTAGTTTGTGACGTAACAGAATTCCCGCTGCGTCAAATGTCTATCAAAAGTGTTGTTTTTTTTTTGGGTTTAAAGTACTCATGAATCAGAAAAGCTTTTATTAAACATATAAACTGCAATAGTAAAGATGGGCCGTTTGAAAATTTGCTTATACGCGTTCACTATACAAGGAATAATGTTTCGCGCACACGAGCGCTGCCGAAGATTGCCGACCGCGTGCCGAGTTCGCATCGATCTAGTAGGGCCAATTTTGGTCCAATTAGTGGCGTCAGAAAAAGTCAATGATGAAACAAGAATTTTAGAGTTGAACTCAAAGTAAAAGTTTTCAATTTTCATGAGTACTATTTACACTAAATATTATACACTAATTATTGACTAAAACAGTTATCATTGCATATTCATTCATTAATTTAAGGTAACTAAGTACCAATGTATTCCTATATAGTTTGTATAGAATATTCAAAATCAAATGTCGACGTCAATAATATAAGATTTTGTTTAAATTTTATGCATTATCGTGCTTGTTTTTTTGGTTCAACAGTATAGAGAGTTGAATATTTGACTGCTGGTTTTGATTGAGGATAAATAATAAAATAACCGGAATATCTTAGATCCTGGATAATAGTAATAAGTTAATTTTTACGAAATCTTCGTGCCGTGAAGAGTACATAGATTCCTGAAAAAAATATTTACTCCGTCAATTAGATAATCAAAAAATACTGGACATGTATTTTCTTTTTGTGTCACTGAAACAAACAATGGAGACGATACAGTGCGTTGTTTCGCGTGACGTCATCCCTTATAGCCGTAACAGACGTTCGGATTTGGTTCGGCGGACTAACTCCGCCCACAAGATTTGGTACGCTCCCGGACCATATCCGCCCGTGTGTAGAGTGGTCCGCCGAACATTATTATTATTAATTGAGTCCGCCGCGGTCCGCTTGTTTGCACAGCGGATTTGGTCCGCTCCGTACCAAATCTGGACGTGTGTACGCTTGGGCCGTACCAAACTACCACAGACTACCATAAAAATTTAAAAATGTATTTCTCTTAATACAATTTAGCCAATTCTCTGCTTTTTTTCCGCTTTTTACGGTGTGGTTGGTACATGGTGGTTGTAATGTTGCTGCTATTGTTGCTTCTACCACCATAATTTTTGTGTACTTGAAGGCGTACAATTCAGTATAATATACAGGGTGTCCCAAAACTCAACGTCAAGCCGAAACGGGGTGACAGGATTGATCATAACCATCACGAGAAAAATCTGAAAAAAAATCTATCCCATGCAGTTTAAAAATTATGGGCATTTTAAAAAAAACCTAGAAATTTGATCAAACTGTACCATTTTTCGGTTATTGTGGTTATTCTTTTTTATTTTTGTTCATTTGAACTTTGGAAACGTAATCCTAAATAACATTTCTAGAATCCCAATAAAAAATAATGACACAATTGCCTCAAGTTTCCGAGAATTGAGACTATTTGTTAAACTACGAATTTAAAATTTTCAAGATTCGTCGACTTTGACAGGCCCTCCTATAAAAAAAATGTACTAGAGTGCCTTGGCAAGTGGCATTAAAAGTTGGCGCATTTAATCAGAATTCTAAAATGGTACAATACTTGTTAGTTCCATACAATAGAAAAGAGTAAAAAAATTAAAACCTCAAGTAACCCGATTTTTGCTATCTCATTTTACTCAGTTAAAATGTTTTTAATTCACACAAGCTCTAGGTAGGTTCTTAATTTTAAGACAAAATGATGAGAGAGATGGATAATGGGTATGTTCGCCATGAGTGAGCGAGACAGATAGTGACGCCACTTTTACCAAAGTGAAAAAAAGTTAGTAAAATTAGTAAAATAATTAGGTTTGTTGGAATAAAAGTCAGATGATAGAGAAATAACGTTTTTTTATTAAAATAAATGTTCAAATTATTTACAAACCTAATTATTTTACTAATTTTACTAACTTTTTTTCACTTTGGTAAAAGTGGCGTCACTATCTGTCTCGCTCACTCATGGCGAACATACCCATTATCCATCTCTCTCATCATTTTGTCTTAAAATTAAGAACCTACCTAGAGCTTGTGTGAATTAAAAACATTTTAACTGAGTAAAATGAGATAGCAAAAATCGGGTTACTTGAGGTTTTAATTTTTTTACTCTTTTCTATTGTATGGAACTAACAAGTATTGTACCATTTTAGAATTCTGATTAAATGCGCCAACTTTTAATGCCACTTGCCAAGGCACTCTAGTACATTTTTTTTATAGGAGGGCCTGTCAAAGTCGACGAATCTTGAAAATTTTAAATTCGTAGTTTAACAAATAGTCTCAATTCTCGGAAACTTGAGGCAATTGTGTCATTATTTTTTATTGGGATTCTAGAAATGTTATTTAGGATTACGTTTCCAAAGTTCAAATGAACAAAAATAAAAAAGAATAACCACAATAACCGAAAAATGGTACAGTTTGATCAAATTTCTAGGTTTTTTTTAAAATGCCCATAATTTTTAAACTGCATGGGATAGATTTTTTTCAGATTTTTCTCGTGATGGTTATGATCAATCCTGTCACCCCGTTTCGGCTTGACGTTGAGTTTTGGGACACCCTGTATATACTCTGTGGCGTGGTGGGCGGAGTTAGTCCGCCGCGTGGTCCGCCGGACCAGATCCCGTCGTGTGCTGCGAGATCGAATTTTGTGGGTGGAGTTAGTCCGCCGTACCAAATCCGAGCGTCTGTTACGGCTATTAGTACACTTAAACGGAAAGTGACATCACAAGCCCCCACTCCATCTTTGATGCGTTTTATCTTTGTCGATATTTAGAGTTTATTGATAAATAAAAAAATACGCGTCTAATTTTTTTTGTCAATTTATCTGACGGACTAAATATATTTTTTTTTATTTATTCAGGAAGGCCTATAGAACTGTAATGAGGGTTTAAAAAATGTACGTCACCAGTTGGCGCCACATAGGCGAGAGGTCCCGTTCCTTGAAACTGACGTAAGCGTGACGTTGCGCGTTGATGTCAATTTAGCAAATTTCAGAAAATAGCGTTCTGACAGGTGCCTGGACTTGACGCCTCAGTGCTGCCACCTAGTGATCGTCATTTCAGGCACCCTCATTATAAGAGGGTAGCATAAATACCCCAAATGACGCTTTAAAACGAAACATTATTTCATAGTAAAAAAAGAAAAATACAAAAAAAAATAAGGCTCGCAGTCAAATATAAAACAGAGTTGAGTGCCTACCTTTATGGTTTTTGTTCTACATGAAGTATAAGAAAATTTAGCGAAATGAATCAGATATCTATTCCTGTCATGTATATTTGTTTGATCATTAATTTTGAGTGCTGGGTTAAAAAAAATATTGGTTTTGTTATTACGAAAAATATTTATTCACTCGGTATGAAACATAGTCGCTAGCTGAAGTCGAAACAGACAGAGGCGGGCTGCGATTTTGTTCTAGAGTTTAGACCAGGAAATGTATATTGAATGCTTTGTAGTAAAATACTTTCTTAATTTTTAAATACAGGGTGTTCTAGAAATGCGTGGTCATATTTATGAGTGTTGTTCCGTATCTGCTAAGCAATAAAGAAAAATTATCAAAAAGAAAAAAATATCGACTTTTATAAAACTTGACCCCTAAAAATACTAAAAAGTTCACACCCTCACTAACACAAACTTTACCTCTTTATAATAGTATAGATTTTTTTATAGTCCATAGTTTTTTCTTTTTGATAATTTTGAGAGAACATATGTTATGACCATATGGCCACGCATTTTTGGAACAGCCTGTATACTATTTAGAGGTTGTAGACCAGGAAATGTATATTGTGTGCGTTATAGTTAAATACTTTCTTAATTTTTAAATATAACTGGCGGAATATTGTAGTTTAATTCATCTATATTTAACTCTTAGGGGTAAATAGGCTTGATCTTGTGTATTTCTTGCTTGTTAACCCAACTGTAGAAGGATTATGTTTTATATTAAGGTATGTTTTTCATTATAGATTAATATCCAAATAATAACATGATTGTCATATACTTCCTTATTACATGTCGCAGCCAACTAGCGTAATCAGCCGTTTCATTGAACTGTCGGACGTGACATGGGCAAGTCATTCAACGATTTTGAACGAAAATGTCACTTAGGTCGCTGAAAAATCGGCGCTTAAGGCTAGGTCACCAATGGCTGATTAAGGTAATTGGCTGCGACATATGAATTTACACTCTACTAACAAATGTATTAATTATTCGATCGCTGATATTGCCTTAACATTTCAATGTACGATTCAAACTTAATGATGGCTTTGAAGTACCCTTTGTTTAGTTTTTCGCCATTAGGTTTGAATCTTACTATAACAATGGAGATAGTCAAGTAATAGGCTCGACGCTATTACATAAGATGGATAACTGGCGAAATGTCATAAATAATGTTATTTTTCTGAACTGTTAAGAAATAAACAGATTGTGAAATATTTTTTTAACCCAACACGAATTCAATCATAGATTTATAGTATCATGGTGTATATTGTTGTATAATTTAAGAACCATGAGTAAAACAGTGTTTTAAAAATAAATACTTTTCTTTTTATTACTTGTGTTTTTTTTATTAATCTTTTTAGGCAGAATCAAACCTCCGACACTTGTGTGGCTAACACTGGCATGGCTACCATTAGGAATTTTAATCGGAAATCAGAAATCATGGGTTCAAAAGTTATAAGGGTTTATAGAATCTCCTAACTTGGCCACATTTAAATACTCATAAATGTGGTCAAGCTGGGGAGATTCTCCCCAGGTCGTCAATCTAGAAACGCTTATAACTTTTGAATCAGTGACCGACAGATTCTGATATTTGGCGACTGATTAGCGATAATTTTTTGTGTGTTATCTAAATTCCCGATGTTGACCATGCCTGGTCAGAGACACAACTTTTAGAATAATTACCCAATTATAGGTTTATACAAGTTAACAGCTTATTGGCTCATATTCCGAAGAAAAGTACCAGGAGATGGTATACCCGTGTGTAAAGTTCATCCAAATCTTTTCAGCGAGGTATGTATGTAAATCAGGTTGGTTTCTGCAACTCCAAGACCAAGTGCGTATTTTGCGTGCAGGTCGTGAAAAGGTCTTTTGCATTATTTTATGATCATCATCATATCAGCCGATAGACGTCCACTGTTGGACATACGCCTCCCCCAAATGGGGAAATTTGCCATAATCGCCACGCTTGGCAGGCGGGCTGGGTATCGCTGTGTAGCTGTAGCAATGTACCTACAGAGAATGCTGCTGCCCATTCTCTGGTGAGTCCCTTAGTCGCCTCTTACGACACCCACGGGAAGTGATGGGATGGTGCTATTCTTTTAAATAAATAAAAGTCACTTTACTTAAAAATATATATTTACATCTTAAAACTTAACTTATACGAAAATTACATTACATTGCTTTTGAAGTTATTTTTAAATACTTGTCAGGCAAAACGCCATTGTCGTTGCAAATTCAATGTGAATTGAGTGACGTCACACGCAATTAGTTCTGGATTAGCGCGTTCAAACTTCAAACAAAATCTTCAGCTTTATTATATTATAAAAGTATAGAGTTCAAAACGCTCACAACTGCGTATTCTTTTTATATTCTTAACAATTTGTTTTCACTGCGTCTTGTTTCTCCTAGGTTAAAAAAAAATCCAGTCAAAGTCGGACTTAGTAGTCAGCGGCGGTGTTAGCCAAATAATCTCTTCTTCCGATATTTGAAGCTTGCTTGTTCTGTACTGCCTCCAGCTTTGGACACTCTGTGAAAGAGAAAAGATTTTAATATCCGTTTAACAGGATTTTTGACAGACTTCAAAAAAAATGTAGTTACATCAATTCAATCCGGTATGTAATATTGTTACGGAATTTGCGCGAAAGAGTCATGGAACGCAAAGGGAACACGGATGAGTTTAAGTCAGTAAGAGTCTAACACTCCCTTCCGCTCCGCCCAGAGCGCAAGAAGTCACATAAAAACACTGCCCAAACCGGGAATTGAACCCAGGAAGGTTTAGCACTGGTATTGATCAACCTTTCGCCTAAGGCAGTTGATAATATCGAATCCAGGTGTGATTTTATAGTTGTTACCTGTAATCCTGTGTCCCAAACCACCACAATACGAACACCCTTGTCCGTCCACGGGCACATCTGGCTCTCCGATCATGTCTAGCAAGAATGATGGGACCTGAAAATAATTATGTTGATTTTAGCTCATAGACTATAAATTTTCAGATTTAGCTCTTAGACTATAAATTTTCAGAAAACACTTTAAGATTGCAAAGCATTTTATTTAATAAACATACTTTTGTGTTAAAAAGTAATGATTTGACTACCCATTTGTAACAGCGCTCTGGAAATTATTTTATTGTCCTCCTCTGTGCATTTTCCATTCATTTCATTGCGAGGTCTAAGACAGGCGTTTTTCTGGTAGTCGCCACTGTTGGCTAGCTCTCAAGAGTTGCAGTGGTTAGAGATAGAGGGTCGGACTTATCCCTCTGCTGCGTCTCTCGCAACAGATGCAGCAAGTTCCTGAGGACACTGTCGTCGGCCGCTCGCAACATTACTTGCAGCAACGTTGCTACCACCAAATATTTCGAGATTGTAGCATCATGACAAGTTGCGATGTTGCTAGCATTGTTGCGGTGTTGCTAGCAACATGCCACGTCGCAATGTTACTAGCAACATATATTCCGAGACTGCAGCATCACGACAAGTTGCCACGTTGCGTCGTTGCTAGCAACATGTTACAGGTCTTGACTCTCGCAACAGATGCAACAGGTATCTCAACACGCTGTCATCTGCCGCTCGGCCTAGTAACGTTGTTGCTACCACCTCGTACCACACGTGACCCGTACGTCCGATCTCTTATAACGACGTTGCTAGCAACATAACTTGCAGCATAACATGTTGCAATGTTACTTGCAACATATTGAGATGTTTTAAAGATGCAGCATCAAGACAAGTTGCGGTGTTGCTAGCAACATGACACGTTACAAAGTAATTAGCAACATAAATTCCGAGACTGCAGCATCACGACAAGTCTCGATGTTTATTGCCACGTTGCGGCGTTGCGAGCAACATGTTACAGGTGTTACCTTCTGCTGCGCCTCTCGCAACAGATGCAAGAGGTCTCTCAGCACGCTGTCGTCGGCCGCTCGGCCTAGTAACGTGGTAGCGACGCCCTCTCCCCCCGCGCGACCCGTTCGTCCGATGCGATGGACGTAGTTCTCTATAACAAAAGAAAGAAATAAATGTAAGTTAATTCATCAACACTGTTACATGATCATAAAACACAAGCGCCTGACGTCACGTTGCAGGTAAAAATTGTACCGTCATTGTGACGCCACGCGTGTTTTCAACGCACTGTATCGTCTTCATATTTTTTTTAACGTGAAAAATGCTAAAATACTTGTCCAATATTTTTTGGAAATCTCATCATATGCCTAGCCTTTTCCCAACTATATTGGGGTCGGCTCCCAGTCAAACCGGATTCAGCTGAATACCCGTATTTTACGTGGAGCGGCTGCCTACCAGACCTCCACAACCCATTATGATTAACTGGACAACACGGTACTTCTAGGCAAGACTGGTGTCAGATTTCCTGGCTTCTGACAATCCGTAACGACTGCCATAGATCTACAAATGACAGCCGGGACCAACGGGTTAACGTGCTTTCCGAGGCACGGAAGAGTCTCGGTATGTTAAGATGGTCACCCATCCACAGACCAACCTCGGCAAGCGTTGCTTATCCTTGAAGATCGGTTTTCAGTGAAATACCCTATTATTATTTGAAAATTTTATGGTAAAATAGGTATATTTTATTTGTAAAATGCGGCTTACCTATATCTTCCGGCATGTCATAGTTTATAACGTGTTGAATGTTGGCGAAATCGAGACCTGGGGAATAAAAGATAGCATTAGTACATAATGAATGATCTGATTGTCGGATCCCCAATGTGAGTGCGTTTTATTTATTTATTTAAACTTCATGCACACAAATGTACAGAGGCGGACTTAATGCCTTAGGCATTTTCTATCAATCAACCTTTGGGTGATGCAGAGACAAATAGTGGTAGGTGCAATGTGGAAAAGAAAAAAACAGAAACGCTATTTATATATAATTATATAAACTATACATACCATACAATACCGTACTATAATATACACTCAAATGAATAAACTAATGTACAAATATACATAAACAATTATGCAAACAAATAATGAGTTAAAAAAAAAAAATAGCGCTGTGTTGCCCTTGAGAACATCACATGGTAGAGCACCCCAAGTGCCTATTTTGTTTTTTTGAAAGGAAACCATCAAATAGGAGTTATTTGTTGATTTCCCTGCTCTATATGAGAATAATTAATTAATGTATGCCGAATATTGTTAAAAATATGTGAAAAAAGAAACTAAGGAGTTTCTTGTCCGTTTTTCTCCATAAGAATCTACCATTGCGAATGGAAAACGAGAGTTTCTTTAATAAAGAATTTTTAACGTAGTGAACCGCTCCAGGCCCGACATGTGAAAATTCCCAAATAAAAAATAAATCTTATGTAATTGGTAAATAAACACTAAATTCGCGATTAATTCGGCGCACACCGGTGTGTTGCCGGTGCTTGAGCGGTATTAATAAATTGACTTTGACTTTGAATGCCATCGATGCTGCTAACTTAGTTAAACATCGAGTACAGTTCTCGTCAAATAACTTTGCCCCTTTGAAGTTGTGTCGAGTGGCTGCGTAATAGTCAAAATTACGAACACACTGCAACTGCGCATGCGCAAGAGACATGGGGGCGGGGATTATGGCGGCGCGATTTTATGTCTCAGTGTTACGTTAACGTTCGATGCATGCTTGCGTCCCGCTTGCTCCCTCTACGTGACTGCACCAAGCGATCTTTGCTAATGGCTAACTTCAGAGGGGCACAGTTATTTGACCAGAACTGTAGATAAGATGTCCATGATGAGAGTCTGAAAACGACTTTTACTGGTAGCCGATGGATGCGAGACGCACAGGACCGGTTGTTGTGGCGACACTTGGGGGAGGCCTATGTCCAGCAGTGGACGTCTGATGATGATGGAGCTTTCTACGTGTTAAAAAATATGCAATTTTTATTCTACCTTTGCTAGCTACATCTGTAGCTACCAGTACATCCTTCTCTCCTCTCCTGAAAGCTTCAACAGCGCGGGATCTTTCCTCCTGGTCCTTACCACCGTGGATGGCTACTGCTTCTACTCCTGAAATAATAAATTAAATAGATTTAGAGCGGCTCCTTCTCAATTTTTAACCGACTTCAAAAAAAGAGGACGTTCTCAATTCGGTCATATTTTTTTTGTTTGTTACCTCAAAAATCCGCCATTTATGAACCGATTTGAATTTTTTTTTGTGTTTTGGTCCTATACTTAATCAAAATCGGTTGACTGTCGTTTGGTTTTTAAATCAAAATAACTGGAAAAAACATGTCATCCAAATTGCGTATTTTGCTTTCCTGTGGTGTTTACGATTAAGAAATGGAATTTGAGTCATTTGATGATTTCCCATCCTTAAAAAAACACCACACTTATCAAAGTAATCAATATATATGTCGCAGCTAACTAGCTTAATCAGCCGTTTCATTAAAAACTTAGCCTTTTCATTGAACTGCGCCGTTTAATCAGCGACATGTTACATGGGCAAGTCATTAAACGATATTGAAGCAAAGATGTTATTTAGGTCGTTGAAAATTCAGCGCATTTTAATGAATAGGCTAGCCTTTTAATGAAACGGCTGATTAAGCTAGTTGGCTGCAACATACACCACGTATCAGAATAAACGAGTTATGCGCAAAGAAATGTATGGAGCAGTCGATTTTTTTTCGAGACGTTATTGTTGGTCCCGAAGTAAAAGTTGTTCATAATGATGAGTACAATGACCCCTTAAGAGGTATTGCGTTTATTCTGTTACACGTTGTATATGTATATGTCGCAGCCAATCAGCTTAATAATTGGTGGCCTAGCCTTTTCATTTAAATGCGCCGATTTTACAGCGATCTCAGTGACATCATAATGATAATTATCAACTAACCTTTAAGCAACAAGTATTCATGTATAGCATCCACATCCTGCTTCCTCTCCGCAAACACCAGCACAGGAGGCGGTGTCTTCTGCAGGCACTGCAGCAGATGCACAGTCCTGGCTTCTGCCTTGACAGGCTCCAACTCTTGGCGGACGTTGAGGGAAGCCGCCCCGGCTCGGCCCACGTTCACCGTCACTGGCTTTACTAACGCTGACCTGGTGGGTGATGGAAGAAGATACGGTTACTGAAGATGTCGGAAAAGACCTGGGGCCTAACAACTACCAGGGCCTGGTTTAGGCCCTGGTAGTTGGTTTAGAGAGCAATGGTGATGAGGATGGTTGCAAAGAGAAGGGAAGGCAAGCCCAACCGGGAGAATTGTTAGCGTCGAGTAAAAGGGTTGAGTTGTTACAGGTTCGAGTTGTTACAAAATCAAATTGGCTCGGGTTCTATTAGTCTTAGGGTCGACCGGTCGAGCAGTTACATGGTCGAGTTGTTACAGGGTTGAGTTGTTACAAGGTCAAATTGACTCGGGATCCATTTGTCTCAGAGTCGACCGGTCAAGTAGTTACATGGTCGAGTAGTTCCAGGGTCGTATTGTGACAGGGTCGAATTGTTTCAGGGTAGAATTGTTACAGGGTCAAGTTGTACAAGGTTAAATTGACTCGGGGTCTATTTGCCTCAGAATCGACCGATAAAGCAGTTACATGGTCGAGTAGTTCAGGGTCGTATTGTTACATGGTCGAGTAGTTCCAGGGTCGTATTGTTACATGGTCGAGTAGTTCCAGGGTCGTATTGTTACATGGTCGAGTAGTTCCAGGGTCGTATTGTTACATGGTCGAGTAGTTCCAGGGTCGTATTGTTACATGGTCGAGTAGTTCCAGGGTCGTATTGTTACATGGTCGAGTAGTTCCAGGGTCGTATTGTTACATGGTCGAGTAGTTCCAGCGTCGTATTGTTACATGGTCGAGTAGTTCCAGGGTCGTATTGTTACATGGTCGAGTAGTTCCAGGGTCGTATTGTTACATGGTCGAGTAGTTCCAGGGTCGTATTGTTACATGGTCGAGTAGTTCCAGCGTCGTATTGTTACATGGTCGAGTAGTTCCAGGGTCGTATTGTTACATGGTCGAGTAGTTCCAGGGTCGAATTGTTACATGGTCAAGTAGTTCCAGGGTCGAATTGTTACATGGTCGAGTAGTTCCAGCGTCGTATTGTTACATGGTCGAGTAGTTCCAGGGTCGAATTGTTACATGGTCAAGTAGTTCCAGGGTCGTATTGTTACATGGTCGAGTAGTTCCAGGGTCGAATTGTTACATGGTCAAGTAGTTCCAGGGTCGTATTGTTACATGGTCGAGTAGTTCCAGGGTCGTATTGTTACATGGTCGAGTAGTTCCAGGGTCGTATTGGTACATGGTCGAGTAGTTCCAGGGTCGTATTGTGACAGGGTCGAATTGTTTCAGGGTAGAATTGTTACAGGGTCAAGTTGTACAAGGTTAAATTGACTCGGGGTCTATTTGCCTCAGAATCGACCGATAAAGCAGTTACATGGTCGAGTAGTTCAGGGTCGTATTGTTACATGGTCGAGTAGTTCCAGGGTCGTATTGTTACATGGTCGAGTAGTTCCAGGGTCGTATTGTTACATGGTCGAGTAGTTCCAGGGTCGTATTGTTACATGGTCGAGTAGTTCCAGGGTCGTATTGTTACATGGTCGAGTAGTTCCAGGGTCGTATTGTTACATGGTCGAGTAGTTCCAGGGTCGTATTGTTACATGGTCGAGTAGTTCCAGCGTCGTATTGTTACATGGTCGAGTAGTTCCAGGGTCGTATTGTTACATGGTCGAGTAGTTCCAGGGTCGTATTGTTACATGGTCGAGTAGTTCCAGGGTCGTATTGTTACATGGTCGAGTAGTTCCAGCGTCGTATTGTTACATGGTCGAGTAGTTCCAGGGTCGTATTGTTACATGGTCGAGTAGTTCCAGGGTCGAATTGTTACATGGTCAAGTAGTTCCAGGGTCGAATTGTTACATGGTCGAGTAGTTCCAGCGTCGTATTGTTCCATGGTCGAGTAGTTCCAGGGTCGAATTGTTACATGGTCAAGTAGTTCCAGGGTCGTATTGTTACATGGTCGAGTAGTTCCAGGGTCGAATTGTTACATGCTCGACATGTCTCGGGGTTGAATTGTCGTAGAATCCGGACAAAACCTAGTGAGAACGACACTCCTTCCTTCCCACTATCGGCCCGTTGCCCACCGGACACAACAACTGTCCGGTCGGAGGATCCTCCCTTTTCAACTGAGGTTCCTCCCTTTTCAACGGAGGTATGCGGGACTTTACACTTTGTACCACATACCTCTATAGTAGCACATGACGATGAAGCATGCCTGCATAGAAGTGACCTATTCACTCTTGTCTAAGACTACACCCTTTTTTATCGTGTGGACATCCTTATGGATGTCATCCCCCATGGGGCTGGTGAAGAGGTCTGTCATACTCTTACTGACTAAAACCACACGGTGTTCTGCAACTACCTTTGACCAGGGTGCTGAAGTGGTTGCGCATTTCATCACGTTCCCCAGCTAGGTATTGGCACGCATGCATGCAGACCCCATCACCCTCTGCAGCCCCCTAAGACCCCTGTATGATGACGATAAATGATGATAAAGACGATTGAATTGACGATGATAAGAACAATAGTCTTGTTGATAATATTATCACAACCCCACCACCACAATCGTCATTATTATCAACAATAGTCTTGTTGACAATAATGACTTTTTCTTTTTTTGGTATGACCACTGGCAGTTTAACACGTAAGGACTATTAACTGCTAAACTGGACTATCCTGAGCTGGCCTCAAATGAATTTAAGACCCCCAGTCAGGGATAATAATGACAATAAAATTGTAGTTGAAAACTTTTTCACAAAAAAAAGAAACCGACTTCCAAAAAACACTACAAAGTTCGAAATAACTTTAATTTCGGAAGTCGGTGTTTTTGGTTGCTTCTTCGTTATTTGACACCGACTTCCGAAATTAAAGTTATTTGAACTTTGTAGTGTTTTTGGAAGTCGGTTTCTTTTTTTTTTTAAAAAGTTTTTTATTTTTCACTTTTTAGTGGTACCCCACACCTAACAACACCACTGGAAAGTCACAGGAAAGCAAAAATACGCAATTTCGTAAACATGGATGATTTTTCCACATATTTTTTCCAGCTATTTGGATTTAATAACCAAACTACTGAACCGATTTTGATAACATTTCAATAGGACCATTTGGGAAGTATACCCTTTCCAACAAAAAATTATAAATAATATTTCAAATCGGTTGGCAAGCGACGGAGTTCTGCCCGAAAAAAAAAAAAAAATACAAACATCCGAATTGAGAACCTCCTCCTTTTTTAGAAGTCGGTTAAAAATGACGATTGTTGGTGATAATGACAATAGATGATGATGATGATGTTGAGGTTACCTGGCAAAGTTCTGTATCTTCCGGGGCATGGTGGCGCTGAAGAGCAGCGTCTGCCGCTGTCCCGCGAAGTAAGAGAATATCGTGCGCACGTCCTCTTCGAAACCCATGTCGATCATGCGGTCGGCTTCGTCCATGCACAGGTAGCGGCACACGTTCAGACGGACCTTGGGGGAAGGTGCAAGTATTTTATTTAACATCGGCCTAACGAACGGTACGTAGGAAATGACAAAAGCTGGTGCAAGGTTCGATTTGGTTGAGGGAAAGAGTTTAAGGGTGTTACCACCAATCGATCGATGGTAGAATGGATTAGTCGACGGTGATCGATAGTTTCTACTACACCAATCGACCGACCGTCGATCGATGGTAGAATGAATCAGTCGACGTCGATCGATAGTTTCTATTAAACCAATCGACCGACCGTCGATTGATGGTAGAATGAATCAGTCGACGTCGATCGATAGTTTCTATTAAACCAATCGACCGACCGTCGATCGATGGTAGAATGAATCTGTCGACGTGGATCGATAGTTTCTACTAAACCAATCGACCGACCGTCGATCGATGGTAGAATGAATCTGTCGACGTCGATCGATAGTTTCTACTACACCAATCGACCGACCGTCGATCGATGGTAGAATGAATCAGTCGACGTGGATCGATAGTTTCTACTAAACCAATCGACCGACCGTCGATCGATGGTAGAATGAATCAGTCGACGTGGATCGATAGTTTCTACTACACCAATCGACCGACCGTCGATCGATGGTAGAATGAATCTGTCGACGTGGATCGATAGTTTCTACTAAACCAATCGATCGACCGTCGATCGTAGGTAGAATGAATCAGTCGACGTCGATCGATAGTTTCTACTACACCAATCGACCGACCGTCGATCAAAATTCAAAATTCAAAATTCATTTATTTTGTGAACACAGGGTACAATGATCTTATGTATTATATAGTGTTTGGTCCAACCTATGTTCCGCCGACAGGCATACAAAATGGTGATGCTATGATCAAAATTAAATTAATTGAAAGTTTCTTAAACTCACATTGTGAACAAATAAAAATTGTCAAGTTAAATAAAATAGTCCAAAAAGATAAAACAATGTCAGCGATATTACAGTCGTAAAAATTAATTAAATTAAAATAATCTAAAATAATAATTCCAAAATTATGATTAATTAAATTTGTCATTCAGAAACTGGTCTAATGTGTAATAGCAGTTTTCAAGTAGCAGCTTCTGTAGAGTGTTTCTGAATTTTTGTAATGGCATACATTTAATTGCATCGGGAACTTTATTAAAAACTTGGGGAGCAATACCAAAGAAACTTTTCTTCATCAATGCAGTTTTACATTTAACATGGCATAATGTGTTCATATATTGAGCACGTATGGGTAATTTCTTGACTGTGGCCATTTTTTTAAATAAGTGGGGATTATTTTTTACAAACAAAGAAGTTTCCAAGATGTACAAAGCAGGAAAAGTTAAAATATTGTATTTTTTAAAATACGGCATGCAACTGTCAGTCCTTCTTAAACCAAACATAGACCGTATACATCTCTTTTGCAGTTTAAAAACAAGTTCACGGTTTGTTGACTGTCCCCAAAAAACAACACCGTAACGCAAAACCGAGGCTACCAATCCATGATAAGCCGTTAAAAGTGTTTCAGTACTTAGTTTTTTTGACAGTTGAAATAGAAGGTACGCTGATCTGCTTAATCGTTTACAAACTTCTTCCAGATGTGGTTTCCAGGTCAGTTTGCAGTCTATAGAGATACCCAAGAATTTTGCAATGCTAGCCTCTTCTATTCTAGACTGATTATAGGTGACATTAACTGGAGTATTTACAAGCCGTTGGTGGAAATGCATAATTTTAGTTTTATTTAGATTTATTACAAGATTATTGTCCTTAAGCCAATTAATTATTTTCGAGAGAGTGTCATTAATGTCAAGTTCGTAATTATTAGGATTGTTGCATTTTATAATAACCGTGCTATCATCAGCAAAAAGTACCATTTCATGCCCTGATATTTTTGGTAAGTCATTAATATATATTAAAAATAACAGGGGTCCCAACACGCTACCCTGAGGAACTCCATATTTGATCAGCCTCGCTGCCGAGGTATATGTTTTTTGCAACTTAGTTATTGGACATATTCTTGTGATTTCTGTGCATTGCAATCTATCACTTAGGTAAGATTCTATAAGTTTAAGAATATTTCCTCTAATGCCGTAGCTATATAGTTTTTGCAGTAAAATTTTATGATCCACAAAATGCCTTTGTCATATCTGTGTAAATGGCGCAGACCCTGTTTTTCTTATCGACAGATGTTAGGACACTTGATAGTAGATCAAATAGAGCCATGTTTATATTAATATTTTTTCTAAATCCCTTTTGCTCATTACAAAATAGTTTAAATTTTTCAAAATAGGCATATATACTGTTATAGATCAGTTTCTCAATGATTTTTGAAAATATAGGAATTTTCGCAATTGGCCTATAATTTTTTAATTCAGTTCTATCGTCTTTTTTGAATAAGGGGCTTAATTATTACTTTTTTCAGACGAGTTGGAAATATACCATCGGAAATACAGAGATTTATTATATACGAAAGTAACGGTGCTATTATCTCCTTAACTTCTTTAATAACCTTAGTTGATATGTTATCAAATCCAACGGTATTTGTATTTTTGAGGCTGTCAATAATTTTGATTATATCATCGCATGTGACTGGTAACATAAATAAGGATTGACGTGAAACATTGTCCTTTAGGTGTTGCTTATTATTCGATATATTATTTGTTTGAATATTATTTTCGATAACTTCAATAAAATATTTATTAAATTCATTGGCAATGTCAAGTGGGTGTGAAAATGTCAAATTCTTATTATTAATACATAAAATTGGCTCTTGTGGTAAATTATATTTCGATTTGTTTATTACTTGCCATGCAGCTTTTGATTTATTTTGGGCAGTATTTACGTGATAATTATTTTGTGTTTTTTGCGTTAGTTTTATAATTCGCCTGTAAAGTTTTGAATATTTTTTAAAAATAGTTTTATTTTCCAAGTTAGGCTTCAGCCTGTATTCCCAAAGTAGTTGTCTCTGCTTTTTACTGCAAAGTTTTATACCATGGGACAACCATTTCGTTTTCTTATTGGTATTTATCTTCACAATTTTAACTGGAAAGCATAAGTGGTAGAAAAGTAAAAATTGATCTATAAAACTATCATACGCTTCGTTAGCGTCTTTTGCTTTATAAACTTAATCATTTATTTATTGATCCAATAACTTCAAATTACACACAAGAGCTAAACAATCTAGTATTATAGGTAGGTACAATAGATATAATAAACAAGGAAGGCGCACATAGTAAATCTGTGATCAAAATCTTGTGTACAAAAATTGTTGTGGTTTTTTAATCTATGGGTAAATATTTAGTTGAGACCTTGGAACCCCAAACTAGGCAAGGAATGCCTGTATTTTGGGAGTCCATTGATTCCTCCTAAATAGCAATGTTTACTCACACTAATTTACAACAATATGGTATGCTATTACAAGTTGGATCTTAAAATTCGTACTAAACTTCTCTTAAATTTACAGCAATACAGCGATAAAGCTACTTGATAATGGTAAGAAGATCTTCAGTCTCTTCATATGTTAACTGCTGTAACCACTTACTAATTTTAGTTTTTAAATGGAACTTGGTAAAGGTGTAAATATCTAACTTTGTGTTTATTTTGTTATAGAGACGTGAGCTTAGTGCCTTAAACTGGCGACTTGCAAATGTTGTGCGACACCTGATAGGGTTGCAGACCGGAAAACCTCTGCGTCTTTTAAGAAGTTTGTCGTCAAAGGGGAGCATAGAATGGTAGCGTAAGATAGCTCGGAGAATGAAGAGTTGACGGACAGTAAGGACTTTGGATTCGGAGTAGAGCTGAGCAGTAGGGTAATCTCTGCGTTTAAAGAGCATAACTTTTAGAATTGCCCTTTGAGTTCGTTCTGCTTGGAGTAATAGGGTTTTAAAGGAACCATCCCAAGCAGTTATGCAGTAGGAGATAATTGATACACAGAGACTTCGATAGACGAGAGTTAGGGTTGCTGGGTCAGCTGAGTATCGAAGCTCTCTGAATATATATATTAATTTCCTGATCCGAGCTGATAATGCCTCGATATGAGGTCGCCAAGTCAGTCTTTCGTCAATAACTACACCAAGGTACCTAATGTTAGAGACTGTGGACAGAGTGAGACAGTTGCAGGCCCTACTAGGGTTGTGTTCTAAACATGTGTGAGCGTTAATCAGGTGAGAATCTGTTTGAGGTGTGTTTGTTTTACGAAGCGAAAAGCAGACAACCTTTGTTTTCTCCACATTTAGCGTTAAGAGGTTTGAGGAAAGCCAACCCATTACTAGACGAAGAGAATGCTCTGTACTTAGTCTAGCTCTGTCCCAGTCATCATCATGAACGATCAATGCCGTGTCATCTGCATAAGTAAAAATGTCCCACTTGGGTATGTTTAAACGGCACAGATCGTTGATGTAGACCAAGAAGAGGGTAGGTCCCAGAATACTACCCTGTGGGACTCCATAGGTAATGTCCATCTCATCACTGCACAGTTTACCGATTTTAACATACTGGGTGCGATTAGTGAGATAGTCAGTGAAGATTTTGAGCGCGATTCCTCGGACTCCTATGCTTTCCAGCTTTTTAATAAGAATCGGGACAGAAACTGAGTCGAAAGCTTTGGACAAGTCGAGAAAAACTCCGTAGAACTTGCGAAAAAGATAGACATTTCAAGCAATCCTTAAACTTAGCCAAGTTAGACGCTGATAAGTCAAGTTTTTTAGTTTTCCAATATTTTAAAGTGCATTTTTTACTAGAAGGTACTTTTAATAATTGTGCTGTATGGTCCGAGAGAACTAAATCCCTTACATCCGCTTTACATCCACGTTTAAATGTATGTGCAAAATTATCGATGCAAGATTTACTGCTTAATCTAGTTGGTTCAAAGAGTGATAGTTTAAGATTGTACAGTCTAAGAAAATATTCAAATTCGTATGTAATTTTATTTCTTTTCAGGATATCGATATTGAAATCGCCGGTCAAAATTACGTTTTTATTCGAGTATGAACAGACTTTGCGTAATACGTCATCTAGTTTATCATAAAAAATGTTATAGTTATGTTTAGGTATTCTGTACACACATATTATTATGACATTATGAGACACTAGTTCAATGCCGCAGCATTCGATAACACCTGACACTGAATGTTTTGAAATGTCTGTTAATTCTCTATAATGCAATCCTGCTCGAACAAAGATACACGCTCCTCCTCGTTTAGCGTCTTTCGAAAAGAAGGCAGCGAGGCAATAATTAGGTATATGCATGAAATTTTCATAACCAGTTTCGACAAAGTGTTCAGTTATACAGACAATATCTATATTAATCCCAGTATTCCAAAGCTCCTCCAGTTTAACCGTCAATAAATCTGATTTATTCATAAGTCCCGCTATGTTTTGGTGAAGAATATACAAATAATTACTAAAGAAAAAACTGAGAATTTTCCTGAAGTTGAGTTTCAGTTAGCGCATTATTTATTTGGGGACAGCCAGCATCCGACGACGCGTTTGCTGTGTTTAAATCTAAGACGAGATCCTGCAAATCAGTTAGCACAATATTCAATCCTTTGTTATTCAAACTTCCACACCGTTGATTGTATGTGTTATAAGTATATGGAAGGTTCAAGTTGGAGTCCAGCAGATACGCATAATTATATGTTTCCACGTCCATGAACATTAAGTTATTAAACGTGTCAACTCTGCTGTTAAACATTACATTTTCGTTTTCCATATATTTAAAAGTAGGCAGACATACTATGAAATTCGTGTGGGTTAAAGGTTGTATTTTATTACGAATAAAAGTGACTAATTCTATGTAATTTTGGGTCTTTTTAAAATCTTCCTCCCCAACATAAATCACACAGTAGTCCGAGTAGGTAAAGTTTTGTACTTTCTTATCAAGACTATCTAGCAGTTGCTTTAGACTACAGTTTGGCATACGATAATGACATATATTACTATTACTTAACTTAGTTCTTTGACAAATTGTGTATAATCTATTAGATGTTTCACTACTAATAATACATAGATTACTCTTTACAATTGGCAATGATGATACTGAATTTTCATTAGGGTCTTCAGTAGTGGACGTGTGGCAGTCCGAACTTTCCAAAGTCTGTGATTTACTGATGACCTTGTTTGTAAGACTAATTTTATTTCTTTTAGGTGTTTGTACCCTTTTCTTTATCGGACTACTGGTGACTTGTTTATACATGTCATTTTTCTTCAATAAATCAGTGTTACTTTGCTTTAAGGAGCTATTTTCCAGTGATATTATTTCTATTTCTAGATGCGCGCTTTTTAATTGAGATCTAAGGTTCTCAATTTCAGCCTTAAGGATGTTTATCTGTGTGTCCTCTTCATCTTCAGACATTCCCGGCATACTATTTGCAGTCTCATTTAATGTTTGAGAGATAATTTCATTACTTTCATTTTTAGGTTCGGATGTATTACGTGTGCGACGAAATGTTATGTTTCCTAGGAAGTCCATGATGATTTTGCAAACTTAAAGTGACCACAAAAAGTGTTTCTTCGCAGGTGTCGGATTTGAACTCGCAACCACTCATACGTTTCCAAGTCAATCCGTTCTCCGTTAAGCCACTCATACAGATGAGAGCTGTGTCCAATTTTGCGATCTTATGGGTTCTTAATTTCGCAAGTACATCTTTTAATAGTAGATGTCACTATTACAAATATTAATTGCCATTTTGTTATTTTTTTTCATATGATAACACTATGACAACAATGGCAACAATTATTAGTGAATGGTTAATGAGGTTTCAGGTAGATGGCGTTGTGTTGTCATAAGTTCAATTCACGTAGATACATTGTTTGAATAAAAAACGATTTTTTTGTGGAAACAATATGTTAGTTTGATCACTGTTTTGTTATCTTTGTCTAGAAACGAGTAGTAGATCGTTTGTTTTGTAGGCAGTTGACTTAAAATTGGGATGTTAACACTGTTATAAATTACAGCACTGAGTTTATAATGTTTTTTAGTCAATGTTTACATAATTGGGAATCATTGTTTTTTATAGTTACCCGGTGTTTTTAATCAACGATAACACTGTCACTGCTAGTTTAGGAGTCTTTATTCACTTTTACGTACGGCACACTGTTTAAATACTGTATTTAATATTTTTAGTCATTTATTAATTAAGAGCACAATCACAGCTGATGTTTACGTCACAGCGCCCACTAGCGGTCGATGGTCGAATGAATCAGTCGACGTCGATCGATAGTTTCTACTACACCAATCGACCGACCGTCGATCGATTGTAGAATGAATCAGTCGACGTCGATCGATAGTTTCTACCTACTAAACCAATCGATCGATTGGCGGCCAACGGCTTCGCCCGCATTTAAATAAAATTCGCATGGGAATATACTCTCGGGATAAAAGGCGAAAGATAAAAGGCGCGGCGAGCGAAGACCGAAGAATACGACGGCGGCGTGTCTTCAGCGTTTCCTATTCCTTTAACAGAAGTCTAGTTCTTTTGAGAACTGTGAAAAAGAGTTCTTTTGAGAACTGTTTGTTTCTTGGTTTCTTGACGATAGTCATAAAACGTGCTGTGATGAGTGGTGGCTACAGTACTCCCCTTCAAGCGAAGCGTACCGGCAGTTTGATGACACGACCCATGCGTGTTGACTTGCTCTGGGCGGGATGTGACGTCACGCTGCCGGGAGGTACTTGGGTTTGTTGCTTGGTAACGGTTGGAGTGGTACTGCTCCTGGTTTTCTTGGTACTGGTAACGGTAATAGGTGTTCTTGGCGTGGTAATGGTACTGGATGAGGTAATCTTGCTTGGTGGTAAGGTACTGGTTGATGGTAAGGTACTGGTTGGTGGTAAGGTATTGCTGTCTTCTGTGATGACATATGCAGGCTTCAATCGATCGATCGATATGTTCGCTTGCCGATTAGGTAGCTGTACGGAGTACACTTTATCTGTTCGGCTTATAACTCGATAGGGGCCTTCATATGGAGTCTGAAGTGGTTTTTTTACTGCATCTGTTCTGATGAATACGTGGCTGCACGTGAGTAAATCTTGGTGCACGAACACACTTTTATTGCTGCTATGATGTTTGGTAGCGACTTGCGGCTTGTTATCTTGAATGCTAGCACGCAGTTTATCAACGTAGGTATAATCCATAGCAGGTGTACAGGTACTTGCAGTGAAAAATTCGCCAGGCAAACGTAAGTTGTGACCGTAGGTAAGTTCGGCGGCGCTCACACCGGTGTCTGAGTTTAGAGCGGCTCGCAATCGCAGTAGCACGATAGGTAACTCGTCAATCCGTGTACTTGTGTTGATGAGTTTCGCGCGCAATGCGGTCTTGAGTGTGCGATGCCATCGCTCGACGATACCGTTGCTTTGCGGGTGATATGGTGTTGTGCGATTTTTCTGTATTCCCATAAGCTTCATTAAATTTTGAAACAGCTGACTCTCGAACTGGCGACCTTGGTCGCTTGTTAGTGTGGTCGGGCATCCAAATCTTGCGATCCAATGTTGATAGACGATTTCTGCTATTCGAACAGCTGATATTTCGTCAGTAGGTATTGCTTCGGGCCATTTCGTTGTACGGTCGATCATTGTTACTAAGTACCGATGACCTTGAGATGTTGTACACAAGGGACCGACCAAATCGACGTGAAGGTTTTGAAAACGCTCACTTGGCGGGAAAAATCCGATGTTAGAGAATGTGTGTCGATGTACCTTGCTTTTTTGGCAAAGTAGGCATGTTCGTGTCCAACAGCTGATGTCTGCGTTCATTGACGGCCAGAAGTATTTTTGAGTGATCAGTTTTCGAGTTGTGCGCGTACCAGGATGACTGATGTTGTGCACGCTGTTAAAAACTTCTTTTCTATATTGCTCGGGTATGTACGGGCGTACATAAGCAGTAGATGCTTCGCAGTATAACTTGACGTCACTGTTAGGTATCGATATTTTCTTGAGAGTGATGTTATTCTGGGATAATAGTTGTTCAATGTTGCTGTCCTTGTCTTGCGCGCTGGCTATGTCGCTGTAGTTTATTGTAGATGGGCATGAAATTGTTTCTATGCGGCTGAGTGCGTCGGCGACGATGTTTTGTTTACCGCTCACGTGTCGTATGTCCGTGGTAAATTCGCTGATAAACAAGAGTTGTCTCGCACGCCTCTGAGTTTCTGAGTTAGAATTAATCTTCGACATTATAAATGTTAGTGGCTTGTGATCGGTAAATATGATAAGATTCCGTCCTTCGAATGTCTTGCGAAAGTGTTTGACTGCCATGTAAATAGCGAGTAATTCACGATCGAATGTAGAATACTTCTTTTGCGCGTCGGTAAATTTCTTGGAATAATAACCAAGCGGTTGCCATGCTTCGTTAAGATATTGTTGTAATACTGCTCCTGCTGAGTTATCGGATGCGTCGCAGAATAAGGCGAGTGTTGCGTGGTGCGACGGATGAGCGAGTAGAGCTGCGTTTATGATGCTAGCTTTACATTGCTCGAATGCTTGAGTTGCTTCGTCGGTCCACGTGATTTGAGTTTTGTCTCTCTTCTTTACGTTGTGTAAGTATGCGTTCAATGGTGCTTGTAGAGATGCGGCGTTAGGTATATGGTCACGGTAGAAATTGATCATACCAAGGAATCTTCTTAACTCTTCGATGGTAGTCGGCTTGGGATAGTTGGTGATAGCTTCGATTTTATGTGTTGGAGGTTTGATGCCTTCTGACGATACGGTGTATCCTAGGAACTGAACTTCTGATTGACCTAGGTTGCATTTGGCGGGGTTGATAGTGATACCGTTTTCTTCTAACCTCTTAAGTACGGTGTGTAGGTGTTCTCGGTGTTGTGTTTCACTTTCCGATGCCAGTAGTAAATCGTCGATGAATGGGAAGACGAAATCTAATCCTCGTAATACTTCATGAATGTAGCGTTGTTACGTTTGTCCCGCGTTTTTTAAACCGGGGCACATACGTGGAAATTCGAATAATCCCATCGGGGTGATGATAGCTGTCTTCTCAATGTCTTCATCTCTAACGCTCAGTTGTTGGTATGCTCGGTTGAGGTCTATTGTAGAGAATATAGTTTTTCCGGATAAATGATGAGTAAAATCTTTGATGCGTGGCACGGGGTAACGATCAGGTATGGTGATGGAGTTGAGTCGACGATAATCACCACAAACTCTAATATCGCCATTCTTCTTGGGTACGATATGTAGAGGTGATGACCATGGACTTTTACTAGGTCGGCATAATCCTTGTTCGATCATGTTTTCAAACTCTTTCTTGACTATTTCGTAGTGATGCGGTGGAATTGGTCTTGCGCGGCAGTGTAACGGTGGTCCTCGAGTTTCGATGAAATGTTGCACGTTAATGTTGCAGTTTAATTGCATCGATGTTAGTCTCGTTATGCCTGGATATTGCGCTAGTATGTCGTGGTATGATTGTGACATATCGATACTGCGTACGGTGGGCACGTTCGATACACGTATCGGGGCGTTGACCTTTAAACTCGTGACACCGTCGATTAGTTTTCGGTTTTTCAAATCGACGATGAGTTGATGATGCTTGAGGAAGTCGGCTCCTAGTATTGGCTTCGAAACGTCAGCTACGATGAATTTCCATTTGTACGGACGTCGTAGATTGAAATCAAGAGATAATGTTGTCTCGCCGTACGTAGCTATTGTAGTGTTGTTCGCTGCGTACAGTTGAAATGGTAGTGGCGTTGCTATTTGTCCCTTTCTTCTCGGTAGCACGGATATGTTGGCTCCAGTGTCGACTAAGAATGATAACTTCGAGTTTTTATCAGTGATATATAGGCGGTGTGATATTTCTTGAACGCCGGTGTCCGCCTCTGCCAACGTTCTGTCTAGTTTTCCGTGTTTTGCTTCTTGAATGAGCAAGGCGACGTGCAGCGTCTAGCTGGACCTTTGAAACGTCGGTGATAATAGCAGAATGGTGATGGCGATGTTTCTCGATTGCGTGATCGTGATGCGCTACGGTGACGGGACGGGTAGCGGTTGCGGCGGTGGTCTGCATTGTACGGTGGTCTTGCTTTCAACTCGGCAATTTCCAGTGATAGTTTTCTTATCTCGTTGATAAGGTACTGCGTATCTGCTTGCGGTGCTGATGATGTAGGTGGGGATGGTGATTGCACGGCTGCGACTTCGGTTGAAGCAGTCTGCTCCATCATTTTGTCGGCGAGTAGAGCAAGTTCTTCAAGTGCAGTCTTCGTGCTGAATGATTCGCTGACTGCGAGGACTGATCGGACGTGTGACGGAAGGTGATTTGTCCACATGAGACGCAGAGTGGAGTCGGGAACTTTGTCTCTGGCAAGGTTTCGCATTCGTCGCAGTAGTTGGGTCGGCTTCTGATCTCCGAGTTCCATCTCTGATAGTAGTTTCTGGAACTGGCGGCTGTCAGATTCTTCGTAGGCGGATATGAGCCTTTCCTTGATGGCTTTGTACTGGTCCGTCTCCGGTGGGTTGTACAGTAGATCCATGATCTGCTCGATGTCTTGTCGCTCCAGCTGTGCTATGACCATTTGGGCGAGCTGTGCTTGGCCTTTCTTGAGATCGTTGGTTGCAGCTTCGAAACTAATGAACCAGAGTCGCGGTCGGTCGCGCCAGAATGGTGGAATGCGCATGGTGAGAGAGATACCGGCAGCTTCAGCCTTCGTCACGGTATGCGATGCTGATGAACTGGACTGCTCTTCGACTGGATTCGACATCTTGCAATTTGATGATTCTTCGGCAGTTAACTTGTTTTTCTTCGTGTGTTTTGTTCGGGGTCACCACTTTAGTAATGTTTGGGTTACGGTAGATTACTAATAAAACTCCTAGTTGTAGGTTTCACGAAGGTTGTAAAAAGAAGGTTTATTGATTAAAAATGTGTCACTTATATACAGTTTAGGAATATTAACAATTATGAGCTTAACCAATAAGAAATTACTAACTAAATAACAAAGAACTCCCAACCAATCACGTCACAGCACTTGTTGCCTATTTAATCCGTGTGGTGTCGCTACAGACGCTCGTGTCACGGACCGCGGTGCGCGGAATGCACGCGCGCCGCAGGTGTGTATAAATAAGGGTTCCGCGTAGTTCGCGATCCTTTTCTGCGCGGCATTTGAAGAGAGAAGACGTCTGCTGTTGTTCGCGTGCGCGGCGAGCGAAGACCGAAGAATACGACGGCGGCGTGTCTTCAGCGTTTCCTATTCCTTTAACAGAAGTCTAGTTCTTTTGAGAACTGTGAAAAAGAGTTCTTTTGAGAACTGTTTGTTTCTTGGTTTCTTGACGATAGTCATAAAACGTGCTGTGATGAGTGGTGGCTACAGGTCCATAAATTTTATTATGGCTATGGTTGTGTCTGGTAGGCAACTACCCGATGGTTGATATTTGGGCTGTTGTATATGATGAACAACTTTAACTATGGAACCAACTCTGAAATATTAAAAAAATAAATCGGCTGTTTCATACAAAATGCAATATTCACCCGATGAAAATGTATGAAACAGTAGATTTATTTTTCGATTTTTCAGGGTTGGTCTCATAACAAAAGTTGTTTATAATCATGAGTACTTTCACCCACTGAAAGGTTAATGGTGTTTTAAAAATATGATTTGTTCGACATAGTTCATTGTTGGTGGTATAGATGTCGCTACGTTAGTTTTAGTGGCGGTATAGATACAAACTTACCATCTTTTTATCGAGCATGTCCATCAAACGTCCGGGCGTGGCCACCATGATGTGAACACCTCTTTGTACCACCTCCATACATTCTGATACTGCTACACCTGGAGAATGAAAAACAATGAGAATTAGTCAACTGTGAGTGTGACAAATCAAAATGATTCAAAGACGCCACTCCGTGTGCACCTGACTGACATCCGACTAGCATGGCACACCGATGCAGACTGACCGCCAAAGTGGCGGCTTACGATTTTTGTACGTAAGCTGGGCACCGAAATAAGCACGCGAAGTAGTTGCTCTTGCGTTATCTATATCTGTGCAAGCAACATTACGCCGATGAGCCAGGCTGTGAAGCTTAGCCACCAACGTCTCGAAGCCTATAAGCCGATGCGTTTAAATACATTTTCTAAAAGCAACTTACCTCCAATAGCCAAACAGCTTCTAATCTCCGGGTTGCCGGTCATTTTGAGATGTTTTACAAAGTGTTGTATAATATCGTGCGTCTGTTTCGCCAGTTCTCGTGACGGACATATTATGAGGCCGTAGGGGCCTTCGTTTCTGTGAAGATATAAAAGAAAATTGTTTTTTTTTACAGGAAGTTACAAGTATAAGAAATAAGTCTAGCTAGTCATAAAATAACATAAAAATTATTAATAACACGCCTGCCTCTGAGTCCGTAGACCGTGGTCAAAGACACTCACTTGATGAAGGGCATCTTGATCTCTTGCTCCAGACACATCACGATGATCGGCAGCGTGAACACCAGTGTCTTACCTGAAAAATAATTATAACAGTCAACTCTTTTTTTTTTATTGAGGAATGGGCTTGCTGTTGACCTCGATAACTGGGTTCTCTGGGATATTGCTCTAAAATCCCTACTTATATTATAAATGCGAAAGTAACTCTGTCTGTCTGTTAAGCTTTCACGCTAAAATGGGTGAAGGGATCGTCATGAAATTTGGCAGATATACAGTTCTCGTCAAATAACTGTGCCCCTCTGAAGTTGGCTACGAGTGGCTGCGTAGTAGTCAAAATTACGAACAAACTGCAACTGCGCATGCGCAAGAGACATGGGGGCGGGGATTATGGCGGCGCGATGTTATGTCTCAGTCTTACGTTTACGTTCGATGCTAGCTTGCGTCCCGCTTGCTCCCTCTACGTGACTGCACCAAGCGATCTTTGCTAATGGCTAACTTCAGAGGGGCACAGTTATTTGACGAGAACTGTACAATGAGTAATAGAATAAACGCAATACCTCTTAAGGGGTCATTGTAGTCATCACATTATGAATAACTTTCACTATATACCAAATAAATATGGGATTGGTCCCATAGTGAAAGTTGTTCATAATGATTATTACAATAACCCCTGAAGAGGTATTGCGTTTATTCTGTTACACGTTGTATAGCCTGGGATAAGGAGGAATGTATAGACTTACTTTTTTACGCGATAACCGACTTGCACGCGGGCGGAGCCGCGGGCAAACGCTAGTAATTTGTACAAAACTTACCGGAGCCAGTAAATGCTATGCCAATCATGTCTCTGCCACTTAGCACTGCTGGTATACCTTGCACCTGGATCGGAGTGGGCTTCTTGATGCCTTTAGCTTCTAAGCCTCTGAGGATACCTTAAAAGATGGAAAAAGTATTCAGAATCAGAATTTTATTTGTGAAACATAGGTATTAACATATAGGTCCTTTTTTTTTTTTTTTGATGGGAAATAATCAAATGAGAAATGACCCCTCCCGCTCTGGGTGGAGCGGCAGGGAGTGTCAGACTTCTACTGACTAAAACCCACCCATGCTCCTCTTAGTGCCTTTTACGTTCCAGGGCCGCGGTAACTCTTTCGAACAAATCCGCAACCCTGGTAGGCTCTAGCCCTAACGGGCCCCGACAACATATAGGTCTTAGGTTTAAACATATGGGGGCTATGATTTGCCGTGAAGGCGTACAAATATTGTAAAAAATATAATAGCAAATAATAAACTATAAAAAAACGAAACATAATATTTTAAATTTAATAAATATCTTAATAAGATTACTATATTATTTATTAATTATATCTTAATAAGTACTCCTCGATACGGCTCGTATTGTGAGGAGGTTCCTTTCTCTGGAGCCCTAACCACCGGTAGCTTGGACCCAGCTCCCGACACCGGCGGACTACTATTTTTTATATTTTTTTTAATTGTTTTTATAGAAATATTTAAAAATGTAAACGGTAGGTATATAAATGAATAAACGAGATAATAATCTTAATAAAATCTACAATTATAAAGACGCTTAAAACGAGACACAGTTGCCTTATAATATTTAATAAAAAGTACATCAAATGTTAATTGCACCATGAAATATTAAAATTTTTCATTAATGAATATTCTAAGTACTGCAACTAGCTTAGTGTGCAGTGAGTGTCCATTTGCAATCTATACTTATCTATGTCACAGCCAATTAGCTTAATCAGCCGTTTAATTGGTTGCCTAGCCTTTTCATATTAATTTAGCGACTTATGTGACATCTTTTGTTCAATATCGTTTAATGACTTGCCCATGTTACTAATGACACTGATTAAACGACGCAGTTCAATGAAAAGGCTAGACTTTTAATGAAACGGTGGATTTAACTAGTTGGCTGCGACATATATAGAGTTTGTTTGTTTGAACTCGCTAATCTCTGGAACTACCAGTCGGACTTGGAAATTACTTTTTGTATATGATAGTCACATTCATGAGGAAGGCTATAGGCTATCTAGCATTACGATAAAGCTCTTAGTTAGCCTTAAATATTGATACGTGTAAAATAAGTCGGAAGAAAAAGCACTATCGAAATGCTTTATCCGCGTGCGCTGCGGTAATGCGTAAGTACCGTGTCATCATCATCATCATCATCATCATATCAGCCGAAAGACGTCCACTGCTGGACATAGGCCTCCCACAAGTGCCGCAAGTCGCCACAACAACCGGTCCTGGTCCTGTGCGTCTCGCATCCATCGGTTACCCGCTCTTTCGTTAGTTAATCAGGGGGTCGAGTCTGCTATTGCAATCGTGTCTCAATGACCGGTCAATGATCGATTTTTGACGTATAACGTCAAACTTATGACACATTTCCCATACAAAAACTGTCAAAGTTGTCAAATATTCGATCACTGACCGGTCATTGAGACACGATTGCAGTAGCAGACTCGAGCCCCTGGTCGTTGCATCCACTGGTCGTGGTCGTGGCCATCTTGTTTTTTTAGTTACTCGGTTAAGTACCGTGTACTACAAAAATATTGGTTTTTATTACATCTAAAAAAAAGTCCGCGACATTATATAAAAACTATCTCTTTGTGTATGATGGCCACATTCATTAGGAAGCATATAGGCTATACGGGAAATTCCTACGGGAACGGGTGAAAAAGTCAAAAACGTCACATCCGCGCAAAACGGCCATCGCTCAGCATAATGCTGGGACTCGTGTGCGAGACAGCCACAGCGCTGGTTTACAGCGACAGCTGGGCAGGAATGAGCATTATAAACCAGTCGTCGGCCGTCTATGGCGTTGTTTTTATGAATAATAATCCTTTACTAACAAAAAGTGTGTCAGGTGAAATCATATTTTTTTGAACGCTTGTCTCATAAAAATGAACTAACGGGTTTTTCAACAAGAACTTTGTTTTCTAAAACAAAATAAAACAAAGAATTTAGAGGCAGCTGATTCAAATTTTTATTGTATTACGAAGAGAAAAGTTTGGCAATTATGAATGAAAAATGATACGGTGCCACATGTCACGCAGCCAATGAAACGATCAATTTATTGCAAACCAAATTTCCCGATCGCATAATTTCACCAAATTCAGCTGTTAAGTGGCCAGCCAGATCGTGTGATGTAACACCACTGGATTATTATTTGTGGGTTTATCTTAAGGACAGAGTCTATACGGAGCCAATAGAATCGATTGCAGCCTTAAAACTCAAAATTCGTGATGTGATTAACGAGATAGCCCCGCCATTTTGCCAAAAAGTGATTAAAAACTTTGATGAAAGAATTGATATCTGTCAGCGTGGTCGTGGTGGACATTTGCCAGATATAATTTTACATTCATAATTGCCAAACTTTTCTCTTGGTAATACAATAAAAATTTGAACCATCCCGCTCGAGCACTGCCGGCACACCGGTGTGCCGCGAATTGTCGCGATTTTAATGTTTATTATACTAGCTGTTGCCCGCGACTTCGTTCGCGTGTATGTATTGTAAAATAATGTGGCTAGGTAAGATCAATGTGTTCGTATATCTAATACGAACAGTCAATATCTATCATTGCTTGCCTCTTTTTTTATGTATGGGAAAACATCAAATGACTCCTTTCGCTCTGGGCGGAATGGAAGGGAGTGTCAGACTCTTACTGACTAAAACCCATCTGTGTTCCAATGCCCTTTACGTTCCAGGGCCGCGGTGACTCTTTCGAACAAATACCGCAACCCTGGCAGGCACTGGCCCTAGCGGGCCTCGTCTTTATGCTGACATCTTTTGTGGCGCGCGTGGAACACAACGCGCCGTCGAGTATCACCTCTTCTGTTCAATAAATTTTTCGTGAGAAACGTTGTAATGATAATGCTTTTTCATTTCATCGAAACTATTCACAGCAGTCCTAGAAGATGTCGTTAAAAATGTGGGTATAGATTGGGACTATAGCGGTATTAAGATAAGATTAATTTAAGATTTGCAGATGACTTTGGGCACATTGCTCGCAGAACAGATGGTCGATGGGGCCGAAAAGTTTTGGAGTGGCGACCGCGTACCGGAAGACGCAGCGTTGGAAGGCCTCCCACAAGGTGGACCGATGACCTGGTGAGGGTCGCGAGTAACCGATGGATGCGAGACGCACAGGACCGGTTGTTGTGGCGACACTTGGGGGAGGCCTATGTCCAGCAGTGGACGTCTGCAGGCTGATATGATGATGATGAGATGACTATGTGGTTGTCACTGAGAACTTCGATGACCCCCAGGAAATGCTTAAAAATCTTTAAGATGCTTCTTTTAAGTTGGGTCTTGGGATGAATATGACCAAGACGAAGGTTATGGCAAACACCTTCAGCGATTCAAATCTGGAAATGAATTGTTGGAGATGATTAACCGATATGTTTATCTTGGCCATATCCTTTCAATTGGCAAAGAAAATCAACAAACGGAAGTATCGAGAGGAACACACCTTGGATGGGCCGCTTTTTTTTTTTAAATACAATATTTTAACTTTTCCTGCTTTGTACATCTTGGAAACTTCTTTGTTTGTAAAAAATAATCCCCACTTATTTAAAAAAATGGCCACAGTCAAGAAATTACCATACGTGCTCAATATATGAACACATTATGCCATGTTAAATGTAAAACTGCATTGATGAAGAACAGTTTCTTTGGTATTGCTCCCCAAGTTTTTAATAAAGTTCCCGATGCAATTAAATGTGTGCCATTACAAAAATTCAGAAACACTCTACAGAAGCTGCTACTTGAAAACTGCTATTACACATTAGACCAGTTTCTGAATGACAAATTTAATTAATCATAATTTTGGAATTATTATTTTAGATTATTTTAACTTAATTAATTTTGACGACTGTAATATTGCTGACATTGTTTTATCTTTCTGTACTATTTTATTTAACTTGACAATTTTTATTTGTTCACAATGTGAGTTTAAGAAATTTTCAATTAATTTAATTTTGATCATTGCATCACTATTTTGTATGCCTGTCGGCGGAACATAGGTTGGACCAAACACTATATAATACATAAGATCATTGTACCCTGTGTTCACAAAATACTGTAACTGTCTCAAAAAAGTGGCACACTTTTGAAATTTTTTCAATTTTTCAAAAAAGCTTTAATATACTACCATATGATGACAATATGATACAATACTCGTATGACTTTTTTGAGACAAACCCTAATATATTTATAACACTGAACTTAATCTAGTAATATAAGTATATCACTAAACTTCGACGGTTTTATAACTATATTCCTAGTGAGATAGTGAAGAATCGCTTTCGTATAACTATGTTACGGTATATAATTATATCCCTAGTGATATAACTATATTACGGCTTTATCTATCTTACTGCGACATATACATAAGATCATTGTACCCTGTGTTCACAAAATAAATGAACTTTTTGAACTTTTGAGCTTTTATCAAAATGGACGACATTCTGAAGCCTGCCAAAATTCCGCAATGTCTGAATTCCCGCCTTTATAACCAGTGTGCTTTTCCCACCTTGACTTACTTACATGGACGCTCACGCAGGAGGCTGTTTACAGACTGATAGTTGCACAGAGAGCCATGGAGCGTTCCATGCTTGGTAGAGGTACGTCGTCGAGATCCGAAGACGTACGAAGGTTTTCAACATCGGAAAACGAATTGTAGAACTAAAGTGGAGCTGGGCAGGACACTTGGCAAGGCGCGGTGATGATAGGTGGAGTAAGGCAGTGACTGAGTGGCGTCCGAGGACTGGAAGAAAAAGTATTGGTCGACCAGCGGCGAGATGGGCGGACGATATTGTTGCCATCGTGGGTAGAACCTGAATGAGGCTGGCACAGGAACGTGGGGATTGGCACACGAAAAGAGAGGCCTATGCTCAGCACTGAGCGAAGTTGGACTGTGGATAATGATGATGATACACGATGTTGATGAAACTTGCTAAGGTTGTTAACACGCGATAGAGCTACATAAAGTTGTCCATGGGAAAACCAACCAGAAGAGAAGTCAACCCCCGCAGAGGACACGGCGGAGCATACGGTGAAGGTCTGCCCTGCTTGGGAGGAGCATCGCCGTGTTCTCATCAAGGCGATCAGCGACGGCGACCTCTCGCTACCGGCTCTGGTTCACTCCATGGTCCAGAGCGCGGAGGCGTGGGAAACCGTCACCTCCTTTTGCGAAACAGTAATGCTAGTAAAGGAAGGGGCGGGCCGCGTGAAGGAGAGGCAAAAGTCACGCCTTGGCCGCCGAAACAGAAGAAGACGCCCCGGGCGTTAGGAGTCGCAGGGCGATTCTCGGCCACCGTAGGCACGGGCCTGCGGACGGCGAGCGTTGGGTGGCTCGCGGCCCGATAACAACCAGCGGCCCTAGCATGACGTTTTAAAGCGTGAGACGTTCGAGCGAGAAGGAGGGATGGAGCTATACACCCTATATAGCGCCACTGGTCCGGGTCGACGAAGCGTTGTGTTCCATGCGCGCCTCCAAAAGATGTCAGCTAAGTAGACGGGGCCCGGTAGGGCCAGAGCCTGCTAGGTTTGCGGAATTTGTTCGAAAGAGTCACCGTGACCCTGGAACGCAAAGATCATAAGGAGAAACACAGATGGGTTTTAGTCAGTAAGAGTCTGACACTACCTTCCAGTCTACCCAGAGCGGAAGAAGTCATTTTGATGATTTCCGATCCATAAAAAAAACCCCGCAACGGATACAGTAGAGTAGGTATAATATGGACTCCGTTGTGCGTAGGTGTCCTGGCTAAGTTTGCCGGCCTAGCTCCGTCCAAGTGTACAGAAGCAACCAGGGTGCTTTACAGGTTGAATTAACCGTTCAAAAAAAAATTAAAATAACGTCAGTGGAGCAATCAGACCTAATAATTTTTTTATGTTATGCATCAAATGCATAACGGTAAGTTTTGTATCAAAAGAATCACTGTTTATGACGTTTTAAAAGTACCATTAGTAACTAAAAAATATATTTTGGTGTAATTCTCATGCTTTTAATAGTTAGTACTTTTTTCGGTCAACAGATGGCATTACGGGTATCTGAATTATGTAGATAATAAGTTGATTTCTTCTAGATTGCTACAATTCGTATCGGGTTTATGTGTAAAAATTATCTAAATGGTTTTGTAACTAACTAACATGTCATTTTGTGCATTCAATTATTTTGTGCATTCAATTATGAACAAAAACCTTTTAAAATCAATATTGCTTACCTCCCATAACATACGCCGTGATAATATGTAGCCTAAAGTATTCCTTGGTTTACAAAGAACATTTTTGCTGAATTTCAATTCAATCTATCCAGTAGTTTTGGCGTGAAGCCCTACCATATACACATACAAACACGAGAAACAGACAAAAATTCTAAAAAGTCACTTTTTGTCATCAGTTACGTTTTTCTAACAAAAGCCACTTATTTTTTCTCGAAAATTCTCAATGTACAGTTTTTCTTTCGTTACTGTTTTATTATATGTATAGATTACGTAAGATATATTATTTACTTTGGAATTTTCACGACAGTGCTCGAGCGGTTCATCTAAGTTCTTGTTGAAAAACCTGTTACTTGCTTCAATTCCTAAAATAAATTGTACCTAAATTAATTTTGTTTCAGCTGGTAATGATAACTTTGAACGGAAAATAATACGACACCTGTATTTTTTAGCGTTCCGACTCGAAGGGTAAAAACGGGACCCTATTACTAAGACTCCACTGTCCGTCTGTCTGTCACCAGGCTGTATCTCATGAACCGTGATAGCTAGACAGTTGAAATTTTCACAGACGATGTATTTCTTTTGCCGCTATAACAACAAACATGACTTTTGACCCTTCGTGCGCGAGTCCGACTCGTACTTGGCCGGTTTTTTGTTTTAGACAAAAATATTTGCCGTCTCTCTCTCCTCTTACCCTTAGGAAACTTCATATGCTGGAAGGTCTTGATAGGTGGAGGGACGTCCTCCCCCTCCACTAATATCCTCAGCTCTCTGCGGACCCTTTCGTGACGATCCTCGGGCAGTTCCAGGATGCAGCGCGGCGGACGCCACGAGGTTTTGATTGGGTCTTCGTATTGGATACCTGAAATGGAATGAAAGGCACGGTTATAAAATGGAACTATCATCGAAGTATAGCCTTTAGAATTTTGACATAGTAGTTCGCGACGGGGAGCGCTTATTTTAGTTGTCATTCTGTCAACGCTGTCGCTGAAGACCAGGGGGTCGAGTCTGCTATTGCAATCGTGTCTCAATGACCGGTCAATGATCGATTTTTGACGTATAACGTCAAACTTATGACACATTTCCCATACAAAAACTGTCAAAGTTGTCAAATATTCGATCACTGACCGGTCATTGAGACACGATTGCAATAGCAGACTCGAGCCATAGCGCTGTGGCTCTGTCTCGCACATGAGTTCCAGCATTTTGCTGAGCGATGGCCGTTTTGCGCGAATGTGACGCATATCTTCCCAACTTGCATAACTTCTGTCATCTGCCTAGCCTTTTCCCAACTATATTGGGGTCGGCTCCCAATCAAACCGGATTCAGCTAAATACCAGTATTTTACGTAGAGCGGCTGCCTACCAGACCTCCACAACCCATTAACTGGGTAACACGGTACTTCTTGGCAAGACTGGTGTCAGATTTTCTGGCTTCTGACAATCCGTAACGACTGCCAAAGATCTACAAATGACAGCCGGGACCAACGGTTTAACGTGCTTTCCGAGGCACGGAGGAGTCTCGGTATGTTAATATGCCACCCATCCACAGACCAACCTCGGCAAGCGTTGGTTAACCTTGAAGACTGGTCCATAAGGTTGTTATAATTTAGCCACGAGCTCCTCTGCTTGCATAACTTTTGTAATATTGTTTATTTTTGGTATGCGTCATGCTTGGTAAAGTAGTTCACTCTTTAAGGTCACTAGCCCCCGACTCAATGATTCGACACAGGAGCTGGCTGAGCAAGGCAGACCATTCGTACTTTTTGCAGTTTGCTGCTTCACGCGTTCGAAAGTTGGAAAACTATGGAGCCGGGCTTTTCTCGGCAGTAGGACAACATGTTAAATTGTCAACTGTCAACGCATGAGACGCAATAGTAAAACAATGGCGTCACTATCCTCGCAAGATAATCGACGCTTGAGCGGTTAATAATAAAAATAAATATACCATAATTAACAGAATAAACGCAATACCTGAAAAGGGGTCATTGTACTCATAATTATGAACACCTTTTACAATGGAACAAACCCCTAAACCGTAAAAAAAACCACACTCCAGGATATGCTCCTCCTCTCTCGCTCGTCGTTCTGCAGACAGCCCTTGCGCTTCTGCTGTCCTCTTCAGGTTGGTGTGCTGGTCGAGTGAGACATGCTTGCAACTTACCAATCTAACAGTAGACTGTAGCACTGTTGTTTAACTTGTCGTAACGTAGCGACATCTATACACACTTATGTAGTTTTTTTTTGAAACGTTGCCCCACATTAGGAATTTCTCCTGTATCGTGGGTGCGTTTACAAACATTTAAACTCACATACACTGACTGCACGGTAGATGGAGCCACTGTTGTAATGACTTCTGAGATAGACTATAATTTAGTGATAACTTTTAATGGAGCAGAGATGTAGAAGTGTAATTATTATCTTTCATCTCGTATTTGAACACAGTCTTTCCTATAGAAGCAATACTAGGCGTATAATACGGGTTAAGCTGAAGGCTGATAGGTATAAGTAATCAAGTACAAACCTGGGGGTCTATTCTCTAAGCCCGAAGCTCGTAGTTTCGGCCTTAGTGTCGGGCATGTTCTCTACTCCGTATCACCTACGGGCTTACGATTAGTCCCGAACCCGAACTAAGAATGAATGACAACACGATTTGACAGTTGTTCTTAGTTCGGATTCATAATATAGTAGATAGATAGTCAGGATCCAACACTTCTACAGCCTTCAAAACTGTGCTATTACTAACTATGTGCGTATGATACACCTAGTCTCCTATCATGCTACAGCATTCCTTTCAACAATCTCCCACTCCTGCATCGGGATGACGATTGGACAAGCAGCAGCTCAGCCTCATTGAAACCTGGTGCTCAAGGCCGGGGGCATATTGATGTCACCGGCGCCATCTATGAGCGAACCACACTGAACGACGTGACGTCGGCGGACAAGAAGGAGGGTGGCTCGGACGACGCGACATCAGCGCGCGCTCAGCTTATCAGTTGATTCTTGTGACTCAACAACGAACACATCTAATTTTATAAATAACGTATGGAAACCTCAAATTGTAATAGACTGTATTACACATCATTACGAGCAGTCTTGGGTCTCATTTAATATCCACGACGACGACCTGACACAGAAATCTCCAACATAATTCAGTCCCTACATGGTCACACCTCTTAAATGTAACCGAAATAGTCGGTGTTACCTTTAGCCAACTCAGCGACACCCATCAGAGCCTTGCTCTGCGCCACACTCTCCAGGATATGCTCCTCCTCCCTCGCTTGTCGTTCTGCAGCAGACAGCGCTCGTGCTTCTGCTATCCTCTTCAGCTCGCTGTGCTGGTCGAGAAGAGAGACGTTGTAGCGGCGACCCCATTCTTCTTGGGAGTCTGTAGGTAGGGCAGGAATGTGGGTTAAATTTAATTTTTTGTTTTTTTTTTTTATTATTGATAGGCACACGCTTGACCACTATCTCGCCTGATGGTAAGCGATGATGTGGCCGAAGTGGTTTATTTGTTTAATAGATAATTTTTCGAATGCAGTTTATTAATATTCCAGGACAGGGTTCTATTAATTAAAGAGTATGATGGTGTTAGCACATTTCAAACTCTGTATGGTATCAAAATGCTTATTTAGTAGTGTATTAAAAATTAAAAAATTAAAAAAATTAAAGATTTAGGGATAGATAGATAGTAAAAGGCTGTTTACATGCCAGTCATAAGCAAAAAAAAAACAAACATGAGAAATAGTATGAAATAACCTTAAAATTCCGTGTTACTTACTCTCATCATCTGGATCATTGTCACTAGAACTCTTGGGTTCTGCAGCAGCCTCAGCTGCAAGCTGCCCAATCCTCCCTAGCTTCATCAATTGCTGTTTCTTACGCTCCTTCACAGGAATGTAGGGTTCATAGTTATCTATGTCTTCCTCCGATTCCGATGACTTATCTTCGCGTCTATAACGTTTTATAGGCGGAGGATTATCTTTTTTATCCTCCATTGTTGTTTTATATGTTTGATTTTAAAGAATTTAGATTTGATTTATTGTGAAAAACTGAAAACACAACGATATTAGTAAATATTTACTTTCGTTATCAAACAAAACTTATTTGACACTTGACAGTTGAAGGTTTTCCGTAAAATACGTTCCGATAAACGATTTTATTTTCTGATTTTCTCAATAATAAGTGGTGAACAAATTAATCGGTGATGACTTTTTTACATATTTATTATTAATGTAGGGACATAATTAATTACCTATTCATCTAAATGATTTGTTTTGCTCACAAAGTTTGTTTCATGATCAATATCATCAGAATATTTTTGTAAAAGCTACCTATTGTAATAAATTAACCACAAGTGTGAAAGTTTATCTGAATTAAATCTTTTTACTGTTTTTATTATAAACTTTATAAAACTTTTTATGCAGCTTATTCAATGAAGGTGTTTCTATACAAAAATAATAATAATGCTTTGTGGAAGAACTTCATTGTAGAAACTTGAATGCAAAAATTGCAAATTCTCTGTCAAACAATCACACGATCAACGTGTTGTCATCTGTCAAATTGTCAAAATATGCAAGTGACACGTAACTTTATATAATTAAATTACCTATTTATGACCTCCAAATGTGTGAAAACGTGAAAATTTTCTCATCAACCGGTCAATAATATAGTATACAACATGTCAGATAAAAGTTTCGGCGACTGCCCGAGCAGGAACATTGTTAAAAACCCGCTCTTGTCCACTGCCGTGACTGGGCTTTCGATAGAGGATTTGACGCATAACGCGGTTTTGGTTCCCGTAGCTGCTACCCAGGGACTGATCACGAGATCAGGTGAGTACTATTATTTATTTTTATCCTATTTGTACTCTACAAACACGTTTTTCATGACGTTGTGCGGCGCAAGAAGCCAAAATAATCGACATAGTTTTTCGCGATCTCAATGTCATAATTCACGATTTTCACTCGAACTCTTGGCTATTAATCGTTTTTCAGTACCAGTTATAGTGTTAAATGGCTCGTGAGTGTAATTTATTGCTAAATAAACAGTGAGAAGTGTTTAATTTGTGACAAAACATAAGTGGCTTTCGTGTTTGAAATGTCGTTTCTCTACAAATCATACAAAAATGCACCATTTGAGTATGGTTTTACGCCGGAAATGCGTTTTTCGTTTCGTTCCAAATTCAAAAGGATGGAAAAATACTTTTATGATGCTACACTTGTGAGTAAATAAATAAAAATAATGCCAAATTGTCTTTGGTTGTTTGACCAAGTAGGTTGGATTACAAAGTATGTAGATGCAGATTTTGCTTATTGATATTAATTCAATGCTTAGTTTATCTATTCCAATTATTTGCTTTTATGTAATAAGTAGAGATAATTATGTAATGAACCTACTTAATAATGTTTATTTAGTAATTTTTATTCTTTATTGCACACAACACATACATTCATACCAAATATAGTGGGACAGCTTAAGTACAAAGGCGAAGCATAACTCAAAATTGGGTTTTCTTACAGCAAACATCAGTGCAACAGAGATTTTCAAAATAGGATTTAGGTATTTTTTTAAAGCCATTTATCAAAATCGATGAGCTATCTAGGTAAGCGCATGCATTGCCATAGCAATGCATTTAAAAAAACAAGTAAACAGTGTTTGCTTAAAGCCGACTAGCAATACGCCTGGGTTTCACACCGGCACAAATTATTCTCATACCTTCCTCTTTTATTGCACTTTCTATTACTGAAAACCATAATTATTATAATCAAAATCCCTAATGTGGTTTAGAAGAAGAAGCAGTTAGTGTCTTCGTTTTATATTGATCTGCCTAACCTTTTCCCAACTATATTGGGGTCGGCTCCTAGTCAAAGCCGATTCAGCTGAATACCCATATTTTATGTGGAGCGGCTGTCTACCAAACCTCCACAACCCATTAACTGGGTAACACGGTACTTTTTGGCAAAACTGGAGTCAGATTTTCTGTCTTCTGACAATCTGTAATGACTGCCAAGGATCTACAAATGACAGCCAGGACCAAAGGCTTAACATGCTTTCTGAGGCACGGTCTTTGTTCCATATCATTTAGAGAAATTGCAAACTTAAAAACCATACCATAGACTGCTAGCGAAAGCTTAAAGCAATTGGCATATACCATAGTAAAACTGTTTTTACAGCCATATGAGAACCACATAAGTTATCCAAATCCTGAACTAAATTTATCATCATTAGAATCATAAGGTTCCAGTCAAAAATGTTGCGGATAATAATTGTAGATGCACCTTAGTACGTCTCTAACGAGAGACTTCACCCCGAACTTGATATCAAAATTGTGAAAGAAGAAATAAAGGATAAAGTCAAAACAAGTACCTATATTTGGATGTCCAAATATACTTGCCTGGATGCTCACTCTGGATGATATATTTCCAATTATTCGGAGACCTGACTTGATAATACCTCGTAAGCCGCTAGAATCATCATTCTGAAAATATTGCTGAATGTCACAAAGACAGATTGCAATAACAAAGAGAAAAAAAAATCATAATCAACTCAACACCAAACTGGAATAAGGGGAGGAGTGCAGGACCCTATTCCCAATTGGTTTGGGGACACACAGACACAGAAAAGAAAGAAAATGTAGTTAATTGCTACCTAGTACCAGTGGATCCTGCACTAAAACCTAAACGTTAATAGTTCTTACATTATGTTAGTAAAGACAAGTTAAAAATTAAATAAGAATAAAATAACAAATGTGAGTAAGTATAAATAAAGCAGATACATGTTGTGGTTGTGGCAAAAAGGCTTCCACTCAGCATAATGCTGTGCCGTGGGGGACCCTCAGCACGGCGCTGATTTTCAGTGGTTGCCTAGGACATGACGTACGGAAATTAAGACTGCCGTGTATATGAACATATACATAATGTTACGGCTAATAGCCGAAGTGCGGCTACACCAGGTTTTAGCCGCCTACAACTAGGTGCAGCCGGCCATGCCTTGCCAAAGCGAAATTGGGGTTTAAAAAAAAATAACCACGAAGAGGCGGGGTCTTTCACAGCCCGCCATCCCCTTCTAACCTAACCTGTTCCAGTCGTAGTGCCCAATGACCAGTCGATAAAAGAATAATGATGTACTTTTTTACAAGTTACGACACGGTTGGCGCAGAGGTTGAGCAATTGGCTGCTGAGCTGCGTGTAGCGGGTTCGAGTCTCGCACGTAGCAATTTGTATGGCCTACATATAGTTGTTCCGGGTCTGGTTGTTTGTGTATGTGAGTTTGTATGTTTGTAAACGCACCCAAGATACAGGAGAGATTCCTAGTGTGGGGCAACATTAAAAAAAAAAACAAGAGAAGTTCTAACCATAGATGAGTACGATACCTACCTACATCTAAGTTTTATCACTTGTGGGCGGCTGCACTTAATGGTAGCCGGCTAAAACTAGTTGTAGCCGACAATAGTACTATAGGTATACGAGTATACTACTTTGGCAATTAGCCGTATCATAAACAAAAAATAAATAGGTACAGTAAGATTACTAAAGAATAAGAATAAGAATATTTATTTGTCAAACACGCGTTTACATAAACTGACTAATCAGACATGCAAGGTATTGAATTAAAAAAAATTGTGAGCGTCCATGTTTTGCCAACAACGGCGTACAAATTTTTGAGGTATAAAAAAAAATACATTTAATTGCATTATAGATACATTACAAAATACAAAACAAATAAATAATAATTGATGTCAAGATATTACAGTACCTATAAGTATTAATATAGTCAAAATAAGTTAAATTATGTCCAGAATATTCATTATTAATGTAGTCAAATAGAATCACTCAAAAGTCAATTTCTTTTTTTAATTGAGAGATATTTTCTTTGAAACAGCACCATCAACAATCATTTCAATACGAACCTCCTTGATAGGCTTGCTTTCTTCATCTCTATGATTGACTTCTTGTCAATTCAAAAGTGGCTGTAAATGGTTAAATTGAAATAAATGGTTGTGTTATATTGGTCATGCAGCATCCAGGTCTGTTGAAGTACTTACTGACCTCTTTTCAATACTAAGGATATTTGACCTACTTTTAATGTTAGAACAGTCACTTTTCTAGCTTTGCATTTTAGCTATGTAGCTAAAGCTGAAATGAATTGCTACTCTAAGTGGGTCATTTGTGTGTCAATAATAAAAACAATAAACTAACAATGAAACAATAATTAAACTTTAGTTAACATTTTTATATTTATATTGAATTATTTAACAATTTCAACACATGAAAAATAGGTCTGTCATTTTTAGTACAACTACAGTGGGCCCATTTAAGGCAATCTACGCACTGTCCAACTATATTGTAGTCGGCTATCAGTTAAACCGGATTCAGCTGAATACCAGTATTTTACTTGGAGCGGCTGCCTACCAGACCTGCACAACCCATTAACTGGGGTAATATGGTACTTCTTGGCAAGACTGAAATCAGACTCTTCAAAATCTGACAATTTTTCATTCTACTGGTATTCACCTGAATCTGGTTTGACTGGAAGCCGACCCCAAAATATTTGAGAAAAGTCTAGGTAGTAGATGATGACAATACATTTTTCCTTACTTGATTATTTTGGTAAACAAATACAGATTGATAAGAAAATTATGGGTTTCTCATCAATGTCACAGATTGTTAACACTTTGAAACCTAGTGCTTCAATAGTCAGCCCCCTGGCATTGTGTCAGTACAGATACATTTCTATGTTGCATTTTTGTCACTACATTTATTCCTGCTAGGGTTGCGGGTTCTGCCAGGGTTGCGGATTTTATTCGAAAGAGTTACTGCTCCCCTGGAATGCAAAGGGCATTTGGAAGAACATGCGTGGGTTTTAGTATAGTTCAGGTTCAGGTTCTTCGTACATAAAGGTATAACCTTTCTCATGAATATGGTGTGGTTATCATATACAAAAATGAAATTCAAATCCGACTGGTTCCAGAGATTAGTGGTAGGTTAGGTAGGTGCATAAATTATTTCACTGATATAACAAGGATTGCATCACTGATTATATTGGGGTACTAGACTGTCCTTTTTTCATTTTTTTAGGGTTCCGTGCCTCAATAGGAAAAAACGGAACCCTTAAAGGCTTACTTTTTATATTCTGGAGACAAGACAAGGTGTAATAAAAAGATTTTTCGTAATCTTAGAAAAATCGGTGTTGTATCGAATCGGTTCATTCATTTCCAAGAATTAAATACAGTGAGAAGTAAACAACCTTGCGCGTGTTGTCGCGTCTTTACTGAAAAAAGTTAAAAATGAAATGGCACGTCATTCGATTTTTAGACCAGCTTTGTCCCGCGGCTTTTCTCCCGTGGCTTTTCTCCATAGAAACAGTATCTTTGATTTCTAAGATAGGTAATAAAATAATATTAGGCCCACTTGCGCTGCTCCCCTTAGCCAATGCTAAAAGTTAGCCCTGGGCGGGAATTTTGACATAGTTACCGATTGCCTACCGACTGAATACTTATATATAATACTACTATACAAAATGTCCAATTCTCAAAACGTCCAATTCTCATAATGTCCAACTCCCAAAATGTCCAATCTTTGAACCTAACTTCAAAACACTTTAAAGTTGCCTAAAAAGCGTAGTAGGAGCCCCGCTTCGCGAGGCTCAAGGGTTAAAAAAAATAACCACGAAGGGGATGGCGTCCTCTTCTAACCTAACCTGTCCGAGTCGGGGTGCCCAAAGTCCCAAGCTCGCTTCGCTCGCTCTTGCATCCTACGTTCTTTTAGGCAACTTTAATTGCTTTGAGGTTAGGTTCAAAGATTGGACATTTTGGGATTTTGACACCGTTGGACATTTTGAGAATTGGACATTTTGACCCTGAACCCTCCTAAAGCCGCATGTTGAGACTTCCCGCCCTGGAATAGTCCGTTAGCCCAGTGGTTAACGGTCTAGTCCAGGGCTAACTTTACAAATTTGCAGTAGGTAATGGTTAACCACTCTCGCCAACCAACTCGAACGCCGCTGCGTTCGACAAGGAAACTTCTATATCTGTCTGTAATAGTATGCTGTTTAGAGATATAGATAGTCAAATAATACAATATAGATAGGTAAAAGGTAGATGAGGAAATAGACAAATAATACAATATAGATAGGTAAAAGGACGAAAGTATCACGATCAGGGCCTAAATAGACGGAGCTATATAGCTCCGCCGCTCTCTTTCCCACTGGAAGTAATATTAAAGTAATACTGCTTTACAATAACAGTTGGTGGTTAGGCCCCAATATGAAAACCAAGCGTGCCAGTTTTTGACTACCTACTATTTATGACGTCAGCACAAGCGCTTTTAAGTGATGGGAAAATCAATACGATTCAAAGACGCCGCCACGTGTAGCACCTAACTGACTTAACCACATAACTGACACCTAACTGACGTCCGACTAGCGTACACCGATGCAAATTGAGCGCGAAAGTGGCGGCTTACGATTTTTGATCGTAAGCTGGACACCGAAACCGGCACGCGAAGTAGTTGCTCTTGTGTTATCTATGTCTATCTATACATATCTGTATCAATGGTAAAAGAAAATCTAACAGACGCTTGCTAATATTTTCGAGATTTCTTTGCTCGCTCTTGAATTCGAAATTCGTCTTTCTAAAGCTTTTCTGAATAAGTAGAAAACCATAGCATATTTGAAGTGCAAATCGAGTTCACTTTTGCTCACTCTAGCAATTTGTTTTTGTAGTTCACGCCACCCCAGGGAGCACTTTTTTAAGGTTCCGTAACCGAAGAGTAACCAACGGGACCCTATTACTAAGTCTCCGCTGTCCATCTGTCCGTCTGTTTGTCAGCGGGCTGTATCTCATGAACCGTACGTAATAGGTAGACAGTAGACGTTTTCATAGAATATAATAGCAAACAAACAACAAATAACAAACAACAACAAACAGCAAACAACAATATTACAAACCCCTGCAAGAAACGTGTTTTTTGGCGTTTTTTTGCTCGATCTAAATATTGACAACATGTAGACACTTGAAATCCTCACAGGGTGTGTATTGCTATATTCGCCTACTTTTGTCTCCCACTACTGGGCAAAGTCCTCCCCTTTCTCCTTCCAAACCTCTGTTGGGCGATCTCTGGCCAAGTTTTCCCCGCAAACATAATGTGATGGTCACACCACGTTCGCCGCGGTCGTCATAAAAAAAAACGTCGTCGAAGACGTTTTTTTTTATTCGGTAAATTAATAATAATAAATAATAAAAGTAAGGGGAGACAAGAGACGTGATTTTCGAATTTTTTTTTGTTCGATTTTAAAGGCATATTAGTGGATTATAGTATTTATAATAATGGCGATGGTACGGGACCCTTCATGCGCGAGTCCGACTCGGACTGGCCGGTTTTTATTCTGTCTATGGTACTAGGGAGCCAAATCCTCTATGCCACAGAGCAGAGTTCTACAAACAAACATTTTGACTTCTTTATAATAATAGTTTAGGCAAATAAAACACCACAAGAGTGTTGCAACATGCTAAATAATAATAAAAAAAACAATAAAAATATTTCAATTCAATGTTTATTTCATAAAAATCTTAGATTTTCTTTTTACAAAATATGGCTTTCTTTTCTTTTATAAACTAAATATTAAGTTATTGTACTACCCGTATTAGTAAATAATTAACTAAAAAATACTTATTTTTTATTTTTAAGGTGAAGGGCAAATCATCCAAAGAATTTATTAAAAAATGTTTTTTTTATATAAAATGGTCTAGTAGAATATTCTCTGATAAATATAGCTGTAAAAAGTTATAAATGAAAATTAGCACGGTGACAAAGGTTTTAGAAATCTGATATGAAAATTTTCGGTTTCTCTTTGTTTCTTTTTCTGAAAAGTTTTATCATCAAATTTTGAAAATTTAATTCTACCAATCACACATTTTTAACGTTCGTTTGATAATACTTATCACTTAAATTTTATTCTCAAAGAAATAATTGGCAATAATTTCAGATTTGTATTTTTTCAGCCTTCACCCTACGTGTTATTTTAAAATCTATATCTAATTCTAATAAATAAAATAAAAACACAATATTTGTCAAATATTAAATTAAATAATAAAACAAACATGGCGGAAACAGTTAAAAACTAGTTAAAACTAGTTATTATTAAATGTTAAAAATGGTTCTAACAGTAATTCCAACATAAGTTTAAGTACGTACTTGTTTTTATAAGTACTTTGTGCCGTAGACCACTCTTTGCAACCCTAGTCGTAGTCAGAAGCCCTAAAGTCTTGCTAAATGGTATCGTCTATCAGGTCCTCTTGGAGGTTAAGCAACGCTTGCCGAGGTCGGCTCATGGATGGGTGACCATCCGTTACTTACCGAGACTCCTTCGTGCCTCGGAAAGCACGTTAAGCCGTTGGGCCTGGCTGTAATTTGATGATCTTCAACAGTCGTACTGGATAGTCAGAAACCCGAAAGGCTGACTACCCGGTTTGCCAAGGGGTGTTCTGTAACCTGGTACCTGTGTTGTGGAGATCAGGTAGGCATTCGCTCCATGTTAAAATACTGGCTATTCAGCTGCATCCGGTTAGACTGGAACTGAACTGACTGAAAATATGTCAGGGTCGGTCCCTGACATAGTTGGGATGAGGATGATGATGAGGAGACAGATGATGACTTGGACTTCCGTAATATTCCAAATACCCATAGTTCAAGACATATTTCAAACTTGAGAAAATGGTGTTGAACACACCTGTTTGATGCCAAATGTGAATACGGTGCCCCTATATAGAACATCAATAATATGCTGGAGTGTCCCAATTGCCCAACACCTGCACTTTTGAGGAACTAATGAACTTGAAGTTAACAATAGATTCAAAGAAAAGTACCAAGACAAATCTTTTTAACAATGAGGAAGAAGGTGGAAAGTTCTAGAAAATGGAGGATCCTCCAACAAGATTAGTTTTGTGTCTTTACGGCAACTGCTCGACTTTTAATTATTATTGGTAGTCTCGCGTTTGACCAAAACCTCACCTGATGCAAAGCGATGGTTTGGTCGACGATGGAGCACGCTTGCCCAGAAATAACCCATGACTCTTGACTTACAGACCCCCCATACGGTTGTAGATATCAGGAAAAACAGACTCTGTCGGGGAATTCCGCTCCTTCGCTAGCTGTACGCACCAATGAGCTAGACTCGAAAAGAAGTGTTTTTAGGTTAGAAGAACAGTGTGATAACGTCCTCATCCTCAATTGAAAAGGGAGGATCCTCCAACCTCCGACGGTTGTTGTGTCTGGTGGACAACAGCCCGATGGTTGTGTTGCGGAAAATTCTTCTTGCGCCATGTTGGATTTCTCTGACGTCACGTCTAGCTTCTTTAGTTATGATGTGGAAGAATTTTTAGTCTTCCTCATCATAATTACACCGTCTAATTCTACCGTACCGTATCTGATTCCGCATATAATTTTGAGCGGCTTTACTATCGAATTAGGGTTCTCTGTCGATTTATCCAATATACATTTGTTGCAATGTAATGCCATTGACATTGTTAAGGGTCCTGTCAAGTGCGGAAATCCGCCATTTAACATTTAACCTCGAGCAAATCGTTTGAGATGATTCAGATAAGATTGCTGGATTAGTTGTGTTGTGACCCTGGTGGAGACTTCAGTTACAGTAGCGTTTTTTTCTGCGATGAAAGGCATCCCCATCTCTTTTACCTTTCTGCCAGTGTTGCAGAATTGTTCGTAAAAGTAACCGCGAATCTGGAACGCAAAAGGCATTTAAAGGAACAGGGATGGGTTTTAGTCAGTAAGAGTCTGACACTCCCTCCGGGTCCGCCCAGAGCGGGGGAAGTAATTTGACATTTTCTTATCCAAAAGAAACAAAAAGGTAGCTCTCCTGCAGTCACATTTCGGCTTCATACCGTAATTTCTTTTAACTTTAAGCATGGATCATATATCATACTCAGTTATGCCGTATAAAATCCTCACATCGTCTTCGCATCTATAGATGCCCATCACAATCACTATCACCTAAATAAAATATAACTTAACCTAAAGGTAACTTAATTTTAACTTCATCACTTCAACGTACAATCACATACAGTTAATCTTTCACTTGTTTTAATAATACGGTCGATTCGACTTCCATTGGAAGGTGCACAGTAGTTTAAAGTATCTTGTGTATCCACCACTCTTGTTTTTAGCAATTATATCAAATAACTTGATTTTCCCGCTGGCTACACCCCTCTATTTAGTATATTTGGAACTCCTCGATGTCTCTTTAGCAATTCACATTTGCCACTGAGATGTACGCTGTCAAAATTATTGGGCCAAAATCCCTTACAATTTTAGTCTTCTAAGCTGAGGCGGACTGTGTGAAGTATGATATTGTTGGAAAGAACACTTCTTCTTAGCGTTTTGAAGGCAATAATAAAGTTGTTGAATAGTATTATTTTTTGGGGTGACACTGACATGACAACTAATAGAATTATGGAAGAAAAAGACATGTTGCGGCGTCCTTAATGTCCGTGTTGAGTTGGAGTGCCCAAAGTGCCCTTATACCTGCACCATTGAGGATCTAATGAATGCCTCTGATGCTATAAACGTGGCCACTAGCCACAATCTGTTTAAGAGTCACCATCGACTCGAAAAAAAATAAGACCCCTAAATAAGTAAAGCAATAGAACGATCAAGACCATATAACTTAAACTACTGTACATCCTTCAGAAGAACCCTTATAATATTTGCACCAGCTCCTTCTTTCTTCTAAGTTCTTGTATTGTAGGAGGGAAGTTCCCGAGAAGCCTTCCGTTTCCTCACACACCAGACAATGAGGAATATGATCAGGATGATCAGGGCTATGGCTAGGAAGACTCCAAGGACTATGGCCGCTATCGCTGCTTCTGTTAAGTAGTCTGGAAATAGATAAAAGGTTTTGTTAGTGGAAAAGGTAGTGTAGATAGTTTCTGCAGGGTTCCTGGTTTAAAAATATATAATTCTATTTAGTCAGTTAGATTGCCGAAAAATATTGGACATGTATTTTTTAACCGACTTCTAAAAAGGAGGAGGTTCTCAATTCGGATGTTTGTATTTTTTTTTTTTTTTTTTTTTATGTTTGTTCGGGCATAACTGCGTCGCTTGCCAACCGATTTGAAAAAATCTTATTTAGTTGGAAAGAGTATACTTCCCAAATGGTCCCATTGAAATTTTATCAAAATCGGTTCAGCAGTTCGGTTATTAAATCCAAATAGCTGGAAAAAATATGTGGAAAAATCATCTATGAATACGAAATTGCGTATTTTTGCTTTCCAGTGGAGTTGTTAGGTGGTACCCCTAAAAAGTGAAAAATAAAAAACTTTTTCATAAAAAAAAGAAACCGACTTCCAAAAAACACTACAAAGTTCAAAATAACTTTAATTTCGGAAGTCGGTGTCAAATAACGAAGAAGCAACCAAAAACACCGTCTTCCGAAATTAAAGTTATTTTTTGCTTTATCAAATCAATAAAAATTGACAGATAAAACGCATCGGAAGTGGGGGCTTGGACGTCACATGCAGGTAAAAAGTGTAAGTACTTATATGTGACGTCACACGAGTTACCAACGCACTGTATCGTTTTCAAAAAAAGAAAACATACGTGTCTAACATTTTTTGTAAATCGAATCTGACGGACTAATTAGATTTTTCAGTACAATACCCTATTGCTTAAGCGTCCTGGTCAAAGAAAATTGCCGAACAGTGTGACTTTAGTTAAATAAGAATATAACACACCAACGACCAGAGCCACGAAGATTTCAACACACAAAAAAAATCAAGCAAGTTTCCAAAGTGGATATTTTACTGTTAGTCGTCTTTTTCTTTTCTTTTTTTCTTTTTATACGCTATCGCCGCTTTCAATATTATTATGAAGAAACATTGCACACTAGCATTCTAACACCCAAAACCGCAAAATTCATCCGCCAACGAGTACCAATCTATGAACACGACAAAACCTTGAACTGCCCCACCTGTTCTAGGCTAAATTTCCGCCCCAATCGGAAATGTCAAGCCGCATGCGTTTTGAGTGCAATACTATTGATCTACTTGCCTCTGACCTCTAACTAGACCGATGTAGATAGGTACTGCTTTGGATATGGCTGAGTCGGGTGCAAGGGCGGGGAAACCGGTAGACGCGATGTTTGGCGTTTGGGCTGTACTGATATTATAAAGGAAGACTTTTTAATTTGTACGAACAAAATAAATGCAATACTTACCTCTTAAGAGCGTGTACGCCGTTTGTTATTTCATACAAACTTTCAAGTCCTTATTCTTCAAAATGAATGAACCGATTTTAACGAAACTTGGTATGCATACGCTAGATATCCAGGTCTAAATAGTTATCAGAAAACATTTTTGAAAAAGATTTCAGAGGGAGAGAGAGCGATTTTAAGTTTTCTATAGAAAGTGAAAAATCACTATATCCTTCCCCCTGAACTCTTTTTCGAAAAAAAAATCTGATAACTATTAAGACCTAGATATCTAGCGTACGCATACCAAGTTTTATTAAAATCGGTTCATTAATTTCGAAAAATAGTATTTGAAAGTTTGTAAGAAAAGCTGTACCCCGTAAAGGCTCTTAAGGGGTTATTGTACTCATCATTATGAACAACTTTCACTATGGGACCAAAACTAAAATCGCGAACAAAAAATCGACTGCCCCATACATTTCTGTGCGCATAACTCGACAAAATGTACTGAACAGCTGATTTTTTTTTCGGTTGTAAAAGTTGTGCATAATGATGAGTACAACAACCCTTTAAGAGGTATTGCGTTTATTCTGTTACACGTTGTATCTAATATATATAAAATTCTCGTGTCACTGTGTTAGTTGGCATACTCCTCCGAAACGGCTTGACCGATTCTTATGAAATTTTGTGTGTATATTCAATAGGTCTGAGAATAGGATATAGGGTAGGTAGGTAGCCAGTTGACGGGCAGCGAAGCCGCGGGAGACAAGCTAGTAATATATAATAATGCGCGCTTTTAAGAAATTATAGGGATACCAAAATTCATTGGAGAATAAACTCCTTTGTAGCTCTTCATGCAATATAATGCTAGGTCGCTGTCTTCCTTTAGCCATCTTGCAACAATGTAGACAGCAGACACAAGATGATGATGTAATGTTAGTTGACCTTGCTTGTCTTTTCATTATACCTTTGTCTTTAAAGACACCTGTATAGAGCTCTAAATCGATTGAGTACCCAGGTAGACCGCTGCAGTGCTTCTGATTAGACTGTCCCACCTGTTGGAGTGGCCCAATTATTCCCTTATCTGTGACAATCTAAAAAATGCCTTTGATGCCGCTGTAAACATAACCACCTACTGGACTGCACTGATTTTTCAGCGACCTAAGTGACATCTTTTGTTCAATATCGTTTGATTACTTGACCGTGTCACTTATGTCGCTGATTAAACGGCGCAGTTCAATAAAAAGGCTAGGCTTTTAATGAAACGGCTGATTTAGCTAGTTGGCTGCGACATAGCTACCTATGTAGATGCACCATCGATACGAAAAGAAGAACATTTTAATAGTCTGTAGAAATTCAGCAGTGACAATACTCACTCGAAATATCAATAGTATAGCTATTAGTGTTGCCATATGCGTCCACGGCATTCAGCAGGACTCTGGGCGCGCAGCAAGTAGCCCTGTAGGTGGCTACTACCTCCTGTCTGGTGCCAGAGGTGAAGTCGCCGCTGTACATCACGCCTATTGGCGAGGAAGTTAGGCGGAGAAGTCCTGGTGAGGTGAAAGAGGCGTTAGTGTAGAAGAAGCTTTGTTTGTGACGACATCGAGGGTTGTCTGAGTAAACTCTTATGCCAGTGTTTTTTTGCGAAGAATGGAGATATTGTTACGAGCTTAGGGTTCGTGACAGTAAAAACAGCCGATTAAATAACCAAAATGACACTTTAATTTTATTAACTACACTAATTACAACTTTAAATCTCTCTAATTATAAAACACAATTGCACTACTGATCACTCTAATTCGCAGTTGAAGTTCGCTCTCGAAGTTGTCGCTTGTATCGCAAATTCAATACTGACCCGGTCGCAGGCTATGCGGGCCTTATATAGGTCGGCAGATAATTCCAGAACCTACTAGTATATAAACATCTAGAAAGTTCGAGTACATACCGGTCCCGACTAACCAGTTACTCGTACCTATCGAAAAATCTAGAATGTTCTAGCATCGAAATGTCTAGAAGGATCTTGACTCTACTAGTTCTACTCGATACTAGATGGCGCTAGTAGTGACTTTTAACGTTATGTACCCGGCTTTAATTCTGGCGTGTAACAATATTATTTACCGCACTAACATACTTATCAAATAAAAAATAATCAGGAACGGCTGGACCAATTCAGCTATTTATCTTTTCACCTATTTGTTGAAGTGTGAGGAAAGTTCTTATGAAGATTTCGAGTATAGTGGAATCTCAATATCTTCTTGGACCAGAGCTCATACATTTTCCCCCCATCTCCTTTATGAAGTACAAGGAGTATGTTAAGATTGTAGCAGGTTAGGTGGGTTCTGTAGTTTCTACCTACCCCCATGCGAAAAGGCGTAAGTTTATGTTTGTAACTGTTCTGACTGAATTCATCTGCCTAGCCTTTTCCCATTTATATTGGGGTCGGCTTCCAGTCAAACTAAATTCAGCTGAATACCAGTATTTTACGTGGAGCGGCTGCCTACCAGGTCTCCACAAACCATTCACTGGGTAACACGGTACTTTTTGGAAAATTATTTTTGTACAGTTCTCGTCAAATAACTTTGCCCCTCTGAAGTTGGCTACGAGTGGCTGCGTAGTAGTCAAAATTACGAACAAACTGCAACTGCGCATGCGCAAGAGACATGGGGGTGGGGATTATGGCGGCGCGATTTTATGTCTCAGTCGCTCGTTTACGTTCGATGCATGCTTGCGTCCCGCTTGCTTCCGTCTACGTGACTGCACCTGCGCGATCTTTGCAAATGGCTAACTTCAGAGGGGTAAAGTTATTTGACGAGAACTGTATATGATAGCCATTCATGAGGAAATTCTTACGAGTCCCGGATGAAAGTCCCGGGCAAAAGCTAGTATTTTTATAACGGCATGAACACTTCTTTTCTTACAATTCTTGTCGGTCCAAGAGACGTCGAAAAAGTAACTAATTCTTACCTGACAAAGCATCCCTGGCCACAATAGTGGTAGACCAGGAATGTTGCGCGCAGTCGTCACCGGTCCTGCCAAGACAGGTTCCTTGGAACGAGTGGCGGATATCTGGAGCCCAAGTGTCGGTAGGTTCCGCTGAGTTAGCCACGTAGACGAAGGCGGATAGGGAGACTTGCTCGTTACCTGGGAAGAAGAAGATGTATTACTAAATTGTAGTACTTGAAGGTATGCAAGTTGGGAAGATATGCGTCACATTCGCGCAAAACGTGCATCGCTCAGCATATTGCTGGGACTCGTGTGCGCGACAGAGCCACAGCACTGGTTTTCAAATCAGATTACTAGAATTTCGGAGTTTATATCTAATCTTAAAGTAACAGAGCTTACCATAAGCAGTAAATGTGATGGTATCCCTCAACCCTGGCTGCGCATTCGCTGGTATCGTCAGGCTGACTATGATGTTGATGGTCTGTCCTGAGGCGACGTTTAATCTGTAAAGGGAAAACGAGATGTAGATAAAATATTGTAGTCCTCCAGACCGAGTTTCGGCCACGGCGTCCAATCTCAGCCAAGACTCGCCATCGGCTCCGGAGATATTATAGAGCACAAGTGTGTGCGCAAACATAAGAGCACTCTATCTTCCTTCACTGTCATAGTCCGATGTGAAGACAATTCGACACGGACCGGAGAGAGATCAGGGGTAAGACCAACGGCTTGACTTGTTTTCCGAGACACGGGGTAACACACCGCCAACTTAATCTTCAGGAGACTACTGAGAAAATCCTAATGGAATAACCCAATAACACTTTACCCTACCCGATAATCGAACCCGGGACCCAACCCAACGCTCAGCAGAAAAAATGCACGTTATTAAGGCGTCTTATCACACAAATTTTTAAAGAACATTTATTTGCCTAGAACTTTTCCAACAGCCCATCAGTGGGTAAAAAGTAACAGGTATATAATTTAAAAAAATATGATTTAGCAATAATAGACTTACGAGTTAGGATTAATGCCAGTCAGGAACCTTAGCTCCCCTGTTGCTCCGAAATTGAACCTTATAGTCTGTTCTCTGTAGTTTGTTACTTCGAAGTGTAGCTGCAAAGTAAAAAGAACATAATGCTGCTTAATAGTGGATCTCATTCATCTGTCGGGCATGTCAGCATGTCAGATCCAAATGCATGGTCTGCAGTTGCAATACCTGCATTGCTTCTTGTGTTCAAAAGTATGTCTGTATCATCTTCCATTTTCCTGATAAAAGTATCATCTCGGTCTACTCTGAATTTAGAAAGAATAATTTTTCTTTCTTTGATATAGGTATGAAAGATTATGATTACCTGCAAGTTTTCACCAGGAGCTCCATATAACCTGCTGGCAAGACCAATCTGTACTGATGTCAGCAATGTCCCTTGTTGATTTACCACCTGTAAAACATAAATTGACTGTAAAATTATAAACTGTTTGTACTTTTTCAAAAGCTACTAGTAAATCCTAAATGTTACCAGAACATTCATTTATTCTTGCAATTTGATAAGGTACCTTTTCTTTAAGACGATTTGTTTCCTACTTGTGTACTGCAAGATTTAAAATAATGGTACACGAAAACATTAAAATTAATTTACTTCTAGTCTTCTGGTCCTTGCTAACAGCAAAGAAATCTATTAGGGTTTCCAGGGAAATTTACACCACCAGTTAGCGCCACATAGGCAAAAACCACATGACGTTCATCGACATTCGTCTCAATGCTGCCATCTGGTGGTCGTCATTTCAGAAAAACCCTCATTGGTTCCGAGTCAATAAACGGTAGGAAATCACAGTTGTAGATTGAAAGAGTGAGGAAGAAAAAAACATTATGTATTGTCGTTTCCATACCTGAGATAATCTGTTACTGGCGTAAGGCTGAGCACTATCGTTGTACAGAAGATGAGCGTTATAAGACCTGGAGTTCATGTCCTCCATCCGTTCCAAATCATTGGAACTATCAGAGAGGAGTATGTTTGCTGATCTGCCCATACGAATCTCTGGCTGGTTGAGGGGGCCCGAGAGGCGAATGAATGGTTCCCCTGTAAAATTAAAAAAAAATATGACTTTCTACGACGGTTCTCCTGAGGTCTATCACACAAGGGCCGGGTAATTTTGCGATTAAAAGTACTGTATGAACGATTTTGTGTAATCAGATTCGTTTTGCTGGGGGTCTACTCTCTAAACCCGAAGTCCATAGTTTCGGCCTTAGTGTCGCGCGTTTTCTACTCCATATCACCTACGAACTTACGATTAGTCCCGAACCTGAACTAAGAATGAATGACAACACGATTTGACAGTTGTTGCAGTTTAAAAAAAACGGCTAAAAAGCGTTGTGGCAAATACAAAAGCCTAGGTTTTTCTGTATAGACTACTAAATATTTCTTTTACCATACATTCAGAGTTCGGATATTCTTTGCTACATAAAATAATTTACCTCTTAAATCTCTTCCCACGATCTTGGCGTAGATTTTGGATCCTTTGACCGGTGGTAAAGCTACATCTGCTACAAGCTCAACGATGGGATCTATTTCTTCGTTCTGGCCGTCTCCTGCCATTGGTTGGTAGCTGTGAAAAGAAGGATGTATTGTTAAAAATATTTTGTAGTTGAAATTGATCAAATGTGGTTTTAATTAAAGCAGCTGTTTTTTGCTGTTCTCGTTCTTCTTTTTGAGTCGATGGTCAATCCTTAGTCTGCAGTCTGTGTTTTCTGATAGCTGAAGCTACAACCTGAGGGTCTTATTAGTTAAGAGTGAACTTCTAGGCAAGCGTGCTCCATCGTCGACCACAATCATCATGGCTTACCATCAGGTGAGATTGCGGTCAAACGACTATTATACCCAGACTATTATTGAAAAAATTTGGGTCCACTTAGTAGCCAAACTGCTGTTTGCTGTTAAAGTTAGATTCAGAAGTGCGTGATCATATTTTAAGGGTGACATTGGGTAGCTAATACACATAAATGAAACAAAACAAAAAAGGGACTTAAAAAAAAGACAAAAAAGTTCGGAACTAATTAGTTTTTTAGGATTTTGTTACATTTGGTGGCATTTACTTTAGTTCAGCGACAGATTGGATGTTACTATAGTAGACGCCAGATAAATGAAGAATAACGGTCATTGACCTTTCCTTAATATCTCTTCGTAGGTACCCCCGGACAGTAAATTATGAATCGTTTTTCATTACTAGAACAGTAAGGATCACGATAGATGTCGATTCAGGACAGCTTTATGTCATTATTTCTGTTTTTGAAATTAAGTGTGTCAATAAATGTAGGTGGGTCAATGACCGTTATTCTTTGTTTATCTGGCGCATACTATAATTGCATCAGACTGCTTGAAAAGTGATTTGATTTGAACTTTTTAGTCGGTTTCTGCAATCGGATTTTTTTAAAGTTTTTTTTTTTGTTTCCTTAGTGTAGGTATATCAACATCATCCCTAAATATGACTACGGACATCTGGAACACGCTGTAGATAAGTTGAGAGATCGACCGATCCAAACCATAAATTGCCGTTGCAATTAGACAAGTTTCTGTTTTTTTAAAGTTCCAGTTTACTAAAAAGCATATCAGAATATTATCTTCTACTTCCGACATTTTATAGTTTATTCATACCTGAATGGTAGCTTGGCTAATTCCGTTCCATACTCGTCCACCAGTTGTGACTCTCGAACGCTGGCTACAGGTCCCTTCACTCGGAATTTGAGGGTATCTGAAAATAGAAGTGCTATAGAGGTAGCGGAACAGAGTGTAAAATCTCGCAAACATCCATTGCAAAAGGAGGATCCTCCAGCAGACGGTTGTTGTGTCCGGTGGGCAACTGCCCGATAGATTGATATTTGGCGTGTTGTATCTGTTCAAATCGCACGGTAAACTCTGATATCGCGATTCAGGATTGCGATGTAGATTTTGCGGTTTGAGCATAGGCTCTTTTCTTGTGCCGATCTCGCTGCAGCACGACCCTCACTTCTTCCAGTCCTGGCAAGACGCGTTGACAGACTGGCGCGCTAGTCTGTCAACGCGTCTTGCCAGGTGTCCTGCCCGGTTCCATTTCAGTTTCGTAATTCGATTTCCGAAATTGGAAATGTTCGGACGTCTTCGGATCTCGACGTTTGAAACTCGGAACGTGTGTATATAATGAGACCTAACTGTTGTACTTGTATATGATCAATATTACGCTCTAAATGTTTATTATCTTAATGAGGCTAAGTAAATCTTTGCAATTAACCTTTTCATAGATTACATTCACATCATCTGTTATGTCTGTTTGTATTTATTTACTATATTCATGAAATTGTTCCTCGAAATTGATTAATATCATCTTTAGTACCTACGTCAATGTTGGTTCAACGTCAGAGAAGCTCCAAAGTTAAGGTGCTAACATAACATGAGAAGTCTAACCCCCGAAGGGAAGGTAGAGGTGTCCGGGGTTGTTCGAAAGACCCTGCGGCCCCGGAACGCAAAGGGCATTTGGAGGAACACGAACACGGGTGGGTTTTAGTCAGTAAGGGTCTGACACTCCCTCCTGCTCCTGAATTTAATTTCTTAGTTCGCGGATGTCTTCTTTCATATTTATCTATTAGTCGTGATCTCTCTAGACAGGGGTTCCTAGCCATATAATATATGGCTAAACTTTTAATGAAACGGCGGATTCAGCTAGTTGGCTGCGACATATATTATATGTCGCAGCCAACTAGCTGAATCCGCCGTTTCATTAAAAGTCTAGGCTTTTCATTGAATTGTGCCGTTTAACAGCGACATAAGTAGCATGGGCAAGTCATTAAACAATATTTAACAATATATGTCACTTTGGTCTCTGAAATATCGGCGCATTTAAATGAAAAGGCTAGGCAACCAATTAAACGGCTGATTAAACTAATTGGCTGTTACATATATATACATATTTTTTTCGCGAAAATAAAACTTGAACGCGAGCGATTTTATATTTTAGTACAAGTTAGTTAGTTGAAGAATTTGTCTCGTGCAACGTAGTCGATTTTCGGGAGGGCTGGCTGGCGATCAGTAAACACAATAAATTGAATAAGTGGAGACTACTGGGGACAGGCCGATTTTGCGGCACATTCTAATTTCTGCCGCCATGTTTTGTACCTACTTCGTAGCCATAGATTTATTTGTTAAGAACATCGGAGAAGATCCAAGATAACCTTAGGCCCATATTTCAAAACGTAAACTCCAACTCAAATCGATAAGAGCGTTTACGCCGTACGACTTTTCATACAAACTTTGAAGTCCTTATTTTTCGGAATGAATGAACAGATTTTATTGAACTTTAGACCTGGTTGGATAGCGTATGCATACTAAATGCATACGCTATCCAACCAGGTCTAAAGTTAGTTAAGAAAGAGTTGCTTATCGGTCTTCTACAGATTGTACTTCGGTGAGTGTGCCCAAGAACTCCACGACCTGATCCCACCGGCCCCCTTCTACTATCGGACATCCAGACGCACTGCATCTTACCATCCCTACCTTGTAGCTATTCCACCAATTCGCACTAAGCGTTTCCAAACGTCTTTTATAATGCGCACAGCAAAGGAGTGGAACTCTCTGCCTGCGTCTGTTTTTCCAAAAGCTTACAACCCTAATCTCTTCAAAGTTAGAGTGAACAGGCTCCTTCTGGGTAAGCTCGCTCCATCGTAGACTTTGTCCCTGTCATATCTGACATTAGGAGTCAAGAGCAAACCCATCACTAATAAAAAATAAAAAAAAAAAGGAGGAAAGATTGTGATGATGAGTGATTTTTAATTTTCTATAGAAAACTTAAATCGCTCTCTCTCTCCCTCTAAACTCTTTTTCGAAAATGTTCGTAATAACTTTTTAGATCTGGTTGGATGGCGTAAGCATACCAAGTTTCATTAAAATCGTTTCATTCATTTTGAAAAATAAGGACTTGAAATTTTGTATGAAATGCCGTACGGCGTAAACGCTCTTAATTGAAATTTTTGCATTTGTTTGCTCATCTCTCGAGTACGAAAACGTCAATAAGACAAGGTATCATTGACATTTTCGTGCTCATGTTGGAGTTGAAGCTCGAGTTGAGTTAGATTTTACGTTTTTGGAATATGGGCCTTAATCTTTTTTTTATTGAGGAATGGGCTTGCTCTTGACCTCGATCACGCCTGATAGAAAGCGATGGATGAGGGCTATGGAGCGAGCGTGCCCTGAAGATGCCTGTTCACTCTTGCAACGGTCTAGGTAGTCCAGATTCCAGACTCCTAACGATCCGTAAGAAATATTAACGGGTAAATCAAATACCCTTGCAAACTCTAATGATGTTCGAGTAGATATCCATTGACAGCTAGACTAATGATAACCTATTAACTCGTCAGACGTAACGTTTCCTATTTAAACATTAGTGACGTACCGGTGGCATGCGTTAGGTTAGGGTGGGTAATAATGTGATATTTTATATGTTACTAGGTTTTGCCCGCGACTTCGTACGCGCATATCCCGTTTTTTCCGGGCTCGTTTTTGTGCGATTTTTTAACTTTTCTCTCCGTAAGAACCTTGTAGAAAGTATTAGAAAACTTAAAAAAAACGATGAATGAAATCGGTAAAGTCGTTCTCAAGTAATGGCGTGTACGAGGGAAACAGGGATTCATTTATATATGTATTATGTCCCAGCCATCTAGTTTAATCAGTCGTTTCATTAAAATCCTGGCCTTTTAATTGAACAGCGGCTTTTAATCAGCGACATAAGTGACATGGGCAAGTCATTAAACGATATTGAACAAAAGATGTCACTTAGGTCGCTGAAAAATCAGGGCATTTCAATAAAGAGGCTAGGCTTTTAATGAAATGGCTGATTAAGCTAATTGGCTGCGAAATATAGATTAACATCCGAACATTCATCCATTTAAAAGGAAGGTCCAAACTTCAATAGGTGTCAGGTGCTAACATAACATGATGACTGGTCCAGAAGGGTAAGGCAGAGGCGTCCAGGATTGCGGAATTGTTCGAAAGAGTCACCGCTACCCTGGAACGCAAAGGGCATTTGGAGGAACACTGATAGGTTTCCGTTAGTAAGAGTCTGACACTTCCTTCTTCTCCGACCAGAGCTGGAGGAGTCATTGATGATATCCTATACAGGAAAAAGGGCACTGAACTCATTTCTTATTTGTTTATTTTACTATCATGTCGAGTTCGATAAACGATAGGAAATACGAAACAAAAAAAAAACTTGACACTAAGAACACTATCAGCTTGACCCATTTATTAAAAATAATAATAAATAATAAAAAAAATCTAATCGGTACGGGCCTTTATATCTTTAAACTGATACGAACATAGTTTGTTTTATAATTTAGTTGATAACACAATATAGTGGAGTGCGCTCGTGTCATAGTGAATTATAAATAATTATTATTTCGAGTCTATTATTAAGTGCGTGTGTTAAGTGATGTTCTGGAGTGGTGTTCAATAGTTTTCCGGTTTAGAAGTGTTGTTTTTTTATGAAAAAGGTTTTAATAAGCGTTTGATAAAATTTAGGGTATTTGTATTTAGGTAAAATAGACGGAATATTAAAACTAAAATGTTAAAATGAGTTCGTGTTTTAAGCCACAGCCAAAGTATAAGTTTAGCAGTACATCAACTAGTATTAAACGTCCTTTAAATATAAATTATATATTAAATATATTTTTATACTTTGATATACATGAAAAATAATCTTATTTACTGGTCCTTAGGTACGAAATTAAAATAAAACGTGCGCGAAACGACAAAAAAAAATACTGAAATACCTCCATGAATTGATGTTTAGATTGAAAGTACGAGAGGTAAAAATATATCATGCGATTTTTTACCATAAAGGGTGCAATAGTTATATACCTAACTTAAAAATTATATTGACTTGCCTTGCAAATAGTTATAGTAGACTCAAGGCTGATATATCTTCAAAGTTGTGAATTGTAACATAAGTAGAACTCCGATCAATAGACCTTAGCTTAGAATATTAAAATAGTTACGTTATGGCGTATCGATCCGGTCCTTGAAGGTCAAACTTGTTTAGCAGTTTTTACTGAACTTTGGACTTGAAGTACCACCCAAAGGTATTTTTGATTAAAGGATTATATACCTTTTGTTATAAACATTTTAGAGTGATTTCTGTGCGAGGTTATTTGCTAATTTGTTGTCTTATTACATCAGGGAAAATTGCTAGTGTACTTTAATTTGATGAGTCATGAAACAGTTTGCGTTCAATTTAAAAAAATGTTGCGTCAAAATGAACTTTGCTCGATTTAGTGTACAGTATGTTTAGACATAGGTAGATCAATGTGTTTATCCTCTTTAAATAAGAGTCCGCTCAAACAGAAGGTCAATTTGCGTAAATAGGTACTTAAAAAGCGTTCAAATATAAATCGCATTAACATCGCTGCGACAATCAAGGACTTATCAAGTTACCGCGGCCCTGGAACGCAAAGGGCAATAGAAGGAACACGGATGGGTTTTAGTCAGTAAGAGTCTGACACTCCCTTCCGCTCCGCCCAAAGCGGAAGAAGTCATTTTATTTATGAATGGGCTAGCTCTTGACCTCGATCACGCCTGATGGAAAGCGATAGATGAGGTCCATGATGAAGCGAGCATCATTTGATGATTTCCCATCCTTAAAAAAAAGACTTGTCAAAATGTATGGAAGTTAGAGGTTTTTTGACAGTTTGAGACTGCGATGCGAATGCCGGTCGCATTCTAGCTACCCAACATCACCCATTATTATGACTACTCACTCCTCGAACACCCTGTATACGAGAATTACTCAAATCCGCAAACTGCTCGAAGATTTTTTCATTGATAAAGAGCTTCCACACTTTACCGCATAGATGGCGCTAAAGTGTTTGGAACTTTTATCCAAAGCAGCCAATAGAGTGCCTTGCTAAGTGCTTCGTTGCGACCACGCGAGATGGCGCTGAATGCTTTGACTCGTCGCGATTGGTTTTTTTTTTTTTTTAAGAAATGTTGCCCCACACGCAGCGCAGCAGTCAATCACTCAACCACTGCGCCAACTGTGTCAATATAATTTTGACAAGTGTCAAACGCGCAGTGACGCAACTCTCAGCTTACCAGTATTGTTGTGAGTCGGTTGCTAGGCAACCTGTAACATTCAGCCTAAGTAAAACGGATCGGAGAATTGGTGTTTTTACTTAAATTCATCGCTTAGAGTTCTGTGTTTTTTTTTTGCGTTACATTACCGCTGTGGGCTAAGAAAGCAAGGTCCCATTCAATGCTAGGCCACATCGCTGCAGTCCAAGAGGAAGGAAGAGAGATGAACTTGACTCTTACCGTAAGGACTGGCCCGCAATGACAGTGGACAGACGCGTGTGGAAAGGGGAGTGGGACTTTGCCAAGCAGTGGGGCAATACAGGCTAAATAGATTAGATTAGAAGTGCTTTATAAACAAAACGTCACGCCTGAATTATTTGTAGCCGCATTGATTGTGCCGTGTATTTGAAATAGACACTGGTATTTAGTTTTGTTAGGACTTTAAACGTAACTTGTATGGATTTTGAAGGACATAAAGTAAAATTATAAATTAGTAATATTGTATTGTTTGTACGTAAGAACTCTCAGCCGGTCGATTCTGTCGACATCTCTCGGTGTTCACCTTGGCGGAGTGAACGACAATAGAGCTGTCATTCCATCTTATTTGTATGGTTTGACAACTCACCTGTCGTGCGCCCTGCCCAAGTGTTCACTTCGACATGTTTACAGAATCGCACTGCTGGTCTTACGATTCGATTACGATCAGTGCGAATGTTTTCAATGGTAGAGAGATACATTATTGCTAAGTGACTTAGCCTACTACACACACCCCTGCCTAGTACCTATACTTCTTTTCTATTTTTTTATTTATATTTCTGTCGCAGCCAATAAGCTTGATCAGTCGTTTAATTGGTTGCCTAGCCTTTTCATTTAAATGTACCGATTTTTCAGCGATCTAAGTGACATCTTTTCTTCAATATCGTTTAATGACTTGCCCATGTTACTTATGTCGCTAATTAAACGGCACAGTTCAATGGAAAGGCTAGATGTTTAATGAAACGGCGCATTCAGCTAGTCGGCTACGACATGTCTACTGCGCGTTCGAGCATAAGGCACCCGTGGGCTGCCACTAAACCGGTGCCGGACTGAACTGTCAAACGTCAACATCCTATAAAATACCTTGTTAAAGTAACAGTAGAGTTTTAAAACGCGTGAATCGGGTGGCACACCGGTGTGCCAGAGGCGCTTGAACGGTGAACATCAACGTTAGGTGGTAATACCTAGTGTTACCGTCTAACATTATGCTGAGCTGAGGCCCTCTTGGCACAATATTGTATTACATATAATATTCTCTATTTGTAAGGTGTTTTTAATTGTGCCAATAAATTCAATTTTCTTTCTACTTTTCAATACGGCACGGTTGGCGCAGTGGTAGAGCGATTGACTGCTGCGCTGCTTGTCGCGGGTTCGATTCCCGCACGGAGTAAATATTTATATATGTATTTCCGGGTCTGTATGTTTGTGTATGCGAGTTTTTAAACGCACCCACGATACAGGAGAAATTCCTAGTGTAGTGTAGTGGCAACGTTTATAAATAAAAATAAAAATACCGGAAAAAATACACGCGTCCTGAGAGATATGCCACGGAAGTCGCGGGAAAAACCAAGAATTTTTTTACGAAGAAATCTTAACCACTGTTTAATTGTGAAGCAGTATACCGATAAAAATATAAATGCCGAACTTTCTTGTTTGTTGACCAATATCACAAATCGATAAGAGGTTAAATATAGTCCACACAATCCCAAGCCTTTGTTTACTTTCGGCACATCTAAACTGACCTTTGCACCTGACCTAACCCAATATCGGCGCCGAGATGTTTACGCCCCTGAACTGGCCCTATGGCCTATAGATAATATCTGCCGTTTCCGGGATTTGTAATCTAACTCGCGTTTGTTATTCTGTGTTAAACGATTATGTTAAGTTATATGAATGACGGTTTCTGAGTACAAAGTCCTAACAAGACTAAAATTTATTGTAGTCAGTGTGCATCATCCATAATCATCTGCCTAGCTTGGGGTCGGCTTTCAGTCAAACCGGATTCAGCTGAATAAGTACCTGTATTTTACGTGGAGCGGATGTCTACCAGACCTCCACAACCCATTAACTGGGTAACACGGTACTTCTTGGTAAGACTGGAGTTAGATTTTCTGGCTACTGACAATCCGTAACGACTGTCAAAGATCTACAAATGACGGCCGGGACCAACGTGCTTTCCGAGGCACCCAAGATGGTCACCCATCCACAGACCGACGTTGGCATGCGTTGCTTAACCTTGAAGGTCGGCCCGTGCGGCTGTTATTATTTAGCCACGAGCTTCTCAAGATGGACGAGAGAATAATGACCATAAAAGGTTGCTTTACCCAACAGAATATTACTATAACAAGGAATATTTGTACATTCAATTTCGGGATGCATGAAGGAGCCTCCTCGTGTAGCGCAATTTGTTCCATCAGGGACTCAACTGAACCGAGCGCTCGGCGCCTCCTCGACAGTCTCACCTAACACCGTATAAAACTGGCCAATCCTTCCCTTGCGGTTGTAGGGCTAACACCCGCCTGGTTCGCGACCACCCTCCCACCGGAGTTCGGTGTCAAGCAGCCTGCTGCGTTTCGTCGACGAGTGGGAGTACCGGTGCCTTAAGGCATCTTCTAGGCACGCTCGCTCCATCATAGACCTCATCGATCGCTTTCCATTAGGCGTGATCGAGGTCAGGGGCTAGCCCATTTCACAATAAAAAAAAAACAACCAAAAACAACCGTTTTGTTAGGTAGTATGTTTGCCTGATACTTCTCTCTTAGCAAGCGGTGTTAGACAAGCGTTTACAAACAACTGGAACGCAATTTGTTTTAGTAAATGAATAAATGTGTGTTTCATTTTAACCACAATGAGCATACTTTGAAACGTAATATTTACGAGTAATTTCAATAGGGTAGATGACAAAAAAAACTAATTAGTCCGTCAGATGGATTTCCAAAAAAAATATTGGACTTGTATTTTTTTCTTTTTTCACGTAAACAAAAAATAAAGACGATACAGTGCGTTGAAAACTCGTGTGACGTCACTTGTACGTACACTTTTTACTCAAATATGACGTCACCAGCCGACTCTTGAACTTTGATGCGCTTTATCGTCGCCATATTTATTGATTTGATTAACAAAAAAAAATCTGTCAAATGTTTTTCGATAATCGTAACTGACGGACTAAATATAATCATATTTTTTTATTCAGGAGTCAGCCCTATCACAGAGCAATAAAAACCTATTTTAATCTAGGAATCTTAAATTCAGCTACTCCTACTGCTATGACGTAAAAGATGGCTATCTACGGTATTTTAACAGTTATATTAAAAAAAAGCAAGGTTCAACTTTCAACGTTTATTAAAACTACATAACGATTCTGATTTTGACCTTCACAGAGTTGAGTAGGAGACTGGTTTTTATATCGTGCCGTGTAGCTTAGGGACATCCCTGGCTTGGTGTTATATAATTAAATATGTGAAGTTTCTTTAGTTATTTAATAAGGAAAACAAGAATCCTACTAATAAAAAAGGATTCAAATTCTAGTCGCAATATCAACACGGCAATCGCTGTCAAAAACCTATGATAATGGAGGGAAATAAGACATGTTTTTGACAGTTTGCGACTGTCATGCTAATGCGAAGAGAATGCTCCTCATGACAAATTTTGATTTGTTATAAAGATGTTATAACTTATAAATGCCGCCACAAGAAAAACTAACAAAGCGAAATTTGTACAGCAACAATAAGAAACGCAGCGCAAAATATCTGCAGCGAACTACTGAACGAAATCCTGTATCGCGGTATCAGAGTTCTCCGTGCGATTTGAACTTGAACATATACAACTGCCCAAATATCACTATCGGGCAGTTGCCCGTCAGACATAACAACCGTCTGGTCGGAGGATCCTACCTTTTCTATGGCGGCTTGCGGGACTTCTCTCTGTTCCCTAGATTTCTCTCGCAGATTCGCTCTCTGTGGCCTATCTCATGGGAACCGATTTCTTTCCGGGATAAAAAAGTATCCAAAAGCTGGGTACGAGGCGTAATGAAACACGTTACAAAGCGAGCATTCGTGCAGTCACTACGTGCAAACGAGCACGAACACGCGCATGTTTCTCTGATTTTGTAACGTGCTCGCTGCGAATGGTACATTACAACTTTTGACTTTTTTGACTTTTAAAACCCGTCAGTACGCACCTTAAGATTTTCAACTGTAGTGTTACTTTATTCGTATGTAAACGGGTCAGCTTATCCAACGATTACTTTTTAAAAACATAAATAAACAAAAAAACTCTTTATACTTTAATTTTGTTCGTAGTTGATTTACTGTTAACGACGTAACTGTGAGAAAGAAACATGAATAGCTCATTTTAACAGTTTTTGTTTTAAAAAACGGTATTCTTTCTTTTATTGAATAAAACAACAGTACTATGTCGCTACTGTATCTTTCCCGCTAATTCGACTTTGTGATGACGTCAATGATTTTTTAATTTGTTAACTTCGGAGAGTTTTAAACTTCATAAATAAAGTCTTTGAAGTGTTTAATAACTTTAAAATATTTTTAAAGATTTCTCCAAAGATTGTCAGGGCTAAATTGATATGGATTGCGAAAACCAACGACGTGACGAGGAATTCGGTTTTTATCTAATGCCGAAAAGAAAATAAAATCGAGACTCATAATTCTATTTCAAGTGACTTCGGGGTCATTCTCCTGATAGTGTAGTTACTTGAAAATACAAGTTCAGTAATATAATTTACCTATAGACATTAGAAATGGTTAGTAACTTCTACATCTGCGGAGTTTCGCTTGCTAATTTAATTTGACGTAATATATTTTTCACTGGCATTTTTCGGTGAAATAAAATCGTGTTTGGTACCGCAGCAAATGCAAAGGGCATTAGGTTGAACACGGGTGGGCTTCAGTCAGCAAGACTGACGTTCCCTTCTGCTCTGCCCAGAGCGGGAGGAGTCATTTGATGAATTTTAATCCAAAAAAAGAAGGGTGCACAAAAAGTGTAATACAACATATCATAAAGAGTAAATCCAGTTTCCTTATTTCGCTAAAAAATTTTTTTAAAACATGTTGCAGAAATCGAAAGATGCGTGCAACAAAAAAAAAACTCGACCAACCATAATTAGAAACGATGATTTTGGCAGTATAAATCGATTCCTTTCGTAACTTAAAAATAAAAACTGGTTAGACTATGTTTGGCTGTATACGACATTTAAATTCGGTCTCTGGCTGTATGCAAGACTGTCCTTGACTCACATAAGGTGCGACGCCATCTTGGATCTTGAACGCGGGAGCTGTCAACTTGACATTTAGAGGTTACCTTTTTTTATCTTTGCAAGGGTTTATACAGGCCATCGATAAAATCCAGTTTTAGTGTTATTGCAAGCTTTTAAAGTTAATTTTAATTAGTTTTTAATTGGTTTACTGTGTATGCCCTTGTAATTAATATTATTGCATGTTTTTTGTTTTGCATGAGTTTGTTTTCTACGTTTTCAGGATGAAATTTTGTATACTCATCCGAATCGTGACTGTCGTTATTTATGAAGAATACTACTAGTGTAATATTTAACAGTTGCGTATTTCGTGGAAACGTTTGCTGGGTTCGATTTCCTGGTCGGGCAAAAAGTGTCGCTATAATATCTTCTGCGTGACTTATCATCGCTGATATAGGCCAAGGTGTCCAGAACTCTGTCGGAAGGATTAAATAATCACTTCAATTACAGACCCTAGAAAACAATAGTTAGTGGTTATCTCAACTTTCTTTATTATAATTTTGATTGATTCGATTACAATATTTCATTGACTATAAGACATTGGTGCGTTGTTATTATAATACTTAACATGACTACGTTTTTTTTTTATAAAACTTGTTTTTTAGCTACGACATAAGGCTTGCTACAGATTGGCAAACAGGTGTGCCAACGGAAGCGATCCTGTTGCTGCCTATTCTGGAAAATATTAAATAAGGATTTGATTTTAGTTTTAACCCAAAGCCCAGAAATAAGGCAGTTGTTTCTTTTTGCTCATCTGCGTCATTTATGGACTTATGATTATCTATCAGATTAGGCTGTGAGTTGTCTTACAGTGAATGAATTCAAGATTTTTTTTGCCAATCATTAATTGCAGATGAGTGTGTATCTCGCCTAATTTTTTTTTTTTTGACGATGTCTCGTAAGTGAAGGGACAACTATAACAACTTATATTTAAATTTCATGTAAGTAGGTATGTTGTTTTTAGATTTACAACTTTGAAATTTCAAAAGTCATTCAGTCGTCATTTATTTCAGTCATCTCTTTTATTATTGTACTAGTATTTTTTTAGATTAGGCGTAAGTCTGACCAATAAAAAAAAAATTAAAATATGCAAAAAGTTTAAGACAGATTATAAAAAGAAATATAATTATGTTCAATGCGAAAAATGCCTTAAAAAATTACAATGAGCACCGACTTCTCATTCATATCGTCCATTTTAATTTATTAAATGAATCTCAATTTAATTACGATACTCCAAAAGTTTTCTAAGTAGTTGCAAGACTCTTATTTTTAGGATTCCGTAGAAAAATTCCAAGACCGGTCCTTGCTTAAAACTATCTAACCTTTTCCAAACAAATATTGGAGTCGGCTTCCAGTCAAACCGGATTCAGCTGAATTTTAAGACCAGTATTTTACGTGGAGCGGCTCCCTACCAGACCACAACCCATTAACTAGGTAACACGGTACTTCTTGGCAAGACTGGAATCAGTTCTTCTGGCTTTTGACTATCCGTAACGACTGCTGAAGATCTTTAAATGTTAGCCTGTAGTCTCGGTACCTACGTAATGGATAGGCACTGGTCACCCAACGACAGGCCGAGCTCGACAAGCGTCGGCGTGTTAATAAAAAATAAAAAATTTCAAAGAGGCGGAACCCTCCGGCGATCCGAGGTAGAAGTCTTCTAAATAACTATTATTTAATCATTAATCTAATGAACGTTCACAGAATAGTTCTCAAATTATTGGTATGTAGTACGTTGCAATATTTGGTAACAGTTCAGGTTGATTAGTATTTTTGGGCAGTAAAAAGACGCTTTATTGAGTGCTGAAACACATTATGTATCGTTTAAGTCAATAGTAGTTTGCTCCATGAAAACGTAGGTTGAAGTATATATACATGTACAATATTTATTACCTTGGGTTCTGCCTGTAAAAATAATTGTATGTGTAAATATATAAAATAAACATTTTTACTTCAATATTCACAACAAAAACGTAAATGTGAAAGATCGCCAAGTTTTCTATTATGTATAACAAATGAGTCAGACAGGATTGTTTTTCAACGACATAATTTACAAAACGCCCGCCCGTCACCACTTCCTAGTATTTTAGCTGCAGAAGAAGTGGCCGGTTACAAATTTCCTACACATCTGCCTCTTTTTTAGTCAACTTTTTTTGTTTACTATTGATATTCACGCGTTTGACCACTATCTCACCTGATGGTAAGCGATGATTTGATCGAAGGTGGAGCACGCTTGCCTAGAAGTAACCTATTCACTCTTGACCTAAAGTCTCCCAGGTTGTAGCCATCAGGAACCACAGACTGGTAGGGAATTCTCGTTTATAGGCTTCGTTCTCGTTTATATAGATTTTCGCGAAAAAAGCCTTCATCCGCCTTCAAGAACCCATCGATCTCTGGACCTACCAAAATTCATTAAAATTGGGTCACGGATTTAAGCGTGAAAGCGTAAAAAAATAAACGAAAAAACTAATTTTCGCATTTGTAAAATTAGCTATAGTTATGATGTAAGTAATAATATGGTACGGAACCAAACCAGAAAAGTTTAAAACTTTTTGCTCCCCAATAATCCTGACCGGTGGTACGGAACCAAACCAGGTTTGTTCAAAGCTTTTTGCTCCCAATAACCGTATTCCTAAATGGATTATAACCTTTTTTTAAACCTCATCTAAAAGAAATGCAAAGACTTTTAGCCTTTTTTTTGTGACTACCCGACAAAAACTTTTATAGGTACGAGTTCAATATCCGAACGGGTTTGACGTGTGGCTCCATCATTATGTAATGATAATAATAATTATGGTGTGTGGACGTGTGTGTTGAAAGGCTGTCTCGAAAACGGCTTGACTCATTTTGAATGTCGAGTAAGGTTTGTCAAGTGTAATGCTACTGAGAGATTTCGATTTTTATAATTTGAGAGTTTGTTCCGCTTCTATAAATAATCTTGGGAGAATGATGTGTGATTCAAGATGTTGATTCGAAAATACGTGTCTATAAACGCGCATAGTAGTTGTTGTTCTACAAATCGAAGAAAATGTCGTTAATAAGTGTAATGTAAATCAAAATAGTCCACGGGATATGATATTCTTAGCTATGTCCTATATGAGCCTCTCTATTACCTACCTATTGTCTATTAGCTAGTTTTCAGCGTGCGTGCGAGCTAGCGTACGAGTCAGCCTATGCAGTAACTTGCATCGTATGGACTTATCTTACGATTTACTGCCATTTGCAAGTTACATAGTAGTTCGCATCAGAGTTACTTTTTGTTTTCACTCGCACATGGCAGCAGCTCGGCATCACTCGCATCGTGCGGCCGCGTTCGGCAGTAACTCGCCCGGCCAGTGTCAGCCAGGCTGTTGCGAGCGGAATCTGTATTTTTTGGGTGCTACACCTCGCAAGAGACTGGGCAGCTACTATCACCGTGTAGGCAGCAGAGTCGAGCCGAGCTACTGGCATTCGAGTAGCCGATTAGAGTAACTGTCTACTGTCTGGTCAGCAGCTCGCACAGTGTGAACTAGCCATCATGTTTAGGTTTGAGAAAATAACACAAGTGAGCAGGAGCTATTCAGGGTGTCTACTCTCTAAGCCCGAAGTCCGTAGTTTCTTTATAATTGTTTTTTCATTCATAAATTGTTTTTAGCAGACTTCAAAAAAAGGAGGAGGTTCTCAATTCGATTGCTGTTATTTTTTGTTTGTTACCTCTTAACTCCGTAATTTATAAACCGATTTGAAAATTTCTTGTTCACTTCACTTTGTAGGGTTTGGACCACTGAATAGTGAAAAATAAAAATCTTTCACAAAAAAAAAACCGACTCGGTGTTTTTGGTTGCTTCTTCGTTATTTGACACCGACTTCCGAAAATAAAGTTATTTGGTACTTTGTAGTGTTTTTTTTGGAAGTCGGTTTTTTCAATCTTTATTCTCCACACAAAATATTGCTATTCAGCTGCATCCAGGACTGGAAACTGACCCAGCTGAGAAGACGATGAAGTACGAGTATGAGCAAATAAACTTACCAGGCGTGTCAGTCTCCACATCGAAGTGTATATGGGCTCTCGCAGACACGCACAGTCGGTAATCACAAGTGTCGCATCGGACGCTCAGGTGCCACATGCCTACGAAGGCAGCCGGGACTTCAGGTCGGTTGGTATTGGCTGGCTGGACTGACAGGCTGTTGGGAGAAGAGGGTGTTAGAAATCGATAGAAAAACTGGCCAAGCGCGTATCGGACTCGCATGTACGAAGGAGTTGGGGGAAAAGGGAGTGCATCTGTGTTTGCCCCACACACCCTAGTGTCAGAGTTTCTAAACCGCCTCAAGGGCCTCTGACATGGTTTTATTTGACGACCGCCATTTGGCGGCCGGGACCACCGACTTATACGTGCCTTCCGAAGCACGGAATCATCTTTATATCAGACAATCTGTCTGTACCTCTGTACACTTAGCTCTTTTAAACTACTTATATTACATTTCATTATCCGTCTTACGAATTTTCGATCAGGTCACGTGTCCTGACGCGAGTTTAACATTTTTTACCCATTCCAAAAAGTGCACAATGCCGCTAAAGAAGTTTTCACTTCAAAAATAAAACAATACTTACAAGTTCAAATCGTATTTTGTGCCAGGGAACAGGAGGTAGACGTCTCTTGGAGACACACCCTCGGTCCTGGACGCGGGAGAGAAAGAAGCCACTGAAGTCGCGTTGTACAGGTCGATTTGCGGAGCTGGCCAGAAAGAAAGAATTATTTAAAAAAATAAGTTGCTGGTTTTTGTCAGCAGTTCCTACTGTGTTAAAGCGTTTCGCGTTCGAGAAAAGCGACTAGATACGATAAACGAAAAACGCGTAATACTTAAAGAGATACCAAGCCTCTCATACCCACACACCTTGGAAAAATCCCGCGGCCAATTCACCATTCGTTGTGACCGAGTATTTAAAAAAAAATCTATCTGGCCAGTCATAAAGCTATCATCTTGCAGGCTTGCAGCACACGCTAAGAAATAATTTCTTGGGGTCGCCGTTGTCGAAAGCTAGAAGGAGGTTTATGTAAATAGAATTTTTCTGGTTGATACTTCCCGTGACCCAAGAGCTGGCTTTTACTTTGGGTAGAGACTAAGCTTTGCCATTCAATGTGGTAATGCCGCCAGTCTCTTGGGCTGATAGAATTTTTAGATGCTATATTTTAGTTTGTTGTAAGTTTAATAGCATTTCATATCTAATTCGTTTTTATAAACGTTTTGTTAAGGCACCTGATGATTACGATACATGAAAATCAACATAGTTAGGAAATGCGGTAGGGTTTTTCAATTTCAAACATGCAACGGCAATCAATACATTTCCCAAAATTGGTCCTTAAGGTGGAAGCACCAGGGTAGCCCGCGAAATTCAAATTGTCTTAAGTTTTTTGCAATTAGCGGGTTAGTGTCAGGTTGTATCTTAGTCAAAATATGATTCGTGGCCGTAGCAAGTATGTATTTACAGAATTATAATCATTAAAATCATCAATACAACTCTTTCAGTCTGAATTGATGTCAAAAGTAGTATTTCATGAAATCATAACATTTGGCATGAATTCTAAGTGTGAGAGAGTTGTATTGATGATTTTAATGATTAAAGTTCTGTAAATACGTACTTTCTACGGCCGCGAATCATATTTTGACCAACATACAACCTGATACTGACCTACAAATTGCAAAAAACGTAAGAAAATTTTAATTTCGCGGGCTACCCTGGCGCTTTCACCTTTAGACTATTTCTTCTTCTAACGGGCTAAACAAAACTTAAGTTTCGTTTAGCACATGATCCAAGGCTTGTTATCAAGTTTTTTTATCCATACACTATGCAAGCAATCTTCTTGTCAAAACACAGCACGTTGTGACTGCCGGAACCTGGTCATTTGGTAGTAATGGTCATCATCATTTCATTGAAACATGGTCATTTTCGTTTGTAATTTCGTATTGTGTTCTTAATGACTTCGTATGTTATAGATGTGAAGGTTATATGTACGTTATGTTTTGATTATGTTCGTTTGTTTTGTAGATGAACCATTTTGTAGTTAAGCGCTGAGAAAGTCCCTTCAAAAACTGTTTAGCAACACAGGACGCCCTTTACCTTTTTCACAACGAAATTATGACGGCATTGACACATAGTGAACGGGTCCCTGAAAGATCAATATCTGTTCTCCCGTAACGGCTTGCTCTATAGGCGCGGCTGCCTAGCGTGGTCCTGGGTTTGATTCCTAGGTCGGGCAAAGTGTTATTGGGTTTTTTTTCTTTAAGAAATTTCTCAGTAGCAGCTTGGAGTTTGTTTGTTAGTAGCCTGATAACCCTGTGTCCTGAAAGCATGTTAAGCCGTTGTTCTGCGCCTGATCGCTCCCCGGTCTCTAAGCGTGGCGATTATGCCAAAGCCCCCTTTTGGGGGAGGCCTATGTCCAACATTGTATGTCTTTCGGCTGACATGATGGTGAGCGCGGACCGTGATGAAGTTTAGTTCGTTGGTTGCCTTAGGAAAGAGACAAAAAAAACACTGACCATCATTAGGTGGGTACAGGACAGCATGTTCCACGGCACCTTCGATGAACACCCTCAAGGCTGTCACTCCGTTCTCGACTGGAACTCCCAGGGAAATTGCTTGACCGCCTCCGCGACGAACAAGGAGCAACTGATGAGCAGAACAAAAAATGCATTCATGAAATATGAAATTGTACAATAGAATTTAATGTGGCCTAGAGCGAATAGATAAACATAGATGATATACATAATTATGATATAAATGCAATAAGAGGGATATGTCTACAGGCAAATATTAAAGACGTGTTTTTATTACGACCCGCAAAAAAAAAATTGTGTATACTGTTGACCCTTGCAGAGTTGCTTCCTCTAGAGCCAAGCTGATATCAGGTCATAGCTGTACGCACAATGAACGTTTTGTGCGTTTGGGTGGGATGTCCACCATGTACCGGTGGCGCGTCGCCGTACGTCTTGTGGTCCGATGATGGAACGGGCTTGGCGGAATCAAACCATGCAATTCCGTTGCACACTCCCCAAAATGCAACCGATAGAAAACCGACAGGCTAGCAACTCGGCGTCGATGCTCAAGACTTTGGAGCTTCGTCTCGACGAGCCTATCATTGCGGATGATTCTCTTGGCTCGTTTCTCAACTGCTTACTATCAGGTGAGATAGCGCGTGCCTATTATAATAAAATATTGAAGACGGAAGTTTAGATGTGTTCTTTCCATGGGGTAGGCAGCAACTATCTACAAGCTTTTACAGCCAATACTCACATCAAATTTCTCCAAGCTCAGATCATTGTTAAGTCTTCCCCTTCTTCCTTGCTTTGGGTCGAGAGGGTTCCACTGTTCAAGTTCGGCTTCCGCTGCCACGTCCTGAAACAAGATTGTTGTTCTTTATAATTTACTGTAATTTTTCCCTCCACTCCCTTGGCGTATTCTACAGGAACTGTGCAGTTTTTGGGAATAAGAGCAGTGCAAGGCTACCGGTCCATTGACGCGGAGTGATGCAGCGGAGCGAAGAAACGGATTTGCCGTGCGGAGTTGCGGACTGTGTTTCCGCGTCAATTGACAGTTACAGTCCGCAACTCCGTTTCTTCACACCGCGTCAATGGGCAGGCAGCCTATAGCTTTTGTCTCCTTTAGTGCGAGCTCTTTAGCTTACTCGATCGCGTTAACGTAAACTGAATAAGCACACACTTAATTAGCACTAAAACTGCATAGGGTACCTATTCTACTGAAAATCTAATTAGTCCGTCTGATAGATTACCAAAAATATTGGATACGTATTTTAATAACTTTAATTTCGGAAGTAGCTGTCAAAAAACGAAGAAACAACCAAAAACACCGAAAGATGGAAGTCGTTGGATTTTTTTTTCCATACGATTTGACATAAGCGAACGTTTATGCTAGTCATCTCACCTTTCACCGCTCTAAACCAACTCATCGGAAGCTATGTTTTTGTGTGCCTTTAAAGGGATTCTTAATATTTGTTTGATCTTTATATATGTCGTAGGATAATTTGATACTTCGAATCTTCGCGGAAATCCTAGTATTTTCGCAAAAATCCTGACTTTGTCCAGTAAGATTTGATAATTTTTCGCCTATGTCTAATTATCCGCGTTTTCGCAAAACCCCTAGGATTTCCGCGAAGATTCGAAGTATCAAATTATCCTACGACATATACTGAAGATTGCATGTTTTTGGTTTAATGATTATCAAAAACCTACATAGACTTTTTTATGGATGGTAAATCATTAAATGACTTCTTCCGCTCTAGGTGGAGCAGAAGGCAGTGTCCGACTCTTACTGACTAAAACCCATCCGTGGTCCTCCTTATGCCCTTAGCGTTCCAGGGCCGCGGTGACTTTCGAACAAATTTCGCAAAACATTCTCATAGACTTGACTGCCTGTCTATGAGAATTGGGTTTCTAGTCTCGACTCCCTCGCTTTTTCATGTTCAATAAATATTTATTAACACATCTAGATATCCGAGTTATGTTCTTTTTTATTTAAATTCGTTAGTACTAAATATTTACTTTCAATCCTGTTTATAAATGAGGATAATGGTACTAAAAAGTTATTGGGATCTTTTATTGAAATATAATTCTTTAGCAGGCTTTTTTACGCATTCCTTTATTTTGTTGAACTTTACAGAGTTGAGTTTACATTATTTTAAAATAAAAAGAATGCGGCAATGGGGCTTTAAATCTTTACTACCCTTTCTCGATTTATTTTATGATGCTTTAAGGATGGCATAGGTAAATCACACTTAGGTATTTTGTCTACCATATACTTTAAATTAATTATTTTTATTTAAACTTTTTGCCATGCTTTAATAAACATGGCGAAAAGTTTCAATTCAAAAAAGCAAGAAGTAGAAGAATCAATTCGAATGTTTATATATGTAAGTATGTTAGGGCATAACTTCGTGATATATAAACGGATTTTCTTTCCGGAGATCCATTCTTGTTCATAAGGGGTTATTCTTATTACCAAATGGTCACATTAAAATTTTGTAAAGATTTGATGGATAACTTCGAATATAGACAATTAATTAAATTGATTTGAACTGGTTGGAATGTTGGGGGGTAACTGCACTAATAAATAAATAAAATAAAAAAACTTTTGACAAAAAATACAACCGACTTCCAAATAAAAACCACTATAAAGAATAAAATAAATTTAATTTTGGAAGTCGGTGTCAAAACAATGAAGAAACCACACCAGAAACACCGGCTTGCTGGTTTACCTTTTTCTTTGCCCAATTACAAGGAAAGCATCAGGCATTCTCTTCAAGACTTCAACCAACGATGGTGGAGAGATAATGGCAGGTGCATTGTTAAGAATGGAAATTCTCTTTGTCTGTTTATCTGCAGAATTTATCCTGTGATATTAAACTCTTAACCAACATTCCAAAGGTTAACACACAATAAATTAATTTATTATATTGTTTTTTAACTTTCCTTTTTACATTTCGCACGTTTATTTAAGACATTCCTACAGAAGGCACTTATTTTCTATGTATATTGCAACTTTCTAGACATTTTACTGTCATTATATAGCTTTTTAGTGTTTTGAGATCACCGTTAGACAGAAAAATTGCATAGTTTGTTAGGATATGGTCTTTTTATGTGTTTTCAAATGGGCGTTTTAAACTCTTTAGTATGTGTTTGAAAATAGATTAAGAGTCAATACTTATTTGGCTTTCTTTTAAAGCCTTATTTGAGGTATACACCATCTGGAATATTGTCTGTTTTTTAATGAAATTGTATTGTTGTATTTTCGAATATTATCGCAAACACTTTCAGTACCATACGCGTTGGAAAGACAATATTTTTGTTTTTTTTTTTTAAACTAAGATCCTATTCAACCCCCACGTTTTAACGCACGTACAATGGTCCAACATCAGAACTAAGTGCAGAAACCAAACCCCGATAGATAGATAGACCCCCAAGTTGGCTTAAAAGGATGGTTCTCACATGATATGGCCAAGATAATGGCTGAACTTAAAAATAAACTGACTTGGATTGTGTTTCTTTGTAGAGTAGGTAGCTGGAAACACTGAGATTAGAAAAAAATCTCCTGACCTCGGTTTTACTGTTTACTTATGCCCAGAGATAAGCACCATTCAGTCAATAGAATTCATATTTTGCAGAAGCACTCGTGTTTGTTATTCATTTTGGTCCTTCGAGCCGGATCCTATTTATAGGATTGATCCTATAAATAGGATCCGGCTCGAAGGACTACTTTAGACATGATTTGACTCGAAGGACCAAAAACTCAACCAGAAGACAGTCAATACTAATACTTATAGAAACCGAACTATAAGTATTAGTATTGACTATAAGTATGAGTAAATCTTACCATAACCTGTAAAGGGTAAGGCATCACTTCTCCCTCAGTGTGTTTGGAGACGTTCCTCAATTCCTGGAGAGCTTCTTCAGATTCCTCTGAAGGATGATTTGGGTCCGTCCATATTGTGTACACCTGACATAGAAAGAATATTAATTAGAGGTGGTTTAACTCACTAAGGAATCGAATGATTGGACAGTCAGGTTACTTTCTTTTAGATTTATAAACAATACTATCTTTTGCCGCAACTTTTTTTTATCCAAAAGTCTAGTCGTTCGCCCAGCTTCACACGGATGTATTTATTTTACAAAATTTTCTTTAATTTCAACGTCGCCCTGACAATTACGAACACAAAAAATAATTACTTAAATCGTTCAAGTCGTTCTCAAGCTATGGCGCGACCAAGGGAAATGGGGAATCATTTTTATTTACAACATTTAACACATTTGGGCATCAATTTGTGAGTATCGAGTGTTATTCCAAAAACTTTCGAGTATCTATGTTTATTGCTGTGTGTTTTCTAACAGTCAGTTTTGGAACTGCGATGTCATCACCTGATTTCAAATTTATTTGGAGAGCAGCTTCTCATATCTTCCACTGTGAAAATATTATTTAATCTAAGCAATTAAAATGCTTCTTACCTTCAGTCTCTTCTCCACTAACGCCCTCAATGCTAAAGGCAGCCTCTGAGGGTCACCAGGTCCCTTGTCCGTCACCAAGAACAGCGCGCTATCGTACGGCACTAATTTTGCAGCAAATGCTAACGCTCTCATTGTACCGTCGCTGGTTGTGTCTGTGTTTACTCCCTGTGAAATAGTTAAGGTTTTATTAGTGAAGTTCCTTGTAAACTTATCGTTATCCTGCTATCTTTTTTGAAATACTGGAACAGTAATTACTGTACGAAACCGACGTTATTTTTTATAACATTTCGTAGAAAAGCCTGTTTATATTGAAACGACAATTCATAGAGAGACTATGAACTGTCGTTTCAATATTAACTTGTTTAGTAAATGTTTGCAGCATAGGGAACAAGCATGCATTTTTTTTATTTACAAAATGAAATACTTATTAGCTTTAGAAAGCACTAATGAAATAATTTTTAAAACAACTTCATCGGTGATGAAGTTATTTGACAATTAGAAAGGATAGTCCGATAATTTGACGTCAAAGTCCATGACGCCTAATATACAGCTGCCATACAAAACAGCGTTTTCACAAGAGGGACAGATATATTTGTTTAAAATAGTTATACCTCGTATCTCGTTGGTTTCTCGATCAATTTTGATTTTATGTTCACTGTTAGTATTCTATTTTTCTATATTTTGAGATAAACTGTGTAGATAACAAATATTTTTTTCATGCATATATTCCCTATTATGAGCTTTGACGTCGAACGTACCTATATAATGTATATTTTTACGTGGTACCTTTTCTGGACGAACAAAGCCGAGGGCGATTCTAAAATCTCTTAGTTTTAAAGCAATTCTGATTCTTAGATTGTAGCAACACTAGCAACAATCTTGAGTACCTATTAAATTATTATACCAAGTGGGAGGAAGTCATCAATTTTACCTGATATTTAAGCAAGAGCTTCGACAAAGCTTCTGCTACAGTCTTTTCTCCACTTGCTGTGCTAGTAGGTTGAAGGTTATGTCTTGATCGCCAGGATACACCTGTGGACAAAATAATATTTTAGCAGTTATATAAAAGCTTCGAACTTGTTCGAAAGAGTCACTGCACGGATGGGTTTTAGTCAGTAAGAGTCTGACACTCCCTCCCGCTCCACCCAGAGCGGAAGGAGTCATTTAATGATTTCGCGATTTCAGTGTTGGTCCCATAGTAAAAAAAACACCACAAAGTACAAAATAACTTTAATTTCGGTAGTCGGTGTTTGGTTGCTTCTTAGTTATTTGACTCCGAAATTAAAGTTATTTTGTACTTTGTAGTGTTTTTTTTGGAAGTCGGTTTTTTTTTTAAATGTTTTTAGTGGTACCGACACTAACAACGCCACTGGAAAGTCACAGGAAAGCAAAAACACGCAATTTCGCATACGTGGATGATTTTTCCACATATTTTTTTCCAGCTATTTGGATTTAAAAACCAAATTGCTTGACCGATTTTGATAAAATTTAAATGGGACCAATCGAGGTGTATGTATATCCTTTCACATAAAACAAGAATTTTTCAAATCGGTTCATAAATGACGGAGACATCAGGTAACAAACAAAAAAAAATACAATCGAATTGAGAACGCAAAGGAGGAGGTCCGTTTTAGGAAGTCGGCTAAAGAGTTGTTCATAATTATGAGTACAATGAACACTTAAGAGGTACTGCGTTTATTCTATAACACGTTGTATACCTCTTTAGAGTTGCCTGTTACCACAGTATAATTTGTTCACGTAGTATAACAGCAAAAAAGTTAATCAATTAAGTACCTACTATAAGCACTTAAAAACAATATAATCAAATCTATTTCCTTTGCCACAGATTGCCTCACATTGTTATAGTATTTAGGGTTCCGTGTTATTTTATGGTGAACCATTTAATTTTTTGCTTATGGTTCAGTATGAGAACTTAAATAAAGGAAGTTTACTCAGAAAAAAATATTCTGTGGCGATTTGAAGATTAAAACTAATACTAGTATTAAAAATGCGAAAGTCCGGAACTAAGAATGATTGACATCAAGATTTGACAGTTGTTCTTAGTTCGGATTCGGGACTAATCGTAAGTCCGTAGGTGATACGGAGCAGAAAACGCCCGATACTAAGACCGAAACTACGGACTTCGGGCTTAGAGAGTAGACCCCTGGAACATCCTGTAGATAGATATGATCCTACAAACGTTATGGACTATTTTAACGCGAGCAAACCCAAGCTAAACTAGTAAACAATACATTACTATTCAAAGTAGTATTGTACGTACTACTAACTTTTTCCCGCGACTCCGTACGGGCATATCCCGTTCCCGTGTAGCCTATAGCCTTCCTCATAAATGTGGCTAGGCTATCGTTTGCAAAAAGATTTTTCCAAATCCTACTGGAAGTGATCCAGAAATTCGCGCGTTCAAACAAACTCTTCCGCTTTATAATATTAGTAGGTATAGATAGTACTAGCTGTCCCCCGGGGCTTCGCTCCCGTCAACTGGCTACCTACCTACCTACCCTACACATAGTTTACGTCCTATTCTCAAACCTACTGAATATACACAAAAATTTCATAAGAATCGGTCAAGCCGTTTGGGAGGAGTATGGCAACTAACACTGACACGACAATTTTATATATTACTAGCTACCGCCCGCGGCCCCGCCCGCGTGAATGTCGATAATTATCCCAAGGGAACATACTCCCGGAATAAAAAGTATCCAATGTGTTATTCCAGACTATAATCTACCTCTGTGCCAAATTTCATCAAGATCCATTCAGTAGTTTTTGCGTGAAAGAGTAAGAAACATACATCCATCCATCCTCACAAACTTTCGCATTTATAATATTAGTAGGAATTAGTAGGATAGGATAGGATTTAATAGTAGGATTAGTAGGAAGTAGGATATGATAGATATATTGTATTATAACAAATTGCTATTCAAAGTAGGATTGTACTTTATCTTACTCTCGATCGACTCACGCTTGTTCACTAGTTTTTTACTTACCAATCAGCAAGTTTTTGTGCTACTGGTGGTTACCAACTGGGGCGAAACGGATACATTACATAATTATTTTATACTATGCAAGGTCTTGCCTTTCTCAAGATCTGTTCGGTTCTGCTTAGTTTTCCCTATAAATGGACCAGTTTTATTGTATTGGTTTTGATTATTTAATTTTTAAATTATTGTTTTAGTAGGTTCTGTAACTACTAATGTTTACTGCATAATCTCTTAATTATGACATAAGCTGAATTGATTTTGAGCCGATGGAAGGCTAAAAATCTATTTGTTGGTATTCTTAATTTCGAAAAGTCCATTGGATAAAACTTTACGGGATGAGAAAAAATGTCTAGTACTGTAGTACCATTTTCAGACTAATTTCCGATTGATATAAGAGTTGGTTTGTAGTATTTGAAGATGTTTCCATGTAACAAGGAATTTGTGTACTTAACCCATACATGAATGGAAAAATGGGACTCGTTTGACCTTTTTCGAAATGACGGGTTAAATTAAAAGTTCAAAATGTTTAAAACCTATTACTGAAAATAATAAGTTTTGAAAACATGAGTTTGAAAATTATGAAAAGGCTCTAGGGACTATTGTCAGATATTTAGGCTTTGGAGTGGGAGGGAGGGATATAGGGTGTATAGCTCCATCCCTCTTTCTCGCTCGAACGACTGACGTTTTAACACGTCATGGTACGGCCCCTGGGCCCATAACCTAAAGTGAAACGCATCGGTTATTCGGTACAGACTGAATTGAGTATTTATTTCTTCTTCTACAACAAAATAAACACTTTAGTTCGTCAAAAAACATAATTAAATCAACGGTATACATTATATATTTTAGTTACACCTGTCACTGCGTGCAAAAGACACAAAATTATTAAAATAGCCTAAAGGATTTTTCAAGCCATTTTATTTTTTGTAAAGAATTGGATTCGTTTAACAATAAAGACATTCATGTTAATGTATTAGGGTGCTGTCACATTGAAACTTGGCAAAAAAAATATTGCTCTACCTACAAACATTTTAAAAATTCCCGATCGATGGAGATGAGCTTGTGAGGGCTACTAACCATGCGAATGACGTCACCACTGCTCGTAGTGTTTACCTACTATACAGGTTAGGTTTTGAGAAATGTGAAAAAAAAAACCGGTCAAACACCCAATTTGAATTTGATTCTTCTTTAATTTCATAGCTTTCCGTTCAACATGAATTTGGCAAGAGACAAATACTTAGCGCTTTCTCATATCAATGCCTCCAGCTAGTGTTGCCAGGCGTCCGGATAAAGCCGGACATAGTCAACGGCTTTTAATATTTTACCAGATTTTCACTGAAAATTGCATTATAAAGATTGATACATCCAATTTAGTTTTTTTCATTACAACTAAAAACGGTATTATGTAATTTGACGAGTCAATAAACCTAGATATACCCACAATAATGCTAGTAAATATTATTTTAAAGACACACAATCCTGAATGGGATAAGTTATCCGTCCTTTTTATTAAATTTTATCTAAAAGTCCTGCTAAATTAGCTGGCCTGTTCGGCTTTCCAGTTTTAAGATCTGGCAACCCTATACCTCCAGCGAGCAACACCATCACCATTACCCTAGCCAAGTGTATATAAACACCCTAACGAAAAATAACAGGCACAATATCGAATAACTATGTAGATATACATTGTCTGTAAAAATATGTCTCTGTTTGATTTAAATGACAATTTAGCGTGTCCAATCGCTTGTCATGTTAAATACCATATAATGCAAAAAATATATGTAGGTACGTAAGTATACCATCATGACGTTGAAAACATTGTTTATGATCGATAGGTACGTTCTTTAAAAATAAAGTCGGTCATGCAGTTTATTTTTCGATATAAAAATCACCGGCCAGGTGCCAGTCGGATATGTACACGAAGGGTTCCGTAACAAAAATTCGAAAAAATCACGTATCTTTTGTGGTGTCCCTTATTTTTTAATTTTTGTTATCTATACTATAATATTATTATAAAAAGGTTAAGGTTGTGAGGTTGTACTAATCTCTGGATCTACTGAACCGATTTTGGAAATTCTTTTTGTATATGATAGCCACATTCATGAGGAAGGCTATAGGCTATATGGGAACGGGATATACGCATACGAAGTCGCGGGTAAAAGCTAGTTTGATATGAGCAATAGTGCATGTTTCTATTGCCACTAACACACTAAAAAAAATCAACTTTCTACCCAGACTGTTCATGAAATACATCCCGTTGAAGGACTGACAGCACAGGCTTTTCTTTTTGGGTCCGGAACTTAAATTCATCCGGTTTTTTTTGGTTTTCTGTACTATTTTGTTGGAAAAGGTTAAGCATGGAGTGATTAACTAATGAAAATGCTGAGAAAAACATACAGTTCAAAGGCTAGATATAACAAAAATACGTAAACGTAAGGCAGTAAATAAATCATGCATTTACTCACTTGTTTACGAAAACAATGTCACCATTAATTATATCTGATCATGTGCAATTTGCAACAAGCATGTGTTATACAACGTATAACAGAATAAACTGCAATACCTCTTTAAGGGGTCATTGTACTGATCATTATGAACAACTTTTACTATGGGACCAACACCGAAATCGAGAAAAAAAAATCAGCTGTCCAGTATACAGAAAATAATAACAAAGTCCGGCCAAGTGCGAGTCGGACTCGCGCAAGAAGGGTTCCGTAACATTATTTATAAAAACGGCAAAAAAATCACTTTTGTTGTATGGGAGCACCACTTAAATATTCATTTTATTCTGTTTTTAGTATTTGTTATAATAGCGGCAACGGAAATACATCATCTGTGAAAATTTCAACTTTCTAGCTATAACGGTTCATGAGATACAGCCTGGTGACAGACTAACGGACGGCAGAGTCTTAGTAATAGGGTCCCGTTTTACCCTTTGGGTCCGGAATCCTAAAAAGTCAGCTATCCAACATCAAAAACCTCCAATCTTAAATATGACCACGCATTTCTGGAACATTCTGTATAGTAAAATTTAAACGCTGACTTTTAATTAAATGGTGTGTATTTTAATATGCTTGCTTTCTTGATTGTGCATTTTTGTGTTTCAAAATAATACAAAATAATACCAAGACTTAATAAATAATTGTACCTACATTATTTTATATTCTGCATGACGTTAGCCATATTAAGAGATTTTAATTTTCGACTCACAACGAGTTACTTTTTAGCAAAAAAATGTTACTTACGTCTTGTGCATGCATTAATTTAATTTATATTGTACTTATTTATGTAAATTAATTATTGTTCTAGTAATTATTTAATTTTCTTATTATTTTTGTTACAGGTAAGTTCAGATGTTTTTTCTTCTGGCTGTTGCTACTTATACGATAAGGTAGGAAAATTTAATTACTTACATTATTTAATTTAAATTGTGTAGTTTGAAAAATAATTATCTATTATTATAACTGACGTACAGCTTGGCAAAAAAGAGTATGATGTAGTGACAAGTGTAACTAAATATTTTACTGAATCGAAACCTATGATGTCAACACTACTTGGCCGACAAGTGTTAGATTTTGAGTAACGTTTATTGTTCCACATTTATTTTTAACGATTTGATTAAATTCTCTTACTGATTTACCATATTATGGTGCGTTAAAAGAGATAATGGCGCCCTCATTTTTTCCAAACTTTTTTTTGCCAAGCTTAAGCTTAAGCACCGTAAAATGGCAATAAGTCACTTCTAGACGTGCCACTGAGAAGTTTATTGAGCCACTTCTTCATCCCAGCTACAATACTAGTAAATGGTGAAGAACGGGCGTTTTTTTAGACCGTCTTATGTTCCTATGCAGTGGTGGATCCAGGATTGTCGTTTGGGGAGGCTTGACCACGTTTAGGATAGGTTTTAGCATAGTAAACACACTAAAACAGGACTTATTATTTAATTTTGCATAAGAGCGTGTACGCCATACAAACTTGAAAGTTTGTATGAATGTCCTTATTTTTCGAAACGAATGAACCGATTTTAATGAAACAGCATACGCTTGATAGGTCTAAATAGTTAGTAGAGAACTTTTCGAAAAAGCTGTCTTTCCCCTGAACTCCCGAAAATGTTCTCCACCAACTATTTAGACCTAGATATCTAGCGTGTGCATACCAAGTTTCATTAAAATTTGTTCATTCATTTCGAAAATTAAGGACTTGAAAGTTTGTATGAAATGCCGTACGGCGGAAACACTCTTAGCGCGTAACAAGCCTTCTTCGATTACTTTTCGTAAATTCTTTAATGACTTCGTTAGGTTGTAGACTACCAAAGATATCTCGGTCTTTAGATAGATATGGAATGTATGAAAGGACGTATGTTTGTGACTCAATCACGCCGGAAGGGCTGAACGGATCTAGATGAAATTTAGCACAGAGATAGATTATGGTCTGGAATAGCATATAGGCTACTTTTTATCTCGGGAGTAAGTTTAGTTCCCTTGTAATAATTTCCGACGGCCACGCGGGCGAAGCCAATGGCAGTAGGGAGTTCTACATAAAATCTTCTCTGAAATAAACTAGTATCAATAACCATATAACTCGCACCTGACTTTGTACTATGACCCACTCACAAAGTAACGACTCTGACATGGAACCCGGAACTTGCGCAACACTGTCAGGACATAAAATATCCTTCACACGTAGAACAACAAAAGTTTTTATCGTTATTACTGCAATATTTCTTAGTGTTTTAATTATAGTTTGTGTGACAAATATCTTTTACTAGTTTCTGACAGCGGCTTTGTTCGCGTGAATGTCGGAAATTATCATAATATCCATTTATTCTATATTATATGAAATTATCATAATTACCATAATATCCCGGGAGTATATCCCGGGATATACTCCCGGGATACAATAGTGCCTTTGTGCTAATCCAGACCATAATCTACTTCAGTACTAAATTTCATCCAGATCCGTTCAGCCGTTCGTTCGTGATTGATTAACAAACGTCCATACATTTTGCAAATCTTTCCTTAATTTATATCAGCTACCCAACATCACCCTTAAATATGACCACACATTTCTGGAGCACCCGCTATATTATTGTGAACAGTTATTAGTTAAATTACCAATCTTCAGAGATCACAATCTAACGCGATTTTTTATAAAGTTACGGTGTTTGCAATGAGCCGGTCACATTATACCACACACATATGACCACGTACCTCTGGATCACCTTGTATGTACAGGCAAGTAGAGTATAAAAATACAGAAAACTCAAGACTGGAAAATCCCCAACAAACAATAATGTTTTTATAACCTTCACATAAGTGTCAATTAGTAATGTTAACAAACATTATTGATGTCAAATATATCTATGTGTAAGGATCGAATTAGAATGATTGAGAGATATAAAAAGATTAATATTTTTGTAGACGAGTGTAGGATACCCCGGATTTGACTTCTTAAGTGTACCTATTTCTATTTATATACAGGGTATGGCGTAGTCATATTTAAAAACTAAATGCTGCTCATAATTATAGTCGGAACAACTTTCTTCATAAATAATTTAAAAAAATAAAAAAACCATCGCCAGTGTTCCTGCTCTTAAGGATCTTACCAGGGTTGCGGATTTTGTTCGAAAGAGTTACCGCGGCCCTGGAACGCAAAGGGCACTAGGAGGAGCACGGATGGGTTTTAGTCAGGAAGAGTCTGACACTCCCTCCCGCTCCAACCAGAGCGGGAGGAAGGAGCCATTTCATGATTTCCCATCCATAAAAAAGGCCGTCATAATAATAATAATAATATCTTGGGACAACTCACACACGGCCATCTGATCCCAAGCTAAGCAGAGCTTGTGTTATGGTAACCAGACAACTGATATACATACTTATATAATTTATAAATACATACATATTATAGATAAATTACACCCAGACACAGAACAAACAATAATGCTCATCACACAAAGTTTGTCCTGGGTGGGAATCGAACCCACGACCTCCGGCTTTGCAGTCAGGGTCACTAACCACTAGACCAACAGGCCAGTCAATGATACATCCTGCCAGGGTTGAGGAATGGTTCGAAGGCGTTACCGCGAATAAGAATCTGACACTCCCTCGGGAGCTCCGGCCAGAGCGAGAGGAGTCATGGTGAGACCAGCCTCGGTAACATTACTTAGCCTTGAAGATCGACCCATGCGATTGTTATTACTTATCTGCAAGCTCCATCTCTCTCTATCTCTGGTCGAAGCTCAATGTCTGAAGCTAGTGGTCATGGTGGGATGGGTGGGATGTACGTCTGAAATTTACATATTCTGTCCATCGGCTTCTATCAGTGGGAATATTAGCTATTCTATAAAGTTTCGGAGTTCCTGCATTTTTGTGTTGGTCAGAACATCTTGTGGGTTCGGTTCCAAAGCTACTGTCAAACTTACCGTTAGAATCATACCCCATAACCAGCACGTGGGTGTTGTTCAGCTTGGGTACAGTCAGATCGCTCCAGACTGCCAGGGCCCTTGCCAAGGCTTCAGCTCTTAGCGGCACCATGATACCAGCCGGGGGTCGCACCCAGCAGTCTTGTAACCAGCCCCTGACTACTGAGCGGGAAGTCTGCGGTTTCAGGTTCGGGGGGTGCTCGAAGTTGCGTTTGTCTATCGGCGGCTTTGAATCTGGAATAGATGAAGGGCATTTTAATTATTAAAATCCATGAATGTGGGTCGTTATGAATAGTTTGAATCCAAGAAATAAGAGATGGTTGACCTTCCATTGCATACCAAGACTTCTTCGTGTTTCGGAAAGCACGTTGAGCCGTCAGTCGTTGTAATAGTCACAAGTCAAATAATCTGATTCCAGTCATGCCAGTTGCTGGGTTGTGGAGGTCAGATACGCAGTCGCTCCGGGTCAAATACTGCTCAGCTGCATCCGGAAAGACTGGAAGCTGACCCCAACGTAGTTCCAACTTAATTTGCCATTTTAGAGAGATAGACTTAAAAACAGTTAATTCGTCTCCAAGAATAAGGACTTTCATGTTTGGAATATCATGAGGAGCAAAGGCGGAGAACGAAGAGTCCTATTTTCATGTACTTGAAGTTTTGTTCGTGGTCTGTCTATGATAAGAAAACATTCTCAAGTTAGAACACCGGCAAGATGGTCCGACGCCATAAAGAAGGCTGTTGGAGGCAGCATGAGTCCTCCTGACCAATTTCGGCCTTGGCAGCCAATCTCAACGCACGCACACACAATGCGTAAACACTGGTGCACTCCCTCTTCCATTACTCTCATATTCCGATGGGACGGCAACCCGACACGACCGGAGAGAGATCAGCCGCTGAACCAACGGCTTAACGTGCTTTCCGAGGCACGGGTGTCACACCACCAACTTCTAAACTCTGGGCTGTCACAGAGAAATTCTCTCTGAGGCAGCATGTACAGAGCAGTCCACATTGCAGAAGACCTCATGGCTTGGAGACGCGTCGCATGTGGTCGTGATCCTCAGCAAAGAGGGAACGACGAAGAAGAAGTCTTTGAAAGATATCAATCGGAATCTAAATCCCAATCAGCTATTGCTAGTATTGCTACTAATTAGTTTCTTAGATTTTTAACCTCGAGTCCGAATAATCTATGTATTGCTTACATTGTTTTTGATTAGCAATTGAAAGTTTAGTAGAAAGTTAAAGAGAGTTTGCTGTATCGAGTACATCTACTTACTTGAGATTAACTAAAACATGACTATGCGACTTCTAATTTACATGTATCCAACTTGCTTTGGTTAGAAAATGCCAAGCACTACACTGCCATATAATTCCTCATGTAAAAGCATAGCTATATTGATTGCAGAGTTACGGAATTGGTTGATATTTGACTGACTATCAAAAATCTACATGAATGAAAACTTATTTGAAAAATGCTACTAAAATATTAAGATGTGTGTGAATTGTGGTGTAACTTGTCAGCGATGTCACACGCACGCAATGAGTACCGTCTCTTTTTTTCATTGAATTTTAAAACACTCTCAACCTCGTTATTTTTTGCGAATCCAAAAAATGTTTGCTGCTTCTTTATGTTGTCCCTTTCTCGAAAACCAGTCAATTGGATAATATTATTGTGTTTTTTCTGGCACCATTTTGGGAAATTAAGTTAGAAACGTCAACGAACTCACCAGTTTCAGCCTTAGGACTCCTTTGACCGGTAACCTCGACGTCTTCTTCAGACTCTTGCATCTTTAGTGTTGGTTCTTCCTCCATCGCTCTCGTCGTGGCTTGCATTGGCACCGTTTCAGTCTGAAATTGTGTTAATTACGATTATTACTTTATTGAATAAAATTCAAACATCACACACTACCAGACATGTGTGGTAAACTGTCACTTGATTTAATTGTGTCACCTACCTTGGTTACCAGGCATCATATAAATAATCTTTCAAATGGAGATTTATTTGTCTGATTTTTTTCCATTGAACGAATTCAGGCTGTGAATGATGACTATCGTGATGAATTTAGAAAGCAAATATTTAACCCAGGCACGGTTTTATTAAAAACCAATCACCATCATCTGGGTACAATGCATGCAACTCATTACCCGGCAAAGACTAAGGCTTCAGTGCGTAAGCAAAGTCGGATAACACATCTACTAGCCTACTTAAACAACCCACTATTGACTAATGCACGATTAATAAAACAGGACATATCATTTAATAAAATAAAGGCATTCATCCACATTTGTTTTCATTACTCGACCAGATAATTCTCAATACCTTTCTCAACTAACTGCAAAGGAATCTAACCTTTACTACCCAACTACGATTGTTTCAATTTACCTTTGATACAATATCGATATTGTTGCTCAAATTAGAATGAATGTTCTTCTCTGTGTCATCAACGACATTGTTTGAGCTTGACCCTGTGATATCAACATTAGTTTCCTCAGTTGCTACTTCGTCATCCGGTTCAGCATTTTTTCCATTTGCATCTTCATCAGTTACATTGAATTCTGTCGTTGTACTTATTTCTTCCTCTTCTATTTGTACTGTGGTTTCTTCCAGTGCCTCTTCGCTCTCTTTGACTGTTTTAACTACTTCTTCTGATGTTAGGTCTTGTGTGTGTGCGATTATAAAGTTTGTAATTATGAGGAGAAGGATCGTTTTTGATGCTGCCATCTTTGGTTTTTATGGCATTCTTTGGAGGGTTGGTCTGTGGACAAAGAATATTTTGGTTAGTAATGTTATTAATTTTTCTGGGGTATATATCCATATCGAAACAACGGTTTATAACCTGGTAAATGTTGTACGCATGGTATTAATAATCCTTATGATTACTGTTGATTGGCTAAATTAAAATACGGTCAATGATATGAAGTGTCTTCGTGTCGTCTTATGAAAATGATAAGTTGAACAAGTTTACAGAAATTATTATATTTTTGTCTATGCTATTAATTAGTTCTTTGTTAAATAACTATAGGGACTTATTGCAAAAGAGGTTTACTGAAATTAGAAGATTTCGTTCCCCCAGTCAAAAATGGTCAACTGACAATGACAGTTGACCATTTTTGACAGCCAAATCAACCAGACCAGGCAGAATCGATCTTAAATAAATACGTCACAGAGGTATCAATTCTGATGATGATGTAATGTGTAGTATTTTTAACCCAAAGGTTGACTGGTAGAGAATGCCTTGTTGCATTAAGTCCGCCCATGTACCACATTGTGATCGCCATACACCTATCAAGCGTGGCGATTATGGCAAACTTCCCGCATTTGGGGGCGGCCTATGTCCAGCATTGGACGTCTTTCGGCTGATAATATGATGATGTACCTACCACTATTATTCATTAAATTAAAAAATAAATAAATAATGATTGCTCTATATAAGGTCCCATTAAAATAGGTGGACAAACTTTTAGGAATCATTCAGACCACCTGAATGATTCCTAAAAGTTTGTGCACCTATTTTAATGGAACCTTATATAAATAACCCTCCTTTTTGCTTCGCCGTAGTCGGGTAAAAATGCTTAGGTAACTTAGTTTAATAGTTACAAATGATCTAGCTTCGAGGCATATGATTAAGAGTTCTGTTATGACAAAGTCAATGTAATTGCTAGTAATGGTACCACTAATCATACGACTTCGGTTCAATTAAATAATTATGTCACTAAAGCGCAGTTTGGTATATCCAAAGACTTTTTTACAAGTTGAATGCGACTCGCCTTAATAATTTCAAGTCAAATATAAAGGTAAGAGCAACTGTCAAATCGTGTTGTCATTCATTCTTAGTTCGGGTTCGGGACTAATCGTAAGTCCGTAGGTGATACGGAGTAGAAAATGCCCGACACTAAGGCCGAAACTACGGACTTCGGGCTTAGAGAGTAGGTCCCCTGGAACGCAAAAGGCGTTTGAACGAACACATGGTGGGTTTTAGTCAGTAAGAGTCTGACACTCCCTCCCGCTCCGCACAGAGGGAAAAATCATTTGATGATTTCTCATCCAAAAAAAGGTTCTTCCAATTATTTTATACTTAATGATGCTGTCTCTGATACATCAAGGACCTCACATATTTCATCTTACATTTCCTCAATGAGATCCTCAGGATCAATTACGTCATAATTACGGTCCTTTCCATCATCAAAATTGGCTGTTACATGTCCGAAGTCTTACTTTATTAGTTGTTTGGGGTCTGGGTGACTTACTGCATTTCTATTCACCTCGTTTGTATAGTAGGCGCCAGATAAATGAAGAAAAACGGTCATTGACCTTTCCTTAATATCTCTTCGTAGGTAACCCCGGACAGTAAATTATGAATCGTTTTTCATTACTAGAACAGTAAGGATCACGATAGATGTCGATTCAGGACAGCTTTATGTCATTATTTCTGTTTTTGAAATTAAGTTTGTCAATAAATGTAAGTGGGTCAATGACCGTTATTCTTTGTTTATCTGACGCATACTATAGTTAGGTAGTTACACGGATTGAGAAGGCAAATTGTTGCCAAAAATGTCATTAGTAGCAACACGCATACGATCCACTATTCCACTAACAACGCCTTGTAAACCGGTCTTTAGAATTTGGGTATCATTTCGTTTTACCAATCATTCGGCCGCAGGATTGCATCTCAATTATCTTAATTAGTTACGTTGGCTTCTCATGTCTCGGTGGCAAAGATAAGGCAACGTAATCTTTGTGTTAATGGTCCTTAATTATACCTGGGTTTAACTGTCCCAGTACAGGGCAAAGACCTCCTTTTATTATGGAGGGGAAATCATCAAATGACTCCTTCCGCTCTGGGTGGAGCGGGAGGGAGTGTCAGACTCTTACTGACTAAAAACCATCCGTGCTCCTCGTAGTGCCCTTTAATTTCCAGGGCCGCGGTAACTCTTTCGAACAAAATTCGCAACCCTGGCAGGCTCTGGCCCTGTCGGGCCCCTACTCCTATGCTGACATCTCTTTGAGGCGCGCGTGGAACACAACGCGCCGTCGACCCAGGCCTGGCTTTGATCGGACGCGACGGCGAGAGCCAATCAACGCTCGCCGTCCGCAGACCCGCACCTACGGTGGCCGGGAATCGCCCTGCGACTCCCGACGTCCGGTGCGTCTCTATGTTGCGGCGGCTGGGGCTTCAGGGTTGTCTCTCCCTCACACGGCCCGCCTCCTCCTTCACTAGCATTACTGCTTCGCAGAAGGAGGTGACGGCTTTCCATACCTCCTCGCTCGGCAAAGACCTCCTTGCAGGTTTATTTAGTTATTAGCTTTTGCTCGCGACTTAGTACGTGCATATCCCATTTTTTACCATTCCCATAAGAATTTCCCGTTTCCCGTATAGCCTATAGCCTTTCTCGTGAGTGTGGCTATCGTATACAAAAAGAATTTTCCAAATCCGACTGGTAGTTCCAGAGATTAGCGCGTTCAAACAAACTCTTCAGCTTTATAATATAGCTGTCCCCCGCCTAGGAACTTCCTACACCTTCCTAAGGCTCACAGTCAAACCGGATTCAGCTGAATACCAGTATATGACGTGGAGCGGCTGCCTACCAGACCCACAACCCATTAATTGGGTAACACTGTACTTCTTGGCAAGACTGGTGTCAGATTTTCTGGCTTCTGACATTCCGTAACGACTGCTGATCTACAAATGACAGCCGGGACCAACGACTTAACGTGCTTTCCGAGGCACAGAAGAGTCTCGGTATGTTAAGATAGTCACCCATCCATAGACCAACTTCGGCAAACGTTGTTTAACCTAGAAGCGGTCTGTGTGACTTTTATAATTTAGCCACGAGCTCCTCGAGCATCTACAATAAGTATTGGTTATTAAAATCTATCTCTTTTCTTTCAATTCATTCATGAATGTAAGTAGGGCCAGGTTTTAAAACTGAAAAACAGCTAATTTAGCCGAACTTTTCGTGTAAAATTTAATAAAAAGGTCGGACAACTTATCCTATTGAGAATTTATGTGTTCCAAATGATAGTATTATTGGAAGTAAAGGCAGGATTCTTGACTTATTAAAATAAAACCTTTTTAAGTTTTAATGACAATGTACGCAATTTTCAATGAAAATCTTTTAAAATATTATTCAATTCAATTCATATCCTAACAAAATTCAGACAGGCCGTACACGGTCTAATTTGGGCCGGACACTCATCCTAAAAGCCTGACTGACCGGCTTTATCCGGACGCCAAGCAAACCTACCTATAAGAGATCGCATATGCGGCCATGGTTGATGACGACAATACTTGCAAATTACTAATTAAGTTAATTGCTTCCGGTTTCTTATAGCCTCGTAATTCAAATCTCTTGTTGTCTTTGGTTGATCAAAATATCAACAACTTATCGTAGGTATTAATTGAATTTAATATTGGTCTTCACCTGCTCCTAACTGCCTCCGTGGTCGAGTGGTTCAGGCGTTTGCCTTGTGACCCGGTGGTCGTGGGTTCGATTCTCACGGGAAGCATACTTTGTAAAGTTGTTTCCAGTCTGGCATTGCAGGCTTGAATCACCTGAATGTCTGATGTCACATATAAGCCGGTGGTCTCGGCCGCCAAATGGCGGTCGTCAAACCATTTCAGAGGCCTTTGAGGCGGTTTAGAAACTCTAACAGTAGGGTGTGTGGGGTCGTTAGACCTTACTGCCCACACTGTAAAGAAGAAGTCTGTAGATGAGACTATATTATTACTTTAAATCAAGAAATCTCTTCTGTAGCTATGTGGCGGCCCCTCGATCAGTGTGTACGCTCCTTAAACGTAACAATTTAGACCCTGGAGGCGATGACTCACCACTCATTATGTCAGTATGTGGAACCCTGTTTTTTGAGGACCCAAATATTTAGGGTTCCGCTTAAGTGAAGGGAAAACGCTTGATCGTGAAACGAATGTCCATTGATTAAAACTGCTACATAATTAGGTACTTATGTCATAATTATTCCTATAATCGCCTATTGCCGTACTTTAGGGTGGGCAATTGCTCACTGCATTAGTTTTCCACTTTTTACAAGGTTTTTATTTAACTTGCCTTGTTAGTGTTAGTTAGACTGTATGGATAAAATCTCTAACCGATTGAGTTGAAATTGTGCATACATGTTTGGTTTGGATGATAAACCAATGCAATGCTCGGTTATCTAGGGGACATCATTCTTAATCCAATATGGCGGACTCCCTAGACGTTGGACCAATTATTTTATGCACCCCCTTGATAGTTATTAAACAAAAAGGTTTGCTGAGAGGAATACAAAAAAAAATAAATAAATGGAATAAATTTGTTTAAGTATAAAAATATTTTTTTAAATTATTAATTTATTTAACAAAAATCAAAATATTAATCTATCACACGGTGTTCAGTTGACTTAGATTTGTGCTCTTTCCGTAATAAAAAAACAAATGTTTTCCTCTTTAAAGTCAGGATTCCCTTTATTTATGGCAAAGCTGAATTGAATAATCTAATTCTTTGCCATAAAGAACTTTTCTTAACTTTGGAGCTCAATCATTTTAATTCAACTAAAATTCTTACCGCGGAACCCTCACCATCTAACTCAAGATATTACCTGCCCAAAGTTTTTACCATTATCTCCGATCTTAATGAAGCACGTGTACCGGACGAGTTTAGATTATTTTTTTCTTTCTTTCTTAACAATGTAAACAGTATACATTTATTTGGTGTTAGTAGTTTTGTAGTTACTTTTCCTGTTCGGAAATTAGCAACTTGGGTTTGCGGTATACACTCTTCAAGGCGTTGTTAAAAGTCTATAGAAATAGTCATGTCAGAAAAAATATCACTATAAAAAAACCCGAAGATTTAACAATGAAGGAGGAAACTGATCATTAATAACGAACTACTAAGATTGACAATCCATTATCCAAGTGTGATGATAAAAGTCGATATACATTTCCGAATGACTGTTAGGCCAGTCCAATTAGCATTGACCCTGCAAAAATTCCTAATAATATTAAAAAATTAAACATTTTCCATAACCGGGTCATTCTGAAAAAAAAAAATCAACTACTAGCGCTAACAATAATGTTCAATTTTGTTGGTTAGCGAATCAAAATGTTTGTATAAGTAATTTTATGAAAAGAAAGTAGTATTTTTTTAGCTGGGAGTGCAAAATAAAAAAATAACATTCTTTAATAAAATATGATGGTTCCACGGATTAGAAATGTTTAATTTACTGATCTACTTGTAAAACTCGATCTCTTCTACAAACGCTCCAAACACTTTTCGCGGCATACATTTTAACATACTTCTCTACCTATACTATACGTTAACTGCAAAAATTCGAAGATAAGAATTAATGCTAAGGTTGCCTTATTTTCGGCGTGGACTGTGTAATAAAGCGATTTATAAAAGAATCAGTTAAGTAAAGATCATTCTAACAGAGAAAAATGCGAGTGACATAATAAAGGCTGGCTACAAAATTAAAAAAAAACCGGACAAGTGAAGGACACGAAGGGTACCGAAAAAATCAAGTTCGTTATTTGGGTAAACATAAATACAATTCTTAAATTAAAAATTTACAGAACTCGACAAAATGTACTGAACGGCTGTTTTTTTTTGCGATTACAACTTTTGTAGAGATTAAGGAAAAGTAAGCCCCATATTAAAAGTTGTTCGCAATGATGAGTATACTGAACCATTTCTAAGTTATGCGTGATTTTTATTACACCTTGTATATTTTACTAGCTTTTGGCCGCGGCTTCGCCCATGTGGATGTCGATTATCGCGTAAAAAGTAGCCTATGTCTTTCTCCATACCGCAGGCTATATATCTGCCAAATTTCATGACGATCCTTTCAGCCCTTTCAACGTGAAAGCGTAACAGACAGACAGACAGACAGACATTATTAGTAAGGATTTATCTAACCTTGTCTTCTTTAATCTTCCCCTGCTTTTAAAACAAACCACATGAATTGTTTATACGTTCAGTCTGATAAAACAGTTTATTATTGCAGTGTGCACACCACTTAAAATTAATTCATCCAACACATTTTCTGTTGATAATTCACTCGTGATATATTTTGACAAGTCTGTGATGGAATACGTTTAAGATTATATATGTCTCATTAAAAATCGAGCCTTGAACTTTTGTTTATTAGTCGACGTTGGTAGCTAATTTATCTGCAATGAAATAGATATATCAGTGATAGATGTTTCTTGTATAGCGACTCTTTTAGAGCTGTCTGCCTTGTGCAGGAAGCTTGGAGATCAGATCATTGTAGCCAGTGCTGTATTAAACCGTCGCGGGGCCTGCAAATGTTTTTTTTTTCCCTTTCAATCTGCAATCAGCCATTTGAGCTTTAATCAGATTTTTATGTCTTAATTAACAGTTCGAGATTCTTCACACCCTTTGATGTGTCATCTCCATATTTTGTCAGTTAAATTGACGCAATTCGCTCTCTTTTGAGTCTATAGGTAGACTCTGCGGAATCATTTTCGTGTTGTTGGAGTCTTGGCCTGCAAATATAATTTAAATCCCTTGGTAGAACATGTTTTTTTTAGCAGACTTCAATACGGAGGAGGTTGTCAAATTGGATGTTTATGTATATGTTTTTTTAATGTATTTTCGGGTATACTTCCGTCCATAATATATATAGATATTTTAAATTACTTTTTGATCGAAGGTGGTTTATTCCGAAATGGTCCCGATTAAGTTTCGTAAAAAGATCTAATGAAGAACTTCGGAGATAGACAATTAATTAAATTGATATGGACTGGTTGGAATGTTGGTAGAAACATGTAAAAGTGCTAAAAAGTGAAAAAAAAAATAACACGTGCTGTCAAAAAACGAAGAAACCACACCAGAAACATCGACTTCCTAAATTAAAGTTATTTTGTACTTTGTAGAGGTTTTTCGCTAGTCGGGTACTGTTTTGTAAAGTTTTTTTCTAATTTCCGGTTGTACGGATGAAAAAAAGCACCCTTATAGGATCACTCGTGTGACTGTCTGTGTCCGTGTGTCTTCTGAGTCTGTGTTTGGGTCAAAGAAGTTAATGTGTGTAAGTAGCAAATTTTAACTGAATCGATCTAGTAGTTTGCTGTGACAGTCAGACATTCTAATGATCCTATAAGGGTTCCGTTTTTATATTCGTATGGAACCCTAAAAAGGGTTAAACATGAAAGTGTGTATTGAAGTTCGTCATTTAAGTATACCCCACTAGCTGACCCGCGAAACTTCGTCTGCGTTACATTTTTTATTCATGCTCTGCTCCTATTGGACGTAGCGTGATGTTATATAGCCTATAGCCTTCCTCGATAAATGGGTTATCCAAAACTAAAAGAATTTTTCAATTCGAACCTGTAGTTCCTGAGATTAGCGCGTTCAACCAAACAAACAAACTCTTCAGCTTTATAAAATTACTAGCTTTTACCCGCGACTTCGTTCGCGTATATCCCGTTAATTCCCGTTCCCGTATAGCCTATAGCCTTCCTCATGAATGTGACTATCATATACAAAAATAATTTTCCAAATCAGACTGGCAGTTCCAGAGATTAGCGCGTTCAAACAAACAAACTCTTCAGCTTTGTTATATTTGATATACATGTCGCAGCCAACTAGCTAAATCAGCCATTTCATTAAAAGCCTAGCCTTTTCACTGAACTGCGCCGTTTAATCAGCGACATAAGTGACATGGGCAAGTCGATAAAACGATGTTGAACAAATTATGTCACTTATGTCGCTGAAAAATCGATACATTTAAATGAAAAGGCTAGGCAACCAATGGCTGATAAAGCTAATGGACTGCGACATATATATAGTAGATAGTAGCAAGTCCCATCAGGTTTAACATATCGAGACTCCTCCGTGCCTCGGAAAGCACGTTAAGCCGTTGGTCCCGGCTGACATTTGGAGATCTTTGGCAGTCGTTACGGATTGTTAGAAGCCAGAAAATCTGACACCAGTCTTGCCCAGAAGTACCGTGTTACCCAGTTAATGGGTTGTGGAGGTCTGGGGCCTATTTCATAAAGCTTGACAAGTCGATAATAATCTCATCCAATGTAACGCACTTAACAGCTGTTGCACAGGTTCAAGAGCTTGATTTCTCTTAGTTGGGTGTTGCAATTGGCCTCCTACTTTAGTCAAAATATATTCTACCGACACTTTACTGATACGGAAATTTTCGTTGAATGTAATGTCGGTGATTTCTAAAGAAAAGTTAATTCTCTCTCTAAATTATCTCCTTCGCATATTTTGTCCTAAATTATAATCATCACTGTCGCTACTATTATCACTGCTAGAATTTAACATTTTTACATAAGTAGTGTTTTCTCCGTGACTTGACACTTGTCATTAATTCTGACACAGGCCAAGGGTGCCTATCAAAAATGTACGACAATTCGACAAGTTTACAATTCCTTATTGACAATAAATTATGTGTTTCATAAACGACAACTGTCAGAAAGTCGTCTACAATTTGTCGAATTTTCATTGTCACCTGTAAATTTTTATGAAACACTAAATTGTCGACTTGTCGTGACAATTTGACAAATATGTCGGATTTTCCGATTACAAATAAATCAGACCAAAAGATTTATGAAACGTACAATTGTCGCGTTGTCGACTTTTCACCTGTCACCTGTCACTGACAATTGAAAGCTTTATGAAACGGGGCCCTGGTAGGCACTAGGCAGCAGCTCCACCTAAAATACTGGTATTCAGCTGAATCGGGTTTGACTGGTAGCCGACCCCAATATAGTTGGGGAAAAGGCTAGGCGGATGATAAGTAGCAAGTCCCATCAGGCACACACCTGTTCATAATCTAAGCATCGTATCATTATACAGCTCTTGCTTAAAATCTAGTCATTACACACGAACACACGAGCAGGTGTAGTAACTGCATTTATTACGTAATTGCTACCGGCAACTGCTTGCGTGACAATCGTAAGGTCAGCGATACAATGTCATAGAAATGTGATTGGGTTGTCGTTTTGTGGTTGTCTTTTCAATTGCAAGTTTCAGGTGGTTTGTCTGTTTTCGTTGTAGGGGGTGATATATATATGTCGCAGCTAATTAGCTTAATCAGCCGTTTAATTCAACCGACGACACGGTTGGCGCAGTGGTTGATCGATTGACTGCTGTGCTGCGTGTCGCGGGTTCGATTCCCGCACGGAACAAATATTTGTATGGCCTACAGATAGTTGTTCCGGGTCTGGCTGTTTGTGTATGTGAGTTTATATGTTTGTAAACGCACCCACGATACAGGAGAAATTCCTAGTGTGGGGCAACGTTTATAATAATAAAATTGTTGGCCTAGTCAATATTTAAATACACCGATTTTTCAGCGACTTAAGTGACATCTTTTGTTCAATATCGTTTAATGACTTGCCCATGACAATGTCGCTGATTAAACGGTGCAGTTCTATGAAAAGGCTAGGCGTTTTAGGCAATACGAGGAGCACGGATGGGTTTTAGTCAGTAAGAGTCTGACACTCCCTTCCGCTCCACCCAGAGCGGGAGAAGTCATTTGATGATTTCCCATCTATAAAAAAGGCTACTAGTGAAACGGCAGATTAAGCTAGTTGGCTGCGACATACATAACGGATTTATTTATATAAGTACATGCACAACATTTACAGATAAAGACATCTAAGGTGTTGTACAGTGCAAATAAAAAACTTAAAAGCTAGTCTCATTTCATCATTATGAACAACTTTTACAACATCTTTTTTTTTTATTTCAGTGTTGATCCCATAGTTTTAGTTGTTCATAATGATGAGTACATTAACCCCTTTCCAGCTTTTCAACATTACACGTTGTATAGTCCTTCTGACAGGATTTTTGTCTTCGCGGTCAATCTGGGGAGAGACTTGCCAGAGTCTGTGTTCCCTGATAGCTACAAGTACTACAACCTGGGAGTCTTTAAGTCAAGAGTGAATAAGTTACTTCTAGGCAAGCGTGCTCCATCTTCGACCACATCATCGCTTACCATCAGGTGAGATAGTGGTCAAACGCGTGCCTACCAATAGTAAAAGAAAAAAATCACGACAAAAAACGAAAGAAAAACAAAGTTCTACGGCTGGTACAGCTCGCGTCAAATAACTGTACCCCTCTGAAGTTGGCTACGAGCGGCTGCGTAGTAGTCAAAATTACGAACAAAACTGCAACTGCGCATGCGCAAGAGACATGGGGGCGGAGATTATGGCGGCGTGATTTTATGTCTCAGTCGCTCGTTCGTTCGATGCATGCTGGCGTCCCGCTTGCTCCCGTCTACGTGACTGCACCTTTGCAAATGGCTAACTTCAGAGGGGCAAAGTTATTTGACGCGAACTGTAAATATGAATAAAGAGATGTTCTGCTCTTCAATGCTTCGTCGTGTAGTGGGACAATTTAACAAACCAAGTGTCCTTATTACGCAAAAGTTCGATTGTGTTCGATAGTAGATAATTAACTAGGCAGAAGAACAATTAATAGTGCTATCAATAGAACGCAGTTATTATCGGACGATTTCCTTTGTTTTTATAGTTGTAATGCTATTCATGACAGCCTGTTGAAGTCTTTGGTTAAACTCAGTGGCGTAGCTAGCATGGGTGACACCCGGGGATTACGTTGTGTTACCCCACAAATGGACCTTATATATGTCGCAAGTACTAGTCGAACCGTATGGTCTGCACCCCCGCCCTTGCTACGCTACTGGTTAAACTGACGCTGTTATTGTATTACCACAGTATTATTTTATTTTAGTTGGAATTTGAATTCTTCAACTTATTTTGATAAGAGTGCGGTATTTCTTGTCTACTCTTATTTATTTAAAATCTAAATGCAATAGGTTACACTAGGGTGTGTATGAACCCGAACTAAGAATTAGTAACACGATTTGACAGTTATTTTTAGTTCGGGTTTGGGACTAATCGTAAGTCCGTAGGTGATACGGAGTAGAAAACGCCTGACGCTAAGGCCGAAACTACGGATTTCGGGCTTAAAGAGTAAACAGGGGCTTTACTCTCTAAGCCCGAAATCCGTGGTTTCAAGTTGTATAGTAAAAAAAAACTTGCGTGCCAGCTGGTTGTCACTTGCTGGCTTCTTTCTGTATACCAATATTGACTGTCAAAGATCTAATGACAACAGGGGCCAACGGTTTTACATGCTTACGAAAATTGTTCATTAGCAATCAAAATAATATGTATTGCTAATAATATTATCTAGCATGGCATCTCATAGAAGGTTGATTGCAGCAATTATTCATCTTTAATTTTTATCACCTTTCTCCTCTTAAATGAATCCTAAAAACACCGCAGCAACTGATGGCAACGGTTGCTCAATTATCGTTAACCAAAGAACGAGCGAGACGATTATGTAGTTATATGATGATTCTATTTTTGTTTATTGTTTTATACTATTGTATAACAAGATGATTGGTATTGAATAAATTAATAGTAAAAAAACGGCCAAGTGCGAGTTGTACTCGCGCACGTAGGGTTCCTTACCATTGTCTATGAAAAACGGCAAAAAAACACATATTTATTTTATTCTGTTTTTAGGATTTGTTGTTATAGCGGTAACAGAAATACATCGTCTGTGAAAATTTCAACTGTCTAGCTGTCACAGTTCATGAGATACAGCCTGGTGACAGACGGACGGACGGACAGTGGAGTCTTAGTAATAGGGTCCCGTTGTTACCCTTTGGGTACAGAACCCTAAAAAAAGTTCTTGGTTGTTTCTTTTCTGAATAGCAGAAAACCAACCTAAAGATGGCCACACACTTCTAGAACCTGTGTAACACTCTCCCTAACAACACATCTCAGTCAAGAGTTAAGGCCCACAGTTTAAGTTTACCCACTGACGAAACATCTTGAGCAATAGATAGGTAAAGGTTACGGCAGCGTTCGGTTGGTCAAAACAACCTACTTCCCGTAATAGAATAGATTACCAATGATTTTGGTTGTAAACATTGCACAAACGTACGTTGGACGATGCGAGCTAGTGATTTGGTGAAAGCACTGACAGCTCAATTGTTGGCAAAAATGGGGAAAATTTTGCGATTAAAATGTTACAAAAGTATAAATGAAGGGCCACTGCAACGTTTTTAAAATTACGAATTAAAATAACGTGAAACGGGATGTATTTAAGAACAACAATCAGCGTCTAGTAACGTCACTGCTGTTATGACAGAGAAAAGACGACCTTATGTCTTTGAGTGTAGACAGTTCATGACCAATGACAGACAGGAGTGATGTCATCATCCCTTTTCGCGCGAAAATTGAAACTGTAAGTTTGAAAACGCAATTTTGGTTTAAATTTTTAATTTATGTATGGTCTATTTTACATGGAATTCTTCAAAATGAAAGCATGATGAAAATATTGCATGTTTGTTCCCATATCTGCTAGAGATTTAAAAAAGCTTCCACTGGGCATAAAACTCCTCTCTTTTCTAAGGGCCGACTTGTCAAACAAACATAATTTCCACTAATGTTTTTCTTACTTCTACGCTGTTGTTTTCTGATTAATTTCGTTGCGGGATGACTCGGCGTTTTTCTGGTGGTCGCCACTGTTGATTCTGGCTCTCAGGAGTTTCAGTGGTTAGGAAAAGAGTGGCGGGCGTGTCACAAAAAAAATGAAGGACATAACGAATGATCCGGTTCGAAGGACGAAAAATAGAGTAGTAAAGTACATATAGGATATGACGGGCTAAGTCAGTACAGTTGTTTTGTTATTTTATGTTCACTAATGAAAGATATAATTCTTAATTATCCTTCTCGAAAGACGTACAATAGGGTGGGGGGAGGGATTTTTGTACGGGAAGTCCAAGACTAAGTAGCTGGCAGTACCTTCTTTTTTGGATGGAAAATCATCAAATGACTACTCCCGCTCTGGTCGGAGTGGAAAGGAGTGTCTGACTCTTACTGACTGAGAACAACTGTCAAAACGTGTTGTAATTTATTCTTATTACTGGTTCGGGACTAATCGTAAGTCCGTAGGTGATACGGAGTAGAAAACGATCGACACTAAGGCCGAAAATACGGACTTCGGGCTTAGAGAGTAGACCTCCTGTTTCGAACAATTCCGCAAACCTGGCAGGCACTGGCCCCGTCCATTATGCTAATATCTTTTAAGTCGCTGGCAATATCTAGTGTGTCTTAATTCCCGTCAATGGTATATCTCGTACCTATCTTCAACAAGTCTTCATGGAAATAAACTCCTATTTAAACGACAATTTGTATGCGTATTTTATAATTGCTTGCATCGTTAGAAATCAACATAACCAGTCCAGACCATGTAGTGTCCTACTGACATTATTTTGTTTGTGAGCAAATATTCTTCTGCTTACGTTTGCATCGCATATAGGGTGACAATTAATCCTTAAGTAATAGTATATAATGGGGACATTATCACCATCCAATTTTTTCCAGGCATCAATAAGAAGTGACGTATTATATACATGTCTTAGATTGATACAAAAAAAATTGTACAATGAAGAAAAAAACAGTTGTATTTTCTGTTCGAAAATAAAATATCGTAATATAATGTTATATTGAGTACTTAAAGATAAAGTAAGATGTTATATAATAAGTTAAAGGCAGTGCGTTTTATAACCATAGGGCGTTATTGGGCACTGCAAACTTTCACTCGCCATTAAAAACTTGTTTTTTATTATTTATTTTTGTTGTTGTTCACTTGGTGATCGTGGTATATGACTGTGAGGTACTGTCAGCAAAAAATAAGATTTTATTGTCGGTCAGAATCAGATACGCACCTAAAATAATGTTAAAAATATATGTAAAAAAATATGTTTTTTCAACGTTTGCTAAAGTAAATCCAGGTTTTGTTGTTTAAAATTGAATGTAAGTTTCGATGCTGACTGTACTATATGGTTTTTAAGATTATGTCATCATCATAAATTAAACGGTGTTATTATTTAATTATTTCACTGACTTTATATTTTAATCGGGAGTAAAAATTGGTATGGTCAGTTGAAAGTTGGTAATGAAGTCATATTGACAAAATACAATAACATTGTTAGTACAAAATTGTGACAAAATGTTTCCTGAGAAAAAAATATTGAGTCCATTTACAGCCGCTTTGTATAATATATCTCAATCCCAATCTTGATCCCGATCCTTGTCTGTAACCAATCAACGGCCGAGTTTGTGTCCTTCACCACACAATCCTCACCTTTGATTGGTTACAGACAAGGATCGGGATCAAGATTGGGATTGAGATATATTATAGAAAGCGGCCGTTAGTCTGTCAGTTAGATTATCGAAAAATATTGGATTAGTATGTATTTTTTGTTTTATCAAATCAATAAAAAAATATGAAGATAAAACATCAAAGATCAGGAGTGGGGGCTCGTGACGTCACTCTGCGGTAAGTGTATCGGTCTCTGACGTCACATGAGTTTTCAACGCAATGTATCGTTTTCATTTTTTGGAAAAATTTCTGACGGACTAATTAGATTTTTTCAGGAAACATCCCAATTGTGCGCAAGAGGTGTTAATTAAATACAACCACGTGAATTTACCTGCGAGGTTAAGTTACTGTTACGCGGTAAGTCTGCTCGTGGCTAAATTACAACAGCCGCACGGGCTGGTCTTCAAGGTTAAGCAACGCTTGCCGGGGTCGGTCTGTGGATGGGTGACCATCTTAACATACGGGATTCCTCCGTGCTTCGGAAAACCCCAAGGTTAAGCAACGCTTGCCAGGGTCGGTCTGTGGATGGGTGACCATCTTAACATACCGAGACTCCTCCGTGCAAAGCACGTTAAGCCGTTGGTCCCGGCTATCATTTCGAGATCGTTGGCAGTCGTTACGGATTGTCACCCAGAAAATCTGACACCTCTTGCCAAGAAGTACCGTGTTAGCCAGTTAATGGGTTGTGGAGGTCTGGTAGGCAGCCGCTCCACGTCAAATACTGGTATTCAGCTGAATCCGGTTTGACTGGGAGCCGACCCCAATATAGTAGTTGAAAAGCAAGGCAGATTTATTTGGTTTCGGATTTTGTTCGAAAGAGTTACCGCGGCCCTGGAACGTAAAAGGCACTAGGAGGAGCATGGGTGTGTTTTAGTCAGTAGAAGTCTGACACTCCCTGCCGCTCCACCTAGAGCGGGAGGGGTCATTTGATGATTTCCCATCCTCAAAAAAAAAAAAAAAATTTATTTATACATAAAGGACTAATGGTGGAAGACGCACTGATATATTTTTAAGCCACACGATTATATAAATATGCAAATGAAAATCAATAAATCTAGCAATAATTGATGGTGCAGCAGTGTTGCCATTAATAATAATACTAACGTTAATTTTCCTGCTAATGCGTTAAAAGGTAAACTCTAGGTATTCGAGTCACGAGTTTGTTTAATTTTACACTTTATATTTTTAATGCAAAAGATGAATCGTGTATTAATAGTTTCTTGTCTAACAACTTTATCCTCGACAGGCTTTTGCCCGCGACTTCGTACGCGCACATCGTTTTTTCCCGGTCGCGTAGGAATTTTGGGGAATCCTATCTTAGTGCACTACACTTCCCAAGGATGAACAACTTAATTTGGTCGGGTTATACGCGGAGATTTAGTATGGAAAAGTAATGAAAGCTGATTTCTCTTAAAATACAACACTTAGGAATATGAATTTTTGGTCATTATGACTTCTTTAGGAGGACTCATTTTTGTAATAAATTTGCAGAGAAATTCATATCATCATCATCATACTTACATCATGACACTAGTTTTGAATTTTGGGTATTAATTATATCTTGTGGGGTACTAATTTTCTATGAAGGTTCGAGGAAAGCGACAAGCTCCTGAAACTTGGAATCGACATTCAAAGTTGTCCTGCTGAACGACCGCCCGAAAGTTATCATCGTTGATTTCTCGGTAAATACAAATGTTTCAGTTCTGTTTTTTTTACGAAATGAACCACATTTAAGGGTACTAATTATTTGTACACTTAGAACAGCTGTAGCATGACCCTTTTTTGCGCTCATGGTGGTCCTGCTGAAAGGAGCGTGACTACCGCCAGACCACCTTCAAAGTCGATATTCTCGAAAACTACTGAGGTATCAATTTTGTTGTTCGAGTACCTACCAATTAAGTTGTACCAATTGAGTACTAATTATTTACCAAATATGGAAGCGATTGGGGTTCGTGGTCCTGCCGTAGTCACGGACATCCTACTCAAAATCAATTTTCTAAACTTAACTAGAATAACAACGTGAAAAGAATATCGGCTGTTCAGTACAACGTTACTTTTACGGGTAGATTACATTATTGTTTGACACACAACATATGTGGCCTACCCAAATGTCTTAACTTTGGTATTGTTCGTCGAATCGTTTGAGCTCCTTAAAGTTCTAAGTTGAACAACACGATAACTGACAATTGTTTGCACTGTCTGGACAGGTCTGTAGGCGACATTAATAACGCCACAAAAAATCAACGTAGCAGAATCAACAAATGAGACTCGCAGCGCCATCTATCTCGACAGCTGCGAACTAGCTTGACGAAATCCTAAATCGCGATATCAGAGTTTACCGTGCGATTAGAACATATGCAAAGCCCGAATATCAACTGTCGGCCAGTTGCCCATCAGACTCAACAACCGTCTGGTCGAAGGATCCTCCCTTTTCAACGGAGGTATGTGGGACTTTACTCTCTGTTCCGCTACCTCCAAAGGTCCACCCAAATCTTTGTGGTCCTTTCCTCAAAAGACGACATCAGGGGGCCTACTCTCTAAGCCTGAAGAATGAATGACAACACGATTTGACAGTTGTTCTTAGTTCGGGTTCGGGACTAATAGTAAGTCCGTAGATGATACGGAGTGGAAAACGCCCGACACTAATGCCGAAACTACGGACTTCGGGCTTATAGAATAGACCCCCAGACATTGGTTCTCATATGATTTGATAAGTACGATTGTTTTTTTATTTATTTTTTTATTATTGATAGGCACGCGCTTGACCACTATCTCACCTGATGGTAAGGTGGTCGAAGATGGAGCACGCTTGCCTAGATGTAACCTATTCACTCTTGACTTAAAGACTCCCAGGTTGTATCTATCAGGAAACACAGATTCTGGCAGGGAATTCCATTCCTTAGCTGTACGCACAATGAATGTGTACCCAAAACGCTTTGTGCGTGTGGGTGGGATGTCCCCCTGTATGGACTTTAAAAGATACTTTGACCTTTGATTTTGTTTCGTTGTTTCTTGTCTAGGCAGTCAGCTAGAAAATACCGGCCTCATCTAGTTTAAATTAACGAAAATCGATTAGCCAGAGGACATTCGATGAGGATAACCTCATCAAAAATACCTACTTTACTTTTCGCATTTTTTTTAAATCTATTAGATATTCTATCGGTTGACTACAGAAATACGTCAATTTATTGTTTCTGCGGCCACAAGATAAACGATACGTTTAAAATTTATGACCTGATGTACGTCATTAGGTAAAAGAAGTACCTACATGGGTGGAATAAGAATTTCATGTATGTGTCACACTCGCAGGCGCTTAGCCTAATCAGACGTTCATCAACCGAACTTAGCTCCCGTCATGCCATTCATGTTAGGGTTCCGTACCCAAAGGGACCCTATTACTAAGGCTCCGTCCGTCCGTCTGTCACCAGGTTGTATCTCATGAACCGTCATAGCTAGATAGTTCAAATTTTCACAGATGATGTATTTCTGTTGCCGCTATAACAACAAATACTCAAATCAGAATAAAATAAATATTTAAGTGGGGCTCCCATAGAACAAACGTGATTTTTTTGCCGTTTTTTTTTTATAGATAATGGTACGGAACCCTCCGTGCGCGAGTCCGACTTGCACCTGGTCGGTTTTTTTATAGAAGGGAAATCATCAAATGACTCAAATGAATCCTTCCGCTCTGGTTGGAGCGGGAGAGAGTATCAGACTCTTACTGACTAAAACCCATCCGTGCTCCTCCTTATGCCCTTTGCGTTCCAGGGCCGCGGTGACTCTTTCGAACAAAATCCGCAACCCTGGCAGGTCCTTTAAACCCTGCAGACTTAAACTACATAATTTCTCCTGTGGGTGCGGTTACAAATAGTGTCCATGGAGTTTCTTGCACGTTCTTCTCCGTAGAGATCTACGCTTTGGAACGTGCAAATAGCTTCATGTTTTTGACTGACTGACTTTGACGATTCAAAAGTACCTGTGAATGGTTTATTTGAAATATAAATGCTTTGACTTTGACTTTGCATATATTAACTCACATACACACACACTAAAAGCCGGACCTGGAACAACTATCTGCAAAGTTCTACAAATCACAGCCGGGACCAATGGCCGTAGGAGACTTTTATGTTATTGATGGTCACCCATCCTCGGTACACGTAACATAACCTGGAAGATCAACCCGTGTGGCTGCTATTATTTACCCACGGGCTCCTTATCACAAGCCACTTACACAACAATAAAAAAAAACTTTTACATCAGCCAAAAGAAGACAACGCAGCAGTTTCCAAGAAACTCGCACACATACGAACTCGCAACAATAAAGACAAGTTTATACATTTAATTTACATGTGCGATCCGGTTTCAAGATACAAGTGATAAAAACAAAAGATTTACTTTGAAATTCTCGCTTATCTCCCAGTGTGAGGTAAACAAAGTCGTTATTTTGTTTTCACTTGCGAATTGCCCCGGCTTTTGTACACCATTATGAGCCCAGTCGACAATTTTTTAGCGACTTCTCCAACGATCATCGTCATATTTCAGCCAATTAAAAAAAAACCGTAATGAATTATACACTAAAATCTTCCCCATAAAATACTCTGTCTATTGGTGAAAACCGTTTCAAAATCTATTCGGTAGTTTTTAAGTTAACCGCGTACAAACAAACGCGGCTGAGGTTTTGTTTAATAATATTGTGGTGATAAGATACGGAACCAACGGGCAATGCTCGGAGTTTCCTTGCTTGATCAAATCAGGAATGATGATATCCGTAAGAAAACCAAGGTAACCGACATAGCCCGAAGAATCGCCAAACTGAAGTGGCAGTGGGCAGGGCACATTGCTCGCAGACAGAACAGATGGTCGATGGGGCCGAAAAGTTCTGTAGTGGAAGGCCTCCCACAAGATGGACCGATGACCTGGTGAGGGTCGCTGGTAGCCGATGGATGAGAGACGCACAGGACCAGTTGTTGTTGCGACACTTGGGGAGGCCTATGTCCAGCAGTGGACGTCTTTCGGCTGAGATGATGATGATGATGATGATGATGATGATGATGATGATGATGATGATGATGATAAGATCTCGTACGAGCAGTGAAAGACGAAATAATCCTCCCGACCGAATATCGGTCACTTTGGCGCACTTCAAGGGAGATTACCTTAACGCAGGAGATATTATAGTCCACAAGAGTATGCGCAAACACAGGTGTTTCTTCACTCTCATAGTCCGATGGGTCACCAATATAATGCAATCAATGACCCGGAAGCCGAAAACCTCAGACCCTTGATAAGATAGAAAAAAATAAGCCCCAAATAATTTAAGTCAATTTCGTGTCTGTACTGTTGTTCGCCGAGTTGGATCCTAGACGGAGAATCAGGTCAAAGTCAAAGCATTTATTTCAAATAAACCATTGAGGTACTTTTGAATTGTGTCGGAGTTACTCAGTCAAAAACATGAAGCTATTTTCACGTTTGCAAAGCATAGATCTCTTTGGATAAGAACGTGCAAGAAACTCCACGGACTCTCCTTTTCTCTCTTTTCGTATATAAAATTTCGTATCTGCGTTGAGGAGTGGCTTCGTCTGGCTGGAGCCATATTTGGTTGAAGAATCAGGTCAAAGTTATCATAAAAAAAATGTCATCGGAACTGCATCAACATGTAAAAAAATTATTATTGAATTTTAGCTTGAAAGATTTGGCCTAAACTAACTAACTTTGCAAGTTAACTAAAAGTGTGCAGCTAAGGAGTGGAATTCTTGGAATTTGTTCGAAAGAGTCACCGCGGCTCTGGGGGTCTACTCTCTAAGCCCGAAGTCCGTAGTTTCGGCCTAAGTGTCGGGCGTTTTTTACTCCGTATCACCCACGGACTTACGATTAGTCCCAAATCCGAACTAAAAATGAATGACAACACGATTTGACAGTTGTTCTTAGTTCGGTTTCGGGGCTAATCGTAAGCCCGTAGGTGAGCCTTAAAACAAAGCTTGTAAAAAACATCAGTATTCATTTTAACATCATCAAAACAACACAGGAATAAGGATATAGGCCCCGTATTTTCCCAGACATGGGCCTTACGTCCAGAATTATATTAGTACATAGATTTATGATAGTACTGACAGCATTTGGTTCGCCGCGATCCGCTTGGAGCATACTAATGATCACCAAGGACATGCTTGTGTATGCTGATGGTGGTTTTTCCGGGAATGAGCTACAGTTTAAATGTAGTAAGAATTTGTTTTTTTAAGTCTCTTTAGTTGCCAGCTCTGTGTTGTTTATTTTTTTACTAGTGCTCTCAAAATTGTATAGGCTATCCTATACAATATTTTGAGAGTGGTCGGCTGTCTGATGCAGCCGATCCTATCGCAGCCTTCGAGTACGTGAAACGTGGACATCTTCTTCTTAGGTTGTCGATGGCAAATACAATAAATGTATGACAACACCATTCGCTGACGCAGCCTCAAGGGGCCTAACCACCAACTTTTAAAGCAGTATTAAAGCAGCTGTAAGAGTTGGCGGTTTAGGCCCAGGTCCTCACATATTATTATATAAAGTGCCAGGGCATGCGACGCAAGACGAAAGGTGAGCCATGGACTACGGAGAGACCCTATTGAAACACTGAAGATCGGAGCCACCCGAGAACCCCACAAAGAGGAGGTTATCTTTACTGCTTGACTTGAGTGCGGGGTCTATTTAGAGATCTCCAAGTTGGCTGATGGTAACACGTGCCCAAGTGGAAGGTTCTCAGAGGACTCAATGAAATAATCAGGAGCTAAGAGGATAAACTACACCTTTTTAAGATCGTTAACGCCCTACGGCATTTCATACAAACTTTCAAGTCCTTATTTTTCGAAATAAATGAACCGATTTTAATGAAACTTGGTATGCGCGTTGTCATACAGCACCGTTCGTTTGTGAGTCCGACACGCACTTAGCCCGTTTTCATTTTATTTTTTTCGTATGTCATATATTCGGCGTAAATAAACTTCTTGTTCTTCCTTTCACCTTTCTGTTTGGAAATCCGTACCTATGTTTTTCCAAACGGCTTGTAAATAATAAAATCTATTTTATAACTATTTCGTACTACCGCAATAGTTACGTTATAAAAACTGTTTTATGTGTCACGATAAACTAGTTTGAATTACCTGTATGCGATAATAGAGTTTTTTCAACTGGCAATTATTTTGACAATTAGGTTTTGTGACAACGGTAGCATGTTTGTGAAATATTAAAATGCAAGAATGGTGAATGAATGAATTCGAATTTAGAAAAGATTTATTTGTTGTTGACACAATTTTTTTCTAGTAGTCAAGCTAGTTGAATTACGTGATTGATATTTCAACCGCAACTATTACATTAAAATAGATATAAGTTTTTGCCTGCGACTTCGTACGCGCATGTCCTGTTTTTTCTCGAAGGAATTTCGGGAAATCCTCCCATATTGCTCTCTCAGTGCAGCCTAATCTACATGCCAAATTTCAGCTTTCTACGAACAGTAGTTTTGGCTGTGCGTTGTCTGTCAGTCAGTCACAAGTAACGGAAGAAATTTATAAATATTGATTTGTATCTCATTTAGTGGATAATGCAATAATTTATTGTGACTAGCACTTCGCCCGCGACTTCGTCCGCGCGGGTTTAGAAGGTACTCCAGAAACTTCAACAGGATAGACTTAAGGGGTAGTTCTTAATAATTAATTTGCTAGCCATTTTTGCTGCTGATCCTGTGGTCTCAGGATCAGCACAACTGTTGGGGGTTGTTTATGAGAAAATCGTTAGATCTGCTTCAATTATACAACTTTTAGATTCGTCCGGTCGGAGGATCCTCCCTTTTTAATAGAGGTTTGCGGAACTTTACTCCCTATACCGCATCCCTCTATAAAACTTTAGAACTATAATAATGTATTGTAATATTTCTTAGCAACCACGTGTCAGGTCAGTAGTACCACAATTTGGAAACTAATATCCTTTTCTAAACATTTATAGACTTTAATAAAAAAATAATTGCTCACGTACTCTCTGAGACCTTGACACGATTTTCCTTATTATATTAGCTTGCATCATATTTTGTTAAATATTTTTGTTTAAAATACAATTGAAATGATTGGATTGTGTCTTTAAACTATTTTATTGTTTGATTTTTGTGTCGCTTAGTCGCCATATTGGTTTTGTTATTATTAACAGTGATTTTAAGACATTAATGTGGTAAGAGTATTAAGGCATTTATTCCATGTTCAAAATCGAATCTGAAATGTTACATTACAGGCGAACACTCCAGGCAGTAGCGTAGGCAGGGGGCGGTGGGTGCGGTCCGCCCCGGGTGGCACCCGTTTAGGGGTGATACCGGACTGTTCGTAGACTGTTTTTTGTCGTCATTATAGACAATTAAAGGTACAGTCCATATTGTCTTTAAAAACAGTGAAGTAAGTAGATTCCTGGAAAAAATCTGCACAAGTACAGCAGGCCCCCCAAAAAATGAACGAAAGTAGCAACCCATACCTAATTATTTCGGAGAGGGGGTAGGGGGCTCCATTTGTGGGGTGACACCACGTTATCCGCACCGGGTGTCACCCATGCTAGCTACGCCACTGACTCCAGGTGAGAAAGTATCTTCAGGGGGGAACGGGGAAAATCGTTTGTATAAAATGAGCGCAGGCGAAATTCAGGGCGAATTGCTTGTTTATTATGAAATGTTACTTCCAACCCCAGAATAGTACTTGCGCTAGTAGCCATAACATCATCAAGCCAAAGATTAATATTTTATGCTTACTTATTTAAGTATTCAGATATGTAAATAAGTATAACATATTTGAATATTTATAAACGGATGTCGATTTGATACTAATGCCCTGTCCTTCACAGGAATTTGTCCTTGTATTGACAAATATTACAAAGATTTGTTTATTTACACTTATTTAAAGACTAGCACTTCGCCCGCGACTTCGTCCGCGTGGGGATAGTAGGTACTCCACAAACTGCAACGCCCCTATACATATCCCCTTATAAAGGTTAGTTTTGGAAAATTAAGCACAACGATTCTCATTATTGGTTCAGCGCAACTGTTCACCCCGTTGAGCCCGTCAGGGGTTGATTATGCAAAAATTGTTAGGTACATGATCTGTTGCAATTATCCCACTTTTAGTTTATTCATAGAATTCCGACGTAAATTGAAGCAAGCTATAATTTCCTCCCCTAAAAACTTTTGTACCTAGTTGATTTTCGAAAAATCCAAACATTTGATATTCTTATTGTTTTATCGAAAACATTTAAATGCCGTGGTGTTTCAACGTCATCGGACCAAGCATTGATACGATTCTCCCCAGTTCGCTCAAGCTGCGACATTTTTCTTACTCCGAGCATGTTTATTACCGTCGTAACTTTTGAACGAAAGGTCCGATTTGAATGATTTGAAGTGTAATTTACACGGACATAATCAACCTTAATTATCAAACCATTTAAATGGATAAGGATTAATATCATGGTACTATAATCACCATTTTTATTTCACCATGGGATTTGCTTGACTAATATTAACAAAAAGCGGTCATGGTGACTTATCCATAATAGTTAGACGTATGGTATCGCGGACTTTTTTGTAGATATTGATGACCTCTATAAAACTGTAGTACATCACTTTGCTCTATTGTCAATAGATTCCGCAGCGTACGCGATATAAGGATTTTTTCTCACACCTTGGGTCACATTATCGAAGTTTTCATACGGATCCCTAACTTTTTTGAAAATATTCTATAGCCTATGTCCATCTCTGATAATGTAGAATTCTACTGGTGAAAGAATTTTTCAAATCGGTCCAGTAGTTTCGGAGCCTATTCATTTCAAACAAACAAACAAACAAACAAACAAACAAACAAACAAACAAATCTTTCCTCTTTATAATATTAGTGTAGATGCTACCTCCGGCTTTGTTTTGAAAATAATGTAAACTAAAGAGTCTCATTCAGGTTTTTGACTCTCCCAATGATAGTGGAGGTCAGAAAGGCAGGAGGTCTACTCGTAAATACGTACTTGCCACGGCCGCGAATCATATTTTGACCAACATACAACCTGATACTGACCTGCAAGTTGCAAAAAACGTGAGAAAATTTGAATTTCGCGGGCTACGCTGGCGCTTTCTGAAACGCAAAGGGCATTTCTGGGAGTCTGACACTCCCTCCCGCTCCACCTAGAGCGGGAGAAGTTCTTTGATAATTTCTCATCGAATAAAAAAGGTACTTATGACATACATATGAAATAAAAGATGGTAATATATTTCATTTACAAGTGCGGAGACATCATGGTATTCCATATTAGAATACTATTCCATTTTTGTTTCATTTTCTCTACACTGGACGCAGATTTTAAACGTCGTCACTCCTTTAAAAACCAATTTATATTACTAACGACTAATTAATACAAATATTTCCAATGTCAATCTGTCGTACAGATCAATAAATGTTACTAAATATTATAATTTATTAAAATCAAACGTAATTCCTTGATTAATTTAGTCATTTTAAATAAGTTATGAAATCATTTTGTAGTGATCGATCATATTTTTCTTCTTAGACATGTTTTCGCGTTTTTTCTTTCCTAACTATTTTTAAGTATTATAAATTACATTTGCGAAAAAAGTGCGACATGATTTGTAAATAATACGGTAGGTATTGTAGTAGTTTTATTAGGTAATTGAGAAACAACCTTTTAGTCATTTAACAAAATGTCTTACTATAAGTTGTTTAACAACACTAAAGAATATGTAAATACATATCATAGATTATTTTTTTCGAGTCTCTTTTTCCGTGGGGGCTGACTTTCGACTAGCTTGATGCACGACCAGTCAGACACACAATACATTGTTTTTTTTTTTAACGTCGCCCCGCACTAGGATTTTCTCCTGTATCGTGGAAACATATAAACTCACAAAAACAGCCGTTGAATACGATGCTGACCGGCACATTTTACCGCACTAGTGTGATGTGTACTCATTGCATGCCTAAAAGCAGGTAGGGGGCAGTTTTTCGAGTACTAATTTTAAAAGGGTGCTAATTAAACAGACATCTTTTTAATAGCATTATTTGCCTCTAAAAATCTACATTGCCTTCTAAATTACTAAGTCAGCCACAATTAACGAACGTCTGAATGATACTATCTTAGCCACTAGTTATCTTCTATGCAAGCCACTCTAAATACAACATGGTGGTTATTTTTCAGCATCTAAATTTGTAACATGCATTCAAGCAGTAAACTTCTAAAATACTATTAAATGACATCAAAAAAGATATTCTGTTAGCTTCTATTTCATTAGTATCATAAAAAAAAAATAACCACGAAGTGGATGGCGGGGTCTGTTCGCTCGCTTCGCTCGCTCACTTGACCCCGCCATCCCCTTCTAACCTAACCTGTCCGAGTCGGGGTGCCCCAAATCCCGAACTCGCTGTAAAATGGTGATGAGATATAAATTCCGTGGCTGAGTTAGTAATTAGGTGGCAATGTATAAATAAAAAGGGCAAGTTAATATAATTGTTGATCTTTACTGGACGCTTTCCTTAGAATATTTAGTTGGCGTTGTAAAAAAGACGAATTAGTTTATTAGAGGCTATCACATTTTCCCGTTGCTTAGTTATAAAATGAGAAGTTTTATCACGTGGCTAATAAATATAAGTGTGGCTCGACTTATTATTTCTCATTTTAAAACTAGCTGACCCGCGCAACTTCGTCAGCGTCACATTTTTCAATAATGCTCCGCTTCTATTGGCCGTAGCGTGATTTTCTATATCCTATAGGCTTCCTCGATAAATGGGCTATCGAACGCTAAAATATTTTTCAATTCGAACAAGTAGTTCCTGAGATTAGCGCGTACAACCAAACAAACAAACTCATCAGCTTTATAATTATATAGATGTAAACAATCTTTGAACCTTTTCGTCCCGGATATTGATTTGGAAAAAGGTCGGTATTTTTACCTGCACTTTTTGTAGATAAGTTATTGAAATAATGCGGATTCGAAGCGAAATATCGAGTTACATTGATCGGCCTTTTGAGAGGTCAGTTTTTGGGTATGTTGATATTGTACTTATTATATTTAGGGCCCGTTTGAGCTTTGATATGCATCATCAACAGAATAATAATAAAAAAAACCGGCCAACTGCGAGTCGGACTCAAGATATCGGATATTATCGGTTATTCAATATATTATCTATAAAAAAAAACGCCAAAAAAAATCACGTTTGTTGTATGGAAGGGGCTCCTTAAATATTTGTTTTTATTTTAATTTAGTAACATTTTTTAAAAAGATTTTAGAGGGAGAGAGAGAGCGATTTTAAGTTTTCTATAGAAAGTGAAAAATCACTATATCCTTCCCCCTGAACTCTTTCTCTGATAACTATTTAGACCTAGATAAGGTATGCATACCAAGTTTTATTAAAATCGGTTCATTCATTTCGAAAAGTAAGAATTTGAAAGTTTGTATGAAAAGCCGTACCGCGTAAACGCTCTTAACAAAAAATTCCATCCTAATTCAATAGTTTCCAATACATCGTTTACAATTTCACGCGATATTTTACAATCTGACGGCGTTTGCCTCTTAAGGGGTCATTGTACTTATCATTATGAACAATTTTCACTGTGGGACCAACACTGAAATCGCGAAAAAAAAAATTGACTGCCCCATACATTTTTGTGCACGCAACTCGACAAAATGTACTGAAAAGCTGATTTTTTTTTCGCGATTTCGGGGTTAGTCCCATAGTAAAAGTTGTTCATAATGATGAGTACAATGACCCCTTAAGAGGCAAACGCCGTCAGATTGTAAAATATCGCGTGAAATTGTAAACGATGTATTGGAAACTATTGAATTAGGATGGAATTTTTTGTTAAGAGCGTTTACGCGGTACGGCTTTTCATACAAACTTTCAAATTCTTACTTTTCGAAATGAATGAACCGATTTTAATAAAACTTGGTATGCATACCTTATCTAGGTCTAAATAGTTATCAGAGAAAGAGTTCAGGGGGAAGGATATAGTGATTTTTCACTTTCTATAGAAAACTTAAAATCGCTCTCTCTCTCCCTCTAAAATCTTTTTAAAAAATGTTACTAAATTAAAATAAAAACAAATATTTAAGGAGCCCCTTCCATACAACAAACGTGATTTTTTTTGGCGTTTTTTTTTATAGATAATATATTGAATAACCGATAATATCCGATATCTTGAGTCCGACTCGCAGTTGGCCGGTTTTTTTTATTATTATTCTGTTGATGATGCATATCAAAGCTCAAACGGGCCCTAAATATAATAAGTACAATATCAACATACCCAAAAACTGACCTCTCAAAAGGCCGATCAATGTAACTCGATATTTCGCTTCGAATCCGCATTATTTCAATAACTTATCTACAAAAAGTGCAGGTAAAAATACCGACCTTTTTCCAAATCAATATCCGGGACGAAAAGGTTCAAAGATTGTTTACATCTATATAATTATAAAGCTGATGAGTTTGTTTGTTTGGTTGTACGCGCTAATCTCAGGAACTACTTGTTCGAATTGAAAAATATTTTAGCGTTCGATAGCCCATTTATCGAGGAAGCCTATAGGATATAGAAAATCACGCTACGGCCAATAGAAGCGGAGCATTATTGAAAAATGTGACGCTGACGAAGTTGCGCGGGTCAGCTAGTTTTAAAATGAGAAATAATAAGTCGAGCCACACTTATATTTATTAGCCACGTGATAAAACTTCTCATTTTATAACTAAGCAACGGGAAAATGTGATAGCCTCTAATAAACTAATTCGTCTTTTTTACAACGCCAACTAAATATTCTAAGGAAAGCGTCCAGTAAAGATCAACAATTATATTAACTTGCCCTTTTTATTTATACATTGCCACCTAATTACTAACTCAGCCACGGAATTTATATCTCATCACCATTTTACAGCGAGTTCGGGATTTGGGGCACCCCGACTCGGACAGGTTAGGTTAGAAGGGGATGGCGGGGTCAAGTGAGCGAGCGAAGCGAGCGAACAGACCCCGCCATCCACTTCGTGGTTATTTTTTTTTTATGATACTAATGAAATAGAAGCTAACAGAATATCTTTTTTGATGTCATTTAATAGTATTTTAGAAGTTTACTGCTTGAATGCATGTTACAAATTTAGATGCTGAAAAATAACCACTATGTTGTATTTAGAGTGGCTTGCATAGAAGATAACTAGTGGCTAAGATAGTATCATTCAGACGTTCGTTAATTGTGGCTGACTTAGTAATTTAGAAGGCAATGTAGATTTTTAGAGGCAAATAATGCTATTAAAAAGATGTCTGTTTAATTAGCACCCTTTTAAAATTAGTACTCGAAAAACTGCCCCCTACCTGCTTTTAGGCATGCAATGAGTACACATCACACTAGTGCGGTAAAATGTGCCGGTCAGCATCGTATTCAACGGCTGTTTTTGTGAGTTTATATGTTTCCACGATACAGGAGAAAATCCTAGTGCGGGGCGACGTTAAAAAAAAAAACAATGTATTGTGTGTCTGACTGGTCGTGCATCAAGTGCTAGTCGAAAGTCAGCCCCCACGGAAAAAGAGACTCGAAAAAAATAATCTATGATATGTATTTACATATTCTTTAGTGTTGTTAAACAACTTATAGTAAGACATTTTGTTAAATGACTAAAAGGTTGTTTCTCAAAAAAATTGACTGCCCCATACATTTTTGTGCACGCAACTCGACAAAATGTACTGAAAAGCTGATTTTTTTTTCGCGATTTCGGGGTTAGTCCCATAGTAAAAGTTGTTCATAATGATGAGTACAATGACCCCTTAAGAGGTATTGCGGTTATTCTGTTACACGTTGAATAAATTTCGTAACTGTTAGACAGGTAAGCTAATATTTTGTTACCATGTGACATAATGTCTCATTGAAAATGTTTGTAAACATATTATCTAGATTTTGGAACAACCGTGCAACATATTATTAGGTCGTAAATGACTGGAACAATAGATTTATTTATAAACAAATAAGATGGTATCGCGTTTGTATTTCCTAATCTACATTGTGCATCATAATATCCTCATAACCAATGATGTATTACCTTCTAGGTTTTGCCTGCGGATTCGCTCACGTTCTTATAGCCTAGCCAGTACTATTATCCAGGGTCCCATCTATCTCCGTACCAAAATTCATCAAAATCAGTCCAGCCAAATTGGCGTGAAAGCGTAACAAAAGAACAGACACACTTTCGCATTTACATTATATAATGTTAATAGCTTTAGCCCACGGTTCCGCCCGCGTGGATGTCGTTTATCGCTTAAAAAGTAGCCTATGTCCTTCTCCATATCCCAGCCTATACATCTGCCAAATTTCATCACGATCCCTTCAGGGATAATTAGAGGATTCGGGCAAATGCTAGTTAATAATAAATTAAAAGAAATCTGCTAAGTCTTTTCTCAACTGTGTTAGTGCCAGTTGGTCTCGGGGTTGCAAGGTCGACTGCCGAGCACGAGTCCTGGGTTCGATTGCAAGGTCGGGCCGGAATGTCTTTGAAATTTTCCTAGGCCTGGTAAATGGCTGGTTCTATGATCTATGATGGTGTTATTCATTTCATTGAACTCGTGCGAAGCCGGGTTGACTTGCTAGTTATTTTCTTAAAGCTAACTAGGCGTTATTCGCGTCCTGCCAGGGTTGCGGAATTTGTTCGAAAGAGTCACCGCGGCCCTGGAACGCAAAGGGCACTAGGAGGAACACGGATGGGTTTTAGTCAGTAAGAGTCTGACACTCCCGCTCCACTCAGAGCGGAATAAGTCATTTGATGAAATTGTAAAGAAAAATGATTTAAAAGAGTGTCCGTGGAGTTTCTTGCACGTTCTTCTCCATAGAGATCTACGCTTTGGAACGTGCAAATAGCTTCATCTTTTTGACTGACCGACCTTGACAATTCAAAAGTGCCTGTGAATAGTTTATTTGAAATAAATAATTTGAATTTGAATTTGAATTTGAATTTGATGATTTTCCATCCATAAAAAAGAAAGCTACTTTTTATATCCGGACCAAAAAATACGGGTGTTCTAATTAAAGTTTGACGTGTGTATCTGTGTATTGTAGCTCCTAAACGGATGAACCGAGTTTGGTTCGTTTTTCTTTTGTTTTCAATTATGAATTCACTAAACAATATTTAAGTTCTTTAATGTAGCATTAGGAGGAGTAAATTAGTCCTTCAGTTTTTTACTATGCAATATATTATATTTTTTATATTCAAATTAATATTGCCCTGACCTCCCGTCGACCACTTCAAGTTTTTTGTTTTATTCAAAATCGTTTCTAAGCCTTTTATTTATATTATCAAGATTGACAAGTGGAATCCAGTTTTATTGAGATTTGAAGTAAGTATTTTATTTATTATCAGACTATGCTAATGGTATGTTTTATTATTATTTATTCGAAAAACCGCGACCCTGGAAATCAAAGGGCATTTGGAGGAGCACGGATGGGTTTTAGTCAGTAAGAGTCTGACACTCCTTCCCGCTCCGCCCAGAGAAAGGAAGGGAGTCATTTGATGATTCTTCCTTCACCTTCATCTTCACCAGTTTTTGAAAGCGGCTTCGCCCGCGTAATACGTTCGATAATTTAAACATTGTTATAATACTAGCTGCCGCCCGCGGTTCCGCCCGCGTGAGTGTCGATAATTATCCCAAGGGTACATACTCCCGGAATAAAAAGTATCCTATATGTTATTCCAGACTATAATCTACCTCTGTGCCAAATTTCATCAAGATCCATTCAGTAGTTTTTGCGTAATAGAGTAACAGACATACATCCATCCATCCATCCATCCTCACAAACTTTCGCATTTAAAATATTAGTAGGTAGATAAGTTGGATAGGATTACTAGTGACCACAAAAAACTACTAAAATGTTTCGAAGAAATTACTTCTCAGGCATGAGAGTGCCTGAGAAGTAATTTCTAAAATCAAATCTGTAATTGAACCAAAATAAATGCCACCAACTATAACAAACTGCTTGAAAAGTTATTTTTTCGGAACTTTTTAGTAGTTTTTTGGGCCTATTTAAAAAAAAAAAAATTTTCCTTAATGTATATCTGCTACCCAACATCACCCTTAAATATGACCACGCATTTCTGGAACACCCTGTATATTATTGTACAGTTCATTAATTTACAATCTTCAGAGTTCACAATCTTACGCGATTTTTTATAAAGTTACGGTGTTTACATTAACAAACATACGGTCTTCAAAACTTTAAAATATTTTAGTAGGGATGAATGTACGATAACCCGACTGGTCATTTGTATGAAAGAAAAACATGTTTGGGCTCGTAAATATTGTCATAAGGCACATATATTTTACGATAACGTAGAATCAAGTCATTAATCAGGGATGATAATGATACAGGCACCTATAGTCGACACCTGTCAAATGTGTAATAACGGTCATTGACCCACGTACATAAAATTGACTTTCTCAATAAAAAAATCAGAAATATAGACATATTTAACGCTGTCCAGAATCGACTTCTATCGTGAGCATTTACGTTCTCTAGTAATGAAAATCGGTGCATAATTTATTGTTCGGCAGTCTCATCATCTTCCTTGCCTTTATCCCATGTTACTTGGGGTCGGCGCAACACGTTTTCTTCTTTCATTCTGTCCTATCAGCCGTCACACTATCACTAACTCCCTTTTCTTTCATATCGCTCCTCACAAAATCCATCCATCTTTTCTTTGGCCTCCCTCTTCCTCTCCATCCGTCCACATTTATATTCATAACCCTTTTAGTTACATGCGTTTCATCCCTCCTCTTCGCATGACCATACCAGGACAAGCGGTTACCTTTCAACTTTTCCGTCACTGGCGCCACTTTTATCTACCTCTAATGTACTCATTTCTCACTTTATTCATTGTTCGGCTGTCTACGAAGGGATATTAGGGAAAAGTCAATGAACTTTATCCGGCTAGTTATTTATTTATTTATTTATGCCTACCATAATATGCATATTATGTTATTTTAAGCAAGTTGCAAGGAGCCAAGGTGTTAAACCTCGTAAGGGGTTCTGAGGTCTTTTAAAGGAAATGTTCTCCACTCAAATCTACTCAATTGCAATGACAGCGGAAAAAATCCTCGATTCAATATCTGCCTAGCCTTTTCCTATTGGGGTCGGCTTGCAGTCAAACCGGATTCAGCTGGATATAATTAGTATTTTACGTGGAGCGGCTGCCTACCAGACCTCCACAACCCATTAACTGGGTAACACTGTACTTCTTGGTGTAACGACTGCAAAAGATCTCCAAATGACAGCCGGTACCAACGGCTTAACGTGCTTTCCAAGGCACGCAGGAGCCTCGGTATGTTAAGATGTTCACCCATCCACAGACTAATTTCGGCAAGCTCTGCTTAACCTTGAAGATCGGTCAATGCGGCTGTTATAATTTAGCCACGAGCTCCGGAAAAAAAGTTCGATTAATTTCAATTAATAACAAGCATTCATTTCAATTTTTTTGACCTATGACTGAACCGCATGGTGTCGCCCTGTTCTGTATGGTGTCGGACGTAAAAGAATAGCACCATCCCATCACTTCCCTTGGGTGTCGTAAGAGGCGACTAAGGGACTCACCAAATAATGGACTGGAGCATTCTCTGTAGGTACATTTGCAACAGCTACACTGCGATCGCCAACCCGCCTGCCAAGCGTGGCGGTTATGGCAAACCCCCCCATTTGGGGTAGGCCTATGTCCAGCAGTGGACGTTTCTAAATAAAACATTTGAAGTTTTGTAACAACTTATTTTTTAAACTGCAAAAGCCTGTAAAGCTTGCGAACGCATTAATGTAGGGTTTGACAAATTAATATTTCGTGTTAAGTATTTCAGAGGGGCGATTCTCGTATTTTTAAGTATTGTTCGCGTTCTGTTCGCTGTAGCAAATTGTCAATAAGCACCCCTAATTTCCATACATTTTCTAGTTAATTATCACTATTTTTTGTTTTAATGCTGGTAAATCCTATACGATGTACACAGAAGCTGTTGGTGAACCTGTCTTAATAAATAAATGAATACATTTTTGACAGATTACGACTGACGCAATGCAAACGTTGCTTAAAAATTAGTAGAATTGGCTCTGTGATGATATTATATTGCGACTTGAATTTTAATGGTTTTTTAGTACGAGAATTGGCCGAGCGGACTTACGTTTTTTGAAGGAGGTAAAAGAGTCCTTACGAATTCTAGAACGCCATAGTATTTTGATATAAATTCCTACATACTTGCTAGCTAAGACCTTATGTTTATTTTGCATCAAAACCCGAAAATTATCAATTCCATTCAATTTCTTATATCAGAATCGAAGCATCACTAAAAAAAGCGCCAGAACAAAATTTACTGACTCCGATATCATTGAGAGTAGATACCTAATTTAAAAAAACAAAACACAACAAGAAAACACGGAAAATTACCAACTTACTAAGTTTATAATTCGACTTTCATTCACTGCACAAAACTTAAACAATCACTGAAATTCACTTATCACTTCACCACACTTAACACGATAGTATTTTTTAACAACAAAAAATATTTTATTTTAATAAGACGTCTGTTCACCACGGGTGTCGTAGACTTACTGGCTGCGCTCACGCAGGTGCCTCGTTTATGATCGACGAGGGAAGGTGTCATGCGCTAAGGCTCCAATATTTGCTATCACCATTTTTGAATCGTTTTCCGGCCTGATTTTTGTTTCGGGTATTTTGGCTTGTTTTGTGTGAATAATTTTAATGAGTAGATTCTTTTCTTTATGACTTTCCGGTTGATGTTTTTTTTTATTTGAGTTTTTTTTTGTGTCGTTGTGCGATAATAATAATCGGTATTGCTGTATCTTATTTCGTTTTTTTTTTTATTGCTGGATCCGGTCAAAGAATGGGTATGTAAATTTGAGGAGCTTCAATTGGAACAAGCTATTGGTTAAAATTATATGAAGTTTTACTAGCCAGGACTGAAAAATAGTTCAATCTATTGAATCAGTGATTTTTTTTGCCGTTTTTTATAGATAATGGTACGGAGCACTTCGTGCGCGAGTCCGACTCACTCTTGGCCGGTTTTTTAACCGACTTCTAAAAAGGTGGAAGTTCTCAATTCGGATGTTTGTATTTTTTTTTTTAATGTTTGTTTGCGCATAACTCCGTCGCTTGCCAACCGATTTGAAAAATTCTTTTTTCGTTGTATATGTTGAAAAATCATCCATATATACGAAATTGCGTATTTTTGTTTTGTTTTCCTGTGACTAAACCACTAAAAAGTGAAAAATAAAAAACATTTTCACAAAAAAAAGAAACCGACTTCCAAAAAAAATTATACAGTTAAAAATAACTTAATTTCGGAAGTCGGTGTTTTTGGTTGCTTCTTCGTTATTTGACACCGACTTCCGAAATTAAGTTATTTTTAACTTTATAAATTTTTTTGGAAGTCGGTTTCCCTTTTTTTTGTGAAAAAGTTTTTATAGAAATACTGCCTACTGAATAATTTCTTGAGTCATGCTAATGTCCCAGTAATCTTCGAAGGGTTTAGTACCACTCCCAAATATGTCCAAATAGTGAAAGTTACTCATTTTCAGTGAAACCGACCGGAAACAGATAACTTAGGTGTGTTAGTGTGTACACTTAAAAACTCCTTATCATTTCAAGAAAATTAAGAAAAGTTAACAGAGCTTTTAATTCTTACACAAATAGGGAAGATGCAATAAAAAAATGATATAAAAGTTTGTCGCGAGATTTAAGTACCCTTAGTAGGTACAAGCTTTACTAAGCATTCGAGATTTAAGAACTGTCTACACGGGTAAATTTACCTGTTTAGATGAACTAATAAATTAAATAACTTGATCTGATAAATTTTAATTTATAAAATTTTCAAACTAAGTTAATACGAGTACCTACTTAAATCCCGCAACATATCATATAAATTGTGTAGTGACGATATAAGTTAATAGGAAAAGTTTTAAAGGAAAAGTTTTATTCTTTTAGCGCATTTAATAAAAGCTTGTTTATAAAGAAGTTTTTTTTGTAACTTGTAGTTTTATTTTATTCTGCTTGTTTGGGGAATGCAAATTACATTTTTAAATATTTTTTGCAAGTTGGTTTTATATAACACTTTTACGCGTCACAAACTAGATGAGGCCGGTGCTGGTGTTTTCTAGCTGACTACTCTGAGAACAAACACCGAAACGAACTCAGTGATCAAAGTCAATCCAATGGTCAAGTCATATGAGAGCCATATAGGTCAATTTCAGTGGTGGTCTTCTGAGGAAAGTACCACACAGATTCGAGTGGACCTGTCCAGACAACATGAAGCTATTTATTAATTAATTTATTTGCATAAAACATGGTATTTAAAGGTGTTGCATGAGAACACTGGTGGATGCCAAACTACATAGCTTGGCTCATCGCCGTAAGGTTGCCTGCTTATCGGTCTTCTACAGATTGTACTTCGGTGAGTGTGCCCAAGAACTCCACGACCTTATCCCACCGGCCCCCTTCTACCATCGGACATCCAGACGTACTGCATCTTACCATCCCTACCTTGTAGCTATTCCACCAATTCGCACTAAGCGTTTCCAAACGTCTTTTACAATGCGCACAGCAAAAGAGTGGAACTCTCTGCCTGCGTCTGTGTTTCCAAATGCTTACAACCCTAATCTATCTCTTCAAAGTTAGAGTGAACAGGCTCCTTCTGGGTAAGCTCGCTCCATCGTAGACTTTGTCTCTGTCATCTCTGACATTGACTAGAGTCAAGAGCAAACCCACCTCTAAAAAAAAAAAAAAGAACAGTAACACCACAATGCAAGCATTTTTCAGTAGCTCAACTTAGAACTTTGAGTAGTATTTTTTGTTTTTTTTTGTTATTGTTGATAGGCACGCGCTCGACCACTATCTCCCCTGATGGTAAGCGATGATGTGGCCGAAGATGGAGCACGCTTGCCTAGAAGCAACCTATTCACTCTTGACTTAAAGACTTCCGGGTTATAGCTATCAGGAAACACAGAGTCTGGCTGGGAATTCCACTCCTTAGCTGTACGCTCAATGAATGTGTTCCCAAAACGTTTTGTGCGTGTGGGTGGGATGTCCACCATGTACCGGTGGCGTATCGCCGTACGTCTTGTGGTCCGATGATGGAATGTGCTTGGCAGAATTAAACTATGCAGTTCCGACGCACACTCCCCAAAATGCAGCTGATAGAAAACCGACAGGCTAGCAACTCGGCGTCGATGCTCAAGACTGGAGTTTTTAACAAGAGTAGAGGTAACTGATGACCCAAAACCCGTGCCCTGCTGGGCTAAGTTAGCAAAGCCCTGATTATCCATATATGGTCAAGAATTGAAAGTAACACATCTTCAGCTTAACCCACCGGATATGGTTATCTGTCCTTTTAAGTGTGACACTTATCTATGAGGATTCATTAGTTAGTCAATAGACTATATAGACAGTCGTCGTTACTAAATAAAGGGTAGGCAGAATTAGAGGTACACGTGGTTAGTTTGACGGTGATGTTTTTAGAGTTTTTTTGCACTATATTTGCTTTCAAAGAGCTCTTGGCTGAATAATTAAAGCTGGGTCGAACTTCGAGGTTAAGCGATGATTGCCGAGGTCGGCTCTTGGATGGGTGACCATCCATTCATCAGTCAAAAACACGTTTAACTATTGGTTCCGACTGTCATTTGAAGTCTTGAATTAGAAAATTAAACAAAGAAATAATTTCATTCGTATAAAGTAGGTAAACCCGTTATCAACAAAAACAAAATAGGGTTAGAAATAATAAAAAAATTGTGAAATTAAAAAATAATCTTAAAATTCTGCGTTTGTTGGTGACTATAGTACTTAAGTTAATCTTACTATGTGCAACTATGTCTTTAAAAATAGATACAGCTGAGGAATTTGCTCATAAAAACATTATTGTCTAACAATTAAGTACTATTGTATAATAACAACATCTGTATAAATAAATAGTGATTGTGAATCACTCAATGATCAATATAAATGCATTGAATTATGTGAATATTTATTAAAAGCTTTTTACATAAGACTTATATTAGGTAGAGCAAAGAATCTAAACTGCAGCTAAGGGTTCTTACAGATCAACGGCAGATAAAACTGCAGCCATCGCCACATGCTCCATACTCATTGCTCTTTGACTTGTTTTAAATATTGTTTTTTTTTTTCTAATACTTAATATTTCATGTAGCATTTGAGAGGGATTTTTTTTTGTACGAAATGACTATTTAATTTGGATAGACGTTCAAAACTTAATGATGGGTAAGGAACGAGGTTGCCTACATATTATAATTGTTTATGTTGCTTTTTTTTTGTGTACCTACTGTGCAAATATTTCGACACAAATGTATTTTTGTTATAAAATAAATAACTTGAACATGTCGACGACTGCAGTCGACACTGCCGGCAGCCGTCGACATGTGGCGACGGCTGCAGTTTTATTTTTCGTTACAAAGTGCCGTTCGTCTGTAAGAACCCTATAGTTATTTCACTGTAAAATTGCAGATTCCGTAAGATTGTAATAAATCTTTATGAGGTTATAACTTCTCGTTTTGTATACAATAAATCCCATCCAAATTCTATACTTTCCAATATATCTGTGTCTTATTAAGAAAAAATAGTTTACGATATTTTACAATGTTACGACGTTTGCAATTTTCCAGTGGGGTCTTTAAATCAAGAGTTAACAAATTACTTCTAGAAGTAACCTGATGGTCAAACACGAGCTTATCTTAAAAATGAATGAAATTGCATCCCATGGTATAATTTGCATTATTGAGAATTAGGTCACCCTGTAGTTTCGGATTTGGTAATTCAATCACACTTGGGAAATTGCAAAATAAAATTGTGTTAGGTTTCTGAATTGAGTTTTATGAGATAAGAACCCGTCATCATTATGTCAACTGATTTCAAATTTAGAACCCTTAATCCTATGTCAAACTTTATTGTCAAATTTTGAATTTGAGAAATACTCAACTTCAAATTCTTAATTCAGAATTTGCCGAAAGTCGTTAAAATAATACATTCCGTTTTCGATTAATACTCATAAAGATCTCTTATTGTTAAAAATCTAATCCCTTATAATATTATAAATGTGGAAGTGAGTTTGTTTGTTTCGCTTTCACGCTACGTCTGAACGGATCGTCATGAAATTTAGCAGATATATAGCCTGGGATATGGAGAAGGACATAGGCTACTTTTTATGCGATAACCGACATCCACGCGGGCGGAGCCGCGGGCAAAAGCTAGTACTCGCATATTCGAAAAGGCTGTTCCAATGCACAATAAAGAAAACACCACGTTTTATAAAAGTCGTTTTACTTTGGCGTTTGATGGATCAAGAATTCTTTGTTTTATAGTTTCCTTATAAATTACAAATTCTTCATCTTGAACGTGTTTATTTTTAAATTCTCAATCAATATCCGAGCTCTTATCAGACACGATCCGTATTTACTAATAAAAACGTTTTGTTAGGTAACAAAATAGATAGAATTGTTTCTTAATTTTTATTTGTAACAACCTGTAGATGAGCGTGTCGTAATATTGGCCTGCTGTAGATAAGTACGTAAATTGATATAATTCTAACTAATGTTATGCATGCAAAATAACGCCTAAATGGCTGAAGCTATAATGATGAATTTTGGTGCAGAGATAGAGCCTTTTTTTTGAATTGGAAATCATCAAATGACTCCTTCCGCTGTGGGCGGAGCGGAAGAGAGTGTCAGACTCAACATCATCATCAAAAAAAAATCGACTGCCCCATGGACATTTCTGTAGGCGTAACTCAAAAAAATGTATTGAACAGCTGATTTATTTTTCGCGATTTCAGTGTTTGCCCCATAGTATAAGTTGTTCATAATGATGAGTACAATGACCTCTTAAGAGGTATTGCGTTCATTCTGTTACTCGTTGTATGGTAAAGATATTAGTATCTAGATTTTTTTCTTGGCTCCCTCTAACATAAGTACGATCTCGCGTACTACAACCACTCTCTTACTTAAGTTATGTCTGAACTGAATCGCTGGACTCGTGGTATACAATTTACCTTTACGCGTTCAATGATTATTCTGTCTATGAAGTACCGTGTTACCCAGTTGATGGGTTGTGGAGGTCTGGTAGGCAGCCGCTTCACGTGAAATACTGGTTCAGCTGAATCCGGTTTGACTGGAAACCGACCCCAATATAGTTGGGAAAAGGCTAGGCAGATGATGGACATTTTTTGAAGTGAAAACTTCTTTAGCGGCGGTGTGCACTTTTTGGGAAGGGTAAAAAATGTTAAACTCGCGTCAGGACACGTGACCGTCAGGACACGTGACCGTCAGGACACGTGACCTGATCGAAAATTCGTAAGACGGATAATGTAAATATGTAATATTAATTGTCATGTTTGAGTACGGTAGCGCAATAAATGAATATTGTATTTAACCACATAAATGACAGTACTTTTGTACTGATAAATAAAGCAATTCGTGCGAAATTATTCCCTAACCATTCCAAAATATTCAAAAATGAACAACGTTAATGTTCAAGTTTTCACTTATGCCGGCACTCCCGGAGTGCTACCCGTTGTTTTTTGCTAGCCTAGTTTGTGTCCCACTGCTGGGCAAAGCCATCTCCCTTCTGATTCCATACTTCTCTATCCTGAGCGATCTCTGGCCAACTTTGAACCGCAAACGGCATCAGGGTGCCAATTCTACTAATTTTAAGGCAACGTTCGCAATCACGTCTCAGTCGCACTCTGTCTCCAATGTCGCAATCCATTTGTATACATTTTTGACAGATTGCGATTGACATGCGAATGTCAAAGTTTAGAAGGTAAGTAGTACCTAAAAGGGAGGTCTTTTTAATGTAGGTTTGTGGGACTTTACTCTCTGTATCACATACCTCTATACAGGGTTCAAAATCAGCTGTTTCATACATTTTAGTCGAGTAGGTACCTATTAAACTTTTGTATGAAACAGGTGATTTTTTTTCGTGATTTCAGAGTCGGTCCCATAGTGAAAGTTGCTCATATTCATGGGTAGAACACCCAGTGAAAATTTGACCGGTCATTAAAAAATAACCCCGTATAGGTACCTAATATGATAATGGTACGGAACACTTCGTGCGCGAGTCCGACTCGCACTTGACCGGTTTTTCATTATTGTTAGGCACACACTTGACCACTATCCCACCTCATGGAGAGATGATGTGGTCGAAGATGGAGCACGCTTGCCTAGAAGGGCTAGAAGTAACCTATTCACTCTTGACTTAAAAACTCCCAGGTTGTAGCTATCAGGAAACACAGACTCTGGCAGGGAATTCCACTCCTTAGCTTACCTTGTATCAAGAAAAGTTGAAATACCACACCCAGGAGACAACCAGAAACAAATTTATCTCTAAGCAGCATCGTAGCCGGCGACAGTCAAAGTAAATAAACGTAAAACAAGTAACAATAATATACTTAATCTCATGTTTGTACTATGAAACATAAGCACGCAGAAATATTCGTCATTCTTGAGCTTAAGGACTGACCAGACTCAACAGCTAAATATTTATTTAATCTTCATGTACAGTAGTGGTACATAGGTGGACTTAATGTTAATGCAACAAGGCGTTCTCTTCCAGTAAACTTTAAAAAAAAAATCCACTAAAAAGAAAAAATAAAATAAAAAAAACCTGACTTCAAAAAAAAATACAAAATAACTTTAATTTTGGAATTCGGTGTTAAATTACTAAAACACAACACCGACTTCCGAAATTACCTCACAGCGCATAGGTACCTACGCAATTTCGTATGCATGGATGAACAATTTTGATTTATAACCAAAACTTCTGTACCGATTTTGATGAAATTTCTATTGGACCAATCGGAAAGTATATCCTTCGAAATAAATAAGAATATTTGAAATCGGTTCGTAAATGACGGAGTTATGAGGTAACAAACATAAAAAATACAACCGAATTGAGAACTTCCTCCTTTTTTTGAATTCGGTTAAAAAGAGTAATATTGCAGTGAATTTTTTCTACTGGATCAAACCTGCTACACTATTCCTAACTCCTGAGAGCTAGAAACAACAGTGGGGACCACCAGATAAAAGCCAAAACAATGGAGCTCGACGAGTAGCGAAGAAACCTGTCCTGGATCCCGCAACTAAATTAATCAGAAAAGAAGAGTGGAGGAGTAAGGAAAACATTATCTCCAATTCCCTTCTTTAGTCCTTATCAAGCAGGAGACAGAACAGAGCTAGGCCAATAGACACCAAGGGACATTTACAACTGGTACATTTTGTAGTGACTGCAAGAAATCATTTTTAAAGTTGCTATGGGAGTGGACAGTTGGTTTTGAATATTTTATTTACATGAAGTGGCCTTACTTCCACAACTCAGTTTAGAGCGTTAAATCCTCACGGTGTTTTATGCAAATGAAGTCCTTAGTACCTTCGGATCCTAACAGGGAAGCTGAATTATTCGAATGAGTCACCGCGGCCCTGGAATTCCAAGGGCATTTCAAAGAACACTGGTGGGTTTTAGTCAGTAAGAGTGGCAATCCCGTCCGCTCAGCCCAGTGCAGGAGAAGTCATAGCTTTGGCTGTCTCTTTCTCCTCCCAAACATCTCTGTCTTGGGCGATCTCTGGCAAGTTTATTGTATTCTAAATTAGCCCTTTATGTCCAACTGCTGGGCAAAGTCCTCCCTCTCCCTTTTCCACACAGGTCTGTCCTCTGCCATTCCTTTCGATAAGGGGCTGGACACACAGAAAAGACGTAAGACGAGGACATATGTCTTTTCCGCGTCCTTTTCATACAAAATTTATAGAAGCGTCGCGACGCAATACATATAGAAAGGACAGGGCGCGGACACGACGCTTACTCGTCTGCGCCCTATTGTAACACATACAGAAAGGACCGGGACAGGCGCGAACGGAAGAGGGACGGGCGAGAACGGGAGTGCTCGCGGGTGCCGGGACTCGCGCGTCGCTGTCACACACAATCACACCACCACAATTAACCATATGTTCATCTTCGGAAGAATACATGTTATCCTGTCAAAATCGGACGGTTGAATGAAGCTGGTTGAAAACCGTTATCTCTCGCGGCACCCAGCGTCACGTCCGTGCCTCGTCTTTTCTACATGTTTTAAAAAGTCGCGACGGCGGCGGCACCCCGTCTGTGCCACAGGGCACAGACGGGGTGCCGCCGCCGCCGCCGCGCCCCGTCCTCGTCTTACGTCTTTAGATTTAATTTTATATTACCATAAAAAAAAGTTGGAAGGAGGAGTGGAACTCTCTGCCTGCGTCTGTGTTTCCAAAAGCTTACAGCCCTAATCTCTTCAAAGTTAGAGTGAACAGGCTCCTTCTGGGTAAGCTCGCTCCATCGTAGACTTTGTCTCTGTCATATCTGACATTGACTAGAGTCAAGAGCAAACCCATCACCAATAAAAAAAAAAAAAAAAAAGTTGAAAATTGAGGTAGATTTTGGTATAGGTACAAGTTATTGCGAAAATCTAAATTTGCCCATTTCTTTTTATCGTGTTGACCTTGATTTTTATACATCTAATAGGAACTGTAGATCTCAGTATCTGGTACAAATTTCAACTTGGTATATCCACCCGTTCCTGATAAAATCGGTGGTTACACACGGACAGACGGGCAAGAGAGTGATCTTATAAGGGTTCCTTTTTTTCCTTTTGAGGTACGGAACCCTAAAATACGTTATTTGCCTCAAAAGTTCAGCCTCTATACTTGTAACTTGTTGCGCTTAAGTGTAGCACGCCCTTATTTCAACAAGTACTTAAAATGTGCCTTGAGATAACACGCCTTGTTTTAGCGGAACCTTAAACAAGTCATTGCCAACTTATGTAGCGTTTAAGTAATAACTTAATTGTATTTAAGTTGGAAACACAACTTATATAGTTACGCAACTCGCAGCTGTTGTTCCGTATGGTGTCGGACGTAAAAGAATAGCACCATCCCATCACTTCCCGTGGGTGCCGTAAGAGGCGACTAAGGGACTCACCAGAGAATGGGCAGCAGCATTCTCTGTGGGTACATTGCAATAGCTACACTGCGATACCCAACCCGCCGGCCAAGCGTGGGGATTATGGCAAACCCCCCCATTTGGGGGAGGCCTATGTCCAGCAGTGGACGTCTTTCGGCTGGCATGATGATGAAGTTGGAAACACAACTTATTCACTTACTAGCATCCCGCAGAGGATTTGCATGGATGCGAAGTGAATGCTCAGACCTTTCTCGTTTATCGCTCTTTCTTTTGCTAAAAACTAGATTAAAACTTAAAGTCTTTCATTCAAACTTCTCTCCCTTTTTTATGGGAAATAAAAAAATGGCTCTGGGTGGAGCGGAAGGGAGTTTCAGACTCTTACTGACTAAAACCCACCCGTGTTCCTCCAAATACTCTTGGCGTTCCAGGGCTGTAACTCTTTCCCGGGAATGTTTTCATTTCCCCCCCTTTTTTTTATGGATCATCAAATGACTTCTGCCGCTCTGGGCGAAGCGGGAAGGAGTGTCAGACTCTTACCGACTAAAACCCATCCGTGCTCCTCGTAGTGCCCTTTGCGTTCAAGGGGTCTACTCTCTAAGCCCGAAGTCCGTAGTTTCGGCTTTAGTGTCGGGCGTTTCCTACTCCGTATCACCTACGGACTTATGATTAGTCCCGAACCCGAACTAAGAACAACTGTCAAATCATGTAACTCATTCGAACAATTCCGCAACCCTGGCAGGCACTGAAGATCAACCCATGCGGTTATAATTACCAAGCCACGAGAACCGCCTTCTTAAACTGAAAAATCATAACAATTTCGTACGCAAACCAACACATACTAGAGCTTTTAAAAGTCACATGTTCTAAGTCACATATCTCTCGACCTCGCACGCTCACACGGTCAAGTACACTGGCGCTAGTAACTCGCTCAACTTGACTCGCATCTGTTGAACAAAGCTCGCTGACTTCTGATGGTCAGTTTGATTGATTGTGAAGTGAGCACGATCTTCAACTTTGTGTAATAAGTAATAGTGAGTCAGAAGTTCAGAACGCAGCTTCCCGTTGGTATATCAGCTAGAACTATGGCAGTTTTCCTTAAAGGAGTAGGTGAACGAAATCTTAATTCATTCATTCAAATTAGGCTGTGAATCAGCCGGTCTTACTAGCAACTTAGATGGAGTGAGCGAGGAGTGAACAGCTGTCATTGCGTATTGTTCGTAAGACGCTGGACACACCGAAAAGACGTAAGACGAGGACGGGGCGCGGACATATGTCTCTTCCGCGTCATTTTCATACAAAATGTACAGAACCGTCGCGACGCAAAACACAGAAAGGACAGGGCGCAGACACGACACTTACTCGTCTGCACCCTATTGTAAAACATACAGAAAGGACGGGGCACGGGCGCGAGCGGACGAGGGACGGGCGACAACGGGGGTGCGTTACTCGCGCTTCGCTGTCACACACAATAACGCCACCACAATTAACCACGTTACGTCCGTGCCTCGTCTTTTCTATATGTTTTAAGTCGCGACGGCGCCCCGTCTGTGCCCTGTCCGCGCCCCGTCCTCGTCTTACGTCTTGACTGTGTGTCCAGCGACTGATGATTGACAGCTCAGTTCATTTTGACTTCACCCAAGCTTACACGGTGTGAAGTTTACTGAATCGAACTCTTTAACACCCGAAAAAAAATGTCAATTCCAGGTTGCCTGCATATTTCAACAAACTTAATTAGCAATCATAATTCTTCGACACAAAGTGACCCATTACGTCTCGCGGGATGCAATGACGCGCCTCGGCATCCCGTGGAATGAAACGGCATGACACTACATGCCACAGCATGCCGCGGCGCGTCGCGGCATCGTGGTATCGAAATAAAGTAACATGAATTCTTAACTCATTGAAATAAGATTCAAAATAACTTCATTAGTAATAATAGTAGATTATGCACCCAGGGGATAAAGCAGTGTCTTGTGTCACGGGCGTCATATTGAATCTCGAACGCAATGAAGGATCCGGAAGTTAACTCCCGAGCGCAGCGAGGAATACAAGAATCCTGAATGCAGCGAGGGATTCAAGCTAGCCCAAGGCAAAGACACCTTTATCCCCGAGGAGGATACTCTACTTTTCACACCTCCTGTGAGAAAATAAGAAGCCGTAATACGAAAAACAAAGTAGGTATTTTAAATTTACAAACACTCTTGTAAGTAAATATGTCTCTGTGGGTAAGTAAATATGTTCAGGCCTATTGTTAGCAACCTACTACAATTTATGTGTACACAAAGCTTTATACAGAGCTTTATATCAGATGGTAGAATGGGTTCGGACGCTTGGCTGTATGCAATTTGAATTTAGAACGTCATAGGAGATGCTCGAGAAAATAGTTTTTAAATTAATAAATCGACTATAAATGGGTTTTAAGTGTTATTCTTATCCTTTTATACAATAATCCGTACATAACCAATTATTCTTATAATATTGTCTTCAATCCTGGACCCAGGTCAATCCTTATGATTTTGTAGAAATTCGAGAATGTCATCCCTAAGTAGTAAGAGTAGGTATCGAGAATATCTTTCTTCTTTTTGGAACAGAAAGAGAGAGACAGAGACAGAAGGCGTTGTAAGTAATATACCGCCAGTTGAGCAGACAGATGAGGTTCCAAATTTAAATCACATTATTGACCAGCGGGTTATAATGAAATCCAGTACAATATTATTGCCCGGCTGTGCCACCGGCCAAAAATGACTCACTTTAGGTTAGGTTGACATGACATATAATTTGACGTTTTCGATCAGGTGGTGTGAAAAATCCTTTGTCATGACACGCCGTGCCGTGCCGGCAATGAGCGCCGGCCCTAAACCGCTCAACGAAATGATAAATGATATTTATTTTGTAAGTAGGTTGTAAATAATACTTATAAGTCAATCTTTTCGGTCGTTTTTAAACTAGATGAGGCCGGTGTTTCCTAGCTGACTACCCTGAGAAGAAACACCGAAACAAACTCAGAGGTTTTTTGAAGTCCATACAATTAATTGTACTGGTGAAATCATATGAGAACCATGTAGGTTGATGTCTGAGGTGGTCTTTTGAGAAAAATACCACACAGATTTGAGTGGACCTGTCCAGACAGTGCAAGCATTTGTCAGTTATCGTGTAGCTCAAACTTAGGACTTTAAGGAGCTCAACGATTTGACGAACAATACCAAAGTAAGGACATTTGGGTAGGCCGCATAAAAAACTCAAACCACCAGATTAACATGAAATGAGCCCCTATCATAGTGATCTACATGGTCCCCACATTCACAATACGATATGAGGATCATTCAGACCAGTGTCTGAAATGGTCTTTTGGAGGAAAGAACCACACAGATTCGAGTGGACCTGTCCAGTCAGTGCAAGCTGCTAATTTTGATACATATTGGTATGGAGATAGATTAGATCTTGAGGAAGTACAAAATCAAAGTCAAATCAAAAGTCATTTATTCAAATTAGGCTGAGAGCCAGCACTTTTTGAACGTCAAATTTTACATAAAGACAGTCCCCCAAAACGCCCACCCGTCACCACTTCCTAGTGTTTTAGCTGGGAAGAAGAAGTAGCGCAACAAACTCCCCAGCAACACATCTGTCTGTTACGTTTTAAGAACTTCAATTAAACAATAGTACGCAAAGTATTTTAAGACACGAACAAAAAAATAAATATGTATCCAACAACATGGAAATCATAAAATTAAATATTATTTACAACATGTTAGCTAGCACACTCCATTATACGAGTACCATTAAAAAAACGGGCAATGGTAGAATTTTGCGATAGAACTGTGACTCGAACCACAAGTGTTATACCAATAATTTTTAAACATACATACACAAATAGTACTTTTAATCCTGGGAGTATATCCCCTTGGGATAATTTCCGACAATCACGCAAGCAAAGCCGCTGGAAGACTCTAGTCCTCCATGAACACATGCCAAGCAGCGTACAGATAGCCTGCGCAAACGCAGCACATATAATTACGTGTGTATTACGCACGGGTCAGTGACCTCGCACTTTCTCAACTAATGATCTGTACCTTTGACGGAAGTAATTTAACATGACATCACGCCCGTACTCCTAAGTCGCTGGGCACACAGAAAAGACGTAAGACGAGGACGGGTCGCGGACAGGGCACAGACGGGGCGCCGCCGCCGCCGTCGCGACTTTGCAAAACATATAGAAAAGACGAGGCACGGACGTGACGTGATTAATCGTGGTGGTGTAATTGTGTGTGACAGCGACGCGCGAGTCCCGGCACCCGCGACCCCCCCCCCCCCGTACCCGTCGCCCGTCCCTCGTCCGCTCGCGCCCGTGCCTCGTCTTTTTTATATGTGTCACAATAGGGCGCAGACGAGTAAGCGTCGTGTCCGCGCCCTGTCCTTCCTATTTGTTTTGCATCGCGACGCTTCTATACATTTTTATGAAAGGGACGCGGAAGAGACATGTCCGCGCCCCTTCCTCGTCTTACGTCTTTTCTGTGTGTCCAGCGCCTTAGGGGTGCACAAAAGTGTATGTGATCCTATTTTACTGGAACAGGTATACAGGGTGTTCCAGAAGTGTGTGGTCATATTTAACGGTGATGTTAGGTAGCTGATGTACATTAAGGAAAAAATATCAAAACAGAAAAAGGGACTTTTTTTAAAAAGTTCGACCACGACAATCGACTAAAAAGTTGCGATCAAAGAACTGAATGATTAGAAACAGCATTTACTTTTGCATCAGACTGCTTGAAAAGATTTTTTTGAAAAAAGTCTTTTGGGATGCATGGAGGAGCCTCCTCGTGTAGCACAATATTTTCCATCACGTACACAACTGAACCGAGCGCTCGGCGCATCCTGGGCTGTCTCTCTTAACACCTTATAAGACTGGCCAATCCTTCCCTTGCGGTGGTGGGGTTTACACCCGCCTGGTTCCCACCAGAGTCAAGCAGCCTGCTTTGTTTCGTCGACGCGTGGGAGCACCTCAAGTGAAGTGCCTTATGGCATCTTCTGGGCACGCTCGCTCCATCATAGACCTCATCCATCGCTTTCCATCAGGCGTGAGCTAGCCCATTCCTCAATAAAAAAAGTACCTTGTTTGGTTTGCTATTTTTTCCGTTTCCATTTTGTCCAAAGGACATTCGCGACCCTCAAAATCGTATGATGAGAGAAAATAAGATTACTTATTTCAAGTATTTAAGTAATTCTCAAATGTGTTTTGTACAATACCCAAGCAAAAAACATTTAATTTCATAATAATAAATCCTCGACCATTTATAAAAAAAAACTTATAATAGGCATGTAACGGAAATTGTCATTATCCATGTCATTTAACTTAACTATATCCGTTGTTTAAGTGTTGAAATTGTTTAATCATTAGTCATAGTACAATTAAGTTGAATTTAAGTTACGTAGAGGAAACACCTGTAGAGTTAAATTGGGTTGTAAAATTGTCTAAGAGACTGTGAACTTCGACATCGGTTATCAGATGCGTGAAGGTCGATCTTCCACGTCTCCTCTACTAAAAGGAACAATCTAGCTACGCTAATCTAGTAACTTTTATACGATGTAAATTGTGTAAAATCTTACTTATCTCACTAATATTGTAAACGCGAAAGTGAGTTTGTATGTTACGCTTTCATGCTAAAACGGCTGAACGGATCGTCATAAAATTTGAAAGATTTATAGCCTGGGATATGGAGAAGGACTTTGGCTACTTTTTTTTAGCATAACCGACATCCATGCGGGCGGAGCCGCGGGCAAAAGCTAGTATATAAATTTAATACCGCTCCAGCCCCGACATGTGAAAATTCCCAAAAAAAAAATAAACCTTATGTAATTGGTAATAAATATTAAATTCGCGATTAATTCGGCGCACCCCGGGGTGTTGCCGGTGCTTGAGCGGTTAATGTCATTCTGGGGAGTATAATATATATACTCCCTAGAATGACATTAGTTAAATTTGGATTAAATGTGGAATTATGTTAGGGAGTATCCAGAGAGACATAATCGATATTTTGATTGACTACGGAAAACCCGGGTAAATTTTAGTTAAAGTTAGGTACCTAGTTAGGGGAAAAACATAATGATAAAGTTGGGGCTGTAGAAAAGGCGATTTTCATTTCAGTCGGTACAAGTTACAAGCATGACGCATTCAGCATGTCTGTGTTCATGGCTCCGCTAACATCTAAGCCTTAATTTGCATTACAAAATGTTGTGATACAGATAAGTTTATGGTAGGCTCTCTGATGTCATTGTATAACATTAAGAAAAGGTTGTCGGGAAAGAAAACATGTTGGTGGATTCGAGGCTGGCTAGCAAGAAAGCAAGCACGACTAAAAAACACTCGTCCTATCAACGCAGGCGCTTTCGTGACACTATTTCCACGTCGCGTTTATACGATGACATTAGTTGCATGACACTAGTTTTATCCAAAAATCGCGCGCATCACGAAACTGTTTCAGTGTCGTGAAATCGATGCATGCATTGTAAAACTTGACGTTTACACGTGAAATTGTTGGTGAAATTAATGTCACGGAACTACTTTCATGCCACTAGTTTCGTAATGTAAATCCGGCTTTACTGTAATGAAGAATGGCCAATCCCTAACGTCTTTTACGCGTTCACGATAAAACGGCTGAACGGATTGTCATAAAATTTGAAAGATTTATAGCCTGGGATATGGAGAAGGACATAGGCTACTTGTTTTAGGATAACCAACATCCATACGGGCGGAGCCGCGGGCAAAAGCTAGTATATAAATTTAATTAATGTCGTTCTGGGGAGTTATATGTGGAATTATGTTAGGGAGTATCCAGAAAGACATAATCGATATTTTTATTGACTACGGAAAACCCGGGTAAATTTTAGTTAAGTTAGGTACCTAGTTAGGGGAAAAACATAATGATAAAGTTAGGGCTGTAGAAAAGGCGATATGCGCTTCGTTGCAATTATGGCTAACCATAACTGTAATGAAGAATGGCCAATCCCTAACGTCTTTTACGCGTTCACGATAAAACCGCTGAACGGATCGTCATGAAATTTGGCAGATATATAGCCTGGGATATGAAGAAGGACATAGGCTACGTTTTTACGCGATAGCCGACATGCACGAGGGCGGAACCGCGGACAAATTATTTGTTCAGTGCCTTGACTTTTAGACGCTCGATTTTCGTAGAGCTCCATGGGACCACGGACGACGATAAACCTACATCTTCTATAATATAAAAATGAATCGCAAAATGTGTTGGTAAGCGCATAACTCAACAACGCCTGGACCGATTTCACTTTTTTTTTGTTGTGTTTGTTATTGTCGGGAGAAGGTTCTTATGAAAAAAAAAAATAAAAAATTGCGCGGAAAATTAGAAAATTTAAGAATCCTTAGGGTAGGTGTAGGGTTAGGGTAGGTGAAGGGTAGGTAGCCAGTTGCCGGGAGCGAAGCCACGGGGGACAGCTAGTCTATACTATCTATACTAATATTAAAAATTATTTTTATAACATGTATATTAACAACTTTTGTCTAGCAAGTCGGAAAGAAATACCTCAATAAAATAGCATGCATGTATGTGTAGGGTAGGTGTAGGGTAGGTAGGTAGGTAGGTAGCCAGTTGACGGGAGCGAAGCCGCGGAAGACAGCTAGTTATATATAAAAATGATTTGCCGAAATGTATGTACGCGTATAACTTAAGTACGACTTCACCGATTTGAATAATTATTTTTTTGTTTGGTTCGTCAGAATACAGGAAAGGTTTAAAAAAAACATGGCTATTTAGGGTATGTAGCCAGTTAGTATTTAATAGATATTAATTTTAACTTTATACCTACTCGAGCTCTTATCAAAAGGAGTCGTGACGGACAGACATGCAGACAACGGAGTGATCCTTCAAGAGTTCGGTTTTATCTTTTGAGGTATAGAACCCTAAAAATCTATTCAAATAATAATATATCGTCGCTTATTTTAAGGCCTCAAAACATCATTACTGCACCAAGGAAAGTCCCCGCGTAAAGTTTTTATTTTAATAAAAGTTCATTCGGGTTAACTGTAAAATCATCTTGAGATCATTTGGGATTTTCTACAGGAAAAATATCTAATATGTAATATTAACGTTGTGCATTTTTAAATATTTTGGAATGGTTAGGGAATAATTTCGCACGAATTGCTTTATTTATCAGTATAAAAGTATTAGCATTTATGGTTAAATACAATATTCATTTATTGCGTTATCGTACACAAATATGACAATTTATATTACATATTACATTATCCGTCTTACGAATTTTCGGTCAGGTCACGTGTCCTGACGCGAGTTTAAGGTTTTTTACCCATCCCAAAAAGTGCACAACGCCGCTAAAGAAGTTTTCACTTCAAAATTTACAGGCACTTTTGAATTGTCAAGGTCGGTCAGTCAAAGAGATGAAGGTATTTGCACGTTCCAAAGCGTAGATCTCTATGGAAAAGAACGTGCAAGAAACTCCACGGACACTCTTACAAATCATTATTTTTACAATGTTTACTTTTTTATAAGGTTACATCATTGTCGTTGAAATTATACATATCTATGTTTAAGAAAAAAAAAGTTTAGGGTACCGTGAGAAATAAAAACCCCCATGAAAATACTTTACACGCGGGCGAAGCAGCGGGCTGAAGCCAATCTTTTAATACTTATATGTTCATTCGGGGTTAACTGAAAAGTTATCTTGAGATCATTTGGGATTTTCTACAGGAAAGATATATAGCGAATCAAGTGACAAAATAATCATAAACATGAGGATAGCCATTTGGGTTCACCATCGTGGTGAAAGAATAGGATGTTTCCTGAAAAAAACTAATTATTTCACACCGACTTTAGAAATTAAAGTTATTTTATAATTTGTAGTGTTTTTAACCGACATCAAAATATTAGGAGTTTCTCAATTCGGTTGTAGTTTTTTTTATTTCGAAGTCCGTTGTATTTTTTTATAAAAAAAGATTTTTATTTTTCACTTTTTAGTGGTGGTTAGCTTTAACTAATCCCAACGCTTCAAGATCAAGAATCATCTAGATCGGTTCACAAACAATAAAGTTATGCCCTAATAGATAACCCCAAAACCATGGTTGACTTATACAAGTTATACACATCTGCGTACCCCTCATAGCGTACCGGCGTGATGTTATGTTATGAACTAGTGTAAACAATAAACAGACATGCGATTTCAGCAATCCCAGCAGATTTGCTACCATTTATTGAAGAGTTACGTTACCTATCTCTGAAGTTCATCATCAGATCTTCACCAAATTGAAATGGGACCAGTCTGGGAAAATACTCTTTCAAACAAAAAAAAATAATCATCAAAATTAAAAAAAATTAAAAAACAGACGAATTGAGAACCTTCTCCTTTTTTTTCAAGTCGGTTAATACTTTTTAACCGACTTGTAAAAAAGGACTTGTTTTTCATGCAACTACTGATCTATTAGCGTAGGGCCTATATTTTTAGAAAGATATCATAAAACTTTTTAATTACTTAGTAAAGAAAAAACCCGTAAGAACTGCAAATTGTCGCTTACGATATTTCTTCTGTAAAAGTTCTACATATTATTGAATCATGAACAAATCGGAATTTCCAAAGATCGATTTCCCAATAAGGGCCCACCCTTTGAACAATACTCAACTATTTACTCGCAAAACGATAAAAAGTTACAAAATATACATGTTAGTAGACTATGCCATCATGGTATTGTGTAATTAGAACTTCACATGTAACTTTAAAGCGGTCAGCTTAAGGCGTGGACAGATAAGAAAGACGGCGAAAAATGGTGCGTCCATGTTGTGGGTGGATAATGAAGTTGGTTAATTTCGGTAAAGCCTATTATTATTAGTCACTATGTCACTAACACAATACACCTTTTTATGGATGGGAAATCATCAAATGACTCTTACTGACTAAAACCCGTCCGTGCTCCTCCTAGTGCCCTTTGCTTTCCAGGGCTGCGGTAACTCTTTCGAACAAAATCCGCAACCCTGGCAGGCCCTGGCCCTAACGGGCCCTTTTTCCTATGCTGACATCTCTTTGAGGCGCGCGTGGAACACAACGCGCCGTCGACGCGGGCCTGGCTTTGATCGGCGAGCGTTGGTGGCTCGCCGTCCGCAAAACCGCGCCTATGGTGGCCGGGAAACGCCCTGCGACTCCCGACGCCCGGGCCATTCCTGCCGCTCTGGGTGGAGCGGGAGGGAGTGTCAGAGTCTTACTGACTAAAAGCCATTTGTGTGCCTTGAAATGCCGTTTGCGTTCCAGAGCCCCGGTAACTCTTTCGAAGAATTCCGCAACTCTGGCAGAGCACGATACGGATAACAAAGATAATTATGTTGCAAAAAAAATCATAATTTACGACGTTACATTTCCAATTTAAAATTATTATTGGAGGCAATCATTCGTCCGAAAAGTATCAGTTGACGATTCAGAATGAAATAAATTTCTCACCAGTTGCAGATAATGGAAGTGTAGTGAGGCAGAAAATTTAAAATAAATCTTAAAAACTTCGTAAACTTGAAAACAACCCAATATGGACTTCAAGTTTTCGGGCTCAAAATCGTTGCATATCAGCTCTAACAAAACCCATTTCAAGGAATGATCTCAATTACCAGAGACCCCGTATGTACTTACATATATTATTTTTAAAATTCATTGCTACGTTGTACAGCAATGCTTATCCTCTGCCCGAGTTAAAAGCCATTGGGTAACCTAGTAATTTCCCAAAAACTCAAACCTCACACTTGCCCACTAACTCTTATGATTCAACAGGTAACCGTACTAAGGCAGTTACCCAATGAATCAAAATTGTTTGACTTGGAGTAACGCGGTGAGCTCGTGCTATCTACATAGGTGCTGCGCCTACGTCCTGTATACCTCATACATAGAGATACCTATTGGACTGTTCTATAAACACTAGCTAGAATAACATCACTACACATTATAAAGCAACGTTTTGCTGAGGTCGATCAGTGGATGGGTGACCATCTTAATATACCTAGACTCTGTGCCTCGGAAAGCACGTCAAAGCCTGCTCCCGGCTGTCATTTTTAGATCTTTGTCAGTTGTTCCAGGGGGTATACTCTCTAAGCCCGAAGTCCGTAGTTTCGGCCTTAGTGTCGGGCGTTTTCAACTCCGTATCACCTGAGGACTTACGATTAGTCCCGAACCTGAACTATGAACAAATTCTTAGTTCGGGTTCGGGACTAATCGTAAGTCCGTAGGTGATACGGAGCAGAAAACGCCCAAAACTAAGGCCCAAACTACGGACTTCGGGCTTAGACAGTAGACCCCCAGGTATTGCGTTTATTCTGTAACACGTTTTAAATTTGCTAACGTTCTCAACAGTTTGTCGTGATGCTCCAAGTACAACATTAGAGTAGAGAAACGACTCACTAACGACATGATGGAGTGGTTTACTTTCTACTATAATAACTACTACAAATTCATAATATTAGTACTGTCGCAGACTTATTTGCTTAGGGGAAATGTGAGGCTGATATAATATTCTTGAAGTAAGGTAGGTAAGTAATGGCCCGTGGTTAAATAATAACAGCCGCACGGTTCGATCTTCAAGGTTGGTCTGTGGATGGGTGACCATCTTAACTCGAAAAGCACATTAAGCTGTTCTTCCCGGCCGTCATTTGTAGATCTTTGGCAGTCGTTATCGATTGTTAGTCTTTAGGTCAAGAGCGTATCGTTGACTTCTAGGCAAGCGTGCTTCATCCTCGACCACATCATCGTTTTGCATCAGGTGAGGCTAGGGTTCCGGATAAAGTCGGACAAAGTCAGGCTTTTAGGATGCGTGTCCGGCCAAATGACAGCGTCCGGCCTGTCCGGCTTGTTAGGCTAGGTAATATTTTAGCAGATTTTCACTGATTTGATTGAAAAAGCGTACCTACCTACATTTACTAACAATATATTATTTTACAGACACAATCCAATCTATCAAAAGGATAAGTTGTCCAGCCTTTTATTTAAATTTTACCTAAAAGTTCGGCTAGATTGAGGCCGTCAGCGCAAAAGTGGCCTAACCCTCCATTTTTAATATTCTGATTTATCTACTACATAACTAATACATGTTTTTAATTATTTGTAGTAGATAAGACAAGCTATTTTTGACCTGGCAACCCTAGATGAGACTGTGTTCAAACGCAGAGCCCTCAATAAAAATAAAAACAGTGTGATATAGCCAACACAGTAAAATAGATTTTGTCTTCGACTATACCCGATCGGCTTGATGTAGCCTACAAGTCGGTGTTGATGTAAAAACAAGTCGCTCCTTGCGAAACACATTCTTTATTAATTTACTTACTTACAAATTGATTGTTTACCTTATCGAGAATAACCTTCGAAATGCTGCAATGGTGTAACATGACCAAAAGTTCGGGGCAACGTGATTTCACGTTGGAGTTTTTGCGTAAAAGAATCCAAAATACTACGCGAAAATTATTTTAGCATACCGATTTATTAATTAATAGTAAAATAACATTTTTAAGCTATTGCATAGCTTCTATCGCGGGCCTTGAGCGTGGAGACCGAATCCAGAAATTCCGTAACGAAAATAACCTAACACCCCCCACTCCGACCGGCACAGCGGTGATACTTTTTGTTTCTATGACGATCTGTGTCCTTAATTTGAAAGTTTTGTTTTTTTGAAATTATTTTTATAAGTTGCGAGTGGCATTTTTGAGCTGTCAAATGCAATGTGACCTCTTTTGAACTTTTTGAGGTTGGTGCCCTATTTATTAGTATTGCTACTTTCCCGCGGATTTGCTTGCATAATTAATAAGCTTGCAATAGCTTTACCGCGGCAGTCTCCGAGTGCCATACGTCTTTTTTTTTTAACACAAGCTTTAATACGGGCTGTTAAAATTGAATACGAATGCAAAATTTCGTGTCTGCACTGTAGACCGTTGATCTACAGCTTCGCTTCATCAGCAAGCTTCGGCTTCATCTGGAGTCAACCCTAGATGAAGAATCAAGTCATAGTTTTCATAAAAATTAACTGTCATCGGAACTGAAACAAAGTGTAAAATTTTAAGTCTGTACGATAAGATGAAGTGGTTCTAATTCAGCTTGCAATATTTGAATTATACAAACGAACAAACATTTGCGAATCCAAATTAAGCACACAGATCGTCATAGAAACAAAAAGTATCACCGCTGTGCCGGTCGGAATGGGGGGTGTTAGGTTATTTTCGTTACGGAATTTCTGGATTCGGTCTCCACGCTCAAGGCCCGCGATATAAGCTATGCAATAGCTAAAAACAAAACTTTCAAATTAAGAACACAGATCGTCACAGAAACAAAAAGTATCACCGCTGTGCCGATCGGAGTGGGGGGTGTTAGGTTAGTTTCGTTACGGAATTTCTGGAAACGATCTCCACGCTCATGGCCCGCGATAGAAGCTATGCAATAGCCTTAAAAAAATATATTGTCGAGTTTTGCGCACACAAAAATGTATGCGGGAGTCGATTTTTTATTTCGCGATTTCAGTGTTGGTACCATAGTAAAAGTTGTTCATAATGATGAGTACAATGACCCCTTACGAGGTTTTGCGTTTATTCTGTTACTTACACGTCGTATTATGTCATTTCAACTTTTTTTAAATTATTTTACTGGCGTTTTACATGCAATGCCCATCTGTAAGAGACGCCCGTTTCTTCCAATTACGTAAATGTTAAATAAAATCACACATAATACGTAAAAGGTCGTACTATAAATTCTCCTCAAATCTATGTCACATACGATCTTCGATTACCAGCTTTATCTGTTGTATAAAAATGAACCTTATAAGCAACGTAGGAGAGTATGTATTAAATATGCAGTGAATGTTGTTGGTAAATAAGTCGATGAGTCAACGGCAAAGTTGTGAATGTATTTTTTCTTTTTCTTTAATGAATGAAACGCCTTTTCATTGGCAACTCAATAAAAATTGGCATAAAATGTGGCTAGGACAAACCCAGACCAGCTTTTACTGGGATATTATGAGGATATCCCTAAGTTTTTAACCGACTTCAAAAAGGTCGAGGTTATAAATGCGGATGTTTTTTTTGGCTGGTTGGATATTTGGAGGGTAGCACTAAAAAGTGAAAAATAAAAAACTTTTTTACAAAAAGTACAACCGACTTCGAAATAAAATTAAAGTTATTTAGTACTTTCTAGTGGTTTTTATTTAGAAGATTGTATTTTTTGTAAAAAAGTTTTTTACTTTCACTTTTATGACAAAAAATACAAACGACTTCCAAAAAAGAAAAACACTACAAAGTATAAAATAACTTTAATTTCGGAAGTCGTTGTTTTTTTTTTCTTCGTATTTTAACAACGATTTCCGCAATTAGTTATTTGATACTTTTTAGTGTTTTTTTTTTAATTATTTCAATTCCGCCAAGCTCATTCCTGGGCGATGTGCCACTAGTATATTATAGGCATCCCAACCATACGCATATAATACGTGCATACAGGTTGATTGTGGGATTTCCTGCCAGAGTGTGTTTCCTGATAGTTAAGTCAAGAGTAAATAGGTCATTGTCGTCCACATTAACGCTTTCCATCAGGTGAGATAGTAGTCAAATACTAGCCCCTTACAATCCTCATCAATCCACAATGTTATGTCAGTAAAAAGAGACACAGTTTTACCAAACGCAATATCACCTTGTACGAGGCATTGCGTTGCGAAGCGGCTTGCCCAAATTAGGTAACATGTACTTTATTACAAGTATCCGTGTCTGCAAGATATGCGGAGATGTTTACTTTTGAGCGAGATGGTCGTATTTTTGTGTAGGTATCAATACTTTTGGCGTTAATTTGTTTAAGCTGGGAGTCTATATGGGAGTGAATAGGTTACGTCTAAGCAAGCATGCTCCGTCTTCGACCACATCATCGCTTACCAGCAGGTGAGATACTGGTCAAACGCGTGCCTATCAATAGTAAAGAAAAGGCTCATATCAATTTCGATTGTTTTTTTTGGTCAACCAATAGATTCCCACTTAATTGTCCTGTCGAATTCGATCGTGGCGACCAATGTTAACGGAGACTTGCCATCGGCGCGTGAATGAAAGATATTATAGTGCAAGCGTGTGCACAAACACATATGCACTCCTTCTTCCATCACTATCATAGTCTGATGGTACGGCAATCCTATACGAGCGGTGACAGATTGTTAAAACTTAATGACGTCTGTAAATATCGCTTTTAGCTGCGCAGTACCTCCCCTGCTGACACATGAATTTGCTACTGCGCAGCAACTCGCGGTATGGCCCGAGACCAGACCGATATGAGGTTGATTCTACTTGTGTGTGATTTTTTAATCACGTTCTCACTGTTTTCCAAGCACTAGGTAGCAATCATAGACAAGATTTGTAAGCAAACATTACACGTTCTCACTATTTTCTATGCATTAGGTAGCAATCATAGACAAGATTTGTAAGCAAACATTACACGTTCTCACTATTTTCTATGCATTAGGTAGCAATCATAGACAAGATTTGTAAGCAAACATTACACGTTCTCACTATTTTCTATGCATTAGGTAGCAATCATAGACAAGATTTGTAAGCAAACATTACACGTTCTCACTATTTTCTATGCATTAGGTAGCAATCATAGACAAGATTTGTAAGCAAACATTACACGTTCTCACTATTTTCTATGCATTAGGTAGCAATCATAGACAAGATTTGTAAGCAAACATTACACGTTCTCACTATTTTCTATGCATTAGGTAGCAATCATAGACAAGATTTGTAAGCAAACATTACACGTTCTCACTATTTTCTATGCATTAGGTAGCAATCATAGACAAGATTTGTAAGCAAACATTACACGTTCTCACTATTTTCCAAGCATTAGGTAGCAATCATAGACAAGATTTGTAAGCAAAAATTACACGTTCTCACTATTTTCTATGCATTAGGTAGCAATCATAGACAAGATTTGTAAGCAAAAATTACACGTTCTCACTATTTTCTATGCATTAGGTAGCAATCATAGACAAGATTTGTAAGCAAAAATTACACGTTCTCACTATTTTCTTGGCATTAAGTTTCAATCATAGACAAGATTTGTGAACAAGCATCAACTATCAAAAAAGGAAAGTAGAATCAGCTGTTAAGTACATTTTTGCATGCATAGCTCAACTAAATGAGGGAATTGCTGTTTTTTTGTTGTCTTACTACTAGGGTACTGTACTACTAGGGCTAAAACTAGAACCTTTTCCGCTTTTTTCGCTAGGATTTTCATTCAGCTAGGATAATTTACCCTAGCTTGAGACGCAAGCTTACTAGTTTCTTCACTAGCTTACCTAGCCTAGAAGTGAAGCTAGTTCTGTACCTTTATACGAAGCCAAAGTCAAAGTCAAAGTAATTTATTTGTTAAACATAGGTAATATGGTACATGGTGTAAAAAATTGTGTTGTATCACTATGTTTGACCTTGCAAGGCGTACAAATTAGGCGTAAAAATACAAGCTAAGTAAGTCTATTTCAAACAAGTCGTAAATAAGATAGAATAATAAGTGGATCAGACATTTTTATTTTATGCTTCTATCATCTAAAAACTCATTGATCGAGTAGTAAGCCTTTTCAACCAGGAGTTTCTTAAGAGTTAACTTGCTAGCATAATGACACTGGCTTACTATCCTGGCTTTAGAAACTGTCCCGGGTATAAGTTTATTTATCACTTGTAGAACTTGATTCAATAGATTAACAAGACGGAAAAACATCATTATTATATATATCAAAGTTAATTGATCATAATATTCGTGCATACCTTGAATGCATATTTTTATTTCCGTTTTTATAAGGACTTTGCGACATACATATATAAATTACTCGTTTCTCCAAGGCTGTCGCGTATAGTAAATGTTTTGAATTTATCCTTAATTCTTTTATGATGAATAGCGTTGAATTTTCATTGAGTAAATAAATCCTTGTCGGTTTTTTTTTATTGTTAATGGTTTGGTTTGATTGTTATCTTTATATGTCTTGCGGTCGCTGCAATGATATCCTTAAAATGTGCACTTAGTCACTTTAGTACGTGACCGTCATATACTGCGCTGCATAGACTGAAGGGCTGATTCAAAATTTTACTAAACTTGGTAAAACGGTAACTTACAAAAACACGAAAAATCCGGATTATAACAAAAAAAAAAAATCATTCATGCAAAACACAAATACTCTGGTATCTATGTTTTGCCTGTATGAAATTGTATTTTTGTTATTAGGACACTTACAGGGATAAATATTTTAAGGTACACCTCAATTCTGATAAATATAGTGATGATAAATGATAACTTCAAGGAATAAATAGGTTTTAATAAATTAATAACTTTTACACGTGCCAAATAAATTGACCGCCACCCGCAAAATGCATCACATTCGCATTTGTTTCTCGATTATAACATAATTACCGAAAAATCATAATAACTAACAAAATCTCTTTCATTGTTACAGAACATCAAATTGGCACCAATGTTCAGACTTTGCGGCAGTCCCAACATGAAATCACGAATTTCCCGTCCGGCGACTCAAACACCAACGTTTTTTCACCTCTCACTACTTTATCTGCTCAACCCCCTTCACTAGATAACCCAGAGCCCCCCCACTATGATAGAACCCCCGAAATAACGACTTCAACCGTGTCAAAGGCTTCAATGAAATCCGAAGACGATTTTGACGTAAACGAGTACTTTGCAAGGTTACAAGGTACAAGATATGTGAGTGCTCCTATCAACAGTAATCCTGATCAGAATGCGAACTTAGCAGCTACTGAAGAGAATTTAGAAGAAATTAATCTGAACGATGAAAAGAATGTTGAAGTACAGCAGAGTTTGACGGCTGATATAGCTCAGAATTTCTCGCAGCTGCCAACAGTTTTGCCACATGTAGCTAGCGCTGTTTTCAGCTCGTTTTCTAATATGCTTAACTACAAGAATAGGGAGCAGACTCCTGATGATAGGGCACCATATCAGACCCAGGATGTGCCGTACCAAAGCCCAGTGTCGGCGCCTGGTTTCGTTGGACAACAGAACCTTGCGATGGATACGCCATTGATGGCTGAAGATGTGGTGAAGGAAGTGGCACCACCACCTAAGGAGATTCCGAATTCTGGTGAGTTATTTTTTAATTATTTTCTTATACGTTTAAACTATTTTCATTCAATCTGTCTAGCCTTTTCCCAACTATGTTGGGGTTTGCTTTTAGTCTAATAGGATGCAACTGAGTACCAGTCTCTTACATGGAGAGACTGTTTATCTGACCTCCACAATCCAGGAATGGGGTAACACGATACCCTTTGGCGATACTAGTCTCAGTATTTCTGGCTTCTGTTATCATCATATCAGCCGAAAGACGTCCACTACTGGACATAGACCTCTCTCAAGTCTCGCCACAACAACCGGTCCTGTACGTCTCGCATCCATCGGCTACCCGCGACCCTCACCAGGTCATCGGTCCACCTTGTAGGAGGTCTTCCAACGCTGCGTCTTCCGGTACGCGGTCGCCACTCCAGAACTTTTCGGCCCCATCGACCATCTGTTCTGCGAGCAATGTGCCCTGCCAACTGCAGTTCAGTTAGGCGATCCTTCTGGCTGTCGGTAACCTTGGTCCTCTTGCGGATATCATCATTCTTGATAACGCAAGAAAATTCCGAGCATTGCACTCTCCGTTGCCATTTGTCTTTAAACCTTCTGATGAGGCGCATTTTGAGCGACCACGTTTCGGTTCGTCGTTTAGTTATTTTTTTTTTGTAGAAAAGTTTTTTTGATCATTTTTAAGGGTCTATCAGCCGCGAGAGGTAACCCGCGGGATAAAACTAGTACTGCATATTTCAAAATCTTTTTCTCAGCTTGAAACTAGGAGGTACAGACAGACGCCAGCACATAAAGTTACCCGAAACTGTCAAATTTTCCCAATCAACCTTGAACCTCATGCTTTAGCGATAAAGTTGAAATTCTATTAAAGAAATTTGACAGATTGTTGTAGGTGGCTGGCGACTGCACACCAACACGGATGTGGTACAGGTTTTAAAAAATACGTAGCAAGAGTTTCATGTTTGTATTTATTTTTAGAACATTCCTGATGTTTTCGACGATTGCTAGATTCATTATGTTTTCAAGTGCAAGGTCTTTTATTTATGACTCAGGTTTAAACACTACTTTCAGAGTACCTGAAGGCCAAGACGCAACATCATCTCTGCAACAATCAATATAAAATCCTTGTACGGAAATTGCAGGTGTTTTGACATTTTGCCACTGCGATGGAACTGGAACGCGAACGTTTGCGTTTTGTCATCTTCTTATTTTCTTCTGGGAATGGTTATAATGGTTATTAAATAAATTATTACATTCATGAGATGATGACTAAAAATTCGAAAATTTTCTTCGTCATTGTCATCTGACTAGCCTTTTTCCAACTAAATTGTAACTGTATTCAGCTGAATACCAGTATTTTACGTACGTAGACCGATACACTTTTTACCGGAAAGTGACGTCACAAGCCCCCACTCCTGATCTTTGTTTTATATTCGCCAATTTTTATTGATTTGATAAAACAAAAAATATATACTTATCCAATATTTTTCGACAATCGAACTGACGAACTAAATATAATCATATTTTTAAGCTATTGCATAGCTTCTATCGCGGGCCTTGAGCGTGGAGACCGAATCCAGAAATTCCGTAACGAAAATAACCTAACACCCCCCACTCCGACTGGCACAGCGGTGATACTTTTTAGTTTTTAGTTTTGCCATCTATCGATGAATAGCAGAACTTTTAATGACTTTTTGAAATATCACGCTTGTCTCTTTAGTTCTGCAAATCGCCTCTAGGTGGCATTGGTTGTATATTATATAAATAAACAAATAATTATCTACACTAATATTATAAAGAGGAAAGATTTGTTTGTTTGTTTGTTTGTTTGTTTGTTTGAAATGAATAGGCTCCGAAACTACTGGACCGATTTGAAAAATTCTTTCACCAGTAGAATCCTACATTATAGGTGATGGACATAGGCTATAGAATATTTTCAAAAAAGTTAGGGATCCGTATGAAAACTTCGATAATGTAACCCAAGGTGTGAGAAAAAATCCTTAAATCGCGTACGCTGCAGAATCTATTGACAATAGAGCAAAGTGATGTACTACAGTTTTATAGAAGTCATCAATGTCTACAAAAAAGTCCGCGATACCATATGTCTAACTATTATGGTTAAGTCACCATGACCGCTTTTTGTTCAAATTATTCAAGCAAATCCTTGGTGATATGAAAAAATGGTGATTTCGGTATCATGATATTAATCCTTATCCTTTTAAATGGTTTGATAATTAAGGTTGATTATGTCCGTGTAAATAACGCTTTAAATTATTCAAATCGGACCTTTCGTTCAAAAGTTACGACGGTAATAAACATGCTCGGAGTAAGAAAAATGTCGCGGCTTGAGCGAACTGGGAAGAATCATAACAATGCTTGGTCCGATGAAGTTGAAAATGATTTCGATAAAACAATAAGAATAACAAATGTTTGGATTTTTCGCAAATAAACTACATACATAATAAGGGGTGAAGCAGGGGTTGCAGTAAGTTTTTAGGGGAGGACATTATTGCTTGCTTTAATTTACGTCCAAATGCTATGAACGAACTAAAAATGGGATTATTGAAACAGATGTACCTAACAATTATTGCATAATCAACTCCTGACGGGGTGAACGGGGAGAACAGTTGCGCTGAACCTGAGACCATAGAATAAGGAGAGATGGCTAAGTTATAAATGTAATTAATGAAAATCGTTGTGCTTAATTTTCCAAAACTAACTTTTATAAGGGGGTATAGGGGGCGTTGAAGTTTGTGGAGTACCTACTAAAACCGCGCGGACGAAGTCGCGGGCGAAGTGCTAGTAATTACATAAGTTGATAAAAAATGCTATGCAATAGCTTTACCGCGGCAGTCTCCGAGTGCCACACGTCTTTTTTTTACTCAGGTAACATCCCGATTAGGTACCATTCACTCTGTATGAGTGTTACTATAAGTAGACGGGGCCCGTCAGGGCCAGAGCCTGCCAGGGTTGCGGATTTTGTCCGAAAGAGTCACTGCAGCCCTGGAACGCAAAGGGCATTAAAATTTGAAGGAACACGTATGGGTTTTCGTCAGTAAGAATCTGACACTCCCTTCCGCTCCACCCAGGGCGGGAGGAGTCATTTGATGATTTCTCATCCTTAAAAATAAAGGTAGGTAATAATAATAATCTTTATTTGCATAAGAAAGGTTACAAAATCAGTAAAGTCCCTGACTCCAGTGGTGATGAACCAGTGTTACAGGATCTAGTACCTTCTCCCGAAAGGTGACAAAATTAGTTTTTATGCAATCAGAAACAAAAAGAAAAACGATAGTATAACTAAATAATAAAACAAAACATTTTTTTTTAAGGTACTCATAACCGACTTCCAATTTCCATCATATTTCTACACATCTTCACTCATTTACGTGTACAAATCCCTTAGTACCATTAAACCCACAGTTTCCTAAGCATGGTGTTTTGTTCTCACGGCGGACGCCATGAGCCCATGACCTTTCAAAGTTCAATGGAAACCATCGCTCGTGGTGTCGAGAAACACTCATGTTACGTGCGAAAGTTTGTCTGTTTGTTGTGTTATCTAATAACTTGATAATTTGATGTACGTAGTGGGTTCGGTACGTAGTCGGAGATCGTGGCTAAATCATAATAATAAAGATTTATTTTTCTCCCACAAAGTACAATTACATTATAGAGGTGTTACAAATATTGGAGGTACAAAGGTTTGTGGGAGTCAGGAATCCAAACTAGGATACCCTGTGCTATGGACATCATCACAACAGTCGCACGGGTTGATCTTCAAGGTTAAGCAAAGCTTGCCGAAGTCAGACTGTGGATGGGTGACCATGTCTCATTCTAATACACCGACTTCCGAAATAAAATAACTTTTATTTCGGAAGTCGGTGTCGAAAAACGAAGAAACAACTAAAAACACCGACTTCCGAAATTAAAATTATTTTGTAATTTGAAGTGTTTTTTTTATTTGGAAGTCGGTTGTATTTTTTTGTAAAAAAGATTTTTATTTCTGATACTTAGATAAATTTAATTGCGGGATCCAAGACAGTTCAACAGTTTCATCGGAATTTGTTGAGCTTCATAGCCTCGACGCGTTTGTGGTGGTCGCCACTTATGGTTTTTGCTTCCAGGAATTTCAGTGGTTGGGAATAATATATTCTTTTTTTATCTAATTCTGGATATTTGTGAAATGTACTTAATTACTTTTCTGTTGCAATAATTAATACTTAATTAAGTAACGCAAACAAATCTGCGTACGTTGACTAGTATATCGTAAAGTTCAATAAGTCAATAAATAATTGAGGTGCGAAATAAGGAAGCGTGTAATTCAATTTACGTAGGTACCTACATGTTTTTATTTAACTGGCCATTTATTTAAGTACTCATTATTATAAACATAATAGATAATATATACAAACTAGTAGAAAATATGTATAAATATACAAGCGGAGTAAAAAGGGGGGAGGGGAAGAACTCACAGGGCATCGAAAAATTCGTCCACATCGCTGTCAACGGGAAAAGTGCCCAGAACACTGGCCGCATTACCACGTTGAATGGCAATGCTGATTCGATGACCAAAGAGACGAATATTTTTAAGTAGTCAGCTAGGAAACATGGTCCTCATCTAGTTTTAAAACGACCAAAAAGATTGACGTGTAAAAGTGTTAAGTATTTACAACCTACTTATAAAATAAATATCATTTATCATTTACCTACGTTTTCTAAATCCCATCCCATCCCATTTGAAAACAAGCACTGACCAGTTTCCCAGCCTGTCTCCGACATGATAAATCATGTACTTCTTAAATCATTGGAGACATTTTCTTACACTGTGTGTTGGGAACAGCTTATTATGTGTAATAAGTAATAAGTTGACGCGTGAAATTGTAGCAGCGAAGTTATAGTAGAATGTGCGTATCCGATGTTATACGGGGAATCTCATCTTTTGTACTACTGTAGCGGTATCGCTCTTCTGCCTAGCCTTTTCCCAACTTTATTGGGGTCGGCTTCCAGTCAAACCGGATTCAGCTGAATACCAATATTTTACGTGGAGCGGCTGCCTACCAGACCTCCACAACCCATCAACTGAGTAACACGGTACTTATTGGCGAGACTAGAGTCAGATTTTCTGGCTTCAGACAATCCGTAACGACTGCCAAAGATCAACAAATGACAGCCGGGACCAACGGCGTAACGTGCTTTCCGAGGTACGGAGGAATCTCGGTGCCAAGCGAGCGAGCGAGCGTGCCCAGAAGATGCCTGTTCACTCTTGCTTTGAAAGCAGACAACAACATCACCGTTTTAACTTAGGTTGGAGCGTGAACTGTCATTCCATCTTGTTTGTATGTATTGACAACTTACTTCATCTTCACTTCACTTAACCACCACTACCACCAATCTGTTTTTTCATTTCTCTTCATACAAAAACAATTGACGTATCGTGAAGTACTCGGCAGTGGAAACACAGTCGATTGCTAACATAATTGCCAGACAGCTCGGCGCAGGCGCAGCTTAGAAAACTGGCCACACGCATTTACCACGATCTTTTAACAACTAGCTATTCGAGCTGACTTCGCTCGATTTAAGTTGGAAGGAAATTTATGAATATTTCATAGCAGCAGCTTCTTGATTGTTCCGTATGGTGTCGGACGTAAAAGAATAGCACCATCCCATCACTTCCCGTGGGTGTCGTAAGAGGCGACTAAGGGACTCACCAGAGAATGGGCAGCAGCATTCTCTGTAGGTACATTGCGACAGCAACACTGCGATCGTCAACCCGCCTGCCAAGCGTGGCGATTATGGCAAACCCCCCATTTGGAGGAGGCCTAAGTCCAGCAGTGGACGTCTTTCGGCTGATATGATGATGATGATGATGATGAAAGAATTATGCCAGATGAGGAAATATGTTTAAACCATGGCGTCAGGATTACATTAAATAACTCCCTGCCAGAGTCTGTGTTTCCTGATAGCTACAACCTGGGAGGCTTTAAGTCAAGAGTGAATAGGTTACTTCTAGGCAAGCGTGCTCCATCTTCGACCACATCATCGCTTACCATCAGGTGAGTTAGTGGTAAAATGCGTGCCATCACGAGTAAAAAAAAATAAAATCCATTTTTTTTTACACACGATCATCTGAAAGCACAGTAATTAATAAATCCATGAAAACTTTATAATACATGGTTTTATAATTAGTAGTCAACTGTCCGTATTTGTTTTCTGCAGCTAATTTCTACTTTTACGAATTAATTATAATTAAGTTCCTATCACAATTTGTACATGAAATACAAATTCGTAATGACATGTTTGTAATAAATATTACGATGTAACTAGCCTATTTCATGCTTATAGCCATTAGTTCCCTTGCCAGGGTTGTGGAATTTGTTCGAAAGAGTCACCGCGGCCCTGAAACGCAAAAGGCATTAGGAGGAACACACACAAACATTAGGTTTTAGTCAGTAAGAGTCTGACACTCCCTTCCGCTCCACCCAGAGCGAGTCATTCGATGATTTCCGATGCTTAAAAAAAATACGAATTGTCATTCATACAACTACTGATCTTTGTATTAGAGTAGTGCCTATATTTTTAGAAAGATATTATATATTATTAAACATGCGTAACAACTGCAAATTGTCGCGTATTTTTTTTTTTTTGTAAAATTTCTACTTGTTATTTCACCATGAACAAATCGGAATTCACTCCGCCCAGTGCGGAAGGAGTCATTTGATGATTAGACCATCCTTAAAAAAAAAATAAAAGACCTATCGATTTAGGTCCTGCATTGTTTGCCAGTGAATTAAGTGGAATATTGAACGTAAGTGTTGTAACCTGGGGGCCTACTCTCTTAGCCCGAAGTCCGTAGTTTCCCGAATAAAGCCGAATAAAACCCGAACTAAGAAAAACTGTAAAATCGTTTTGTCATTCATTCTTAATTCGGGTTCAGGACTAATCGTAAGTCTAGGTGATACGGAGTAGAAAACGCCCGACACAAAGGCCGAAACTACGGACTTCGGGCTTAGAGAGTAGACCCCCTGATCCCCGCCACAGTAGCAGAGTAGCAGCTAATTACGACTAGACTGATAACTACGCAGGGAAAGTTGCTGTTATCACCACCCAGTCATCCCGAGCGACCACTTAGACCCGTATCTGTACCAACCATAGCATAGATATCTAGAGAATGGAGTGATCGTTGCTAGGAATTCAGTTTTTTTTTATAATATTGATATGCGCGACCATAATCTCACGTTTGTAGTAAAATAAATATGTAAATTGTCTAACATTATTTAAACATCTTACTTATGACTTTTTAAAAACTCGTACATAATAATACTGTGTCATATTTTTTTTTATTTGTTTTTTTTTTCAAAAATAAAAGATAAATGAGTTGTGCGTGTTATAGTTAGGGTCCAGAAATAAATGATATGCAAACTTGGGTTATACTGAATATTATAAAGGTTTATTCAAGGGTACTACTACAGTAAATGTAGGACGTGGCTGGGCGAAGGTATGTAAGCGGCTATGGCGTTCCCTTACAATATCAAAAATGCAATTCAGCAAATCGCATCGCTAGGGTCGCTACAAATGTTATTCCGTATTAGATCTAGCAACATTCTACCATGGTATAGCGATGAGATCGAATACTTTTTTTTTATTACTATTGATAGGCACGCGTTTGCCCACTATCTCACCTGATGGTAAGCGATGATTTTAACGTAGATGGAACACGCTTTCCTAGAAGTAACCTATTCACTCTTAACTTGACCCCCAGGTCATAGCTATCAGGAAACACAGCAGGGAATTCCACTCCTTAGCTTTACGCACAATGAATGTGTTCCCAAAACGTTTCATGCGTGTGGGTGGGATGTCCACCATGTACAGTGGCGCATCGCCTTACGTCTTGTGATCCGATAATGGAACGAGTCTGGCGCAATTAAACTTTATAATACGACCGCTAAAATTCTACGCACGCGCAAAGTTAACACTATTTTTATTCGACTGCTAATAATCGATATCGATAGTACATACCAATTAAATGTCAACAATCCAAATGTAACGTTGTTGCAATCACTAGATCCATCTGTTAAAAATATATTAAGCTGGTGGACATGGTACACTCAGTCCATTATCTATGGTACCAAGACCAACACAGCTGGTTTCAATAATAACCAGTATAACTAGGAACCAATTATAAGGAATATAGCGAATAAATGAATAATTTAATAACTGGTTCCGCTTGTCGGAAAACTAAAGAAAATGGTCTATCATTTAATAGTTAGACTAGTTTTCTTAATCAGTGTTATATCTTAGCTACCCGCATAGCATACCCGCTGAATATTGAAAGAACATAGATTTTTCATTGTATAGACTCGAACTAATTTTGCATTGTATAATTTCATGCATTAACGGCACATGTGTGAGTACTGTGTACCTTCAAGTCAAACTATCTGTTTTGGGTAAGACTTTAATGTGCCCTGGCTGTTGGGAGTGTCATGCTCACTCAAGTCTCTCTGATGGTGCAGTTTGTGTTTCATTCATCATTTGGCTCCGACAGCTGGGACTGGTCATCTCTCAACTGCCACGGTTTGTTTTAATTTGTTAGTATTTTGAATTGTTCCTTTTTTGCTTTTGTCGTGCACGTCTTTTTACATCGTTCTCACATGTTTATGAATAATTTCAACAAGAACAATGTAACCACAACTTTGTAATAATTAATTGATTCAAAAGAGTGTCCATGGAGTTTCTTGTACGTTCTTCTCCATAGAGATCTACGCTTTGGAACGTGCAAATAGCTTCACCTCTTTGACTGACCGACCTTGACAATTCAAAAGTGCCTGTAAATGGTTTAATTGAAATAAATGCTTTGACTTTGACTTTGACTTTGATTCCTCATAGTTTCGGATTTGGCCATCCACGCACACTTTAAATAATCACCCTGAAAATGGGAGTTCGATCGGTACAATCTAAGATATAATGATCTTCTTATGCGAAGACGGACTGTTATTAAGAATTTTCTAATGGAAAATCTATAACACATTGCTCGTTCAGAGCTCAGTAGCAGTATTGTATGGTATATACAAATAATTACTTTATTTGTAGCCAGTTTAAGATGTAGGCTTGCTCAAGGGACGAGGACTTGCTTAAGCACTTGCTAAAGTTGTACACTGTCATTCTACAAACATCGGGGCGATGTTTGTGGAATGAGATTGTACAACTTTATGTTTCACTCTATCAGAGTTAGTAGGAATAGTAGGGTATAGCAATGATGATATCCACAAGAGAACCAAGGTTACAGACATAGACAATCATCGCCATTGAAGTGGCAGTGGGCAGGGCACAATGCTCGCAGAACAGGTGGTCGATAGGTCGAAAAGTTCTGTGGACCAATGACCTGGGATGGATGCGAGACGCACAGGACCGGTTGTTCTGGCGACACTTGAGAGAGGCCTATGTCCAGCAGTCTTTCGGCTGATATGATGATGATAATGATGATGATGATGATGAGAGTTAGAGTGAAGTAAGGTTGCCAATATTTTTAACTTGAATACAATAATACACATAATCTAATGATATTTTTTCTATTGTTACAGGTTCATCCAACTTCAGAATAACAACAAAAAAGAAATATGCTCAAATACCAGGTTTAAGCTCAGGCACTAATTTTGAAACATCACAAAAAATAGAACTCAATCCTCTGACTAAGAACGTTAAAAACTATTTCGTACCGTCAAATGACGAAAATATCTGTACGGAAGCGATAAAAACTCCTCAAGAAAATAATAATATTCCGGAACAAACTCCTCCAAAAATACAAGAAACGTATAATATATTCAGTCCAATGGGTGATTCTAATAACCGAGCAAGCGATTTTCAACCTTCAGTATTTAATATTCCTAAAGAAATGGAAACTAAACCGTTTGAAGAGCGCTTGCCACCTCCACCAGCGTCCACTTACGACTTACATGGATCGAACGCTTCACATACCGCGATTCCTCCACCGCCCATGTTCTCTACGCAAAGACCGGGTGGACAGACTGGCAAGTCTGTCTTGCCTCCATCTGTAGCAAGGCGTATAGGGTCAAACCACCCAGTAATCAAACAGCAACCGGTGCAGACAATTAACACAGAAAACATATTCGTGCCTACTTTCGATCCCATGAATTATCCAGCTGCAGCTCAACCTATAGGATCTTCTTTCAGTGATATACATTCCCAATCTGCTTTCGGTACGTTGGTTACTGAACAGCCGACTTCTCAGAGCCAAGAAACCAATATGCCAAGTATACCACCACCGGCACAGTTTACTCCAGGATTTACACCTCCGCCTTTGCCTCCTCCAACGAGTGGTGTGATCGCTCCACCAAGTAAAGCACCACCAAGAATACCACCACAGAAATTGGCTTCACCACCGTCAAATATGATGCCAACAAATATAGCAGCTCCACCAATGTTTACTCCAACATTACCATCAAATCCTCCAACAATGTTTGTGCCATCTACTGTACCAGTAGACGATAAAACAAACTTTGAAAATGCATCATCGCTGCCACCACAAAGTTATATATTTTCACCAACATCAGCAGCTGATAAAACTATATCACCACCAGGACCGATACATCCAGCTGTAGGTTCTACAGCAAATGTTGCGCCAGTATCATTTTTCACTCCACCGCCACCGACCAATGATGCGCCAACGTTTTATAATCCAATAGTGCAGGAGCAACCGATACCTGGTCAGATATTTGCCTCAGAGCCACCAAAACCTTTAGTAGAACCACCTAAGGCCACTGGCGCTGTCAACTTTAGGATGAATAAGAAAAGGCCTCAATATTACTCTGGGCCTATCGAAGGAGTCGGTTCTATAAGCAACAGTATAAAACCTGTTATCCCGTCCGTAGATTCTGGAACATTCCAAGGTGCCTTGTTCACACCTGAACAACCACAGGCTGACCAAAACGTGTCATCTTCAATTCCTTTCGATTTGAGTAAACAAGCAGAAACTGTGCCGTTGATTCCTCAATATAATATAGGTAATCCGGTGAACATGCAACCTCCAGCGGCTTTTGATATCAGTCAACCAGCTCCAGGATATCCTCACTTTGATATCACGCATCATATACAGAATCCTGAGCCACAATACAACACAGCGTTTGATTTGAGTCGACCAACAACTGATAATTATAATCAAAACGAAGAGCCAAACGAATCCAAAGGATTTGGCATTATTGGATCGCTCAAATCTAAGCTGAGTAGCATAGATATCAATAAGATTCAGCATAGCGTGACTACTTTCTTTGATCCAGCTTATAAAGACGCTACAATGGAAGAATCTGCTCCCCCGATGGCACAGCAAAATGCGCCTTATTCCAATGCACCGTACGACGCACAAGCGGCTCAAATGAACTTAGAAATATTCGTGCCAAATGCCCCACAAAATAATCAGCCGTACAATTATGATTTTCAACAACAACAACAGAATGCTGTTTATTTGAATAACGAATACTATAAGTATCCGAATTTCCAGAATCAGGGACAGCCATTTGCTGGACATTGTTCTAATAGCCATGACTATCCGAGCCATTCTCCGCATCCAAAAGCTTATAACAGTAATGTGCAGCAAGGATTTCCGGATCAAAATGTTAATACGACTATGTTTCAACAAACATCAACGCATGTCCCGCAAGGAGCTACCCAAATACCATCCGCTGATAATGTTCAAATGGAAGGACCAAGAACGTTTAAAGAGAATCAAGATTTTAATGCTGAAAGGAACATGGATGAAAATGAAGCCAGAGCTGGGCCAGAAGTAGCTAGACTGGTACAAAGTACGACTTTTATTGAAGAAAAGTTTGCTACTAATTTCTTTGACATGGGTAACTTAGGTGTACACAACCCCATAGAGATGCCAAAAGCTGAGTTACCAGCAGTGCATGATGCTCCTCAAGTTGCACAAGACAGGACTTTTATAAGTGAATCTTTTGGACAGATTCATCATGAAGAGCATAAGCCGAAAGAAGGAGCGATAATATTCAATCCCAATACTAAAAATATTTTTGTTAACAAAGATGTCAAAAATGACAAACCTTCAAATGTATTCGCAAAGAAAACATTCGAAAATTCAGAAAACAAAACCATATCAAGTTACGGTGCAGAAAGTCAAGACTTATTTGCCAAAATTAAAACAAACAATGAAATAATGGAAGATATTCAATCAAAATTATTCCCATCTATGACTCTTGAAAAAAAAGAAGATAAAGAAAAATTAAACGATGAAATGAAAACGCATGACTTATTTGCAAGCCCTATCATTTATGAAGGAAAAGAAGCTGTTATCCCGAAAGACAGTCTACTAGATTCTTTAACTAAAGCCGATGTACCAATGCTAGGAGTATCATCTGTACCATTATTTGGACTAAGCACTATACTTGCCGAGAAATCGAAGGAATATATTCCTGCTGACATGATAACAAGTTTGTCAGATAGAAATTCAAGTATGAGTTTCTTTGATCACACACAGAAATTAGAGGATTACGGTGCTAAGCACGCTGATGAACTAAGTCGCAATTCCAGCTTCAGCTTTTTTGAAAACAGGGGCACTCCAACACAAGAAGAAAACGCCAAAGGTAAAAACATAGACATGAGATCAGAACAAATCAGCGGCAGTTTGTTTGAAAACATAAATAGTAGCCAGGACACTAAAGAAAATACTCCTGAAAATCAAGACAGAATGGAAAGAGATCAAAATGAAAATGTCACTGAAAATATCGGTGAGTCTCAAGATGAGAATGCTTCCGAATTAAGCATATGCGAAACCTGCCGAGAAGTAAACAAGCCAGATGAGAAGGAAGATGACCAGGATGTCACCAACCAACTCATAGAAAACATCACAGCACCTATACAATTGTCAAACCCAGTTGAAACAACTCTTACTGAAGCAGCTGTGCGTGAACCGACCAATAACGAACAAGTGGAGATCGACGCTGGACAGTTTGACGAAATATCAAATATTACCGAAGAAACTAAAGAAACAATACAAGTCCAATCAGCTGCAGAACTTCTTGAAGACGTTGATAAATTTAAATCCATGGGCTACGGATGGACGGAAAGCGTTCTAAAAGAAGACGGTGGTACTAACGCTGACTCTAATATAAGAGGGTATTATGATAACAATTCACTATTCTTTGACAATGTGCCAACAAGTACAGATGAAATTAAACATCATGAAGAATTATTAGTTCGACAAATGAGCATGCCTTCTGCTCCACCCGCAGAAGAGGAAGAAGAGGATGCGAAGTCCGATGAAGCAGGTAAATTAGACGTAAACTCAATAGAGCGAGACGCAAATAAAGACTTCCCTCTCTTCGAAGAATTTGTAATAGAACCATCAAATAAAGATGATGACGATGATCCTAAATCGGAAGAAAACGAGCTGGACTCGTTCACAAATCGGGTTGAGAAATACAAGAAAATGGATCCGGCTGAAGGCATTGATCATCAATCGCTGTTCTACGATATCGCACCACAACCGATAAGCATGGTTTCTTACTTCGACACTGGAAACTACGCTGTCGAAGCTCACTATAGGAACACAAATACAAGACCAGCCCCAAGTATACCACCAGGGTTTGAAGAGGAATTTAAAAGGAGAGTAGCGTTAGCCAAACAGAGAGAGGAAAAAATAAGAAATGAATTCAAAACTGTACCAGAAACTGCGACACAAACGAGAACAACATCTGTCGCTACTTATTGCTCATCACGTATAGCTCCGAGCTATTCCAAAATCCAGCCTATAGTGCCCGTAGGGTTCAATATAGAAGCTAACATAACAAGCTTAGTCGATGAGCAAAGCGAACCATTGCCAGACTTCCCGACTCCGCCTATACTCAAAAAAGCTTTCGAGAAAAAGCCTGATGATATAAAGGAAAAGTCACAAGACATAACGAAGCCCATTGTGAAACCTAAACTGCCCCCGATTCCGAACGTTTTTGATCCAATACCTGCAGAAAAGCAAAATTCTAAATTGCCGGAATATGCTCTTGCTCCTGGTTTCAAACCAGAGGTACCAGAAGAAACGCCTTTACCAGAATTATTAACAGCTTTCAGTTCTAAGGCTGACGAAAAGATTGAAACGATTTTGCCTCCTTGTGCCGCATTTACCAGTTCTAAACCTATAGAAAAGCCTGAATCGATTTTGCCTACCTATGCTCCGTTTCCTACATTAATAACTGATGATATATCTGAACCGGCTTTGCCCACGTATGCCCCGTTTCCTATATCTGAACCTGATGAGTTATCGGAGGCGATTCTACCGCCGTTTATAGCTTTTACATCTTTAAAAGCTGAAGAAAAACTGGAAACGATGTTGCCTCATTTTACACCATTTATTACGTCAAAACCTGAAGAAAAATTGGAAAGTAGGTTACCGCCTTTTGCAGCTTTTGCAGCTTCGATAGCTCAAGAAAATCCGGCAGAGGTTATAACACCATTTACGAGTATGAAATCTGAAGAAAATCCTATAACAAGGTTACCTCCATTTGCAGCCTTTGTAGCTTCAAAAACTGAAGAAAAGACTGAACGGAATCTGCCACCATTTTCACCATTTACTGCTCCAAAACCTAAAGAAAAGCCAGCATCTATTCTACCGCCCTTTGGAGCGTTTAATACATCAACGTCAGAAGAAAAAGCAGCGACGATTCTGCCACCATTTGGAGCTATGAAACCCGAAGAAAAATCCGAACCAAAACTGCCTGACCCGATCAACTTCTTCTCAGACACGGCCGCAAGCAATCCCCCAGAGAGCTTTAGCCGACTTGCTAGTTATTTCAGTTCCCCACCAAAAACAGAGCACGCGAAATCTTTTTTTGAGCTAAGCCAGAGTCAAAACCATTACAGGCATGCCTCTATCGAAGAACAAACTAAACTCATCGATCTAATGAACGATTTAACATCAGCTAAAAACATTACTATACCTAACGACCAGATTGTAAAACACGTAAACTATTTCACTGTTGAATATGATGCGATACCTGACTTTAACAAACATGAAAATAAAACTGCTAAAGAGAAAGCCGAATTCGCGGATTTTAACAAAATAAAAGATAGTGAAAAAGTCGAATTTGCGGGTGATATAGACGTTTTAGACATAGATAGTATTTTAAAAAATTGTAGGCTTTGCGCGAAGGTGTTTGATACAACGTTTAAAGTTAGGACGGCTGTGAATGATATTGACGGTGAGCAGGGCAAAATGAATACGTCTGTGGAGCCGCATAAGGAAACTGGAAAGGGTTCAGTCACTGTGAACTTTGATGGGTTGACGATACAAGAAGAGGCGAATGAAGGAGCTGGGTCACTGACTGAGGTACTAACTTTTATTTCTTTTAGGGCCAAATTTATCGAATAAAACTGAATCCGATAGGCACATCCAAACTGCGTTCTATAGCTATTCTGAGATTCTAGACTAAGTGCTATTTTGTTAGCGAATACGATTGTCGAAACGCCAAAATACGTGATCAATCCCTTGATTGATATCAACATTCAAAACTCATGAATTCGTTCATGAGTTTTGAATGTTGTTGATAAGCTGTAAAATGTGTTTAGATAAGCTGGATTGGTAGTTTAATTGTGTATGTATTTCATAATTTTCCTGCCCTTATCCCATGTTACTTGTGTTGTCCTATCAGCCGTCACGCTATCACTAACTTCCTTTTTCTTTCATATCGCTCCTCACATAAACCATCTTCTCTTTGGCCTCCCTCTCCCTCTCCGTACATCCACATTTATATATTTATAACTCTTTTAGTAACATGCGTTTCATCCCTCCTCTTCACATGACCATACCAGGACAAGCGGTTACCTTTCATCTTTTCCGTCACTGGCGCCTCTTTTGAACTACCTCTAATACTAATTTCTCACTTTATCCATTCTCGTTACTCCACACATCCATCTCAACATTCTCATCTCCGCTACATGCAATCTAATCTATCTATGTATTTTAGGGGAGTCTTTGACAAATATGAGAAATCAAACGAAAATCGTTTGTTAGGCATTTTGTTGTTCAACTTAGTTACAATTACAATGGTTTTTTTTTTCATTTTTGTCGGATACACCTTGAAAGTCCTGAAGTTTGGTAATTATATGCCCCAGTTCTGTTCACATAATTTAAGGCGTTAAAAAATGAACCACAAGTTCACGGAGTTGTTCAGAATAACAAATCTTAATAATTAATTACGAAAAAAATGTGTATGTGTCGCAGCCAACTAGCTGAATCCGCCGTTTCTTTAAAAGTCTAGCCTTTTCATTGAACTGTGCCGTTTTATCAGCGACATAAGGGGCATGGGCAAGTCATTAAACGATATTGATCAAAAGATGTCACTTAGGTCGCTTAAAAATCGGTACATTTAAATGAAAAGGCTAGGCAGCCAATTAAATGGCTGATTTAACCAGTTGGCTGCGACATATGCAAGTCGTAACAGAATACACGCAAAACCTCTTGAGGGGTAATTCATTGTTATCATTATTATGAACAACTTTTAGTATGGGACCAAAATTTAAATCGCAAAAAAAATCGACTGCCCCATTCATTTCTGTGAGCATAACCTGACAAAATGTACTGAACAGCTGATTATTTTATCGCGATTTCTGGGTTGGTCCCTTATAGAGATGGGATTTTACCCGGTAAAAACCCAAAAGTGGGTAAATTCTAGGGAAAATACCCGGGAAAATACCCGATTGGGAAAATATTCGGGTGTTTTAAAATTTAGCTTATGTAATGTTTAGATACACATACATTAAATAGTACATAGTTTTTAAACTTTATTACTACTAGTTAGAGCTTATATAAGTTGAAATGACGCACTCCACTACCACTTTTACGTAAACAAGCTTTAAAGAATGACTTAGATAAGCTTTAACGCTAGTTAGTTAAGACAAGTTTGTAATTTCTTAGAACCTGTAACATTTATAATACCTAGCTATTGGCGACCAATAAACCGCTCGAAACTACCTGCCCCCACCCCGGGAGCACGTACTTTCGAGCCGGACAATAGCCAGTACCTAGTAGTTGTCACATAAGTGATCTTTCACAAGTTGTTTTGGCTTCATACCGTGGGCACTTGTGTTAGTTTCTTTGATTTATTGACGACCTGGATTTTGTTTTGTGGACTTTTGATATTATAGTGATTAAATACGTGATATACTTCGGATTGATAACTAGTGCTATCCTTACGGACTTCGATACCTACTGCATCCCATCAACATAAATAAACCGGTAAGTTTGAGCTTATTAGAAATGTAGAATACTTTAAAACATCTGTTTGCTTCTGTTCTTACAATTGTTTTTTTTTCTTTTTGCATTAGATCACACCATGCCCAGAAAGAAAAATAACGATGTATGGGAAAACTATTTCCATTCCGCAACCAGTAAAACGGTTAAGTGCAAACACTGCGAAAAAGTTTACATGTTTGGCAATGTCAACAAGATGGCCCGCCATCTGTTGAAATGTTTTAGATGTCCAACTGTTATCAAGAACAAACTAAACAAAACATCTGACGTTAACGCAACTGCAACAAATCTGCCTTTACAAGATGAATCGCAGCATGAAACCTTACAAGATAACAGTTTGACTGATACAAATTCTAGTACTACAACTTCAGCAGAAAAGAAACTTTATCTAGATCAGCTTTTGTCGAAAGCAATATTTGTTTCCGGTTCTCCTTTTTCCATTGTTAACCATCCGCTGTGGGCACGATTTTTTAATGAGTTGCAACCACTTTACAAGTTACCATCCAGAAAAGCAATCTCAACTACACATCTGGAAGCTATTTATAAAGAAATGGTAGAAGAAATTACAGACGAACTGAAATCTATAAATAATTTGCATCTGCAGTGTGATGGCTGGAGCAATCAGCGCAATGAAGGTATTATCAACTTCATTATTGCAAAACCCGAGCCCGTTTTTGTCAAAAGTCTTAACACTCTTACCAACCGACATACAAGCCAATATCTTTCTCAAGAGATTATCAAAGTTATAAATATGTATGGAGGCCACAAGTTTGTAACTCTTATAGGAGATAACGCTAATAACATTCAAAGAGCATTTCAGATGGTAAAAGATGTGTATACACACATAATACCGCTGAGATGCGTAGCACATACATTAAATTTACTTTGCGAAGATTGTCTAAGACCAGAACCTGTTAAAGCATTTATATCGATTGCCATAGAGACCATAAAAGCAATAAAAAGAAGTCAAACTATGAGTGCTTTACTAGCCCAGATTATAAAAGACAAACGATCAGGCGAAACATTGAAATTGCCAGGAAAAACCCGATGGGGCAGTTACTGTACTGCTATAAAAAGCTTGAAATGTTCGAAAGTAGCATTACAGACTTTAGCTGTTCACGAAGATGCTACTATTTCAGAAGAAATAAAGTCAAATTTATTGGATCTCAATTTTTGGAACATGGCCGAAAATTGTATAAAATTGTTGGAACCGATAACTGAAAAAATTTTCAAACTTGAAGGAAACGGAATATTAATAAACGAAGTATACATGGCTTTCAGAGACATACAATCTACATTTAATTTTGTGCTACCCGAAATTTCTATTTTAGATGACCAGCACAAACAAGATATAATAAATGCTGTAACCAGGCGAACAAATAACTGCATCAAACCAATCCATTATGCTGCATATTTGTTAGATCCGAGATCGCAAGGCATTGAACTCGATGAAGAGCATGAAGTAGATGCCATGGAGTTTATACATGAAGTGAGCCAATCACTCAATATTGATGTTGGTGTAGATTTAGCAAATTATAGAGCTAAACAGGGTTTATGGGGCAGACCATTTATATGGAAAAATGTCGCAGAAATGGACCCAGTCGTTTGGTGGAGGGGACTTTGCAGCTCCAAATTGCTGAGTAGGGTTGCAGTACGCCTTCTGACTGCTCCCTGCACTTCCGCAGCAACGGAGCGGTCATTTAGCACACATGCTCATATACATAGTCACAAAAGAAATAGATTGACTACAGATAGAGCAGCAAAGATAGCTTTTATATCCTATAATTGGAATCTTTTGCACAAATATAATGATGATGACAACGACGAAGATGACGAGACCTTGTCAACCCCTAGACAGTTGTCTAGCCCGATGAACAGCCCAATTAATGACCCACAACCTTCTACATCTCGTGGAAGCCAAGACATAGAATTCTGTGATATTGATGATTTATATGATGATCATGACAGTAGCGATAGCGATTAAAATTTTGAATGAATGAAACGAGTGAATGAAAAATATATTTTTATAATTATTTTCTATTTTGTAATAAATAATTGTGATTGTCTATGTTTTGTTTTATTTTTTATATGCAGAAACATGTTTTACAATCCTACTAGTAGTTTCACAGATTACCGCGTTTAAACAAACAAAAAAATCGCTTCAGCTTTATTGTATTAGTATAGATAATGAAAATACCCGTCTGTTGGGTTTTTTCCCCCATAAATACCTGGTATTTACCCAAATGGGTAAAAACCTGGGTATTTTCCCGTCGGGTTTTTTCCCACCGCCCATCTCTAGTCCCTTAGTAAAAGTTGTAAACTGTAGACAATTAGGATTAAGTATAATTATTATTTTGAAAAAAAAAAAATCTTTCCAATAACGTTCTGATATTACTTTAATTTACTTCATCATCATCATCATCATATCAGCCGAAAGACGTCCACTGCTGGACATAGGCCTCCCCCAAGTGTCGCCACAACCACCGGTCCTGTGCGTCTCGCATCCATCGGTTACCCGCGACCCTCACCAGGTCATCGGTCCACCTTGTTCAGGCCTTCCAACGCTGCGTCTTCCGGTACGCGGTCGCCACTCCAAAACTTTTCGGCCCCATCGACCATCTGTTCTGCGAGCAATGTGCCCTGCCCACTGCCACTTCAATTTGGCGATCCTTCGGGCTATGTCGGTAACCTTGGTTCTCTTGCGGATATCGTCATTTCTGATTCGATTACGCAAGGAAACTCCGAGCATTGCCCTCTCCATTGCCCTTTGGGTGACTTTAAGCTTTAATTTACTTACACTGTTGAAATTGATTCTTAATTTTTTTAATTTTTTTTTTAAGTCCTATAAATATATTTGCAGAACCGACCAGCCACGGAGTATACCCCAGTTAAGCATCACTGGTTCTACCGAGTCGATGTTGAGGACAAATCGATATGGAGGGGTTTCTCTGTAACAGACTCCAGAGCTTTGGAGGCTGCTAATCTAAGTCGTGAGTATACTTATTACTAGTTGACCCGACCAACTTCATACCGCCTCAGAACCAATAAATGTTGTGTTCATCAGCTGAATTCCGTACCGTACAAAAAAACTCTGTCCGTCTGTCACCAGGCTGTATCTAATGAACCGTGATAGCTAGACAGTTGAAATTTCACAGATGATGTATTTCTGTTGCCGCTATAACAACAAATACTAAAAAACACAATAAAATCAAAGTCAAAGTCAAAGTCAAAGCATTTATTTCAATTAGACCATTTACAGGCACTTTTGAATTGTCAAGGTCGGTCGGTCAAAAAAAAAAAAAGATGAAGCTATTTGCACGTTCCAAAGCGTAGATCTCTATGGAGAAGAACGTGCAAGAAACTCCACGGACACTCTTTTAAAAATAAGTTTTTGTTACAAAATTATGGTTACATCATTCATATTGAAATTATACATATATGTGAGAACGATGTAAAAGACGTGCAGGATAGTCCGGAGAGTAAAAAAGAAACAATTCAAAGAAATAATTAAAATAGACCATGGCAGCCGAGAGATGACCAGTCTCAGCTGACGGCGCCCGTTCACGAACATGACGCATACGCTAGCACCATTCGGCTCGACCATTTTTAAGGGAGCCAAATGATCCAACGCAAACGCCACCATCAGCCAGACTTTTGAGTGAGCATGACATCCCCAATCGCCAGGGTACATTCAAGTCAAAGACCTACCCAAAATGATCATTATAGTTTAAATTTGAGGGACCTACATAGTACTCACACATGTGCCGTTAATGCATGAAATTATACAATGCTAAATAAATTGAGTCTATACAATAAAAAAAAAAATATAGCATTCTTACAATCTTCATCCGGTCCAACAATATTTCCAAATGCTAACAGATTACTTTGTGCGCCCTAATGGCTGTGGAGCAGGACCAGCATTAAGCCAAGCATTTTTATCTTCAATATACTCCCCTAACTTATAATATGCTTGCCTGCATAGTGTGCGTTTAATACAAGATTTAAATTTAGTCTCATTTAGTTCTAATATATGGGGAGGTATTTTATTATAACATTTTAAACAGTACCCCATAAAAGATGAGGCTACTTTAGCCAGTCTGAAACCTGGTTGAACTAATTGGTCCCTATTTCGAGTACCATAATTATGTCTGTCGCCTCTTTTACTAAAAAGATGTAAATTCTTTCTAACATACATGATGTTTTCGTAAATGTATTGACAAGGTACCGTCATGATGTTAATATTCTTAAACAGTTCCCTTAAAGAATCGCGCCGGCCGAGTTTGTATACGGCTTTAATGGCTCTTTTCTGCAGAATAAAAATAGACTCGATGTCTGCAGCCCGTCCCCATAGTAGTATACCGTAAGACATGATACTGTGAAAGTAACTAAAATAGACCAGTCTCGCGGTATCTACATCCGTAAATTGGCGGATTTTCCTGACAGCATATGCTGCTGAACTTAGCCGTCCTGCAAGAGATGTTAAATGAGGACCCCATTGTAGCCTTGAGTCAAGAGTAATTCCCAGGAAAACCGTTTTATCGACGAATTCAAGTTTTTCCCCATTCAATACTATGTCACAATCACTGCCTCTGACATTTGGTAAGGCAAATCTTATGCATTTCGTTTTCTTTTCATTTAGGACTAAATTATTGGCAGTAAACCAATTTTGGACTTGCATTAGGGCGTTATTTATGACGTCAAGATTATTGGTTCGTCTATTTATCTTAAAAATCAAAGAGGTATCGTCGGCAAACAACACCATATCAAGTTTTTGTTGCAATAAATGGGGCAAATCATTTATATATACTAAAAATAAAAAAGGACCTAAAATTGAGCCCTGGGGAACCCCCATTTTCACATTTAATCCCGACGAATTGACACCGTTTACTTGAACTAACTGCTGTCTATCATTTAAATAAGATTTAACAAGGCTTAAAGCTGTTTTGCCCAGCCCGTAATGCCCAAGTTTCAGAAGTAATGTCTCGTGATTTACACAATCAAACGCCTTAGATAGGTCACAGAAGATGCCTATGGCATCTTGTGCCTCTTCCCACGCATTAAAGATGTGCTTCAATAAGGTAACACCAGCGTCAGTCGTGCAACGTCCTCTGGTGAAACCATACTGTTTATCATGCAAGATGTTATTGGTGTTAAAATGATAAAGCATCTGATTAAGCATCACTTTTTCAAATACCTTGCTGAACACTGGCAACACGGATACTGGTCTATAATTGTTTGTGTCTTTACTATCCCCGGATTTGAAAAGTGGTATCACCTTACTGAATTTCATTAGGTCCGGAAAGACACCTTGATCGACACACAAATTAAATATTAAAGCTAAGTAAGGCGCTATAGTTTCAATAATTGAGGTACACACTTTGATAGACAATCCCCATAAATCCTCGGTCAATTTAACCTTGATTTGCTTGAAAGCTTTCATTACTGTTATGGGGTTTATATGCTTGAAATTAAATTCAGTTGGGCAGGCTGAAACATTTGCCTGTAACAAATCAAAAGCAAGCGAAGGTGACGAATTCAAGGCTTCAGTAGTTTTAATTGGAATACTGGTAAAGAAATTTACAAATTCTTGAGCAACTTGTTGGTTATCGCTAATAAGACCCTGAGTGGTCTCCAATGTGTAATCAGTGTTATGTCTTTTGTTCCTGTTTGTTTCATTATTTATAATTTTCCAAACAGTCTTTATTTTATTGTCTGCTGTTTTCACCTTATTGCTTATGTAAAAAGCCTTAGCTACCTTACAAGTATTTTTATAAATTTTTGAGTAGGTAGCTACATACTTATTAAAAGTTTCAGTGTTAATATAAGGCTTAAGGCCATATAGTTCATAAAGTCTATCTCGACTTTTTCTGAGTCCTTTAGTCGCCCAGTCACTAAATAAAAACTTAGGGCAAATAGTTTTAGTTATTTTTTTAAAAGTGTTATTGAACTCAGTTTGGACAACAGAAAAAAATTCTTTATATAAAATATTACCATTGTTCATTGTGAAGCCCTGACTACTTAACTTGCTGCCTAAAGTGCTGTTAAATTTGTTTAATTTACCGGCTGTTATTGGTCTTGTTTGTATCTGCACTTTTTGTAATGGTATGGTAGACTCAAAAGTTACCGTTAGCCCACTGTGATCAGAAGGGACACAATTTACAATGGCTTTTTTTAAGTAGTTGCAGCAACAAAAAACATTATCAATGCATGTAGCAGTCGTTGCCGTTGATCGGGTTGGTTCTATGAACACATTTGATAAATTGAATGACTTAAAGAGATTTAAAAAGCGACTGCTATCTGAATTACTTTCTAAAATATTTATATTGAAATCTCCACAGACAATCAAAAGTTTATTACCAGTTGCAAGTTTTGTCAAAACATCTTCCATCACTGACTCAAAAACAGAATAGTTTTGATAATTAGGGGGTCTGTAAACGCACACTATGACATGCTTATCTAGCTCAACACAGGACAGTTCAATGTTATGTTCAACCGACAGTTCAATTATATCTTTTCGAGTTTTAAATTTTATAGACCGTTTTATTAAAATAAGTGAACCCCCACGCAGCATTGATTTTCGGTTAAAACAACTGCCCAAACTGTAATTATCATAATTAATTAACATTTCAGAATCCTTTAACCAATGCTCAGTAATACAAACTATGTCAAACATTGATTTTTCTAAAAATAATTCAAATTCCAATTGCTTCGAAGAAAAGCCTTGTATGTTTTGAAGGTATAAAGTAAAGGATTTCTGATTAGCTCCATTTATATTAGTGCTAGAAGATACCTTGTTGTTGATAATTTGAGCTAAATTGCATATGGTACCATCTGTTGTCTTATTGCCTAGTTTAAATTGTTTGAGCTAGCAACCAAGGCATTAGTACTACTACTAACTGTGGTGCTAATACTTGAGTACTTCGACATACTAATTATGTCTGAGTTAATATTAAAAGCTAATAGCCTCGCTATTTGACGTCTAAAACTAATGGGCAGATACACGGTATTCCTTGTCGACTTAAGTTTATCAACAAAATTGTTGATGTCAAAAAATAAAAGCTTGTCACTATGGTGACTTACTAAAAATTGCATATGCATATTTAGCTTGTGTATGTAATTATTTTGCCTATATGATAAGTGCTCAAAGTATGGAAAAGCACACAAAATTATCTTTCTACAATTAATCTTCAAAAGTTCAGTGATACTATCTGTGATACCATCATTTGTTAGGTTTGAACTATTTCCTACAATTATAGTTATTATAGAATTCATATCATATTTATTCTCAGATATAGATGCTAGTATGCGTTGGTAAGAAGACTGAGGTGTACAAAAGTTTTGAGAAGGAAAAGGAAGGCTGTTTCTAACCAATTTCCCTAACCCTCTTCCTATACTGTCTGAAAACATTATTGACTGTAAACAAACCTTGCTACTACAAGTGGAAGAGGAACTACTATTTGATGAAAGTACCACTTGAGATGAATCTTGCTCAATATCAGAAATGTTTTGGAAGGGGATACAATCCTGAGTACCCATAGCCTGGGACGGGTCCTCCGTTACCACAGGCTGGAGGATTTTCTGACAGGTGCACTTGGTGTTGCTAAGAGTCAGCAAGTCTACTCTGTCGACTAACTCGTTTGTAGCAAGGATATGTTCCTTAATTTGGTTTTTAGAACTTACATATTTACTATAAAGAGACTTTAATTTATACTCAAGATTTTGAATTTCAGACTGTAAGCGTTGAGTATCAATTTCATAAATATTTATACTATCTTCTAACTTAATTTGGTAATTACTCAATTTATTGATGAGAGTAACACGTTCTTTCCTCAATTGTATATTTTTGGAAAAGTGTTTTTGTTGTTTTTTGAATTTATTGCATTTTTTAATGATTTTATTCAGTCTTGCATATTTTTTTATTTTATTCTGACTAAATTTAAGATTATTGTTGTGTTTTAATAAAGAATCTTCAGTTAGATCTATTGTTATTAAGGAAGGTGGATTACAATTAGAATGTAATACTAACTCATTGTATAAATGAGTAGTTTCCCTAACCTGAGCACATTCCTTTTCCTTCTGTAATTTGAGAATAAGACCATTAGCATGAGCCAATTCATCTTCTAGATCCCTAACTTTACATAAAGCCTCCTCATATAAATTGCTACAGTTCTTAAAGCCATCCGTGATCACCCGCAGTTGGTCGCGCTCATCAGCAACATCTTGGTATTGCTGACTGAGGTCCACCAGCTCCCGCTTAAGGCATGTGTTCTTAAGGACTATGTTCTCGATTTCCCCCTCACTTTCTTCTCTCTCCTGTAGCATTTGCTGACACAGGTGTTTCGATTCTCTAAGTTCCTCGAGGGCCGTTCTCAATTTCAGCTCCATATCCTGAGCGGCAGCCTTACGGGTCATCACAGGCATGGTTTCAAAATTGGTTACTGAAAATAGAATATAGAAACGGTGAGAACCAAAAGTATAGAAAATTAAAGAAAAGTTGGAAAAGTAGGGAAAAACAAAAACAGAATGAGTAAGCTAGTACAGTTTAGTGGAACTGGTATGAGAAATGAGGTTGGCTGATAAATAGGCTTGGAAAGCTAATAATTATTGAGTTTTTTTTTTTTGCTTTTCGTTGCCCTATGATGATTTAACTTTTACTTTGTGAGGGTAGGTAACTAGAAAAAGTTTGTAAGATTTTATAGAATTTTCCAATTTACTATTACATATACTTATTATTATGCAAAATAGGGCACACCCAGGCACCTATTAGACTGACTAGGTACTTAATTGGTAGATAAATATTATTTGTTGAACTTGAGAAGGAAACTAGTTTTTATTTGTTGAGCAAGAGGTAACAACAGTAACAAGTTTTAATGAAGCATATATAGTTAAATTTTAATTATAAGTGTGTGCAGTAATATTGTAGTGCAAATTAGGTCTGTGGCGAGTGTTCTAGTCGTCGATTCTGCTTCCACAATTTGTCAAGCAAAAGGAGACATAAACGGTGCCGGTGTGTTTTGGACGTAGCTCAGAACTCTGAGCAGTGTTTACAGGTGTTGAATAGTGTGTAAATATAGTTATCTTAAGCTATAATATAAAACAAAATACTCCCCGGGTTTGAAGAATTCAAATCCGTAATCCAAACTTTGACAGCCGGTAGAACATTTATCCAATTATCAATTTATGGACGTTATCATTTCAAAAACACGGCACAAACACTGAATGTTACTTATTACATTGATTTTAAGGTAAAGAATAGATTTAACACATAATTATACACAATAAATTAATATTTTAAAATAATTCTTCGACGAGGTCGTTTTTTCACGACCTGTCACCAGTGTTGCCAACCAAAAAAAAAAAAAAAAAAAAAAATGTGTAAGGGGGCACCCATACAACAAAAGTGATTTTTTTTGCTCGATATTGATAACGGCAATAGGTAGACGCTTGAAATATTCACAGAATATTTAGTTATATATATTCACTTTAAAAATAAATGATTAAATTAAAATAGAACAAATATTTAAGGGCTAATTTGTTAATTTCTTTATTGCTAAAAAATAGAGATGACACTAATACATACTAAATTCCTACTGGTCTACTCTGTCTGTCTGTTACGCTATCACTCTAAAACGTCTGAACGGATCGTCATGAAATATGGCAGATATATAGCCTGGGATATGGAGAAGGACATAGGCTACGCGATAACACGCGGGCGGAGACGCGGGCTAGGTGAATAGGAGAAGCGAAGCGTTTATTATAAGAATATAAGTATAACAGTGTGGTGTTACACTAGAATGTTTCTTTTTCATTAAAAATTAAACATAATGTCCCGCAGGAAGCTTTCTAAAATTTCCTATCAGAATGAAAATTATAAGCAAGCATGCTTTTTTCAGCGGATTTGAACGAACATACTCTGGTAGCGACTGACGGTGGCCGGTACGATGTGAACGTCATTGGACGGCTGAGGATTCCTGTGTACTGGGAAGATAAACCGACCAATGTTCGGAGGTACGTACAAACATATTAATACTACAGACTGAGATATATTGAACCAAACGTCGATATCTAAAGACATACGAAGGTTTTCGACATTAGGCATGCGAAGCCGTCACCTCCTTCTGCGAAGCGGTATTGGAGCGGAAGAACGGTGAAGGAGGAGGCGTGTAAAACTTGTTCATAACTGTCTCGTGGTACTTTTGAATAAAAATAAATTATAAGCTAGTGCAATGAGCTGAATGGTGCTGATGCACGCGTCATGTTCGTGAACGGGCGCCATCAGTGGACACTGGTCATCTCTTAGCTGTCACTGGCTTATTTTAATATGTGATACTTAGAATTGTTTTTTCTTTCCTTAAATTAAATGTAACCAGGATTTTTGTAAAACATAAAATGGTTTAAAACGGTGTCCGTGGAGTTTCTTGCACATTCTTCTCCATAGAGATCTACGCTTTGGAACGTGCAAATAGCTTCATGTTTTTGACTGACTGACTTTGACAATTCAAAAGTACCTATGAATGGTTAATTTAGAAAAGGTTTAGAAAAGGTTTCCAGTTATTTAAAGTAAGGTGTAGGTAATTGCTTAGATAACTCTTCACTTTTACAAACAAACCAGTTTTACCATAGAACCAAAACCAAACTCAAATCGAACTATTTCTTTCACTAACATACATGGTGTGTCAGTCCAGTTTTTTCAAGAAAGTAAGTAGATAAGTCCCCCAGAAAACGCTTCTTAAATAAACTACCCAAACCAAATAAATAATGATTTTAATTCACAATTTACAGATGCAGTTGGTTTTACAAAGGCACCACAGATGCCAGATACGTGCCGTATACAGAACCAGTAGCTGAAAAACTAGAGGTATGTAGAGCATTGCTATCAACATCATCCTCTCTACGAACATACATCAGCCCTGGGTAGGCTTAAAAGCCGGAAGAGTTTTCTTCGTTGCACAGAGACCATCCAAGACCGACCTGCCGAACGTCAGCCACTGCGCCGCCCAGGAACTGATGCTCCTGAGCATGGCGAAGTGACTGATGCCTGTGGACGGCGAGCAATGGGTAGCTCGCCGTCCGATCAGAACAGGCCCGGGTTGACGGCGCGCTGTGTTCTACGCGCGCCAAACCAGCAGTCGTCAGCATGGGTCGGGGCCCGTTAGGGCCAGAGCCTGCCAGGGTTGCGGAATATGTTCGAAAGAGTTACCGCGGCCCTGGAAAGAAAGGCACTAGGAGGACTAAGGGTGGGTTTTAGTCAGTAAAAGTCTGACACTCCCTGCCGCTCCACCCAGAGCGGGAGGGGTCATTTGATGATTTCCCATTCTCAAAAAAATAATGTGTTTATATGGAAAGAACTGAATCGGTTGCGCACCCAAGTAGGACGCTGCAAACACAAGTTGGCGAAATGGGGTTTCTGCTAGACACCAAATATGCGGTGCTCCTGTTTAAAACAACACGTTGGAGTGCCCCAAGTGCACATGTACTTTGGGTAATTTTATTAATGCCACCGATACGAATTAACGTAGCTACTGGGCCCAAAGAAACTAAAGACTTAACCATCGACTCGAAAAGAAGAACATCTATATAAATCAAACACAATAAGGCAAGGAGTAGGTGGACTCAAAAAATGCAGGTTATGCCATAAGTAAATAAATTAATAAAGGGGTACAATTAAATGCTCACCAAATTAATTTTTGAACCCTAACACTAAGTACCAAGTAAAATATATTAGCTTTATATAAATTCTTTTTGCTTACCAAAATAGATAAATATTCACCAAATATCGTTTTACTGAAACAGTAACATTAACACTGAAAATTACTGTTAAAAAAGTATATAATGCAATGTTACTACTGTTATTAGGAGAACTTAGGATGCAAGAGCGAGCGAAGCGAGCTTTGGACTTAGGGCACCCCGACTCGGACAGGTTAGGTTAGAAGAGGACGGCGGGGTCTAGAGAGCGAGCGAACTCGGACCCCGCCATTCCCTTCGCGGTTATTTTTTTTCAAACCCTTTTGACGACTACACCTTTAAGGCAACTTTAAAGTGTTTGGAGGTTAGGTGACACGCAATTTGGTGAGAATTTATCCATTCTGGCAGCTATTTCGAATTTATTTGTAGTAAAATAGCGGAATTTCTGATAGGCGTTTAAACACAAGCCTTAATAAAGTACGAAAAGAAAAAAAAATAACGCTCTTAAAAGAAGAACTACGTACTGTTAACCTTTGAGGAGTTACTTCATCTGGAGCCAACTCTAGATGAAGAATCAAGTCATAGTTATTATTAAAATTAATTATCCCCATTTTTGACCTATAGTGCAAAAACTTGGTCTTTGACTATATCCAAAAGTCTAAACTCAAGGTTTGCCAACGTGCTATGAAGCGCAGTCCACTAAGCATTGTGCTGGCGTGGCTCAGACTACCCAGCTTAAATGGACAAGCTTAAATGAATATGTCTGCCGCATGCCCGTCGAGCGGTGGGCCAATAAAACACAAAATTGGTGCCCTGGAACCGAAAGACGGGGCCGCAGCAGACCACGAAGGAGATGGTGGGATATCTTGGATGTCTTCCTTAGGATGTGACACAACATCGGGAACAATGGTCGGAGTGGAGGGAGGCCTCTGCCCAGCAGTTGGACATTTTGGGCTAACTATCATGTTACGTTTCTCTCACTGTTTCCAGGAAGAGTATCGTCATGGCATGACAACAGCAGAATGGCATCGTCGCCTGGTGTTGCCCAACGGCGAAGTCGTAGTTATGCACGGCCCTAGCGTCATGGTGCACTTCCTGCATAGCGACGCTTTTAGCACGCCGCCGGTAAGTTTAATTTAGTTTGGTCAGGTCAAGCTGATTGTTCGGCATTACCCTACTTTATCCATACAAAACAAATAGTAGGGTAATATTGATCAGAGTATGGGTAATATTACTTTGAGCATCTTTACCCTACTGTTAATTTAATTAAATAAAGCAAGGGATAATAAAATTGCAACGTATTTATTAGAGAGATTATCACAGACTACAAAGTGACTAGTGAAGTACGTTTAGTAATATTACTATGGTAGAAATTTATAATTACAATACCTACTATACTAATTGAATGATTTTTTTTTGGGTACACAGCCGATCGCACATCAATGCAATGGTAACCATTTGACATAAATTTGACATAATTTTGTCTGTTTCAAACCAGTAAGTTCTAGTTGTATAGGTTAATTTAAACATAATGACGTCTGTGAAGTTCGCTTTTTCCCACGCCTCAGCTCCGTTGTAAAATTTGTTTCTGCGCAAATCGCGTAGTGTTCGGAGCCGCCATTAGGTTTAGTACTACATGTGCTATTGACGTTTGATTGGCTGTACTAATATTAACCTGATCCTACCCTAACACACTACCCCATGCCCCTTATTGATAAACGCGTAGTATGGTTATTCCAAACTTAAATCTCAAAAAGTGTAAAATCGTATCAAAGTGGAAAAATATACTGATTGCCACGTTAATCTGCGTTCATTTAATAAGGGGGCACGGGGTTAAAGTCTGTTTCACCACCTCTTAATAAGTCCTCGGTAAATTACTTGGCAATTTAATAATTCAGTAAGTAGTTGGCTGTTCTGATTTTGTGAAACAGGTTCTTTAAACTTTCCTCTTTACCTAACTCATACCTTACCTAATAGAGTAAATCCTAGAGTCAGGAAACCTTACTATTTTCTGAGAAACAAAATGCATGGGATTGAGTAGTGTTAATATTTACTTTGAACGTACGCGTACCTCCTAACTTGGATCGACGGCCAATTTACTAGGTTCTAAAGTTGCATAAAAATATTTACAAACATCTTAAAGTCTGAGTGCTGATTTGTGTGTATGTTTCTCAGAATATTGTTAAATAATTAGTAACTGAATAATATTTTAAAAGTTGGCAACCAGGTCTTAGGACATATTAGGAATAGCCTAATATGTCCTAAGACCTGGTTGCCAACTTTTTTTATACGATTGGGAAATCATCAAATCACTTCTTCCGCTCTGGGTGGGAGCGGAAGGGAGTGTCAGACTCTAACTGACTAAAACTCATCCGTGTTCCTCCTTATGCCCTTTGCGTTCCAGGGCCGCGGTGACTCTTTTAAACAAATTCCGCAACCCTGGCAGGCTCTGGCCCTAACAGGCCCCGTCTACTTTGCTGACATCTCTTTGAGGCGCGCGTGGAACACAACGCGCCGTCGACCCGGGCCTGATTGTGACCGGACAGCGAGCCACCCAACGCTCTCCGTCCGCAGGCCCGCTATGGTTGCCACCTAGAGTGAGGTCCTATTCACAAGGCTGAAATTTTGGCATAGTTTACATACGAAAACAAAATTCTGCTAAAATTTGGGCAAAATACACCCTTGACTTCTGAAATATTTTTGAATAAATTACCAAAAAAAGTATTACCATTGGCCAAGCGTACAATCAAAGTAGGTACTATAAACACTACTCTATCCCACACATTTTATTTCTTAGAAATAGGTAAGGTTGAAGGGTGACACTGGGGAAAGATACCAAGACTCAAGAGCCGCCACAGGGCTAGATCATGGAATCTTTCCCAATTTTCACCCATTTTCGTTATTTTCCTTACCCTTTCCTTCCCCGTTCCCAGCTATTCTCCTTCGGCAAGCGCGTGTACCGTAACCCACCAAAGATAAGGGTGGCTAGAGATCAACCAGAGAAGATAGACCACCTACTTATGTTGGTACACGGCGCGGGAGAATTTAGGTGCCAGAGGGAGAAAATTGTTAGTTGTATTAATCTATTACTTTATATTAGGCCGAAAACGCAATGCGACCTGTGTGCCTTCATTATCGTTAGGCAACTCGCGAAGCAATGCTTGCCGAGATCGGCCCATACATGGGTTACCATCAATCATCATCATCATCATACTCAGTCGTGACTGACGGAGTGACTGACAGAAAACGCACAGCCGAAACTACTGGTCTTAGAAAGCTAAAATTTGGCATGTAGGTTCCTTGGGGAGTGTAGGAGGATTTCGCGAAAGTCCTACGGGAACGGGAAAAACGGGATTTGCGCGTACAAAGTTGCAGGCAAAAGCTAGTATTACATATTGAGACCTCTCCGTACCTCTCGAAAAGCACGATAAGGCCCGGTTTCCACCAATGCGGAGAGAAGAGATGTGGAAATAACGAATCTGTCTATCTGATTGGTTTATTCAACACATCTCCTCTCCTCTCCGCTTTGGTGGAAACCGGGCCTCAGCCTGGTTAGTCCCGGCTGTCATTTGAAGATCTTTAGCAGGTGTTATGAGTAGTCAGAAGCTTGAAAGTTTGACACCAGTGGGGATAGACACCAGATAGGCAGTTCCCGACATAGTTGGGAAAAGACTAGGCATATTGATTGGTTCTACTTTGCTAATTACTTCAGGTAACTCGTCCGGCTATAGTCGCTAAGCAAACTGCTTTCCAATGTGTTTTCGGTCTTAGATATGCAGAAACAGTAGAAAGGTAGTAATTGTAATAATAGTAGGTAGGTACAGTTCTCGTCAAATAGCTTTGCCTCTCTGAAGTTGTGTCGAGTGGCTGCGTAGTAGTCAAAATTACGAACACACTGCAACTGCGCATGCGTAAGAGACATGGGGGCGGGGCGCGATTTTATGTCTCAGTCTAACGTTTACATTCGATGCACGTTTGCGTCCCGCTTGCTCCCGTGTACGTGACTGCACCTGCGCGATTTTTGCAAATGGCTAACTTCAGAGAGGCAAAGTTATTTGACGAAAACAGTAGTAATGTGTGCCAAATAGTCCTTGGTACAATACCAAGGGCTGTTACCAGGTTATTTTTGTAGTTCAGATAGGCAGACACTTCATGGAAAATACTATTACTAGACTCTCCTGTAGTTGGGAATAGACCAGGCAGATAATGATGTCTTCTTAGACTGTCGTACCCGAAAGGTAACCAATAGAACCCTCTTTAGGAGGGCTTAGTTGCCTCCGCTGTCCGTCGATTTGTTTTTCAGTGAGCTGTATCTCATAAACCTTAATAGTTAGTCAGTTTTTATTAACATAGTGTAGAGACGACGGACGAACAGCGGACGCTTAATAGTAGGATTCTATTTGTTTCCCTTCAGGTATGGAACACTTCGAGTGCACACTTTTCGTATTTTTTCGGTTTTTACCAAAAACCTTGTTGGTCTAAGTCAAGCGAAATTACTTGGGTTCGATCCCCAGGTCGAAAGAAAAAAAAATGTCTGGGAAAAGTGTTATTAAGTTTTCCATCAGGAATTTCTTAGCTAGCAACCCAGAGATGGGAACTGTGCTCAATTAAAAGCAAAAGGTTTACCTCCTATATCATATAGGCGAAAATGTGGGCTGTCCATAGAACCTGCCCATCCCTTCAAGAAGTATATCCATGATGTCATATTGCTGACTAGTGACCAGTGTAAAACCTTTCGTGGTTTAGAAAAAGTTAGCTGAGAAAGAGACGGGGACAGAGAAGTTTTACTTATTATTACTCTTTAATTCTAATTACAGCAATCTAGTTCCCGACCCCGCGTCGTTCGAAGGGGTCATGACGAATCAGAGATCGAAGACATTGAACCTTCGAGCATCGATCATCTGTTACTGTTGTGTCATGGCGTCGGATCCGCTTGTGACATGCGCTTCCGGTCTGTTGAGGAAGTCGGTGAGTTAATATTTGTATTTATTTTTATATAAAAATTGTGAGGTTTGGGGTCATACTTAAAACAGCAGGTAATGTGGTCGTATGAGGGTAACATTGTCTAGTGCGGGTAATATAGTCAACTATGGGTAACATTGCCAAGAGTGAGTAAATATTACTCACAAATAATGGGTAATATTGGCAATTGTAAGTAATATTGCCTAATATGAGTAACATTCATTGACTATTGTGAGTAATATTTCCAAGAGTGAGTAATATTGGCTTTTATTTATTTTGCTCAACAAAAGAGACAACCATACAAAAGTTATGGCATGAGCGAGCAATTTTACCAAGTAACCAAGTGGTTAGCGTCATGATGAATCAGAAATCGAAGACATAGAACCCTCAAGCATCAATCATCTGTTACTGTTATGTCTGTGTCATGACATCGGATCGGCTTGTGACATGCGCTTCCGGTCCGTTGAGGAAGTTAATGTTGCCTATGACAACTAATAACTTCACGTTCTACTATATAGAGGTCATCATATAAAGAGAAAGATTGTAAGTAAAAAAAAAGAAATCCGGTATTATTAGTGAAATTTTCTTACACCTCGCGATATCACCGTGTATTACGAGATGTTGGGGTAATATTGCCCATCAAAGGTAATGTGGCGTAGTTTGAGTAAATGGGGTTGGTCATGTTTCTCATATTACCCACACAAATAGCCTTTTTTTGTGGATGAGAAATCGTCAAATGACTCCTCCCACTCTGGGCGGATCGGGAGGGAGTGTTAGACTCTTACTGACTTTAACCCACTTGCGTTCCAGGGCCGCGGTAACTCTTTCGAACGATTCCGCAAAAAGGCAAAAGCCTAGTATGTACTTCCAAAGAATATGTTCAAATTAGCAAATCAACGACAATAAAATGGAACAATAAAAATGTTTGCAAACTCATTACGAAACGACACAAGCATACTTCAACGTATTTCATTCATTCATTGAATAATAATTAAATTTTCACAGTAAAAACAAATATAATCATCTTTGCTTACAGTGGAAGACTTCAGAGCGACCAGCTTACAACTGGTACAGTCACATTACAGGAATTCCTATGACCAAGGCATTGTTAACAGAGTTGAGGTAAGCACTGTGGCACTATTATATATGCAAAAGCGACGGCTTTCAAGGACTGGAAGAAGTATTAGTTGGGTGACGGTGAGATGAGAAGGCGATATTTTTGCCGTCGCGGCCAGAACCTGGATGAGGGTGGCATTGATCAGCCGGGGATAACGGCAGTCGCGTACGTTCCCGCGATCCCCGGCGTAGGTGAGAGATGGAACACTGGGGTGGTTTTAGTAAGTGACTGACAGACCGCCCACCCCAGGGCGGAGGCGATCCATGAGGATTTCTCTCCGTAAAAAAAAAAGAATAATAATAATAATAATAAAAAGGGTGGCTTAGATGGGTCGTTGTGGGGTAGAAGAGAAGCCTGTGCTCACTAGAGGGTGAAGTCGGGCTGTGGATGATGATGATAAGGAATGCAACGGCTAAGCGGATTTGAATGAAATTTGGCACACGGTTAGACTATTTCCTGTAATAGGACGTAGGATACTTTTTATATCGGGAGTAGGGATAATGTTCATCATTCACACAGGTGAAGCAGCTGTCAGAAGGTAGTGTAATCATAAAATAATCTTCATACTATCCACAGGTACTCCCCGTATCCTGGCACTCGACTCTCCACTCCGGTGAGACAGGCGTCGATAGGCGTCTAGCTCAGATCACACTGGACAGCATACCAAGACTCCGCAGCTTTACCAACGAGACTGTACTTGACGTACTTTTCTATACCAGCCCTGTGTATTGTCAGGTAGGTGTATACCAATAATATAACATAAACCATCTTGTAGGCAGAAACCAAAGAACACCATCTGCTGCGATCCTAAAAACAAAATAGTAAATATGGATAATACTGCCTAGTGTGGGGTAATATTGTTCATTGCGGGGTAGTGTGGCCGATTGTGGGGTAATATTGCTAAAAGAGTAATATTGTCAAGTGTAGCGATATGATCAGATTGCCGAATGCTGGTCAGTGGTTTCATTGCCAAGTATGGGGTAATATTACCTACTGTGGGTAATTATTTCGACATGCCAAAATGTCGCGAAACAGGCGTCTAACTCAGCTTACCAACAAAACCATGTCTACTGTGTGATAATATTGCTAAAAGTTGGAGAGTATTGCTAATTGTGGGGTATTTTCGCAAAATGTAGGGTAGTATTGCCAAGTGTGGGGTAATAATGCCAATTATATGGTCGCAGTGCCCTCGAACATAAAGGCACGAAACTGGCCCTGCAAACATGCTGATTTCTATTTCTATTAGAAATAATTCCTTATCCACCATTTCATAAGTCTCAAAATCCTTTTTTCTTCTTCCACAGACGATCCTAGACACAGTATGCAAGGAACTGAACCGTATCTACGAGCTATTCCTGAAGAGGAACCCCTCCTTCACTGGGGGAGTGTCGCTGGGAGGACACTCTTTAGGCAGCGTCATTCTGTACGACTTGCTGTGTCACCAAGCTGTGAGTATATTGAGCGGCATTAATGCCGCCACAAAAATCAACGTCGTTCGATGCCATCGATCGACGTTGATTGATTGGTGTGGTAGTTTTGGCTGATCGACGGATACTGGGCGATAAACAATTGATAGACCGCCGATAGATGCCATCGATCGACGTAGATCGATTGGCTTTGGCTGATCGACGGATACCGGGCGATAAACAATTGATAAACCGCCGATAGATGCCATCGATCGACGTAGATCGATTGGCTTTGGCTGATCGACAGATACCGGGCGATAAACAATTGATAAACCGCCGATAGATGCCATCGATCGACGTAGATCGATTGGCTTTGGCTGATCGACAGATACCGGGCGATAAACAATTGATAAACCGCCGATAGATGCCATCGATCGACGTAGATCGATTGGCTTTGGCTGATCGACGGATACCGGGCGATAAACAATTGATCGACCGCCAAAAGATGCCATAGATCAACGTTGATCGATTGGTTTTGGCTGATCGACGGATACCGGGCGATAAACAATTGATCGACCGCCGATAGATGCCATAGATCGACGTTGATCGATTGGTTTTGGCTGATCGACCGCCGATAGATACCATCGATCGACGTTGATCGATTGGCGTCGTAACCTTGGCTGATAAAAGAAAGAACTAAGAATTATCTATCGACGTCGACTAATTCATTTTACTATCGATCGATCGATTGGTGTGGTAACTCTCTTACACACTATTTTTTCATTCGGTAATATTTTCATGCTATCAATATTAATTTTCAGATAGCAAACGACGGCGAGACTTCGTCCCTAGCCGACAAGAAGTACGTGCGGGGCCCGGCGGGCACGGGCCAGCCCTTCGTGCGCTACCCGCGCTTAGTGTTCGCACCCGACGCCATGTACGCGCTGGGCAGCCCTATAGGTGAGATACACAACTAGAGATAACTGACGACGAGACGTCGTCCCTAGCCGACAAGAAGTACGTGCGGGGCCCGGCGGGCACGGGCCAGCCCTTCGTGCGCTACCCGCGCTTAGTGTTCGCACCCGACGCCATGTACGCGCTGGGCAGCCCTATAGGTGAGATACACAACTAGAGATAACTGACGACGAGACGTCGTCCCTAGCCGACAAGAAGTACGTGCGGGGCCCGGCGGGCACGGGCCAGCCCTTCGTGCGCTACCCGCGCTTAGTGTTCGCACCCGACGCCATGTACGCGCTGGGCAGCCCTATAGGTGAGATACACAACTAGAGATAACTGACGACGAGACGTCGTCCCTAGCCGACAAGAAGTACGTGCGGGGCCCGGCGGGCACGGGCCAGCCCTTCGTGCGCTACCCGCGCTTAGTGTTCGCACCCGACGCCATGTACGCGCTGGGCAGCCCTATAGGTGAGATACACAACTAGAGATAACTGACGACGAGACGTCGTCCCTAGCCGACAAGAAGTACGTGCGGGGCCCGGCGGGCACGGGCCAGCCCTTCGTGCGCTACCCGCGCTTAGTGTTCGCACCCGACGCCATGTACGCGCTGGGCAGCCCTATAGGTGAGATACACAACTAGAGATAACTGACGACGAGACGTCGTCCCTAGCCGACAAGAAGTACGTGCGGGGCCCGGCGGGCACGGGCCAGCCCTTCGTGCGCTACCCGCGCTTAGTGTTCGCACCCGACGCCATGTACGCGCTGGGCAGCCCTATAGGTGAGATACACAACTAGAGATAACTGACGACGAGACGTCGTCCCTAGCCGACAAGAAGTACGTGCGGGGCCCGGCGGGCACGGGCCAGCCCTTCGTGCGCTACCCGCGCTTAGTGTTCGCACCCGACGCCATGTACGCGCTGGGCAGCCCTATAGGTGAGATACACAACTAGAGATAACTGACGACGAGACGTCGTCCCTAGCCGACAAGAAGTACGTGCGGGGCCCGGCGGGCACGGGCCAGCCCTTCGTGCGCTACCCGCGCTTAGTGTTCGCACCCGACGCCATGTACGCGCTGGGCAGCCCTACAACAACAACTACTACTACAAAAACAACTACTACTACTACAACAACTACAATTACTACTACTACAACAACAACTACTACTACTACAACAACAACAACAACGACAACTACTTCGACAACTACAACTACAATTACTACTACAACTACTACTACTACAACAACAACAACTACTACAACAACAACAACAACAACGACAACTACTACAACAACAACAACAACAACTATTTTCTTAATGACCGTCGGCATTCATCGCATTTCCGAATAAAAACGAATGCTAATTTTCATGTCCATTAATTATTAGATTTATCATGTATATTATTTGATTCAGAACTAAGTACTTTATTGTTATATGGTTTACACGGAAATCAAAACAAAACAACAATAAAGTCCTTAGTTCTGAATTCAAATTATTATACACGATAAATCTAATAATTGATGGACATGGAAATTAGCATTCGTTTTTGCCGAGGGACATTAAGATAATAGTTGTACTGTATTTATGTGACTCCGAATCCAGGATATCCTGCGACAGTATCAATGTATGTTATACGTTTTATTGAAGTGTTTAATAAATTTATCTTTGTCTATATAACATTCCTAAGACAGATCTCCCCTCGTTCAAGTATATCACATACATACCATTGCCAGTCCCAGTAAGACGCGCTCATTCGTTGCATTTAAAAGTCTTGTAAAGGAACATTATTTTTCGCTGTGATTATCGATAGTCGTCATTTATCTTTATTACCTGTATACTTACATATGTATGTATTTATGTATATATTATTTAGCTTAATATGTATATGTGTATCTATTATGTTATATTATAAATGAATTGGTTTTCTTTTTTTTCTTTTTCACGCCAATGACAACCCGTTTCATGTCCACACAATTACTGTCCATCCCAGGTTGTCTGGAAGAGATCGCGTAATGCGATAAGGCCGCCCATTGTATGTGTTTTAGTTTTAAGGTTCCTTTTTGTTTTACTTTTGGTGTACAATAAAGTGTATAATAAATAAATAAATACACTTGTATTTTATTCCAAAATTATGTATTTTATTCGAAAGGGTTGTATTAAAGTGTATAATAAATAAATAAATACACTCATACACACTCCCCACTCTCACATTTACTCACTCATACACCACATTACTACACCTACCACAACACACTCACTCTCACTCAAACACCTACAATTTTTATTATTAATTATTTTTTCTTCTTTTTAATTTACTTAAATACCTAATCATTTTAAAGTTATATAGGCCATGTTACTGGTGAATACAGTTTTTTTGTGACCTATGGAATTACTGGTCCCCAAGTCACAGGCTATTTACCTAGTTTGGGAGCCAGGAGATAAAACTTTTGGCACTTTTTGTTGTATATGTATCATTACTGTACAGCTCGCGTCAAATAACTGTGCCCCTCTGAAGTTAGCCATTAGCAAAGTTCGCGGAGGTGCAGTCACGTAGAGGGAGCAAGCGGGACGCAAGCATGCATCGAACGTAAACGTAACACTGAGACATAAAAACGCGCTGCCATGTTTCTTGCGTATGCGCAGTTGCAGTTTGTTCGTAATTTTGACTACTACGCAGCCACTCGTAGCCAACTTCAGAGGGGCACAGTTATTTGACGCGAACTGTACTTGTAACTTTTGTTAACAAATTATTGGAAATAAACATTTATTATTATTATTATATCTTAATGCATAAGATATAATTTAATATTGTCTTAATTTCCAGCTATATTCGAGTGTATACGCGGCGTCGACTCTCTGGGAGCAAACTTCTCTCTGCCGACGTGCAAAAACTTCTTCAACATATTTCATCCGTACGATCCTATTGCTTATAGGTAGGTATCATATTTTTACCCGACTGCGACAGAAGGAGGGTAAATTTCTTCGAGCGTATGTATGTATGTTTGTATGTATGTCCATTTCTTTGGCACGCCCTACAGCCCAAACGGCTGGACGTATTTTGACATATGAGGTGTCGTTGAATTCGTCAGAACTGTGGTAATGACATTGGCCATATAAATTTTCAAAACTCACTAAAATGTAGGAAATTTAAAAAAAAAGACTGAAAAAAGACCCGACTGCTAAATCGCTTTTCAAGCAGTCTGATGCAGTTCATTAACAGAACTGAGGCCACAAACTGCATCAGACTGCTTGAAAAGCGACTTGTTTGGAACTTTTTAGTCGTTTTTAGCGGTCGGGTTTTTTGACAAAGTCATTTATATTAGAGGTGGCGCAAGAAAAGAGTGTCTGGAAGGATATGGGGAGGCCTCTACCCAGCAGTGGGAAACAATAGGCTATTAAAAAAAAACTTGTAATGTTTTATTAGCCGTATATTCTTTAACATATTTATCAACTTTCAGAATCGAGCCCCTGATCAACCCTCAGCTGCGAGACTTGAAGCCTCACCTGATTCCTCATCACAAGGGCAGGAAGAGGATGCATTTAGGTAAGCACGACTATTCAGCCTGAAATTATATTGCATGGTACATTAAGGGAGGATTCAGGATTCAGCTTTAACCAATCTAAAATGAGTTTCAAAGGGCGAGTGTTTTGATCCGTATTTACCCATTGATTAACAATTACAGAGAGCGTGCAGGAACTATAGGTGGCAGCACTGAACTGTCATTGTCAAGTATATTTTACTTATAAGTTTCGTAATTGCAACGCTAGATGGCATAGTCTACTTCGTGCTCGTTACCCTAAACGAAGCGTGCAGGATCTATAGGTGGCAGCACTGAACTGTCATTGTCAAGTATATTTTACTTATAAGTTTCGAAATTGCAACGCTAGATGGCATAGTCTAGTTCGTGCTCGTTACCCTAAACGAAGCGTGCAGGATCTATAGGTGGCAGCACTGAACTGTCATTGTCAAGTATATTTTACTTATAAGTTTGGAAATTGCAACGCTAGATGGCACAGTCTACTTCGTGCACGTTACCCTAAACAGAGCGTAAGTAACCTTAAACTAAGGTGGGGAGCAGCTTCACATAAGAGATAGATGTCCTGATGGAATCCGCCGTATAACTGACGGAGACCATGGCGCGGGTGGGCGCTGACCTGAAGCAGAAGCTGCTGCTTCGATACCTGTAGTGTTGATAGATACCTTCTGACAGAATTGAGTCTGTTATCAATATCATCTTCAGTGGCGTAGCTAGCATGGGTAACCCCCGGTGCGGATAACGCGGTGTCACCGCATAAATGGACCCCCCCCACCCCAAATATGGGGTATATGGGTTGCTACTTTCGTTAATTTTTCGGGGCTGGTTTCCAGAAATCTTTTAAGGGTTTAAATGCTCACCAAAATAATTTTTGAACCCTAACTAAGTACCAAGTAAAATATATTAGCTTCAAGTTAATTCTTTTTGCTTACCAAAATGGATAAATGCTCAATAAATATCGTTTTATTGAAACAGTAACACTAATACCAAAAATTACAGTTATACAATGATAATGTTACTAGGAGAACTTAGGATGCAAGAGCGAGGGAAGCGAGCTCTGGACTTAGGACACCTGTCCGAGTCGGGACTCGGACAGGTGCCCTCGGACAGGTTGGAAGGGGATGGCAATTTGGTGAACATCTATCCATTCTGGCAGCTATTTCGAATTTATTTGTAGTAAAATAGCTGAATTTATGGTAAGCGTTTAAATACAAGCCATCTTTTAATATTAGATTTTGTGTGTGAACTGTAAAAATTTTGCACCCCGCCTCGGTTAGGTTTCATTTTTTTTTAATCGTCCATAGTTAAGTCGAAGTAACTTTGTATACAACTTCACATATAAATAAAATTTTTGCTGCCCACTTGCGACAGGTTTCATTGCGTCTATTCATTTCTATATTTTAATATGGCAAGCAAAGCAGATGTCGACTATTCCCCCTATTGCCAATGTCTAAAGTGGGTTTCATTGCGTCAACCATTTAGAGTTGACACACGACCGTGACAAAAAACAGTCAACGACCGGTCGGGTGTTACCCCTAAACTGGTGTCACACAGGGCGTGCCACACACCCTGCATCTGCCCCTCCCCCCAGCTACGCTACTGATCATCTTCACAAACAATCCATCCATCGGTTTTCTAACTCTTATAATTATGTTCATAAACCCATTTTCTACGCAGAAAACTTAATCTTCCTCCACACTCTCGACTCAATCGCTAGGTATGACATGTGAAATAACTCATAGCGTCGAGTAATCATCTATACTGATATTATAATAAAGAGGTAAAGTTTTTGAGTTTGTAGGGGGTAATCTCTGGATCTACTGAACCCATTTTGAAAATTCTTTTTGTGTATGATAGCCACATTCATGAGGAAGGCTATTATAGGCTATACGGCAACGGGAAACAAAGGGATATACGCGTACGAAGTCGCGGGTAAAAACTAGTAACTAATAATTTAATTGAGAGTGATTGAGTCGAGGAAGAGCCGAGGTAGAGTCTAGTATTTATAACTAAAAATTTAATTGAGGAAGACTGTGTCGAGGTTGAGTCGAGGCTGAATTGAGCCCATGCCGACGTAGTCTTTTTTATGGATGGGAAATCATATCAAATGACCCCTTCCGCTCTGGGTGGGGCGGGAGGAAGTGTCAGACTCTTACTAACTAAAACCCATCCGTGCTCCTCCTAGTGCCCTTTGCGTTCACGGAGGGGGTCTACTCTCTAAGCCCGAAGTCCGAAGTTTCGGTCTTAATGTCGGACGTTTTCTAATCCGTATCACCTACGATTTGATAGTTGTTCTCTTCTTAGTTCGGGTTCGGGACTAATCGTAAGTCCGTAGGAGATACGGAGTAGAAAACGACCGACAGTAAGGCCGAAGCTACGGGCTTCGGGCCTAGAGAGTAGACCCGCAGGGCCGCGGTGACTCTTTCGAACAAAATCCGCAACCCTGGCAGGCTCTGGCCCCTCGACATAGGTTCTAGTACTTAAAACTAACAATTAACTTGACGAAGACTGAGTCAAGGCTGAATCGAGTGGAAGAAATAACTTAGAACATCATCGGAGTATCATTAAGCTAAGTCGGGGAGCAGCATAACATAAGTAAATAGATGACCTGTTGGAATCCGCCGTAGAACTGAAGGACACCATGGCGCGGGTGGGCGCTGACCTGAAGCAGAAGCTGCTGGAGTCGCTGAGGAGTACGTGGAACAAGTGGAAGGCGGCGCCGCCCACTGATGGACAGCTTGAGAAGGTGGGTAGCATTATCCATTATAATATTTAAAAAAAAAAAAAAAAAAATCCTAAAATTAATAAAATAAAATAAATTTTAAAAGTGTAAGTAACTCTATAGAGGTATGCGGTACAGAGAGTAAAGTCCCGGATACTTCCATATAAAAGGGAGGATCCTCCGACCGGACGGTTGTTGTATCTGGTGGGCAACTGCCCGATAGTTGATATTCGGGCTGTTGTATCTGTTCGAATCGCTCTGTAAACTCTGATATCTGAATCTGATATATTGAACAGAATATGTCACTTAGGTCGCTGAAAAAAATCGGCGTATTTAAACAGGTAGGCTAGGCCACCAATTAAACGTCTTATTAAGCTAATTGGCTGCAACATATATATGGTAACTAAGTATTTATTAAAAAAGCTGTAAATATCTTTATTTTTAATTCCATCTGTTAAGAGCGTTTACGCGGTACGGCTTTTCATACAAACTTTCAAATCCTTATTCTTCAAAATTAATGAACCGATTTTAACGAAACTTGGTATGCATACGCTAGATATCCAGGTCTAAATAGTTATCACAAAACATTTTTGGAAAAGATTTCAGAGGGAGAGAGAGAGCGATTTTAAGTTTTCTATACAAAGTGAAAAATCACTATATCCTTCCCCCTCAAATCTTTTTCAAAAATGTTTTCTTATAACTATTTAGACCTGGATATTTAGCGTATGCATACCAAGTTTCGTTAAAATCGGTTCATTCATTTTGAAGAATAAGGACTTGAAAGTTTGTATGAAATGACATACGGCGTACACGCTCTTAATTCTTCTGAAATTGAAACGTTAATAATGTATTCTGATTTTCAGGTGGTTGAAGAAGAAATGGAGAAGGAGCAGCTCACTGAAGATAAAGAAGAATTGGCGAGAGAAATTGAACTGGTGAGAATGTATTTTTTTTTATTGATAGGCACGCGCTTGACCACTATCTCACCTGATGGTAAGCGATGATGTGGTCGAAGATGGAGCACGCTTGCCTAGAAGTAACCTATTCACTCTTGACTTTAAGACTCCCAGGTTGTAGCTATCAGGAAACACAGACTCTGGCAGGGAATTCCACTCCTTAGCTGCTGAAAGTCAAAGTCAATTAATTTATTTCAACTACTAGACCATAAAGGCATTTTTGAACATCAATAGTTAGTAGAGAACAGTTTTGCAAAAGAGTTCAGGAGGAAAGATAGTGACTTTTAACCGACTTCCAAAAAAGGAGGAGGTTCTCAATTCGACTATATTTTTTTTTATGTTTGTTACCTCATATCTCCGTTATTTATGAACCGATTTGAAAAATTCTTGTTTTATGTGAAAGGATATACTTCTCGATTGGTCCCATTTCAATTTTATCAAAATCGATTTAGCAATTTGGTTTTTAAATCCAAATAGCTGGAAAAAATATGTGGAAAAATCATCCATGTATACGAAATTGCGTATTTTTGCTTTCCTGTGACTTTCCAGTGGTGTTGTTAGGTGTGGGGTACCACTAAAAAGTGAAAAATAAAAAACTTTTTCACAAAAAATAAAAACCGACTTCAAAAAAAAACACTACAAAATAACTTTAATTTCGGTAGTCGGTGTTTAGTTGCTTCTTAGTTAATTGACACCGACTTCCGAAATTAAAGTTATTTTGTACTTTGTAGTGTTTTTTTTTGAAGTCGGTTTTTATTTTTTGTGAAAAAGTTTTATATTTTTCACTTTTTTTTTTTCACATTCTATAGAAAACTTAATATCGCTCTCTCTCTCCCTATAAACTCTTTTTTGAAAATACTACTAAATATTTAGACCTGGATATCTAGCGTAAGCATATTAACCAAGTTTTATTAAAATCGGTTCATTCATTTCGAAAAATAAGGACTTGAAAGTTTGTATGAAATGTCGTAGGACCTAAATGACGCCTTAAAAATAATACTATTTATACAAGAAACATCCCTATTATAATTCCATATCGGAAAAACAAGCCTTTCAGTGGAATCAAATCTCAAATACTTTTTAATCGATAAATCCTTAATCGATTCTACAATTTTAACTACTATATTTTGTCCACAGTCCACCCCTGAGAACTTGGGACGTCTGAACGGCGGTCGGCGCGTAGACTACGTGCTACAAGAGGCTCCTCTGGAGATGATCAACGAGTATCTCTTCGCTATGAGCAGCCATGTTGGATACTGGTAAGCCATAGTTATTACTTTCAAAAAAATAAAAATAAAGTTTTATTACAGAAAAACAAAACGCTCACTACAAAATAATCATGAATTCATGACAAACACTGGAGAATATAAAAAATAAAATTGTTTAAAAGTTCAAAAGTATTTTTTATTCCATTCCGAAATTATTAAAGAAGATAATAAGTCTTTACTTAAAGATTACAGGGGTCGATCTTCAAGGTTAAGCAACGCTTGCCGGGGTCGGTCTGCGGATGGGTGACCATCTTAACAAACCGTGTCTCGTCCGTGCCTCGGACAGCACGTTAAGCCGTTGGTCCCGGCTGTCATTTGTAGATCTTTGCCAGTCATTACGGATTTTCTGAAGCCAGAAAATCTGACAAATCTTGCCAAGAAGTACCGTGTTACCCAGTTAATGGGTTGTGGAGGTCTGGTAGGCAGCCGCTCCACGTAAAATACTGGTATTCAGCTGAATCCGGTTTGACTGGAAGCCGACCCCAATATAGTTGGGAAAAGGCTAGGCAGATGATGTCACTCTTAATCATCATCATTAAATCAATACTTATCTTACAGGGAATCAGAAGACACGATGTTACTGATGTTACGAGAGATATACTCCACACTAGGAGTCCAGCCGGACTCGACCGTGCCGCAGCAAAACATGACCGTGCAAAGGACTAAGCTGACGAATCCGGTAAGATAGACTAAATATTTCATCATGCTATGTATCTCCTAGATATACTCCGCGCTAGGAGTCTAGCCTGACTCAACCGTACCGCAGCAAAACACGGGCACGCTCGCTTCATTATGGACCTCATCCATCGCTTTCCATCAGGCGTGATCGAGGTCAAGACCAAACCTATTCCTCAATAAAAAAAAAACAACGGGTTGAACCCCGGGACTGCCGGCAGAAGTGAAAACTGGAACATTAACGTTGTGCATTTTTGAATATTTTGGAATAGTTAGGGATTAATTTCGCACACGCAAATATTGCTTTATTTATCAGTATAAAAGTACTATCATTTATGTGGTTAAATACAATATTTATTTATTGCGCTATTGTACACAAACATGACAGTTTATATTATATTATCCGTCTTACGAATTTTCGATCAGGTCACGTGTCCTGACGCGAGTTTAACATTTTTCACCCATCCCAAAAAGTGCACAACGCCGCTAAAGAAGTTTTCACTTCAAAAAAATAAAAACATGACCGTGCAAAGGACTAGAATGACGAAACCGGTAAGCTGTTTGTTAATGAATTACGCCAGAACGGCTGTAAATCTGGATGAAAGGGGATAGACCCTTTGTGGCATAGTTCCCCCCCGCCGCCATTTTGATATTTTTCAAAGTTTCGGCGCACGATCTAATATGCTTATATGGGTAGGGGGACATTTCAACAAACAAAACATGTTAGGCCTGGCGCCCACTGGCGATGCGGCACGGCAAGTGCAAATGACTTGAGATCTTAACTTATCATGCTTAGCATTCAAATTTCGGGATGCGACGGTATGCAAGAACGAAGCAGGCTGTGACGTATCACTGAAATGTGAGTGTTAACAGAGTTAAATAAGATTCGAAATCATCTGTATTGCAAAAATCCCTTGCAGTGCCGCGTTGCCAGTGGGCGCCGGGCCCGGGCCTTAGAGACATGGTGCCCTTAAGTGTCACTTTGAGCTTTTTCTAGGTAAAGTCACCAAGTTGACAATCATGATCAGTGATCGGGTAATCGGGCACTTATATACCTAAATTTCTTTCCGTGAAAGAAGAATATGGACATTACTTTCTGAATAAATAAGTAATCCCAGATTCCCGGGATTGAACAATTTTGTAATAACAACTATAACAAACTTAATGAACTTATAGCTGTGGTTATTTTGATTTAGTATCTTTATTTTATTCAAAATAAATGGAATACCTATAAAAAATCGGCTTTTTATATTTAAAAAAATTACAATGAGAGTTCGCAACGAGTTCTAACTATATTTTATATGCGGGATTTTTTTGCAATCTCTGGAATTTCGAACGACTCCGGGATCCGGGATTCTGAAAAGCATGTCCGTATTATACTTTCGTGGGAATAAAAGTGAAGTTTAGGTATATTAGCGCCCGATTATCCGATCACTGATCATGACTATCCGAACTTCACGCAGGCAAAACCGCTGAATTAAGCAAAAAAAAAACAATAAAATATTTCCACAGTTTCAACAATCATATCACAACTCCACGACGTGAATTATTCTAATTTAAAATATTTAAATTTAAGAGCCTTTACGCGGTACGGCTTTTCATACAAACTTTCAAATCCTTATTTTACGAAATTAATGAACCGATTTTAATAAAACTTGGTATGCATACGCTAGATATCTAGGTCTAAATAGTTATCACAAAAAAAAAACGAAAAAGTGTTCAGGGGGAAGGATATAGTGATTTTTCACTTTCTATAGAAAACTTAAAATCGCTCTCTCTCTCTCCCTCTAAAATCTTTTTAAAAATGTTTTCTGATAACTATTTAGACCTGGATATCTAGCGTATGCATACCAAGTTTCATTAAAATCAGTTCATTCATTTCGAAAAATAAGGTATTGAAAGTTTGTATGAAAAGCCGTACCGCGTAAAGGCTCTTAACATGAAATCAAAAAGTAATGATTATTTTTTCTTCTTTTCAGGATGATGGTTCGGGTTTGGTCACTGGTAAGATTTAATATGTTTTACAATACCTATGTCGTATACTCACGCCTGTATTGTAGAAGGGTCAGACAGAGTTATATAGTGCATTCAAATGCCGCTACTGATTTAATTTGACCAGAATTTACTTGGTTAGGAGTTTTTTTTCTTTAAATACAGGTTGAATTATTAAAGTGTGCGTGCTTAGCCAAATCCGAAACTAGATTCGAATTTCGGTAGAGTTTCGGATTTGGCCAGCCATGCAAAAAAAAAAAAATGTATTTAAAAGGAAAATCTTTGCTGTACTTTCAATAATATATTTGACCACAGCTAGTTAATCTTCATGCTACAGCAACTGTAGCATGAAGATTAATTGTATTTGGCCATCGAAATATCGTTTAACGTTATTGTTCATATAGGCTGAATTGCCGGTTCTCCTTTCTCTTAATTTTTTTGACATGTTTAAAACCGACTTCAAAAAGGAGGAGGTTCTATGTTCGACTGTATGTATTATTTTTTTTGACATTGGTTGTCATTGGTTGAAAAGATATTGCCGCTTGAATTTCAAGGCTTAATGTACGAGAATTGGTCTTCTGATATCATGAAATAAAGCGCTTGAATTTTAAACCGATATTCACAAAGTAAGAGGTTATAGATTTTGAAAACAACAATTACACGCGACTTCCGAAATAAAAGTTATTTTGGACGAAGTGTTTTTCTATAGAAGTCGTTAGTCTTTTTTATTTTAAAGTTTTTTGTATTTTGCACATTTTAGTTTTGATAACTAGAAAATAAGTTCACCAAGTCCTTTTTTAAAGGTACAGAAAATACCCAATAAGTCTCCCATTAGGAGTCAAACCCGGACCATAGACAAGAATCGTGACAGTTTTTTTTCTTTTTTTTTCCAGAATTCCCATCAACAAGCCGTGGACCGATATGATGTGTTGCATAAATAAAAAATAGTTTAATTTTTATATTATATACTCGTTTAGAAAAAAATAATGCATTTCTTTCAAATATTCGGTTGTTATATAAAGCTGTGTATTGCTAAAGCGATTTTGATACCCGCTATCGCAAAGCAAGGCGCGGCCTTACTTATTTACTCAAAATTTGGGACTTGTCTTTCTACGGAGATATAACAAAAAAAAAATGTATTTTTGAATTGATAATATGGATCGGAATCACAGAGAATCCTCGGCGGCACTGTTATAGATATACCATTGCCTTTACTTTCCATACAAACCAAGAAAAAATATTCAGCTTTTCCATATATTTTACAGAGTTATACGAGCAAAAATGTACTGAACAGGAGGCTGGTTTTTTTTTGGAAATGTATTTTTACATGCATTACGTCATTGATTGATACCTAAAACCTGGCACAAAATATGGCTGTCCATTGAAAAAATATCACTGTATTTCTAAATTAAATTTCTACAGCCATTCTTCTACTTTTATGTATTAATTAGAAATTGTATATTCTTTCTTTCATTTTCTGTGTCTTGTTCCGTCATGTTGCACCTACCATGTTATGTCTTTGAACCAAACTAACGTCGACTATAAAATGCCTAAGGATTTAAGTCCGTATTGTTCAGTGCTTTTTACTAGTACCTAAATTCTTTATGAAATAAGCAATATCTATAATTCTATATTCTGTTTTTCTATATAATTATAGAAAACAAAGTCGGGTTATTTACACAACGTATAACTCAAGAACGGCTGGACCGATTTTAATGATATTTGATTTGTTGGATTTGTCTCCGCCCCACTATTAAAGCATCGGAAAATTTTACGAAAAAAGTTATAAGAACTACTTATATTAATTTACATACCCCGATACATGATAGAAACAAAACACGGGCAAAATTGAACATGGTATTTATTGATTCTGAGGCGTAGGTAAATAAATAGGTAATATTTAATATGATTCAACTAGTCTTTTATCAATAGTAGACGATACTTATTTACCCAGGGCCAATTAAACAAGGTTTCATGGTTTTAGCAGACGTGTATTCGTGTCTAGGTTCTGCCGCTGAGGTTTTTCTGTGATTGCTCTGAATTTTGAGTTAAAAACCTGATTCTGACAATTACGGATCGTAATTTGATTGATAGCGATCGGTAGTATATATAAATCCAGGTAATTGTTATCACTATGCGATATTATCAATGTACAGTTTAAATTACTTCTCATGTTTGTGTCTAATATTTAATTAGTTATAGTAATTATTCTCTTTAACTAACCGACCAAGGTATATTCCATTTTTTAAAATCTGTGCTTTCTAATTGGTACTCCTAACCTAACCAATTATTTTATCAAACAGTAAGTCGTGGTCATAAAAAGTGCGAGTAGGATGTCGAATATATAGTAATAGTGTCATCTCGCTCCCGCATTTTATGACCACGAAAGCCACGCGAATTGGCTTTTCATATATATACAGGGTTACTTTTGGTGGCAGTGCGAAAATTTAACGTGTAACAAGATGAGGTGTTTTAATAAAACAGAATCACTAAATGTGTTGTTAAGCGCAAAACTCGAGAACGGCTGCACCAATTTAGCTTTTTTTTTTAATTATTCTTGAGTTTCAAGGATGAAGTGATAAATTGGTAAAACTGATGGCAATTCCTCCATCGTCGGCCTCCAGCCGTTAAATATGTTGTAATAACGATTAACTACACTGATTGCATGAAATAAAAATGCGCGCTGACTCCGAAATAACTCCGTGTAGGTAGTACCAAATTAATGACGTCATGATTTGACAGTTCTGTCAATAACTTGGTCGGTTATAACCTGACGCTATCCGTAGATCGACATGTATTTGTAGTTTATTGAAAATGATTGACATTAAAATAGTTTAGATTGTAATTATGTTTCGGGATTTTACGATATGTTTTTTCTTGGCTTTGACTGTTACGATGAAGTATATAAAAAAAATATATTTACAAAAAAAATCGCCACTGAAATTGAAGTTAGGATCTTACCTTTGCTTTAATTTTATTATAAAAACAGTCAAAAGTCACCGAAAATCGTATCAAAATCAAATGAAAAAAATTATATAAATAAGTTCAGTATTTCACCAGAAAAGAGAAAAAAAATATATAAAAAATACGAAAAAAAAAATATAAACATTGTAAATTATCCACAAAAGATATTTGTTAAATTAAGAAATATCTTAATAAAACTGTGTTAATATTAAATTTTATATAAGATGTTAGACTCTTTAATATAACTTTTAGAAAAAATATAGAATCACGCTTATATTCCCCAAAAGGGTGAGGCACAGATATGTTACACCCATAATGTCGCCAATAATGCTGTATTCCCAGATAATAGGGGGCGAGATGAACCAGGCACTAAGTCCAGCCCTGCACCTCATCATCTGCCTAGCCTTTTCCCAACTATATTGGAGTCGGCTCCCAGTCAAACCGTATTCAGCTGAATACCAGTATTTTACGTAAAGCGGCTGCCTACCAGACCTCCACTACCCATTAATTGGGTAACACGATACTTCTTGCCAAGACTGGTGATCACACAAGACAGATCTTCTGGCTTCTGACAATCCAAAACGACTGCCAAAGATCACCAAATGACCGCCGGGACCAACGGCTTAACGTGCTTTCCGAGGCACGGAGGAGTCTCGGTATGTTAAGATGGTCACCCATCCACAGACCAACCTCGGCAAGCGTTGCTTAACCTTGAAGCCTGTGTGGCTGTTATAATGTAGCCACGAACTAAGTCCAGCCCTGCAAGTGAGTACCAATTTTTACATGAAGCGAGTGCCCATCTGAGCTCAATAAAGTATAGGTATAACGGTACCCCTTGATAAGACGGGTCGTCAGATTTTCCGACTTCTAAATACCAGTAACGACTGTTAAAGATGTACAAATGACAACCAGGGCCAACGGATTATTATTGTGTATGTAAAGGACTTGTAATCGGGTTGAAACCTTATTTCGATTTTTTATCTAATACCGATATCGTTTCGGGTATTGGTATCGATTCTGGTATCGGTATCGATTCTGATATCGGGTTCGGTATCGGTATTAATAACGGTATTTTATTTTACCGTGTCAGAATAAGTGTCATGTCTCCGCTCATTACGCGATGTACGTCATTGCATTTTAGCCTTGTGTCCAGTTAACTCGACAGTTACTTACAAGGTCGTTATCTGATAGTTTTTTTATTTGAATATGGAACCTTCAGAACCTTTAGGTTGTGGAGGTCTGGTAGGCAGTCGCTCCACGTAAAATACTGGTATTCAGCTGAACCCGGTTTGACTGGAAGCCGACCCCGATATAGTCGGAAACAGGCTAGGCAGATGATTGAATCATACAACCACAGGATGTGCGTTAAAGGATTAAAGCTACAAATTGTTCTAAAAGTTAAATTAAACAGTAATTTAGTTCACAACAATTTTGGTCGTCATCACTTCAAGCGGTTATTCTAAAAATCGGTTTTAAGTTTATTTTCGATTAGCTATGAACTAGCTAAAAGTGATGAAAAAAAACAACATTATTTTGTTTATTGAGAATATTTAGCTTTAAAATTATAACATTAGAAAAGGTCTAATTTATTTTTTACTATTGTATGTAGTGTTTATGGATGGTAAAATAGTTATGTATGTTAGCGTATTTTTTATACATAATAGTATCCTTAGCACATACATTTTTAGGCTCCGTTTTCCGCACGAAAAGCGCGCCATCTAGCTGTGAAGGGTTGATCAGAATTTGGTACATAAATCAAAACTGTCAGTATGATTTCTTTAGCTTCATATTATGCGCAGTTTAAAAGGTACCAGGACTATTCTAATTTTTAAAAACACACATTTTAAAATGCTACCATACTTATCTTTTTTACCAGCTATAGTTAGTAAAAAAAGATTATTGATAAATTGACGGAATTAGTTCTTACAAAGTAGATCTCCAATAACGGGACTACAAAATCTAAAAATTCTGTTTCTATATATTTCACTCGGTTTCTGAAAGACATAAACAAAAAAATCATTAAGTAATTGACTGCCAAACTCATGTTAACTGCTGTGATTGGCTTAGAGAAATAAAAACAGCTAGTCAAAACGCTTGACATGGTTCAAGGTCAAAGTAACTTTCAGTCTTTCAGAAAACGTCTATTTATAGACAACTTCGAATAAACCTTTTACTCATCGACTATTCAGTCTCTGTATATCGCATATCTGGCTATGGATTCTTTTCTACACATCTGATAACACAATCATAGTGCCAATTCTACCTCCTAATTTTTAAGCAACGTTCCAATTCGTATCTCAGTCGCAATCTGTCAAAAATGTATGAAAAATTGGGATTTTTTGACAGATTGCGACTGAAATACGAATGCGAACGACGGACGCTTGAAAATTAAGAATTTGCCCACAGACTATAGAATCTGATGTTATGTCACAACTTGTAAACAATCCCAACGGAAAATACAGTTACAGTATATAGTTCCGTTTTGTCTAGTACTGTCAATCAATTGGCAGGGCCTATTGAAATAGTACCTTACTTACTCATAACTAATTTAGTTGACAGATTTGAAGAGAAATACTTAAAAATAGAACAATAAAAAGTAATATAATCATTCAATCTAGCCAGTCTTTTCCCAACTATATAATTGTCGGCTTCCAGTCTAACCGGATGCACCTGAGTACCTGTTTGCTTCATGGAGCGACTCCCTACCTGCCTTCCACAACACGGTACTGACAAGACTGGTGTCAGATTTAAGGTGTAGGTGAATAGTCGATGAGTTTGCTGATTTAATTAAATAAAAATTATTAGCACTCGAAAAGTCAATTTATGATTAATCTAAAATATTTTCTCCCATTAACAAAAGGAAATTTTAATACCTTATGTCCATATTGAAGCTGTTCGCGCAGAATTGACATCATCTTTTTGTTAAATTTTAGTTGTTTTTTCATGGTTGTTTGATCTAAGATGATGGAACGCTCAAGGCTTGGTAAAAATATGAGCCAGTCAATAAGGTACTAATAGGGCTGACTACCTGGGGTGCGTCAAATTTTTGTGTTTTAAATAAGAAAACTGTTTAGTAACAGTTTCCCGCGTTTTTGACATAAAGCAGCTGTTCTGTCAAATAGGCGGGCATTTTCATAAAGACACCTAATTTCAAATGTCTATGGCTTTTCCCGCCAATTTCAAATTAACTTCTAGGAATAAATACATTTAAGTATTTCTTTTTTTTTCAAAATGATGGAGTAATTTTTGAGGTTATGTCAATTTTGTGTTACCACTCTTACATATAATTTAAGTTACAAATACATGGATTCCAAGACAGAGTTATTTATTTTATTGAAAAGAGTTGTTTTAATGATTTGTTTCTAAGTTTTTCTCCATCATTACCTACTTTACTTTATTTATGTAAACGATCATGTAAACAAAATTGTTAACATTACTTACAATAAAAATTTATATTTTACTAAATTTTGTTTTATTTTGATATTTTAGTACCTATCCCTTTTTAATAAGCGATTAATTCAAAGCTACAGTCGATTTTAAGGGCTGATTTTTTAATACTTTAGGAATACTATTTTTCCGAAAAAGTACGTACCTACTGTTATTATTAGTCTATTTTGTTTTCAACTGTCTTAAATGTGATATTTTTTTTTTATAAACCACATTTCGCTTTCGAAATGTGACTTCTTCGTATACCATGGACCGCCATGAGAACGAATGAGTCCATACTGGTAGAACTCAACATCACCAAACGGCTTTCTGTTATACGCCAGGAGCGTGCCCTCAGCCTTTTCGGACATATTATGCGTTCATCCAAGCTTAGTCTGGAAAGACGCATGATATTTGGCCGGGTCGAAGGAAAACGCGCTCAAGGTAGAACACCGGCAAGATGGTCCGACGCCATAAAGAAGGCTGTTGGAGGCAGCATGTATAGAGCGGCCCATGCTGCAGAAGACCGCACGGCTTGGAGACGCGTCGTATGTGGTCGCGATCCTCAGCAGTGAGTAACGACGAAGAAGAAGAAGAGGAAATTGATAGGTATATTGAGAATCAGGTGTTATGCGAATCTGATAATCTGAGATTTAATCGAATAAACGACCATCGCTTTCGAATTAGTATAGATAGTAAAAGCTATCAGACTATTGAAAAATCGACCCTAAATCAAGATCGCTTTAACAACATGTTAAGTTTGGCGTCTAGTCGTAACCGGATGCAGCTGAGTAGGTGTCAGTGTTTTACACGGAGTGACTGCCTATCACACCTCCACAATCCAATAACTGGGTAACACGGTACTTTTTGGCAAGACTAATGTCACATTTTCTGGCTACGACTGCCCGTAACGACTGTCAAAGATCTTCAAATAACAGCCGTGACGCCGTGACCAACGGCTTTACCGTATCGGTACCTATGTAAGGAAGGTCAGCCATACCTTTTTTTTTTTTTTTTTTTTTTTTTTTTTTACGGGGGGAAATCCTCATGGATGTCCTCCGCCCTGGGGCGGGCGGAGGGGTCTGTCAGACTCTTACTGACTAAAACCACCCCGGTGTTCCATCTTCCACCTACGCCGGGGATCGCGGGAACATATGCGACTTCCGTAATCCCCGGCTGGTGCCGGCCCGCCTCTGCGGGCCACATCTCGTACGCGGGGGGAGTGAGGTGTTTAACTCCCCCCGCGACGTCAGAGGGGCGCACGGGAACACCACGCGCCGCCACCTCGGGTCCGGATGACTGGGGGGGCAACGGACATCCCCAAGTCCGCCGCCCCTGGACCCAGTTAGGGGGGCAGAAGGAGGGCAGCGTATGCCCTCCTCCGACGCCCGGTGCGCCTGCTGCGGGCCGGGAGAGCACTCGACATCTCCCTCTCCCTTTCCGCAGCCTCCTTCTGCGCGATGACAGTTTCGCAGAAGGAGACCACCGCGTCCCATGACTCCTCACCGCCGACCATAGAACGTACTACAGCCGGCAGCGAGAGGTCACTGCCTACCACAGAGACGAGGGCACGGCGCGGCTCCTCCCAAGCGGCACACTCTGCCAGCGTATGCCGCGCCGTGTCCTCCCGACAGTCGACGCAGTGGTGACACCGAGCGTCCGGCTCCCTGCCTATGCGACACAGGAATCTCCCGAAGCAGCCATGCCCCGTGAGGACCTGTGTCGCACGAAACGACAGGGAGCCGTGCCTTCTCCCGAGCCACAGGTCGAGCACTGGCCGGATGGCCTCGATAGTGACGAGGCCGGCGGTAGGGCGTGAAAGCCTGTTCCGCCATTCCGCCACCAGGACCTCGCACAGCTGCGACCGACGCAGCTCAAAATGTCGCTGCGTCAGTCGCTCCCCGCGAGCCCGCGCGTCCTCGCGCCACCGATGCATTGACGCGAGGACTTTTGCCTCCAGGTCCCAGGGCGGAGATCCGGCCAGTGCGCAAGCCGCCTCGTAGGAGATCGTGCGATAACCCCTGATGACTCTGACGGCCATCACCCTCTGCGGCTTCCGCAGAACAGAGATGGTGCCGGCCGTCAGGTCGGCCGCCCAGATCGGGGCCCCATACAGGGCCATCGATCGCACGATCCCCACGTACAACCGCCTACAGACGGTGCTCGGGTCCCCCAGATTGGGAAGCAGCGTTGACAGCGCCCCAGCCGCGCCCATCAACTTGGGCGCCAGCCGTCGGAAGTGGGGTCCGAAATCCCACCGGCTGTCGAGCACCAATCCCAGGTATTTCATGTCAGCCATACCTGAACCGACATTGGCAAACATGGCTTAACCGCGAAGATCGACCCGTTTTTTTTAAGCATGGGAAATCATCTTATACCTCCTTCCGCTCTGGGTGGAGCGGAAGGGAGTGTCAGACTTACTGACTAAAATTCATCCGTGTTCTTCCTAATGCCCTTTGCGTTCCAGGGCCGCGGTGACTCTTTCAAACAAATTCCGCAGCCCATGCGGCTGTTATTATTAAGCCATGAGCTCTTCAAGAATAAAATTAAAATACCCAGCTACTCTTCATTCACCTTACTTTTATTGCAAAGATCATTAAAACAGTACAGTTATTTTTATTTCACTTTCCTTAGACTTTAGCACAGTTTTGACTGAACGACGCCCACCAACGAGTGAAGATTGTTCATGATTATATGTGTTGGAGCCATATAGGAGAATCCGCAGCACGCCGCAAGCGTCATCATTAACGAGAAGCATAAATTCATGCTAGTTCTGAAGATAAATTCATGCGTTTTACTCAACGATGCTGGCTTTTTCCTTTTATCAAATTTATTCGTATGTATTTTGCTAGATTTTCGTAAACTGATTTGCTTGACGAACTTTTTGTTATTGTATAATGATCGATTTGAATATTTCTGCTTCGGTATATCATTTGTAACGTCTGACTTGCAAGTTTTCGTTATATATTCTCCTTCAATGTCCATCTTGTACCAGGATTTGTGTTTGTCGAAAATAATTGCATTACTTTCTTTTTTATTTGGAGGAATCATGTTGACGGTTTTATTATATTTTATGAAAACGAGAAAATTTTGGTTAAACGTAAAGACACAGTAGGAATTTTCACATGACAAGTTTTGACAGAGTGAATGACAGGGTTTGTTTGACGAAATGTTTATTTATTTGACATAGAGCAGAGCTGAGAGAAGTAGAGGCTTCTTTCAAAGAGTATTTCATGTCTCTAGATCCTCTTTGCATGATTGTCGAATGCAGCAGGGCAGATGTAGGTTCCAGAGTCGCCACGCGGTGGGTGACAAATGCAACGTCAGCATACCTCAAGATAATAATACTCCTCTTGACCGATTGGGGCCATGGCGACCGATGTCAACGGAGACTAGCCATCGGCGTGTGCACTCCCACTCCGATGGGACGGCGATCCGACATTACGGGGGAGTTCTGGCGCAGGACCAACGCGCGGTACGGGACGTACTGTCTCATCACCAGTGATAATCGGGCACTAATATACCTAAACTTCACTTTTATTCCCACGAAAGTATAATACGGACATGCTTCGGAAAGCACGCGAAGCCGTTGGTCTCGGTATCATTTGTAATCTTTGGCATTTACGGATTGTCAGAAGCCAGAAAATCAGACACCAGCCTTGCCAAGAAGCAGTGCCGTATTAATTAGCCAAGTAGCAAAGGGTAGCAAATGCTACGGGCCCCGCGCATTGGACGGCCACACGCTTAGACTTCGCTGAAAACTAGCGCCGTGGTGCATGTCTCTGTCACCCACAAGAGCCCTAACTCCTTCTGAGCGATAGCCGTTTTGCGCGGATGTGACGCATATTTTCCTGCACAACCTGAATACGTTGCTAATTTTGTTTATTTTTTTATGGTTTGGGTCATAATTTGCGCAAATAAACTCTTTTTCTTTCAAGCTACCATACCGCATACCGTATGAAATCTTAGCAGCCCCGGATCCGGTCCATATTGACTAGAGATGCCACGAATAGTGATTTTGCTGAATGCCTAATATAGGTAGTATAGGTACCGAATATTCGGCTAGGCTCTCGGCCAAAGCGCCGAATGTTCTGCGAGTGACAGTGACAACCTGCATCATTGAAGTGTGTGCGATAACTGCAGCTTGTTTGTTTGTGTTTGTATGCATTAAAACTATCGTAGAGCGCGTATACAGTCTGGTCAAGTGCCTCTCTATTATTACTATAGTAAGGTATATTATAGGATGTTGTCGTTTGACAGTTCGGTCCCGCAACATTTAATAAGCTTAATAAAAATCGTAAAATCACCGGTGACTAACTATTGCTATAAATACATATAGAGTTGCCAAGTCACGCTACAGAGCATAAGGTAGAAAACTATTGCTATATATATGTCGCAGCCAATAAACTTAATCAGCCTTTAATTGGTTGCCTAGCCTTTTCATTTAAATGTAGGTAGGTACCGATTTTGCAGCGATCTAAGTGGCATCTTTAGTTCAATATCGTTTGATGACTTGACCGTGTCACTTATGTCGCTGATAAAACGGCACAGTTCAATGAAAAGGCTAGACTTTTTAATGAAACGGCGGATTCAGCTAGTTGTATGCGACATACATTTAGAGTTGCCAAGTCACGCTACAGAGCATCGGTAGAAAAATCCGAGGATGGTTTACACCGTAAAATTGTTGATAAACTAGATTACCCATTAGAGGGTCCGTGGTTTCTCTTGTACAACGAGTTCAAGGCTAATAGATCTGTCGACCTTGCGTACGTTCAAAACATTAAAGTAAATGATAAACGTGCCACTCCGGTATTGAAGTGAGAGAACAATACTCTTATACGTACCTGACGGTTCATCAGTAAATGACAAGTTATACCACCAACAAATCAGTGTGGGAAGCGGTGCCACCTGAATCACCAGAATCAGACCTTCATAAACACGCATTCATAAACATTGTCAAGCGACTATTATAATTATTAATCTCAACATCAGATATCAGTGGATATAAAATAATGTAGTTTTAAAATAGAAAAGTGTGTACAATGTACACTGAGATCTATAAAAGTATTTAGACTTAGATACTTAAGCTTTTCTTGCGAATATGAACCTTATTCGTATGCCAGTAATATACATATTCGTTTAAGCGCCTGTGATCAAGCATGTCTTTCGAACAAGGACATTCTGTTTGTAACTGCGAACGAAACCCTACGATACTCCTTATTAGTATTGTCGACCTGTTTGTTACACCATCAAATAAAACAACAAAAATAGTAGCAAATTAATTTTTTATTGAGACAAGTTTTTTACAAAATAAATGCCATTTGAGACCGATTCGATGCCACATACACTTCAACAATTTATAATAATTAAAATGACAACAATAATAATAAAAGCGGCAAATATTTCGAACAAATTACTTAATTTAACTTTAGTAAGGCCTGATCCCTAATATCATACTGACTACGAAAGATATGACGCTGATACGACGATATATTATATAATTTGGAATTTTCACATGTCAGTGCTGGACCGGATATAGGTAGTCCTCCTAACCTATTTCGGTCATGGTCAACGGAGACTGGCCAACGGCGCGGCACATATTATAATGCAGGCATGTGTGCGCACACACAGGTGCACTCCCTCTCCCATCACTCTCGTAGTCCTCAGGGACGGCAACCCGACCCTGGCGGAGAGAGATCAGGCGCGGGAGCAACGGCGACACGTGCGCACTGAGGCGCAGGGGTGCCACACCACCAACATCCAAACTCCGAGCTGTCACAGAGAAATTCCTATTGGAAAAACCCAATGACCCTTCTTGTCTGACCTGGGAATCGAACCCAGGACTCCACGCTTGGAAGTCGCGCTCGCGATTGCGAGACCAACAGAGCAGTTAACAGCCAGAAAGCGAAATTTAGTCTAGACTTATTTAATAACGAAAAAGGATTTAAAAAAAAATAAACTATAAGAGGAAACTTTGTATCAGTCGTTCTTTGAAATCCGACAAAGCGACATCTACGCGGACAAAGTCGCAGGATCCAGCTAGTTAAACATAGCTAAGTTTGACAAAACAGAATTCAGACATAAGAACCAGGCTTATGAGATATTTTTAGATAATTTTTTAACACTTATTAAAGAAGTTTTATACTTACATGGTCTTTCTAAAACTATGATTTCAGTACCCGAGTGTAAATATGTCACATCAAGCTTTGCCACATACCATATTCTAAGTAGTTTCTCCACTCGACTCAACCTCCCTAAATTAAATTGACAGTTTTTGTCATGGCGACTGCCTCAAGCGAAATGGAGTAAGTTTCATCAAAAAGGTCTTAGAATGTTAGTGTACCTTCTTGACTCACTTAATTCCATATGCCATATTTACACATGGAAACTTATATAATATTTGAACACTACTTAGTATTTTTTATTACAAAAATAACAACCATAGTTATATTACATATTTTGTAGACAATTTATGTTTTAGTATCGATATTCTTCTATGATTTTCTTCTCTGGTATCGACACGAACTATACCAGATTTATATAAGTACCGATAATTATTATCAGAATCCAGTTTTCCGGAATCAGTATCAATATCAATACTAGATCGGTACTGATATTATTATCAATATCGGTATCAGATCGATACCGATACCAGTATTATCAGAATCGGTACTAAACTACAAATCGAAATAAGTTTTTTCAACCCGATTATAAGTCCTTACATACTCGATTATAATACATAATAATATATATTTCCAATTTATTATTTCTACTTAGAAAGTTAAATTCATAGGTTAACAAGCGAAGCCAGTTGGGAAATATATACCGTTAAATAAAAGCTTTTAGGCATTCCTTTGTTTAGTAAATCAACAATTAAAATCTGTTTTCATAAAACGCAATCAATTCATATATAATTCAAGTATTGAGCACAACCATATTCAAAATTAATAAGTTTTATAACCTAAAAGTCTTATTGAACGATATAATAATTTTAGAATGTGTTTCAAAAGTGTGCGTATAAGACTTATAACACCTTTTATTCGATCGTTACTTATTTCTGTCTGTTAAGTGGAGTCCTGTCACTACCGGGAATATACGGATAATTTATTTCTCAATTTTTATTTATATTAATAAACTCCAGTTCCTCAAATTTTCGCTAACATTAATGTGATTTGTTAACTGCTTTGAATGGCTGTCGGCAATTCATTTTCAGTCACATTCATTTTGCAATAGTCTTGCGTAATTCGCGAACGAACTAGGTCCAAACAACTAAACGATCTGACTTTCTCTGGTTCGTGACGTGAGCTGACAAACTAGAAGAGCGACCTAGTTCGCTAAAGAGCCGCGAACTAAGCACTCCCGGTCGCGAATGACGCGCAAGATTATTTTGCAATAACTTTTATTAGACAAAGTGGGGTTAACATACGAATCGTTAAACAAACCGGAGTTTCAGATCTTTAAAATTCCCAGACACAGAACTTCACTTATTGGCAGTGAAATACAGATTAAAAGCACAAGTTTTAATAATAATATTTTATGATATGAGAAGGCAGGATCTTAAAAGATGTAGTTAACAAAAATTAATAGATGCCTTTGAAAAACAACGTGATTTTTTTATCACGAACCAACATTCTCCAGGCATTATCCATACTAACGTGAAAGTAGCTGTTTGTCTGTTTGTTTTTCTTTCACTTCTTAACAGTAGATCGGAATTGGGTGAAACTTGGCTCAAGGGTAGACCATATCCTGGATAAGGAAATAGGACGCTTTTTTTACCCGGAAGTATTTTGTCTTGGGTTCATTTCCGACTTCGAAAAACTACAATGTCCCTTATTTATGTTTTACGTTATTTCATTTATGAAATATTATTCTCAAAAAAGGAATCAGCTTGTCGATTTATGTTAGCATAAATCGTATCACGATTAACATTTAAAGCCTGGAAAATTTTGGATAGTGATAAAAAGAACAGGCAGTAGGTATAACAATAAATTCATTTGGATATACTTTTTTTTTACATTTTCACATATTTTTACTAATGCTACTTAGAAATTATAAAAGACAAAAATTAGAAGACTGTTACTAACTTAACGAAAGCACTTAAGAATAAAAATTATGATAATATTCCTATAATAATATATTTCAAGGCAAGTGTTTTAAAAATATGACATATCATTTTCTATTACATTTTGCATATTTGATCTGAATTTACCAACCAGTCGTGCCAAGAAGTACTGTGTTACCCAGCTACTGGGCTGTGGAGGTCTGATAAGTAGTCGCCACCACCCCAAAATAGTTGGGAAAAGGCTAGGCTGATACTTAGGCACGCGTTTGACAATAATCTCACCTGATGGTAAGCGAAGATGTGTTCGAAGATAGAGTTTGCTTGCCTAGAAGTAACCTATTCACTCTTTACTTAAAGACCCCCAGAGGTTATACAACGATTAACAGATTAACTTACAACCTGAAAAGGTCTCTTACACCAACCCCGAAATCGCGACTGAAAAAAAAACGACTGCCCCATAGAATTTATGAGCGCGTAACTCGACAAAATGTACTGAACATCTGTTTTTTTTTCGTGATTATGGGATTGGTACCATAGTTAAAGTTGTTCATGCTAGCGCGATAGGCTCACGTTTGAACACCATCTCACCTGGTAAACGGTGATGAAGTCGATGATGGAGCACGCTTGCCTAGAAGGTTCACTCTTGACTTAAAGAGTGAATAAGTCCCAGGTTGTAGCTATCAGGAAACACAAGACTCCGGCAAGGAATTCCACTTCTTAGCTGTACGTATGATGGCATATTTTTGAAAACACTTGCCTGTAACATTTATCTACTCCATAACGAGGGAGGCACTAGCGTAAGAAACGGAGGAGTCTTGCATACTCATACACTGTGACGATTGAGCGTATTTGAGGAATTTCATCGCCATTCGTGGAGAATTTGATTGGCTACTGAGTTTTGCTATAGCCTGGAATACATAGAAATATGATAATGATAAATGATAAATGATATTTATTTTGTAAGTAGGTTAAACATAACACTTTTACACGTCAATATTTTTTGGTCATTTTAAGCTAGATGAGGCCGGTGTCAAATAATTGTGCCCCTCTGAAATTAGCCATTAGCAAAGATCGCGCAGGTGCAGTCACGTAGAGGGAGCAAGCGGGACGCAGCCACTCGTAGCCAACTTCAGAGGGGCAAAGTTATTTGACGCGAACTGTAAAGGTGTACCGGACGCATTCCCCTGTAATGTAGCGATACAAAGTTGAGCATTAATGATACAATCTGTAACATTTTAATACAACTCGTAACATCAATACGTACGATTTTGAAATAATTGGTGACACCAATATTGTTTCTTTTGTTTTTTTTTACTTTGTAGCGGCATTCATGCCGCCACAAAAAATCAGCGCAGCAGAATCAACATCACAACAAATGAGACTCGCAGCGCCATCTATCTCGACAGCTGCGAACTAACTTGACAAAATCGTAAATCGCGATATCATAGTTTACCGTGCGATTAGAACAGATACAACAGCCCGAATATCAACTGTCGGGCAGTTGCCCACCGGACACCAACAACCGTCTGGTCGGAGAATCCTCCCTTTTCAATGGAGGTATGCGGGACTTTACTCTCTGTACCGTGTGTAATAGTTTTGGAGGTAGCGGCTCCAAAACTACGTATAAAAAACGTAAAAGACGTATAAAAAAGTCGAATTAATATTCCCGTTCTCAGCACAACAACCGCTTCGTAAGTTCGTATGATATTGTGAAAACTATTAATTCAGCTACAGGCAAATGCTCAGTATTGAATCTAAAAACTAACATTACAGGCGAATGCTTCCTGTGATAGCCAGCAACATTGGAACATTTTAATGCTGAAAAAAGAAATGATCACCTGATGTTTGCAAGAAATTGTGTAAGTCCACACAATCATTTTAATGAAGCTTCGCACGCATAATTATGAGAGATATCAATTTCTAAAAATTCGTGAACTTTTCGAAAAAGTAAAGTAAAAAAGTGATTTTTCAATTTTTTTTAAATAACTCAAATTGTATGGATATGTTTCAAACTGTAAATATTATTGTTACCTGCAACAGCACTCCTATGGGATGTCTGCCGCATATCGTGTTGCCGTACTTGTTGAGATACTCCGTGAACACGCGCGGGTCCATCTTCTCTATTATGTCCATACCCTGGAATATTCAACAATTTTTATTAAATTTATAAATGACAACAAAAATAATAACAATAATTATTGTCAACAAGAATTTCAACCTTTTTTATTAAAAAGACGTTCACAACTTCATTTTCTTTTATAAAGAGAAGAGTTTGTTTTAGCATCAAATAAAAATAAAAATATAAAATTAAAAAACCCCCGACACAAAATATGGAATTCGCCATTTTGTGGTGGCGGCCATCTTGGACCGATGTGTTCATCAAACATAGCTAAGAACACTGCCGACTAATTCACCTTTCAAACAAAAAAAAAACAAAATCAAAATCGGTTCATCCCTTCGAGAGCTACGATGTCACAGACAGAGACACACCCCGTCGTTTTTGCGTCGGGGTTTAAAAAAATAAACAGGGGAGAAACTAAGTACAGTCCGCACGTCCATGGTTAGCAGTTTGACTCCGACAGAGCCTCTATTTGGTGATAGTAAAGTTTCCGTTGTCTAGTGTTACTAGCAGACTTCTGGTTAACACACACAAACACATAAATACAATTAGTGTAGATAAACCGGAACAAACACATTTCTAACACAGAAGTGTGTTCGGCTTATCTCCGAAACGGCTGGACCGATTTTGACAGGACTGGCTGGACGGGCAAATAGCTGGTGTTATAAGGAGTTCCTAAAGCTACTTTTATATGAGAAAAATAATTAGGGTTCGGTGGATAAAAAGAAAGAAAATAGACATTAGTGCTGTTTGACACGGACGAGCACGCGAGTAACAGCCAGTTGCACAAGTCGAAATAATTTTCCTACCTGTTTATCCAGCCACTCGATACTCTGGTAGATGTGCCCCCGCGCGTTATCCTTCCACGTGTATCTAAACCGAGAGCCCCAGTGGCAGAAGTCGGAGGATATTACTAGCAAGTTCTGTGGGTCTGCCAGGTAGGGCGCGAGGATGGCGCCGTACTTAGCTTCCTTTTCCGGGGTCAGAGAGCCTACTAGGATCGGGATAATTGTGAAGCCAGCTTGGTATCTGCAAGAAATGTTGATGTTATTTATTAGGATTGGTGGTGGAAGTTGGTTTTGATTATTTTAATTAAAGCATATTGGTTATTTGTTTTTTTTATTATTATTATTGATAGGCACGCGCTCGACCACTATCTCAACTGATGGTAAGCGATGATGTGGTCGAAGATGGAGCACGCTTGCCTAGAAGTAACCTATTCACTCTTGACTTAAAGACTCCCAGGTTGTAGCTATCAGGAAACACAGACTCTGGCAGGGAATTCCAATCCTTAGCTGTACGCACAATGAATGTATTCCCAAAACGTTTAGTGCGTGTGGGTGGGATGTCCACCATGCACCGGTGGCGCATCGCCGTACGTCTTGTGGTCCGATGATGGAACGGGCTTGGCGGAATCAAACTATGTAATTCCGGCGCACACTCCCCAAAATGCAACCGATAGAAAACCGACAGGCTAGCAACTCGGCGTCGATGCTCAATACTTTGGAGCTTCGACTCGACGAGCCTATCAATGCCGATGATCCTCTTGGCTCGTTTCTCAATTGACTCAAGTGCATCAAGCTGGTATCTGGCAGATCCGTCCCAAAGATGCGAGCAGTACTCCATACACGATCGAACTTGCGCTTGATAAAGTTTGAGCAGCTGTTCCGGCGTGAAGTGCCGTCGCACCTTTGCTAGGATTCCCAAGTTTTTGGCAGCCACTTGAGCCTTTGCCTCTATGAATGTTTATACCTGAATTCAATTCAATTTACCAGAGTACCAGTTCTATCATTTTTTAAGCAACGCGCGTTCGCAATTGTATTTCAATTTCAGTCCCAGTTTGTCAAAAAAGCTTAAATTTTTCGTAAATTTCTGACAGATTGCGACTGACAAACTTTGCTTGTAGAATGGGAACTTAGGTTGGGTAGTTTTGTCGTTCTATAATTTGTAACTACCGTCATAAAAATGGCGTGAGATTATGTATTTATTTTTCACAAATAAATATCTCATACATTTATTTAAGCTCTTAATCAAAGATAGAGAAAATCTTAATAGAGGTGACAACTTTTACTTTCAATCAAAACCGTAAAACGTTAAAATATACAGTGTACATTCTACTATTATTTAAGCAACGTTCACATTCGCATGTCAGTCGCATTCTGTCAAAAATGTATGGAAATTGAGATTTTTTTGGCAGATTCGTATTGTATTTTGAATGAAACGGCTTTTACGAAGATCTTTCGAGTATTACAAATAACCGTGTTATATTAGCTTGAGGAGCTCGTGGCTAAATTATAACAGCCGCACGGAGATCTTCAAGGTTAAGCAACGCTTGCCGAGGTTGGTCTGTGGATGGGTGACCATATTAACATACCGAGACTCCTCCGTGCCTCGGAAAGCACGTTAAGCCGTTAGTCCCGGCTGTCATTTGTAGATCATTGGCAGTCGTTACGGATTGTCAGAATCCAGAAAATCTGACACCAGTCGTGTAACCCAGTTAATGGGTTGTGGAGGTCTGGTAGGCAGCCGCTCCACGTAAAATACTGGTATTCAGCTGAATCCGGTTTGACTTCCCGCCGACCCCAATATAGTTGGGAAAAGGCTAGGCAGATGATACACCAAATTAGCTTGAAAGAAAATAGTCTATTCCGCCTAAAACAAAACTCACATTACAATCCCTGCTTTTCCTACTTAAAGAAAAAATATTTAAAGATTTTTAGGAAAGGTACTTACTCTTCCATAACTTTGGCTATGTAAGGCAGATGCATCTCGATCGAATGTTCATCCTCGTCGGTTTGGACGTCCATCCATTCGAACTGACGTGTTGCTTCCAGCTCAGCATATACTAAACACACATAAACAAAAATATATTTAAATATGGGAAAATTTCGGTATCGGTATCTTATACTGGTAGCAACCAGTACCGGTACCCGATACCAGCATCTTATACTGGTAGCAACCAGTACCGGTACCCGATACCAGTATCTTATGCTGGTAGTAACCAGTACCTGTACCTGATACCCGTTCCAGATATCGATACCAGATTCCGAAGGAGACATTTTTGGGTGATCTTCCATAAATAAACATGCAAAAACAGCGAAAACAGCGGCGCGTGGTCGCCGTTTAATGTCAGGCAACGCTTGTCGAGATTGGTATAGATGGGTCAAAATTAATTTCATACCAAGATCCCTCCGTTCTTCGGTAGGCTCAGCTTAAGAACTCAATATATCGGGAGCTGACAAATATGACCCAACCGCAATAGATTGAATTACTTAGTGCGGTGACCGTAGTTAAATTTGAATTCGTCTATTTATACGTCTTCATCGCTTATTTTTCCTACATCATTTAACATGGTTTTCATTCATGACCATTTTTGACAATAATATGCAAAAGGGAAATATATTGCAATATGCAGTGGGAAAATTTTAATTAGATCTATAACCCCTTAAGAGGTATTGCGTTTATTCTCTTACACTTTGTATACACGAAACTTCCTCTTTTATCTTTCTTTCTATAAGTGGAAACCGTGGTTTAGTGAAGCGAAGAAAGTAGAAACAGACAAGAGTCACACAGCGACTTTGTTTTTTACATTTAAAGATAAAGCTATACTCACTCTGTTTATCAATCGTGAGGTCGTAGAGGGGTGTCTGGTACTTGTCCAGCGAGGAGAGCGCGCACCCTCCCAGCCTCACGTGGTGGGAGGGACCCAAGATGAATATGCGCTTACTGCAATAAGAAGGTATATTACTTTGAAATCACGAAAAAGTCTACAAGCTTTTGACGGACAATTCCGCAACCCTGGGAGGCACTGGTCTTAGGGGCCCTAAGGCCAGTGCCTCCCAAGGTTGCGGAATTGTCCGAAAGAGTTACCGCGGCCCTGAAACGCAAAGGGCATTTGAAGGAACGCGGGTAGATTTTAGTCAATAAGAGTCTGACACTCCCTCCCGCTCCGCACAGAGCGGGAGGAGTCATTTGATGATTTCGCATCTAATAAAAAAGGCTAAAGCCTTGGGGCGTATGAAATATCCAGTACTGTTCCTGTAAAAATAGTTTTTTTTTGTACATGAAGTTACAGAAGCGAAACCGAGGTTATTTTCCCATTTAAAAAAAGGTAGATAAGTATACTCACACAACGACAGGACTAATTTGTCTGTAGGCGAACGCTGAGCAAGCTCCGCAGTAGGAGTAACCCGCGTGACTGTAACATGAACAGGACCATCAATTATTTTACTACATTACATATGATTACATAAGTGGAGTCTATACGGGGAAATCAGTTTGATAAATTATCTCTTCTATCTGTAAGGTGTTTTTTATTGTGCCAATAAATGCAATTTTCTTTCTTTCTTTCTTTTCTTTCCTGTAGTCATCATCGAAAGATCAACTCGGAGACGTCCACTTGTGGACATACCTATGATATGATAATCAGCTGTAAGAAATTTAAGGATCTGAATAAAAAATAAAAATCAATCACGAAAAATTGACCCTCAACAATGTGCAGCATCAGACCTTCGATCATGCTGAGAATAGCCGTCTCGTTAACATCTCTAATCTTGTGATCAGTATTGAACAAGTACACAGTGCTTTGAAGTCCGTAGACTGTTCCAAAGGCCCAGGACCTGATGGTATACCGCCACTCTTCCTAAAAAATACCGCTGAATTTTTAAGTCTCCCACTATATATTATTTATAATAGATGTTTGAGCCAAGGAACTTTCCCAGAAGTGTGGAAACGAGCCAATATCACCCCAGTCCATAAATCTGGCCCAAAGTATGAAATTGAGAACTACCGTCCTATTTCCATTCTGTCGATCTTGTCAAAGCTTTTCGAGAGGCTTGTCCACAATCAGCTGTATCCAATTATTCATGATCAGATTATAAAGCAACAGCATGGGTTCGTCAAGGCAAGATCTACAACTACTAATTTGATTGAATATACTGATTATTTATTCAATAATTTAGACTCACGAGTACAGGTGGACTCTATTTATACTGATTTTCGTAAGGCTTTTGACAAGGTCGATCATAAATTACTTTTGGGCAAGATAGCATTTAACGGCATTCGTGGGAATTTGTTCCGTTGGTTTACTTCCTACGTTACAAATAGAACGCAAAAAGTAGTAGTTAATGGTTTCCAATCAAAATCCATAACTGTTTCATCAGGGGTGCCTCAAGGTTCGATACTGGGCCCTTTGTTATTTATTATCTTTATAAATGATATTGACATGTGCTTTCTTAATTCTAAGTTCTTACTTTACGCAGATGACCTTAAAGTATTTAGACCCATCAAAACTATGGTTGACTGTCAACTGCTTCAACAAGACCTCAATCGTCTTGCAGATTATTGCAATAAAAACAAACTCCAACTCAGTATTCCTAAATGTTGTTGTATTAGCTTCACTAAAAATAAAAATATTTTGAAATATCCTTATACAATACATAGGGAATCTTTGGCAAGGGAGAGCTCGATCCGCGACCTAGGAATATTACTTGATGATAAACTGCACTTAGACGCACATGTTAATAAAATTGTTAATAATGCTTATCGCATGTACGGCTTTGTGATGAGATCAGCCACAGAATTTAAGCACCCCAGTACATATTTATATCTTTATCGATCACTTGTTAGATCTCAATTAGAATATGCAGTACCTGTGTGGAACCCCTACTACAGTAAATATATTGAGTGTATAGAAAGCGTACAACGCAAATTTTTGAAGTCTATGCATTATCGCTGCTTAAAAAGTTGTTATCTCTCTTATAGCGAGCTACGTAAGAAATATAATGTGCTATCTTTGAGTTCCAGGCGTACTTTTCTTGAAACTACATTTTTGTATGACTTATGCAATAACTCATATGATTGTTTAGATATTAGTAATAAGTTGTGTTATATAGTTCCCAGAACATGCCACGGACGCAAAGTGCGCGCACGACCTGTATTCGCCACTACTACCAGTCGTACAAATGCGGGCTTGCGTGCACCTCTTCGTCGCCTAATGAGCAATTTTAATAAGAATTTCTGCAGTTTAGATCTGTTTGATTTACCGCGTGGAAAGTTTAGATTCATGCTGCTTAACTTATTAAAAAATTAATGTGACACTATTGTGACGCTTATGCGGCACTATTGATAGCTTTATGTTTTGTAGATACTTTTCTTTAATATTCCTCTTTTTTGTTGTATTTCAACGTTAGTCTTAAAATTTACCAAATTGTCTCATTGTTTATCTGTGGAGAACGTGGTTGATTTCACATTTGTATCATTTCTGTATCCTATCTTTTTATAATTCTTAATGTGTAATTGTTTGTTTTCCCGAATAAATAAAATAAAATAAAATAAAATAAAATATACTTGAGAACAGATTATAAGCCCATGCTTATAATCTGTTCTCAAGTATGTAACGATTTCTAGATTCTCGGTATTAGACTGGTATCGATACTCGACTATACCTATACTACCTACTGGAGTGGTTTCGGTACTAGAGTACAAATAATATTACTTAACTTAAAAAACACATTGGAGCTGTCTATTTCTTTGATATTGCAATGCAAATAAGAACTTGACAAAACTTATTGAAGCATCTTGCTTGTTTATCTTTTCCTGACTTAATCTGTACAAATAGATTGTAAGATTTGTGAGTCGTCTTATGGCACGCCAATAGGAAATCGTTCAGTTGTTTGGAAAAACCAGAAGGCGCGTCGACGAGATCAGCTTTAAAGAACAAAGGAACGCAACGATCGCGTATTCCCGCGATGATCGCTATCTATTAAGACGAAGCCTAGGTATTGCGTGACGTAATGTCTGGACTTTAAAAAATAAAATCAGTTTCTTTAAATTCCAGGCTTGAGTTTTCTTCTCAGAGTAGACAAGGTCATGTGTTTATTACGCGATTATTAAGCCACTAGCTCTTACCCGCGACTTCGTACGCGTATATATCGTTGTGTCCCGTTCCCGTATAGCCTATAACCTTCCTCATGAATGTGGCTTCATATACAAAAATAATTTTCAAAATCGGTTCATTAGATTACTGACTTTATAATGTTATTATAGATTGGTATATTATTTAGTATAGTATAGATATACATTAATATAATTTAATACATACGGCGCAATGATAGCCCTCGCAGGTCCATGAGTGAGGTCTGCTTTGGATAGCCAGAGATCCAGTTGTCGGGACAGCTCGTTACCTAAACAAAGGGATTTGATAAAACAAAAAATAAATGTCCAATATTTTTCGATTATATAATTGACGAATCATATTTTTTGACCAGGAATCATCCATATTCCATAGAAATATGTCTGAATTTGTACTCAGTTAGCATGGGGCTTCCTAGGTAACTGGCAAAAAAAATATATTTAACGTTTCTTCACTCTAAAAAATCCTCCTGTACCGTGGGCGCGTTTACAAACATTTAAACTCACATACACAAACAGCCAGACACGGAACAGCTATCAGCAAGCCATACAAATATTTGTTGCGTGTGGGAATTGCAACCACGACACGTAGTGCAGCAGCCAATCGCTGAACCACTGCGCGAACCATCTCGTGATTACAAAAATGTGAGTTCGCAGTTTTGAAGGTCCGCTTAGCCTTTCGCCAACTAAATGGGGGTCGGCTTCCAGTCTGACTGGATGCACCTGGGGGTCGAGCAAGTATAGATACTATTGTAGTCTTTGGGGTCGAGTTTGCTATTGCAATCGTGTCTCAATGACCGGTCAATGATCGATTTTTGACGTATAACGTCAAACTTATGACACATTTCCCATACAAAAACTGTCAAAATTGTCAAATATTCGATCAATGACCGGTCATTGAGACACGATTGCAATAGCAGACTCGAGCCCCTGAATACCAGTATTTTAAATGGAGCGACTGTCTACGTGACCTCCAAAACCCAGTAACTTGGTAACAAGCTTCCTCTTGACTCAAGGGAGAGAGAGAGTCAAGGCCCTTGACTACCTACAGTCAAGGGCCTTGACTCTTGAGTTGCGGAATTCTTCGAAAGAGTCACCGCGGCCCTGGAACGCAAAGGGCACTAGGAGGAACACGGATGGGTTTTAGTCAGTAAGAGTCTGACACTCCCTTCCGCTCCACCCAGAGCGGAAGAAGTCATTTGATGATTCCCAATCCATAAAAAGGGCCTTGACTCAAAAATCGCATGTTGTTGTAAACCCAGCTGTCCCCCGTGGCTTCGCTCCCATCAACTGGCTACCTACCCTTCCCACCCATTTTCTTTATTTTTAGGGGTTCCGTACCCAAAGGCTAAAAACGGGACCCTATTACTAAGACGGGACCCTCCCATGTTTTGTACCCTACACAAATCCTGGCAGACTTTCATTTTCGTTATTTACACCTATGGAAATTAACTACCTATCTAAATGTTTAGGGGTCCTGGGATCTTGGTCAATTAGGGACTTGATATACAAAGCGGACAGGGCGCTGACAAGATAAAATATATGGCGTCAATGGAACGAAATATACTTAGCGTCGCGGGCGCACGGCCAAACTACATACATTTTCATCGACCGCACCCAGCGCTTTGTAGGTATATCAAGTCCCTTAGAATTAGATCCAGCAACCTACTTTATCTTTTTATACCAAAAAAATAAAACTTTGAAAATAGACAATAATTTTATGCTAAACCCCCTAAAGAAAACAGTTATTATGTTGAATTTGTAGCCAGTATCAACATTTGAAGGGTTTTGGCACAAATTAGGTTCCAGTGTATAGAAAGAGGACCTGCTTTTGATATTAGATATTAAACTAGAAGAATAAAACCTTTGTTTGTTACAATAACATTTATTATGTAAAAAATAAAATAATAATCAGCATCAACACAAATTTTAAAATATTTTTAAATCTTCATTTCTACTTTTCAGTTCAACTTTTCCATATTTAAAGTGTTTTTTTAACAAAACAATCCACTTTAAAATGTTGCCACAAATATTGTAGTAATGCAGTGCCCTTTACTAGTGGACAGAACTGTTTCACAATGTCAGAATACATACTACAGACCAAATATAATAAAAAAATAGCATCTGCCAGGGGCTTTGCCCACGTGAATATCGTAAATTATCCAAAAGGTTATACAGGCTGAATTTTTAAAGTGTGCGTGGATGGCCAAATCCTTATGTCGCTGATTAAACGGCGCAGTCCTATAAAAAGGCTAGACTTTTAATGAAACGGTTGATTAAGCTAGTTTGCTGCGACACATGCACACTTGAAAAATTCACCCTGTATACTACTGGGATAAAAAGTTGACACAATTTGCATAACAATATGTATAGGTTCTAGAATGTCAATAGTTTTCATCTGAAAACTTCTGGCCATTAATAATTAGGCATGGCTGTTGTTTTTTTTACTGTTGATACACTCACATTCAACCACTATCTCACCTGATGGTAAGCGATGATGTGGTCAACAATAGAGCACGCTTGCCTAGACGTAATCTAGTCACTCTTGACATAAAGACCCTCAAGTTGTAGGTACATTGATTAAACTAAGTAATTAAGCTTTCATCAATCATCACCATCCGCATCATCATTCTCATCATCCTCTATTATCTTAGCTATCTTTTCCGATGCTTCTTTCAGCAACTGCTCACTGAATTTAGGAAACTTTGCTTCAAACTCGGACTTTAAGCTTTCTAAGTCAAACCTATCTTTTTCCAACTCTTCAATACTGGTTTGTGACTTCTCATACTCTTTAAACTTGTCTAAATCTAAGTCAGACTCTTTTTTTATCTGGTCAAGGCCTTCAATAGCATCGTTGACCGCGTCTAAAAGCTGTTTGTGGCCGGACATCTGGTTGTAACCAAAGTCTACATCTTTGAGGTTTATCTTGTCAAGGTAAGCTTGTTCCGTAGTGCGAAGATCTTGGAGAAGAGTTTCTGCGTTTGATTTGGTTGTTGTTTCGAAGAATTGCGTGTTGACATGGGTTTTGAGGTCGAGTAGTCTGAAAATTAAAAGATGGTTAGGTTAGGTCTCAAGTCATAAGATATTTTCAATGATAATTGGAGTTAACTTTAACCAATTAAAACATGAAATATCAAAGCACAAATTTGTAGTGACTGTGTTTTGATGATTATTTATGACAAAGTGAAAGACTTTATTGATGAAAAGAGGAGTATTCATCAATCAATAGTGAAGGACTGGTAAGAACTGGTAGAAAAGTTGGTTGCCCAGCAGTGAGATGGGCAGGTAACATGATTGCCATCATGGGATGAATTTGGATGAGGATTGGACCAGCGCGTGGGGATTAGCAAAGGAAAAGAGGGGTCTATGCTCAGCAGTGGATAATGATCATGAAAGACAGGCTGCACCACAGTTGTTCAGATATTAGAAGCCTTCTGTTACAATTGATAAGTGATCTGATAATAAATATGCTAACAAAAAGAAACATGAGTACAGTTCTCGTCAAATAACTTTGCCCCTCCGAAGTTAGCCATTTGCAAAGATCGCGCAGGTGTAAGACGTAGACGGGAGCAAGCGGGACGCAAGCATGCATCGAACGTAAACGAGCGAATGAGACATAAAATCGCGCCGCCATAATCCCCGCCCCCATGTCTCTTGCGCATGCGCAGTGTTGTATAAGCTTGCATCTTAGGAATGAAAGTATTTCAAAACATTAAGCAGACATAGAATTCCATACTAACCTCTGTTGTTCTACAGCAAAAGATATATTCATCAGTCTCTTATTAGTTTTATCCAATTGATCCATGGTCTTCTGGAATCTATCAGCCAACTGACTCATTTGAACGTCCATGATAGTTTCCTCGCGTTCAACCTTCTCATCAATCAGGCATTCCTCTAACATTGTTCGTAAAAACTTTCCGTAAGCAACTTGGCGGGTTTCCGCATCAAAATCAGGAAGTCCATGGGGCTCTTGTTTCATTATTGTGGTATGCGCAACAGCCATAGTGGAGTTCGGATTAGTTTTCTTCGAAGTCGGACAAGGAACATTTTTTTCTTTTAATGGCGCGTATTTGGAGCGAGATGTTGCAGGTTGCACGCTAACTGTTGATTGGCGCTTTGTTTTTATCGATGTTTTCGATGATGCAGCCGATATTTTCGCTTTATCGGACATTTTTTAGTGATTATGTTTACAAGAAATCCAAAACGATTGCCAGTTGAATTGACGTTTGTTTGAAATGGCTGCTGTCATTGTCTTGGCAACCGCGATTTCCGTTTTCGTTCGGAAACATAAGAGTGCGATTTGTGAAAAAATGTACAGTCCATTATTACGAAACTAAATTATTTGTAAATATAAACAGTTGATTATTTTAATTATTTGCTCTTGACCATGAAGACTGTATAGTAATGAGAACAAGCAACTACTTTTCGCAAAATCATTGAGTTTATGATGTCAAGAGTGACTCACAAAGTATTTTATAAAACGCTTGTTAACGTCATGACAACGCTTAATAACGTCATGACAATGCTTATTATGAATCCACTTCAGTTTCAGGCATTACTTTTACAATTAATAAAAACATTTACTGTTTTCATCAGTTCTATTTCCGAACGAATGCAAAAACACTTCACAAAAAAAATCAATTGACTTATTATTTATAGATTTTGTAGGTCAACATGGGTCAACAGGTCAACTTTTTGAAAATCAATACCGAGGTTATTGCAGGACCTTGGGCGGGAATAAATAAAATTTTAAAAACTCATAATTTCATAATTTTATCTTAGAATTATCTTTGTTTTGTTTGTTAGGTTATAAACAAAGTTTTTTACAGCACAGTCATTGTTTCAAGAAATGTTTTAGCTAGCACAGATTCATCATTGAAAGAGACAAAAGAATAGGTTTGAAAACAAAGGTCAATAACCTTTTGACTTTTAAAGGCACCCTTATACTTTTCTTTATCCCTTTTACATCCAAAATCTGATATAAGAGCACTTAAAATATTTTCGCGATTTAATCAATTCAATTCGTAAGAGATTACGATAAAATATAAAACTTTTTAAGTTCACATACCATTCTCTGTATACCAGCTGCCCGCGTGCGAAGCGTTGCGATAGGTCATCTTCGTATTTTTCTGAGCAATTGAATATTAATGATGATTAAAAAAATAGGTAAATAAATAATTAAACGATAACTTTCACAATCACAAAAATAATACTTTGACGTTGATTTGATGTAAATACACCACAGACAATTTATCACTTTTTGTTCATTCATTATATGATATGATGAGCGTTTATGAAGCTATTTTTCCGTCTATTATATTATTCAGCATTTTGTAAAAAGTATTATGATTGTGTTTACCATCCTCAGGCAAAGTAAACAACACCCATTCTGTGACATGAGAGTGTGTTACTACCTTATAGGAAAGTAATTTATCAGGTTATTACTATAGCAGGTAACCTCCTAGTTCTATTATGGTATTCCAAAAACCAACAAACTTTAAACTAAAGTCGCAAAGCAATGATAACTTTTGCTCCAATGGAGAATGCTTTGTTCAGATCAAATATCAAACGTTCTTGCTGCATATGAATATTTATAGTCATTCAACTCTGTGTGAATATTAATATATACAATAGAAAACCTAGAACTTACGTGCGAGATTGTTCCAGCCAACGCCTCCGTAGGCAAAAGGATTAAGCCCAAAAATCTAATCATCTTGGCTTTGCAAAATTCTTCCTAGAATACAATTGCAATACCTACTATTACTACTAGACTAATCGACTTCAAATTAATAAAAGAAAAAAATGATATTCTAATTCACAATGAATACCTATTCGTCTTTTTGTTGTTGTTATAGGGCCGTGGCCCCTGTGCTCACAGCCTTTTCAAAGAAACGAGACAGCTGGTTGACACTTCTCGTGACCCAAGAGCTGGCTTTTACTTTGGGCAGAGACTAAGCATTGCCATTCAACGTGGCAACGCTGCCAGTCTTTTGGTCACATTACTAGCTGACAGCGTTGAGGGCAAATTTTTTGATACTATGTTTTAGTTTGTTGTATGTAAGTTTAGTGTATTTGTTAAATTGTTTAATTTTATTAAAACCAGACAAATATTAATTGTGAATTAGCGAAATACCCGGAAGTAAGATTTTCAATCTATAAGTCTACTAATCTCTAATCTATATTATCGATGCTTCCGGCAACAAATGTCGTAAACGCCATTTTGGCGAAAATGAGTTAAGAATGCAGCCTTACTTAATTTTTGGCGCTGCGTCGATCTAAAAATGTGAAAAAAATATTCGCCTAAAAAAAATACTTTTACACCCAAAATTTTTACTAGTATAATCAAGATTTTTTAGAAAAGAGGGTATGTATAACTCATATTGCTTAGAACCGAATAACCGTGCAGGTCGTATAATACAACGTACAAACAGCTGTCGGTCGTAAAAACATGAATACATAATTAATTGTAATTACACCCCACAATCATTTTTAAAACGTAAGCTCTGCTGAGAAACAGCTAGCAACTTTCAGAAAGACCAATTTAAACCAAATAGAACTCAAGTATTCAATGAAAGGAGATGCAATTACACATCGAATCAAGTTGTTCGAAGATGTCAAGCGTAAAAGAAAGGGAAAAGGGAAGAATAAATCAAAAGAAAATGCAGAAGAAATGTTAGAATTACAATATAATCGAGTAAAGCAGTTGACTCCAAAACAGCTATATACGGATAAACTACCAATTACCGCAGCTAAATACAAAGATCTGCAACGATTGTGTGATCAGGGGACAATACACAAACGGTTTCATGCCGAATACAAACAGCTTCCTTGTCAGTCTCATAATGTCATTGATACTCTTCCTGAGACTGACGAGGAAGATGAAATTTCTGATTAATTATCTTCTATCAGAAAATCAGGTCTTCAAATTGCTGGTTAATAATCTTCTATCCAATGACAGAAGATTATTAATCAGAAATTTGAAGACCTGATTTTCTATAACTCGTCGTCGTATTATGTTTTGCATCTACTTTTTTATTATCTTGTCGATAACACTTTCCCATTTTCACAAACGACACTAAAAGTTAGGTAGACCATAGTACAGAAGCTTTCCGAACAAACAAGATCTAGAAAGATGAACTATATACCTAAATTTTTAAGGGCGTTGGTGACAATGGGCATTGTTTATTAAAATTATTAGAGCAGTAAGCTTGGTAGAATGTTTACTTATATTTTTTTGGAATTCATTATCAATACGTTTTAAAAAAATGTCGTGATTATAAAATCTCTACTCCGAGTCAAAGGTCTTAACGGTGCGCCAACTGTTCATTCTGCGTGCTGTTCTACGCCGTCATTCTTTGCTTCCTCTTGATGACACAATTTTAAGTAAACGCAGAGGTCATCCAGTTTGCAAATCTACTCAATGTCGTACTTCATTCCGGGGCCGACACTTCGGCGTCCTCAGTGTTAGGATATATAATAAAATCCATAGTATTCTCGACATATATTCTCTCACCAGAATTAAACTGATAACTAAGCTTACCAATTGGCTGCAGGAGTTGTCTTACGATAGCACCGAACGTGTTCTTATGGTTGACTCATAGTCCTTCAAGTTATTATATACCTTTTATATTCCCTCAACACTATTTACGTATGCACCTATCTCACACACACACACACACACACACACATACACACACAAACACACACACGCACACACACACACATACACTATCACTCTTAGATATACTGCTTACTCCCCACAACACTGTACCTGCCGCAACTACTGTGTATTGCTTTAGTATGTCTTGACACTGTTACTCGGGGTGGGGTCCTGGTGTCCTATAACACAGGTTATTAGCCTAGCTTAGGCACCAGTCTCCCACAATATTGAAGCATATTTTAATTATAATTGCTAAACAATATCTCTTTGTAATCCTTAAATATTGTGGTGAGAAAATAAACGATTATTATTATTATTATTATTATCTTCTTGAAATCAATGAAACAAAATGATTACTTAACATTTTGAATTATGTCTGGCTGGTTAGGTACGCCGTTGGAGGTAGAACACTAGTAGCATCTTGTAACAAACGCTTGATTAAATTATACGGGACGATGCCTATAATATTCTTACTTAAGTGTATTTTTATACCTTTAGGACCTGCCAGGTCCTAAAGGTATAAAAATTTCGAGCCGCGAGTCCGAGACACAAACAATGATGATGAATGATGATTGATGTACAAGATCCTCTAATGGAAATTTAAGTGATTGGTTTAGACATTTTTTTACTTTGAATTTGTATTAGTGCCTTGCTTAACCATTATTTTGATTAAACGATGACGGTCAATGAATAAAAAACCTTTTTTAATTATGTCAATTTGTGTTTTATTTTATTGTTTTTATTACAAGTAATGAACTTACTCATTGATTTGCTTCAGATATTTCCATGTTTGTTACATACCATCGCATCAGATCGTGGTGTTTACACTCATTTTTATTTCAGTATATGGTTTTTAAAACCAAACCCAGAACTATTGTATTTAAAAACTGGTGCATACTTCTAACTTCCGTTAGACAAATCGTTCTCCATTGATTTGTAAGTGGTCGTAAATACCAACTTCTTGAATTTTCTGGGGTGTATGTCCAAGCTAACTTTTAAAATAAGGCTTTGACATAAATAGCAATAATATATTATGAAACACCATCGTATTTTACGTATTTCTTGTATAGAACACAATTTTACAACTTTTAAAGTTAAAAAGATATAAGCCAAAAACGAAATTATTTTTTGTTTTTCGTTGATTACCAAAAGTGCTATTTTGGTGTTTACGACCTTTGTTGTCGGAAGCATCGATATATAGATACTCTTATTGGTTAGACCGCACTAGGCGGAATTGCACTGCAGCGGAGCGACGACGCGACACTTTTTGATGAAGTTTGGTATACCGCACTAGAACTGCAGCGGCGCGACAGTTTTGTCCCTTAGTGCCCTTAGTTGTAGGCCTGGGTCGTATCGTTTTTTTTGAGAATCGTATCTGAATCAGATTTCGAGTTTCAATATCTGATTTCAAAACTATATATTTCAATCTCTATATATTGTGTGGATACCTAATCCGATACCCTGTTTTTTGGATGCGACGATATTCGAAGAAAATCGAGATTTACAAATCTACAATACCAATTTTCATCGAATATAAATTAAATATAGTTTTTGTACCAATGCGATATCGGATCGGATACTATTTTAACTAGTCAGAGATGCGGAGCGAGCGGTACGTCAACTTATAGATTTTGTAATACATAGTTTTCGAACGTGCCAGTAAGCGGTTTTTAGATATTGTACCGATATATAGATTTCGTAACTATATACGGTTTGTATCGCCCACCACTACTTAGCTGACCGGCAACCTCTGTACGCGTTGGATGAAATTAATGAGGACTGCGACGACGCGTCACCTCATATTTTATTCAAATCAACGTGTTGGACAGTTGTCGTTTTCATTAGTTAGTAATTATCAAGAGCTGTATGATTTACAAAATTACCATTATATGAATAGAAAGAACAGTATTTGGCTTTTTCGGAATAGAGTGTCCTTTCTTTTATGAACCTATGTCTGCATAATTCGTACCAACTCGTTAAACCTATGCAGCGACAATCTAAAATATGTAGGTATGAAATCTTTTTGAGTCTCCTATAAGCCGTGGCATAAAAGATATTCTTCTCGTACATGATATTCTCCTTCTTCTAACCGCGATTTCGGAATGCATGACATTCCGAAATCGCGTAACCGATAGTCTCGGCTTTTTTTTTATTTCATTTGCCATTCTTCTACCTCTAAGTAGTGACATTAAGATCACGTCCTCATTTTCATCCATCGCGTTCAGAGGTTGCCGGTCAACTAAGGGACAAAACTGTCGCGCCACAGTAGTTCTAGTGCGGTATACCGAACTTCGTCAAAAAGTGTCGCATTCGCATCGCCCCGCGCGCTGCAGCGCAGTTCCGCCTAGTGTGGTCTTACCTTAAGTCGACATTTTGAAATTGTGAATGTGAAATCTGTTTCTTTATGGTTTCTATGGCACATCACTGAATGAACGAATGATAAAAAATCTAAATTCTACAACTACATCATTCATTCCGTCATTGTCATTCGGCCAGTTGTCAAATGTCAATATTCCGGCAAGTGATGATGCGTGAAAAAAAATAATTAAATTCAAAGAACTATTTAATTACAAACGTATTGCATTTATTTTGAAGCATTCGTCCTTTAACGGATTAAGTAAAACATTCCTGTATCTGTGTCAGTCATTAAAATGCTTACCTCGATAAGTAAGTAAAAACTTCGCAATTTTTTTTTACTTTTTCTTTCATGGAAAATAATATTTTATTGTAACATATGTGTATACTTTAACTTTCAGTATTTATCGCCGATAAATATTGACCGCAACTGTATCAATAACTTATTATAGAAAGCGCGATAAGCGGTACATAAATATGACCTATAAAAAATGTAGTTATGTAAAAATTTCGTAATCTTTACTGAATATTGTTGTGGAAAGTTTATAGGTATTATTATTTTTGAAAGCTATGTAAGTATACTTACAATCAATTCAGTACCTATGACTTGGATTAATACTACAGGGTTCCTTTCAAAATAATGTCTTTGATGCTTAATGCCTGATAAAAAAAAATGCTGTCAATGAAAAATAACTCTGTAGGTACATGACAATGCTGACCAATAGCGTATAAGATGTACAGATTCTATTTTTGATTTATTTCCTTGACTTTTAATATATTTTTTTTTACTTCCAACAATTACTACTGGCCTGGTATAATGGTAAATATCAATCCATGTGTCCTCAATTTCATCTATATTGTTGATAAAAATCTCATGTTTACAAAATGGTGTTTGTGGTTGCATTCCTCTGAAACGGCTTCATTGGTTTTTATGATTTTTTTATGTATATTTGGTAGGTATGAGAATAGGTCTTAAAGTTGGTATATTTTATACTTGATATGCGCGTACGAAGTCGTGGGCAAATGCTGGTATGTTATAAGGTTATACTTTCCAGACAGTAATTGACTCCTGATGTAGGAAACTGTTTGAAAGTAATCATCACAACACATCAAAAGTCAAAACCTATTTCTTCTCTATTTAAAAACCAAAAAGCACCAAGAAACCAAGGAGTATTATGTTAGAGTCAGCTACCAGTCTAACCTGATGCAGCCAGCACCAGATTATTCATGGAGCAACTTCCTATCTGATGATATCTTACCATGACGGCTGATATTTTTACAATCATACGGTTGCAGGTCGCACAGCCTTCACCCGTCTACCTAGGACAGCATGTTACTCTTCAAGAAAGATCAAATATGAGGAGAAACCCAAGACAGCTATAGTTATGCTCAACATGGGTGGACCTACAGACACTGACCAGGTAAACTTAGCCTTTAATCGCTTACGGATTGAACTGACAAACTACAACATCCTATAAAATACCATGCTAAAGTAATAATACAGTTTTAAAATGCGTGAATCGGGTGGCACATCGGTGTGTCAGATGCACTTGAATGGTTGCATATAAACTTAGTAATGCAAGTGTTGGTCTTATGGTCGCAAGCCTGGGTGGAAATGGTACGGTGGTGATGTCGACAATTCAATTTCAATAACCAATTTCTACCTGGTCTCTCCCAGTTGGTTCAGATGGCCACCCCTACCCCCGGGACTATAAAAGTTAAGGAACAGAGAGTGTACCTGCTTTTTCCCATAGACCTGACCAACATAAATATTATATATGCAAAATATCATGTTGATGTATCATTTTAGATGTGTTGTTTATTCTTTGTTAAAGAATAAACTGGCCGAGGCCAGCCTACAAATTGGTGGCAAGATGACCTGAACGCACATCACCAAGGCTGGTTTCAAATAGCGCATGCGCTACATACAAAACTTTATGAACATTTAATTTCAATTTTCTTTTCATCATCATCTGCCTAGCCTTTTCCGAACTATATTGGGGTCGGTTTCTAGTCAAATCGGATTCATCTGAATACCAGTGTTTTTACATGAAGCGGCTGCCTACCAGACCTCCACAACCAATTAACTGGCTAACACTGTAAATTCTTGGCAAGACTGGAGCCAGATTTTCTTCTGACAATCAGTAACAACTGCCAAAGATCTACAAATGACAGCCGGGACCAACGGCTTGACGTGCTTTCCGAGGCATGGAGGAGTCTCGTTATGTTAAGATGGTCATCCATCCACATCTCGACCTCGGCAAGCTTTGCTTAACCTTGAAGATCGAACCGTGCGTCTGTTATTCTTTTAGCCACAAGCTCTTCAATTTTCTTTTCAATAATATTTAAAAATAATGCTGTTGTATTATTTATGTACTTGACCTGAAATAGGTCATCAGTACTATGTATGATACTTAATTTACAAAATTTTGATAGTAGGTACTCAGTTTTTTTTTTCTAGTTATGATGGAAAATAATCCAAAATCATATTTTGATAACCTTTTTGCCAAAGGGTATCTCTAATAACTAAATGTGGTTGATTTATGGTCAAACTCGTGGTTTTGATTGGCATTATATGTTTTTTCCGCATGATCCATGCATTTTTAGGGTTCCGAAAATCTGTCACAGCCATATTGCTCCGAATGTGCTGGACCTGATATAGTTCGAAAAAGGCACTGCAAAAAAATGGTGCCCTTTTTTTTAACCAACTTCAAAAAGAGGTTCTCAGTTTTTTTTGTATGTTTGTTACTTCATAAGTAACTCCGTCATTTATGATTTGAAAAATACCGGCCAAGTGCGAGTCGGACTCGCGCACGAAGGGTTCGTACATCTATAAAAAAACGGCAAAAAAATCATGTTTGTTGTGTAGGAGCCCCACTTAAATGTTTATTTTATTCTGTTTTTAATAGTATTTGTTGTTATAACGGCAACAGAAATACATCATCTTTAAAAATTGTATTTGAGTTGATTGAATGTAAGGTAAATTGCGGTTTACGATTTATGACGTATTAAAAAAAAAAAAAACTACCTACCAATTTTCGGTGGAAGTTTACATGCATAAATGTACATCATATATATTTTTTTAGTTTTATCATTCTCTTATTTTCGAAGTTACAGAGGGGGGGGGGGGGGACACTTTTTACCACTTTGTAAGCGTCTCTCGCGCAAACTATTCAGTTTAGAAAAAATATATTTTAGAAACCTCAATATCATTTTAGAAGACTTATCCATAGATACCCCACACGTATGGGTTTGATGAAAAAAAAAAATTGAGTTTCAGTTCTAAGTATGGGGAACCCCCAAAATAAATTGTTTTTTTTTTTTTTATGTGAAAATCTTAATGCGTTTCACAGAATACATCTACTTACCAAGTTTCAATAGTATAGTTCTTATAGTTTCGTGACATGCGGACGGACAGACAGACATGACGAATCTATAAGGGTTCCGTTTTATGAGAAAAGGGGGGGTCCTTTTTCTCATAAACAACCCAGCCTCAAATTATGAAAAAAATAAAATTTGTAAGTAATTTACAGGGAAACCAAAGGTTTTATTATAAGACGTAAAAAAAACATGATTGAGCCCTACTTTCTCGTAAAAGAAGCCTTTATATGATGCTCAGTGATAGAATTTTCGTGATCAATTTTTACTTCTTTACAATATTATTTTAGTTGAAGAAATAAACGCATTTTAACCATGAATAAATGAAACGCTGATCTACTGCTGATAAAAATTATGTACCTTACTAACAATGACTTGCATTATTATACGAGTATTGTGCAGTCATTATGATAACAAAAAATGTAGTTTGTATCAAAGCAAAAAGGAGGGTTATGAATTTTTACAGTTTTCGTCAAATAACTTTGCCCCTCTGAAGTTAGCCATTTGCAAAAATCGCGCAGGTGCAGTCACGTACACGAGAGCAAGCGGGACGCAAGCATGCATCGAACGTAAACGTAAGACTGACACATAAAATCGCGCCCCGCCCCCATGTCTCTTACGCATGCGCAGTTGCAGTGTGTTCGTAATTTTGACTACTACGCAGCCACTCGACACAACTTCAGAGGGGCAAAGCTATTTGATGAGAACTGTAACTGCAATTTACTAACTACTTTTTAGGGTTCCATACCCAAAGGTCAACGGGACCCTATTACTAAGCCTCCGCTGTCCGTCTGTCTGTCAGCGCGCTGTATCTCATGAATCGTAATAGGTAGACAATTGAAATTTTCAGTGTCGGCCATACCTGAACCGACATTGGCAAACGTGGCTTAACCTCGAAGATCGTTCCTTTTTTTTAAGGATGGGAAATCATCAAACGCATGGCCGGAGCGGAAGGGAGTGTCTAGACTCTTGCTGACTAAAATCCATCCGTGTTCCTCCTAATGCACAACACAACAACTTTTACCTACTATGGGACCAACACTGAGACCAAAAAAAAATCGACTGCCCGTGCGCATAACTCGACAAAATGTACTGAACAGCTGATTTTTGTTTTTGCGATTTCGGGGTTGGCCCCATAGTAAATATTGTTCATAATGATGAGTACAATGACCCGTTAAGAGGTATTGTTGTGTTAGGTACACGTTGTATGATAGCCACAATCTTGAGGAAGACTTGGGGAGAGGGAAATTCCTACGGGAATGGGTAAAAACGCTATATATGCGCGCACGAAGTCGCGGGCAAAAGCTATTATTTACATAATTATATAAGGTGCTATAAAATTATCTGCCAACCTCTTGAGGGGTCATTGTACTCATAATTCTTTCTTTCTTTTTTTAAAAAACGTTGCCCCACACTAGGAATTTCTCCTGTATCGTGGGTGCGTTTACAAACAGGTAAACTCACATACACAAACAGCCAGACCCGGAACAACTATCTGTAAGCCATACAAACATTTGTTCCGTGCGGGAATCGAACCCGCGACACGCAGCGCTGCAGACAATCGCTGCCAACCTCTTGAGGCGTCATTGTACCCATTATTATGAACAACTTTTACTATGGGACCCAACCTTTAATCGCGAAAAAAAAATCAGCTGGTCCCTACATTTTGACGAGTTACACGAAAATAAATGTAGGGACCAGCTGATTTTTTTTTCGCGATTTCAGGCTTGATCCTATAGTAAAAGTTGTTCATAATAATGGGTACAATGACGCCTCAAGAGGTTGGCAGATATTTTTATAGCACCTTATATATATATTTTTTTATGATTTGGTTTTCAGGTAGGTGACTACCTACACCGGATCATGACAGATAGAGACATGATACAGCTCCCAATGCAGAGTAAGCTGGGACCCTGGATAGCTTCGAGAAGAACCGAGGAAGTGCAGAAGAAGTATATGGAGATAGGAGGTGGTTCACCTATCCTTAAGTGGACTAATAGCCAAGGTAAGGCGTTGGGATGATCTTAGGCATAGATTTAATGGGTTTGCGGATTTTGTTCGAAAGAGTTACCACGGCCCTGGAAAGCAAAGGGCACTAGGAGGAGCACGGTTGGGTTTTAGTCAGTAAGAGTCTGACACTCCCGCTCCACCCAGAGCTGTAGGATTCACTTGATGATTTCCCATCCATAAAAAGGCATAGATTTAATTAAGATAGGAATGTTTGCTTATACGCGCTCACCATACAAGAAACTCAGCTTTTTTAAAAACTCACGCACGCGACCACTTCTGAAGATAGCCAGCCGCGTGGTGAGCTCGCTTTGGTCTACTCGGGCCAAGTTATTAACCATAAGTAGTTTATTTCGTAACAAAATAAATTGTGTCGAATTTTGTGGTTAGTATAAATACCACTGAAACATCACAATACAGTTCTCGTCAAATAACTGTGCCCCTCTGAAGTTGGCTACGAGTGGCTGCGTAGTAGTCAAAATTACGCACAGTTATTTGACGAGAACTGTAGATTAAAATAAAATTTAAAAAAAAAAACATTAAAGAACAATAACTTTCAATTACAATAATCAATATAATTGAATTATTGTAAAAATAGAATCTCAAAGATTGAAAATAAGTAATAATGTTATAAAAAAGATCAATTATGTTTATGTCACCAACACACAAAAAAAAACAAGATCTAATTATTAATGATTATCCACATTCTGAATTAAATTTGTTGTAATCAATTAAAAATTTTATGTCAGAGATAAAATAAAAATAAAGTAATTAAAAATAGTGCCTGCCTTAACTGAATGTACATAAGTAATGGTCCTAGGATATATTCAGGCTTTGGACTAAAATTAAGCTTGAACTAGCCCTGACTATGCGTCAGATCAGACCTAAGTTAAGTCATTGGAGATCTTCTGCTCCAGCTGCCGTAAAGCAATGCTGGTAGTAACTTACGGCCGCTTTCTATAATATATCTCAATCCCAATCTTGATCCCGATCCTTGTCCGTAACCAATCAAAGGTGAGGATTGTGTGGTGAAGGACACAAACTCGGCCGCTGATTGGTTACAGACAAGGATCGGGATCAAGATTGGGATTGAGGTATGTTATAGAAAGCGGCCGTTAGTGGTGGAGAAGTGGAGTTAAACAAGTTTCTACCATGTGATTACTATGTAACTTCCAGTATGGAAATATTGATTATTGATCTATCTACGGTATGTAATAGATCATTCGGTCACCCATCCAAAGCTAGACCTCGGTAACCGTTGCTTAACCTGGAAGATCGACCCGTGCGGCTGATGTTATTTAGTCTCGAGCACTTCAGTGTACAACTATTGAAAATAAAGTTTTTTTTCAGGCCAATTACTAGTAGAATCTCTGGACAAGTTGCATCCTTCAACGGCGCCACACAAGCACTACGTAGCCTTCAGATACGTGCCCCCTTTCACGGAGGACGCGTTTACTGAACTCGAGAAGTAAGTATTTGCTAGTTGTTCGTGAAAAACTACGTTATTCGCATTTTTTATAGTTATAGTTCGCGCACGCTCGATAGATGGCGTTGGCGTCGAGATACATGGCGCCATGGTTTCGTTACCAACGTTTGTTATGGTAATTTTCATAATAAACAAAGAACTGGTTAGTGACCCTGACTGCTAGGACGGAGGTCGTGGGTTCGGTTCCCACACAGGAAAAATCTTTGTGCGATGAGTACGATTATTTGTTCTGTATCTGGGTGTAATTTATCTATAATATGTATGTATTTAGAAATATATAAGTATGTTTATCAGTTGTCTGGTTGCCATAGTACAGGCTCTGCCTAGTTTGGGATCAGATGGCGATGTGTTGATTGTCCCAAGATATTATTATTATTATTATAACTTAAACCAAACACAATTTAATTGGTTTCATCCACAGACATATTATTATATAAAGCAATATCACGATCTGTATGAAAACCAAGCGTGTCATTTTTTTTACTACCTCGTGTAACACCTAACTGACCTAACCACATAACTGACACCTAACTGACGTCCGACTAGCGTACACCGATGCAGACTGAGCGCGAGAGTGGCGGCTTACGATTTTTGATCGTAAGCTGGGCACCGAAACCGGCACGCGAAGTAGTTGCTCTTGTGTTATCTATGTCTATCTATGTCTGTGGTTTCATCTAAGACTACTATATAACATTACTACTTGGGTAGAGAATAATGTATATCTGCCTAGCCTTTTTCCAACTATATTGGGGTCGGCTCTGTCAAACCGGATTCAGCTGAATAACAGTATTTTACGTGGAGCGGCTGCCTACCAGACCTCCACAACACATTAACTGGGTAACACAGTACTTCTTGGCAAGACTGGTGTCAGATTTTCTGGCTTCTAACAATCCGTAACGGTACCAACGGCTTTACGTGCTTTCCGAGGCACGGAGGAGTCTCGGTATGGTAATATAGTCACCCATCCACAGACCAACCCCGGCAAGCGTTGCTTAACCTTGAAGATTGGTCCGTGCGGCTGTTATAATTTAGCCACGAGCTCCTCTCCGTAGAGAATAATAATAGTGCAAAAATATCGCTTTACGTGTTTGAACCCCTCGGTTCAAACACGTACTACTACTAACTAACTACACAATTGATATTTGACTAAGGTTTCATCATTTCTATCTATCTTATTAGCCCTCCCTTTTCCACACATCTCTGTGGTTTGCTAGTTCGGGCCAGTCCTTTCGTTAGGAGTCCAGCTCGTCCCGCCATCTTATCCTTTGTCTGCTGCAATGTCTTCTGGCATTGAATTAGGTCCATTAGGCGGTTCATTTTGCCCATTTCTCATTTGACATGACATGCGGCAGACATCCAATCCCACTTAAGCTTAGAGGCTTTATGGGTTAAAAATAGTAATTTAGGCAAATACGGCTGGAAATCAGCACTTTCTGCAGCCCGAAAACACCCGGCCGTCACCTCTTCCAGTCTAGGAAGAGGTGACGGGCGGGCATATTTTTTTTTTTAATGCCCCACACTAGGAATTTCTCCTGTATCGTGGGTGCGTTTACAAACACAATAATATAAACACACATACACAAACAGCCAGACCCGGAACAACTATCTATAGACCATACAAATATTTGTTCCGTGCGGGAATTGAACCCGCGACACGCAGCGCAGCAGTCGATCGCTCAACCACTGCGCCAACCGTGCTGTCATAATTATTATAGTTTTAGTTTACTGTCTCTATGTAAATTTTGAAGTACTTACTGAAATTAGCAGATTGAACCTGCATTTGATTAATATTTTGTTTCTTTTCTTTCTAACAGGGATGGTGTAGAAAGAGTAGTCATATTTTCTCAATACCCACAGTACAGTTGTGCCACCACCGGATCCAGTTTGAACGCCATTGCAGATTTCTACAAAGAAAGGTAAGGTTCTACATGATTTGTAATGGTCTATTGAAATATTCTCTGGTTCCTATGTCCAGCCGGCCATAATAGTTAAATAATATATGGATTGGAAACAAACTAATGCAAAATATTGTGTCCATGGACCGATTTTTCAATCGTCTGAGGAGTGAAAATTTGAGCTTTTGTATAGAAAATATACTTAATAGCCGTATTTATTCTTCAGTAAAAATATCTTTAGAGGTAGCGGAACAGAGAGTAAAGTCCCGCATACCTCCATTGAAAAGGGAGGATCCTCCGACCAGACGGATATTGTGTCTGGTGGGCAACTGCCCGACAGTTGACATTCGGGCTTTGCATATGTTCTAAACACACGGTAAACTCCGCGATTTAGGATTTTGTCAAGTTAGTTCGCAGCTGTCGAGATAGATGGCGCTGCGAGTCTCATTTGTTGATTCTGCTACGTTCGTTTTTGTGGCGATATTAGTATTAATGTCGCCTACATCATAACAACTGAAAAATCAACTTCACTGACAGATGATTTTTAAAGACGATGCCAAGATTTAAGAAAAAAAAACGAGACTCGTTGCATCTGGAAACGGCGGTCATTTATTTATTTATTTGAACTACGTACAATAGTGGTACATACATGGGTGGACTTCAGTTTTAAGGTTACTCTCTTCGATATTTTGTCCATACAAATTTCGGGGCGGTATTACTCCACTGTTTGACATTATACATTCAAAGTTAAGCATGATATCGTTTTATCTCATTATTCATTTTATCTGTACGGAAACAGAATAGTAAAATGAAAAGCCATTAAAAAGTTATAAGCCAACTAAGATTCGTTTTTTTTGCCAATTTTAACGCAACTTCGGGCGTAAATAAGTAATAAAAGAAGTGTAAAATCTCAAAAACAAAGTCGGCACCGACAAACCTCAATTGTAGAAGAGTTCAATAAACTTTATTTGTAATGGATTTATGCAGTGGTTTTTTCATAAAACTCAACCTTCCAATACACTTTTCGTGCATCGTCTAACGTTGTTTTCGTTCGGAACGGTGTTTTGAGCGTGGAAACTAGACATTGTGCGTTTAGACTAGCATCTAAATGCTCATCACTGATACTGTTCTCTGTCGGGCACGATGCCCGGTGAGACAGCGTGCTTTTTGGCCACGCTTACCAGCGAGTTCGCGCCCGCGACTAGTTCAACCTTAAATTGTACAGTTGCTTGATAAGTTGAAACTTCAAAAACGAACACAGGTACTAAATAACTTTAATTTCAGAGTATGGTGTAAAAAAAACGAAGAAATATAACCGCTGTTTTATTTTTTGTTACAGCGGCAATAAAATACTCGAATTAATAGGGTCAGGAACCCTATGAATTCCAGTATTTATCCGGTTATTTCCTTTTTTTAGTAAATAACATCTTCCATTTTAATTTCTCGCAGGGCTTTACCAATGAACATACAATTCAGCTTGATAGAGCGATGGGCGACTCATCCCCTACTAGCCAAAGTGTTTGCAGAGAGAATAGAAGAGAAACTAGAACAATTCAATATTAACGACAGAGATGATGTTCTTATATTGTTTACTGCGCATAGTTTGCCTTTAAAGGTACGTATATTTCATGTATTTTAATATCGAGCCATCATCCAAGACGTACGGCGATGCGCCACCGGTACATGGTGGACATCCCACCCACACGCACAAAGCGTTTTGGGAATACATTCATTGTGCGTACCGCTAAGGAGTGGAATTCCCTGCCGGAGTCTGTGTTTCCTGATAGCTACAACCTGGGAGTCTTTAAGTCAAGAGTGAATAGGTTACTTCTAGGCAAGCGTGCTCCATCTTCGACCACATCGTCGCTTACCATCAGGTGAGATAGTGGTCAAGCGCGTGCCTATCAACAATAAAAAAAAAAAAAAAAAATCATCATCATCATCATATCAGCCGAAAGACGTCCACTGCTGGACACAGGCCTCCCCCAAATGGGGAGGTTGCCATAATCGCCACGCTAGGCAGACGGCCTGGGTATCGCAGTGTAGCTGTAGCAATGTATCTACAGAGAATGCTGCTGCCCATTGAGAGAGACTAGCCATCAGCGCCGGACTTTTTAATAGTGCACAAGAGTGCATTAACACACACTTGTGCACTGGTACACTCCCTCTTCCGTCACTCTCATAGTCCAAAGGGATGGCAATCCGACATTGAACATGAGGAATAATAATAATAATAATAATAAAGCTTTATTTATCCATGCTGAAAGTTACAATTTAAATGTGTTTAATTAAATTTAAGGTTAATATGGATACCTTTTGGGTAAAAGTCTCCTCCATCCCGTGCTATTTTTCTCTATCCTGGGCAAACTTCATCCAGTTGATAGTTGGTGGTCGCAGCCATTTTATTGTTTCTAATGTCCACCTTCTCTCACTATATCTTGAAAAATGTCCAGGTTGAAGGGCGTCTGTAAGTTTGGTTTTCTTCCTTCTCTGTTCGTTCCTAATTTTCTGGATTCTTCTTAGCTTTAAAATGCATCTTTCCATAGCATGTTGAAATGTTGTCATTTTGTTCCTTATTCTGTTTGTGTATGTCCATGTTTGGCTTCTGTATGTGAGGCTTGGCAGAATGCAGCTGTCATACAATACAATTTTTTTAGGATGATTACTCCATTGTTTGACATTTTTTGTTCCAAGATGGGCATAATACTGTTTTGTCTTGTTGTGATCTATGCCTGTACCAAAACAGAATTTAAAAATATTTAGTCATTTTAAAGTTATCAGCCTCAAAATTTCCATATTTTAACCCGTAATTTAACGCAACTTTGGACGTAATTAAATAAAAGAAGGAGTATGAAATTTCTAAAACTAAATGCGTACAGGAGTAGTTTATTTATTCAAGAATTTATATAACTTTACTTCAAATCAAAAAATTTAGTTATTTTGTCATAAGAACACTAATTCTAGAAGCCTACTCATCAATTTTTACGCGCCCGTTTCTAACAACAATGATTTTGCATTTCCCTTTCTCGCGCGCCGCTTGATGAAATAGCAAGCGTTTAGGCCACGCCCACCGTTGAGTTCGACCGGGCGGCATGTGTACTCTTAAAACATGAGGAATATGCTTCAGAAGTCGACGGCGAGATGGGCAGACGACATTGTCGCCATCGCGGGTAGAACCTAAAAATATATACCTGCAATTTACAACGTGTAACAGAATAAACGCAATACCTCATAAGGGGTCATTGTACTCATCATTATGAACAACTTTTACTATGGGAACAACACCGAAATCGCAAAAAAAAACAGCAGTTCAGTACATTTTGTCGAGTTATGCGCACAGAAATGTATGGAGCAGTTGATTTATTTTTCGCGATTTTAGTTTTGGTCCCATGGTAAAAGTTGTTCATAATTATGAGTACAATGACCCCTTATGAGGTATTGCGTTTATTCTGTTACACGTTGTATACAATTACTGGATGGTAGAGAGATAATACTCTATTAATATTTATACACTTCTGGACACATCTATTGGCCCACCTTAGAGTTTAGGTTTCGATGGCCCCTACCGAAATATGATTGCTAGATTGAACAAAAACTGTTGATGCAGTTTTAAACCTGATACATTTTACCATCTTTTTCGATCGTATTGTTTTAAATTTGAATTCAGAATACCATACGACATGGAGCTACGCCTGACAAGTCGGATATGCGCCTTGTTAAAGGCAATTGATTTTTGAATAAAAAACATGTTTTATCAAATAAAGGTTTAATTTAATAACGCGTGTTGCCTCCATGGGCATCTACCACAGCTCTCATACGATTAGGCATAGAGTTTATCAACCGCTCTATGAAATTTTGAGGGATCATCTCCCATTCCTCTTCTATGGCAGTTTTCAACTCCTGCATCGTCTGGGCAACTGGCTGACGAGCCCTAACACGTCTTTTTAGCTCGTCCTACATGTGCTCAATGGGGTTCATGTCTGGGCTTCTGGCTGGCCAGTCCATAACTGTGATGTTCACATCCCGAAGATATTCCCTGACGATGCCGGCCGCATGGGCTCTTGCATTATCATGCATAAAAAGGAAATTTGGGCCCACATAGTCCGCGTATGGTATCACGTGAGGTTCTAAGCACTCACGAATGTAGCTTTCAGCATTTAATGTTGGCAGCCGTGGTCCTGTAACAACCTCAAGTTGAGTTTTGCCGCTCGCGGATATACCGCCCCAGACAGTCTATGAGCCACCGCCATAAGCAACCCTCTCTTCAAAGCAGCATTGTGCGAAACGCTCTCCCTTACGTCGGTAGACCTTCTTCCTTCCATCATTGCCATGTAACACAATTTTAGACTCATCAGAAAAGAGAACACGGCTCCAATCTTGCTGTGTCCAATTTAAATGACTGCGTTCGAAATGAAGGCGCGCTGTTCGGTGGGCTCGCGTTAGTTTGGGCCCATTAGCTGGCTTGTGTGGTACCATATCGCGTTCTTTTAACCTTCTCCGAACAGTTCGAGCGCTCACAGATACTCCGTGGAAGTCGCGAAGTTGGTTTTGTATCTCAATGGAGGTAAGGTGACGATTTCTCAAGCTGGTCGTCACGATGAATCGATCCTGCCTTTCAGTTGTGACCCGAGATCGTGGCCTTCCTTGGCGACGAACAAAGCCGCCTGTCTCTAGGTACCTCCGATAAAAATTTCGGACCGCAGATCGACTTAAATTAAGTTGAGCACTCACGTTTCTTTGGCTGTGTCCGGCCTGAATAAGTGCCACAGCTTGGGCGGCGACTTCAGGTGAAGTATCCATAGATTATTGATAGGACCTCACCTTAATGTTAAGAATAAGTAATGTTTGTTGCAAAACCAAAGATATCAATCACTTTTTCAAGAATTAAATCCAAGTAAACCAATAAAACCAAGTTTTCTTAGTTTTCGATTGTTTGATATCAACAAACAGGCTCCAAATTGTCTTTTGTTTCTTTAAATTCTGTGTTCGAAATTCAAAAAAAGACTATTGAATGAAATTGCGAATGTGCCAGGTTCAAAACTGCATAAAAACTTTTTGCTCGACCTAATATAAAATTTTAGCTAGGACCAAACGAAACTGAAAATACAAGGTGGGCCAATAGATGTGTCCAGAAGTGTAGTAACAATTTACCTCTGTAACCTTACAGGCCGTATCACGCGGCGACACTTACCCCCATGAGGTTGCAGCAACGGTTGCAAATACCATGTTGCAGCTGGGCGTGCCCAACCCTTACCGACTGGTGTGGCAGTCTAAGGTGGGGCCTTTGCCGTGGTTGCAGCCCTATACTGATGATGCTATTAAGGTAAGATAACAAACTCCCACGAGGTTGCAGAAACGGTTGCAAATACCATGTTGCAGCTGGGCGTGCCCAACCCTTACCGACTGGTGTGGCAGTCGAAGGTGGGGCCTTTGCCTTGGTTGCAGCCCTATACTGATGATGCTATTAAGGTAAGATAACATACTCCCACGAGGTTGCAGCAACGGTTGCAAATACCATGTTGCAGCTGTTACCGGCTGGTGTGGTAGTCTGGTGGAGCCTTTGCTCTCGTTGCAGCCGTATACTGATGAGGCTATTAAGGTAAGATAAAATACGGGACCAGGTTGTAGCAACGGTTGCGAACACAATGTTGCACTGATGATGCCATTGGGGAAGGAAAGTGAATAATGCTCCTGACCGAATTTGTATTACGGTTGTCAATCTTAATGGACACTAGCCAAGTCCCCAGGAGATATTATAGTGCACATGTTTGATATCAAACACTGGTGCACTCAGCTAAAATTAAGTATTATTTCACAATAACATTCCCATTCTGAGTTCTAATGGCAGTGTGTTTCATTTATCAATCTGTTTGAGTTTAAACCTATGTGTCTGTATTGTCTGTACTGTCCTTTCTCTTGAAATTGCCCGTTAAAGATTGACATCATAAAGTACAGTAATGTAAAAGCCTGTTGACAGGATGTCATCCATTATTTTTTGTAGCAACCGGCCATAGCGCCATCTGCAGGGACTGAAGAGTTACAATAGGGAACGTGCACGGGGTTGCTACACTAACTACACTGCCATCTAGTGTTGCATATGCGAAACTTTAACGTTAAGAATACTTGAAATTGACGCTTCTGTGCTGCCATCTATAGTTCCTGCACGCTCCGTTTAGGAAAACGTGCACGAAGTAGACTGTGCCATCTAGCGTTGCAATTTCGAAGCTTACAAGTAAAATATACTTGACAATGACGCTTCTGTGCTGCCACCTATAGTTCCTGCACGCTCCGTTTAGGAAAACGTGCACGAAGTAGACTGTGCCATCTAGCGTTGCAATTTCAAAACTTATAAGTAAAATATACTTGACAATTACACTTCTGTGCTGCACCTATAGTTTCCGCACGCTCCCTGTATCATTGCATACCGCTTTAGTATATTTTACTAAATCTTATTTTATGTTTCTATATAGGCATACGCAAAGAAAGGCATCAAGCACCTTCTGCTAGTTCCCATCGCGTTCGTCAACGAACACATCGAGACTCTACACGAATTGGACATCGAATACTGTTATGATGTCGCCAAAGAGGTGAGTTATCTATATCTATACTTCTATACTAATATTATAAAGAGGAAAGATTTGTATTTTTGTGTATGTATGTTTGTAATCAATAAACTCAAAAACTACTGTGCCCATTTCAAAAATTCTTTCACCATTGGAAAGCTACATTCACCCTGAGTGACATAGGCTATATTTATTGCTAGAAAAGATTAGGGATCCTTACTAAGCCTTAAGTAACGTAACCCAAGGTGTAAAAAAGTGCCCAAAAACGTCCGTGCGAAGCCGGGACGGGGCGCTAGTCATAAATAAACGCACGCCTTTTGGTTCCGAACCTCCGTAAGGAAAAAGGAACCCTTACAGGACCACTTATGTGTCTTATCTGTCAGCCAATTTGCTCTGAATGTAATGGGGCGATTCGGTGGAAATTTGGTTCTGTGACCCAAACATGGAGGCGTAATGTAAATCAACAAATTTTGAATATGGGGTCACCTTTGAGGGGAAAATTATAATAAAAATAAAGTAACTTTTTATGGATGGGATATCATCAAATTACTTCTTTCGCTCTGGGTGGAAAGAAAGGGAGTGACGAGACTTACTGACCAAAACCCATCCGTATTCCTCCTCATGCCCTTTGTGTTCCTTGGCCGCGGTGACTCTTTCGAACAGAATCCGCAACAAAAGAACCTACATGCCAAATTTCAGCTTTCTACGACCAGTAGTTTCGACTGTGCATTGTCTGTCAGTTACTCAGTAACGGAAGAGTTTTATATACATATACTGGATGAGTTTTTTTCCAGTGCGCAAACTTTAAGAACCACTTCTGCCCATGTAAATGAACAACTTTCCCGAAGAAAGCCATAGTCAATTACAAAAAAAAAATTTGAACTTCCCATACAAAATTGTTATCAACTGTTCACAATTTGTATGGGAGACTCAATTTTTTTGACTTTCTTCGGGAAAGTTGTTCATTTACATGGGCAGAAGTGGTTCTTAAAGTTTGCGCACTGGAAAAAAACTCATCCAGTATATGGATTATTCGGATTATGAGATAAAAAAAATTGTAGCAACCGTTTTGATGTTATTCATGAATGATAATTTTATGAGATTAGTTCCAGCGATTAGCGCGTTCAAACAAGCTCTTCAGCTTTATATATAAGTATAGAAATAAGCCATATTTCTTTAATATTAATTTTTGTATGTTTCAGGCCGGTATCAAGCAAATTGAAAGAGCAGCCACGCCCAACGCCCATCCCATCTTCATAGAAGCGTTAACAGACATTGTCATACAGAACCTCGACCATACATCAGGACGGAGAGTTTCTAAGCAGTTCCTGACAAGGTAAGATACTGTAATCATCTTTGTCAAAGTAATAATATCGAAATTTTGGACAAAGTCAAAATATTTAACGTTTTTTCTATTAGGATTGTTTTTCCAAAACGGTTACAACGCTTTGTGGAAAAGGCGAAATGCTATGTTGCGTTCTGAGCTCGTAAGTGATGCAATCAAAAAATTATAAGCGCCCTAAGTGACATTCTGGCATTTAATTGAACAGGTAGGCTAGGTAAATGACTTAGTTTAATATCGTTTAATTACTTATCTAGCCAAGTAGCGGCACATAGGGCACAGGGAGCTTAGGGCACCCCGACACGCATAGGTTAGGTTCGAATGGGATGACGGGAGCTAGAGTGAGCGAGCGAAGCGAACGAACTTAGTTCCCATCATACCATTCATGTTAGATCTCTTTAAATCCTGCAGATAGAGATAGGAGCCGTGGGCAGCTTCGCCGTAGTTAAATTTGACCGATAATATCAGAGCCATGTCCATACAGCATTCTTATTTCGCTCAGTCAAGGCTCAACACACTTCATACTTTCCACAACACGTTGTAGCCGTTTTCTTAAGTGCACGACGTAAAATTCTTGATGTGGAATTTTGGAACAAGCCACAACGAGTTGTGAGCTGTTTTTTCGCTCAACCAGCGTTTTCGAGCTTTGGGTACATATCTCCAAAACAACGTCTTATTTGGTAGAGGGGACACACATGACTGAACAAAACATGCCACTTGAAAGCGTAATATTACGCAAACGGATATCTGAATCAAAAATGATTTTGACCAATGATACTCCACACGATGAAATTGACGACTGAAATCAAGATGGGGAGGTATCTTAAAAAAGAGATTTTCTAGATTTTATTTTACATCGTTGTAAGCGAAATTAATATCTGTAACCATGAAAAATTACAACTTCATAGCATCAATAGTCTATGAGTAAAACCGCAGACGGTTTGAAGGACAAGACAACCATAAGGGTACCTTGTTTTACTACGGAACCCTAAATAAAAAATCTATACTCGGAATTATAATTCGATTCCACATTTGACATTAGCTACTGTCATTTTGTAAAATAATGATACCACATATAATAGTGTAGTGATGAACACAAAAAATCGATAAATAATCGCGATTTATGTTTATGTAATCATAATATTGGTGTGCCAATTAAAGACTAAATTATTGATTTTTATTTAAATAAATACATAATTATTCATAATAATTATTTATTAATTAGTAACCGCTGCTTTATTTAATAAAAAGTTAATATTTTTGTTTTTTATATTAAAAACAAAACTTATAATAAAAGAGAACTCATAACTAAATTATCCGTTCAGAAATATTTAATTTCCTGATATACCTACTTAGTTTCTATTAAAGTAGTAGTTGTTTAAATATACTACTATAAACGAGAGGAATCGATCCGGAAATATTCCATTTCCGTATCGAATAATTTCGCAACGTCACTATTTAGTACTTGTCATAACGTTGCAACACTGAAATTGTCAAATCTGGAATCGAATTAAAATTCCGAGTATAGTCATTATTAGTATTTTCTCAGCGCTGGAGCGTATTTTGCAATTTATTGAGGGAAATTTAAACGATTTTGAACTGATTAGATGTTATGATGTTCCGTATGGGGTCGGACGTAAAAGAACAGCACCATCCCATCACTCCCCGTGGGTGTCGTAAGAGGCGACTAACGGCCGCTTTCTATAATATATCTCAATCCCAATCTCGATCCCGATCCTTGTCTGTAACCAATCAAAGGTGAAGATTGTGTGGTGAAGGACACAAACTCGGCCGTTGATTGGTTACAGACAAGGATCGGGATCAAGATTGGGATTGAGATATGTTATAGAAAGCGGCCGTAAGGGACTCACCAGAGAATGGGCAGCAGCATTCTCTGTAGTACATTGCTACAGCTACACTGCGATACCCAACCCGCCTGCCAAGCGTGCCGATTATGGCAGACCCCCCCCCATTTGGGTGAGGCCTGTGTCCAGCAGTGGACGGAGATGTTATGAAAAATCTACAAAATCTTTTTTATTTTTCAGATGCCCACACTGCGTGAGTATAAGATGCCAGCAATCAAAGCAGTTCTTCAAACAACTATGTGCAGAAAAGGAACATTTGAAGAAAGATACTCCAGATGTGATCAAAAACATTGAAATGCTAAGAGAGACCCATTAGAAATAAATGTTATTTAAATAAATATGCAACAGATGTGAAAATAGCATAATACTATCTTCTGCCTAGCCTACTCCTATCTCTCGGGGTCGGCTTCGTGATTTCTGTGTTGTTCCCATAGTAAAAGTTGTTCATAATTATGTGTACAATAACCCCTTAAGAGGTATTGCGTTTCTTCTGTTACATGTTGTATATATGTGGCAGCCAACTAACCGAATCCGCCGTTTCATTAAAAGCCTAGCCTTTTTATTGAAATGTGCCGTATAATCAGCGACATAAGTGACATGGGCAATATATACACAAAATTTACGCAAGCAACAGGGGCTTAATCAGCCGTTTAATTGCCTGCCTAGCCTTTTCATTGAACGGCACCGTTTTATCAGCGGCCTGAATGACATTCAGCCAGTGCGTCTAATACTACATTTAATGAACGGGCTGGCAGGTGCTTAGGCCGTTCATAGAACAGGGTTACCGTGTGACGAATATACAACGTGTAACAGAATAAACACAATACCTCATAAGGGGTCATTGTGCTCATCATTATGAACAACTTTTACTATGGGACCAAAACCGAAATCGGGAAAAAAACAGTTCAGTACATTTTATCGAGTTATGCTCACATAAATGTATGCGCCTGTCGATTCTTTTCTGGGGCTCCTATTTCTATCTGCAGGGTATAAAGGAACCTAACATGAATGACATGACGGGAGCAAAGTTAGCTCGCTTCGCTCGCTCTAGCTCCCGTCATCCCATTCGAACCTAACCTATCCGTGTCGGGGTGCCCTAAGCTCCCTGTGCGCTATGTTCCGCTTGTCTAGGCAAGTCATTAAACAAGTCATTTCCGTAGCTGTTCAATTAAATGCTGGAATGTCACTAAGGACGCTTATAATTTATTTTCGGGTTCAATGAAAAGACGGCAGCTAATTAAATGGCTAGCTAGTTAGCTGCGAAACATATAATTAGTACCCGTGCGTAGTCGGGATGAGTCGCTAGATTGAACTAAATGCAAGAGCAATAAGGTTTCAAATCCAGTAGTTTAGAGAAATTTTTAAAAGACTTTATTGGAGTTATATTTATTAGTTAAATTGCTTGGGATATTTTAAATGAAGTTTTCTATAAATAATGATTTAAATTGTATAAGAAAATAGTTTTTAATATAGATACATATTTCTGTTCAAATTGAATATTCTTGCATATATACTGTGGTTTAAGCTTTGAAGCAAGATTACAGTGAGATAATTTTAAATATACATAATTAACGGACATCATGGCAATTAATCTACATATATACAACGTGTAACAGAATAAACGCAATACCTGTTAAGGGGTCATTGTACTCATCATTATGAACAACTTTTACTATGGGACCAACCCCGAAATTGCGAAAAATAAATCTGCTGTTCAGTACATTTTGTCAAGTTATGCGCACAGAAATGTATGGAGCATTCGATTTTGTTTTTGCGTGTTGGTCACGTAGTAAAACTTGTTCATAATGATGAGCGAGCGTGATCCTTTACGTTCTCTAGTAATGAAAAAAGATTCATAATTTATTGTTCGGATAAGAAAATTTTATTGCAAGTTTACCTTATTTGGAACACCAGCAGTGGAACATTACAGGTTTTTTCATTTTACTTCAGGCCTCTACAAAACCAGCAAAACCTCATTAGTTTGATAAGGTTTTAAACTCTCTCTATTTATTGAGAAGCACAAGATTATGTTAACAGAATGCGAATTCCTAAAAGAAAACGTTCGATTTGTACGGAAAAACCAAAAGGCGCCCTCTATCGGCGCGTCGAAACGTTAAAAGAACACTACGATTGCGTATTCTCATGATGATCGTGTCCGCATATTAGTAGGACGAAAGGCCTAAGGGTTTGGACAAAACAAAACTGCCCCAATTAACCGAGCAAGGGAATTACGACAACTGTAATAATAAATTATTTAGCGCCCCAGTCTCGCTCGTACGATACCGCTCCAGCCCTGACATGTGAAAATTCCCAAATAAAAAATAAACCTTACGTAATAGAGTACAGTTCTCGTCAAATAACTTTGCCACTCTGAAGTTAGCCATTAGCAAAGATCGCGCAGGTGCAGTCACGTAGAGGGAGCAAGCGGGACGCAAGCATGCATCGAACTAAACGAGCGACTGAGACATAAAATCGCGCCGCCATAATCCCCGCCCCCATGTCTCTTGCGCATGCGCAGTTGCAGTTCAAAATATACCTACGCTAAATATTTGCAGATAAAATCACAATTGGACAGTTGTCTAGTAACCTCGGTTCTTTTATAATACGATCGCAGAAAATGGTACGTTCAATTTGTTTTTTTTTTATTTGTTGTAAATGTCACAGAAAAAGCATTTGTTTTTTTAAATGTAATCATTTTACAGAAATGTGTGATTATTTGTAAATAGTGGTGTACGGTGTTTTGTGTTAATAAATGAGTTTATTTCATATTTATTTGGTTGTTTTATTAACTTTGTAAATACTTCCAAACAGGGTTGTAATGGATATACAATTTAGGATCTGGTGGTTAAGGTGGAAGCGCCAGGGTATCCCGCGAAATTCAAAATTTCTTACGTTTTTTGCAATTTGTAGGTCAGTGTCAGGTTGTATCTTGGGCAAAATATGATTCGCTGCCGTAGCAAGAATGAATTTATAGAATTATTATCATTAAAATCATCAATACAACTCTTTCAGTTAGAATTGATGACAAATGTATTATTTCATGAATACTTGCACACTCAACAAATGCGCCTCCGAAAATGGTCGCTATCACAAAGTGACGTAGCGCCAAGGGGGCAACATATCCTGAGGTGCTAGAGGAGTGGAGAGGTATTCCACGGCTATCAGGACAATCCCGGAAGTACGGTCAAGATCCCTACCCCCTCTTCACCCCTGAGCTGACCTGAGATCCCTACTAGATTATACATCCTTCTCCGGAGCACATTCTTGCGAATCTCCACTCAGACCAGCCGATGAGGAACAAGACTTCTCCCGGGAGATCAGGTCTGTGGGGTCGCTACTGCTCAAGAGTTCGCCCCAAAACTGCCCTGCGGAACACCACTACGTACCTAACAACACCACTGGAAAGTCACAGGAAAACAAAAATACGCAATTTCGTATACATGGATGATTTTTCCATATATTTTTTTTTTCAGCTAAGTATTTGATAAAATTTTCATGGGACCATATGGGAAGTAAGTATAGGTACCCTTTCCAACAAAAAAGAATTATTAAAATCGTTTGGCAAGCGACGGAGTCATGCGCGAGCAAACAAAAAAAAATACATACAGTTCGCGTGAAATAACTGTGCCCCTCTGAAGTTGGCTATGAGTGGCTGCGTAGTAGTCAAAATTACACGAACAAACTGCAACTGCGCATGTGCGGGGTGGGGATTATGGTGGCGCGATTTTATGTCTCAGTCGCTCGTTTACGTTCGATGCATGCTTGCGTCCCGCTTGCTCCCGTCTACGTGACTGCACCTGCGCGATCTTTGCAAATGGCTAACTTCAGAGGGGCACAGTTATTTGACGCGAACTGTACATCCGAATTGAGAACCTCCTCCTTTTTTAGAAGTCGGTTAAAAACAGTTTCTAATGCGCCTATCTGTACTTCTGCAAAGAATTCTCGGCCATTACCGTCGATGATGAAATAACATCCTCAACACATGTAAATCTAGTTGATTACATATTTAGCGCGCGTGTGACATATTGACCATTTTACGTAACCGTACGTGATACAACTGTCAATGAGTAAGCGAAAGTTATTTGTACTGACACTTAAGTACGAAGAAAAGAAGTTCATGCGTGCGTAATAGTCAAGGGGGGATTTCTAAGTCAAGGAGTCATTGTGTATCTTGCATTTTCCCATCAATGTTGGAAGTCGGCTTCTAGTCTGACCTGCAACTGAGTAGGCAGTATATTCAAAGTCAAAGTCAAAGCATTTATTTCAATTAAACCATTTACAGGCACTTTTGAATTGTCAAGGTCGGTCGGTCAAAAAGATGAAGCTATTTGCACGTTCCAAGGCGTAGATCTCTATGGAGAAGAACGTGCAAGAAAATCCACGGACACTCTTTTAAAAAAAATATATTTTATTTATTATTATTTATTCATGAAAAGACAACTTTTGGTCCACAGTAGGTGTTAGTAGCACTTAATACTATGTTAGTTATGTTTATAATTATATGATAGTCTCTTAAACGAATTAAATTAAGTATTGATTAAAAATTGAAATAATTTAAAAATTGACAATAAATAAAATAAAATTGTTTAAAATAATTAATTAATTTAAGTTGTCAAGAAATAAAATGAAATTGGATAAAATTAAAAATGTCAATAACTACGATAAAAATATTTAAAAACTATTATTTCATCAGATAAAATAAAATTTCAAACAAAATAAAAAGTTTTATTAGGTTGTATTTAAAGTAATGTTGGTTTTAAAGGTGTATTAGTAGGATTATACTCCCAAAAAACGTTACTTGCCCCATGATTTATTCATGGGAGCATGTAAGACCAGCCAGTGCTGCATAAAGGGCCCGTCCAACCTGTTGGCAACGACGGCAAGGAGACTGTTACCGCTGCCCCGCACTCTGCCCACTATCGACGTCGCCCTCTTGCGCATGCTGGCGTAAAAACAGTCAATGCGCACATCCGCGAACATTCCCGACGCGCTGCAGAAGCGAGGCAGCCGCAGCAGCGCCCTTAGCGCGTTATTATTATATTTTGTTACAAAATTATGGTTACATCATTCATCTATACTAATATTATAAAGAGGTAAAATTTGTAAGTTTGTATGTAGGGGGTAATCTCTGGAACTAATGATCCAATTCTAAAAATTTTTTCACTGGTAGAAAGCTACATTATTCCTGAGTGCTATAGGCTATAAATTATTTTTATAACATGTATATTAACCGAGCTATCATAACTTTTGTCTAGCAAGTCGGAAAGAAATACCTCAATAAAATAGAATTATTTGCATGCATGTATGTGTAGGGTAGGTGTAGGGTAGGTAGGTAGGTAGGTAGCCAGTTGACGGGAGCGAAGCCGCGGGAGACAGCTAGTATTAAAATAATACATATGTGAGAACCATGTAAAAGACGTGCAGGATAAAAGAGTCCGGAGTAAAAAGAAACAATTCAAAGAAATAATTAAAATAAACCATGGCAGCCAAGGGATGACCACTCTCAGCTCGCGCCACCATCAGACAGACTTTTGAGTGAACATGACATTCCCAATCGCCAGGGTACATTCAAGTCAAAGACCTACTCAAAATGATCATTATAGTTTTAATTTAAGGTACATAGTACCTACTCACAAATGTGCTGTTAATGCATGAAATTATACAATGCTAAATAAATTGAGTCTATACAATGAAAAATACTGCATTCTTACAATCTTCTTCCGGTCCAACAATATTTCCAAATGCTAACAGATTACTTTGTGTGCCCTAGTGGCTGTGGAGCAGGACCAGCACTGAGACAAGCATTTTTATCTTCAATATACTCCCCTAACTTATAATATGCTTGCCTGCATAGTGTGCGTTTAATGCAAGATTTAAATTTTGTCTCATTTAGTTCTAATATATGGAGAGGTATTTTATTATAACATTTTAAACAGCCGGTCGATTCTGTCGACATCTCACGGTGTTCACCTTGGCGGAGTGAACGACAATAGAGCTGTCATTCCATCTTATTTGTATGGTTTGACAACTCACCTGTCGTGCGCCCTGCCCAAGTTTTCACTTCGACTGTTTACAGAATCGCACTGCAGTACCCCATAAAAGATGAGGATACTTTAGCCAGTCTGAAACCTGGTTGAACTAATTGGTCCCTATTTCAAGTAGCATAGGTAATTATGTTTGTCGCCTCTTTTACTAAAAAGGTGTAAATTCTTTATAACATACATAATGTTTTCGTAAATGTATTGACAAGGTACCGTCATGATGTTAATATTCTTAAACAGTTCCCTTAGAGAATCGCGTCGTCCGAGTTTGTATATGGCTTTAATGGCTCTTTTCTGCAGAATAAAAATAGACTCGATGTCTGCAGCCCGTCCCCATAGTAAAACCGTAAGACATGATACTGTGAAAGTAACTAAAATAAACCAGTCTCGCGGTATCAACGTCCGTAAATTGGCGGATTTTCCTAACAGCATATGCTGCTGTACTTAGCCGTCCTGCAAGAGATGTTAAATGAGGACCCCATTGTAGCCTTGAGTCAAGCGTAATTCCCAGGAAAACCGTTTTATCGACAAATTCAAGTTTTTCCCCGTTCAATACTATGTCACAATCACTGCTATTATTACATGGAGCGACTGATCTGACCTCCACAACCTAGAATCTAATACGATACCTCTTTACATCCATTCTTGTGACTTCTTTTTATTCTTTCGGGCTGTTCCCCTTATGACTGCCAGAAATCTTCGAATGACAGCCGGGATCGACGACTAAGCTAACCGTACTTTCCAAGGCACGAAAGGGTTTCGGTAGGTTTATAATGAATGGTCACTATCTTTGGACCTTAGCCACAAGACCCTCTTTTAGTCCAACCGACATCGACAGCTCCAGAAAAAATACGAGTCCAATATAATTTTATTTTAATCTAACACAAATCTAATTGGTTCGTCTCTAATTAGATTTTTTTGGAATCCAGTCTGACGGATCCGGAAATCAAACGCAAGACCTTGTGCTGGGGTGTTTTCATTGCGAGGATCGCCCGGAGGACACGGTGGAGGTGTCCCCCGCTTGGGTGGAACACCGCCGTGTCCTCATCGAGGCGATCGGCGGCGGCGACCTCTCGCGTCCGGTCCTGGTTCAATCCATGGTCCGGAGCGAGGAGGAGGCATGGGAAGCCGTCACCTCCTTCTGCGAAGCAGTAATGGCGCGGCCCGCGGCCCGCCTCCTCCTTCACTAGTGAAGGAGGAGGCGGGCCGCGTGAGGGAGAGACAACCCTCACGCCCCAGCCGCCGCGGCATTGGGAGACGCACCGGGCGTCGGGAGTCGCTGGGCGATTCCCGGCCACCGTAGGTGCGGGTCTGCTGCTTCTGCTGCTGATCAAAGCCAGATCCGGGCCGACGGCGCGTTGTGTTCCACGCGCGCCTCAAAGAGATGTCAGCATAGGAGTAGGGGCCCGTTAGGGCCAGTGCCTGCCAGGGTCGCGGATTTTGTTCGAAAGAGTTACCGCGGCCCTGGAACGCAAAAGGCACTAGGAGGAGCATGGGTGGGTTTTAGTCAGTAAAAGTCTGACACTCCCTGCCGCTCCACCCAGAGCGGAAGGGGTCATTTGATGATTTCCCATCCTTTTAAAAAAAGAAAAAGACCTTCTGCTGAGCAGTTGCTTTTTCAACCGGGATGGGTTTACAAATCCGCACTCCGCACCGGTGTGCCGCGAATTTAATGTTTATTTACTTATTACGTAAGATTTATTTTTTATTTGGGAATTTTCACATGTCATGGCTGGAGCGGTTAATTTATACAACGTGTAACAGAATAAACGCAATACCTCTTAAGGGGTTATTGTACTCGTACTCATCATTATGAACAACTTTCACTATGGGACCAACACTGAAATCGCGAAAGAAAAACCGACTGCCCCAAACACTTCTGTAACGTACGCATAACTCGACAAAATGTACTGAACAGCTGATTTTTTTCTCTTAAGGGGTCATTGCGTTTATTCTGTTACTCGTTGTATAGATACCTACTTACTATAATAAAGCTGAAGAGTTATAGAATTTTTTTTTTGTATTTGATAGCCACATTCATGAGGAAGGCTATATGCTTTATGGGAACGGGAATTTCCTACGGTAGTGGGAAAAAAACGAGATATGTGCGTACGAAGTCCCGGCAAGTCATCAAAAGATATTGAACAAAAGATGTCACTTAGATCGCTGAAAAATCGACGCATGTACTTAAATGAAAAGACTAGGCCACCAATTTAACGGCTGATTAAGCTTATTGGCTGCGACATAAATACCTAGTCATACATACAACCCATATTAAGGTGAATAGAAGAAGTAGAGAGAGACTGCTACTCAACAACTCAAATTACTGCAGATTCCGGAAATTACATTTGGCTGAGTCAGCTTCAAGCTTCAACAAGTGTACGCACCTACTTATAAAGAAATAAAAGTCAGTGTAGCTGGCTATAACCTATTCAGGGACGTATTTACCCTAGGGCCAGCCGGGCCATGGCCCGGGGCGCCAACCGCCAGGGGCGGCCCGGCCTAGCCGCCTCTGGCCGATTGCATTTTGTTTTGGTTTTGGCGCCATTTTACTTCTCACCTTTTTTATTTTTTCTTGTCAATCTCAATTTGTCAATATCCCTTTCAATCTCAATTTCAATATCCGCCAGGGGCGGTATTTTTCTCGGGTTTTTTGCCATAGTAGTTTTTAGTACCTACTCTTGAAAAGAGCTTTATATATAGTCCTCCTTGCCGATTTCGACAACGGCGACCCCATGACACTACTTCCTAGCGTGTAATTTCATTTTAATTGGACATGGGTACCAAACTCCCATCATCCTTTCTACATCGCAAAAAATGTACTTACACGTTATTAAAAGATAATTTAAAATTTTGTATTTTTTTTATTTACTCTTTAACTTCTGGGGCGGCGAAACTTATTGGCCCGAGGCGCCAAATTTCAAAATACGCCCCTGAACCTATTGTATATCAACCATGGAGGCGAGGGCCCTTCGAGTGGTCACTTAGCAACCCCCTAGCTATTGGCTGGATGCCAATCCCCAACCCTTAAAGGGAACGTGCAGGAACTTTAAGTAGCAGCATAGACGCGTTAATGTTGACTATTCTTGATGTTAAAAAAGTTTCAGACCTCCGTTGAAAAGGGAGGATCATCCGACTGGACGGTTGTGTCCGGTGGGCAACTGCCCGATAGCTGATATTCTGTAGTAGCTGATAGGCTGTTGTATCTGTTCAAATCGCACTGTAAACTCTGATATCGCGATTCAGGATTTTGTTGTTAGTTCGCAGCTGACGGGATAGATGGCGTTGCGGGTCTTATTGTTGCGATGTAGATTTTGCTACGTTGGTTTCTGTGGCGGCATTTATCGCTACACGCAATACTAGTTAGCGGCATTCATCGCTACACGCAATACTAGTTGGCGGCATTTATCGCTACACGCAATACTAGTTGGCGGCATTTATCGCTACACGCACTAGGTACTAGTTGGCGGCATTTATCGCTACTCGCACTACTAGTTATCGGCATTTATCGCTACACGCAATACTAGTTGGCGGCATTTATCGCTACAAGCACTACTAGTTGGCGGCATTTATCGCTACACGCAATACTAATTTGGCGGCATAGTCAACGCCGTGCACGTTCCTAATTAGGGTCTGCAAGCGTCAGCGCGCAATATAAAAGTGTGGTGCTGGTGATTGATGCTGTTTGATGTACTTCTATCTTATATTTTTGAAGTGAAAACTTCTTTAGGCGCGTTAAGCACTTTTTGGGTGAAATCATGGAGCTCGCGTCATCGTCACCGAACGCTTTCCATGGGCTATGGGTTGTACCTACCTATACCTATTGGATGAACAGTAGAGTCACTTTATATTATTTTAAATGTAAATGATGACGTTCAAAAGTGCCGTTTAATGGCCTAATTGAAATAAACGTTAAAAAAAAGCGTGAAACTCGCGTCATCGTCACGTCACAGACTGTTACTTACCTACTTAGTTTTCCCTTCTACCGGCAGTCCCCAAAGACTGACATAGTTTTTGGGACAGCCCACCCCACTATTCCCAACTACTGCAACTCCTAAGAGCCAGAATCAGCAGTTGCGAGTTGGCGACCAACAGAAAAACATCAAACCAATAAAGCTCGACGAGTCCCAGAAAATCGATTCAACTGTCAGGATCGCGCAACGAAATTAATCAGAAAAGAACAGTGGAGAAGTGAATGGTTTTTCTTCCATACACTAAGGGAATAAACCTCAGGACTTTAACCCGCAGTGTGACAGTTCTATCTAGGCCAATATTTGTTTTAATTTGTCTTTCAAACTCTACTTCGTAAACAAAATAATGCTAACCGTAACATTCTTGTTAGATTTTAAAACGCGAGCATGGCCCATTGTATCGAATAATCTACAATAAGCCACGTTCGTGTCGCATGACAATCGATATTATCTATAGTAGGGACCTACAAACTTTCAGGATTACGATGTTCTACTGTTTTTTTTCTCCGAAAGCGTAAAAGAGATCTACGTGGAGCCGAAATGACGATGATGAGTTAACAGGATGAAGTTTCTGATTAAAAAGAAGAAAGAAAAACAATGAAATCCATTTTAGAGTTACGATTTACTCAGCACTGCAGCGAAGTTAGTAAATCAATTGCGATTGACAACCTTACGCCCGCACGGGCCACGGCGTATATCCAACCTTGTCCCTCGTTTAAGAGTTACTTGTGTTAGAAAGAGATAAAGAGAAGGAAGTTTAATGGCCGCTCGACTCTCCGATTGACATCAGCTGTTGTATTGTTACTCACTTCACTCAAAGCTCGACTATTCATTCATTTATACAGTTTCGTCGCGAATTTCTCGGAGTGAACGCGTATAATTACGTTCTTTTAATTTTAAAATGTAAACAAACAGTTTTTTACTACTTTTAGTGAGTGAAATATCTCTTTTTTAGCGAAAATGTACGTAAACGTAGGCACAGTGTTGTGTTTTGTGGTCTTACAGTGTATAAATAGTGGTTTTAGCGAGACAATAAGTGAGCATAAACATGTTCACTGCACGCACAAGCATCCAAAGGCAGACGAAGTGAGTAATTATAAAGGAATAATATTTTTTCTATGTGTATTAAGAACTTTTTGGAGGTTATGTCAAACCGTAACCACTCCGTACCGTTCGTACACCTAAGTCTTTAACTAACGCAACCCAAATTGGATCAATTGTTTATTGTTTTAGTTACTTGTCTTTGTTTACGGTTCATTTCTAATTAAAAATAACTAACTTGACGTGTCTATCAGATTGAAGTATATTTAATTAATTTGCTTTGTTTATTTTCTAAAGCTAAAACACGGATACAAGCTCGTTTGAAGTCTTTGAAGAAGACAGACGTGAAATTAAACGAAGTATTGTCTATTCTGCGAAGTTTTGTTTTATTTTGGGCAAAGTTTACGACTTTCATTCGCCAGGATACTTACTTTTTAAATCTTTGTGTAAGTTTTTGATACGAAACTGGTTTGTTAGTTTTGTTCTTGATTAAATTGGTTTTTTCGCATAAATTACCTATCGATGTTTTCATTTCGCTAGTAGTTTGAAAGACAGATATTTCTGTAAGTACCTACATTATCAAGTACCTATTTATCTTACTTGTGAATACTTGATAGATCCACGATAGATCTAGACTAGACTACCTACCTTTAGATTGAACAGAACTTTGCTAGGATCTCTATTCTGTCTAAAAAATATCATTTTCTATGTACATAAGTCAATGAATAGACATACGGAAGTTAAAAAAAAGAAATTAAAATCAATTTAACCGGCAACCATACGTTGTGCATACTGCTGTTCAATATGACATTATAATTGCTCGAAGCACGCAAAATAATGCAATTCGCGTGCAATTTATTCAAATTACGATGCCTGCTGCGTTCACGGTACATTTGATTTGCGTGACTACTTATAAAAACGCAAGAAATACCAACTATCTAAGTTTATGTAAAATTAATTTACCTAAGCATAATAGCCCAGGTGGCATTACGCACGGATTCCTTTGCCTTACAATATCTCATAAAAAAAAACAATAAACAAATATGGCTGACAAAGCAACAAATGACTGTTTATTTGTAATCGGAATGTTTACACATTGACCGATAATACGGATTCATTATTTATAACAACATGTAGGTCTCGTTGGTAAGTATGTCAGGAAATGTTTATCAAAACGATTCAACAAGGAGCATTCTGCGTAATCTAATTATGATACTTGGTAGGCAATTGAGAATCTGATTGAAACGGACTTGTACCTAATAGTACCGGCTACCAGTCGCCCTGTATATACAATGTAGAATATATTCAAATTATAAAATAACAGGTCTTTACATACCTAGTTAAATATAGGTAGGGTTATGTACAATGGATAATACCTAACTATTAGCTATTATTTTAAGTACCTAGCGATGGTATAGGATAGATACTCGTAACGCTAGTTTTAAATCAATGTCATCTTTTTCAATGATAAAGTTTGTTTGCAAAAGGCTTGGTGAATTGCTGAAAGATGTCATTTATAGTCACGTGGTAACATTGAGCTGTTCCATTATTTCGTGCCTTGGTGTTTTCATTGTGACAAGCCCGCCACACTATTCCCAATCACTGCAACTACTGATAGTCAGAATCAACAGTGGCGATTACCAGAAAAACGCCGCGTCAAAGATATTATTTATGAATGGGCTAGCTCTTGACCGCGATCACGCCTGATGGGAAGCGATAGCTGACGTCCATGATGCAGCGAGCGTGGCAGGAAGATGCCTTGAGGCACTGGTACTCTCACGCGTCGACGAAACAAAGCAGGTTGCTTGACGCCAAACTCCGGTGGGAGGGTGGTCGGGAACCAGGCGGGTGTTAGCCCTACCACCGTGAGGGAAGGATTGGTCAGTCTTATAAGGTGTTAGGTGAGACTGTCCAGGATGCGCCGAGCGCTCGGTTCAGTTGAGTGCCTGATGGAACAACTTGCGCTACACGAGGAGGCTCCTTCATGCATCCCAAAAATCAGGTGATGTGAACACAAAGTTCATCTGCCTAGCCTTTTCCCAACTATATTGGGGTCGGCTCCCAGTCAAACCGGATTCAGCTGAATACCAGTATTTTACGTGGAGCGGCTGCCTACCCTACCAGACCTCCACAACCCGTTAACTGGGTAACACGGTACTTCTTGGTAAGACTGGTGTCAGATTTTCTGGCTTTTGACAATCCGTAACTACCGTACTCACTTCACTTACGTTCACGGTGAGAGTTTCACCGAACCGCACTGCATGGTTATCGCAGAATGTCTCTTTGTGTAAGGTCAAAAGTCTCTGAGGTCTTACTATCTATGAAAGAAAGAAAGAAAGAAAGAAAAAGAGTTTGACGTATGACGTCTATGCCCACATGATTCCGTTGTGAAAACGGGATAGTGCTATGCGTCCTGATAGCTTCGTCTCTTTACAACCATGATGGCTTTTAAACTTCATATTAGAGTTGTTCGAAAGAGTCACCGCGGCCCTAGAACGCAAAGGGTACCTATAAGGAGGAACACGGTTGGGTTTTAGTCAGTAAGAGTCTGCAAAACACTCCCGCTCCACCCAGAGTGGAAGAAAAAAGAAAGAAAAAAAAGAAAAGAAAGAAAAAACGTTTATTCCGCCAGAAATGACGCACAAAAATAAAAAAAAATAAAAAAGAAAGTTTTCTAAAAAGAATACATTTGATGATTTTCCATCGTTAAAAAGTAGGTACTCTGGTCTACTGAATGACGACCCTGGCTCATCTGCCAGGCGCATACTAAACACCCATGACGCAATACATTTGTTGCAATATTCTGCTAAACTTTACCTATCACTATCAAAGTCTTGAACAAATAATTTATTGTACTCTATGGCGCGTATCACAATCGCCAAAGTTCAATAACACAAAGATCTTTTGTAAAGCCAGTATCAGACTGTAGGTAGGTCACGCCGAACAGGTTTTATGTGCATCAACCAGTCCGCGAACTTATCCTATGCAGTTTATTCAACAATTTTAACTTTGAACGTGAAGTCGTGAAACCGAACAAGCCTGCTTTTGAAATTGGAATCTAGGTAAGGATTAAAAATGGCGCCAATGGCGCATGGCGGTCTCATCATTATTTATGGTACCTACCTAGATACCTAATGGTAGTATTTTTATTGACTTTTTTGTCCGAAAATAGATGACTATTTTTATAGTGGGAGTAAAAATGTCCTTATCAATATGGGCCTCCTAATTCACGATAATTGGTAATGCGTGATGGAAAAATTTGGTTTCCCACACCTCGTAAACGGAACGGCCTTCGCTGTGTGTGACAATCTATTATTATTAGGATGAATTAGGTAGGTACTTACCTATTGTGAAAAGGTTTTGGCCTACTCATTTATCAGCCTTAATAATCTCAAAAATCAATCGGAAGAATATTACCCTCCTTAAATACCTACCTATTTGTTTTATTCTGTTTTTAGTATTTTTTGTTATAGCGGCGACAGAAATACCTACCTACATCATCTGTGAAAATTTCTCTGGTGACAGACGGACGGACGGACAGGGGAGTCTTAGTAATAGGGCCCCATTTTTACCCTTTGGGTACGGAACCCGAAAAAACCAACGTAATATTTTTCTTCTTGTTAAATAGGTACCTAGGTACTTAGGTCCTAAAAATGGTTGGTAACGAAAAAAAAAAGGAATTTCGTTTTCATCCGTCATTGATTGATAGGTCTTTAAATACAACTGTAATGGAATACGTACAGGAAAATTTTACCCGACTTATAAAAAGAAGTAGATTCTGTAGTCGTCTGTATGTATTTTAGAACCTGTAAAATATGTTGGTAAAAATATTCCCAAGCCGAAGAGACCAGCTAATTTAGCCGGACTTTTTTTAAAAAGGTCGGTCGGTCAACTTATCCTAATCAGGATTGTGTCTTTAAAATAATATTAAGTAGCATTATTGTAAGTAAATCTAGGCTTTTTGACTCATAAAAATACATAAAACTGTTTTAAAAGTTATACTTAAGTACTTATCAATCTTTATAATGCAATTTTCTGTGAAAATCTGTTAAAATATTAAAAGCCTAACAAAAGCCGTACAGGCCGTACACGGTCTAATTTGGCCGGACACACATCCTAAAAGCCTGCAGCCTGTTCGTCCCAGCTTTCACCTTGCAACCTTACCCGCGATCAGGCGAATGCTGCCCTAGATCGCCTTAATTTGGTGGACGAGGACTGCACAATCAACCACTAGAGGACAACGGTTCCAAAGACTGGCTTACTCCAATTTCACGAAGGTACGATGTTTAATACTGTATAAGTGAATCCTTTTAGCGGTCTATCCCTTAAGTGCCTTTTAGGTTGAACTAGTCGCGGGCTCGAACTCGCTGGTAAGCGTGGCCAAAAAGCACGCTGTCTCACCGGGCATCGTGCCCGACAGAGACAATATCAGTGATGAGCATTTAGATGCTAGTCTAAACGCACAATGTCTAGTTTCCACGCTTAAAACACCGTTCCGAACGAAAACAACGTTAGACGATGCACGAAAAGTCTATTGGAAGGTTGAGTTTTATGAAAAAAACACTGAATAAATCCATTACAAATAAAGTTTATTGAACTCTTCTACAATTGAGGTTTGTCGGTGCCGACTTTGTTTTTGAGATTTTACACTTCTTTTTTTACTTATTTACGCCCGAAGTTGCGTTAAAATTGGCAAAAAAAATCGAATCTTTGTTGGCTTATAACTTTTTAATGGCTTTTTATTTTACTATTCTGTTTCCGTACAGACAAAATTTATAATGAGATAAAACGATATCATGCTTAACTTTGAATGTATAATGCCAAACAGTGGAGTAATACCCCCCCGAAATTTGTATGGACAAAATATCGAAGAGTGTAACCTTAATGCTCTGAACCATGTAGGTGTACCAAGATAATACAAACTTCAATTTAAGACAAACACCTTCATCCTATTACTTAGGTACTTTCATTTCTAGACGTATTTCTCGTGAATTTGAAAGGGCAACATGCTTAGAAAGAAACAATACCTTCTATCTATACTTCTATACTAATATTATAAAGAGGAAAGATTTGTTTGTTTGTTTGTTTGTTTGTTTGTTTGTTTGTTTGTTTGAAATGAATAGGCTCCGAAACTACTGGACCGATTTGGAAAATTCTTTCACCAGTAGTATCGTACATTATCGATGATGGACATAGGCTATAGAATATTTTCAAAAAAGTTAGGGATCCGTATGAAAACATCGATAATGTAACCCAAGGTGTGAGAAAAAATCCTTATATCGCGTACGCTGCGGAATCTATTGACAATAGAGCAAAGTGATGTACTACAGTTTTATAGAAGTCATCAATGTCTACAAAAAAGTCCGCTGTACCATATGTCTAACTATTATGGTTAAGTCACCATGACCGCTTTTTGTTCAAATTATTCAAGCAAATCCTTGGTGATATGAAAAAATGGTGATTTCGGTATCATGATATTAATCCTTATCCATTTAAATGGTTTGATAATTAAGGTTGATTATGTCCGTATAAATCACACTTTAAATTATTCAAATCGGACCTTTCGTTTAAAAGTTACGACGGTAATAAACATGCTCGGAGTAAGAAAAATGTCGCGGCTTGAGCGAACTGGGAAGAATCATAACAATGCTTGGTCCGATGAAGTTGAAAATGATTTCGATAAAAAAATAAGAATAACAAATGTTTGGTTTTTCGCAAATAAACTACATACATAATAAGGGGTGAAGCAGGGGTTGCAGCAAGTTTTTAGGGGAGGACATTATTGCTTGCTTTAATTTACGTCGGAATGCTGAAGATGTACCTGACAATTTTTGCATTATCAACTCCTGACGGGGTGAACGGGGTGAACAGTTGCGCTGAACCTGAGACCATAGAATAAGTAGAAATGGCTGAGTAATAAATGTAATTAATGAAAATCATTGTGCTTAATTTTCCAAAACTAACCTTTATAAGGGGGTATAGGGGGCGTTGAAGTTTGTGGAGTACCTACTAAATCCACGCGGACGAAGTCGCGGGCGAAGTGCTAGTACAATATACAATAGTATCTACTTTAAAAAATCGTTTGTGCTAAGTCCTGACTGACTAGTAACATCATCTGCCAAGCCTTTTCCAAACTATATTGGGGTCGGCTTCCATTCCAACCGGATTCAGCTGAATCAGTATTTTATGTGGAGCAGCTGCCTTACAGACCTTTACAACCCATTAACTGGGTAGTATGGTGGTAGTTATTAGCAAGACGTGTCAGATTTCCTGGTTTCTGACAATCCGTAACGACTGCCAAAGATCTACAAATGACAGCCGGGACCAATGGCTTAATGTGCTTTCCGAGGCACGGAGGAAACTCGGTATGTTAAGATGGTCACCCATCCACAGACCGACCTCGGCAGGCGTTGCTTGACCTTGAAGCAACCCTTGTGACTGTTATCATTTAGCCACGAGCTCCTGACACAAAACATAAAAATATTTTGTAAATTCGCAATACACTGGACTGCCATCTGGCATTGTCTTTCAAATAAGTATATATCTCAATGCTTTGAACACAATCCGCGTCAATTTGAGATGTCCTTGTCTAGAAATGAAAGAAATCTCTGTTTGAGACAAGAATGACGCAAAACCCTTTGTTCCATAATTCTATTTTCAAATATTTCGCTCCATTTTTCTCGCGTCAAAAAGGAAAAATATTCTTCTTGTCTATGGAGTGATGGACGGGCATTAAATCTCTACTAACCATTTGTTTTTTAGCAACCTGTTTTGTTTTTTGTTTGGACGTGTACCTATCTTTGGGCCTACCAGTCTGATTACCTATAAACATTATTTTTGCATTTGATAGCCCAATTTTTGGGGAAGGTATTATATCTACTACTACTGCTTTATATCATCAAGCTACGATGATTAGGATTCGAGCAAAAATAAACATTCAGAAATCATTTGTCGCTTGAAACCGGGGGGCCGTATTGGATTGCCCCCCCCGATTTCAACCGACGCGCGACGGCACCATTGCCAAAGAAAAGTGTGAAAATTTCAACGCGACCAAAAATATCTGAAAAGGTTTTGATGTTCTGTTTTAACGCTACTTTTGATATTATTTTTAACTGATTAAAAAAAAGGAGGTTCAATTCGACCCGAATGTATATGTATAATATTGTCAGAATTGCAGTTTTACTGCGTAGGAGACGCGGTATGTTCGAAAGAGTCACCACGGCCCTGGAACGCAAAGGGCAATGGAAGGAACAGGGATGGGTTTTAAAATTACTTTTAAAAAAACCGGCCAAGTGCGAGTCCGACTCGCTCAAGGAGGGTTCCGTACCATTATTGGTTATAAAAAAACGGCAAAAAAATCATGTTTGTTGTATGGTTCGTTTGTTGTGGGAGCCCCACTTTACATCATCTGTGAAAATTTCAACTGTCTAGCTACCACGATTCATGAGATACTTGCAGCCTTGTGACAGACGGACGGACGGACGGACAGCGGAGCCTTAGTTATAGGGTCCCGTGTTACCCTTTGGGTATAGAACTCTAAAAAGAGTGATTCAGTAAATTTTGTCGAGTTTAAATCTGTTTTTTTTATGGGAAATCATCATATGACTTCTTCCGCTCTGGGTGGAGCGGAAGGGAGTGTCAGACTCTTAATTAATGACTTAAACCCATACGTGTTCCTTCTATTGCCCTTTGCGTTCCAGGGCCGCGGTAACTCTTTCGAACAAATTCCGCAACGTCCCTTAGACACCCTTAGAGATGTTTTCGACAGTTTACGAGTGCGATACGAATGCGAACGCTCCTTAAAAATACGAGACTGCCCTGACATTGATTTTTGTCATCGACTCATCGTGGTTGGATCACACACAACGGATAAAATCGATGCTTTCCATTAAAAAAACTACAAAAAAGAATGTCTTTCAAATTAGGAAAGCGAGTTACATAATGTGATCTACTGATCTAAACAATGAATGGAAGAACGAATGAAATGAATGGTTTCGTGTGAAGATGAAGTTAATTATTGTGAAAAGTAAAAAGGTGTATTTGTGTTCGTGTGATCTTTGTTAAAGATAAAATCTCAGCAATTTAGAATCCTGTTAGTTTTAAGAGTAAAATCGTATTCATATACTATACAAAAAATAAAAAGAAATATCAAGAATTATTATGTGCGCATCATGCCTAAAAGTAATGTACATTAATTAAGTTCTTAAAACTGGTTGCTGGAGAGTTTGTTGCACCACTACGTCTTCCCAGCTAAAACACTGAAAAGAAAGAAAAATAGTTTAGTCCAGACATGGTCCAGACAAACAAAACCATAAACAAAACGCACACAGACTACAAAAACGTAATCATAACTTTTTTTTACTATTGATAGGCACGCGCTTGACCACTATATTATCATCTCACCTGATGGTAAGCGATGATGTGGAGGAAGATGGAGCACGCTTGATTACTCAAGATTTAAATTGTTGTCATGCCACTGATTCACTAGGAACTACTAGGAAGTGGTGACGGACGTGCGTTTTGGGGGACTGTCTTTATGTAAAACATTGACGTTTAAAAAGTACTGGTTCTCAGTCGAATTTGAATAAATAGCTTTTGAAACTGTAGAACCCTTTTAGCCCCGGGCCATCACGATTTTGATATTCTTTAAAAATAGGTACCTCATAGAAATCGGATATAATATAAATGATAGATTTATCGAATATGGTCCTATTTTTTCTATGCAAAACATTCGCTTTTCACACGTGTGTGTTTTAGATCGCACGCACTATACTATGCGCACGCGGTGTTTTTAGCCGGCATAGTAAATATATTATAGCGTGAATTTTCTCAGAGGGAAACAGGTTTGGTTAGTAGTGCTGTGAATTCAAGCTATTTGGGCCGTTGTTATGCGGAAAAAAGCATTGTAATTATCAGCCCGTATCTTGGTGGTTAGCTAGCGGAAGTGAAATAATTACGTTTTGGGAATATTTTCAATGTGCGTACAGCTTAGAAATCTGTGTTTCATGATAGCTACAATACAACCTTCTCTTCTCGTACTAAAAAAGCGTTTAATGTCAGAACAGAAGCACACAGAAGCTTGTGAAAATGAATGTAAATTAGTTTTTGACAGTTGGCGACTGCGAAGCTAATGCGAACGCTCCTAAAATAAGAGAATTGCCCCACGCTATTTCGCATTTAGAACACCTATCTGTCGAGCCTTTTCCAACTATGTCGGGGTCGGCTTCCAGTCTAACCAAATGCAGCTGAATACTAGTATTTTACATGGAGCGACTGCCTACCTGACCTCCGCAACACATTTAGACTACCTTCCTACTTTTTTTTGGATGGGAAATTATGAAATGCTCTGGACAGAGCGGGAGGGAGTATCAGACTCTTACTGACTAAAACCCACCCGTGGTCCTTAATAATAATAATAGTCAAGTTCCAATTGTTCGGTAACTCTTTCGAACAATTCCGCCACCCTAGTAGACATTCGGAACCTACTAAAATTTATAGATCCATAGACAAGATAAGACACGACAAAAACCACTTTCCATGCGGCCAGTTACATAAAAAATCTAATGTTTTAAACATGAATAGGTCCGAACGAGGGCCCATATAACACAGGTGACATAATAATGTCTAAATCCAGTTTCCGCAAAGGGCCAGAGGTCAGATGATTGCTACTAACTTCAAAACCGTTACGTCATTCAACGGGCTGGCTTATAATAACGAATATTATTGTGGAACCCTGCCATGGCGTGTTAAAGCGTGAGTCGGGCCGCTGGTCAATGGGTGCATACACGTCTCCGAAAAAAAATAATATGGCGTTTAACTAGAAACTTCAAACATTAAAATCTAAGCGAAGTATCAACCTGTCAGGGTTGCGGATTCTGTTCGAAAGAGTCACCGCGGCCCTGGAAAGCAAAGGGCACTACGAGGAGCACGGATGGGTTTTAGTTAGTAAGAGTCTGACACTCCCTTCCGCTCCATCCAGAGCGGGATTAGTCATTTGATGATTTCCCACCTAAAATAAAAGAGACCTAACTTCTTGCGAAATTTCATAATTCTAGGTCACCAGCAAGTGCCAGGTTCTGCGAGTCTCCGAAAAAAAAAATCTGAATGTTACGTTATGAACAGACTGCAAAATATAAAACCGGTTAAGTGCGAATGGGGCCTACGGACGAAGGGTTCAGTGCTATTAGGAGGATTCTTGCGAAATGACTCGGCGGCAAGTGCCCTATTATAAGTCATGCGAGTAGTGAAAAATGCGGCATTACATTCCGACTCGCAATTGACCAGTTTTTATTATTTGTTGTTATTATGTACTGTTTAGTATTAGCACTGCAAACAAATTTTGATGCTGGAATGTTTTTCTATTTTGACTACAAAGCGAAGAAAAACATTACGCCAAAAACCCTTTTTTTTTGGTAACTGCCACTGGCAGTTCTAGCTCGCTAGGGTTAACAACTGCTTATCCGGACTATAGACAAAAACTCTTTAATCTATTATTTTTTGTTATAGCGGCAATAGAAACACACTGTGAATCATGAGATACAGCCCGCTGTCAGACAGACGTACAGACGGACGTAACCGAACCGAATATTCGGTTACGGCTTCGTCTGAAAATCGTGTTACGGCCGGACAATACTGATGACCCTAGTTACGTACTGGCTTATAATGAGGACACGAATATGTTCAGTATATAGGTGCTTAGTCCCACGACATCCTCGTTAGGCTAGCCAGAGTATCTTGACAAGCCGGAATTGGGATCTACAGGCGTTAGTTATAACTGGTGAAATGCGAATTTGTATCTACGTGTATAATACTTCTGCAATCTGCATGCATACGTCTTCGAAGATTCCAGTGACGATAAATCCTATCCTACTTCGTTCCTACTAATATTATAAATGCGAAAGTTTGTGAGGATGGATGGATGTATGTTTGTTACTCTATCACGCAAAAACTAGTCAATGTATCTTGATGAAATTTGGCACAGAGGTAGATTATAGTCTGGAATAACACATAGGATACTTTTTATCCCGGGAGTATGTTCCCTTGGGGTAATTTTCGACATTAACGCGGGCAGCAGCAAGTGATAAATATGCTTGTAAAATTTGCACAAACATGTACGCTCGCGTACGCGTATGTAATTAAATATTATTATTATTCTTATTCAAGGGTCTTGTTTGGTATTTAAAGTTATGTTTTACTTATAACTTATAAGTTTATAAGTAATTGATATTTTGTGTTTATAAATTTTTTCATTACCAAAGAACGCACAGCTTAAGCCGCTGGGTGTAGAACAAACCAGATATTACATAATAATATTTTATTCGTTCAGATTGGCAATCAGGCTTGCTGACTACCATCGATATTCCAAATCATGTCCCCCAACGTTAACATTGACAATTATTATAACTGCCAATTTTAATGCTTCTGATTTATTAACAAAAATCGAGGTTTTTTTCCGTTGTCATGGCGACCAAGTCAAGTGGAGAATCCTTCAACTTACTTGAAATATGGGGCATTAACCTGTCAGACACCTTTAACAAGGTAATAAAAATACAACATCGTCAATTTTATAAAATACGTTTTTTAAATTAAATACGTAGGTAGTTATCGGATCGACTCATGTACCTAATATTTGCTTTGCTAAATACAAGGTAAGTAATTATGTAAATTAGCTCAGTAAATAAATACTTTAAACGAGGAAGCGTGAACTAAGTCATTTAGGAACCATCTTGTTAACGTTATCGGACGAATAAATTAACGTCACAATGAAAGACGTACATTTTAAATTTGGAATATCACGTGTCGACTCGATGGACAATTTTTTTTTTGTTTTGGAAAAGCGTTTTACCGGGAAAAATAATTAATTTAAAGTTTTTTATTTAATTTGTAGGTATTTCCTTGTCTATTTTATTTAATTTGCACTTTGACTTGCTTACTCTGTGAGTTTTGTTGTTATCTGGTGGTAGGTATGTTTGGAATACATCCCTCTATAGTATAGAGTATCTTATGTATATAGTATAGAGTCTAGATACATTATAGGGCCCGCTTGCACACTAAATATCGGCACATCAACACGTCATAGCCGGGGGCTGGCCTTGACCTGATCTGTAATAAACGGGTCATTGTATCCATTTTTAGGGTTCCGTACCCAAAGGGTAAAACGGGACCCTATTACTAAGGCTCCGCTGTCCGTCCGTCCGTTCGTCTGTCACTAGGCTGTATGTCATGAACCGTGGTAGCTGGACAGTTGTTTTCATAGATGTTTTTCTGTTGCCGCTATAACAACAAATACTAAAAACAGAATAAATCAATATTTAAATGGGGCTCCCATACAGCAAACGTGATTTTTTTGCCGTTTCTATAGATAATAGTACGGAACCCTCCGTGCGCCAGTCCGACTCGCACTTGGCTGGTTTTTTTATGAAAAGCTTTCAGTAATCGACCAAGCCTGAATTGCGAAAAAAAAAAACAACTGCCCCAGTTAATACTTGCATAGCTCGACAAATGTACTGAACCAATGAAAAAAAAACAATGAAAAAGGGCCAACCCTGAAATCACGAAATTCAACAGATTTTTGTGATTTCAGGGTTGGCCCTTTATTACACGTAGTTCATAATAGTGAGTAGGTACAATGAACCCTTTTCAGGTTATAAACAAAAAAAGAAAGAAAAAGAGTTCATGATTTGAGATGGTCTTTTTGAAGAAAGTGACCCTCGCCAATAGAGACTTATTAAAGCTGTCATTCAATAAAATGTTAACAACTTTCATAATTACTAAGAATTGATCAATAACCGGATAAAAGAGTGAATGACTAATATTGTTAGAAAAGCTTGCGGTTAAAATTAATATCATCGGGGAAAACCACAGGCTGGGTGTACTAAGTGTCACTCGATGTTATCGGGCGTTTATAATACAAGGGAGTTAAGTGATAGTGGATATGGAATAGATAGGTTATAGCGAAGGTTTTAAATAACATAGATTAATACGATGTTCATTAAGCTTATAGTGGATCCACACGATACCGACTTCTCTGTACAGACTTTGAACTCTGAATTAAAAAAATCTATCACAACATTCACAACATTTGTTGGTATTGTTATGGTGCACAATAGACAAAATACCTCTTTTTTAGGGTTGTAAACGGGACCCTATTACTAAGACTCCGCTGTCCGTCTGTCTTTCACCAGGCTGTATGTCATGAACCGTGATAGCTAGACAGTTGAAATTTTCACAGATGATGTATTTCTGTTGCCGCTATAAAAACAAATACTAAAAACAGAACAAAATAAATATTTAAGTGGGGGCTCCCATACAAAAAACGTGATTTTTTGCAGTTTTTTATTTAATGGTAGTACACTCGGCCGGTGTTTTTTTTATCTGTTCTGTTCAAAATTCTACCTTTTAAGGTAGAAAGTCTCTATCGCGTGGACCCACCATTAGATTACTTAATTCTAAGTTGTTGGCTCAACGTACCAGTAATATTTTCCTGATACTTAAAGATGTATTTTTTTGCCCATATTTTCGAGAACTTATTTTTAAACCCCGACGCAAAAACGACGGGGTGTCATAAGTTTGACGTGTCTGTGTGTGTGTGTCTGTCTGTGGCATCGTAGCTCCCGATAGGATGAACCGATTTTGTTTTTTTTTTAAAGGTGAATTAGTCGGGAGTGTTCTTAACTATGTTTGGTGAACACATCGGCCCAAGGTCAGGGGTTTTTAAAAAAAATAATTCCAAATTAGTTTGACCTGTTTCTAAGCAGATACTTATTTACTTACTTTATAACTTTTACCGAAGGTTGATTTTTACAAACATTTAATTTTTTAGTTTATAAATTGGAGGATTCTTGGGATTCTGAAAATAATTTTATCTATAGCTGGTTTTTCCAATAGGATTATTTCGGAGCCACCAGATATCATCACCTCATTGCCTCCTTACAAACGTTGAGGAATCACTTTTCCTCTTGACCTCCTTTATTTAAATAAAAAAGTCAGAAGGAATTCACGTTTTAAACGAAAGAATTACTTATAATAACGAAAAATAAACAATTTAAGAAAAATGTCTTTAATTTCCTTTAAGGAAATGGATGACGGAAATTCCCGCCAATATTTTATTAATCTTAATTAAAATCTATAACGTCTGCCTAAAAGACACCTGAGGCTTTTACAAAGATAAAAGATTAAGATGTCGTAATAAAACGCCTGAGAGATCTTTTTATATTATCACAAGTTCTTATCTTTTGTAAGTTGATGCTTTTTACGACGTTCCAAGGACCTTCGTAGTACATACTTACTATTTCCATGCTACGTTCTTACTTTGACATTTGAGCGATTACCAGTGACATTTCAATTCATTGAACTTATGCTTTTTTTTGCTTTTTTTTTCGATTTTCGGACTGTTTCCTTTACTTGTGTGCGTGAGTTTGACTTTGTTTCTTGCCAAATTACATAATTCTATACTCCATCCGAGTAGGTAGTTAACTAAAGGTAAACAAAAAAAAATCACGTGACTTAGTTAACCGACTAAACGTAATACCAGTCTATTCAGTTGTCATGATACGTTACAGTTGTACTCTTCAATTTAGCAACGTAATTGTTCGTTAATAACGTTGCTAAATTGAAGAGTACAACTGTGACGTAGCATGGCAACAAAAGTGACTGGTATTACGTTTATCCGGGTAACCCTGTCACGTGGTTTTTTTGTTTACCTTTAGTTAATTACCTAACCAAATGGAGTATAGGTCACCTGGGAGCAAAAGATTTTGATTTGTTTACGAAGTATCAAAATATGTCGCCGTATTTTTTTTTTATTGCGTTGAAGTTAGAAACTCGATTTCTTTAGATCTCCAAGGGAACATAGACCTACGTAGGTACTTGATATTAATTTCTACTTGGTATCTCCTCGCGTTCCCGACAAACTTGACACGAACGAAACTTTAAACACAACTGAGAGCCTGTGAATTCTACTAATTTTTAGCAACGTTTGCATGTCAGTAGCAATCTGTCAAAAATGTGTGGAAATTAAGGCTTTTTTTGACAGTTTGCTACTGACATTCGAAAGCAACCGTTGTTTAAAAATTACCTAGTAGAATTGGCCCTCAGGGTGCCTCAGGTGTCAGATTTTCGGGCTTCTGTTCTGACAATCCGTAACGACTGTCAACGATCTTCAAATGACAGCCGGGACCAACGGCTTAACGTGCTTTCTGAGGAGTCTCGGTACAGTTCTCGTCAAATAACTTTGCCCCTCTGAAGTTGGCTACGAGTGGCTGCGTAGTAGTCAAAATTACGAACAAACTGCAACTGCGCATGCGCAAGAGACATGGGGGCGGGGATTATGGCGGCGCGATTTTATATCTCAGTCTTACGTTTACGTTCGATGCATGCTTGCGTCCCGCTTGGTCCCGTCTACGTGACTGCACCTGCGCGATCTTTGCAAATGGCTAACTTCAGAGAGGCAAAGTTATTTGACGAGAACTGTATATGGCAATATCGACCCGTGCGGCTGTTATTCCTTAGCCCTGAGCTCTTTCCTTCCTTCCTTTAGAGGTACTTACTTACGTTTTTTATGGCTGGGAAATCATCAAATGACTCCTTCCGCTCTAGGTGGAGCAGGAGTGTCAGACTCTTACTGACTAAAACCCATCCGTGCTCCTCCTAGTGCCCTTTGCTTTCCAAGGCCGTGGTGACCCTTTCGAAAAAAAACAGATTTTAGCATAGAGACGAGACGACGAGAGATATCTCAGCATAGTAGACGGGGCCCGTTAGGGCCAGACCTAATCTCTATAGAAAAGTATTAAAGATCGGCCTTTTCTGATTCTGAGTCTCTAAATTATCCAATCCCGTTAGTTATAGATTAAACTCGTAGCGTGTCTGATTAATGATGATCGATAGGAGTAAGTAGTACCTACTCCTTGCGCAATTGACGCAATCAAGCGAGGTTATATGTGTTCAGAACTCATGTCTATGTCTGTTTTAATAATTAAATGGTCTAATTCAGTATATGCTCAACCTTTTTCCTTTCTAAACCACATAAAATATGCGCTTCCTTCGAAGCGAAGCGAAGCGTTTCTTAACTATTATCATGATGAACTCCAAATCTACACTAATATTATAAAGAGGAAAGATTTGTTTGTTTGAAATGAATAGGCTCCGAAACTACTGGACTGATTTGAAAAATTCTTTCACCAGTAGAATCCTACATTATCAGTGATGGACATAGGCTATAGAATATTTTCAAAAAAGTTAGGGATCCGTATGAAAACTTCGATAATGTAACCCAAGGTGTGAGAAAAAATCCTTATATCGCGTTCGCTGCGGAATCTATTGACAACAGAGCAACGTGATGTACTACAGTTTTATAGAGGTCATCAATATCTACAAAAAAGTCCCCGATACCATATGTCTAACTATTATGGATAAGTCACCATGACCGCTTTTTGTTCATATTATTCAAGCAAATCCCATGGTGAAATAAAAAATGGAGATTTTAGTATCATGATATTAATCCTTATCGATTTAAATGGTTTGATAATTAAGGTTGATTATGTCCGTGTACATTACACTTTAAATTATTCAAATCGGACCTTTCGTTCAAAAGTTACGACGGTAATAAACATGCTCGGAGTAAGAAAAATGTCGCGGCTTGAGCGAAATGGGGAGAATCGTATCAATGCTTGGTCCGATGAAGTTGAAACACCACGGCGTTTAAATGTTTTCGATAAAACAATAAGAATAACAAACGTTTGGATTTTCCGTAAATAAACTACATACATAATAAGGAGTGAAGCAGGGGTGATTAAGATTTTAGGGGAGGATATAATTGCTTGCTTCAATTTACGTCGGAATGCTATGAACAAACTAAAAGCGGGATAATTGAAACAGATGTACCTAACAATTTTTGCATAATCAAACCCTGACGGTTTGAACGGGGTGAACAGTAAAGTATAAAATAAATAAATAAATAATAATAAATAACAGTTGCGCTGGACCTGGGCTCGAGACAAGTGAGATTCTGTCAACGGTGGCGTGGCGTACGCGATTGTCAATACGTCAAAAATGTATAGGTTTGATAGATGCTATCGAAATGTCACGTGACCAAATTCCTACATTTTGGCATTTCGACAGTCGCATTCGCTAATTAAATGGTACATTAGTTAGGGCCTTCTGAGACCATAGAATAAGTAGAAATGGCTAAGTAATTAATGAAAATCGTTGTGCTTAATTTTCCAAAACTAACCTTTATAAGGGGGTATAGGGGGCGTTGAAGTTTGTGGAGTACCTACTAAATCGGCGCGGACGAAGTCGCGGGCGAAGTGCTAGTTTAATATAAGTACCTAAGGATTTTTTTTCATGCAGTTGGAGGCATTTATTTGAGTTTAATCACAGATTTGATAACACCAACTGCATCAGACTGCTTGGATTGGAAAATGACTTCTTTGAAACTTTTTAGTCGTTTTTTCTTTTTATTTTTTTACATTTTTAGCTAGTTAAATTTTTGGGATCGACTCCTTGTGCCCTTTATTTGCCCTTTTCTGTCTAACGGCGTCCATCAACTTGTTTTTTTTTTACCTTAAATTTTATATAGGTACTTACTGAGGTAGGTACACACATACTCTCCAAAAACATTTCGCTCCTTCTAGAGCAGTCGAGTTAAAAGGCTTTCATATTTCCGCTTGGCGAAAGACCGTAGCTAGTACTCGGGTCGCTAGTATCTATTTATAAGTAGACAGAAAGATACCAGCCTATTTATTATCATAATAAGTTGTCTTTTATATCACCCAAGAGAACATTATCGATCTTATTGCAATTCCGGCGCAAAAATATTTACGGGTCGTAGGTAATTCGTAAATGTAACAAGAATGTCGGAATGACATTTCATTTGCAATTTTCCCGCGCTTTTAACGACGCCGCCATTTTGTTTTTACTGCGTTCTAGTTCTATCTATGCTTTCAGGCAAAGGAAATTATCTAGTGAAGTTAGGTAAACAACGTCGTTTAAGCTTTGTAATATCTGTCACGGAAGCAGGAATGAAGTCGGATATGCTTCCGCCTGTGAATGACTTGGAAGTTAACTGTAATAGGCAAGACGTTAAATAAGAGAAGACAGAAGATCTAGTCGTAACAAAGCATTAGGTTTGCTCCACTATTGCATTGGGTTGTGCCTATAATAATAGCTATTGTAAGTAATGATTATATACATATATATTATATGATCATATATTTAACTACTTAAAAAAATAACAAATTAATTAATAATATTCAAGAAATTATTTGTTTTTTTTTTCGTTATGTTCGAGTGTTTACTACTCACTGTATTTCATACAATGTAAACTCAGAAGTCCTTATTCTTGGAAATGAAAGAATCGATTTTATTTAATATTTGATACGCACACGCAAGATACCTTTATTTTCTTTTTTTCTTTATGGATGGGAAATCATCAAATGACTCCTTTCGCTCTGGGCGGAGCGGAACGGAGCTTAGACTCATACTGACTAAAACCCACCCGTGTTCCTCCAAATGCCCTTTGCGTTCCAGGGGGGCTACTCTCTAAGCCCGAAGTCCGTAGTTTCGGCCTTAGTGTCGCCTACGGACTTACAAGTAGTCCCGAACCCGACTAAGAACAACTGTTAAATCGTGTTATCATTCATCCTTAGTTCGAGTTTGGGACTAATCGTAAGTCCGTAGGTGATACGGAGTAGAATACGTCCGACAGTAAAGCCGAAACAACGGACTTCGGGCTTAGATAGTAGACCCCCAGGGCCGCGGTGACTCTTTCGAACAAATTCCGCAACAAGATAACAAGGTCTAGAAAGTTGGTTATGATTTATGAATGTTATGATTTGTGATGACAGAGCTTTTTCGAAAAAGAGTAGCAGGACAAACAACATTTTTTTTATGGAAAGTGTAAAATCTCTCTCTATTTTTCTTTCAGTTTACTTTATTGCATACTTGGCTTCGATTTCATAGTCTATCCCGCAGAAATCGAGCATTTTTCCGGGAAACCAGTTTCTGAGTAACACACCCTTGGATTTTATTTGAAATTAAATTCATAGACTTGAGGTTTTAACAACAAACGATTATAATGGTTTTAATTCAGAAACCGGCTGCCATTTTGTAAATCTTCGTTAATTATAATCAAAGGTCTAAAATTTACAGCTGTGACAAACAGCATAACGTGCTTTTCGAGGCAAGTAAACATTAGACTTCTCAACTCAACAAATAAACCTTCTGAAAGACTTTCTTTGTGGCAGCAGCCATCATTATCATAGACAATCATGTTGTTGAATAACTCTTTGACCTTTGTAGACATAACTTTTTTTCTTATTTAAGAAAAAAAGTTATGTCTACAAAGAATTAAGACAGTTAGTAATTCATGAGTTTTGATTGATGATAATGACTTCTTTGGACGTTAGTCGTATTAATAATTTTAATCATGTCTGAGGTTCTAGAGAAAGTGTCGCACGATAAGTCCAGCAATAAAAATTGTCAAAAGTCCGAAACGTTTTCAATTGATCACGTGTAATTGGTAGCGTATTTGAGTCTACATTTTGAGAATGATTTATAATTTTTACAAGAGCTATAATGCTGCTATTGCTGGCACGTTGTTGCCCTAGCTAGTGGTTTAGTTTAGATATCTATTCTGCAACTGCGTATACCTTAGCCTCAAACTCAAACTTGGCAGCATAATTCAAAACATTATATATTATTATTTATTTAGGTCTTTCGCTAATAACTTTTCAGCCCTTAGTGGCCGGCCATTTTTCTAAAATATAAGTTTTGCCTATGGTAGGTATTGAGATAGGTATAGTGGATTTTACTTTCAGTGAAAGATACAGGTCAATGTCTAGTTTGGGGGTCCACGTCCATTCTCATTTTTAAAATTGTGCGTTTTGATTTTTATATTATTATAAAAAAAAATGTAATACTTATTTTTTTTTTCCAAAATAGAAGTTTTGCCTATGGTAGGTATTGAGATAGGTATAGTGTATTTTACTTTCAGTGAAAGATACAGGTCAATGTCTAGTTTGGGGGTCAACGTCCACTCTCTTTTTTAAAATTGTGCGTTTCGATTTTTATATTATTATAGCACTTCGCCCGCGACTTCGTCCGCGCGGATTTAGTAGGTACTCCACAAACTTCAACGCCCCCTATACCCCCTTATAAAGGTTAGTTTTGGAAAATTAAGCACAACGATTTTCATTAATTTACATTTATTACTTAGCCATTTCTACTTATTATATGGTCTCAGGTTCAGCGCAACTGTTCACCCCGTTCACCCCGTCAGGAGTTGATTATGCAAAAATTGTTAGGTACATCTGTTTCAATAATCCCATTTTTAGTTTGTTCATAGCATCCCGACGTAAACTAAAGCAAGCAATAATGTCCTCCCCTAAAAACTTAATCACCCCTGCTTCACCCCTTATTATGTAGGTATGTAGTTTATTTGCGATAAATCCAAACATTTGTTATTCTTATTGTTTTATCGAAAACATTTTCAACTTCATCGGACCAAGCATTGATATGATTCTTCCCAGTTCGCTCAAGCCGCGACATTTTTCTTACTCCGAGCATGTTTATTACCGTCGTAACTTTTGAACGAAAGGTCCGATTTGAATAATTTAAAGTGTAATTTACACGGAACTAATCAACCTTAATTATCAAACCATTTAAATGGATAAGGATTGATATCATGATATCCAAATCACCATTTTTTCAAATCACCAAGGATTTGCTTGAATAATTTGAACAAAAAGCGGTCATGGTGACTTAACCATAATAGTTAGACATATGGTATCGCGGACTTTTTTGTAGACATTGATGACTTCTATAAAACTGTAGTACATCACTTTGCTCTATTGTCAATAGATTCCGCAGCGTACGCGATATAAGGATTTTTTCTCACACCTTGGGTTACATTATCGAAGTTTTCATACGGATCCCTAACTTTTTTGAAAATATTCTATAGCCTATGTCCATCATCGATAATGTACAATTCTACTGGTGAAAGAATTTTTCAAATCGGTCCAGTAGTTTCGGAGCCTATTCATTTCAAACAAACAAACAAACAAACAAATCTTTCCTCTTTATAATATTAGTATAGATAAAAAAAAATAATAATTATTTTTTTTTAAATTAGGCTATATCTATACTAATAATAAAAAGCCGAGTGTGTTTGGTTGAACGCTATAAGCTATATAACATCACGGTACGACCAATAGGAGCCCAGCAATAATGAAATATGTGACTCAGTCGAAGTTGCGCGGGTCAGTACAATTGATCGGACCAATACCAGTAGCAGTGCAGTAGTTTTTAAGTTTTTTTGTATGTAAAATATTTATTAGTTATTGTTTTTATAGCTGTATAGGTATGTATTGTTTTTATGGGCCTTAATTGCCTGAAAAAAAGGATAAATAAATAAAAAAAATAAATAAAACCTATTTTTAAGTTAGTTAGTTTTAGGTTAGTTATTTTACCTTTGTAAATTATTATTTTATCCGATTTAGATTCAAATAAGTAGGTACAACATACAAGGGTGCTTCTGAGAAGTCGGAATTCACTCGCTGTTCCATTTTTTCGTTACTGGTTTTATTTCTCTCATACCTCGGGCGAAATATTCGCAGAAAAAGCTATTCGGCCGTCGGCAACACGAATTTCAACATAAAAATATTTATGAAAAAGCTGAATACCTACTCGAAAGGGTTTTGAGAGTAAAAATATTTCATAATTACCCCAAAGATTGTAAATATAAACATAATCTTTACATTTATTTTTAAAACCAAGCAAAAGGAAATTAAATCTCAATGCCGAACAGCCAAATTAATTTTTTACGTTCATTAATTCGTTCGGAAACTCGTGAACCATTGTTTATGGTACGAGCGTAGCGTAATAATAAAATGATGGCAAAGATAATCAATTTGTAATGCCTCTCTACATTATCAAATTATTAAAGTTAATTCCATTACGTCTTTGCCGTTTTAATTTAATTACTTAATTTCTTATTCATTTAGAATCATTAGTTGGTGTAAATTGGTAGCTCGGGTTTATAAAAACAGATTTTCGATCTTCAAGATTAAGCAACGCTTGTCGAGTTCGATCTGTTTATGGGTAACTCTTCCTCAAGTGGCCCGCCTTCTCCTTCGCTAGCATTACTGCTTCGCAAAAGGAGGTGACGGCTTTCCATGCCTTTTCGAGAAGACTCTGCGTATTGGTTTTTCCCGTTCCCATAGGAATTTCTCGAAATCGTCTCTTAGTGCTCCCCTACACTCCCCAAGGAAACTTCATGCCAAATTTCACCTTTCTACGACCAGCTGCCCTACCATGACATGTTAAAGCGTGAGTCGTTCGAGCGGGAAGGAGGGATGGAGCTATATAGGGTGTATAGCTCCATCCCTCCTTCTCGCTCGAACGACTCACGCTTTAACACGTCATGGTGGGGCCGCAGTAGTTTCGGCTGTGCGTTGTCTGTCAGAAACACAGTCACTCAGTAACGGCAGAGTTTTAAATATAATTTGATTACTCTTATATGGGGTGTCTTTAAAGAATAGGTAATAACCAAAAAATAATTTTAAAGTAGATTTATTCTACTTTTGAAGAATGTATGTTTTCAGGGCACGATTGATCATTCTATTTAAATACCGCATAAATTTTAATTTCATAAAATAAGTATTCGTATGAATAAATAGCTTGATTGATGTATTCAAAAGTATCAGATATTTTATTCATTTACCTTTAGGGTCTGCTTACACCGAAGCGACGCGACGCGACGCGACATATCAAATGAAAGGTATGTGAGGGGCTCAAAATCATTGTTTACATATTTTTTTCTCACTGACATTTGTGATATGTACCTTTTTGTGTAGCACATAAAGATCAATATTGTTTCGCTAGCTTTGGGCGAGGAGCTAGTGACTAAATAATAAGAGCCTTACGGGTAATCGAAAACCAAGATGGCTGACACCAGTATTGCCAAGGGGTACCGTTTTACCCAGTTACTGATTGTGGAAATCAGATAGGCAGTCGCTCCATGTAATAAACTGGTATTCTGCTGCGTACAGTTAAATTGGAAGTCAAAGTCAAAGCATTTCTTTCAAATAAACATTTAGGTACTTTTGAATTGTCAAAGTCAGTCAGTAAAAAACATGAAGCTATTTGCACGTTCCAAAGCGTAGATCTCTATGGAGAAGAACGCGCAAGAAAGTCCACGGACACTCTTTTAAACCATTTTATGGTATTTTTTATTTTTTTACAAAAATCCTGGTTACATAACCCTTGTTGCTTCTTTGCTTCTATATGTGAGAACAATGTAAAGAAAGAAAAAACAATTCTAAGTACCTACTTATCAAATATTAAAATAATCGACTGACAGCTAAGAGATGACCAATCTCCACTGATGGGCCCGTCAGCACCATTCAGCTCAACCATTTTGAAGGGTACTGAATGATCCGATACGCGACGGGAGCCGACCACAACATAGTCGGGAAAAAGCTATTCAGATTGATAAAATGTATCGCTATCTTTAAAATTACGTGCAGCGGTCGTGATGCGTCTCGGTGTGCGGTGATCCTTATTCAGTTACTGTAACACGCGTAGGTTTCCCTAAAATTGGATTGAAATCAAAGAAACTCGGCAGTTAAATATAGATTCCAATTGCTTTGATGTAATAAAACATTTTTTATGGTAATTCACAAGAAAAAAATAGAGTGGATGTTGATTTTTGACGGCAGGCAGCAAGCTCATAATTAGACAATAATTACCTATTCGTTTTCTAAATTTTGCCCGCGACTCTGCTCACGTGGATTAGCTTACAGTTACTGATATTTCCGGGACGGCATTCAGCAATCGTTGTCGGCGGTTGTCAATACGTTAAAAATATAAATGGGAATGACAGACGCTATTGAAATGTTACGTGATCAAATTCCTACATTTTGGCATTTCGATAGTCGCATTCGCTAATTGAATGGCACATTGTCTAGGGTCTAGGCTTTCAAAAATAAACCAAAAATAATAATAGGAATAATAATTTTCTTTTGACAGCAAAAAGCGCGCCAAAAACCAAACTAATTCCGCAAACATTTCACATTTTTTATCAACGACAAAACACTTTCGCTGTGAATGAATAACGCTTCAAAGATGGCGGAGTCCGTAACTCACATTGGTATTGCGTAATATTACGTTTTCAACTACAAGAGTGAAAGTTTAAAGCTATTGTTGATTGTAATTGAGGCTTCAATTACTTTGTTAGCTATCTTTAGTGTTACGTGGTGATCCTCGTGGCTATTGGCCGCATTCTCAAGCAGATAATCTCATGGTGTCACTGACAAATGATAAATAGAAAGATAGAACAATATTTGCGAACACTATGGTAAATTAAAGAGAGATTATTAATAGTGTGTTTTATGCAGACTCCGCAAGATTGTAATAAATCTTGATTAGATTATAATTTCTCGATATACTATGAAAAAAATCGTTTTGTATAGGTACTTACAAAAAATCCCATCCAAATTCAATAGTTTCCGATACTTACCTTTATCTGTGTCATATTTAGAAAAAATAGTTTAAGTAGATAAGTACCTAAAATTTCACGCGATATTTTACGGCGTTTCCCATTTTGCGGCGACACATCAAAAGCTATTATTTTTTTACTTTTTATGTCTATGTTTTACACTAGTAGGTACTTAAGTTAATAATACGATATATTTATTTTGGCTAAGATGTGAAAATTGATGATGAAAATTTTTATACTTACGTGAAAAAGAGGTCAGGGTTTTATACCTGACAACTCCGAGAAGAACTGCTTCCTTTCAAAGCGAGCGACGGCCCCCATCTGACTTCCACAAGATCACAAGCTACTTGGTATAGCATACATAGGATCCTGAAATATCCATTTACAAATTGTTCTTGATTGCTCAAAGTCTCCCAGTCTTAAAGGAATTGATTAGACTTGTGTAACGTTAAATGCCTTTGAATAAGGTAAATTAAGGGAGGGTTAGAAATCCGTAGAATATTCAATGCGTGCTTTAATCTCATAATAAGATGTTCAGAATAGAATCGTCATTGGATTTGTTTCGTATTCTGAAATGGTTTTAAGAAACGTTTAATTATGTGTTTAAGGCCATATTTCTCGATTTCAAATAGTGACATTGACACAAGGGTCATGTTTGTTTGGAATTGTCATAAACAAGGAAACTATTGCAATAATGAAGCAGTAACACGTAGGTAGTGGAATTCTCCGCAGTACTCCGTGTTTCCTGATAGATATTAACTTGAGTGAGAGTCTTTCTATAAGTCAAGAGTGAATTTCTTCGACGTTTTTTTGAAGTCGGTGAAAAAGAAAGAAACGTAGCAAAACACATAATATTACAAAAGTAAAAAATATGACAAAACAAATTAAAAAAACATTTAAAAAAAAGAGAAACAAAGGAAAAAATAAAAGAAAAAAAGAATAGGTAAGTAGAGAATTCTTCCCATTTTTTTCCATTATTTTTAACAATAAGTAAGAATTAGCATAGTTACCATACGGTAAGAGTTTTTTTATTGGCTGAAAATTTTCACATGAACATCCTCCTCTCGTAAATCTCGTAAATCTATTAATAGGATAACGAAATCTATAGATTTCAGTCGCTTAAGCAAACCACTTAATTTATTATTGGATGCACAATATATTCAAATATTAACGTCTAATTAGTGATTCAGTTTCCAGAGACGGTAAAAGCACAGTATAAATAGTAAAAGCGTGGGATGACAGCTCGGAATATTGCTTTCAAACTAAATGTATTTCCTATAAGTTCGTCAATGGGCTAGCTCTTGACCTCGATCACGCCTGATGGAAAGCGATGCATGAGGTCTATGATGGAGTGAGCGTGCCCAGAAAATGCCTACTCCCACGCGTCGACGAAACACAGCAGGCTGCTTGACGCCGAACTCCGGTGGGAGGGTGGTCGCGAACCAGGTGGGTGTTGGCCCTACCACCGCAAGGGAAGGATTGGCCAGGTCTTATAAGGTGCTAGATGAGACTGTCCAGGATGCGCCGAGCGCTCGGTTCAATTGAGTGGCTGATGGAACAAATTGCGCTACACGAGGAGGCTCCTTCATGCATCCCATTTTCGGTTGCCAGAGCTGCCAACATTATCTTTTCAGTAGATTGTCCACTTTTTTTGTCCATAGACAAACAATAATATACTTATTTACAAATCTCAAACGCAGTAGAAAAAAAAAATTGATTCCAACTTTTCTTTTTTAAAGTTGGTGCTAAACCGAATTCATGTTCTTAATTTTACTTTGAAGTGAGAATTCTTAGTCCATTATTTTTGTTTTATTTTATTTATTATTTCATTTCACCTCTATATTTAACGTTAACATGACCGAATGTGAATTACTTTTACTCAAATGGAAAGCTTATTGTTAATTCTACGAACTTTTCAAGAAAAATACAATGAAATCAAAAGTTGTATGACTCTGTTTACTTGAGATTTGATCTGTAGGTTTTTCCTCTAGCAGGCCTGCGGACGGCTCACGTTGGGAGGCTCGCCGTCCGATCAGATCAAGGCCCGGGTCGACGACGGCGACGGCGCGTCGTGTTCCTCGCGCGCCTCAGAAATGTCAGCGTAGTAGTCAGAGGCCGCTAGGGCCAGAGCCTGGCAGGGTTGCGGAATTAGTTCGAAAGAGTTACCGCGGCCCTGGAATGCAAAGGGCATTCGGAGGAACACGGATGGGTTTTAGTTAGTAAGAGTCTGACACTCCCTTCTACGCTCCATCTACAACAGGAGTCTTATGATGACCCCATCCAATGCTTAAAAAAAAGGATTATATTTTGATATTATTTATTTATTAGATATTGATTGAACGGACTAGTTATTGATCGAAAAACGCACTATGTACTTATAACAAAATTTAGTTGCCTTTAATTTTAAACCAATGAGTAACTACGGATCAATAAACTTGCCCTTTCGTCAGTCACGCCCTTTCGAGCCAAATCTAAGCCAAAAAAACCGGCCAAGTGCGAGTCGGACTCGCGAACGAAGGGTTCCGTACATTATCTATAAAAAAAATCACTGTATGGGAGCCCCACTTAAATATTTATTTTATTCAGTTTTATCTATCTGTATTTGTTGTTATAGCGGCAAAAGCTTCAAAATTTTAACTGTCTGTCTATCACGGTTCATGAGATACAGCCTGGTGACAGACAGACGGACAGCGGAGTCTTGAGATAGGGTCCCGTTTTTACCCTTTAGGTACGGAACCCTAAAAATGGCGTTACAAGATATTGTCCTTGGTCGACACTATGTTCTGTTGACATAGGCATTTGACAGATTGTGATATTTTATTTATCAAAGTTCTCATAGTGTTACACATATATGTATAACGGCCGTGAGAAATTCCCTAGCTATTTTGTATGCTAACATATTAAAAAAACATTATTATAGGCTAGGCTTATTCACGATAATATCTGTTGAAAATGTTCTCAATAGACAAAATGTGACATTCTATCCGCGAAACCGATTGTTTATTTTTAACAAATATATCTTTCTGTCCCTTTCTCGAAAACGTCTTTTTCTATGGCAGCATATTTGACGACAGAGCTGGTATCGGACTTCTCTTTCTAATAATTGTCGACGTTGAATATTTATAACTTCATCGCTTTTGAAGGTATTTTAAAAATTATATCATAATTGTTTACTAGAGCTAATAAGTATTTTATTTTATAAATAAAAAAAAAGGCATGCATATTTCCTATTGACACACGCTACCTTATAATGCCACTAGAGAATATTTAATTAGTGCCACTAGATAGATAATAAATAATTAAGTACATCACATTAACAATTATAAATAATATCATGCAAAATAGAAATTCTAATTGATTGATTTCTTGGCAATAGAGTAATAATCAACACTAAAAACAATTAAATAAATAATAAAATCTTGATTTTCCACCTACTTGAGTTATTTATTTATTTCATTTCAGACAACATAGTCCACACAGGCACACAGCACACACACAACAGCAACAAAATACTTAAAAGTTGTTAGTAACAAAAAAAAAATACAACCGAATTGAGAACCTCCTCCTTTTTTTGAAGTCGGTTAAAAATAGCTTATACCCTATGTTAGTACTTATATACTACAAGAGACATAGTTGTTTCCACCGGCCCCCTTCTACCATCGGACATCCAGACGCACTGCATCTTACCATCCCTACCTTGTAGCTATTCCACCAATTCGCACTAAGCGTTTCCAAACGTCTTTTATAATGCGCACAGCAAATGAGTGGAACTCTCTGCCTGCGTCTGTGTTTCCAAAAGCTTACAGCCCTAATCTCTTCAAAGTTAGAGTGAACAGGCTCCTTCTGGGTAAGCTCGCTCCATCGTAGACTATGTCTCTGTCATATCTGACATTGACTAGAGTCAAGAGCAAACCCATCACCAATAAAAAAAAAAAAAAAAAGATGCCTCATTATGGGGCTCTCATCAAACTTATCCGCAATCACTTTCAGGAGGCTGTTGTTGCTGCCACGCAATCTGGCGAGAAGAGATGCACTCTTCTTGCGCACGACAGCTGAGAAGCTATCGACTCTGCCTTGAGCAAACATCATTTCATCTCTCTCATCTCATTTTGATTTGCTTACATTCCTAATTAATATCATTATTGGTTCATAATAATTTTCATAACATTAGATTTAAATTTGAATTTTGAGCATACAAAAATATCAATATTTTTAAAATTACCTTAACATAAAATGGTTGATTGTAAACAACAGAAGTTCACATTTATATAAATTATTAATGAGTGCAGAATCTGTTAGAGATGCCAATCTTTGCAAATAAATGTCTGCTTGCAATGACAACATAATAAACACAGCTCCTTACAAAATCGATAACCCATAATATTTTTTTCACACGTAGGGTCATCTATTTCTACATGTATATCTGTCTGTCGTTACGACTAATCTCAGACACAGCTGGACCGATTTTGACGAGACTTTTACAAGCAGATAGAAAAAATAGGGTTCAGCGCAAAAAAGCATCATAGCTCTATTACTTCTACAGTCTTGGTAAAACAAGTTATAACTTTATTACGTTCATGTTACCGTGATATTATACTTTACAAGTTTTAAATACTTAACTTAGTTGTTTCTATAGCCCATTGATTGTCTTAACAGCTGAAGAGATTCTATGACCTTTTTTTTTAAAAGCATTTAATGATCTACTTAGTGGCTACTTGGTCCTTTAAGTCAAGTTATTCGTTTTTACAAGACTTTGCTGTATGAGCTAAATACTCTTTGCCTATTCAAAACATCAAAGGGAAACAAAAAACCTGGCCAAGTGCGAGTCGGACTCGCGCACGAAGGGTTCCGTACCATTATCCATAAAAGAATGGCAAAAAAAAACACGTTTGTTGTATGGGAACCCCACTTAAATATTTATTTTATGCTGTTTTTAGTATTTGTTGTTATGGCGGCAACAGAAATACATCATCTGTGAATTTCAACTGTCTAGCTGTCACGATTCATGAGATACAGCCTGGTGACAGACAGACGGACAGCGGAGTCTTAGTAATTGGGTCCCGTTTTTACCCTTTGGATACGGTACCTTTGTGATCAGCACGTCGATTCTGTAAAATTCAAACAACAACTCGCATTTCAAGTCGTTATTCACTCTCACTTCGCATAAGGTTCAAAATGACCTTGATTTTGCATTCTGTAAGCATCACCTAGGCACTTGCGAAGTGAAGTGAGCTCCAAAGCGACCAACACTGTACTAGTGACTACCACACTCAACAAATCTAAGTCGGGATTTATCGGTTTTTCATTTTACCAGTTTTTGACACAGATTTTTAGCTATTACGATATTTAAATTAAAATTTCTTATTTTAAGGAATTTAAGGCAGCTAATAAGTAAAAAAAAAACAGAAAACTCTAAATTCGTGCCGTGAATATAATCTATGCTTACCTTACGAAAAGAAATGACTGACAGATAATATCATAAGTAATCTGTGGACAATATTTTCATTTATTGCCGTTGACGTTTAAAAGTTCGTTGCATTCACAGAGTACTTTTGGTTGCATTGTTTTGTTTACGTTCTGTTTGTTTTTTGATCGATCAGTGCCGGTAATAATAGTGAAATAATCATGAAGTAAGTTTATATTTCTGGTTGTGAATTTCAAAAATAATATTAATTAAAGAAGTGTTTATTTTGTTTTCTAATCCATCAATAATGTTTCAGTCCAAATGAGACACGTTCTTTTCATCCATCGTCGGCTTAAGTAGGTAGGCACTTATTCACTTTATAACTTTAAAAACTTTATTTAAACACTATTTAACTATGATTTATTCTATTTTCACTCATAAAATAGATGCTTTTAATTTGACACTTTGAATCGCGTTCGAGTGCAAAGTGAACGTCGAAGTGACAGGGGAATTACCTTATAGAATGCCACTTTTTACGTCATCTCATACTTTATCTGTCAAAATCTCGAGGTAAATTTAGTTCAACTCGCAAACACGCTCGCAATAGTAGCGCTAGTGTAGATTCGAATTATCAACCGAGTTTTAGAATGCCAATCAAGAAACTCACAGCGGATTCAGATTCGAAGTTTAGAATGAAGTCTTACAGAATCACACTGCAGATTATGCTCTTGAAAACACCTTTTTTGTGGTTGGGAAATGCAAATGACTCCTCCCACTCCGCCCAGAGCGAGTGTCAGACTCTTACTGACTAATACGCATCCGTGTTCAAGCAAGTCTTGAAAACACCTGAATCATTTAAATGGACATGTTATGTTCTTACTTGGAACGTATTTTAGACAAAAACGAATCACCTTTTGCGAGTCTTGTCATTCAAAGTTGCAAAACCAATATGGCAGCACAAATGTCATAAGAAAGGGACATTCTCATAAAATTTGCTTTAGTGCGAAAGAGTCAGCAATACAGCGATTACGGATAGCACTTCAATATTATTACTAATGTTCTACTTTAAAACAGATTTTAAAATATTAATGTGACATTTGTACTGAGGGGCTACTGAGATCACGGTTGCGAATCTCAACTGAGATTGGCCAAGTATGCAGGAGATATTAAAGTGCACGAGTGTGTGCGCAAACGCAGATGAACTCTCTGTTCCTTTTCTTTCATAGTCCGATGAGACGGTTATCCGACACGACCAGACGCCCTAGACAATGTGCCATTCAATTAGCGAATGCGACTGTCGAAATTCCAAAATGTAGGAATTCGATCACGTGACATTTCGATAGCATCTGTCAATCCCATAAATTTTTGACGTATTGACAATCGCCTTCGCCACGCTACCGTTGACAGAATGTCACTTGTCTAGAGGTCAGGATGAGAGAGGTCAGGCGCAGGACTAACGATTTGATGTTTTCGGGCTGTCATATTATTATTACGGACTTCCAAACGCCGGAAACAGTATATATTACATAGGGAAACATGCAATATTTTAATTTTTCTTTCATTTTGATATTCCATGTAATTAAAACGCTTGCGGTTTGCGAAATTGCGGTTTTAAATTTTTTTGCGCGAAAACGGATGATGAGTTACTCCATAAGGATGGGAAATCCTCAAATAACTTCTTCCGCTCTAGCCGGAGTGGAAGGGAGTGTCAGACTCTTACTGACTAAAACCCATCCGTGTTCCTTCAAATGCCCTTAGCGTTCCAGGGCCGCGGTGACTCTTTCGAACAAAATATTGTTAAAAATGAAGCGTTGCAGTGGCCCTTCTTTTTATCATTTTGATCACAAAATTTTCATAAATTCTGTATATTGCATCTTCCCTAAATATTAGATAGTAAGCACCACAGATATATAGATAGACAAAGATAACGCATATCACGATCTGTATGAAAACCAGGCGTGCTATTTTTTGACTACCTACTTACTATGACGTCACACACAAGTACTATTAACTGATGGGAAAATCAAATCAATTCAAAGACGCCGCCACGTGTGGCACCCAACTGACCTAACCACCTAACTGTCTATACATATAAATCTGTGGTTAGCACAGTGCCAGTAGTAGCGGGCGGGCGGACGATCGCGTATTCGCACGATGCGATGCTTTTTTTTTATGGATTTCAACTACAAATTCTGAAAGTCTGAATCAACAGTGGCGACCACCAGGAAAATGCTGAGTCAATGAAGCTCGACGAGTCCCGAAGAAACGATTCAACTGTCTTGGATCCCGCAACGATCGCTTTGTTAGTGTGTACGACGCCTTACGATTGCACCCGGCAGTCTTACTTGCTAGCTCGACCACAAAGTTTGTAAACTTACATGTGTGTCTCTGACTTGCTGTTGTCTATAGCACACGTCGTTCGAAGTTTTCAAACAAGAACGTTGTTTAGAAATAACATGTAGGTTAAGAGTTCTAGGACGAAGTCTTAACGTATTTATAAATTCAACTTATGGTTATTTATAACACTCTATAGTCATATTTATTGGCGATGCAAAGATTACGCTCGCGCCTCGAGCGGCGAAATTTAGAAGTTGCCTAAGAACGACACTTGCAGCGTTGCCAACACTAATTTATCAAATTCCCCGAAAATCTAAGCCAAATTCCCTAACTTGAGATTCCCTGCAGTTTTTCAGTTTGGGAAATTCCCCACACGTTGGCAACGCTGCGAAAACTGTCAAAGTATCGTTCTTAGGCAGCTTCACAATTTTGACACTAGCAGCGCTAGTTAGAATCTTTGCATCGCCATATTGGCGATAAGTTCTTGTGACTTAGCGATCTAAATTGCCAAAAAAAATGTACAAGTCCATTTTTCCACTGGTTTCTCTCCGTGGTCTATTCCGCAAAAACTGTGCATTTTTTCGGGATTAATAGTTATGTAAAATTCATTTTTTCACTGATAGAAAGGATCAATACCTACCTACTTTCCTAGAGATAAACTTTTACCAAAACAGACAAACAATTATGCCTTTTTAATACATAGTAATTAATGTAGTATTAAGCAGACATTTAAACGAAGCAGAACCGAGCGAAACAAAACTCTACCGAAAAGCCAGTCAACATAGATCCGATGGAATGCGAAAAATCCAAGAAAAGAGGTCAATTTTAACTTAATTAACACAATTAAAATATATTTCTCACGTATTTTTCACCCATAACCTTGTGCAAAAAGGTTTTATTACGGAACACCGATATTTCGCGCCATTGTTCCTGAGTACAGTTATTTTCTATTGGGCAACACAACCTTGCGGCTTGCAGTACCTGTGGCTTGCAAACTGTTGTTTAGAACCACGTGGTTCGAACGAAAGTAGATTATAGTTGGTAACAGTAAACACGATTGCGATTTTATTGTTTATTTACTGGATTTATTAAACCTGTTTTTTAAAGCTTTTATTAAAGTTTCCGGGTTAGAATAGAATAGATGGAATACTCTTTATAATGTTACAGAAAATATAGATGTAGAAGACATTACATAGGGTGACAATTGTGCCTTATCGCTGAAAGCGATCTTTTCAAGACAATCTTTGGATGGATTTTAAAGAGAAAAGGAAAAACAGTACTGTAGGTATATACAATAAATACATAATAGATAAAAATATAAGTACAATAATAATTATGGAATATTAAGCATAGAAACCAATTAATAACGATTAGAGAGAGGTAGTGATTCTTGACCATTGTTTTGTTAATATTATGTATGGGTCAAATTTAACAAATGAATTTTAAAATAGTTATCCAAAACCGATTGTGCTGAAATATTCAATACTAGTTTGGATTGGATGAAAAAAAAAAATTACTTAAGTGAGATAAAAATCCAATAAGGCGGACTCCGAAAGATGGTGAACCAATAATTTTTTTATGAAGCCATATAGTTATCAAATGAAAGGGTTTTCTGAAACGCATACCTACGCAAAGATTCGTGAAAACAGTTTTAAATTTTGACGATTCTAAACGTTAGTTAGCTTTCTGGCCTTTGCCTAGTTATCATTAAAAAAAACTCAATTTTTGTGTGACTGACTCTTCTCTTGTCACCTGTCAAATCCACTGCAATACAAGTTCTCTCCATTTCGCCCAAGGAACTTCTACTACAACCTGGAATGTGCACAGGCTGTCGATACGCGGTCCGAGGGAGATAGCTTCCCGAGAGCCCTCTGTCCCTTTCATTAGGGTGACCAACCAATATAATGTAGGTTGAGACTAATATAATAGGATATAATATATTAACCAATAATTTGATTTCATAAGTTAATAATAATTATGCTTTAAGGATGGATTAAAGTAAAACGCATTAAACTATGTTTTATTATATCCTGGGGCCTGAAATGAAGACTGCAAATAACGGAATAATTTTTGATATTTGAATGACTTGGAATGACATCAAGCCATTTTTTCTCCCTGATTCTTCTCCAGGCAGTCTCAAATTATATTTTTTTAAATTTATTTCAAATATACGAAGTAACACACCTAAATCAGCGATTAATATGGGAAGTTGAAACTTTTTTGCCATTTCCCTACAATTTTCCTCGGGAAATGTGAAATTTCATGATCACGTCTTTTAAGTATCCGGTACACCATTTCATATAAAGTTTTATAATGCTTACGTTGAAGACTACCTCCTATTTATATGCTGCATTGTGTAAATAATCTTATAATTTCGATCATTATGGGCACCCTACTACAAGAATTGCAATTGCAATATACTTACTTGAAGAAAGAAACACCGCATCCTGCATAGGATTCGCTTTTGCAACCGAACAGCTTTTGAATCGCACACTTTTTAACCATCTTTATTACATCCGAATAAAGAAATTGATTGTTTTACAACAAATAAATATGGCTGGTGGGTTACCAGTCTAATTTATATAATTATATATTCTACTAATAATCTTTTCTTTTTTAATTACATTTCAATACAGTATCTAAATTATTGCTAAAAAAATGTTCTCATTCTAACAGATAATTTAAAACTATTAGAAATATATCAGAACGAAAGTTAATGTTTTTTTAATAAGACACGACAATATTATTTTTTCCTACCATTCCTACTAAATTCGGGAGCAATCCTCCTGGCAACACTTTAGAAAGGGACACAGGGCTCTCCAAGCGCTTTCTCCCTCGGACCGGATTTCTCTTTGACCAAGTGATTGTCTGTAATAGAACTTAACTTCATAAACATAAGGTTTATTTTTTATTGGTGTCAAATTGACAATGCTCATTCCAGGTTGTAGTAGAAGTTCCTTGATTTCGCCACGTTCCATTTAGCACGAGTAGGTCACGTGTCACGTACGAAGGTCTCTCCCGTATTGCCTGTCGACCAGAGACAAAGCTGTCACAAGCAATTACCTTTCAAAATGGAACAGGAATAGTGCTTCGCAGATTTAGGCATTTTACAGTAAGTACCTACCTAGTTTTCTTGGATTAAATGTTTCTAGTTTTATGACAGAGAGATTTAATTACCATTTAAGGGAAGATCTTTTAAGAATAGTTTCTGTTCGAATGTCCTTTCGTTTCAAGTGTCGGGTCAATACACTTAAGGGGTAAGTTGTTCTTTAACCACGTCAGAAAAAAAAAACACGATGGGGGGGGGGATAATCTGAAGCACGTTGTTTTTTGTGCAACGAAAAAATTAATGTGTGATTGAATTTGAATTGTACGACGACTACGTTATAATCCGCTTGGCGTGAGCCACTCGCAAATTAAGGTTGATTAAACGTAAATCTATACAATTGTTGATAATGAATAATATTGGAGGAGCTTGTTGCTAAATAATAACAGCCGCACGGGTCGATCTTCAAGGTTAAGCAACGCTTGCCCAGGTAGATGGGATGGGAGACCATCTTAACATACCGAGACTCCTCTGTGCCTCGGAAAGCACCCGGGTGTTATTTGTTGATCATTGGCAGTCGTTACGGATTTTCAAAAGCCAGATAATCTGACTCCAGTCTTGCTAAGAAGTACCGTGTTACACAGTTAATGGGGTGTGGAGGTATGGTAGGCAGCCGCTCCACGTAAAATACTGGTATTCAACTGAATCCGGTTTGACTGGAAGCCGACCCCAATATAGATGGGAAAAGGCTGGGCAGATGATGTAGTTACATAGTGTCGTATAATTTTAACAAATATAGCAAACAGTAGGCATAATTTTTTAACAAGATTTTTGTCATAAAAAATTTTATCACGTTATAAATTTTTAACATCTATGCGTGGTAGACGCAATTATCTATTTAATCTGTGGTCACAGTTTGATGACTTAACGAGACGAGTAGAAACTAACAGACAGACGACAGGCGTGTGCCGACAGACTATTCATGGTTGAAAGAGCTTGAAATTGATGTTGTACACGTTAAAACAATCTTTTGATTACTTTTCTAGTAGCGTTACGAGTTAAGCCAAGAAAAAAGAAAGATGTTGCGTCAACTGTGAAAGGTTTCTTGAATAACAAACCTTGTCTGGTGGGATAAAACGACGAACACTCGTACAAACTTGCAGGTCTCATTTAACGCCTGGGGATGAATTAAAAAAAAAAACCTTATAATAAAAATAATATTATAATCTTTATTGCAGACCATAAGGTCCATATTCACATTAATAAAATTATTTTTAAAACCCTTCAGTTTAAAAGCTTTTTTTTTCTGCTTCTACACACCCAGCGGTTTTAGCCTGTGCACTTTCAGTGAACGAGTAAAAAAGAAATTGAAAAAGTGGATAAAGAAGTAATTACGTAATAGGTACATCATTGTTTGTGAAAGAAGTTGTTTTTTTTTTTTTTGCTAAGTGGCATAATATATTACTACATTTTATTAAGATGAGTCCGGTGTATTTTAACAGAATAGCGAATAACCGATATTTTTTCAGTTCCGGAAGCGATCAAACTGGCGAGAACTGTTAAAACAGAAAGTAAATTGAATAAGTTATCCCACTGAAAGTTGCAAATTAAACAATGGAAGTTAAACAAACGCCAGCACTGAGTTAACACGTATTTACATAAGTTAAGTTTAATATGTTTCGCAGAACCATTGTATGAGTAAAGTTTCAATTTACGCAAATTCATTTCCCATTAAAAATTACAAGAATACACGCAAAATTTGAAAATAGGTCATTGTACTCATAATTATGTACTTACTTACTTACAAATTTTACTATGGGACCAAACATGAAATCGCCAGAAAAAAACAAAAGTTCAGAATCTATATTTTATCGAGTTATGCATAAGTACACAAATGTAGGGCGAAGTCGAATTTAATTAATCTAATACACCAATTTATTATATTAACAATAGTACGTAATGTGTCCTTTCGCAGGTCTGTTGGTAATTATGTCCAAAGAAATAAGCAGTACCTTTGTACTCATTTGTTATTTTGTCTTTTACTTTACCTAATGTGTTATTACACTATAAAACGAATAAATAATAAGGGAACTTAAAAAAAATAAAGAAAAAAGTTGCAGAATTAAGCATAAATGACATTGACAGACGTCAACTTTCCCGCCAACTTGCTCATAAACCATGATTAGATTTCACATTTTAATAGGTAACAAGTTAATAACACGTGATATTTCTTGATATTATCTTGTTTTGTGGTCTACTTGGTTTCGCTTGCAATATAAGTGTCGAGCCAATTAGTTTAATCGGCCTTTTAATTGGTGGCCTAGCCTTTTCATGTAAATGCGCCGATTTTTCAGCGATCTAAGTGACATCTTTTGGTTCAATATCGTTTAATGACTTGCCTATAAAACTTTGTCGTGGATGTCAGTTATCGCGTGAAAAAGTAGCATATGTCCTTCTCCATATCCCAGGCTATATATCTGCCAAATTTCATGACGATCCGGTCAGCCGTTGTAGCGTGATAGCGTAACAAACAAATAAACAATCTTACTTTCGCATTTATAATATTTGTTTGGATAAATAAAAGTAAAGGGTAGGTATTGGTTCCGGAGCGAGGAGGCATGGGAAGCCGTCACCTCCTTCTGCGAAGCAGTAATGCTAGTGAAGGAGGAGGCGGGCCGCGTGAGGGAGAGACAATCCTCACGCTCCAGCCGCCGCGGCATAGGGAGACGCACCGGGCGTCGGGAGTCGCTGGGCGATTCCCGGCCACCGTAGGTGCGGGTCTGCGGACGGCGAGCGTTGGGTGGCTCGCTGTCCGGACCCAAGCCGACGGCGCGTTGTGTTCCACGCGCGCCTCAAAGAGATGTCAGCATAGGAGTAGGGGCCCGTTAGGGCCAGTGCCTACCAGGGTTGCGGATTTTGTTCGAAAGAGTTACCGCGGCCCTGGAACGTAAAAGGCACTAGGAGGAGCTTGGGTGGGTTTTAGTCAGTAGAAGTCTGACACTCCCTCCCGCTCCACCCAGAGCGGGAGGGGTCATTTGATGATTTCCCATCCACAAAAAAAAAAAAGGGTAGGTAGGTATTGGTTAATTATTATGTTCACTTTGATAAACGGTTACAAGTCGTTTAAACTGTACCTGTTAATGATTACTTCGAGTTTTCTTAATTGGGTAATCTGTAATTACCAATTAAAAGTTTCGCTGAGGAAAAAAAAATGCAGAATTGCGTAGGTACATTTTTTCACGTCTGGTTCTAAGATGAATATACAAAATAAATTCAAGTGGTAATCTCGCCGACAAGCAATATCAAATTAGTGGTGTTTTTGACGTATTGAAACTGAAATTACATAATATACATAAACGTTCTTTATAAAATCATAGCGTTTGCCCGCGACTTCGTACGCGTATATCCCGTTTTTTCTCGTTCCCGTATAGCCTATAGCTTTCCTCATGAATGTGGTTATCATTTACAAAAATAATTTTCCAAATCAGACTGGTAGTTCCAGAGATTAGCGCGTTCAAATAAATAAACAAACAAACTCTTCAACTTTATGATATTAGTAGGTACAACTGGGAATCGTCCCTCTTTGGTTTCGGATAGATCATGATGATGATGATGGATGATCATTTTCATTACTGATCGTAGCTAAAGCATGGGTTGCAGGTTGCAGTTAGCTCTGGCTGGGGGCCTTAAATTCATTTGAGGTCACCACTGCAGTTGACAGCCCAAGCGGGCTGAATCTGCGCGTGGTCAAAATATGGGTTGCAAAGCATATAACCATAAACATATACCCGTCTGCCTTCAAAGCAAGAGTGAACAGGCATCTTCTGGGCACGCTCGCTCCATCATAGACCTCATCTGTCGTTTTTCATCAGGCGTGATCGAGGTCAAGAGCAAGCCCTCAATAAAATTGGAAAAAAGAAAGCAATTTGAACGTAAGTTTGTTGTTACATTACAAAATTCATTTATCTCGAATTCTTTATTCAAATTAATACCTACTCTGAATGTAAATGTAGTGATAAATTTTTAATAAATTTCGACTTTGTCACAGTCAATACGTTCAAATAGAACTTTTGACGTGTGAATAAAATACGCTGTTCATTGAAACAATATATTTACGTGTTCAAAAGCAATTGAAATTCCAATATTTACAACAGTAAAATAATAATAAAGAAAAGGTTCATCATTTCATTGTAGATTTTTCTTTCAAAAGAGGCATTTTTGAACAGAATGCTCGAGTGCCGTTTGCTACAGATTAAAAAGATCCACCGAGAACGAATGAACGGACATGTTTGCCTGAATAGCGATTGACGAAAAAAAGAATTTATGGAACGAAAGAATTCAAAAAATAGTGGAGGGTTCTGTATAATTTTATCAATTATTTTTGTTTTCAAATGTGTTGCGATGTTGCGATGTTTTGTCAAGAAAAAAAAAAGTCGTATATTATTTTGTACTTTTACAACATTCATTTTGCTTTGTTTACAGTGCGGGGTAAATAAAACCTGAATAAAACTAATGAAGATTTCTGCGTTATTTTCAAACTATCGAGTTACCTCAACTAGGCCAGAGGGCATTGCCAGGGTTGCGGATTTTGTTCGAAAGAGTTACCGCGGCCCTGGAAAGCAAAGGGCACTAGGAGGAGCACGCATGGGTTTTAGTCAGTAAGAGTCTGACACTCCTTCCGTTCCGCCCAGAGCGGGAGGAGTCATTTGATGATTTCCCATACATTAAAAAAAAAGCCAGAAGGCCAATTTTATTGCCATTCTGTCAAACACAACTTTTTTTCCTTACATTTTGACAGATTGCGACTTTAATGCGAATTTGAACGTTGTTTAATAATTAGTAGAATATTATTGGCCCCCCCCAGCTTCAAGTATTCAAACTCAGGTCACAATAACATTTCAGCAGCAGCTTGAAGGGAATAGAATAGAATACTCTTTATAATGTAGGCACACCATATATTTACAGAAAAGATAGGTGATGAGAACATAAAAACTATTCAACAAAAAAAAAACCGACTTCCAAAAAACAGTACAAAGTTCAAAATAAGTTTAATTTCGGTAGTCGGTGTTTTTGGTTGCTTCTTCGTTATTTGACACCGACTTCCGAAATTAAAGTTATTTTGAACTTTGTAGTGTTTTTTGGAAGTCGGTTTTTTTTTGTAAAAAAGATTTTTATTTTTCACTTTTTAGTGGTAACCTAACCTAACAACACCACTGGAAAGTCATAGGAAAGCAAAAATACGCAATTTCGTATACATGGATGATTTTTCCACATATTATTTCCAGCTTTTTGGATTTAAAAACCAAACTGCTAAACCGATTTTCAATGGGACCATTTGGGAAGTATACGCTTTCCAACAAAAAAAGAATTTTTCAAATCAGTTGGCAAACGACGGACTTATGCGCGAACAAACATTAAAAAAAAAATACAAACACCCGAATTGAGAACCTCCTCCTTTTTTAGAAGTCGGTTAAAAAAAATGGTGGTGTTTTGGATACTTTGCGACTGCGCTGCGAATGTGAACATTCCTTAAAAATAAGGGGTTTCCTTCTTTTATACTACCTACACTAGCTATGCCACGCAACTTCGTCTGCGTCACATTTTTCAATAATGCACCGCTCCTATTGGTCGTAGCGTGATGTTGCCCGCGACTTCGTACGCGCATATCCCGTTTTCACAGTTCCCGTATAGCCTATAGCCTTCCTCATGAATGTGGCTATCATATACAAAAATATTTTTTCCAAATACGACTGGTAGTTCCTTCTTCAGCTTGAAATAGTAGGTATAGATAAATAAAAAGATTTGACGAAGTTCTACGCAGATTCGCAAAGCCAAACAAGATTTATGGACAATAATTCATTTCTTGTGATATATTATAGACAATTATAATACATCGATCACAATAATATTGCAACAGTGTGAAAGTTACTTCTATCAGCTTTCCTAAAGTCAATGGCATCTGCAGACAGAATTATCTGCTCACTAATAGAAAACGGAATAATATATACAACTTGACAGGGGTACAGTCAATGACAGATAAAATACAAACTAGTAGACGGTGATTGGATTTTTTAAATTGCTAAAGCCTGTCGGTAATGGCTATAAGATTGCTATGCAAGTCTTCGCTGATCGCTTCTAAACGAATTATTAAAAAAAAAACTGTTTCAAACCAGAGAAGCTATTCACGTATCTTTAAGAAACGTTAGCATTTGTATAGCAGTCTCATACTGTCAAAAACACGCAGACACCTCACTTAATGTCACACAGAAAGGTTTGGCAAAATTAAAAACTGCTGAAATCATAACCCTGACTTGGCTTTGCAGTAATCTGGTGAAAAAAAAAACTGTTTTCTCCCCCAATTTGACACCATGACCCTACTCAATATTGATTTATTTACGTAGTGCGTGTGAGTCATAAAAAAGGTCATATTAATATATGTACCAACAGCATCGGTTCAGTAGATTTGGAGCAAAATTTGCTGTGACAGATGAGCAGACTCAAGTGGTCCTATATTTCCGTTTTAGCCCCCTAAAAGTTTAATAAAATCTCACGATCTGGACAGCAAACCAGAGGCTTAACAGTCAACGGTACTATGCTCCTCATCCAGCTTAATTTGACAAAAACTTGTAAAAGAGCTACCTATTTGTAAAATATTTAACTTTTAGGCCCCAGGAACATCAGGGGTTCTCATCCAACTCTCCTGCACTACGGAACTCTGAAACCATCATCATCGTTATCTGCCTAGCCTTTTCCTAACTTTGGTGATACCAGCTTTCGCGCTAATTGGATGCAGCAGAACACCAGTATTTTACACGGATCGATTGCCTATCGGGTTTCAACAAACCAGTAACTGGGTAGGTACTGGGTATTGACTGGCAGATTTTCGGGCGTCCACTACGGCTACCATGAGAGCGTTTATGCTCTACTGCATTTCATACAAACTGAGACTTGGTATGCTTAATTTAATTGCTTAGGCTAGAAATCCAGGTCGAAATAGTTAGTAGAGAACATTTTCATTCCACTCTCTCCAACATTACGGAACCCTGCGACATTAGCGATGGCGTGAAATATACAACACTAGACACGGCACGGTCCAGTAGCTTTCCGGAATTTATATTGCAGAATCCACGCTCCACATGACGATGAAAACGGACGATTTAATTAATATGCAGCGGCGGCCATCTTGCTTTTGCCCATTATTACTAAGTTGGGTTATGATTTTGCAGTTATTTATTTATGGCACATCAACAAAAGAGACCAGGGGCCCAACCACCAACTCTTAAAGCAGTATTACTTCAGTATTACTTTCAGTGGAAAAGAGACGGAGCTATATAGGACGTATAGCTCCGTCTCTTTCCCACTGGAAGTTTTATTAAAGTGTATTAAGAGTTGGTGGTTTAGGCCCTGAACTTTTTGTGGTCCTATTCTTATATCAATAACATTATGCACAGTATTTGCATAAAAAATACAATCATCATCATCATCATATCAGCCGAAAGACTGCAATGCTTTGTGTACAAATTTCACTTTTATAAATTAAAGCACACGATGTAAAAGCTGTGTATCACGTCGGGGTCACCAGTTTGGAGGTAGCGGAACAGAGAGTAAAGTCCCGCAAACCTCCATTGAAAAGGGAGGATCCTCCGACCAGACGGTTGTTTGTGTCTGGTGGGCAACTGCCCGAGAGTTGATATTCGGGCTTTGCTTGTGTTCTAATCGCACGGTAAACTTTGATATCGCGATTTAGGATTTTGTAGTTAGTTCGCAGCTTGTCGAGATAGATGGCGCTGCGAGTCTCATTTGTTGTGATGTTGATTCTGCTACGTTGATTTTTGTAGTTGTCACACCTATAAGTGACATAGTCACATTAGTACTTATTTAAGGGATTTTGCATGTAAGAATGTTTCTGTGACTATGTTGTTGGAGTGCCATTATAAAATAAATAAGACGTCCACTGCTGGACATAGGCCTTCCCCAAGTGTCGCCACAACAACTGGTCCTGTGCGTCTCGCATCCATTGGCTACCCGCGACCCCCACCAGGTCATCGGTCCAATCGGTATAAAAAATACAATTATACTTAATTGAAAAAAAAATACCCTAATACCCAGCGTTCTGACAGTCTATGATTCTGACACTTTTTTTAAATTGATTATCACCGAGATGATACAGTGATTTGAATTTGAACGCTTTCGAAGTTGGAGAATTGTTTCCTAGACAAAATATTGACATCCGCCTTATCCAACTGTCGCACTTAACAAAATTCATAATTATTGTCAATATTTTGATAAAATGTGTATGAAAATTGGATCTGTTTCTGACAGATTAGGACTGAGATATTAACGCGAACGTCCTTTAAAATACGGGGATTGTCCCTCAGGGCACAATTACCCTTTATTTTTTGTGTGAAAATAAAAGACTGCGTGCGTTTAGCGTAAAAATGCCCGGAAAACGGCAAAACTTGTGAAGTGACGAAGATTTCTACAACTATTTAGGACAACGATGGGCTGTCATGGTTACTGTCACAACCACAAGCCCCTGAATAAATATTATAACGATTATAAATATGACATTTGCGAAAGTCGAGTTCGTTTGCGATACGATTGCATGTCGTAAATAATAATAAAAACGATCATCAAATAGAATATTAAAAAATTTACAAATTGTAATTAAGAAATTCGCATACGTTAACAAGCCGACATGTTGCGCAAGAATATAAATAAACATGATTTATCGATAAAAATCTCACGATTTCAATATTGATTACATTTCAACCGATCATCCTTAATTTATGTTAACGATTTTGAAAGCTAGATCTCTTTTCTCAAACAGTTTATTGACATTGATCTAGAGTAAATTAGATTTGTTTAGAAACTAAGACCTGGCCGGCGATAATTTGTCTATGAATTATTATTTGCGTAGCAGAGAACGAATTGATTGACAGTGACAGTTCGTTTGACAGGTTGCTCCATTATAAGGCTGTGTTCACGTCACCGGTATAGGCTTTCAATTTAGCAAGATGCGATTTTTTAAAATGCATTTTGATATTGATTGTTTAAATTCTGAAAAGTACTTATTCAATACAAATAACAGGTGTAGAAACTCTAGCCCGTAGAGGGCGAACCCAAGGTCATGAAATACTAGTGTCTATCTACTAGTACTACTGTGGCTGTGACATATTAAAAGTTATATTAAAAGCAAAATAATTCCAAATGCTGCTGCTGCAGACATGCGTTTATTAATATTTTAATTGGTCCTGGGAAATCCAGACGGCTTTCAATTTATATTTTATTTGATGTGACTACAGAAATTCGGGGAGTGTGCTGGAATTGCGCAGTTTTATTCCGGAAAGAACGTTTCAATATAGCACACCAAGACGTACGGCGATACGCCATTGTTAAATAGTGATCACTCGAGACATACTCATATAATGTTTTGGGAAAAATTTTCATTGTGCGAACTGCTGGGTGGGATTTCCTGCCGGAGTCTGTTTCCTGGGCCTAAACCACCAACTCTGCCCCTGATAGCTACAAATAGGCTACAAACTGGAGGTCTTTAAATCAAGAGTGAATGGGTTACTTCTTTTTTCTGTCTTGCTGGAAACCCTTATGAATGTTCTCTGCCCTGGGAGGTTCGGAATGGTCAGTCAGACTCTAACTGACTAAAACCGACTTCCAAAAAAAACTAAAAATTTCAAAATAACTTTATTTTCGGTAGTCGGTGTTTTTGGTTGCTTCTTCTTTATTTGACACCGAATTCCGAAATTAAAGTTTTTTAAACTTTGTAGTTTTTTTTGGAAGTCGGTTTCTTTTTTTTTTGTGAAAAAGTTTTTTATTTTTCACTTTTTAGTGGTACCCCACACCTAACAACACCACTGGAAAGTCATAGGAAAGCAAAAATACGCAATTTCGTATACATGGATGATTTTTCCACATATTTTTCCAGATATTTGGATTTAAAAACCAAACTACTGAACCGATTTTGATAAAATTTCAATGGGACCATTTGGGAAGTATACCCTTTCCAACAATATTTTTATAGAATTTTTAACAATATATTTATTAGAATTTTTCAAATCGGTTGGCAAGCGACGGAGTTATGCGCGAACAAATGTAAAAAAAAAAGAAAAAAAAAATATAAACATCCGAATTGAGATTCTCCTCCTTTTTTAGAAGTCGGTTAAAAATCACACGGCAACTACTTTTGGCCTGGGCACTGGAGTGCTACTGCATTTCGTCAGGATCCCCAGGAATAGGTTACTTCAAGGCAAGCATGCTCCATCTTCGACCACATCATCGTTTACTAATAGGTGAGATAGTGGTTTGACACGAGCCTGCTCTAAAAAAATAAATAAATTCAACGCACGAAAAAGTATTTAAGCCACAACATAAGTTACATTTGAAACATCGTGGTTTTAAAAACTATAACGAACATTAGTGCTGCTATTTGAATAACAAATAATGTAGCATGAAGGTCAGTTTAACAGAAATTAGTCTCGTTACGTGACACAAAATAAGACATTTTGAAATGTTTCGCGTTTTGACAGCTTCTAGCGGGTTGGTCGACATTGACGTGTAACATCAAAAGTAGAATTCTCAATTCTATTCTATTCTATATTTTTATATGGCAAGCAAAGCCGATGTCGACTATTCTGCCATTGTCTAAAGTGGATTGGAGTAGATTATCATTAAGTAATAGATTATGAACGGGTCTAGACAAGTGTCATTCTGTCAGAGGTAATGTGACGAACGCGATTGTCAAAACGTCAAAAATAAATGGGATTGAAAAACGCTGTCGAAATGTCACGTGATCAATCCCTTATATTTTGGGGATTTCGATAATCGTCATCGCCAATTGAATCGCACTGAATCTAGAGCCTCAGGGAACATTCCTATTCTGGTAGCTTTTGACGTCACTATGATGGTACAATGTTAAATAACCAGCGAAGTGACGTCACGCGTGTTTTCAACGCACTGTTTCGTCTTCATTTTTTGTTTACGTGTAAAAGAAAAACAACGAGTCCAATAGTTTTTGGAAACCTATCTGACAGACTAACTAGATTTTTTCAGTAACATTACTGAAAAAATCTAGTTAGTAGTACTTTATTGGGAAAAGGCTAGATAAATGATAAGTGATGATGTTAAGAGCCAAGATAAGTCCTAGGACTTAAGCTGGCTAGCCGAACCATGGGAGAAGATAGATGGACTTAAGAGCCTCGAACGTGTACGCTATGACGAATTCCTTGTGTGCTCGTGCTCGGTTCGCCTAACGTAGGCGCACGTTACGAGTCAGTGAGCGTCTATCTTTAAAAACTTGACAAAATTACAACTGTCTCATTTAAATGACAAAACATAAATGTTATTATTTATTCATATGTTTTATAACAATATATTAGTCATGCAGACGTGACGTTTTACTTTAAATTACTTAAGTACCTAATAGTTTTGGCTTTTGACATTCAAGATTTTTTTTCAGATGAATAATTTATTTAATGGGTCTGAGAAAACATTTGGGTATCGTAACATTGCAATCTGGTTGCGGAATTTGTTCGAAAGAGTCACCGCGGCCCTGGAACGCAAAGGGCATTTGGAGGAACACGGATGGGTTTTAGTCAGTAAGAGTCTGACACTCCCTCCCGCTCCTCCCAGAGCGGAAGAAGTCATTTGATGATTTCCTATCCATAAAAAAAACTTTTTCACAAAAAAAAAACCGACTTCCAAAAAAACACTACAAAGTACAAAATAACTTTAATTTCGGAAGTCGGTGTTTTTGGTTGCTTCTTCGTTATTTGACACCGACATCCGAAATTAAAGTTATTTTGTACTTTGTGGTGTTTTTTTTTTGTGAAAAAGTTTTTTATTTTTCACTTTTTAGTGGTACCCCACACCTAAAAACACCACTGGAAAGTCACAGGAAAGCAAAAATATGCAATTTCGTATGATTTTTCCACATATTTCTTCCAGCTATTTAGATTTAAAAAAAATTAAATGGGACCAATCGAGAAGTAGGTATATCCTTTCACATAAAACAAGAATTTTTCAAATCGGTTCATTAATGACGGAGATATGAGGTAACAAACACAAAAAAAAAATAAAAAAAATATAGTCGAATTGAGAACCTCCTCCTTTTTGGGAAGTCGGTTAAAAAAAGGCAAATCGTAGTCCTACGTCACTTCGAAATAGGGTTGCCAACCGTTCTTTAAAATAGAGCATTATACTCTATTTTCCGTAAACGTTATTATAATCTAAAAGGTAATAAAACGCTAAAATATAGCTTGGCAACCCTAGTTCGAAACTTCATTGTTCGAAAAATCATTACGTCGAACACTTTTCTCATTAACTACGCTAGTGGCAAGCTTGTTACATATTTTATTTATTTTAACAGTTTAATAATGTAATTTTTTTTTAGCATATACATGAAACACACACGGTACATAGAAATAACATAAATGGTAGGTATACCAAAACCTAAGTGTAGTGTCTCACGGCTTCACTAAATAGGTCCATTTCAGCGATATGTCAGACTGACTGATGCTGTCTGACATGGTGATAAGTTTTAGGAAGAGGTAACTTCTGAGTTCCGTTTGGTGTCGGACGTAAAAGAACAGCACCTTCCTATCACCTATATCCTAGGTACTCACCAGAGAATGGGCAGCAGCATTCTCTGTAAGTACATTGCTACAGCTACACTGCGATACCCAGCCCGCCTGCCAAGCGTGGCTTTTGGGGGAGGCGTATATCCAGCTGTGGACGTCTTTCGGCTGATATGATGATAATGAGGAACTTCTGAGAACATGAGGTACTAAGGGTATTGATATACAAAACGGGCAGGGCGCTGACAAGAAAAAATGTCATGGCGCGGGCGTCAAAGGAACGAAATAAACTTAGCGTCGCAGGCGCGGAGCGCTTTGTTATCAAGTCAAGGATAAGGGCAAAGGAATCATTAAGTAACCAACAAGTCTTTCCTCCTTATCCTCTGTAATTAATGCGAACACATTCACGATTTATTAAAAAAAACTTCATGTTTTATTCAGTAATTTATTACACGCGTACAAAAAAAAAACCTTGTTACGTTTTATCGTGAAAAAAACCAAAAGTAAATCCCGCTGCAAGAGATGCAAAAACAAACAGTCGGATTACGAAGGTTATTCAACTTTAAGCTAAGGTTACACTTATTAGGTTTCGCTGTTTCATGTCGAGACAGAAATAATGACATCGTTTTCAACGATAAAATTATATCTTACATCTCGCCTGTACTCCTAAAAGGGCCGAGGTGTTTAGAGTTCCTACGTTTTTTTTCTGGGAAATAATCAAATGACTCCTCCCGCTCTGGGCGGAGCGGAAGGGAGTGTCAAACTCTTTCTGAATAAAACCCACCCGTGTTCCTTCAAATGCCCTTTGCGTTCCAGAGCTGCGGCTGCAGCACTTACACCCACGCTTCACCAGTTATGTTTAAGTTCCATGTAGTAGTGGGTGAGCCAATTGCTATTGCTATACTAACTAATATTATTTGTTTTATTAGTTTGAGTTTGTATGTTACGCTTTCACGCTAAAACGGTTGAACGGATCGTCATGAAATTTGGCAAATATATAGCCTGGGATATGGAGAAGGATATAGGCTACTTGTTTAAGCGATAACCGTTCTGACATTCACGCGGGTGAAGCCTCTGGCAGGAACAGTTTGTCAAAAAGCTGAATTGAGGTTAGGTTGAGTTGAGAAAATGACTCTTTACTGGCAAAGGACACAGAAAATTAAACACTGAAATTATGATTGGTAAAGTGGTATTATCGTTCCTGACGTATTGGCCGGGGAAGGCAGCAGAAAAACAAAACAAAATAACGTTTGTTAAAATAACTATTAGATATTTGTCTGAAATGAAATAAATATATTTTTGAATAATCCAATAACAGTGTTTAAAAATAAAGTATTCTCAGTAGAAACTAAAAGAGTTGTCATAGTAAAACCCAATAATACTGCCTCAACAGTGACACTAAATACCAAATCCTGTACATAATTCTCAGCGACTAGTAGTACATCAAATATCGCATGAATTATGTTCACAATACCCAACTAACATTAGGCGCTAATATAAGAGTTAGAACAGATATATAAAAGAGCTAAACAGATCCTAAGGTCATCAATAAGTGCTATCACATGGGAGTTATAGCGAGCTATAACTTTACTATACCCCTGGATTGGGCACAAGTTCTTATGGTCTTAGGTTCCATTATGGCGATGTAGTGGAGTTACAAAATGAATTTAAGAGATATATTAGAGCAATTGTGGTGGTACAGTAGCGCTAACTGAGACTTAAAGCTCTGTGAGAGTAGTATTTAAGTGACTAGTGACTCCTCAAGCGGTATTATAGAACTACATGCTACTTACTGACTTTTTGAGCGCTATAAAGGGAGAAAATGTATGAATATAATATCCGTAAGGGGTATAGTAGATCTATGATGTATCTTACTTACTGTTTGAGCGGTTAGAGGGTGGCAATAAGGTAAATTGTTACACCTTGAGTTGCAGTATGGATATACATTAGGAAATTTTAGCGTCGAAGGATATAATTTTATACTTTTTTTCATAGCCGGCTATGCGGTATGTTTTTTATAACGTTGTTATGAATAATATATTCCCTTGTCAAAAAACCAAACATTGTGTTTACGAAAATAAATGGCGGAGTTAAGTGCTAAAATTTTAACTTATTGTTAGTGGAAGCTGAAGCGGAATTTTCATTGCGAAGGTAAGTAAACTGTCAATATGTGTATGTATTATTAGCAAATAATTGAAGGGCCCACTCTTTGATGTGTATTTATCAAAAAAAATATTTTGCTTTACATGGAGCAAATAATTTTTTTTACTAAATATGTAACAAAACCTAACCTATTGACTTAAAACTGTCGTGACCCAGGTATTATACGCTAGAATAATAAATACCTTCATTGTATTAAGTTTTCGTTTCGTACATTTTACTGTATTTAATTAACTTCATAATCTAAAAATGGTGGGCGCATGAATTTGGGCATCCGTAGTCATTTCCCAAAACCACTACCTAGCCTACGCACAACTTACTAGTCGTGCGTAGGCTAGGTAGTGGTACGTATCTCATAGATAGACGAGTGCTAAATTGTTTGATTCGCACACGTCCCTGTCTGTCTACATATTTAAATACATACTGTACAATTCTGCCAGTTAAAGCCTGAATATTTGTAGCAATGGAATTTAATATGGTCATTGCATAAACTACTATTTTACAATGCAGACTGAGATTTTTTTACGATACACAACCCACCTTTTGTGTTTTTTTTTCAGACTTACCAATACAATTCACCCGTAATTTCTGTACCCGATGAGTCCAGCGAGTCTTCCTCTCAAATCATTTTGACTTCAGATAACCAAATCCTGGGTATACCTACAAATACCTACTGTGTGCTTGCTGAAAACCAAGAGCACTTTATAGACAAAACACAAGAAAATAGTGATTTAAAGAGTGCCGCAAATATTGAACAAGACGCAAACAAGACTGAAAAAAACCATAACATAGCATTCGCGACAACTGCCGAAAATAATTTTGAAAATCAACCCAGCGATATACCTGGAATCAAAAACGATTCCTTAATACTAGCCCCAAGTGACGATTCAATCGAAGTCGAAGAAGAGTCCCTATGCTAATTTTTTAATTCATTTATATTTTCTTTGGTTATTTTTGTTGCTATAACTCACTAATTATTAACAATACACAATAACCAACATAATTTTATAACTGATTTTTAAGTGTTATAAGTTATATCTTTTAGTTACAAAGACAAATTAAAATATAATTGTTTACTTTAAGCTAGTTGTTGCTATAACTAATAGATGTTTAGATATGTATCTTTGTGTTCTTATCTAAATGTAAACAAAGTAATATTATTATATAAATTATATTAGAATTAAATAAAATTAAAATTATAATAGAAAAACGAATACCTGAATACTAGCCATTTAGAAACATCACTACCAAATAGCAGCTATTTTAGGTTAAGTACTAGTACCTATCTTTTCTTATTTTCTATTAAAATAAACATTGTTGAAAAGTAGACAAGAACCTAAACATCTGTATACATAAATAAGACTTTAAGTGCTAACTTACATGTTCGTATGTATAGCAGATAAAAATATCTAGTTTTATAAAAAAATGTTTTACTTTTGTTAAGTAAAATGTAATAATGTAGTGTAAGGATGTTATCCATACTAATATTATAAATGTGAAAGTAACTTTCACGCCAAAACTACTGAACCGATTAAAGTGAAATTTGGTACACTGATGCTCCCGGGATAAAAAGTAGCCTATGTCCTTCCTCAGGCTCTAGACTATCTGTGCACCAAATTTCATTTAAATCGGTTCAATGGTTTTGGCGTGAAAGCGCGACAGACAGATAAAGTTACTTTCGCATTTATAATATTAGTGAGGATGTTAGTACGGATTATTCACGTTGATTGAATTACATAATCATGATGCTAATGCTCTTTTTCTAAGGCTAATTACAACAATGAGTACATTATTTTAGTACCAGACCATCATACATTAAATGTTTAAAATACTTTAATTATAAGACAAATGTTTTATTACAAGAAACAATTACACGAATATACATTATGTTACATGTCACTTTTCCAGCAAAAAAGTACCTGAATCGCACTTAATGATTGTATTAGTTATTTAAAAACGCTAACAATTTCTGATTTTAATTTTCGTATTTGTAATAATGTTAATTTTAGAAAAACAAGTTGATTTTGCACGAGAAATAAAAAAAATACTTACATTAATTGAGTTTAATTCAAAATATTACACAGTGTGAAGTAAAGGAAAGAAGTAAAGAGAAACTTCAAGCTCAATACACACAAGTTTAAACTGGACATCTCCTGATGATATTACAATTTCTTCTCGATTTTCAGCCTCCTTTGCAACTACAAACATATTCAAATATGATGATTTAATAGGACGATGAAATATGACGAAGAGGACATCAAAACAAAACGGAAATATCAAAACTTGCAGTTGCGATATCACTTCCATTACATACGGCACCCTCATCTTCAAGCAAGACTCCCACTTGACTGCGTCTAGTGATGCTTCCATTCTCATTCAGGTTATCTTGTGATAAGTTTGCATCTTCAACGTTGTAGTTTAAAATATTACGATAATCTTTCAAGATTTTCCGTCTATTTCCACCGGTTCTACTTTGAACATTTCAAGTTTTAAAACGCTTTTTAGCGGAGCTATGTTGCGATGCCATTTTATATACGGGACCACGGTACTAAAGTGGTAACGAACTCAATAATTTAACCTTAACATAGAGGCTATACTTGACACTATAAGTTCTATTAATAGGGAGAAATATCTCTACTATTCAGCCTTGAATTATACAAGGGAGTTTTGTATCCCTTAAGGAGTTTGGTGTTGTAAAAGATTTAATGAACACCATTGTAGAGCTAGTAGCGTTAATTGCTCCTTTTGTGCAACTATCAGCGCTCCGAAAGAGTTTGTGGTAGCTTGCTTAGAACTTTAAAAGTTAATAGTATATGTTAATTTCTTATATGGATGTTATAGTCATAAGATTCGCTCAAAGCTATTACACAGAAGCATTGGTCTATATTGTAAGGATAATAATCGCTGCTCTACGCGTTTAACCTTCATACATTGCTCTTATAAACTTGCTTTGTGACTATAAGCGTTACATTTTATTACTAACACTCTTTTGTCGTCACACACTATAATTGCAGCTACTACTCTACCTTCATAACACTTTGAGTTCTAAAGTAAGCTCTATTTGCAGCCATAATGTTTGTTGGGTAATGGCGGTGCTTCTTACAGAGGCAAATGTCAACAAATTATATCTTAACTACCTACATATATTACGTACTAACTTTAGATCGCGGCTGCGGTTACGAAGATGATGGATTTTAACTGGGTAGTTGATTCTGTCTTGTTTTTAGGGTTCCGTGAGTCAAAAGGAAAAAACTGGCCAAGTGAGAGTCGGACTCGCGCACGAAGGGTTCCGTACCATTATCTACATAAAAAACGTAAAAGAAATCTCGTTTGTTGTATGGGAGTCCCACTTAAATATTTATTTTATTCTGTTTTTAGCACTTATTTGTTGTTATAGCGGAAACAGAAATACATCATCTGTGAAAATTTCAACTGTCTAGCTATCACGCTTCATGAGACAGACAGATAGACGGACAGGGGAGTCTTAGTAATAGAGTCTCGTTTTTACCCTTTGGGTACGGATCCCTAATAACGGAACCCTTAGGATCACTTTGTTGTTCGTCCATCCGTCCGTCTATCTATCTGTCAAGATCCTTTTTTGTATTAAGTCACGAGTATTACAACCAAATCATCTATCTATAAGAGTTTTGAATACAAATTCTTTCACCCTTTTTCACACGTGGTCGGATGAATTTAGATATCTGCAACTTTGAAAATACTTCATCAGCCGAAAGACGTCCACTGCTGGACATAGGCCTCCCCCAAGTGTCGCCACAACCACCGGGCCTGTGCGCCTCGCATCCATCGGTTACCCGCGACCCTCACCAGGTCATCGGTACTTATTTTGATATATTTCAAATGGATTATTAATCATAATGGAATCTATTTAACAGTTAATGTACACACACACAAAATACCTACACATACAACTTTAGCCTGTGCGTTGTCACTCAAATAGTGATAAAAACATTATTGTTCTTATTTGCATTGAAAATTTAGTTCCCTATTTCGTCACCGGCACTACAGCGCTCCGCTTGTGTGACCTCAGCTTTACTGCATACATCTTCTAATGTTCTTTTTTTAAATATGCACGGAATGTCATTGCATCGCGCGTGCATTTAAAGATTTTGAACAAATATGGTATTATTATTGTGTGTGGAGGCTGTGTAACCGGTTTGCGTTTGCCTTAGGATGTACAGTCATGGACAAATTCAATTCTGTACCTAGTAGGTGTTTTGTTGAGGATAAAATATTGTTTTCTGATTATAACTATTATGTCGAGTGTTTTTTTTTTATCAGCGGCCATAATTCTTTCTGGTGTAAGGTATTAATAAAAATTAAAAAAATCTGCTATTCCTTCCACTTGTCGAGTTATTAAATGCGAACTGAAGTGTACAGAACAGCTCTGTTTTTATAATTGTAGATTTTTTCATAATTCGTGTCTTTGATTGATACCTTTATATTTTACTCCTAAATCTATACTAATATAATAAAGCTGAATAGTTTGTTCGTTTGAACGCTAATCTCTGAAACTACCAGTCGGATTTGGGAAATTATTTTTGTGTATGATAGCCACATTCATGAGGAAGGCTATGGGCTATACGGGAACTGTGAAAACGGGATATGCGCGTACGAAGTCGCGGGCAAAAGCTAGTAAATATGTATGTCGCAGTCAAGAAGCTGAATCCGCCGTTTCATTAGAAGTCTAGCCTTTTCATTGAACTGTGCTGTTTAATCAGCGACATAAGTGACATGGGCAAGTCATAAAACGATATTGAAAAGAAGTCACTTAGTTCGCTGAAAAATCCGCACATTTAAATTAAAAGGCTAGGTAACCAATTAAATGGCTGATTAAGCTAATTAGCTGCGACATAATTATGCTTAAATACCTGATGCCTGGAAAAATATAACGATACAGGTGATAGAGAAATCACGTAGCATAATACAAAAAAAAAAAACGATGTACCCGGATAATCGGCCAGTTATCCTTTTGCAAAAGAATGCATTGTGTATGACAAAACTTTCTAGGTATAACATCACTGATAAAAACCCCAGAGTCGTGACAGCTAACCCCAGATGATAAAATATGAGGAAAATATTATAATATTTACAACTAGCACTTTGCCCGCGACTTCGTCCGCGCGGATTTAGTAGGTACTCCACAAACTTCAACGCCCCCTATACCCCCTTAAAGGTTAGTTTTGGAAAATTAAGCACAACGATTTTCAATAATTACATTTATTACTTAGCCATTTCTACTTATTCTATGGTCTCAGGTTCAGCGCAACTGTTCACTCCGTTCACCCCGTCAGGAGTTGATAATGCAAAAATTGTTAGGTACATCTGTTTCAATAATCCCATTTTTAGTTCGTTCATAGCATTCCGACGTAAATTAAAGCAAGCAATAATGTCCTCCCCTAAAAACTTGCTGCAACCCCTGCTTCACCCCTTATTATGTATGTAGTTTATTTGCGAAAAATCCAAACATTTGTTATTCTTATTGTTTTATCGAAATCATTTTCAACTTCATCGGACCAAGCATTGTTATGATTCTCCCCAGTTCGCTCAAGCCGCGACATTTTTCTTACTCCAAGCATGTTTATTACCGTCGTAACTTTTGAACGAAAGGTCCGATTTGAATAATTTAAAGTGTGTTTTTCACGGACATAATCAACCTTAATTATCAAACCATTTAAATGGATAAGGATTAATATCATGATACCGAAATCACCCTTTTTTCATATCACCAAGGATTTGCTTGAATAATTTGAACAAAAAGCGGTCACGGTGACTTAACCATAATAGTTAGACATATGGTATCGCGGACTTTTTTGTAGACATTGATGACTTCTATAAAACTGTAGTACATCACTTTGCTCTATTGTCAATAGATTCCGCAGCGCACGCGATATAAGGATTTTTTCTCACACCTTGGGTTACATTATCGAAGTTTTCATACGGATCCCTAACTTTTTTGAAAATATTCTATAGCCTATGTCCATCATCGATAATGTACGATTCTACTGGTGAAAGAATTTTTCAAATCGGTTCAGTAGTTTCGGAGCCTATTCATTTCAAACAAACAAACAAACAAACAAACAAACAAACAAACAAACAAACAAATCTTTCCTCTTTATAATATTAGTATAGATAACAATGACATCACAGACTTAAATATTGCACCACGGTTTGAAACATATTTTTTGAACAAAATTAACTAAATTAACGTAGGATGGATCACTATACGAAAGAGAATGGACACCCATCCTCGCCTCTAATGTGCTTAAATTAATAAATGTCAAATTAATCAGGGCTGGCTTGGCCTTGGACAAAGCATTGCCATACAACGTGGCAATGCCGCCAGTCTTTTTGGCACACTTCCAGTCGACAGCGATGAGGATGAAGTTTTTGATGCCATATTTTAGGGTTAACTTAGTTCTGAGTTTTTATTTTTAGTGTGTTAAGTATTTATTAAAACAATTGTAAATATATCTACTTATTCATAAATGAAATTTTATCAATTTAAGACAGCGTGAAAATTGATTTTGAGTAGATCAAAATATCGACTTCTCTTATTTCTATGTACAAATAGGTATAAGGTACTTCTAAAGCGTTCAAAATCGCATTACCATCTCAAGAGGCCCTAGACAATGTGCCATTCAATTGGCGAATGCGACTGTCGAAATGCCAAAATGTAGGAATTTGATCACGTGACATTTCGATAGCATCTGTCAATCCCATATATTTTTGACGTATTGACTATCGCCTTCGCCACGCTACCGTTGACAGAATTTCACTTGTCTAGAGCCCAAGGACAATCAATGTCAAAACTTGACACTTGGGGAAATTAGCTGTGTTTTTTGGTAGTGTATAAATATTAGAATAGCTCTCAAGTATTTAATTCGGATAAATTGATTTTAATATGAACAATTTTTTTCCCGCGACGTCGTACGTGTATATCCCGTTTTTTCTCGTTCCCGTGTAGCCTATAGCCTTCCTCATAAATGTGGCTATCATATATAAAAAGAATTTTCCAAATCCGACTGGTAGTTCCAGAGATTAGCGCGTACAAACAAACTCTTCAGCTTTATAATATTAAGTATAGATTGCCAACAATTTAACAAGGAAGCAAACATAATAAGGAAAAATGTTATTCTCATAATATAATACTTGTACGCAAATTAAGTCAACAATTAATTATTTTCTTCTGTTGGGAAAATCCAGACACTAAACGTGTCGGAAAATTAAAAGCAAACCGGTTGTTTATGGTTTTATGATAATTAAATAGTTGATTAATTAATGACTAATTTTTAAACTAACAATGGGAGGAAAATGTGAATTACATTACAGTAATAATTTTTTTTCGAGATATGCAATAAACAATCGTAAGTAACAACTGCTATGGGTTTTGTTTCAAGAGTAAGGCAATTTTAACATTCATACTGTTTTTGGTGCAAAAAAACACGCCAAGTGCGAGTCGGACTCGCGTACGAAGGGTTCCGTACATTTGTTGTATGGGAGCCCCACTTAAATATTTATTTTCTTATTTTTTAGTATTTGTTGTTATAGCGGCAACAGAAATACATCATTTGTGATAATTTCAACTGTCTAGCTATCACGGTTCATGAGATACAGCCTGGTGACAGACAGACAGACGGATAGCTAGTAAAAGGGGCCCGTTTTTACCCTTTGGGTACGGAACCCTAAAAACAAGTTGTGATAAAATTAAACCTCAAAACATTTCCGTTCCCACCTGTACCCAGTTCGGGCATACTCGGAAGAGTGACATTTCGAAGGTCATTAACACCGAGCTGCGTTTGCGCACCGTTACATACCCGCTTACCTAACGTACTTGCAATTATCTTTTGCACTGCTTCCTAATTTTTTTTATAGTTTTTTGGGCTTATTCTTATTCAGCATAAAATCTTTTTAACCGACTTCCAAAAAAGGAGGAGGTTCTCAATTCGATTGTATTTTTTTTTTCTTTTTTTTGTGTTTGTTACCTCATATCTCCGTCATATATGAACCGATTTGAAAAATTCTTGTTTCATGTGAATGGATATACGTGCCATTGAAATTTTATCAAAATCGGTTTCGTAGTTTGGTATTTAAATCCAAATAGCTGGAAAAAGTATGTGGAAAAATCATCCATGTATAAGAAATTGCGTATTTTTGCTTTCCTGTGACTTTCCAGTGGTGTTGTTAGATGTGGGGTACCACTAAATAGTGAAAAATAAAAAACTTAACAAAAAAACCGACTTCCAAAAAACACTACAAAGTCCAAAATAACTTTTATTTCGGAAGTCGGTGTCAATACAGATCGGTGTGTAACGAAGAAGCAACCAAAAACACCGACTACCGAAATTAAAGTTATTTTGGACTTTGTAGTGTTTTTTGGAAGTCGGTTCCTTTTTTTAAGTTTTTTTTTGTGGTAAAACCATTTTTCCATCCAAGGATCCGTTTACGAAATATTAAGCTATACATACAAACTTATTATTTTTGTAGCATGCATATGTATGGGTAGGTAACCTATACAAGTCTTCTGACAGCTAAACGGTTGTTTTTGACTACTAATTAAAAATTCCCGTAATTAAAAAAAATGTTGTGTATTTCGACTTGACTCCCTCAGAATTTATTTTTCGTTCTCTTCCAGTTCAATTCTTCCAGACATTTACAGCCCTAGTTATATTGAGCTATATCGAAAAGCAATATAAGATTCGGGTATCTGTCAGCTACGTACCTAAATCAAGTGAAAACGAAGACCCAAAGGTGACTGGCCGACCGTTGAAGTAAAGCGTTGCTAAGCAACCAAGAAAAAGCGACATTTCATGCTATTGGCAATGAAATAGAGAAATACCCATAGATAGAAGAATGGATTGAGCGATGTTTTTAAATCTGCCTAGCCTTTTCAAAACAGTGTTGGGGTCGGCTTCCAGTCTGATTGTATGCAGTGATGCGGCTGAATATTAACCGACTTCAAAAAAAGGAGAAGTTTCTCCATTCGGTTGTATTTTTTTTGTTTGTTACCTCATATCTCCGTTATTTATGAACCGATTTGAAAAATTATTTTTATGTTTGAAAGGATATACTTTCCGATTGGTCCCATTGAAATTTCATCAAAATCGGTTAAATAGTTTGTTTTTTAAATCAAATTAGATGGAGAAAATATATCATCCATGTAAACGAAATTGCGTATTTTGCTTTTTATATGGAGCGACTGCCTATCTGTGATCTCCAAAATCCAGTTACTGGCTAGCACAATAGGAGTACCTGTGAGGTCATCATCATCATCATCATCATCATCATAATATCAACCGATAGACTTCCTGTGAGTGAGGTGAATATTGCCAAAAAAGTGTGAGAGAAACAACACAGCCAGTAGTTGTCTTTTTCTTAAATTGAAGCCGTCATTTTTTTCATTCATTGAACTGTTTTTCATGTTTTCTACGAAAAACGCACATCTTCCAAATTGTATACTGCACCTAAATATGTAATAACAACTGTGAATGTGGTTTGACACAGGTGCCGCACAGTCGCTGTGACTCTTTCTACAGAGTATTCAAATGTGACTGTATCACTCAGTTTATTCTCCATGTCTAAGGAAATACTTGATACGGAACCATTGTCACGCCTTCGACAATGTCACAGAAAGAAATCAAAGGTTGTTCGCGGAATGTGAAAACGCGGGCTTGGGCCGTGACGAATGGGACCGATTTTGGAATCACAATGAAATCCCATAAAAATACATAAATACTGGCGTATTATATACTTCCATACTATTTATTTTCTTCTTATGTACAAAACTGTTCATTAGTGTCAGTTAGCTGGTAAGTTAGGTATGTCGCAAGCGCTGTCGCGAAAATCCGAAAGACAGGAACTGCGGCCTAACATGACGTGTTAAAGCGTGAGTAGTTCGAGCGAGAAGGAGGGATGGAGCTATATAGGGTGTGTAGCTCCATCCCTCCTTCTCGCTCGAACTACTCACGCTTTAACACGTCATGGTAGGGCCGCAGAGCTCTTATACCTCGGTAGCCCACTAAGTATTGCAAAGCTGGGTTGCAGGTGGAAACGTGGCCTTAGGCTCCACCATCAATTTGACCTAGACACAGTTACTGATGTACACTAGTACATACCACGTAGCAAATTATAATGTATGTCGCCATCGTCGACGTAGCGTGACGGATGCCTACGTACGCCACATTAGATGGCAGTGGTAAGGCCATGCTTCCCTCCCTGGGTTACGGAATTTTTTGAAAGAGTTACCGCTTTTTATTTTTTTTTTAAAAGATGGGAAATCATCAAATGACTCCTGCCGCTCTGGGTGGAGCGGGAGGGAGTGTCAGACTCTTACTGACTAAAACACATCTATGCTCCTCTTAGTGCCTTTTGCGTTCCGGGCCGCGGTAACTCTTTCGAACAAAATCCGCAGCCCCGGAAGAGTTACCGCTGGACATGCTTTCTTGAGTACCTTCCCGCAGGTTATCCGACCAAGCAAAGTATTTTGATTCGGTTTTCAATAGTCGACCCGGTGGTTCGATTCCCACGGGAAGCATACTTTGTAAAGTTGTTTCCAGTTTGGCTAGGACATTGCAGGCTTGAAACACCTGATTGTCTGATAAAAAGATGATTCCGTGCTTCGGAAGGCACGTATAAGCCAGTGGTCCCGGTCGCCACTTGGCGCTCGTCAAAAAACCATGTCAGAGGCCCTTGAGGCGGTTTAGAAACTCTGACACTAGGGTGTGTGGGGTCGTTAGACCTTAGTGCCCACACGTTAAGAGGAAGAAGTAGAAACAGTATACGAGAAAGGTTCGTTTATACTGGGTGATTTTTTTTCCAGTGCGCAAACTTTAAGAACCACTTCTGCCCATGTAAATGAACAACTTTCCCGAAGAAAGTCATAGTCAATTACTAAAAAAAAAATTCAGTCTCCCATACAAATTGTGAACAGTTGATAACAATTTTGTATGGGAACTTCAAATTTTTTTTTTGTAATTGACTATGGCTTTCTTCGGGAAAGTTGTTCATTTACATGGGCAGAAGTGGTTCTTAAAGTTTGCGCACTGGAAAAAAAATCATCCAGTATAATTTACACGTGCGAAGGCGGGGCGGGTCTGTAGTCTTATCTAAACTAAAATAGAGTTATTATCAAAAAATAAACATTCCTGATAGCTACAACCTGGGGTTCTTTAAGTTCTTTAAGTTAAGAGGGAATAGGTTCTAGGCAAGCGTGCTCCATCGTCGACAACATCATCCCTTTCCATCAGCTGAGATAGTGGTCAAGCGCGTGATTATCAATAACAAAAAAACCAGCCAAGAGCGAGAAGGACTCGCGCACGGAGGGTTCCGCACCATTTTCTATAAAAGCGGCAAAAAAATCACGTTTGTTGTATGGGAGCCCCACTTAAATATTTATTTTATTCTGTTTTTAGTATTTGTTGTTATAGCGGCAACAGAAATACATCATCTGTGAAAATTTCAACTGTCTAGCTATCACGGTTCATGAGATACAGCCTGGTGACAGACAGACATACAGACAAACAGACGAACAGCGGAGTCTTAGTAATAGGTCCCGTTTTTACCTTTTGGGTACGGAACGCTGAAAAATGGATATAATCGGCGGTTTCAGATGATACTTCGCAGCGGCCTAAGATCCCACGCACGTTCCTCAACCTAGCCAGGGCCTAAGGGGTCGCCAGTTCAATTAAAAGTTACCAACGTAAGTTCACGTCACGACCTGTTAATTTACTACAATACGTACTGATCATGATATGAAGAAGTATTTCGATATGTAGGTACTCGTATGTAGGTAAGTATAGACATGTCACTTTAAGCAGTATGATTCACCCTTGATACCAATCAAACTCACTTGGGAAGCCTTTTTTACCCGATTGCGCGACGCAAGCGAGGGTAATGTGTTCATCAGCCTATGATGTATGTAGGTATGTTTGTTTCTTTGTGGCACTATAGAGACCAAACGCGTGGGCCGATTTTGATCATTCTTACGTCAATTGATTCGCCTTAATCTTGCGAGTGATACTAAAGACATGGCAGAAATTAAAATACAATATGGCGACAAACAGACGCACTTGAAAAGTGACATGTTTGGAACTTTTTAGTTGTTTTTACTGTCGGGTTTTTTGGTTAAAGTTGCTGTTTGATTGACAAGATTTGTATGTTACACTACATTAGATTCTGCCCGCACTGTCGTCCGCGTCTATTAACAATTTTATTTTTTTTAGGGTTCCGTACCCAAAGGGTAAAAACGGGACCCTATTACTAAGACTCTGCTGTCCGTCTGTCTGTCTGTCTGTCTGTCAAGAACCGTGATAGCTAGACAGTTGAAATTTTCACAGATGATGTATTTCTGTTGCCGCTATAACAACAAATACTAATAATAGAATAAAATAAATATTTAAGTGGGGCTCCCATACAACAAACGTGATTTTTTTGCCTTCAGTGTCAGACTCCTACTGACTAAAACCCACCCGTGTTTCTCCAAATGCCCTTTGCGTTCTAGGGGGTCTACTCTCTAAGCCCGAAGTCCGTAGGACTTACGATTAGTCCCGAACCCGAACTAAGAACAACTGTCAAATCGTGTTGTCATTCATTCTTAGTTCGGGTTCGGGACTAATCGTAAGTCCGTAGGTGATACGGAGTAGAAAACGCTCGACACTAAGGCCGAAACTACGGACTTCGGGCTTAGAGTGTAGACCCCCTGGGCCACGGTAAATCTTTCGGACAATTCCGGTAACAGTATTCGGAGTCTTGGACGCCATTTCGAATTCAAATCAGATAGTCAGACACCGTCTCTAATGTGCGTTAAAGACCTACTTAAGTAAACATTTAATTCTTCTATTGCGTGATTTCTTCGTTTAAATTAATTGATACTTTGTTTTCCTCAATTTGAAGGTTTTTAACAATGACATTGCCTTCGCACAAGGTTGGAGATGCTAGTTATCCACACGGCTTCTTTCGTCAGAATTATAATATTTTCGAAAAAATCAACGCATAGTACGCGTAGCAGGATTTCATCTCGCAACTTGTTTTTCTCAGTCTTATACACAGACCACGAGACCAGAATTACTTTAACGAAATCATTAAAATAAGCTATTACACTAATTATATTATAACAAGTTCCACGAGCACTTGTCTGATAAGCTCATATAAATTGACGAAAGCTTAATGTTAGAGGTAGAGGGTCCAAATTCGTTTGTTTTTAGGGTTGGTCAGATAATGTTGACAACAGACTGTACGATACCGGTACCTACCTAGATTTTTTCTTGTGTGTTGTTCTATCTGTCTTTAATTTCAGTGCTTTCGACTAAAATCATAGATTACATTTTATTTTTAGGTATGACCACTAGCAAGTTAACACGCAAGGGCTATGAACTGCTTAACCGGACTAACCTGTGGTGGCCTCAAATAAATTTAAGGCCACAAAATTAGCTACAAGCTAAAACTACTGACCGCTCGCTAAAGGCATCCTCTGTGGGATACGACCTCGGCTTAGCGGCGTCAGTTCGGGACAGCAAGGGACAACAGGCTGGGTCTTTTCATTAATTAGGGGGTTTAAAGCTAATGGCTCAGCGACGCGGGCTGGCTCGTTAGGCAGAAGACGGGGAGGGTTGTGAATGGGTCGTCGCGATGGGCCTCGGCGGCGAGGCCGGAATACCGAACGCGGTCTCTTTTTGTTTTTTCTAAGAGTGCCCACAGGTCGAAAAGACTAAGCAATGCTTGCTGAGGTCGGTCTGTAGAGAAGTAAATTCATTGCAAGCCAAGACCACTCCGTGCCTCGGAGTCGGAAGTATGTTAAGCCGTTAGTCCCGGCTATCTTATGATATTTGACAATCGTTACGTATAGTAGGGCCTAGGGCCCATAACTGTGATAACCCCTTTTTAAGACTGGTTATGGTGTAGCAGTAGGTAATTTGATTTCCGCTTGATTGAAAAAATTATGTGGTTGTTTAAAAACTTTGTAATTTTGTAAATTGTAAGTTTTTACTCTTCCGATTAAAAATGTTGCCGACCCAGGGGCTCTAGACAAGTCACATTCTGTCAGCGGTAGCGTGGCGAAGGCGATTGTCAATACGTCAAAAATGTATGTGATTGACAGATGCTATCGAAATGTCATGTGATCAAATTCCTACATTTTGGCATTTCGACAGTCGCATTCGCCAATTGAATGGCACATTGTCTAGGGCCTCTGGGCTAGGCAAATGACGATGGATAGTCGATGAGATGTATTACATCAATGTAGCAGTTATGTTGTACGATCGCGATTTCTCAGAACCATATTATCTGTGCATTTCCTTCCTCGTAGTTAATTGCTTGCAGCTGTATAACGAATGTTATGTAAAAGTTTGCATCGGATAAGGCTCCCACAGACACTTGCGATGCGACAATGCAACTACGCTTTTCACGGAGTTAATACTTTTTGTTCCCAAAAAACAATACCCATCCGTGATCCTCCAAATGCCCTTTGCGTTCCAGGCCCTCGGTGACTCTTTTCAACAAATTCCGCAACAACATCCGAATATTCGAATATTAAGGATCTGTGGACTGGACAAAGGTTTTTTATTCAAAATATCGGAGGGGCGAAGCCGCGGGCAGTATCTTATTAACGATACTTACCAATTATTGTGAACATCCGACACGGGCGAAGCCTCAGGCAGAATTCGTTATTATTATTTTCTGAAACCTAAGATCGACCATTAGCTCCTCAGTTGTGTAGCAAATAAGGATAAATACAAACGCAAAGTCATGTGATTTATGTCAGTAAATAGCTAGAGAATCATGCTACATAATGACGATAAGAAAAATGTCTGTTACGTGAGCGAATCACAGCTAATGTCTATTATATAACCAGGAAAGTTCGCATCAAGTCGTACATAGACACCGATTTAGTTTTTTTAGCACGCAATCCATGCAGTATGCATTCTAGGAAGTAGGTGTTTATGGTTCGCGGGTGAACGTTAACAGTCACTTTTTGAGTGCTTGGTATTCCCGCCTTTTTTTGACAGATGTCAAAACTAGCTAGTGACAGAATAAAAAAAAATACAAAACGTTACATATTTTTGGGATCTTACAAAGAAACTGTGTTACTTAAAATATTAAGGAACACAGTTTTTTTGTAAGATCCCTTGTAGCATAGCCTGCATAGCATAATAAAAAAAGAAAAAAAAGAAAAATATTAACTGCCACAGAACATGGACGATAGTAGGTATTTAGGTATTAGTAGTACGTTAAAACGAAATGAACGAAATAACAGTAGGCTAGATGAACAAAAAAAAACTTAATAAAAATATATGATACTGAAGTAAATCCTGTCAATTCCTGTCTTATCCATACTAATATTATATTATTCACAAAAATTAAAAACATAGTAAGTAGGTGCTAGTCTAGGACCTGGATAACGACATTATGATACTTTTTATGGTTACGTGCCCAATGGCCAGCGGGATCCTATTACTAAGCCTCCGCTGTCAGTCCGTCCGTCCGATTGTCTGTCAGCGGGCTGTATCTCGTGAACCGTAATAGGCAGACGGTTGACATTTTTACAGAGTGTGTATTTCTGTTGTCTCAATAACAACAAATACTTAATAAAAATAATTTAAAATTAAAGGGTTAGGTGTTTTTTTCGGTTTATGGTACAGACAGAACCCTTCGTTTGCGAGTCCGACTTGCACTTTGCCGGTTTTCTATCAACACACCTCACGGGCAAAGCCGCGGACAAAATCTAGTTTATTTCTAATCTCTGAAAACGCAATAATCTCTTACATAAGCAATTAACATAAATAAATAAATAATGTCAATCTGTACTTTCAAAATGCATCCGATCAAATACCATCCATAGAGAAAGTGTTTTTTTAAACGCTGGCTGAATGAGCTTTTGACCTTTGCCTCGTTGGATAGCTAAAACTATCACCACACTAACGAGATATAATAGTGATGTGATGAATATTAATTTTATCGAATATGTTATGTAAGGAGATAATCGGTTTCGTTGGGTTACGGTTTTTAAGAATAATGTTATGTTTGTTTTATTATAAGACTGTGTCTAATCTAGGAAAAGCTCGTGGCTACATAATTACAGCCGCACGTTTCGATCTTTGAGGTTAAGCAACACTTGCCAGGGTCGTTCCATGGTCTACGTCAAGCCATTGGTCCCGGCTGTCATTTTGACAGATGTCACGGATAGTCAGAAGCCAGATTTCAGTCGGTATTATGAAATAAGTTTTTCAAATGCACGTAAGTATATTATATTATTACTAGCTTTTACACGCGACTTCGTTCGCGTATATCCCGTTGATTCCCGTTCCCGTATAGCCTATAGCCTTCCTCAGGAATGTGGCTATCATATACAAATAATAATTTTCAAAATCGGTAGATGCAGAGATTGTTGCTGATTTTGTTCGAAAGAGTTACCGCGGCCCTGGAAAGCCAAGGGCACTACCTCAAAAACTTAACCTCTTTATAGTATTACTATATGTAGAAGTATAGATTAGTAAACCGAATATAATTGTACATGAGTGTCTCGGTTTTTTTTTTATTATAAAGTTTGTTTTAGTAAAATCCCTGAGTTCAGTCAGCCACGATGAAATCTCTCCTTCGTCAAATAAACGTCTTGTCTTGACTTGTCTTGTGCTCTTGTCAGCATGCAAAAAAAAAAAAAAATCGTCAATGCAGGACCCTTGTAATTGCAAAAACGTTATTTTGACACACGACTGTTTTGAAATCTCATGACTTTGACATTTTGATTTGCAACTTAGAAAGAAAGAAGAAAGAAAATCCTTTTATTCCGCCAGAAATGACGCACAAACAATAAAAACAAAATTAACTAACTAAAACAATAAAAACTGTTTCACTGCCAATCTATGTCAGGACCGGACTTAACTACCACGAGTCTCTGGTCACGCCATAGACGAAGCAAAACAGTTGTCTATGGCATGACGTCCGGCACCGACTGTCGATCTCGATTGACAGTGACAACTGACAACAAAAAACAACATAATAGCAAAACAACAACATAGGTAATACCAAAACAAACATGTTAAAAATTGACAATTTACAAAAAATACGAATAATCGTGAATAAATAAATAAAGCAAATAAATTCGAGTTGTGCGTCGCATCCTAGCAAGAATCGGTGGTTGCTCAGCATATGCCGCGACTCTGGACTCTGGACAAGTCCAACAATCAACGGCGCTGATTTTCAGCAACCACCGTTTGAGTGACATTATGGTGTCCCCCCGCGAGTGCAAACAAAGCAGGTACGTTCTTAATATTATATAAAACACCATTATTAACAGTTAAATACTTAGATTAATCGAATGATAATAATAACTATTTTGTACAAGTCTTAACTAAAACAAACATACATATCAGTACCAACATTCCAAAACTAAAAACAAATATAGTAAATAACATTACACAAACACAAATACAATATTGTTTAAATAAACTATGTATTCATATAATAAAATAAATTATCTAAAAATCTATCAATAACCACAATTCTTATTTTTGCAGAAACATTCTGTAACGATTTTAGACAATACACCATCCTTTACACCATAGTATGATGGCGGGCAATGGCGGCCATTTGCATATTGGCTTGGCAACAGCAGACATTATTTTACCGCAAATCCTATCTTTTCCGGCGAAATCCCTGTACACCAAGTGGAGAAATCAAATAAGATTGTGTATATAATATGTACAAAATGAGATGAGGCGTGTAAACTGTGCTACTATGCTATGGTATTAGAGGCCGAATGGGACGCGAGTCAATCGGAACAGTAGTCGAAAGAGACATGCGGGAACCCGACAACGCCCAAAAAAGACCCTCAACATCCATGTTTCACAACAAAAGACTGCCAATTATCACACCTTGAGGTCAAGAAGACCGATTTTGAAGTGAAGGATTCAGCCAGAGACCACCAGCACTGGGAAGACTATATCCATTGCCTGTAGGCCATGACCCAACAGGTAAGCTAAAAAAGAGTTCAATGTTGTCTGATTTACATTACAAGCTATGTGGATTGTTGAATTTGCATGAAATGTTTTTTTAAAAGGTTTGTAAAATGCTTTTTTGTCTTTAGGACTCTGAATGGTGGAGGAAGGTCGTTCCAACAGTGCGTGGCTGCATATTTGAAACTCCCTCTGAAAGCTGCGGTCCTGTGATGCGGTGAACAAAGTGGGTATGTGGAGAAACGTGGTTCATATTTGCTGTGTCTCCAACTTAATTTCTCAAATAAGTAATGTGGTTTCTGTGTAGTAATAACTCCAAATAGTAAGCTAGCCAAATGCAACTTTCTCCTTGCTGCCATTTTCAAGATATTATAATCATTGATATATGGTGTAACATGACTCCTATATGGTATGTTAACACAAAACCGTGCACATGCATTTTGAATACGTTGTATTAGTTTTACGGTTCTTGCTAACAGGCATGGTCCATACACCGTGTCACAATAGTTCAGTCGAGATAAAATTAGACTGTCTACCAGTTGCTTGCGCAGATCAACACTCAGATGGGCTCTTATTGTATATAGAAGTTTTAACCTATAAAAACAATTTCTCATGGCATTGCTGATGTGCTTCTCAAATCTTAGCTCGGGGTCCACAGTCAAACCCAGATTACACGCCGCCTCTACCCTGTCTATTTTATCCCCGTTGATAAAAACTTCTGGATGGGCCGACAGTATCGCACTGATCATTTTCCTACTCCCTAAGACCATGAATTTAGACTTCAGTGGGTTTAAAACTAAGGAGTTGGCATCTGACCATTCCACCACTCTTTCTAGATCTGCATTGATTTTATCCACTGCCTCTTTTGCATCAGCTGGCTTAAAAGAAATATATAACTGAATGTCATCTGCATACATATGGTACTTGCAGTGATGGAAGGATTCAATAATATCCGCACTGTAAAGAATATACAAAAGCGGCCCCAAAATTGACCCCTGGGGCACACCACGTGACACCTGTTGCGGAGAGGATGACGTAGTTGACCCATCGTCTCCCTGGACTTCCACGAGCTGTGACCTATTTTGTAAGTAGCTAGCGAACCACTCTATTGTTTCCGTAGTAAAACCATAATAGGCTAACTTGGAAAGAAGCAGAGTGGTGTTAATTGCATCGAAGGCCCGTGAAAAATCAAGGAGTGCAAGGATAGTTCCCTCCCCCCTATCCCGTGCTTCTAGGATATTTCCTACCACATCCGAAAGAGCTGTGGCTGTCCCACGACCTTTCCTGAAACCGGACTGAAGGTCAGGTAGCATGTTGTTAGCTTCCAGATATTCCAGCATTTGATTGTAAACTACCCTCTCTAAGACTTTTGATAAACAAGGCAGAATGCTTACTGGGCGTAGGTCTTTAAAAGTACTTGGATTGCTGATCTTTGGTAATGGACGCACTATAGCACATTTCCATAACTCGGGGAAAGTGTTTGTGTCTATTGACTTATTTACTATAGCGGTGATGGCCTGAAGGGTGGTTGGTAACGTAAGCATAATCATATCGAGACTCAAGCCATCTATGCCCTTAGCATTCGACCCCAAGCTCTTAATAATTTTTGCAATTTGTTCCTCATTAACATTTTGCAATTTGAAATGTGTATCCCCATGTCTGTTAGATTCGAAATACAACAGCTGCGATGTGGACAGAGTGCAATGCCCAGGCACACTAAGAAATGCCCTGTTAATCTCATCTGGGTTGTTAAATAGTCCGGGGAGCATGCCATCTCTATGATCTGAAAGAACATCGGACTTGAGATTTTTCCAAAGCTTTTTTGGGTTCTTTAGCTGACTATTAATGTGTCCGTCAAAGTATACTTTCTTCTCCTGCATCAGTGCAGCCGAAGCTTGTTTTTTTAAATTTAAATAATATTTTTTTTTGGTGTCTTGTTTGTTCTTGTTATAGTTGTTTTTTGCCTCATCTCTTAACTTAAACATTAATTTAATATTTTCCGTTATCCAAGGCGTGGGACGGTCTCTAACTATCCTACTTTTTACGGGTGCATGCAAGTCAAATAATTGGGTAGTAAGGAAGTTGAAACAGTCCACCATGCTATCCACATCTGGCAGTGAGCCTATCTCCACCCATGGCATTGATTCCAAATCTGCTGTAAAGTAGTCCTCTAAAATATCCCTTAATGGTCTATATGCAACCAGCCTAGGTTTGATCTTTATTTTCTTAACCATAGTATCACACACAATGAACGAGTGATGACCAAGTTCACTGATGTGATTAACCTGTACATTTCGTACTCCTATATCAGTACAGATTACATCTATAAGGGTGCTGCTATCTCCTACAAAATGGGTTGGAGACTGAACTACCTGAAACAGACTGGTGTAATTTAGAAATTCCAGTAAATCCTTCGTAACGTAACTTCAACTTTTATCATCGCTATTTTAATCAGGTAAAAACGAAAAAAAAAAACTTCTTGAATTTCTTTTATAGTGAGCATTTTTGAGTAACAGTAACAGTTTTTTGACAGGAGACAACTCCTGTCAAAAAACTGTTACTGCATTTAAAAGGTCCTGCACGGACGCCCCGACGAAATCACACTTCAGGTTAGACGTACGCAACAAAATGTCTACCGATTGGAACCGTAGCTAAAAAGCGTTGAACAATAATTATTTCGCCTTAGTTCTTGTTGATTCAAAACAAATATTATCGCGCCTTCATGGTTATAAAATGTTTAAATTCATTTTATGCGTGAAGAATTTTAACCATGGACTTAGATTTTAAATAAATAGATACAGTGCGATAAATAGGTATAGTTTGGGGAATGATTGAATGAATGAATGAATGAATGAATGAATGAATGAATGAATGAATGAATGAATGAATGAATGAATGAATGAATGAATGAATGAATAAATGAATTAATTTAAATATTAAAAAAAAGTCGTAACCCTTTCTTTTGGCTTCGCCGTAGTCGGGTAAAGAAGCTACAAAGCGCGAGTCCGACCGCAAACAACAAATCGTGTTCCTTGTAGGAGGACATTAGAAATCCTTTTAATTTTTATTATATTTTTGTGATACTGATAAAGCAGTGTTAGAAATACACACTCAGTGAAAAGTGGTTTGAACTTTTTTTGTGTGGAGGCTAGCCTTTTTTGTTTTTTTTTTTCGGCGGGAAATGTTCAAAAGGCGCCTGGGCTTTTGAGGTTCAGAGTCCCGGTTTGACCATTTTGTTTTGGGGTTCCGAACATTCGTGAAAAACGGAACCCTTTCGGAGTTAGGGGGGGGGGGGGGGTTAGATCATTTTTCATCTAATTTCTTGAATAACTTCAAAACAAGTAAAAAAATATGATTTAAACCTAGTTTAAGAATCTTTGTAAATTTCTAGATATCAGCCTGCAGACGTCCACTGCTGGACATAGGCGTCCCCGCGCGTGTCGCCACAACAACTGGTCCTGTGCGTCTCGCATCTATCGGCTACCCGCGACCCTCACCAGGTCATCAGTCCATCTTGTGGGAGGCCTTCCAACGCTGCGTCTTCTGGTACGCGGTCGCCACTCCAGAACTTTTCGGCCCCATCGACCAATCTGTTCTGCGAGCAATGTGCCCTGCCCACTGCCACTTCAGTTTGGCATTGACATTAATGCCTCCATACACAATATTTATTTATTTACTCCGTATTTAGGTCACAGATGTTCGGTCATGGGAGTCTACTCTCTAAGCCCGAAGTCCGTCTGTCAAATCGTGTTGTCAGTCATTCTTAGTTCGGGCTCGGGACTAATCGTAAGTCCGTAGGTGATACGGAGTAGAAAACGCCCGTAACTAAGGCCGAAACTACGGACTTAGAGAGTAGACCCCCAGTTTTCACCGAATCTCGGTGAAAATGAACTGTGACAAGCAGACAGACAAACAGACAGACAAAAGTGATCCTATATGAATTCCGTGTCTTTTTCCCATACGGAGTTTGGGAACCCTGAATAGCGGCACCAAGCAGTTAGATGAAGGTAGCTGGCAGTAGGTACTGATAACAATGGGAATTCACTCTAAAATTCCATGGGTGTGGTGGCTACCACTAGTGTCCGACCGAAGCCGAATAATAGCTACGAACTACGGCCGAAATCGGAGGCTTCAAGTTAAAAATAACGCTAAGGAACTCAGTTCAAGATTTGCTAAAATTATAATAAGTAGGTATCGATGAATGAATGAATTTTAAGCGTCTGTAAAAGTTCAGCTAGTTATGATTAAAAAAACAATGTTGATTTTTAATTCACGAACCAAAGCTAACATTATTTTTAACCGAATTCTTTGTTCGTGCATAACTCCGTCGCTTGACAACCGATTTGAAAAATTCTTTTTTTGTTGGAAAGGGTATACTTCCCAAATGGTCCCATTTTATCAAAATTGATTCAGCGGTTTGGTTTTTAAATTCAAATCGCTGGATACATATATGGAAAAATCATCCATGATACGAAATTGCGTATTTTTGTTTTCCTGTGACTTTCCAGTGGTGTTGTTAGGTGTGGAGGGTACCTATCGCAAAAAAGTGAAAATAAAAAACCAGACTTCCAAAAAAAACTTTAATTTCGGTAGTCGGTGTTTTTGGTTGCTTCCTTGTTATTTGACACCGACTTCCGAAATTAAAGTTATTTTGTACTTGTAGTGTTTTTTTTGTAAGTAGGTTTTTTTTTGTTAAAAAGTTTTTTTTTGTTAAAAAGTTTTTTTTTGTTAAAAAGTTTTTTTTTGTAATTGCATTGGTTCTAGGCATTTGAAAGTTATGACGGAATAAAGAATGAATTCTGTAAACGAAACACTCGTCTTTGGACACAGGCGCGGATCCACCGTTGTGGGCACTGTGGGCATGCCCACAACCCTAATTCACTAGTTATAACCGGTAAAGTCTCACTTTCACGGTCTATTTAGATCAATAGGCTGATGATAAAAACGCTTAAAAAAATGCATGAATTACCTGATTCAACTAAAGCTTTACTACTAGAAAAACACTGGGTGCCTCAACCTTACTATGATTTTCCGCACCAAGTTTTGCAAAAGAATGGGAAAACGTTCAGAAAATATGTCCAAAAAATACATCTTGAAAAATTCCATTGGCTTGTGATCACATAAAAGATCAGGGACTTTATCGCAAATATTGTGCCTTATTTTTTACGCCATCTGGCACTGATTTCGTTAGATCGAATCCTGGACGTTTTGTGAAAGAACCATTAAAAGCCTTTAACAACTTATTAGGTGTAAGCGGGTTACTACTGCAACATCAACGTAATCATTACCATACGAAGGCCGTTGAAATTGGGAAGGCCTTTTTGACGCGTTATCATAAACGTGAGATTGATATTGCTAACCAGATTTCTACTCAAAGAATGGCTCAAGTGGCAAAAAAAAGATATTTGTAAATAAAAGATTCGGGACCATATTTTACAAAATGTGAATGTGTGTGTGATCATTTCTTATGACAGTACAGATATTTCTAATACTGAACAGATGAGTCTATCAATTAGATATTTTAATGATGGTTTTGGTTGGAAGAGTTTGTGTGCTTCTATGACACTTATTAAATGCTTCAATGTTAACAAAGAGATAGCTCAGACGGCACAAAAGAATTACGGCTAACAGGCACCGCATTAGCGAAAATCGTGGAAAATCTTTGCTATAAATTTGATATAGATTTAGCTTTTTGTATAGGAATAAGTACTGACAGCTGTTCAGTAATGGCATCTCGTGCATAAGGTACAGTTCAGGAACTCTTTAAAAAAGCTATCCTTGCAAAACGTTGTGCTTGCAGCAATCATGTCTTAAATAACTCCTTGGCCAAACGTCTCAATCAAACGTCGTTTCGTGTAGAAACACAACTGGGACCGTGAAAAAAATTGTAGTGTTTGCCAACGCCTCTGCAAAACGCCATAGAATATTCTCAGAAGAACTTGATGGTTCGGCAGTTCAAAGTATACATGTATACGAGTCACGATGGGTGGAAAAACACGACGGCCAATTACAATTCCAGGGTGATAATCTCATTAAAATTTGTAACGCCAGTGCGTTACAAATTTAATTTAATTAGAGAATATCGACGTGGCAAGATAATAAAACTTCAAGTGACGCTCACTGTCTCTTGCAAACGTTACGGAGCTCTGATTTTTATAATAATTATCATCGATATGCCTAAGCGATGTTCTAGACGTAGGTAAATCGTTCAAAACGTAGGTAAGTCCATGATTGTTCATGAGTGAGTTCGTACTCCAACTCGCACTTGGCCGATTTTTGGGTGGCTGTGCCCACAACCATTTTGGAGGGCTGGATCCGCGCCTGTTGGACAGTCTTTTCATTACCATGAAACTGAATAATATTATTACCTATTTATTTAAAAACCTTCGGTCACAAAAACCGTCTTCGGCATTGGCGAAAATTGACGAAGTTTTGGCCGTAGGTGAATTTTAGCCGAATGTAGCCGAATATAGCCGAAGCCGTTCAGTCGGCCACTATTACTAACCCAAACACAATCCGCACTTGACCTTTATACATCATGATGACAAAGTTCAGTTCTATTGTGGGATTCAGTTTAATTCCGTTCTGTATTTGGCAAAATACTTATTGTTATATCAATAAAAACTATTTCTATTGACAAAGGACTTGTGGGTGTGGGTACCCTAGTCATAACAATCATATGTTACTATTCTGGCTAATAAGCTTAATATAGTTGTGGTGAACCGAATCGAGAGACGTGCAAATATTGTAGACATAACCGTTAACCGTCCCGCATGATGAGAACATCGTGAAAACCGACAAAGATAAGCGAATCAAGCATCGATGTGGACTCCGCAGTCATTGTACCGATAGTTGTGTCAGCCAATGGCTCAATAGCCACGAGGCTCGACCAACACTTTAGGAAGCTCTCGTACTAGCTGGATACCAACAGTACTGTCTTTCCTTCTCTCTTCAAAATCTATCCAAAGGTTGTCTTGAAAAGATCGCTTTTAGCGATAAGGCCGCCCATTGTGTCACCCTATGTAATGTTTACTTCATCTATCTTTTCTGTTACTTACATGGTGTACATAATAAAGAGTATTCTATTCTATTGTGGGGGTTTGATTCAGGAAGCGGTAGGTTCCTCTCTCTGGAGAACTTGGACCCTGTTCCCGATACTATTTTTTTTTATCCCGTTCAATGTTTTTTGTTTCTGTTTTTATGAAACATTTAAAAAGTCGTTACGGATTGTCAGAGGTCAGAAAATCTGACACCAGTCTTGCCAAGAAGTACCGTGTTACCCAGTTAATGGGTTGTGGAGGTCTGGTAGGCAGCCGCTCCACGTAAACTACTGGTATTCAGCTGAATCCGGTTTGACTGGGAGCTGACGCCAATTTGGTTGGGAAAAGGCTAGGCAGATGATGATGAAACATTTAAAATGTATGAAATAAGTTTCAAGATACTTACTTTAATAAAGAAGGTAATAATGATCATAAAAAAAACCTACGATATTATTGAATTCTACAAACGAAATTTTTCGGCTATTACCTACTGATAAAAGTATGTAGATTTTTTTTAATATAAAAAAGGGTAAAACACGCTTTTTTGTTCATATTCCTCTCAATAAACCCCTTTAATTTGATACCAATATAATTGAACGTGCCTTGTTAGTTAATAGTATGGGTTATATCTTGCAATATAATTTTTAACCGACTTCAAAAAAAGGAGGAGGTTTGTTTAAACAGTAATTGAGGTGTTGCACACACGTATGGTATTAGATAAAAATGCATGATTAGCTATGTGACATCATTCTAAATCCAATATGGCGGACTCCAAAAGATGGCGTATCAATTATTTTTTATGCATGATGATAATATTAGTATCAAATAAAAGGGTTAGCTGAGTGAAATAAATAAATAAAATTTAAAAAATCAGTTAAGACTGTCCAAAGAACTGCTTAGTTTTTTATGGTTCTGTACCCAAAGGGTGAAAACGGGACCCTATTACTAAGACTCCGCTGTCCGTCTGTTCGTCTGTCTGTCTGTCACCAGGCTGCATCTCATGAACCGTGATAGCTAGACAGTTGAAATTTTCACAGACAATGTATTTCTGTTGCCGCTAGAACAACAAATACTAAAACAGAATAAAATATTTTTAAGGGTTTTTTTTGTCGTTTTTATAGATAATGGTACGGAACCCTTCGTGCGCAAGTCCGACCCGCACTTGGCCGGTTTTTAATTATATATTTTGTCGACAGCGTAACAAAGAAAGTCTTTCCAATACATTCCCTTACATAATATTTAAAATACATAACACTATATTAAAAAAATCACTCTTACTTTTTTTCTAAGAAACCGGTGAGCTGTATAAAATTTAAATAAATAGAAAAATAATTTATTTCGAGTCGATAAAATCAGAGTTGAATAATCTTTCTTTATAAATATTTATTAATGACTAGCACTTCGCCCGCGACTTCGTCCGCGCGGATTTATTAGGTACTCCACAAACTTCAACGCCGCCTATACCCCCTTATAAAGGTTAGTTTTGGAAAATTAAGCTCAACGATTTTCATTAATTACATTTATTACTTAGCCATTTCTACTTATTCTATGGTCTCAGGTTCAGCGCAACTGTTCACCCCGTTCACCCCGTCAGGAGTTGATTATGCAAAAATTGTTAGGTATGTAGCGTAGCTACTTATTTAAAATATTATTTATTTAAATTAAAAGTTATGTTTAGTAAAATAAGTCAGTATTTTATAAACAAAAACAACAAAAAGTAATATTTACACTTAATTTATACATTATATACCTATACACTAAATACACTTAAATCTAATTTTATACAACTAAAAACTTAATTAATAAAACCTAGTATTGTATAACTTTCTGTATAGCATAAATTAAAAATTAAGACATCAGTACAAACAGATAATTTTGTTAGTAGATATTTTTTATGTCGTTTTGTGGAATGCGGACCGGTTACCTCAGCGTGCGCGAGCGCCGTGTCGTTCCATCTTTTTCACACTCGCGCAGCGCGCCGCACTCCTCAGTCGAGAAGCCATATGAGACGCATGCGCACGTCGCTGTCGCTCGTCGCCGCCGGTTTAGCATTCGACAATACCAAACCTTGTTAGCGTATAAACTTTTAAACAGTGCTTTAAATAGACTTGTGCTTTGACTTTCTACTTAGTGCTGAACTGTGCCTATCGCTTTCTTTCTGTCTTTCTGTGCTCTTCATTTCGCCTTCTAACTTTCTATCTGTGACTGTGTATACTGTGAACTCAAAATCTTGACATTATACTTCTTTCATTCTGTAAGCTGTTGCGTTTGCTTATTTATTGCAACCCATTACCGCTTCATTGGTGACCCCGACGAACACGAAACATGACCGAGCCGAAAGACACACAAAATGGCGGCGGCAACGTGCCACCTAGTTCATCGCAGGATATCCAGCGAGTTGGCATACGTGTACCTCCATTTTACCCGGAGAAACCAGCTTTGTGGTTTTACCAGCTTGAGAGCCAATTTTTTCTGGCCAATATTACAGCTGATAGCACCAAATTCCATCATGCTATGGGGCAGCTAGATCCCATTTATGCATCGGAGGTGGAGGACATCATAGCTGGACCCCCAGCACCCAATAAGTACGAGCGACTGAAGTCGGAACTCATTAGGCGACTATCTGCGTCCAAGGAGAAGAAGATCCTGCAGCTGGTCACGCGTGAGGAACTGGGCGATCGGAAGCCCTCCCAATTCTTACGCCATATCCAGCATCTAGCAGGACCCGACGTCCCGGAAGACTTTCTGCGGACCATGTGGTCCAGCCGCCTGCCGAATAATATCCAGACCATTGTAGCCTTGCAGTCGAGTGCTACTCTGGACGAGGTCGCAGAGCTGGCTGACCGCATCCACGACATCGCAGCCCCCACCCCGCACGTAGCGGCAGCTACATCATCAGGCGCTTCTCCAGAGTTAAGCTGTCAAGTAGCGGAACTCACACGCCAGGTGCAGAAGCTGACGACCAAGTTAGACAGGATGTCACGGTCGAAGTCACGGAGATTCAGATCCGAAAGTCGTGATCGCAGCAATTCCCGTTCGAGCCGTTCCCAGTCCAACTACCGGAAATACCCATTGTGTTGGTACCACGCGAAGTTTGGTGAGAAAGCAAGTAGGTGCATAAAACCGTGTGACTATAAGTCAAAGGGAAAAGAATAGGGCAGTCCGTGATGGCGACCGACGCCTGCCCAAATCCTGGTCGCTTGTTTATAACTGACCAACGGACAAAAGTGCAGTTTTTAATAGATACTGGCAGTGATATTTGTGTTTTTCCTCGAACATTAGCGAAAGGTAAACAAAGCCAAACGAACTATCAACTGTTTGCCGCAAATGGGACTGTTATAAATACTTATGGATATGCTCATTTAGTTATTAATATAAACTTGCGCCGCGACTTCGCTTGGCGATTTATTATAGCGGACGTAACGCGGGCCATAATAGGTGTAGACTTTTTATCGCATTATAATTTAATTGTTGATGTCCGTAACAAATGTTTAATAGACAGCAATACTATGCTCACTACCGCGGCTTCGGTTGCGAGTTTTTCTGACGATGTTTCTTCGGTGAAGGTAACGTCGGGTGACAAAAATGATTCTGTGTACCATGCTATACTAGCAAAATACCCTGACATCACTCGACCCTCAGGTATGCACCGTACACCTAAACATAACATAATGCACCACATACGCACTACACCTGGACCACCAGTATCTAGCACACCACGCAGATTAGCACCGGATAGGTTAAAGGTTGCTAAAGCTGAGTTTGAGGCCATGTTACAGATAGGTACGTGTCGACCATCAGAATCACCATGGGCCTCTCCGCTTCACCTCGCTCTTAAGTGGGACCACAGCTGGCGCCCGTGTGGTGATTACCGGATGCTTAACGCCAGGACGGTCCCAGACAGGTACCCCATTCGCCATATCCAGGACTTTTCCCACAACCTTGCAGGATGCTCCGTCTTCTCGACAATAGACTTGGTGAAGGCATATAACCAAATTCGTGTCAATCCCAGCGACATCGAGAAGACCGCTATCACAACGCCGTTCGGCTTATACGAATTCCCATTCATGACGTTTGGACTTCGTAATGCCGGGCAGACGTTCCAACGCTTCGTCGACGAAATGCTGCGCGGCCTGGATTTTGCCTACCCCTACGTCGATGACATTTTGGTATTTTCAAAAGACCAGGCGACCCACCTTGACCACCTTAACCAAATTTTCAACAGGTTGGCGGAGTATGGTGTGGTCATTAATACGGCAAAGTGCGTGTTTGGAGCGGCGGAAGTAACATTTCTTGGTTACAGCATCTCGGTGAATGGCACCAAGCCCTTGCCAGACAAAGTGGTGGCCATCAACAATTTCCCCGTTCCAAAAACGGTAAGAGAGTTGCGCAGGTTCCTCGGAATGATTAATTTTTACCGCAGGTTCATTCCCGACGCTGCCACACACCAAACACCGTTGAACGCTCTTTTGACAGGTTCCGTGAAGGGTTCCCATCCCGTGAATTTCACGCCACGAGAACAGACAGCCTTCGAGGCGTGCAAACAGGGTCTGTCTCAAGCTGCCATGCTCGCTCACCCAGACTGCGAAGCAAAACTTGCTCTCGTTACCGACGCTTCGGACGTAGCTATGGGTGGCGTTCTGCAGCAGTTAAAGGACAATACGTGGCAACCTCTTGCGTTTTTTTCACGCAAGCTAAGTCCCTCGCAGACCAAATATTCCCCATATGATCGTGAGCTCTTGGCGATCTATGAGGCGGTCAAACACTTCCGTCATATGATCGAGGCACGTGACTTTGTGATATATACTGATCACAAGCCACTTACATTCGCATTTCATTCTAGGAAAGAGAACTGCTCTCCCAGGCAATTTCGTTACCTGGACTTTATCTCACAGTTTTGTACTGACATCCGGCATATTTCAGGGAAGGATAATGTGGTAGCTGATACTTTATCCCGTATCGATGAGATCGTTTTACCTCTCGATCTGCAAAAACTAGCTACTGCACAAAACACCGACCCTGAACTAAAACAACTGCTGGATGGCAGCAACTCCCTACACTTGGAGAAGATTAAATTACCTGGCACACACTCAGAGCTGTTTTGCGATGTAAGTGGTACTACGCCTCGACCATATGTGACGAAGGAGTTACGTCGACAGGTGTTTGAGAGCCTTCACTCCCTCAGCCATCCTGGCGCCAATGCCAGTATCCGACTGATCACAGACCGCTATGTATGGCCTGGGATCAGGAAGGATTGTAGGGAATGGGCGCGTACTTGCCTAGCATGTCAGCGTGCAAAGGTTTATAGGCATGTATCAGCACCGTTGGGCACGTACAAGCTTCCACGCGCTAGGTTTAGGGACTTACATATTGACCTTGTCGGCCCCCTACCACTGTCGCAGGGATACCGGTATTGCCTCACAGCAATCGATCGCTTTACTCGATGGCCTGAGGCAATACCCATTCAGGATATTACAGCCGAGACGGTAGCAAAAGCCCTCCTTAGCGGGTGGATATCCCGTTTTGGTTGCCCCACGAACGTCGTTACAGACCGTGGGGCACAATTTGAATCAGCCTTGTTTTGCCACTTATCGCAAATAGCTGGCTTTCAACATAAAAGGACGACGGCCTATCATCCAGCCTCTAATGGACTCGTGGAGAGGTATCATCGGCAGCTTAAAGCCGCCATAACCTGTCACGCTGATAGCAGCTGGGTCGCGTCCCTTCCCCTTGTATTATTAGGTGTACGTAGTGCCTTTAAAGAGGACCTTAAGTCAACGCCAGCTGAACTGGTGTATGGTGAATCACTACGTTTACCGGGAGACTTTCTCAGCCCAGAGGACCAAGGAGACCCAGACGTCACCAGTTACATCGCGCGCCTACGGAGTTTCGCAAATAATTTGCAACCTACTCCAGCGTCACGTCATGGCGGACGTCGCTCACCCTTCGTTTTTAAGGATTTGGCCACATCTACACACGTCTTCCTTCGTGATGACACTGTAGCCGGATCGCTGAAGCCTGCCTACACTGGTCCTTACGAGGTCATACAACGAGGGGACAAAGCATTCAAGCTAATGGTGAAAGGTAAGATGGTCACTGTATCGATCGACGGAATAAAACCTGCCTACATACTGCGTGATCCAGACACCACAACACACCCAAGTCAATCCCCACTACCTCACACTACTACTCACACACACACCCCAATAACAAACTCACCTCAAAATTCCACTCACACTCCCACTCAGAATACAAGTCACGATGACTTACCTGACGCCGGAGAGAGCATGGTCAGAAAAACTCGTTCAGGCCGCAGAGTGAAATTCCCAAACTATTATCGCCCGTAGGACGGTCTCTGGAGGGGGGTGGTGTAGCGTAGCTACTTATTTAAAATATTATTTATTTAAATTAAAAGTTATGTTTAGTAAAATAAGTCAGTATTTTATAAACAAAAACAACAAAAAGTAATATTTACACTTAATTTATACATTATATACCTATACACTATATACACTTAAATCTAATTTTATACAACTAAAAACTTAATTAATAAAACCTAGTATTGTATAACTTTCTGTATAGCATAAATTAAAAATTAAGACATCAGTACAAACAGATAATTTTGTTAGTAGATATTTTTTATGTCGTTTTGTGGAATGCGGACCGGTTACCTCAGCGTGCGCGAGCGCCGTGTCGTTCCATCTTTTTCACACTCGCGCAGCGCGCCGCACTCCTCAGTCGAGAAGCCATATGAGACGCATGCGCACGTCGCTGTCGCTCGTCGCCGCCGGTTTAGCATTCGACAATACCAAACCTTGTTAGCGTATAAACTTTTAAACAGTGCTTTAAATAGACTTGTGCTTTGACTTTCTACTTAGTGCTGAACTGTGCCTATCGCTTTCTTTCTGTCTTTCTGTGCTCTTCATTTCGCCTTCTAACTTTCTATCTGTGACTGTGTATACTGTGAACTTTAATCTTGACATTATACTTCTTTCATTCTGTAAGCTGTTGCGTTTGCTTATTTATTGCAACCCATTACCGCTTCAGGTACATCTGTTTCAATAATCCCATTTTTAGTTTGTTCATAGCATCCCGACGTAAATTAAAGCAAGCAAAAATGTCCTCCCCTAAAAACTTAATCACCCCTGCTTCACTCCTTATTATGTAGGTATGTAGTTTATTTGCGAAAAATCCAAACATTTGTTATTGTTATTGTTTTATCGACATCATTTTCAACTTCATCGGACCAAGCATTGATATGATTCTTCCCAGTTCGCTCAAGCCGCGACATTTTTCTTACTCCGAGCATGTTTATTACCGTCGTAACTTTTGAACGAAAGGTCCGATTTGAATAATTTAAAGTGTAATTTACACGGAAATAATCAACCTTAATTATCAAACCATTTAAATGCATAAGGATTGATATCATGATACCGAAATCACCATTTTTTCAAATCACCAAGGATTTACTTGAATAATTTGAACAAAAAGCGGTCATGGTGACTTAACCATAATAGTTAGACATATGGTATCGCGGACTTTTTTGTAGACATTGATGACCTCTATAAAACTGTAGTACATCACTTTGCTCTATTGTCAATAGATTCCGCAGCGTACGCGATATAAGGATTTTTTCTCACACCTTGGGTTACATTATCGAAGTTTTCATACGGATCCCTAACTTTTTTGAAAATATTCTATAGCCTATGTCCATCATCGATAATGTGCAATTCTATTGGTGAAAGAATTTTTCAAATCGGTCCAGTAGTTTCGGAGCCTATTCATTTCAAACAAACAAACAAACAAACAAACAAACAAATCTTTCCTCTTTATAATATTAGTGTAGACTAACTGTTGACTGCGACTTCGTCCGCGCCAAACTTGCAAACCGCACGAATGTCGATTTTTTTTCACATTTTTTTATTATTTTTTTTTTATTTATGAATGGGCTAGCTCTTGACCTCGATCACGCCTGATGGAAAGCGATGGATGAGGTCCATGATGAAAGCGAGCGAGCCCAGAAGATGCCCTGAGGCACTGGTACTCCCACGCGTCGACGAAACACAGCAGGCTGCTTGACGCCGAACTCCGGTGGGAGGGTGGTCGCGAACCAGGCGGGCGTTAGCCCTACCACCGCAAGGGGAGGATTGGCCAGTCTTATAAGGTGTTAGGTGAGACTGTCCAGGATGCGCCGAGCGCTCGGTTCAATTGAGTGTCTGATGGAACAAATTGCGCTGCACGAGGAGGCTCCTTCATGAATCCCAAAATTTCATGGATTTTAATATTTTGCCCGAAACCCTAATCCTTTTTCTAAAATAAAAGTAGCTTATGTTACTCTATAGAACATCAGTAATCTGCTAGTGAAAATCGGTCCAGCCGTTTCGGAGATTATTTGGAACGAACAGACGGATAGAAAAAAAACCGGCCAAGTGCGGGTCGGACTCGCGCACGAAGGGTTCCGTACCATTATCTATAAAAAAAAAATGGCAAAAAATCACGTTTGTTGTATGGGAGCCCACTTAAATATTATTTTATTCTGTTTTTAGTATTTGTTGTTATAGCGGCAACAGAAATACATTATCTGTGAAAATTTCAACTGTCTAGCTATCACGGTTCATGAGATGCAGCCTGGTGACACACAGACAGACAGACAGACGAACAGTCTTAGTCAAAATCGGGCTCGAGACTTCTTCAGTGTTTTTCGATATTCCTCATAGTTTCGGATTTGGCCATTAACGCGCACTTTAAAAATTCATCCTTTCAGAATAAAAAGCTGTTATTTAGTTATTGCAAATAGACATTTTAATTTGATTTACTTGAAAGTTGTCGTGTTGTTGATAGACTTTTCTCCAAATTTATTGGTTTAGAATTAGTTGAAAACGTGTTTTATTTTAAAGACGGTTTTAGTGTACAGTAAATCGTCATCGGAAGGGTACTACGCATTTTGCATACCAATAGAGGCCCTAGACAAAGTGCCATTTTATCAGAGAATGCGATTGTTGAAATGCTAAAAAAAACCGAATTGAGACGCTCCATCTGTCGAAGTCGGTTAAAAACACATAAGGGATTCATCACGGAACATTTCGACAGCGTTTATATTTTCATTCATTTTTGACGTTTTAAAAATCGCCTTCGCCACGCTACTGCTGACAAAATGTCACTTGTCTGCAGCCTAAAATCTGCAAGACATTAGTTTGTAGTGTTATGTAGGTATGTATTATTCAGGTACGCATCATTTCAGGCAAACGATGTCCACTGCTGGACATTATGGGCAATAAGCTTCGCCACGTCGAGCGCTCGATGTTAGTGTCGGGGCTCTAGACAAGTGACATTCTAAGAAAAGAAAGAAAAAGAGTTTATTTACGCCAAGCATGACGCACACCATCGCATCACCATCACGCGCATCTGTCATTCTGCGATTGTCAATACGTCAAAAATGAATGGGATTGACAGATGCTATCGAAATGTCACGTGATCAAATTCCTACATTTTGGCATTTCAACAGTCGCTTTCCATAATTGAATGGCACATTGTCTAGGGCCTCAGATGTTACAATTTTATTGAGACGGAACCTTTAGTGAACGTCCGACTCGCCCGTGGATTGTTAACCCCCGACGCAAAAATACTGTTACAAGCTTAACGTGTCTGTCTGTGGTATTGTAGCTCCCAAACCGATGAACCGATTTTCGTTTAGTTTTTTTTTGTGTCATAGATAATTTTATCCCGAGTGTTCTTAGCCATGTTTCATGAAAATCTGTTCAGCCGTTTGGAGATCATCAGCTCTTGTCTAGTTAATGAGGGGATCTGACTAACTTCCTTATGTCCGATCGATTCGAAAGGTATCGTGTTACTACGTATGATTACTCGATTAAACGCTTCACCAAAGACTTCTATGCGCTTCACGTTTAATATTGGTTAGTTTAGTCTAAAAAAAAAAATAAATTAAAAATTAAGAAAAACCCCTACAAAAATATAAAGATAAAGTCCCGACGGGGAATCGGTAGTTCAGAATCGATATTTCAAGTTTGTTACATAGGCATAGCGATACCCCGCCGCGACTTTAATTATTTTTTAGGATAATTATTTTTAACTTTTTATGGGGTGTTTCATAAGCTACTTAAAGTACCTATTTTATGCGTAGAAGACCATCTCGGAGGGCCGAAGGTTTTTGGTGGGTTGGGTTTCCGCGCAGGTCAAACTGCTGGAACCCCGACCTCTGAGGTGCTTCCGGTGCCAGGTGGGCCACCATGTGGGAGCTCAATGCACCTCGGAGGTGGACCGCAGCGGTCTATGGTTCCGCTGCGGTCAGCCCGGTCACAGGACCGGCGCCTGCGACGCCGCGCCGCACTGCGTAGTCTGTGCGGCAGCTGGCAAGCCGGCCAACCACTGGGCTGGGGGTAGGGCCTGTGCCCCACCCGCCAAAGCCGGAAACAGAAGGAAGCCCTCCACCACCGCCGTCTCTGCCGCGACCGCCGCCACTGCCGCCGCTTCTTCTGCCGCCATTGCCGGTTCCACTGCGGCTGCTGCTACTGCAACAGCCGCAGTAGAGCCCCTACAAAGGGTTCCGGAGGGGGCTGAAATGGAGTGCCAGTAATGGCCCCATTTCACCCCCTCCTGTTGAACGTCAGCCACTGCGCCGCCCAGTACCTGATGCTCGTGAGCATGGTGCAGTGACTGATGCCTGTGGACGGCGAGCAATGGGTAGCTCGCCGTCCGATCAGAACAGGCCCAAGTTGACGGCGCGCTGTGTCCTACGCGCGCCAAACCAGCAGTCGTCAGCATGGGTTGGGGCCCGTTAGGGCCAGAGCCTGCCAGGGTTGCGGAATATGCTCGAAAGAGTTACCGCGGCCCTGGAAGGAAAGGCACTAGGAGGACAAAGGGTGGGTTTTAGTCAGTAAAAGTCGGACATTTGATGATTTCCCATCCTCCAAAAAAAAAAAAGGGGGTTTTTTTTATTTTTTATTTTTTTAAACTAGAAGTCTTTGGTGAAGCGTTTAATCGAGTAATCATACGTAGTAACACGGTACCAAATTTCTACGTTAAATACTGGTATTCAGCTGACGTCTAATACGGTTTCACTGGAAGCCGAATCCTACTAATATTATAAAGGTGAAAGTTTGTATGTTTGTATGTTTGTGTAACAATCAGGCAAAAACGGCTGAAGGGATTTGGATGAAATTTGGCACACACGTAGTTCATATCCTGGAATAAAAAATAGGCTACTTTTTGTCCCGGTAAGTGGCATGGATTAATGGAGACTAAGGAGGAAGTGGAAACTCAGAGCCGCTGCTGCCTTAGTACTTCAAATTCACAAGTACCAGGAGACCAGAAATATCAAGTACCAGGAGACCAGAAACATCAAGTACCACGAGACCAGAAACATGTCATAGTATTTTTGGGCTGTTATAATTATGTAGGTAGGGTAGGTGTAGGGTAGGTGTAGGGTAGGTGTAAGGTAGGTGTAAGGTAGGTGTAAGGTAGGTGTAAGGTAGGTGTAGGGTAAGTGTAGGGTGGGTGTTTCCTGAGTAAAAATTTACAATACATACAAATCAGGAAACCTTGCAGTTTCCGATATTCACGCGGGCGAAGCCGCAGCTGGTAAAAGCTAGTCTAATATAATTGGGATAATGCTAGGCAGATGACATTGACTGTCGCTAAGATGATATAGGGAACATGCACTGGGTTGACTTTACCATCTATTGTTGGATATTTGAAACTTTACCGTTAACAATACTTGACATTGAAGCTTCTGTGCTGCCACCTATAAGTTCCTGCACGCTCCGTTTAGGCCTGAATTATACAGAAAAGGCCTCGCCTTGACCGCGTTTTCGCAGCGTCTTCACCACACCTTTTCTGTATAATTCGGGCCTTAGGGGAACGTGCATGAAGTAGACTGTGCCACCTAGCGTTGCAATTTCAAAACTTATAAGTAATGACAATGACATTTCTGTGCTGCCACCTATAGTTGCACGTTCCCTATTGCGAATAGAATTAGAACGTATTTTAATTACGAGAATTGAGTTTCGCGGGCACGTCAAGCTTCTTTATTATAATCGTAAGTTTCATCGTTGTCAACTCGATTCAAATTTGAAGGACCTTCTGCTAAATTTTTCGCATATTCTTTGTCATGGACATAGTTTTTGTGGATTAAATACCTCCGGACATTATCCAAATATTTTTCCCGCTTCAAATTCGCCATTTTTAAAATCCTTTTCACCCGAGGGTCGTTCTTTAGCGCACGTCTTATTTCTGTTTCGTCAAAAAGTGTCAGAATGGTGGTAGGTCTCAGAGTGGTGGTCGTATTTTTTGATATTACTTTTGTGGTAGATTCGAAAGAGAATTCGGTGTAGTTTTTCCACAATTTAGCCTGGTTTTTCTTATCTTCTATTTCTTTTAAGAGATCATTAAACTCAGTAACGATCTCCTTCTTAGCAACCTGTTTCTTGATGGTCGCTTTATTCTGAATTTTTGCGAGTTTCCCGACGATTTCCTTTTGTCTTGTTAGTAAGGCATTCATTTCTTTGATATGTGGAAAGTTAGGTTCCTCATAGCTCTGATAGTGTTTCTCAACGTAACTTGGATATTGACGATATATAACAGCGTTTTGATAGTCTTTGGTCTGGTAGTCTGAGTCTACATGATTTCTGGCCCTATTTATTCTTGAAATATCTTCGAAAACGTGTGTATATGCTAGATCTTGGTAGCGATCTGCATCTTTTATTTCAACATCATATTTAAAATTAATTTGAGGAATAGTGTAGTGTGTTTTTCTTCGCACCATTTTGAATTCGTCGAAACTCTTTTTGACTAAATCATTGTTAATTCTTGTTTGGATTTGCGGTTTGACATGCTGACTGACGTCATCGTAAAAGTTACCAGTATGTTTTTCACTTTTAGGCTCATCTTTGTCAATAATTTGTTTGTAATTCATTTCATAATTTTGGTAATTATATGGCTCATCGTCGTTGATATTATAATTATGCTTAAGCTTGTGTGTGTCATAATTGTGGATATTTTTCATAGTTTTATTGTTATGTTTTTTTTCCGTATCATAGTTGTCATTACTCTCCTGTGATTTAAACACTTGATTAACTTTAGACAGTCTGTCGGTGGTTAATTTTTCTGGGTTACCAATATCACGTTTTTGTACATACTTAGGTAAATCATATTTTTTGTCATTCTTATCCGTAAAATTTTTTTGGAGAACCGTATTCTTATCAATTATATCTTCATTTTTAACATTCGCAAACATATCATTGCCTTCGATATTATTAGGTTTATCATAGTTTCGGAGATTCGTATCCGTACCTTTGTTTTGTTTATTTTTTGTCTCATTTTCAGTCATGGTTTTATTATCAATATTTTTATGCATAGCATTAATTTTGAAATTTTTTGGCAAACCATATTCTTGGACTCCTTTATCCAAACCATTTTGTTTAAAAAAAATTGTCACATTTTCAGTAAAACTGTCATTTTTAACATTCATAGAGATTTTATTTATTTCATCATATTTTTGGACATTCGTTTCCGTACTTTTGTTTTGGGAAGTCTTAGTCACATTTACAGACATACTTTCATTTATAGCTTTTGTAATTTGCCCCTTCGCAATGTCCTTTCTGGTAAAAGCAACTTCTTCAGTATCTTTAATAATTTTGCTTACATTTTTGTAATCAGTTCTATTTTGTAAAATATGGGCAGAATTAATAATTTTCTCTGTTACGATTTGTTTATTTTTTATGATATCTAATTTATTTAGTGTGTCATTTACTACTAAAACACTGTCATTTTGCTTTTTGACGTCTTCGCCAATATTATCATTGGTGTTTTTTTCAGTTTGCGTTTTTAGAATGGCATTTCCGTCTCTTCTATTTATGCCTAAATGTATTTTGGAAATATCTTTAGCCGGATCTATTGTAGTGTCATTTCTCTTAGTAATGTTTGTTTCATCTTTATTTTTGGGAATTAGATTGACTTTTTTAGTGCAGTTCTCGTATACGTTGTCACCAAAGTGACAGTGGCCGACATCTGAAAAGGAAATATAATTTTATTATTAACTAGGAACTAGCCCCGGCATCGCGCGGGTACAGGTAATACCTAAGCTTTCAGTCGGCATGATTTTCTCCGACCTCTTCAACAAATATCTTCTTTTTTTATTATTGATGGACACGCGCTTGACCACTATCTCACCTGATGGTAAGCGATGATGTAGTCGAAGATGGAGCACGCTTGCCTAGAAGTAACCTATTCACTCTTGACTTAAAGACTCCCAGTGTAACTATCAGGAAACACAGACTCTGGCAGGTAATTCCACTCCTTAGCTGTACGCACAATGAATGTGTTTTGACAAAACGTTTTGTGCGTGTGGGTGGGATGTCCACCATGTACCGGTGGCGCATCACCGTACGTCTTGTGGTCTGATGATGGAACGGGCTTGGCGGAATCAAACTATGCAATTCCGTTGCACACTCCCCAAAATGCAACCGATAGAAAACCGACAGGCTAGCAACTCGGCGTCGATGCTCGAGACTTTGGAGCTTCGACTCGACGAGCTAGGCAGATGATGATGATATAGATTATTTCTTGGCTGTATAGTCTACATCCTGTATGAGAGTGGCACTTATCAATGGAGTAGGTAAATTTCTTACAGTGAAGGATTTTTTCTTATTGTATGGAATCCAAGGGTTTTTATCGAGTGAGGCCTCTCTTTGAGTCTCGTCTTCCCTTTCATGGGAATAATAAATTTATCATTATCATAGTTAAGATTCTCTACATACAGCTTGGCAAAAAAGAGTTTGGAAAAAATGAGGGCGCCACTATCTCACTTAACGCACCATAATATGGAAAATCAGTAAGAGAATTTAATCAAATCGTTAAAAATAAATGTGGAACAATAAACGATACTCAAAATCTAACATTTGTCGGCCAAGTAGTGTCGACATCATAGGTTTCCATTTGGTAAAATATTTAGTTCCACTTGTCACCACATCATACTCTTTTTTGCCAAGCTGTAAAAGCCATTTACAAAGTCTAGTATTAGAAAAAAAATATCGCAACGATGGACCAATTAGGTACGCGCGATTTTTTTTTGTTTTGTACCTACTTGTTTGTACTTACACAATATCATAAGAAAACAAACACAAAACTGAACGGGAAACATGACGCAATAAGCACTTGTACCAACATTGAATAAAATAAAACTTTATGACACTAAAATCTATAAACATAAAAACAAACTGCGTTGTTTTTGGTCTGCCGATAAATCTTTTTAACTATGAAGTCTGGGTTAACTGCGTCTGCGAATTTTAAAACTTTAGGTACTTATAAGAAATAAAAAGTATAGGTTTTAATTTTTCTCACCGTTCAAATATTTTCCAGACATTATAGATATCTAGCAAAACTTGTGGCTAATAATTTATTTTATACTTTATTGTACACCTCATTACAAAACAGGACAAACATTTATAAAAATAAGTGTACAATGGGCGGTCTTATCGCACAAGGCAATCTCTTGCAGACAACCTTTGGATGGACTGAACGAAAGGAGATAGATTTAGGGTTGTCAGTGTACAAAAGTTCTAAATAATACTAAATATACATAATAACATACTTAATAATAACAGCCGCATGGGTCGATCTTCAAGGTCAAGCAACGTTTGAAGAGGTTGGTCTGTGGATGGGTGACCATTTTTCCATACCTCTCCTCCGAGACTCCTCAGTGCCTCGGAAAGCACGTAAAGCCGTTGATTTTTTCAAAAATCAATGATCAGTTTTAGTTTTTATCAAAATCGGGCTCGCGACTCCTTTCAGTGTTTTTCGATATTCCACATAGTTCGGATTTGGCCATCCACGAACATTTAAAAAATTCATCCTGTATAGTTAGGAAATGACTAGGCAGATAATGAGATATCTCGCAAAAATCGACTCTTAAAAAACTGGTCAAGTGTTAGTCGGATTCGTACACGAAGGGTTCCGTACCATATACCCAAAAAATCATGTCCCCGTTTTAATTTTTTTTTTATTATTTGTTGTTATAGCGGCAATAGAAATACATACTCAGTGAAATTTTGAACTAAGTACCTCTTACGGTTCATGAGATACTGACCGATGACAGACGGATGTACCTACGCTTGGGCGGCCGCGGCGGAGCCATAGTTATAGTTTTAAATTTGTTACCCTTGGTATACAACGTGTAACACAATAAACGCAATACCTGAAAAGGGGTAATTGTTCTCATAATTATGAACAACTTTTACCAAACTTATGGGAACAACACTGAAGTCGAGAAAAAAATAAATTTCAACTGCACCATACATTTCTGTGCGCAAAACTCGTCAAAATATACTGGGGACAGGGATGGAGCTATACAGGGTGTATAGCTCCATCTCTCCTTCTCGCTCGAACTACTCACGCTTTAACACGTCATTGCGGCCCTACCATGACGTGTTAAAGCGTGAGTAGTTCGAGCGAGAAGGAGGGATGGAGCTATATAGGGTGTATAGTTCCATCTCTCCTTCTCGCTCGAACTACTCACGCTTTAACACGTCATGATAGGGCCGCACCTAATGGTAAAAGTTGTTCATAATGATGAGAATAATGACCCTTTTTCAGGTATTGCGTTTATTCTGTTACATGTTGTACGGATCGTACGAAATCTATAAACATGGACATCCCTCAATTTATGATTGGCTGACAAAATAACAATAAAAATATCGCCATGAACGTTGGACAGAACAATATTTATCTTGAATTTTTTCTCAGCTTTTTAAACAAACCCTCAGGCGATGTGCCCCTAGGGAATAATAAACGTGATTTTCTTTCATTCTTGGAATTAACGCAATTTAGCTGTCGTTATTTATTTTCCTTGTTGTGTTCTGATTTTTAGGGTTCGGTATACGAAGGGTTACCCAGTTGGTGCACACTAAACAGATTGGCAATTAGATTGGTGAAGATTTCCTGGCTAGCCGTTGCGACAGTCAAAGATCTAAATTTTCTGGTTGAAAATACCTCCATTTACTTGACATAGCATACTTTTTTTTCCCGACATCCACGCGAGCGGAGCCTCGGGCAACACCTAGTAATTTTATAAAGCTGAAGAAATTTGTTTGGTTGAACGCGCTAATCTTAGAAATTACTGGTTATTATTGAAAAATTCTTTTAGTTTTGTATATCCCATTTATCGAGGACGGTTATAGGCTATATAACATCACGCTACCACCAATAGGAGCGTAGCATTAATGAAAAATTAATAATAAATAATAATAATAATAATAATAATAATAGCGCGCCGCACAATGATAATCGATGTTACCATTCCACATGACGAGAACCTCGTGAAAGCTGAGAAAGAGAAACAAATCAAGTATCTTGACTTAGCACACGAGGTTGTCGACATGTGGAATGTGGACTCGGCTGTCATTGTGCCGATAGTCGTTACGGCCAATGGCTTGATAGCCAAAAGCTTCGACGACCACCTGTCGAAGCTGGCGTTACGCAGTTGGGTAAAGGGCCTGATACAGAAGGCAGTACTCCTCGATACGGCTCGTATTGTGAGGAGGTTCCTTTCTCTGGAGCCCTAACCACCGGTAGCTTGGACTCAGCTCCCGACACCGGCGGACTACTATTTTTATATTTTTAAATGTTTTTTTTTTGTTATTGAAATATTTAAAAATATAAAAAGTATGTAAAAAAGATAAATAAAGAGAATAATAATAATATCTTGGGACAATCAACACACCGCCATCTGATCCCAAACTAGGCAGAGACGCAGACGAAGTGGCGCGGGTCAGCTAGTATAGTATATTCTATAACTATCTAGAAATGACATCCGGTACCAACAGCTTACCGTGCTGTATGGGACTTGATATACAAAGCTGACAGGACGCGCGGCCAGGGCGCTGACAAGATAAAATGTATGGGGTCAAAGAAACGAAATATACTTGGCGTCGCGTGCGCGTGGTTAAACGCCTTACATTTTAGTCACAGCGCCCCTCGCGCATCCGGAGCGCTTTGAATATCAACTCCCTAACCTAACGGAGAATTCTCGATAAATAATGGATGCTCAACCCACAGACAGACCTCAGCAAGCGTTGCTTAACCTCGAGGCTGATATTATCTACCTTCCGCTCATGTTGTGTTCACTAAGATCACTAGGGCTTAGGGTTGTAAGTAAAAAAAAAAAAACAATTTATTGACACAAAATGCCTTCGTACCAATTCACGTAAATAACCGGTAATTAAGATCATTTGAAGCTTTATTAGCGTATCATGATACTCCATCTTTGTTCATTACTTTTATTACGAACTAAGATCAAGTGTCAAGTGATAAATGGTTCTCTTACATACATCTAATACCTATCTTTATGTTATTTCCACCCACGGACATATAATTATATTTTTCAGGGACTCATCATTAGCGGGCGTACCATAACGTGTTATATACCCTATATAGCTATACGCCCTATATAGCTCCATCCCTCTTTCTCGCTCGAACGACTGGCCCCAGGTTCCGGGATTGTTCGAAAGAGTTACCGCGGCCCTGGAACGCAAAGGGCAATAGGAAAGATGCAAATACCGAATTTATGAAAATTTTGTGATTACAATGATAGTGGAAAAGAAGGTCGACTGCAACGTTTTTATTTTAGGGCACTGGCGCCCGAGCACAATAATCAGATTCAGATCAGAACATTTATAACTTTTTCAGACAGTCTCATCTCAATTTTGTATTAACCAGCGTAGTTTTCATTCGCCTCCAGACCTACAATACAACTGATTTTTTTTAACCATAATTTTACGGTTACGTATCATAATAATATCTAAAGTTATTCTAACTATTTTCGATACTTACAATACCTAAACTTTCTACTGTTACAATACCTAAAGATTGTTTCACAGATTTTTGTAATAACTAAAGAACGAAATACATAAAGGAGAATTCACCTACGGTTTATTCAGACCATACACTGCTTTGAAAACTCGCGTGACGTCACATTTTGGTATAATAATATAATATGTACACAGCATACGCGGCCAATATTTTTTGAAAATCTAACGGACATTGTAAAATATAAATTATTTTTCTTCAACAGAAAAACATCATCTGTGAAAATTTCAACTGTCTAGCAATCACGCTGTTCATGAGATACAGCCTGATGACAGACAGACAGACAGACGAATAGACAGACGGACAGCGGAGTCTTAGTAATAGGGTCCCATTTTTACCCTTCGGATACGGAACCCTAAAAAAAAACAATCATTGATCAAAATATTCTTTGAAATTCGACACATTGAATAATTTTTTTAAATGTTTTTTGCAATTGTGTGTGTGCGGCGGCGAAACAGACGTTATATCAAACAGGTTTACTTGTCAAATAATAATAATATTAATGGTCAACCATAGATTTAGTTTTTTTTAATTGAAGAATTTTCAATGATTAGGTACTTACTTACATAATTAGGTACCATCAGTGAATATTTCCCTTCAAGGAACACCAGGTTTTTATTTTTATCTTAAGTTAGAGAACAATTCGAAGTTTAAAAAAAATAAAATTAGCAAGATGGCCGCCAATCGCCGCAAGACGGGGGAAAAACATTGGTATTGAACTTGTGCAAGGTTTTTAACGCGGAAGCCTTTGCCATCTCGGTCAGGGCTCCAACCTTACATCCTAGTTCTTGTCTAGGTATCGTTTTCAACTTTATAGACATGCTATTTTTAACCTAAATTAAAAAATCTGAGGTTCTGTATTCGACTCTTTTGTAAGTCCGCAATTAATAAATGAATGAATGATCTCTTTATTTGCTGGAATTCTAGGTATCATATGGTGGTAAGATTTTAATTAAATAATTATTAAATAAGGTAGATAGGCTTACTTTTACAAATGCCGGTTGGACTGAAATCCGGTTCCATCACAGTTGGGAAAACATAATCAGATGAAAAGTATATTTATGTTTATGTTTTTAAGTGCGAGTGGGACTCGCGCACGAAGGGTTCCGTACCATTATCTATAAAAAAACGGCAAAAAAATCACGTTTTTTGTATGGGAGCCCCACTTAAATATTTATTTTATTCTGTTTTTAGTATTTGTTGTTATAGCGGCGGCATAAATACATCATCTCTGAAAATTTCAACTGTCTAGCTATCACGGTTCATGAGATACAGCCTGGTGACAGACAGACAGACGGACAGCGGACTCTTAGTAATAGGGTTCCGTTTTTATCCTTTGGGTACGGAACCCTAAAAATGTATTGATTCGTTTTACGTAAAGAACACCCTAAAAATGAGGTAAGTAATCAACCTATATTTATTCTGCACGAATATGTTACTTATGTATAAATGCAAGAGAAACTGTCTGTCACCTCTTCATATCTTAACGGCTGAACGGTTTAAGATGAAACTTGGCACACTGGTAGACCATGCTCTGGACTAGGATATTATAGGATTTTTTTATCCTGACAGTGTGTCCCTGAGGAATAATATTCCATTAAATCGCGGGTGAAGATTCTGGAAGCGTCTAGTCAATAAATAAAAGTCTTCCTACATTTAAATAAATATTCTTCAATTTTCCCTTGCTCGATTTCCATAAAAAAACTGTTTACTCTGTTTAAAAAGCTTTCTTGCAAGTAGCTTAGTAAGTATATACTTACGCTTAGGAGCCTAAGAGGGTACAAAAGAAGCCTCTTTTCTATTCCGATTCGTAATTTCTCTGATTTTCGTTTATTTTAATACTAAGTTTGCCCGGGGGCTTCGTTCGCGTTGATGTAGATTTTTGCAAAAAAGACTATTGCAAGACTATTTATTGTGTATAGCAAGCGTTGGGTGGCTCGCCGTCCGATCAAAGCCATGCCCGGGTCGACGGCGACGGCGCCTTGTGTTCCACGCGCGCCTCAAAGAGATTTCAGCATAGGAGTAGGGGCTCGTGAGGGCCAGAGCCAGCCAGGGTTGCGGATGTTGTTCGAAAGAGTTTCCGCGGCCCTGGAAAGCAAAAGGCACCACGAGGAGCACCGATGGGTTTTAGTCAGTAAGAGTCTGACACTCACTCCCGCTCCACCCAGAGTGGAAGGGGTCATTATTTTGATGAAATCCCATCCTTAAAAAAAGGGTGTTAAACTACGCATTTTGCATACCACTAGAGGCCCTAGACAAAGTGCCATTTTATCAGAGAATGCGATTGTTGAAATGTTAAAAAAAACCGAATTGAGACGCTCCTCCTTTTTCTGAAGTCGGTTAAAAGCCTTAGTTAAGTTTAGCCTGAGTTTTACCCAATTACCGAACGATCTTACTGTAAACAAACTAGACAAAAAATTGTAAATGTACAAACGTGTATAAAAACAAAATAAATCATTGGGCATCAGAAAATTCATCCACATCGCTGTCAATGACAAAAGTGCCCAGAACACTGGCAGCATTACCGCGTTGAATGGCAATGCTGATTCTTTGGCCAAAGAAAAGCCCAGCCCTCTGGTCACGTGAACAGTCGACAAGTTGTTTGCTGATGTCCCGAAAGACTCGCACGATTGAGTTATCTTAGAGGGCCAATTCTAATAATTTTCAAGCAAAGTTTGCATTTGAATCTCAGCCGCAAGCTGTTAAAAAAGCATAAATTTCCTGGATACATTTCTGACAGATTGCAACTGAGATGCGAATGGGAACGTTGCTTAATTATACGTATAATTATATATATTGTTGCTTAATTATATATATTAGTAGGTACAATAGGCCTGTAGGCGACAGTAATGCCGCCATAAAAAAATAACGTAGCAGAATCAACAAATGAGACTCACAGCGCCATCTGTCTCGACAGCTGCGAACTAACTGGACAAAATCCTAAATCGCGATATCACAGTTTACCGAGCGATTAGAATTATGCAAAGCCCGAATATCAACTGTCGGGCACTTGCCCACCGGTCACCAACAACAGTCCGGTCGGAGGATCCTCCTTTTTCAATGGAGGTACTTTACTCTCTGTTCCGTTACCCTCTGATCTCTAAAGGCGTGTTTTTTTTAAAAGTAGTTATTAAACGCGGGTTTTTTAACGCGATAACCGAGCGGAGCCACGTGCAGAAGCTAGTTATTACTAATAGGGTTTTCCGATATGAAGGAAAGTAGAAAATCATACGGCTTCAAGTAATTATCGTTGGAACTAACAAGAATGGCCTGTTAGTGGTTTCAGTCGATGCGGTTCATGTTTCCTTGCGATGTTTCCCTTCCCTATGGTATCGGTGGAGGGTGTTTATACCAAAAAACCGGCCAAGTGCGAGTCGGACTCGTGCACGACGAGTTCCGTACCATTTTCTATAAAAAACGGCAAAAAAATCACGTTTGTTGTATGGGAGCCCCACTTAAATATTTATTTTATTCTGTTTTCAGTATTTGTTGTTATAGCGGCAACAGAAATACATCATCTGTGAAAATCTCAACTGTCCAGCTATCACGGTTCATGAGATACATCCTGGTGACAGATAGACGGACAGCGGAGTCTTAGTAATAGGGTCCCGCTTTACCCTTTGGGTACGGAACCCTGAAAACTATGCTTTTTCCATGACTTCGTACATAGTTATCCTTTGAAGGGGGTCCATTTTACGACTCAACAAGAAGGTAGAATACTGTTAACTGCCAGCTTAATGGAGCTTAAACTGTAATGTTACGGTTCACCCGACTTGATAAAAGATGAACAGCAAGCAACGCACAAATTATCGATCTCGTATCCTTGAAATCCAGTATCCTGGGATCCTAATATCAAGACGGTCTTCTTCACTATGAAGCAGGCGGCAGTTCAATGTTCAAGTTCAGGCCTAACTTTAGTTGCCAGGGTTGCGAATTTTGTTCGAAAGAGTCACCGCGGCCCTGGAACGCAAAGAGCACTAGGAGGAGCACGGATGGGTTATAAAGACAGTAGGCCCTAGACAATGTGCCATTCAATTAGCGAATGCGACTGTCGAAATGACAAAATGTAGGAATTTGATCACGTGACATTTCGATAGCATCTGTCAATCCCATATATTTTTGACGTATTGACTATCGCCTTCGCCACGCTACCGTTGACGGAATGTCACTTGTCTAGAGCCCAGTCAGGCCTTTAACAGGATACGACGCTTTCGCTATTAAAAAGTGTTATCAGAGTTATCAGAGGTTCAAAACAAAGTGTCATTCTTACCGGTAGCGTGGCGAAGGCGATTCTCAAAACTTCAATAACGTTGATCAGTAGCAATCTGTCAAAAATGTATGAAAAAAGAAGGTATTTTTTGACAGATTGCGATTGCGAACTTTGCTTAAAAAATAGTAGAATTTGCACTCTGATAGTCACTTTATCTAGAGCTCTAGATCTCGAGTCGAGCCAAGCTCCATATAACTCTATACTCCATTTGGTTAGGTAATTAACTAAAGGTAAACAAAAAAACCACGTGACAGGGTTACCCGGCTAAACGTAATACCAGTCACTTCAGTTGCCATGCCACGTCACAGTTGTACTCTTCAATTTAGCAACGTTAATAATGAATGTTCTTAATGTTCCTTGAACTACAAGTATGTCTTTTATATGTCGTTGAGATATCATCAAACACTCTCCCTCCCGCTCTGGGCGTAGCTGCGGGAGGGAGTGTCAGACTCCTACTGACCGTTCGCATTCGCATCTACGTCGCAATCTGTCAAGAATGTATAGATTAATGTATAGAGATTTGATTTGATATATTTCAAACTACCTATTGTAATAAAACTCCTCACTCCAATAAATAATAGATATTTATTTCTTTACCACAAAAGTAATAGGTCAGATAACTGATTAACTGTTAATCTAAATCTGAATTACTGCTAACCAACTTATTAGGTATATTAAATGCAACGACTATTAATATCCACTCGACGAGCACTAAACAAAATAGACATCTTTTTCTAAAAAAACAATCCCGCTTTCCCGCCTTTTTAATTTATTTCCCCTCGCTGCTGCGCTTATCCAAACCAAAGACAGTCACGAATTGAATCGTTTCAGTGTTGCAAGAACAATAACTCGATAACAATGAATAATCGAGTACAAAATAGCTTATATAAAAACATTGGTCACTATAAATTGTAATAAATGGTTTAATTACACATCAAAACCTAACACTATATTACAACTATTGCATTTTTTTGTCTTCAGGTTATCCGGGGGGTCCACATAGAACCAGCACATATAGTCAAGAAGCGAAGTATCGACCAGCCGTTAAGAATAAGCATATTTTATGACCATTCCGTCTATAGGTGAGTTCAATTATTTACATCAAATGTTTTCTAAAACAATTAACAGACACATCGACACACACATAGATACCATCGAAACCACAGATATAGATAGACATAGCTATAGCGCAAGTATCACGATCTGAATGAAAACAAAGCGTGCCACTTTTTGACTACCTACTATGACGTCAACACAAGCACTATTAAGTGATAGGAAAATCAAATCGATTCAAAGACGCCGCCGCGTGTGGCACATAACTGACATAACCAACTGACACCTACTGACGTCCGACTAGCGTACACCGATGCAGACTGAGCGCGAAAGTGGCGGATTACGATTTTTGTACGTAAGCTGGGCTCTCTCTCTAGGCTGAGAAGTTGTTGCTCTTGCGTTATCTATGTCCTACTATCCTATTTCCTACTAATATTATAAATGCGAAAGATTGTGAGGATGGTTGGATGTGTGTATGTTTGTTTCTCTTTCACGCAAAAAGTACTGAATAGATCTTGATGAAATTTGGCACAGAGGTAGATTGTAGTCTAGAATAACACATAGGATACTTTTTACCCCGGGAGTATGTTCTCTTGGGATAATTTTGACATTCACGCGTGCGGCAGCTAGTCTAGATATCTGTCATCGATACAGCACATGATTCTGTGAATACCAACCGAATTGAGGAGACTGCGGAGTATCAAAAACCACTTTTCTATTCATTCAAACATCGAGGTTCCTGTGTGGTAGGCCAAGGGGCCCGCTAGGACCAGTGTCTGCCAGGGTTGCGGAATTGTCCGAAAGAGTCACCGCGGCCCTGGAACGCAAAGGGCATTTGGAGGAACACGGGTGGGATTTAGTCAGTAAAAGACTGACACTTCTTCCGGGAAGAGTCATTATTTTGATGTTTTCCCATCCATAAAAAAGGCATGGTCTATCATGAAGATGTGATAGAAAGACAGTTTTTTTCGCATTTTTATATTCGTGCGGAATAAACATAATTTGCTAACATCATTTTTAGGGTGTGACCTGGAGCGGGTGGAGTCATTTGATGATTTCCCATCCATAAAAAATCGGCCAACCAAGTGCCACTCGGATTTTACACGAAGGGTTCCGTACAGTAAACTAAAAAAAATGGATGAAAATGGATGGATGGATTGTATGGGAGCCCCACTTAAATATTTATTTTATTCTGTTTTTAGTATTTGTTGTTATAGCGGCAACAGAAATACACACTGAAAAATTCAACTGTCTACCTATTACGGTTCTTGATACGGCCCGCTGACAGACAGACAGACAGACAGACGGACGGACGGACGGACGGACGGACGGACGAACGGATGGGAGATTTAGTAATTGGGTTCCGTTTTTTACCCTTCGTGCACAGAACCCTGAAAAGGTCACGGGAGCGACGCCGCTGTAAATAGCTAGTAAATAACATTGGCAATTGAAACCCGAGTCACACTGCCATATTTTATCAATTTTTTTCAAGTCTAGACGAATTTATATTCAACTTCAAAATAAGACTTAATTTAATTTGTATTCTGTAGGATACTAACCTGTGTACAATATTCAGATCACATTAAATTGAAAGGTCTCAGTTTCTTATGTAAAACGAAGCGTGTTTTTTACCAGTTGGTATAAATTAAGGCTTTTTTAGGGTTCCGTACTCAAAGGGTAAAAACGGGACCCTATTACTAAGACTCCGCTGTCCGTCTGTCTGTCTGTCCGTCTGTCTGTCTGTCCGTCTGTCCGTCTGTCTGTCTGTCCGTCTGTCTGTCTGTCCGTCTGTCTGTCTGTCACCAGGCTGTATCTCATGAACCGTGATAGCCAGACAGTTGAAATTTTCACAGACGATGTATTTCTGTTGCCGCTATAACAACAAATAATAAAAACAGAATAAAATAAATATTTAAGTGGGGCTCCCATACAACAAACGTGATTTTTGTTTTTATGGGACAAGCCCGCTACACATTTCCAAACCACTGCAACTCCTGAAAGCCAGAATTAACAGTGGCGAATACCAAAAAAACGCCGAGTCAAAGTCAATGAAGCTCGACGAGTCCCGGAGAAATGATTCAACTGTCTTGGATCCCGCAACGAAATTAATCAGAAAATTACAGTGAAGAAGCAGGAAAATAATAATAATAAATAATAATAATATCTTGGGACAACCAACACACCGCCATCTGATCCCAAACTAGGCAGAGCCTGTACTATGGCAACCAGACAACTGATAAACATACTTATATATTTCTAAATACATATATATTATAGATAAATTACACACCCAGATACAGAACAAATAATCGTACTCATCGCACAAAGATTTGTCCTGTGTGGGAATCGAACCCACGACCTCCGTCCTAGCAGTCGGGTCACTAACCACTAGACCAACAGGCCACCAAAAAAAATAAAAATTAATTACGGTCTATGTACCAAGTCGACTCCGCCTCGAATCAATTGAAATTAATCGTGTTTTTTTTTTGTCATGGCGTACGTGTGCGTTATACCCATAATATCCCCCATATTATGCATAGTACACAATCAATTGGTCCGCCATATTGGATTTAGAATGATGTCACTTAGCTAACCGTGCGTTGTCATCCAAACCAATGGTGTACCTGTCGCAGCCAATTAGCTTAATCAGCCGTTTGATTGGTCGCCTAGCCTTTTCATTTAAATACGCCGATTTTTCAGTGACATCTTTTGTTCAATATCGTTTAATGACTTGCCCATGTCACTTCGCTGATAACGGCGCAGTTCAATGAAAAAGCTAGACTTTTAATGAAACGGCTGATTAAATTTGTTTGGCTTTTGCGACATACCTATGCAAAATTTCAGCTTAACCGGAAAAACAAAATACTTTTTAGAAAAAATACAACCTACTTTCAAATATAAACCATTACAAAGTACGAAATAACTTTAATTTTGGAAGTCGGTGTTTCCCGTGTGGTGGACTCGACTTCCAAAATGTTTGTAAAAAGTGAAAACTAAAACCCAAAATTCCACAAATTCCAACCAATTTAATTGTGTACCTATCTCCGAAATTCATTTTAGATTTTTACAAGACATAGATGGGACCATTTCTAAAACATATCTTTCGAACAAAAATATACCCAAATCGCTTCGTGTGCCTAAAAAATTTGAAGAGTTCCCTTTCCCGACTTCTCCTTGATCCCATCATCAGATCCTGACCTTATGACTATGCGACCACCTGGGAAGTATACCCAAAGGTACCCTAGAAAGGGTAACAAAAGAAGAATTTTCCAAATCGGTCGCATCTTTGAGTAATCGGGGAACAAACATAAAAAAAGATTCCGACTAATTGAGAACCTCCTTACTTTTTTTGAAGTAGAAATTAACAAGGAAAGTAAAAAAAGAACTTTTAAAAATAAAAGTCTGCCAGGCAAAGCCACGGGAACTAGCTAGTGACCTACTAATTTCAGACACAAATCACGATTCCAAGTAAAATCTAGTAAGATCTTAATAAACAGAATTACTCGACTATTCAGACGTCTACCCCCGCGTCAAAACAAGCCTTCAGCGGAACATACAGGTTAAATCTGACATGAGTTACCTAAATTGATATTGACAAGGTTACCCAATTCTGTCTGGCATTAATAAGTAGTTTGTAAAGGTGCTCCCTCACTGGGAGGTTTCGCCTGTAATGTAACATTCCATTTTGTGAATTAAGATGGAGACTGACTCGGTAAAGTTTGTTTGTAATGTGTGATTCGAAGAGAGTTTAGCGGTATGCGGTACAGGGTGTAAAGTCCCGCATACCTCCATTGAAAAGGGAGGATCCTCCGACCGGAAGGTTGTTGTGTCTGGTGGGCAACTGCCCTATAGTTGATAGTCGGACTGTTGTATATGTTCAAATCGCAAGGAAAACTCTGATAAAGCGATGCAGGATTTCGTTAAGTTACTTCGCAGCTGGCGGGATAGATGGCGTTGCGGTTCTTTTTGAGATTTTGCTACGTTGGTTTTTTCACTACCACAATTCTGACTAATTCAACGACACCTCATATGTCAAAATCCGTGCAACCGTTTGGACTGTAGGGTGTGCCAAAGAAATGGACATACATACATACGATCAAAAAACATTACCCTCCTTCTGACGCAGTCGGGTAAACATACACGACTTTAAAAAGTATTTGTAGATAGTATTTTGTAATTTAAAGGATAAAATTTCCATTAAGTATAGCCCGCTGCTGTGGAAGTTCGTATTTTTTTTGTAGATAGTACTCACAAATAGAAAGTTTTATAAAGTTTCAAGATGCGGCGGGGAGTCACGATTTACGAGATAAAATTCATTAAAGTTTCAATAAAAATTGGAAAATAGTATGCCATTTGCAAATTTATAGGTTAGATAGATCGTCATGGTAGACGTCAAAGTTGACATTTCACGTTCCGTTGACATTAGAAGTGTTTTTTATTCAATCTTATGTCTTGTTTTTTTTCATAAATATAATATTATTTTTACATATTCACATACTTTTGGTGTGTATTAAATGTGCACAATAATTGTTGCTGTATTATGCAATAACATGACATTTTTACACAAAAAATTACGATTTTTTTTACACTAAGTGAAACGGAACGTGGAGCCTCCATTGACTGACCAAGTGAAGTGCCATTGGATGCAAGAGCGAGCGAAGCGAGCTCTGGACTTGTGGGCACCTCGTTATTTTTTTATAAACCACTCAGAAGTAGGAGCCCCGCGAAGCGGTGCTCCGTCGACTGGGCCTCCCTTGACTGTGCAATGTTGAGCGAATATAAAACGTTTTGAGGTTAGGTTACTATAATTAGTTTTTCTCAAGAACGGTTTGTCACCTTTACATGGGAGTCTTGCCAACCGATTTGAAAAATTCTTTTTTTGTTGGAAAGGGTATACTTCCCAAATGGTCCCATTGAAATTTTATTAAAATCGGTTCAGTAGTTTGGTTTTTAAATCCAAATAGCTGGAAAAAATATATTGAAAAATCATCCATGTATACGAAATTGCGTATTTTTGCTTTCCTGTGACTTTCCAGCAACTTTTTGACGTATTTTTAATTGTTGTTTCTTTTTGTTTTCAGGTTAGAACCAGAGAAGTTTGACATGATAAATGTGAGTGTTGAATTTCAATTTTTAACTTTTGTTTTGACCCATAACTCGTTTTTAACGATTTGTTCGCCCACTATCATGCACGGAGTACGGAACCGCTTCGTTTGCAACGTTTAGAGACGGCAGCTACTTACAAATTTCGCCAAATCGAAGCCGTCGGTTTCTATAAAACTTAATTATTTTTGTGAATTGGTTAAAAATAAGTCTTTACATCGCGGATAGAACCTGGACGAGGCTCACACAGGAACGTGGGTATTGGCAGGAAAGGAGAGGCCTATGCCCAGCAGTGGACGAAGTCGGGCTGTGAACACTTTTACACCTCAATCTTTCTAGCTGAAAAACCAAATAGAAATATATTTTTTAATCCAGGAAATATCCTTATTAAGATGTTTGGTTGACCTTAAATTTGAAAAGTTTATTTTTTCTTCGGGGTATAAATTAAACAAAAGAAAAAGATGTGGGTTAGTAAGATTATAAAAAAATATATTATTATGATTTTTCTTTCAGAATACAATACTGCCCGAAGCTGTGAAGTTTTGGGAGCAAGCTTTAAAAGTTAGAAAAACTGGTGGGCCGATTAAGTTAAATAGGTAAGTTCATAACTTTTCTTAGAACTTTTATGATAAAATGTATTTTTTAAGTTCTTTGATTCGGAAACAGATTCGAAGGAGCTCGTGGCTAAATAATAACAGCCACACGGGTCGATCTTCAAGGTTAAGCAACGCTTGCCGAGGTCGGTCTATGGATGGGTTACCATCTTAACATACCGAGACTCCTCCGTGCCGCAGAAACCACGTTAAGTCGTTGGTCTCAGCTGCCATTTTTAGATCTTTTGGCAGTCGTTACGGATAGTCAGAAGCCAAAAAATCTGACACCCGTCTTACCAAGGAGTACTTGTGTTACCCAGTTAATGGGTTGTGGAGGTCTGGTAAGCACTGAAGTAGGCTCGCGAGTGGTTTCGTTACACGTATCTGGTAGGTAGGTATTGTAAATATTAAAATAATTTTATGAAGATAAACTCAACAAATTGCGCTAAATAATCTTAAAATCTTTTCATTTACATAAAAAATAAGAAAAAAACTTTTGTTTTGTAGCTATGAGATTGGTTAAACACAACGAAAAGTTGAACTTTGGGATATTTTTTTTCTCCGCAGCAAAGTTAATCTAATCGTGTCACTAAAAGCGATTGGCGGTCCGCCAGGTCCTTAAATATGATAATGATTTTTCTAGAATTTTTCAACACAGATTTTTATGTTTCTCGTTGATTCAAAAAACTAGTAAGTGCGGTCTCGGTCGGATCGTAGCGCCTTACGGGGCCAACACTGAAATCGCAAGAATAAAATGGACTGCCCCATACATTTCTGTGCGCATAACTCGACAAAATGTACTGAACAGCAGATTTTTTTTCGTGATTTCGGTGTTGGTCCCATAGTAAAAGTTGTTCACAATGATGAGTACAATGACCCCCAAGAGGTATTGCATGCGTACATCACAGCTAGGCTGAGATGTGCAATATACAATTAGGAAAAAAACGATAAGTATTTAAAATACATGTATTTTTATAACATATCCATTATGTACATAAACATCACAACGTTACATACGAATTAATTAAATATACCAATATTATTCTTAAAGCTAGATATGTCGGTACTAAGCCTGTAAAGTTGTTTATATTATTTACTAGATACATATGCTGTCTAGACCGTATATGTAGCTAGTAAATAATATTCCCTTGTTGTAGGAATGGAAACATTCTGAATACAATTACTTCGAAATTCGTTATAATGTTTTCAAAGTAAATAACAATACATATAGACAGATGACAGCAGTATATGTACGAACTATGGTATAGTAGATACAAATAGTTGGTTAATGTGTAAGTTACTTATTTACATAGTATAAAATATTCACAATATTTTTTATATTACAGTCTTAAAAAAATAATTAAATCTCTGAAAAAAAAGTAATGTACCACTTAGAACTGAAGTTTTTTTTTGATTGAAGAAAGCTTTCATTTGTTCTAAGACTTATTCTAGATATTAAAGTAGGTACATATGATTTAACATAAAATTAACGTATCCTTATTTTGCATTGTTATTTTTAGTCAATATAATTTATAACGTTACAATTAATTCTTAAAGGCAATTTAACTATGACAGTTTCAGTAAAAACTGGTTCCTGCTGTGTTGCGTTTATCTAAAATGGAGGTGGGGACCAGCACTCTAATGCGTAACTAAGAAAATCGCATACACGTTCACAATCGAAAGAAACTGAAAAACCTTTGCTTCATATTATATAGATATTCGTCTGTTCGACAACGTAAAACAAGCAATGAAAACGTTGCTAAATGCGACCGATTGCATTCTTTTTTGCAGTACGCTATATGCTGCTGGACAAAGTGACAGTGTCACACGTCAATTTCTTTCTTTTCTTTTCAAATAAAAAATCTTCACGTCACAGTGGAAACCATCTTCTAGAGCACTACAAGGATCTTTTGGCGCCAAAATCTACGGAGCCATCTTGTTTTTCCAAAACGTTTGACACAAGTGTTTACCAATTGCGCCCTCTGACAATGACATTCAAACGCCAAAAGATGTTTGTAGCACTGTTTAAGTCCTTAGCAGAGTCTTAAGTCACATAATTAACTTTCTCTCCCACAACTGGTGTTTCATAGCCAATGAGTTTGAAGCAGGAAGGGCAATAATGATTCTTGTATTTGAAATAGTCTGAGAAATAGATGACCAGCACGAACGGACAGCTGGAAAAGAAAAAAAAAGTTTCTAAGTGATAGAAATGCTTAAAAGTAAAAAAAAAAATGCTATTCTGCGAAGTTCACGTTAAGCCTCGCTGTAATGAGCGCACACAATAGGATATTTGACTACTATCAAAAATCTACATGATTGAATTAAATAATACCTATTTTGTAGACGTTACTACAGTACTTACAATTTGTGAAAAAGTAAATAAAATCGATGGCAAAATAAAGAGATTACGCGCTTCTGATTTTTTATTCTATTTATTCAACATGGGGTTTTTTTAACCACATGGTAATGCTTGTTCTACCCCTGTTACGCAAAATTTAGACTGTACTGGATGGCGCAAATATACTATGGCGCTATGACGCTATGACTTGTGAGTGACGTCACACACAAGGCTTTTTTCTATGTTTTAAGAAATGAATGTAAAAGACCCAGTCAATTACCTATTATAAAAATAAAGTCTGTCTAGATTCTGAGGTCATTGGAATAAATAATTATTTTTACTTACAATATAAAGAAGACAAGGCAAGCTATGAAGTGCGTCAATCCGCCGCTTTCCTTCTGCACAATGGTATGAACCCTTGCGCCACAATGATGGCAGATCAGGTATTTCTGGTCAATGTTCTGGCGCCCTATGATAGGCAAAGAATTTACTGGGCTGCCGATAGGCCTTGGGTTCATTGGGCTACCGATGGGCACTGGAGTCATTGGGCTACCGATGGGCGCTGGACTCATTGGGCTCGAGATGGACACTGGACTCATGGGGCTGCCTTGGTCTGAAAATAAAATTTGTTACGATAGTGGCATAGTGGAATGAAGAACGGATAGAAAGAATACAAATAAGAAAGGCATAAGTGGGATTAGATTTCTACCGCATATCAGGTGAGCTGCTGTTTATCAGAGACACTAGATCCCATTAAATGCTAGGCGAAATAGCAGCAGACTAAGATGAAGATCGAGTTTGACTTCTACATAAAGAACTGGAAGACCTTTGCCCAATATGTAGAAGCGCGATAGAAAGAAAACGCGTTAAAGAAAAAGAAGTGCCGAAAAGACCGGTTAGACATAAAAGGACCATCAGATGCAGAATTAAGTCAAGATTCCTGAGGACTACATGTCTCGAAGATGCGTCGTAGATAAGCTTTTCGGAAAGTCCTTTTAACCTGTACCTGTAAATACATTTGTAATATACATAATTCCAGATTGATGTAGCTGAATCTGCAAAAATATATTTCGTCTACACGCAATGAGCAACCGTGGTGATTAATGCTGTTGCTGTCTCTAAATGAGGAGTGAGCTTTGCCCTTCTACTGTAACCGTCAGTAAGTTGTAAGTGGACAGTAACTGGCTTGATCTGTTATTTTGAATTCATGTTTAGCAGTACGACAATTTTTCTCCCGAAAACTGATATCACGTTGTTTCTGCAACCAAATAACCTTTTTGTGTTCTGATTCAAAGAGGCTTGTCAACTTATTGATCATCATCTGCCTAACCTTTTCCCAACTATATTGGGGTCGGCTCCCAGTCAAACCGGATTCAGCTGAATACCAGTATTTTACGTGGAGCGGCTGCCAACCAGACCTCCACAACCCATTAACTGGGTAACACGGTACTTCTTGGCAAGATTGGTATCAGATTTTCTGGCTTCTGACAATCCGTAACGACTGCCAAAGATCTCCAAATGACAGCCGAGACCAACGGCTTAACGTGCTTTCCGAGGCACGGAGGAGTTTCGGTATGTTAAGATGGTCACCCATCCACAGACCAACCTCAGCAAGCGTTGCTAAACCTTGAAGATCGGTCCGTGTGGCTGTTATAATTTTGCCACGAGCTCCTCGACAACTTATTGATATGTATAAAATTATAGGTGTTGATCATCACCGTCACCATAATTTCAGCTGGAACTCACCCACTGCTTGTTATAGGCCTCTCCTGTATTCTGCCATGCTTCTCGTACTGTTCTTCTCTACTAAGTTTACCGTGACTTGACGATATTCAGCTTAACATTAACAAATTTGTATTTGCATGCACAAAAAGCTTTGAGAATACTTTCATTCTGCGTCAGCTAAGGAGTGATTTTCCCTGTCGGATTCGGTATCCTGATAGCTACAACCTAGGGTACTTTAAGTCAAGAGTGAATAGGTTACTTCTAGGCAAGCGTGCTCCATCGTCGACCACATCATCGCTATCCATCTAATGAGATTGTGTTGAAACGCAAGCATATTAGTAATATACAGAAAAAATCCATCAGAAAAGACGTTAGTATTGAAATATTGTTTATTTTATGAGTATATGTAAGTTTTGTCATTGAGCACTTTCTTCTTTCTTCAACTCGACTGGTTCTAGAGAATCGTGCACCATTGCGGACATCCTCCATTATCGTCCTGAGTGTTGGGGGTCATAGGAGTGCCTATTGAATTAAGAAAAAAGCTTTCGTGTAATTGGCTGTTGGCTTTTACCTTAGAGTCATAACTAACATAGATGTCGTCTTAGCGTTTGTTGCAAATCTTAAAACCATAAGTCATTTTGCCTAAACCAAACTTTGAAGTTGAAAAAGAGCTGTTTTTCAGCAAAGAATCAGCTCTTTTTGAATGTCAAAACGCAAAAGAGTTAACGAAAGACAGTCCACAAAACGCTTGCTCGTCATCCTACTCCCTGTAGCTAGAAAGAAGTGGTGCAAAAAGTTCTCCCTGCCACCATCATTCTCCTTCTCTCATCCTAAATTGGATTTGATCGAATATTAACATTCGTACGAACGGAAAAAATGTAACCCTTTCTCCAGGACTCTTCTTACTCCATTTTCATGGCGTTCTTCGGTGATTACCACTTTGCAGTCCATCTCACAGGAATTGCAAGCTTGTCCTAAGAAAAAATCTATCAAAAACTATACGCAAATCTTTCTTACTCACAGAAAATTTAAAAATGGCCGTTACCCTGTCTAAATATGTTAGTTATTCCTCTAAGGCTGTTAGAAAGGCAGTGCTAAGAAAAAGAATATTAAAAACTTACCATTTACAATAACTTGTGTCCTTGGTGGTGGAGGAGCTTCCACAACTCTTGGCGGCTCCCTCACTGGCTCTCGAGGTGCTGGGGTCTCGGCTACCTCAGTGTATGCCGGTGGAGGTTCAGGGAACTCGGATATGGGTATAGGTGATAAAGGGAATCCATCAGCCCCATCGCTGCCGCCGTAAACTTGGCTTTCTTTTGACATGAAGCTTGGTACTCCTGATGTTTGTCTGGAGGAGGATGCTGGGGATTGGGAGCCTGAAATGAGACAAAGGTTAAAGATTCTCCTTAAAAAAGGCCGTGGTGTAAAGTAGACCTTCATTTCGTCAGTTATGTTAAAAGTTCCTTGTAAACAAGTTACGAGTAATGGGGCAAATCGAGACTGATAGCTCTCACAGAAAATATTGTTATGGATAAACCTCGTAACATCCAGGGATCCAAATCCCTGACCCCAAATCCGGTTAATGACCCTTGTGACCACTATACTCATGTGCAAAAACTAGTTATACCCTAATCTGAATTGGCTCTAGTAATACAATAGCTAATAATGTTCACAGAAGTGGAAACATTACAGGATGATCATAAAAAAGACAAACATTCCAGCGGGTTATACCCTACTTTTTTTTTTCGAAAATGTTAGCAAAACCGCTGGCAGAAGCTAGTAAAAAATATAAACTTACTGGACCCCGAAGCTCCAGCTAAGTTCAAGGTGCTAGGCCTCATCGGAATAGGCCTGGCGTTCTGATACTGTGGTGTATACGTAGAAGTCGACCCTGACTCTGAGGACGCTGCTGACCTCTCGTCGTCCTTCGGCATGTCGATCCTCCGGTTCTCAAATGGATCGTACATTATTGTGTTCTGAAAACATAAAGGATGATTCTTAGAGAATAGACTAGAATATTCTTTATTATGTACACCATCTCGGTTATAGAAAAGATAGATGAAGAAAAAATAACATAGGGTGACATAATGAGCACCCTTATCGCTAAAAGCAACGTCTCACTCAGATCTGACATAGAAGACAACCCAAGGGATAAAAATAAATGAATGTATAGAATTGCATGAGTCACACTGGCGCATTATGAGTTTCATTCTACGAAAATGACATTCACTTCATTTTATCATTAACCAATAAAAGCAATACGTGTTCTGCGAAAATTACAAACATTCCATCATTTACGACAAAAAATCCACTAATCCTTTGTGGGCTCGCATTAATAATAGGAACCTATGAAATTGCCGTTTTGTATGAAAAAATTTAAACGAATTTTTTTCATGTATTTTTTATTTATATTAATCGAAGTAATCACCCATGCAATCAATGCATCTTTGCCAACGCAGTGGCAGTTTATTGATGCCCTTCTTAAAGAAATCAGCTGGACGGGAGGCAACAAATTCTTCAAAGGCATTTTGTACTGCCTCTCGGGTATTGATTTTTTTTCCCGCCAAGAAGTTATCCAAATTCTGGAAAAAGTAGTAGTCTGTAGGCGTAAGGTCTGGTGAGTAGGGCGGATGACGGAGAGCTTCCAACCCCAGTTCTTGCAACTTGGAGACCGTCTGCTGTGCAGTATGAGGTCGCGCGTTGTCGTGCAGGAGCAGCGGAGACGAGCGATTGACCAATGCTGGTTGGAGATGTGCCAGCTTCTCCATCATTGTGTTCAGTTCTTCACAGTACACATCTGTAGTAATGCTCACCCCGTTTGGTAAGAAACTGTGATGAATCACACCGGCGCTAGACCACCAAACAGTGACCATCACTTTTCTAGGGGTAAGTTTTCGTTTAGGGCATTGTTTAGGTGCTGAACCAGGATCCAACCAACTTGCTGAGCGCTTGCGGTTATCAAACAGAATCCATTTTTCATCGCAGGTAACAATGCGGTTCAAAATTCCTTCATTTGTGTGTCTGTTGAGCAGTGCAAGGCACGTCTCGACGCGTACTTCGCGCTGGCGATTATTGAGTTCGTGGAGCACCCATTTGTCAAGCTTTTTTACCTTGCCAATTTGACGCAAATGGACCAATATTGTTTTGACGCTAACGTCGAAAGCTGCTGCTAATTCAGCCGTAGATTGTGTATCATTAGCTTCCACAATCGCCTTTAATTCGTCATTGTCGACCAGTCTTCGGACGACCGCGAGGTTCATTTTTCAGGTCGAAATTTCCAGAACGGAAGCGAGCAAACCAATAACAGGTGGTGCGTTGGTTTGTAGTGTTAGCTCCGTAAACGTCGTTGATGTTGCGTGCCGCTTGTGCCGCGTTGCTGCCACGACGGTACTCGTATTCCATAATTACTCGAATTTTTAACGTATCCATGATGACGAAAAAGATTGAAATGCGATGAAAATGTAACACTAATCAATAAACAAATGACTACTTTTGGAAAAAAAAACCACGTTTTTAAAATAAAATTAATTTGAAATTAGAATTCTTAGCCAAACAAAAATTATTTTGATTTGAAATGGCCAGTACTGCAGAACGGCAATTTCATAGGTAAAGACCTAATATCATAAGGATGATCTCAGAGAGGCCAGAGTCTGCAGTAATGGGGAGATGGCACGTTGTATATGATGATTTGGTTTGTTGATTATGTATTATTTAAAAAAAAGAAATAATTTTAGACATTACTGATTTTATTATTTTGATTTTTAAAACACTCACAACCTTTCAGTGGGTGAAAGTACCAACTCTGAAATATCAAAAAATAAATCAGCTGTGTCTTACAAATGCAATATTCAACCGATGAAAATGTATGAAACAGCAGATATTTTTTTCGATTTTTCAGGGTTGGTCTCATAACGAAAATTGTTTATAATCATGAGTACTTTCACACACTGAAAGGTTGGTAGTGTTTTACAAATAACCCTGTATATGTGTAGTTTTAAAACCTTTGTTACTAATAATAATGGACATTATAAGTCTGAAATAAATCAATTTAATTTAATTAATAGCGTTTATTCCTTGGTATTTCAAACAAACTAACAATTCCTTATACGCAGAATACCTAGAGAGAGCAATATTAAATTTCTTCTTCTTCTTTGCCCTCGCCTCTTCCCTCCCTTTTACGTGGGGTCGGCTTTCTTAATCTTTAGGCGCCATCCACTGAGCTGGTAAGCATCGTCATCTGCAAGGCCAAGCTTTCGCATGTCCTTTCGGGCATTTGTCACATCCAGGTAGCTTGCGGTCTACCTCTCCTTCTCTTTTTTGTAGCCATGGCAAAGCACTTTTTCATAATTAATTTTATTCTAAAGTGTTTTTTTCAAAAATATCAACCAACTTAAGGTGTCTCGCGTATGCGTATTAAAAATTGAAACCGGCTCACTCATTTCTAAAACTAAGGAATGTATGAAATTCCGTAATCGTAAGGAGTAAAACTCTTAGGATGACCTAATCCTGTCATAGTTTTTGGTATGCATGAAGGAGCCTCCTCGTGTAGCGCAATTTGTTCCATCAGACACTTAACTGAACCGAGCGCTCGGCGCATCCTGGACAGTCTCATCTAACACCTTATAAGACTGGCCAATCCTTCCCTTGCGGTGGTAGGGCTAACGCCCGCCTGGTTCGCGACCACCCTCCCACCGGAGTTCGGCGTCAAGCAGCCTGCTGTGTTTCGTCGACGCGTGGGAGTACCAGTGCCTCAAGGCATCTTCTGGGCACGCTCGCTTGATCATGGACCTCAGCTATCGCTTTCCATCAGGTGTGGTCGAGGACAGGAACTAGCCCATTCATAAATAAAAATAAAAAAAAAACAGAAGAAAAATCCTGAGGAATGAGACCCAGTAGTAGCAACACAACAGGCAAAAGTCAGATTTACCTGTACAAACTCCGGTTCATCATCATCCGGCGTCTCGATACTCCTCGACACTTCACTCCCAGCCTCTGGTATATCAATATAGACGACTGGGTTCTCATCTATATCCCTCTTCGGGGGTACTGTGTCGTTACTAGTCGCACTAGTATTAGTAGCACTAGGTGTTTGTGGGCGCTGGGCAGCCTGAAAATGTAAAACATAACTAGGACGGGTCAATATGTACTTTGAATTCACTAATTATGAGTTTGGGTCAGGATATGAGGTGTAAAATGTGTGTTTTTTAGTACCAAACCAATGTGAAGAGTTTTCTTCAACAAAACTTCATGTTTCTTTCATTCTCATTTTTAATTTTAATTTTATTCTTATATCGCCATTAAATTTTTACATAAAAACAGGACACGGGCTAAAAATTTGTTTGTAATACCTATGCATTAAGAAAACTCCTAACTAAAATATGGCGTCAAAATATTCATCCAAATCGCTGTCGACTAGAAGTGAGCCCAAAAGACTGGTGGCATTGCCACGTTGTATGGCAAGGCTTATCCTCTGTCCGAAGTAAAAGCCAGCCCTTGGGTCACGCGAAGTGTCAACTAAGCGTTTACAAAGTTCTTGCATTTAATTTAAATGAAACGAAAGACACAAAGAAACAGCGCTTTTTAAAAGATGTCTCTCCATCTTTAAGTATATCAGTGATTGGCACATTGCAAATTACTGAAAGGTATACCTTTTGTCGTCCATACTTAACAATTTAATATCATATATGATATTAAATTGTTAAGTATGGACGACATAAGGACGGAGGAACCTGGAATATCGATATCGGAAAATGAGCCTTCGCTAGCTGAAAATAATGATGAATTACCTGTGAACTATTTCCACTTAAGCCGCTGCCACCGCTGGTGCCTGGGCTGAGAGAACCGGATACATCGTTGTACACTGGGTTCACGTACGGGTATCCTTGGTACCTTGAATAGGTTTGTCGGTCTTGGCTTGAGGATTGCGTTGTCTGAAAAACACAAAAATATATACGATAGAGATATGAAAGAAAATATTCCTAGAGAAGAAGAAAGAGAAGTATTTCTATTTTAATGTTGTGTTACTATCTAAATTCAAATAAAAAGTCTTTAATTCTACGTTGAGAATCAGCACCTTTTGAACGACAAAAGGTGCTATACAGGGTGTAAAGGACAGTCCTCCGCAAGCTGATATGGTGCATTAAGCTCCTTATTTTGAATCATATTCCACCGCAATTTTTTACCGTTTTGCAGTTACTTTTCCTTTCTTTAAATGTCAAATTACATTATTTGTACGCAGCACTTGGATGTTGAAATACTCGTAACGAACGACGCATGAAATCAACTGTTCGGAAGGGCCCCGTAGCGTGGACGGCGGCTGAAAGCTAGCTGCGCTTGCCGATCGCTATGCGATTGCCACGGTCACGATACATTGCGTATGAGGTTTTAATACAAATTAGTTTTATTGGATGCCCATAACGTTCCTGAAGCAATTTCATGTACCAGTCTTCTTAGTATGGTATACTGAACTCACCCCATCAGTCTGCGGAGGGCTGTCCCTTACACCCTGTATAGCTGATTCTCAACGCAGAAGACTTTTACACCCTTACACCCTGTATAGAGCTCTATAGAGGTATGTTTAAGCAACTATGAACGGTAGGTACTATTTCACTTGATCGTTAATAAAGACCACAAACCTGTGAACTACTTCCACTTCCGTAAGACGCTGAGCCTGTTCCAGGACTCACGGCCACACTGGGACCATCCTGCATAGGCCGCCTTGGCAGGTTGGCCCAACGTGAAGCCGTCTGCGCGTCGATACTAGGAACGTCGTGAACCACAGGGTTGACGTAGGGATACCCTTGGTAACCTGGGTACCCGTAGCGGCCCTGGCTAGAGGACTGCATTGCCTGGAAAAGGATAATGGAAAGGTTCATCATCGGCCTAGCCTTTTCCCAACTATGTTGTGGTCGGCTCCCAGTCAAACCGTCTTCAGCTGAATATCAGTATTTTACGTGGAGCGGCTGCCTACCAGACCTCCACGACCCATTAACTGGATAACACGGTAGGTACTTCTTGGTCAGATTTTCTGGCTTCTGAAAATCCGTAACGACTGCCAAAGATATACTAATGACAGCCGGGGCCAACGGCTTAACGTGCTTTCTGAGGCACGGAGGAATCTCGGTACGTTAAAATGGTCACCCATCCACAGACCGACCTCGGCAAGTGTTGCTTAACCTTGAAGATAGACCCGTGCGGCTGTTTCTTTTGCCATAAGCTAATAGTGAAGATAATTATGTGGTGTTTTACTGGACAGGAAAATAAAAATTCTATTGAGTCCGTCCTTTAGATTTTCAAAAACTATTGCCCACTAAAATATTGGAAAACATGGCCCACTTGTTGGAGTGCCCAAGTGCCCTTATACCTTCACCGTTAAGGATCTAATGAATATCACTGAGGCCGCTATAAACGTGGCCATCTACTACTGGACACAAACTGTTCAAGGGTCACCATCGACTCGAAAGGTAAAAAAAACTGTAAGATGGAATGTACAAGGCACAGTACAGTTATGCATCATCTGTACATTGTGGACATCCCACGTCTGTTTTGGGAACGCTGTCATTGTGCATACTGATAAGGAGTGGAATTCCCTACTGCAGTCTGTCCGTCTGTCACAGCTGTATATCTCAAGAACTACTAATGCTATCAACTGGAAATTTGGAATAGTGTTAGATGACATTTGTCCAATTATTTTTCAAATAAGAAAGAAATATAAATAAACAATTAATTTTTGACTAAAAGGGGTTTTTAATAATTCGAAGTGGGGTTACTAGGGCATGTGGGGTATCATATGAAAGAGCGCTATTTGCACATTCTCAAACATTTTTTCTATTTTTATAAGCCGCATTTAAGACGAAAAATGCAAAGTGCCGTTCCCTCTTCTTATCTCCGAAGTCTCCATAGAGAAAAATCTGAAATTATTCTATGTGATAGAAGTTTTTGTAAAGATTACAGGAAAATAAAACGATGTCTCTAAATAGCACACTTTTACAAAAAGTACGGAACCCTCGGGGTGCCAGTCCGACTCGCTCTTGACCGGTTTTTTGATCTTGATAAGCACGTTTTTATTGCAATTCTGATGGTAAACAATGATGTGGTCGGCGATGGAGCACGCTTGCCTAGAAGTAACCTATTCACTCGTGGCTTAAAGACCCCTTATGTTCTATCATAAGCTCATGAATCTATTTTACAATTCTAATGGGATTTTGCCACCATACTTTTAGAATGAAATCATAATACTCTCAATTTAAGTATATAAAAGCTTTTTTATCTGTACCTTGAAATAGACACAAAGCAAACTTGTTCTAAATCTGTGCCAATATTTCGAGTGTTTTCATCTATTGTGTGTGGTGAGCCAAAATAGTACCTACATTAGTGACTAGAGTTACATAAGGAGGAGATTCTCAATTCGACAATTTTTTTTTATTTTTTTTTGTTTTTTTAGCGATATCTTCGCCAATTCCATTATTCCTTAGGAAGATTATTATTTTCCCGAGGCGGTCGAAAAACAAGAAATATTACCCAGAAACACCGACTCCTGAAATTCTAATTATTTTGTACTTTGTGTGGTGTTTTTAAATTGGAAGTTCGTTACGTCCGAGTACATTCAAAGTCCGTGTAGGTATTGATAAATAATACGATACTGAAAGATTTTGTTTATATTCAGGAATGTTATCTCAGTTTATCAAATCGTTTTGTTAATTGGTACTCGTGACAATTCTTTTTTTTTCACAAGAACATTCGCGCAGTAGAAAATTGGAGGTTTCCGGAGACTGGGACCGCAATTAACTGGGACCACGGTCCCAGTTGCCGGATCCATTTAATTTTAATATTTTTGTTCCGGTGACTCGGACCACCCGTAAAAACAGTACAGTCAAACGAAAACTAGTTGGATGAACGAATATTGGTTGGATGGACAAAACTTATCCATCCATACAAATTCCTACAGTTAGACCCATTTCAAACGATTTCAAAGGGTCCCAGCCACCTGCCAGGATTGCGGATTTTGTTCGAAAGAGTTACCGCGGCCCTGGAACGCAAAGGGCACTACGAGGAGCACGGATGGGTTTTAGTCAGTAAGAGTCTGACACTCTCTCCCGCTCCACCCAGAGCGGTAGGAGTCATTTGATGATTTCCCAACCATAAAAAAAAAGGTTCCCAGCCAAAAACACGTCTTAAGGTTCGCGCACATTATGTTGGGCCGCAGCGGGTCGGGTCGCAGCGCAAAAATCTGCTCAAATCGCTCGTTTGTATTTTATATAAACTATCGCACATTAAGCCGGGGCGCAGCGGGCCGCCTATTCCGCCACAGATTATGGTTGCGTGCGATGCAGCTCACCCCGCCCCGCTGCGCCCTGCCCTAACACAGTGTGTTATAGCAAGCGGATTGGAGTGCACGCAATAACTTACAGTTGCACGAACGTCTGGCACTACACTGTACTCAAAATCCGTCAGTGCGCTGCGACCCAGCCCATCACTAATGTGCTAAGTAAGCCTTTTGCGCTGCGCTGCGGCCCGCTCCGCCCCGCTGCGGCTCGACATAATGTGCGCGAACCTTTAAGATAGATAGCGTATTATGTAGGATTTTTTTTAACGTTGTCCCCACACTAGGAATTTCTCCTGTAAGTATCGTGGGTGCGTTTACAAACATATAAACTCAAATACACAAACAGCCAGACCCGGAACAGCTATCTGTAGGCCAAACAAATATTTGTGCCGTACGGGAATCGAACCCGCGACACGCAGCGCAGCAGTCGATTGCTAAACCACTGCGCCAACCGTGCCTTCAAAAAAACTCTCACAAAGGCCACAGATAGCACAATTTACAGATACTAGGGGGTAAATATCTTTGAGTCACCACATCAGTATTTAGTTTATCTGAAAACATCATATTCTACTATAAATAGATCCGTGACTGACTCACTGACTGACTGATTCACTATCTCTCTGACAGACGAAGCATAGACTAAGGCCCTTTCCAAAACATTGATTCCAACTCAACTCATCATCATATCAGCCGAAAGACGTCCACTGCTGGACATAGGCCTCCCCCAAATGGGAGGGTTTGCCATAATCGCCACGCTTGTCAGGCGGGTTGGCGATCGCAGTGTAGCTGTAGCAAAGTAGGTACCTACAGAGAATACTGCTGCCCATTCTCTGATGAGTCCCTTTTATTCCGAATGTTGTCGGACGTAAAAGAATAGCACCATCCCATCACTTCCCGTGGTTGTCGTAAGAGGCGACCGATTTTCTGCTTCACATTAATTACTAATTCGTCTATGTTCTTTGTGATGTTTGTTTTACCTTTACTAACATTTTTGTAGCCAATTTTAATTGGATCAAAGATAAAGTTTTTGTCCCACTTGTTTATGAAAACATTACCTACAGAACATTTAACAGGCTATGATTAATTTACATCTAAACAAAACTTATTTTAACTGTCAATGTCAGACAGACCTAAATCACACAAATAACTTATGTCTGCCATTTTGACCGAGGTCAATCTATATTCTATTGATTAAAAGGAGGTATACGGTACAAAGAGTAAAGTCCCGCATACCTCCATTTAAAAGGGAGGATTCTCCGACCAGACAGTTGTTGTGTCCGGTGGGCAACTGCCCGATAGTTGATATTCGGACTGTTGTATATGTCGTAGGATAATTTGATACTTCGAATCTTCGCGGAAATCCTAGGGGTTTTGCGAAAACGCGGATATTCCGTCATATTTATTAATTCAATTCATCTTACAAGCTAACAGATGTCACATCCAAAACGCTTACAAGATTAAATAATAACAATTAAATTAAATTACATTACCTACCTACATGCACACCAAATTATACAATAGATTTTAATACATAGCAATTATGTCAAATTCTAAAAATAATAATAACAATAGATAAAAATGATGAATCAAATATGAAGAATACAATGTCAGTTTAGTATTTAAGATAAAATAATAATAAATAAAATAGTAATGCGTAGTCACAATCCTAATACGTCAATTTGGTAGTGCTTATTAACTTTTTTGAGTATACAATATGTCATTTAAAATTACACGAAATAAATTATACAAATGTCCCAATCCATCGGCAAATAAGTCAAGTTCGTGGTGCTGGGCAAGTATGTCCCCAATAGTGCGGAGTGCACGGTTGGTGGGTGCGTGTCGCCCGCGTTCAGTTCGCGCGGCGGGCGGCTCCAGCAGTCGCGGGCGGCGGCGCGGGGCTACCTGGCACCCCGAGTTCATTCGTATGTTCCCGGGGACCAAAATACGGACTCGCTCTAATATTTGGGGACTATTAATCTTATTCTGAATTATGGCCAGATAATGCGCAATTTGGGACATGATTCTTCTAAATTTCAGCGTTTCCATGCCCACCATACCCGAAACGAATAAAGATGGATATAAGTAAGGATAGTATCCGTATTGTTTTTTATATATCTATCGAGCAAATTTCCGTTGTATTTTTTCAATAATGAGATCATATTTCTCCTCATATGGGTTCCAAATAGCTGCACCATACTCTAGTTGGCTGCGTACGTACGCGTTGTATAATACCTTTGCAACCCCTATGTTGTCAAACTGTGATGCCGTTCTCATAACAAACCCTAACGTTTTATGTGCTGATTTACAAATCTTGATGATATGAGTATGAAAGTCTAATTTACTATCTAATACTAAACCTAAATCCCGAATGTCATAAACTCTAACCAAAGGTGCGTCGAATAATTTATAACTAATCATCAATGGCTGTGATTTGCGTGAAAATGTTATAATTTTACATTTGAGATTATTGAACGGGAGATTGTTCTCTTGACTCCATATAGATACCGCATCAATATCTTTCTGCAATCCCGCAGCGTCAGCCTCAGTCACGAAACCCAAACTCAGTTTTAGATCATCCGCAAACAAGAGACATTCAGAAATCAGGACAACCTCCGGCAAATCATTTATGAATATAATGAACAGCAATGGTCCCAAAGTACTACCCTGACTTACTCCTGACCACGTAAAGTAATTTTCGGAATCATATCCATTTAATCGTACGAATTGCCGACGATTACTCAGATAGCAGGAGAAGAATTTGAGGAGCTTTGGCGTGAATCCAATAATCGCTAATTTTTTCATGAGTATATCGTTATCTACTAAGTCGAAAGCTTTTTTGAAGTCAAAGTAGGCCGTGTCAACCTGCTTCCACTTATCCATTTGAGAGCAAACATAGTCGACATGCTCAATCAAATTGGTGGTGGTTGAGCGAGCACTGCGAAACCCATGCTGACTGTTATGTATCCGACTCCCAATTTGACTATTTATACGATCACTTAAGATTGCCTCAAAGATCTTAGCGAATACGGATAGGACTGCAATCGGTCTGAAGGAAGTAACATTCGTGCCTCCATCGCCCTTTGGAACGGGAGTAACCCTAGATAACTTCCAGATTTCAGGATATGTGGACTTGGTCAGAGCTAGATTGTAAAGGTAAAGCAAGGGCCTGCCAAGGACCGATATACAATCCTTGGCTAGAAAAACAGGAATACCATCAGGTCCACCGGATGACCGAGTCTTGAGGCGCCTTACTGCCTTTCTCAGATCGGTCTCATCAACTGCTACTACAGAAACAGAGGCTGCATCTTGATAATTATGTGCAGCTTGCGCAGCTATGTCCGGATCCAATACTGGCTTCTCTACGTGAAACACAGAGGCAAAGTACCTGGCAAAAGCATCGGCAGCTGCTTGCTCCCTCACCTCAGTATCTTCATACGTATATGTATCTATATACCTTCTATCTTTTTTCTTCTCTTTCACATACTTCCAAAATTGAACCGGATCGTCAATGATATTTTTTTGTAATGATGTCATATATCGCCGATATTCGTAATCAATCATTTTTTTAACTCTGTCTCTGTAGTATATAAACATGGCCCTATTAAATTCGCCACCTTCTTTCTTAAACCTCTTATGATGGAAGTGCTTTATTTTAATATTTTTTATTATTTCTGCAGTGTACCATTTTGGATAGGTGTATCGCTGCTTGTGCGTAGTTCGCTTTTTTAAGGGTACATGGAGACTTATAGACTCATATAGTTTATCGTAAAACCACTGAACAGCACTGTTAATGTCCGTTTTTGTTGACAAATCGGACCAATCCAATTCCACTAATGTCACATACAAGCCCTGGATGTCCGCCTTGCGCCAGTTCCAATCTGGACTGGCTTCCGAGCGAGGAGTGACGGGTTGTTGCGGCGATGGCATCGACGATACTCCAACGCATGGAAATCTTATTATTATATCGAGCATAGGATGGTACTGGTCAATGTTTACCAGAGGATCTTCACCACAAGATACCGTTATCTTATCGGGTCCAAAATTGCCCAGCACGAGATCCAGTATACCGCCATGCTTATTTAAAACATTGTTATATTGCTTTAGCGAACAAAACTCACAGAAAAAATCAAAATTGGTTTTTACATTAGCACTGCAAGAGTTTAAATTGAAGTCACCTAGAATTAGGACATTCATGTCAGCATAAGTACAAATAGCATTTTCTATACATGTCAAAACACTCAAATATTGCACATCATTATAGTTAGGAGGCAAATACACAATACAACATAGAATTTTCAGTTTTTTATATGTTACAATAGCGAATAATAATTCTTTGTCATCAGTCATACCAACAACATCCGTAACTACTCGCACACTAAAACAATCACGAAAAGCCAACAGAACTCCCCCCCACCCACAGTCACCTACTCTGTCCTTACGCACCACATGGTAGCCCGGAGGGAAAAAATTAGACATAGGCGAAAAATTATCAATTAGGGCACCCCGACTCGGACAGGTTAGGTTAGAAGGGGATGGCGGGGTCAAGTGAGCGAGCGTAGCGAGCGAACAGACCCCGCCATCACCTTCGTGGTTATTTTTTTTTCGCAAAAATCCAGACTTTGTCCAGTAAGATTTGATAATTTTTCGCCTATGTCTAATTATCCGCGTTTTCGCAAAACCCCTAGGATTTCCGCGAAGATTCGAAGTATCAAATTATTCTACGACATATATATTCAAATCGCACGGAAAACTCTGATACCGCGATCCAGGATTTTTTTCAGTTAGTTCGCAGCACCCCGCATTGAATGAGCAGTACGCGTTTGTCAAAGCGGCTTAGTAACGTCCAGCCCACATACAATCGGGCGAATCGTCGATACGTCGCCGTCGCTTTGAAAGTTTTAGTTCCATTGCTTATCCTCGAAGATCGACCTGTGCTGCAGCTCTCATCAACCGTATTATCCGACCCGTTGGTACATCATCATCATATCTGCCGAAAGACGTCCACTGCTGGACATATGCTTCCCCCCAAGTGTCGCCACAACAACCGGTCCTGTGCGTCTCGCATCCATCGGCTACCAGCGACCCTCACCATCGGTCCATCTTGTGGGAGGCCTTCCAAAGCTGCGTCTTCCGGTACGCGGTCGTCACTCCTGAACTTTTCGGCCCCATCGACCAATCTGTTCTGCGACCAGTGCCCTGCCCATTGCCACTTCAGTTTGGCGATCCTTCGGGCTATGTCGGTAACCTTGCGGATAACATCATTCCTGATTCGATCACACAAGGAAACCCCGAGCATTGCCCTGCCGAGCGTTGGTACATATATCATCACTAAATACACTTGCATGCAAAAAAATTGACCCACCCTGAAAGGCTGGTTTATGGCGTGATGATAATTATTAATGTGCTAGGTTCAATACTGTCTGATTAGGGCATGCAATTATCCGGCCTATTTTACTATCCGGATACTACCAAAATATTATCCGGATATCAGGATATTATCGGGGACTGGCTATACCTTCATAAATTCGGTACTTATAGCCAGCGTAGGCACTAGTATGGTTCTTGCCTCATATGCCTAGGTGCATTAACCTGATGGCAGATTTTACGAATTCGTGTTGTGTACTTACAAACCCCCACCTTACAAACCTCTCCTGAAGTGTTTTGGCACCCCAAGTTCTAGCTCTGACGCTAGTGATAAACTCATCCGATAAATGTTCAATAGGATTAAGATCAGCGGCCCTACTATGACGTGTTAAAGCGTGAGTAGTTCGAGCGAGAAGGAGGGATGGAGGTATATAGGGTGTATAGCTCCATCCCTCCTTCTCGCTCGAACTACTCACGCTTTAACACGTCATAGTAGGGCCACTGGGCTCCTTATTACGGGGTGGGCCGATATTGTTGTACGCAAGTGTATAAAATAAAGGCGCTATTTTAGGCTATCGTTTTTTTTTTTTATTATTATTGATAGGTACGCGCTTGACCACTATCTCACCTGATGGTAAGCGATATTTATTTTTAAACTATTTTGATATGATTTTCACAATAATTAAACAATTTATAATGTGGAGGTATCTACATCTAATATTTTCGTATAAAACATAAATAATTATGATAAATAAACTTTTATTTAATTTTATATTTAAACACGTAACGTGTTGTTCTGTAAAAAAATTAAATATAATAATTGTAATATTTTTTTTTTTACGAAAATACACGCTACGTGAAAACTTGCGAAGCAGGAGCTAGTTGTTATTAATATTATACATTTGGAATAATGCCCAATCATGATTACCGATTTATAAAAAGATTACTGTAAAACATATTAGTTTTACATCAATATTCACACTATAGAACAATGTTCTAGAATGTTAGCCCTTAAAGTATAATTCTGTAAAGTTGATACGAGTAGCTCACCTCACTCAAGTAAGCGCACACAATTCGAAAACAAACTCATTATTTTGTTTTTAAAGTTCCATCGCGGATTCACAAAGGACAGCGGTCGAATTTCGAAGTGACATTGGGATATAAATATCGTAACTAAATAGAAATTACTTAGTATTGTGTCCTTAAAACCTTCTTTGTCTAAATAGCCGAGTTTAGCCAGTGAAAACTTAAAATATAGATTAACTACCTAAATATGAACTCTGCGTAGAACAAAACACATTTGACCGAGAATCTGTTTCTTCTTAAAAAAAAAATGTTTTGACATTTCTTTTCCTACCAATATCGTGTCATTATGGTCAAATTGTCATCCTAGATACACATTTGACATTATGACGACAAAGCGTTATTTTCCTAGCGTCGATTTTGACGTATTAAGCAAAATTATTATAAGACGCAATCATTGCTTTTATTTCACACAAAAATACAAGAAAATTTCCAAAAAAAAGCATAACTTTACCTGTTATTTTAGTTACAATCCAGTATAACACACTTTTCACAGTCCAAAAACTATTAATTCGATATAAAAACACAATTTTTCGGCACAAATTTTCTATTTTGTCGACGCCATATTTGCAAGGCAGTAACTGCTATCGAAATGAGTGGTTATCTGAGTCCAAGATAAGATAAATAGGAATAAAGCGTTTGTACCTTTGAAAAATAACATTCACACTTCTATGTACTGTAGGTATCAATGTACATAGTTCACACATAAAGGAGATAGCAATTTTTCCCTTGATTTTGTCCACACACAATAAACAGACCTAACCGCAAAAAACTACTAAAAGTTTTTTAAACAAGTCACTTTTCAAGCAGTCAGATGCAGTTGCGTCAGTCTGCTTTAAAATGAAAAGTGACTTAATAAGTAAGTTTTTTTTAATTATCAACCTTCACTCAGTTTAAAAAGACCTTTATTATAATGACAGTATTATTGAAACAATCCCTTTTTTTTAACCGACTTCAAGAAAAGGAGGAGGTTCTATTTTCGACTGTATGTATTTTTATAGGTATGTTCACTGATTTCTCCGTTAAATTGTCAACCGATTTTAAAAATAATTTATAAGGTTCCGTACCCAAAGGGTATAACGGGACCCTATTACTAAAACTCTGCTGTCCGTCCGTCCGACCGTCTGTCACCAGGTTGTATCTCATGAACCGTGATAGCTACAGTTGAAATTTTCACAGATGTATTTGTGTTGCTGCTATAACAACAAATACTAAAAACAGTATAATATTATTATTTAAGGGGGCTCCCATACAACGAACGTGATTTTTTTCCGTTTTTTTTTTTATAGATAATGGTACGAAACCCTTCGTGCGCGAGTCCGACTCGCGCTTGGCCGGTTTTTTTTTTAAATGTAAATCATCGCGGATTCACAACGAGACGCCGATCGTATTTCGAAGCGATGTTTAAGAGTACTGCATCTTCTCTCTGTAGATAAATACACTGTAGAATTGCAGATCGTGATGCACGAGCTGCCCAGCTTCATTGTAATGATAAGAATGGTTCATGTTGTGGTTAATAAGTCAAACAGCAAGGTTTGTAGCTCAGAGTGTCAATTCTGCAAATTTTTAAACAACGTTATCTTTCGTATGTAAGAAAGAAAGAAAGAAAAACTGTTTATTTACGTGAAAGTGACGCAGATACACAAAATAGGCCTAAATAAAAAAAAATAAAAAAAAAAAAACAAAATCAGGTGTAAACCTACACAGCAAACCATAATATAATGCGTCACCACCGCGCAAAACGGCTAACGCTCAGCATAATGCCGAGGCCCGTGCACGAAGACACGAATCCATGGCGCTGGTTTTCAGCGTGAGCCGGAGTGTCACTGCCTCAGAACAATGAATGTCAGTTGCAGACTGTCAAAAAGCCTTAATTTTCATACATTTTTGACAGATTGCGGCTGAGATGCGAATGAACACGTTGCTTGAGTATTAGAATTGGCACTCTGGGGCTCTAGACAAGTGACATTCTGTCAACGGTAGCGTGGCGAAGGCGATTGTCAATACGTCAAAAATGTATGGGATTGACAGATGCTATCGAAATGTCACGTGATCAAATTCCTACATTTTGGCATTTCGACAGTCGCATTCGCTAATTGAATGGCACATTGTCTAGGGGCCTTGGTCGCAACGGAAGTATCGATTCACGCATGGCCAATTGTTTTTCCAAAAAAAAAAACAGTGATTGAGCTGATTTTTTAGTGGCCCTGGAACGCAAAGGGCATTTGGAGGAACACGGATGTGTTTTAGTCAGTAAGAGTCTGACACTCCCTCCCGCTCCGCCCAGAGCGGCAGGAGTCATTTGATAATTTCCCATCCATAAAAAAAACTGATTAGGCTTTGATATATTTTCTGGCTTCTAACAATTTTGACGACATGGTTGGTGTAGTGGTTGAGCGATTGACTGCTGCGCTGCGTGTCGCGGGTTCGATTCCCGCACGGAACAAATATTTGTATGGCCTACAGATAGTTGTTCCGGGTCTGGCTGTTTGTGTATGTGAGTTTGTATGTTTGTAAACGCACCCACGATACAGGAGAAAGTCCTAGTGTGGGGCAAAGTTAAAAAAAAAAATCGTAACGACTGTCCAAGATCTACAAATGACAGCCGGGACTAACGGCTTTCCAAGGCATAGATGAGTCTCGGTGTATAATGGACGGTCACCCATCCACAAATCGACCTTGGAAGACGCTGCTTAATCTGGAAGATCGAACCGTGTTTATCCATAATCGTAGGGATCATCAGCATCATCATCATCATATCAGGCGAAAGACGTCCACTGCTAGGCCTCCCCCAAGTGTCGCCACAACAAGCGGTCCTGTGCGTCTCTCATCCATCGGCTACCCCCGACCCGCACCAGGGGGTCTAGTCTCTAAGCGCGAAGTACGTAGTTTCGGCCTTAGTGTCGGGCGTTTTCTACTCCGTATCACCTACGGACTTACGATTAGTTCCAAACCCGAACTATGAATGAATGACAACACGATTTGACAGTTGTTCTTAGTTCGGGTCCGTAGTTTCGACACTGAGGCCGAAACTACGGACTTCGGGCTTAGAGAGTAGACCCCCAAGAAGGAGGCCTTCCAACGCTGCGTCTTCCGGTACGCGGTCGCCACTCCAGAACTTTTCGGCCCCATCGACCATCTGTTCTGCGAGCAACGTGCCCTGCCCACTGCCACGTAGGCGTATCTAGAATTATTTCCTGGACTCTAGTAATCCATATTGGTAACTCCACACATACTCTGACGTTTAATGAATGATATTACGATAAGATAGAATCTTATCATAATTATCGACATTCAAAATATACGACGTTATCTATGGTGAATAAAAAGCATAGAGAATTATCTTTACAATAGGTACTATTTGACTTTTCCTCGTAACTGCTAAGGTACTATAGACCGGAAATGATGAATTTCAAATATTTACTACTAATAAGATAAAAGATAAACGAAGTTAAGCGACGTTTGCCGAGGTCGGTATTTGGATGGGTGACCGGCCACTAAATACGGACACTTCTCCGTGCTTCCCGAGGCACGAAGGAGTCTTCGGCTGTCGTTACAGATATTCTAAAGCCATAAAGCCTGACACCAGACATGCCAAGAGGTCTTCGTCTTGGAGGCCAGTTAGACTGTCTCCACGTAAAATAGTGCTGGTTGCTGGTGGTTTCCTTCTATCTTTCATACTCAGTTTTTTTTAATGGGCTGTCTCTTGACCCCGATCACGCCTGATGGAAAGCGATGGATGAGGTCTATGATGGAGCGAGCGTGCCAGAAGATTCCCTGAGGCACTGGTACTCGATACACTTGACGCCGGAGTCTGGTGGGAGGGTGGTCGCGAACCAGGCGGGCGTTAACCCTACTACCGCAAGGGAAGGATTGGCCAGTCTTATAAGGTGTTAGGTGAGACTGTCCAGGATGCGCCGATCGCTCGGTTCAGTTGAGTGCCTGATGGAACAAATTGTGCCACACGAGGAGGCTCCTTCATGCATCCCAAAACTCCTACTCACTAACTTCCGGTTAGACTGGACGCCGATCCCAACTTATTCGGGATAAAGGTGTACTTATACTGTACTGAAAATCTTGCATACGCACCATGACAAAACATTTCTAAAGATTATTATCGAGCCATGAATGATTCAATATCTTGAATTTTAAAATCATAAGGAAATGATTACACGCCAATAGTGTATTTATATGCAAGTGGGCAAACCTTGTGGGCGAGACAATCGTGAGATTCTGTCAGCGGTAGCGTGGCGAAGGCGTTTGTCAATACGTCAAAAATGTATGGGATTGACAGATGCTATCGAAATGTCACGTGATCAAATTCCTAAATTTTGGCATTTCGACAGTCGAATTCGCGAATTGAATGGCACATTGTCTACGGCCTCTTGTCAAAGCAGTCGAGGCGGAATAGACGCCTGAGATGAAGACGAAGCGGTTATGGACGAGAAACTGCAATGACAAATGCCCACGTGTATCAAACGATATTTTTTTGTACGCTACGGTTGATAGATCTTCGGGTTTCTCCTATCAGTACCGACTCATTGCTGAAGATTTTCAAATGACAGCCCAAACTTAACCAGCTTAACATACCTTTTAAGACACGGAGGGGTCTCAGTTTGTAATAGATGGACGGTTCATCCGAGGACAGTCCTCGCTAAAAGTTGCATAACCTTAAAGATCGATCCGGACAGCGAGTGTTGGGTGGCTTGCCGTCCAATCAGGGGGTCTACTCTCTAAACCCGAAGTCCGTACTTTCGGCCTTAGTGTCGGGCTTTTCTACTCCGTATCACCTACGGACTTACGTTTAGTCCCGAACCCGAACTAAGAATGCACCTAACTGACCTGACCACCTAACTGACGTTCGACTAGCATGGCACACCGATGCAGACTGAGCGCGAAAGTGGCGGCTTACGATTTTTTTACGTAAGTTGGGCACTGAATCGGGCACGTAAAGTAGTTGCTCTTGCGTTATCTATGTCTAGTGGGTAGGCCATGTCTCGGATTAGGACATCGGTTACTTTTCATCGCCGCGGTTCCTTAGAATTACTTCCTATTTTCCAATGCTGGTAATTACAAATTTTCTAATAGGGTAGATGACTAAAAAAATCTAATAAGTCCGCCTGATAGATTTCCAAAAAATATTAGGTACGTATTTCTTCTTTTTTCAAGTAAACAAAAAATTAAAACGATACAGAGCGTTGAAAACTCGTATGACGTCACTTGTAAGTACACTTTTTACGTAAACGTGACGTCACAACCCCCCACTCCTGATCTTTGATGCGTTTTATCTTCGTCTTTTTTTATTGATTTGATAAAACAAAAAATACGTGTCCAATATTTTTCGACAATCTAACTGACGGACTAAATAGAATCATATATTTTTTGACCAGGAATCATCCCTTTTCTATTGTTACAGAAAATGCCCCACTCGACAGGTCTTCGTCAGAGATGGCAGAACGCACTGTATAGACCAGTGCAACGTCGAAACCATGTGTGGAGAGGTCAAGGTTCCCGAAGAACATTTGAATGTAAGTACAGTAAAACCAAGTGTTAAACCAAGTGACTTCTGCCGCTCTGGGCGAAGTGGGAGGGAGTGTCAGACTCTTACTGACTAAAAGTTCTAAAACCCATGCGTGCTCCTCGTAGTGCCCTTTGCTTTGCAGGGCCACGGTAACTCTTTCGAACAAAATCCGCAACCCTGGCAGGCTCTGGCCCTAACGGGCCCCGTCTACTTTGCTGACATCTCTTTGAGGCGCGCGTGGAACACAACGTGTCGTCGACCCGGGCCTGGCTTTGATCGGACGGCGAGCCACTCACCGCTCGCCGTCCGCAGACCCGCACCTACGGTGGACCAAGTGACACGTGAAGCTTTAAACAAGTGACATTCTGTAAGCGGTAGCGTGGCGAAGGCGATTGTCAAAACGACAAAAATGTATGGGATTGACATTTGACATACGCTTCCAAAATGTCACGTGATCAATCCCCAGGGAATATGCATGAAAAAAAAAATGAACAAAAATGTAATACTAACAGTGAAAATAGAATCAAAATTGGTCGAGAAACCAACGAGATAGAACTATTGTAAATAAAATATCTGTTGTAGCCCGCGAAATTGTTTGATAGAGCTAATAATGATTTCATTTTGCAAAATAATAATGAAATTGCATGCATATTTCCCTTTGGATATGCAAGAAACCTTATCATCATCCACAGGCCGACTTCGCCCACTGCTGAGCATAGGCCTCTCTTTTCTTGTGCCAATCCCCACGCTCCTGTGCCAGCCTCATCCAGGTTCTACCCGGAAAGGCAGCAATGTCATCCACCCATCTCGCCGCCGGATGACCAACTCTTCTTCTTCCAGTCCTTGGACGCCACTCGGTCACTGCCTTACTCCACCTATTATCACCGTGCCTTGCCAGGAGTCGTGCCTAGCTCCATTTTAGTTCCGTAATTCATTTTCTGATGTCGAAAATCTTCGTACGTCTTCGGACCTCGACAAAACTTCGACTCATCATCATCATATCAGCCGAAAGACGTCCACTGCTGGACATAGGCCTCCCCCAAGTGTCGCCACAACTACCGGTTCTGTGCGTCTCGCATCCATCGGTTACCCGCGACCCTCACCAGGAAGACGCAGCGTTGGAAGACCTCCCACAAGGTGGACCGATGACCTGGTGAAACTTCGACTACTGATAATAATTTACTGTGAGAGTTATTAAGAATAATAAAATTAAATAACTGATATGTTTTTCTATATTTTTTTCCATGTTTAATTAAGGCTGTGACTTTTTTTTTCCTCGAGAGTAACCTCTTTTTAAACTGCATATTTAGGAAAAGCAATGTAATAATTTGTAGCTATGGATGTTGTTTTGGTTTGGTTCGTATTGTATTTCGCTCTGTAAAAATTAGACAAGCTTTCCTTGACCATGTTTGTGCTCATTTTTGAGGTGGAGTTCAAGTTAAGTTGGAGTTTATGTTTGGAATATGGGCCAATGTCTCATTAAACCTGGCTGTTTGGGAAACTACCTACTGAACAGACGAAATAAAACCCCAAACAAAACTAAAAAACAATATATTCAGAACCAAGACTTTCTTTTCAAATTAGTATCATCTTGATTATGCTTTGGGAAATCCTTCTCCCACCACTTCGCTTCATCATCATTCTCTATCACCAAAGATCCACTTTTAGCTACTTTTATATTTTTCTTTGTATGCACATTTCCGATATGTTTAGGTTCATCTCTTACTAGCGTAGCCAGCTTTATAGCTTTTTTACTCTCATTGTCATTTCCTAAGGCAGCGTTTCTAATCAAAACTATTTCATCGTTCAATGACCTCTGGCTAGGTTTGTCTTTCTCTTTCTTTTCCTTTTCTTGACTGTAAGGAGCTTCATCTTTCTCGTCGCTATTTTCATCAGATTCTGAAGAAAGCAGTTTGTGAGGCTTCACTTTATTTTTCTTCTTTTGTTTTTTATTTTTTGAGTTTTCAGTGGCACTTAGCAAGTTGTTTTCTATGGATTTAATTGAATTCTTCACCTGATTGTAGTTGTCATCTTCAATTGGTTTTACGGATGTTGCCGTTGTTGTCTCCTGTTGGTCTGATTCAATGATGTATCTGCTTCTTCCTTTAGTTTCCATTTTAGATTTAGACGTGGTGCCCGTGTCTTCAGCTTTAGATTTATTCTCAGTAGTAGGTTCTCCCATGTCTTTTCCACCGTCGTCTCTTTTTATTTTTTCTTCATCTCCGTTCAAGCTTTCAAAGCCGTGTCGTTCAATATTATACATCCTGTTCTCAGCGGATACTTGGGAGTTGTCTTTTATGATTTCTTCTGAGGTCTGTCGAATGGACTTTTGGGCGAAGGTTTCAGTTGCTCGGGCTATGAAATCGGCTATTTTTTCGGCTAGTTCATCTGAGACGAATTTGCGTGCTATTTTCTTGACGTCATCTACGTTTGCTGTCAGGAGTACGAATGTGTGTGCTATGTGCGTAACTAGTAGAAGATGGAGCGCTGGAACAGAGTAATCAATCATCATCATCAATATATATAAAACTCTTGCGTTACTGAGTGGTTGAGTGGCTGACAGACAACGCACAGCCGAAACTATTGATCATTGTAAGCTGAAATTTGGCATGTAGGTTCCTTGGGGAGTGTAGGGGGGCACTAACAGAGGATATCCTACGAAATTCCTACGGGAACGGGATATGCGCGCACGAAGTTGCGGACAAAAGATAGTAGTTAATGTATTGGTTGACTAGCCGATGCTCGCGACTTCGTCCGCGTAGATGTCGGCTGTCGCGGTACAAAGATCCCTTCTATTTCTCCCCTTAAAGTCGAAATTTCAAAAAATGCTTCTTTTTTCCAAGCTTAGCCTTAGTAGTTTCGGCTGAGTGTTGATAAGTCACGGCAACCGATTTTTTAAGTATATTAGTAGATGAAGGTTGCGAATTTTGTTGAAAGCAAAGGGCACTACGAGGAGCACGGATGGGTTTTAGTCAGTAAGAGTCTGACTCTCCCTTCCGCTCCGCCCAGAGCGGGAAGAGTCATTTGATGGATTCCCATCCTTAAAAAGGAGTACCTACCTAGATCTACTATCTAGAGATTAACTTACCAACTATTGGCGATCTACATAGTACCAACATTTTAATAATAATATCAAAGGTGTGTGAAATAAAGAAATAAAATAAAAATTGAATTGTTTTGAAATTGTTCGAGATTGCTATAAAGTTTACTGCTTACGAATTTTATTATTTTGATTTACTGTTGGTAGGTTAACAAGCGATTTTTCACGGGTTTTCTTTTTTAAATTAATGAAGGAAAAGTCTTTGTCTATATGAGGTAAACTTTAGAAGTTATCATTGATTAATAGTTCATTCATACGTCCATCATCAGGTTACGAAGAAATGATTTGAAGCAGTTTGTTACAGTTGGTGGCATTTACTTTAGTTGAATCACAGATTTGATGTCTCATTTACATTTTTTATGTATTGAAATTTTTTCCACCGCTGCGGCCCCGATATGTGAAAATTCCCAAAAAAAAAAAAAATCTTATGTAAATAAACATTAAATTCGCGATTAATTCGCGACACACCGTTGTGTTGCCGGGGCCGGAGCGGTTAATGTTTATCAGCTACCCAACGGCAACATCACCCTTAAATATGACCACATCTTTCTGAAACACCCTGTATATTTTTCATGGATCTCAATGATATAGATGTAGGCGACATTAATACCACCACAAAAAATCAACGTAGCAGAATCAACAAATGATACTCGCAGCGCCATCTATCGCGACAGCTGCGAACTAGCTTGACAAAATCCTAAATCGCGATATCAAAGTTTACTGTGCGATTAAAACATATGCAAAGCCTGAATATCAACTCTTAGGCACTGTTGCCCACCAGACACAAACAACCGTCTGGTCGGAGGATCCTCCCTTTTCAATGGAGGTTTGCGGGACCTTACTCTCTGTTCCGCTACCTCCAAATGGGTATCAAATGAAAGGGTTTACGGAGACAAATTTTAAATTTTTAGTTATTAACACTTTTTTTTTATCTTTTTCCAGCTTTGTTACGTGTGCAACAGTACCGGACATAACTGCAGAGCCTTGCCGCAACAGAACAGGTTGGATGACGAGGTTCCGTCGGAGATCGATGGAAACTCCATCAACGATGGGACTGATATCCCAGGTAAGGATGTAGAAAGATAAAAGATAAATATTTTAGTACAGCAGTCCGTTTTCGGGATGCATGAAGGAGCCTCCTCGTGTAGCGCAATTTGTTCCATGAGGCACTCAACTGAACCGAGTGCTCGGCGCATCCTGGACAGTCTCACCTAACACCTTATAAGATTGGCCAATCCTTCCCTTGTGGTGGTAGGGCTAACGCCCGCCTGGTTCGCCTGGTTCCCACCCAAATCCGGCATCAAGCAGCCTGCTGTGTTTCGTCGACGCGTGGCAGTACCAGTGCCTCCAGGCATCTTCTGGGCACGCACGCTCCATCGTAAACTTCATCCATCGCTTTCCATCAGGTGTGATCGAGGTCAAGAGCTGGCCAATTCCTCAATAAAAAAAAGCCTGCCTTTGCCGATGACGTTAGAGACAGGAGAAATCTCAGCCTCGTCTTTGAGATACCTTTGCTGCTGAAAAAGTTCAATTCATGCAATATTCTTCAAATCAAGAATCAAGAAATGGTCTTCATTTACCGCCCTTATTCGCCGAATCGTTGAGACCCTTAAAGTTCTAACGCAAAAACTGTCTAATGCTTGTCGGGTCGTCTGTCGGGTCAAGGGGCCTAGACAAAAAGACTTTTCTGTAGCGTTAACGTCAGACGCTCACGACAAAATGTATGGGAATGACATTAGGTGTGGAAAGGAAACGTCATCACCTAATGTCATTCCCATACATTTTGTCGTCGTAAGTAGTAGGTCCACACGAATCTGCTTTCCTCAAATGACCATCTCAGACTTTAACCGACACGTGAGTCTAATATTTTTGGACCATTACTTTAATTTTATGGACAAAGAAGCCTTTACCATTGAGTTTGCTTAGATGTTTTTTTCTCAGGGTAGTCAGCTATGAAACACATCCTTATATATCTATAGTAGGCGCCAGATAAATGAAGACTTATGGTCATTGACCTTTCCTTAATATCTCTTCGTAGGTTAGGTACCCCCGGACAGTAAATTATGAATCGTTTTTCATTACTAGAACAGTAAGGATCACGATAGATGTCGATTCAGGACAGCTTTATGTCATTATTTCTGTTTTTGAAATTAAGTGTGTCAATAAATGTAGGTGGGTCAATGACCGTTATTCTTCATTTATCTGGCGCATACTATAGTTTAAATTGAAAAAAGAGATAGCTGTATCCTTCCTTACTAATATTATAAACGCGAAAGTTTGTATGTATGGATGTAAGGATGTTTGTTACTCTTTCACTCAAAAACTACTGAATGGATCTTGATGGGCACAGAGGTAGATTATAGTCTGGAATAACACGTAGGGTTTTTATCCCGGGAGTATGTTCCCTTAGGATAATTTTCGCGCGGGCGGAGCTGGGGGCGGCAACTAGTACAAGTATAATTTAAACCAATTCGCTGAAATTTTCGCTTTTTAGTGCAACCATGAGACACACACTTAATTATTTTGTGCATATTCATATTCATATTCATCTTTATTTGCATTCCATAATGTAATATGTGAAGGTCTTATAATGAGCATGCAGTGCATGTTTCGTGCATGTGCTGTTATAAATTGTATTCCTTCTTTCAATTCACAAGATAAATATCATTTATCCACTAGCTTCTTTGCCACCCAAATACCGAACTTAATAGTATTCTCTTCTGCCTTTCCAGCTACAGAAGCAGAAGAAGATTTCCAAGGGGTAGAAGACACCGACTTCGTGTTGTACGTGAGCGCAGTGGAGACAGAGCGATGTCGACGAGGACAGACGGTAGCGTACGCCTCGCATTGTCAGCAGGAGTCTGCGCTGGACAGGTCACCCATCCATTTCTATACCTTGACATGTGTTGCTTAACTTTTGTGTTATGTTCTTCCTTTTGGCGTTTTAATAAGGGCCGTGACCCGAATATAAGTATGTAAGTTTGTAGAAATAATTGCATCGTTGAAGTACTGTTGCGTTGCGCCTGTGGCTGGGTTTTAGTTTATGAGTGCTCCCTAACAATATTATTACAATACTAAATTTTGCCTGCGATTTTCAACACGCATATCCCGTTTTTAGAGTTCCGTACCCAAAGAGTAAAAACGGGACCCTATTACTAAGACTCCGCTGTTCGTCTGGCTCATGAACCGTGATAACTAGACAATATAAATTTTCTGCAACCCCAACAATCGTGAGACCCTTCGTGCGCGAGTCTCACTCGAATATCTACTCCATCTCGTCTGGAATGACAAAACATACCCCCTTGCGACAAAATGTACTATTTCACTTTTGCGTAATCTTTATCACACGCTGTACAGTTCTCGTCAAATAACTTTGCCCCTCTGAAGTTAGCCATTTGCAAAAATCGCGCAGGTGCAGTCACGTACACGAGAGCAAGCGGGACGCAAGCATGCATCGAACGTAAACGTAACACTGAGACATAAAATTAATCCCCGCCCCCATGTCTCTTGCGCATGCGCAGTTGCAGTTTGTTCGTAATTTTGACTACTACGCAGCCACTCGTAGCCAACTTCAGAGGGGCAAAGTTATTTGACGAGAACTGTACAATAATCTGTTTTCTCTTTCATCCACAGGCCAGTAGCAGGTCACGCAAACTTCTGTCCTGGAGAGCTGTCAACGAGATATAGAGACCTGCCATCTGTCCTGTCGACTGTCAAGCATGAAATGTTACATGCTCTGGGTTTCAGCGTGTCTCTATTTGCGTTTTATAGGTATGTATGTCTTAAATCATCATCATCTGCCTAGCCTTTTCCCAATTATATTGGGGTCGGCTCGCAGTCAAACCGGATTCAGCTGAATAGGTACTAGTAGGTATTTTACGTGGAGCGGCTGCCTAACAGACCTCCACAACCCATTAACTGGGTAACACGGTCCTTCTTGGCAAAACGAGTCAGATTTTCTAGCTTCTAACAATCCGTAACGACTGCCAAAGATCTACAAATGACAGCCGGGACCGACGGCTTTACGTGCTTTCCGAGGCACGGAGGAAGGAATCTAGGTATGTACTGGATGTTCACCCATCCACAAACCGACCTCGGCGAACGTTGTTTAACCTTGAAGATCGATCTGTTCAGCTATTATTACTAAACCACAAGCCTAAGCCCGGGCCCGGGTCTAGCTCTGTCTCCTGCTTGATAAGGAAGTGGAAATTATATTTCTTCCTACTCCTCCGCTGTTATTTTCTGATTAATTTCGTTGCGGGGTCCAAGACAGTTTAATCGTTTCTCAGGGGAAATCATCAAATGACTCCTCCCGCACTGGGCGGAGCGGAAGGGAGAGTCAGATTCTTACTGACTAAAACTCATCCGTGCTCCTCGTAGTGCCCTTTGCTTTCCAGGGGGCGTATTATAAACTCTTAATTCCAGTCAGTTTAGGCCGTATAGTAAACTGGCTTGCGTTTTCGTATTACGATCTCTTATTGTCTCCAGTCAGCAGTCACGTGACACTTGACTGACTTCTGCCTTGTAACTCGGGTGGTAAATTCTTATTATGACATTCAAACTGACATTTGTTGGCTTGACTAGGTATCTGTCATTATTTGTTTACACCAAGTCATTCAGTTTACGCCGGGTTTTATTAACTTTGAGTGAATTGTTTTGACATAGTTTTCTATTTTAAGCTAATTAATCAATAATTTAAGTTACTATAAGACCCAATAATTATCGTTGTTGAACATAAACATGTGTGACGAATTGGTAATCTTCGAATTTCTCGAAAATGATCTTCAAAATCTAATAACGAAGCAAAACTTCAACAAAGACGCCTTCGAGATCTTAGTGACCCGTTTGATGTTGATGAAATGCAGTTTATAAAACGTTATAGATTAAGCAAACAGCTAGTCCACAATTTGTGCGACGAAATTGGACCACGTAATTTGGCTGGGCGGCCTGCAAGGGCGTCAGACATATCACTTGAGAGAAAGGTAGGTGTTTATCAATGCCACCAACTAAATTATCACCATCTGTAAAATAAGGTTAACCCAATTGATGACTATTTTGGATACTGTGCCTTCACGTTATTTAGATTCAAAATTAAATCATTCTTGCTGGTCCTAGTAGCATTAAAGAAAGAAGAAAGAAAGAAAATTATTTATTTGGCACACACAGCACACACAATGTTACATATATAGCGATACCACATTCGACACAATGATGACCTCGCCGCAGAGGTCCGTCGCGACGACCCATTCAAAACCCTCCCCGACTTTTGCCCAACGAGCCAGCCCGCGCCGCTGAGCCTTTAGCTTTAATAACCCCTAATTAATGAAACGACCCAGCCTGATTGTCCCTTGCTGTCCCAAACTGACGCCGCTAAGCCGAGGTCGTATTCCACAGGGAATGCCCTTAGCGAGCGGTCAGTAGTTTTTAGCTTGTAGCTAGTTTTGTTGCCTTGGCTGGGGGCCTTAAATTCATTTGAGGCCACCACAGGTTAGTCCGGTTAAGCAGTTGATATCCCAAGAGTGTTAACTTGCTAGTGGTCATACCTAAAAAAAAAAAACGACACAATGACATTGTGTGCCCCACGGCTGCGCCAAATAGGTCCAGTTCAGCAAAATGCCAGACAAACAAGGAGTTGCCTGACGCTGGTTTTCAACAGAACCTTACGTTGAAGTGTACGGATGTAAATCAGTTTTGTGAGGTGTTAAGTATATAGGTAAATAAATAAATGTAAAAGATAAATAATACTAGTGATAGGTAAATTTTACATAAGTTATAAGAAAAAAAATATAAGTATAAATGTAGTCAGATTCAATTAGTGTAAAAGTAATCTACCCACTTGAAACATTACCGCAAGATAAACAGAGACCGGTTTTGTGAGAATCCCAATCCCGACACACTGTCATCCATCGGTTGAGCGCATTATCTTTCTATGCAACGGGTTCTTACCAACGCCCCGTGGGTGATATATCAGCACACTCTGTAGCTCAACCTACAGTGTCGGTGATCATAAAGCAGATAACCAAATTATCGAAACACAAGTACCGTTTAGAAATAAGATGCGTGAGACTCTAAGCAACACCGTTACTATTACGAGTATTATAAGTTTATCAGAAAATATGAATTAATTTCATTTGTATTAATAATTATTTTATTTGATTACTATAATCACACTATTTAACCGTGTAAGAATGTTTTTTACACATACATTTATAAAACCGATAATTACCGGTAACTTCAAAGTCGATTTCCGTAATACGAAAAAGAACAAGGCAGTTTATTGCCGTAAATTGAATGGCCTGGAAACAAGCTGGTTTACTTAAAGGTCATAATACGCCCCCAGGGCCGCGGTAACTCTTTCGAACAAATTCCGCAACCCTGGCAGGCTCTGCCCCTAACGGGCCCCGTCTACTATGCTGACATCTCTTTGAGGCGCGCGTGGAACAACGCGCCGTCCGCCCGGGCCTGGCTTTGATCGGACGACGAGCCACCCAATGCTCGCCGTCCGCAGACCCGCGCCTTGTCACCACTGTTGTATCTGGCTTTCAGAAGTTGCAGTGGTTTGGGCATGTGTAGCGGGTTAGCCACAAGCTCCCGCAAGAATCAAGAATAGCAGTGTATTTATTAGTTTTTTTTTCTGTATTTTTCAGAGATGAAAACGGTGAGCCCTTGACGGAAAGACGACCTGACACGGGCAACCCACCCATGGATGAAGAGTAAGTACCTATATTTTGCTTCATTTAGGGTGTTTAAAATTTATACTTAAGAGCGTTTACGCGATTTTAGAGGGAGAGAGAGAGTGATTTTAAGTTTTCCATAGAAAGTGAAAAATCACTTTATTCTTCCCCCTGAACTCTTTTTCGAAAATATTCTCTGATAACTATTTAGACCTAGATATCTAGCGTATGCATACCAAGTTTTATTAAAATCGGTTCATTAATTTCGAAAAATAAGGATCTTAAAGTTTGTATGAAAAGCCGTACCGCGTAAACGCTCACCTTTCAATGGGGATGAGTAAAAATATATATTCTATTTACTCCGTCAGTTAGATTATCGAAAACTATTGGACAGGTATTTTTTGTTTTATCAAATCAAGACAAAAAGACGAAGATAAATCCCATCAAAGATCAGGAGTGGGGGGCTGTGACGTCACGTTTACGTAAAAAGTGTACATACAAGTGACGTCATACGAGTTTTCAACGCACTGTATCGTTTTCATTTTTTGTTTAAGAAGATAAAATACGTGTCTAATATTTTTTGGAAATCTGTCTGACGGACTAATTCGATTTTTTTTTAGTAATCTACCCTATTGCAAGTTGCTCATTAGCTAATAGGCTAGATATACAATGCGAATGAATTATGTCCTATCAGCCAGGGTTTTATATAAGACTAGATGTCCCCCGCGGCTTCGCTCCCGTCAACTGGCTACCTACCTACCTACCCTACACCTACCCTGCACCTACCCTGCACCTACCCTGCACCTACCCTGCACCTACCCTGCACCTACCCTGCACCTACCCTGCACCTACCCTGCACCTACCCTGCACCTACCCTGCACCTACCCTGCACCTACCCTGCACCTACCCTGCACCTACCCTGCACCTACCCTGCACCTACCCTGCACCCACCCTGCACCTACCCTGCACCTACCCTGCACCTACCCTGCACCTACCCTGCACCTACCCTGCACCTACCCTGCACCTACCCTGCACCTACCCTGCACCTACCCTGCACCTACCCTGCACCTACCCTGCACCTACCCTGCACCTACCCTGCACCTACCCTGCACCTACCCTTCACCTACCCTAAGGACTCTTAAATTTTCTAATTTTCCGCGCAATTTTTTTTTTTCATAAGAACCTTCTCCTGACAATAACAAACACAACAAAAAAAAAGTGAAATCGGTCCAGCCGTTCACGCGTGATGCCGTGACCAAGGGAAATAGGGATTCATTTTTATATAATACTAGCTTTTGCCCGCAGCTTCGCTCCCGTGAACTGACTACTCTACCCTATCCTACCCTACTCTACCCAACTCTCCCCTACTATACCTCGAGTTTTGCGCTTACCAACACATTTTGCGATTCATTTTTATATATAATAATATAGATGAGTTGCAGATTAAACGCAAGACCTGAAAAGGGGTATTCGTTTTTATGAACAACTTTTACTATGGGACCAACACTGAAGTCGCGAAAAAAATTGTCGAACAGCTGATTTTTTTTCCCGATATCATGTTTTTCGATTATTTTACAAAACATTCAATGATTATTTTATTCAACAACCCTCAAATCAACTCAAATGCTACCTACTTCGAAATCATCAAATGACTCCGGCCGCTCTGGGTGGAGCGGAAGGGAGTGTCAGACTCTTACTGACTAAAACCCATCCGTGCTCCTAGTGCCCTTTGCGTTCCAGGGCCGCGGTGAACCTTGAGAACAAAATCCGCAACCCTGGCAAAATACTACTCCTACATGTATATGTCGCAGCCAACTAGCTGAATCCGCCGTTTCATTAAAAGTCTAGCCTTTTCATTGAATTGTGCCGTTTAATCAGCGACATAAGCGACATGGGCAAGTCATTAAACGATATTGAACAAAAGATGTCACTTAGGTCGCTGAAAAATCGGCACATTTAAATGAAAAGGCTAGCCAACCAATTTAACGGTTGATTAAGCTTATTCGCTGCGACATATACATAATGCATGTCCCTATATACCTAAATGTAAAAACAAAATTTAACTAATTCCAGACTTCAGATCCACAAATGGTCCGACCGCGTGGTGAAAAACATTACCCGGAAGAACTGGATGATACGAGGCGGAGTGATGGAGAGGACCTTTCACATGATAGTCACGCCCAGGGTCGTCAAGGAGGTAAGCCTATGAAATCTACTTATATTCGTGACAATCGTCGCCCCGGGAGTCAGGAGTCGCTGGGCGATTCCCGGCCACCTACTGCGCGAGCCTGCGGACGGCTCACGTTGGGTGGCTCGCCGTCCGACCAAAGCCAGGCCCGGGTCGACGGCGCGTTGTGTTCCACGCGCGCCTCATAGAGATGTCAGCATAGGAGTAGGGGCCCGACAGGGCCAGAGCCTACTAGGGCTGCGGAATTTGTTCGAAAGAGTCACCGCGGCCCAAACAGACTTTGTTTTAAAGTCCGCAAAATGAATGGTAATGCTTGGAGTTTCCTTGCGTGATCGAATCAGGAATGATGATATCCGCAAGAGAACCAAGGTTACCGACATAGCCCGAAGGATCGCCAAACTGAAGTGGCAGTGGGCAGCACATTGCTCGTAGAACAGATGGTCGATGGTGATAGAAGATAACTAGGTAGAAGTAGCCCAGATTGGGTTTGGGACCTGGATCTGGGCTACTTCTACCCAGTTATCTTGGGGCATGCAGCGGATAGCGCACAGGACCGGTTGTTGTGGCGACACTTGGGGGAGGCCTAGGTCCAGCAGTGGACGTCTTTAGGCTGATATGATGATGATGATGATGATGATGCAGCGGATATGGCCTACCCAGTTCAAACAAACGATTAAACAAACCAGAAAGAGTGTTCTATAACATTTGTACGCAGCGCATTGTGTCTAAAATATCTCCCCACCCGCGTAGAGGTACCTTTTCCCAACTATATTGGGGTCGGCTCCCAGTCAAACCGGATTCAGCTGAATACCAGTATTTTACGTGGAGCGACTGCCTACCAGACCTCCACAACCCACTAACTGGGTAACACGGTACTTCATGGCAAAACTGCTCGACTGGTGTCAGATTTTCTGGCTTCTGACAATCCGTAACGACTGCCAAAGGTCTACAAATGACAGCCGGGACCAACGGCTTAACGTGCTTTCCGAGGCACGGAGAAGTCTCGGTATGTTAATATGGTCACCCATCCATAGACCAACCTCGGCAAGCGTTGCTTAACCTTGACAGTTTTTTTGTTTGTGACACATTATTTAATTTTTTTTTATAATTTATAATCTGTTGTAATGTTTTAGTGGTGTTAAAATTTCGACACAATATGTATATTGTTATGAAATAAATTACTTATGACTTACTTACTTATGACTTATGACTTACGGTTTCTGGTTTGTTCAAGATTAGTTCAAGAATAGTTCAAGAATAGTTGGTCGCAGTGTTGAACGCAAGACAATGTAATTTTATCATGTTCTTTCTCTATTAGTTAGCTTATGACAGGTTATATGAGTTCATATAATTCTTTTTTTTATATACATTTTTTTTTCTATATTAGACTGAATGTCAATCTGTCTTTTACTGATTGACTTAATTTACTTATTGACTTATTCTATTCATTACAATGTTTAAAAATTATTGGTATAACACGTGTGGTTCGAGGCACAGTTCAATCGCAAAATTCTACCATTGCCCGTTTTTTTTAATGGTACTCGTATAATGGAGTGTGCTAGCTAACATGTTGTAAATACTTAATATTTAATTTTATGATTTCCATGTTGTTGGATAAATATTTATTTTTTTGTTCGTGTCTTAAAATACTTTGCGTACTATTGTTTAATTGAAGTTCTTAAAACGTAACAGACAGATGTGTTGCTGGGGAGTTTGTTGCGCCACTTCTTCTTCCCAGCTAAAACACTAGGAAGTGGTGACGGGTGGGCGTTTTGGGGGACTGTCTTTATGTAAAATTTGACGTTCAAAAAGTGCTGGCTCTCAGCCTAATTTGAATAAATGACTTTTGATTTTGATTTTGATTTTGATTTTGATTTTGTTCTGTATTCTGAGTTAAACAAGTAAAATGTTCTTTTCAGGTGCGCGAACATTTCAACTGTTCTGAGATGGAAGGTGCCGAGTTAGAAGACCAGGGTGGCGATGGTACAGCACTGACGCATTGGGAGAAGAGGGTTTTCGAAGTAAGTCTTATTACATCTTTTACTAATTAATGAATTATTAGTACACTCGAATACTGGTTTCTACCACCCCCTTTATATTTATTCTTGCCATGGAGTGTATTTTGCACTAGTGCGGAAAAGTGCGCCGAGCAGCCCCCATCTACATTTTAATTTGATTGTATTTTTAATATCAGGCTGCGTGACGGGTAGTCCCCACGAAATCGACAGTCATATCTTACTATAATTATGTTAAAAAAAAGTTATGTTTACGAAAATAAATTGTATATAGTGTTGTATCGAGTAAGTGTGTTAAAGAACTTTTTTTTCCACCTGGAGTTTATTAGTACCTAAGCGCCCGGAGTCTGTCGTTTCGTGCCCATTACATGGGACTTTAAACATAACTTACGTGAAATGTGGGTGCACCTCTATAAGTAGACTATGGGTGCACTTCTGCCTTACTCTTTGGAAAGTATTCCATCTCTTTTTTCCCCATACTAAACCATCCCATTCTCTTCCAGAACGAAGCGATGACAGGCACCCACACTCAAAACTCAGTCTTTAGTCGAATAACCTTCGCGTTAATGGAAGACACTGGCTGGTACAGGGCCAACTATGACCATGCTACGCCACTGGACTGGGGCAAAGGACTCGGTTGCAAATTCTCTATGGTCTCCTGCAAGCAATGGCTGAATACGCAAAGGTTTAGGTAAATTTTGTATTTTTGGGTTTGGGAAGACGCCAGGGTAGAAAAAAGAATAATTCTTGTATTTTATTTTAGTTGAATTCTAATGTCAGTGACTGTCAGTGTCAATAAGTTTCAAAAATGGAGGGAAAATATTTTGGACTTATTAACACTGACAGGTAAGAATTTTATGTTTTAAAATTGTTGAATCATATGCTGGCACTTCACTTGGCGATATATGTCAAAATATTTGCGTCACTTGTGCAATACAAAATGTACCTTAAGGTTTTCAAAATAAGGTTAATTTAAAATTGCACTAGTGACGCAAAATACTTACGCCAAGTTAAGTTCCAGCCTTAGAATAATAACGCCTAGAAGGAGAGTCTCATACACGCTCCCTACCAAAAAATGAAGCAACTTTCGTACTTATGTGTGAGTGAGCGGTATGTAATTACAGCCACAGACGTAAAAAAATGTTGCTAGGAATGAACACTTTCCCTAAAATCGGGAAAAATGTTAATATACTTGGGACTAATCATAGATCAATATAAAAAAAAATGTTAAGTACGTAACTTGTCGGTATGTACTTATTGTAATCGAAATCCAAGATGGCGCCGACGAAATTTGCTAACTTTTCGTCATGGGTGTCATTTCCATGGTTTCTGGGGTCGCTAAAACCGATTATGGGGTTAAAATTGAAATCCAAGATGGCGCCGACGATATTTGCTAACTTTTCGTCATGGGTGTCATTTTCATGGTTTCTAAGGTCGCTAAAATCGATTATGGGGTCAAAATCGAAATCCAAGATGGCGGCGACGAAATTTGCTAACTTTTCGTCATGGGTGTCATTTTCATGGTTTCTGGAGTCGCTAAACCCGATTTTGGGGTCAAAATCGAAATCCAAGATGGCGCCGACGAAATTTGCTAACTTTTCGACATGACATTTTAAACATCAGGAGGGAAGATAGTGGTTTTTCACTTTTATAGAAAACTTCAAATCGTTCTCTCTCTCCTTCTAAACTCTTTTTAGAAAATGTTCTCAACTAACTATTTAGACCTGGTTAGATGGCGTATGCATACTAAGTTTTCGATTTTGACCCCATAATCGGTTTCAGCGACTCCAGAAACCATGAAATTGACACCCATAAGGAAAAGTTAGCAAATTTCGTCAGCGCCATCTTGGATTTCGATTTTGACCCCATAATTGGTTTCAGCGACTCCAGAAACCATGAAATTGACACCCATGACGAAAAGTTAGCAAATTTCGTCGCCGCCATCTTGGATTTCGATTTTAACCCCATAATCGGTTTTAGCGACCCCAAAGATCGCGAAAATGACACCCATGAAAGACTGGTCGGCACCCGCGGGGCCGACAAGGCTCCCGCCTCCCCCTGCCCCCCCCCCCCTGGTTGGCCGCCCAGTCTGATGTTCCTTTATTTCAATTTTAAGACACGATCTCATACACAGGTGTCGGTGTCGCCGCGTGTCGCGACTATGGTTTTTTCCCATATGAAAACTGCCCAACGCGCCTAAAGAACTTTTCACTTAAAAAAATGCGCAAATTATTTGAATCAACCGTTATTATTAGCTTTCGTTTCATACTTACAACTTTAAACAATAAGCATCATAATACAGGTAGACTCCAACAGTTAGTGCTTACTGTATTATGGGTAATTTTTCTTTACAACTGGCAACACTACATTGTGATAAATTAAGTTATGAAAATTTTAATTTGAAGATCGATTTACGTAAAAATAATGGATTTAATGTAAGTACTTACTTGTGAAACGTGATTTTATCACATTTTTTTGTTTTCCTGGTGTGTTAGAGCATCTTTTATGCAACAAACTGTCATTTTTAAATATTTCTCGGGAGGTGCATTCAACAGAGCGTGACCTTGAGCACTGACGGCTCGCTGCGCCGAGTACTCCGTATATGGAGTAGTCTGAGTTGCTTCACTTTTGATGCTCGTACTAGGTTTCTAGGCGTTATTATTCTAAGGTTCCAGCATTAGATCTAACATTCTGAATTGAAATATTCGTTTTGGTGAAGCAAACTCAATATCACACAAGATAACGTGTAATTTGCTTTGCGAAACAAAAAAAAGACGTTGTGAAAATGGTCATTTGAAAATTAACTTGACAAGAACTAATATAACTTCAGCCCGAGTTTCCGTCAGATTTCTTTCAATACTAATGGTTTAACCATAAAGTACAATCAAAGAAATGTGCGGTACTAAATAGGTTTACAACGTCAATTATCAAATTAAATCAACACCCTGGCTTCTTCCCAAAATGGGTGTGTGAGATATTTTGAATATTAACAGTAATTAAAGTATTCGGGCGTAAATATGGCACATCGAGCGAGAATATACTACATAATATGAAGTTCTTTTTAGGAAACTTTCTCCACTCCACTCAATCTAGTTGCCATGACAACGTAAAATTTATGAATGTCAATAATTTAATAACAAGATATTGGCCCATATTCCTAAACGTAAACTCCAACTCCAACATGAGCACGAAAATGTCAATAAAAGCTTGTCTAATTGACGTTTTCGTACTCGAGAGATGAGCAAACAAATGCAATTAAACTTCAATTTATGACAAGCTTCAATGGAGTTGGAGTTTACGATACCTAACTGTCACTTTGATTGACCTAGGGAGCATAATGAGTCGAGTGGAGGATATGACTTAGTACAGTTCTCGTCAAATAACTTTTCCCCTCTGAAGTTAGCCATTAGCAAAGATCGCGCAGGTGCAGTCACGTAGGGGGCAAGCGGGACGCAAGCATGCATCGAACGTAAACGTAAGACTGAGACAAAATTAATTCCCGCCCCATGTCTCTTGCGCATGTGCAGTTGCAGTTTGTTCGTAATTTTGACTACTACGCAGTCACTCGTAACCAACTTCAGAGGGGCAAAGTTATTTGACGAGAACTGTACCTAAACGAGTTAAAAATATACTGTCACATATGCATGAGTGATTTAAAAGAATGCTCTAGAAATCTGAACTTCGATATTCCATATTTACATGGGTGCCTTCTGTACCATATTTTTACTTGTAAATACTTATCTTCTGTTTTTTTATTTTCTTTTTGTAAATATTATTGTTGAATGTTGTATTTTTTTGCAAGCTTTACCTCGGATAATTCAACTTTGGAGTAAGTGTTACCTAAAAACTTAATTATTTCTGAACACAATGGTTTATCTATATAAGCCAAATATTTTGATTTTAAAAAATGCATGGTATGAAAACTAAATACTTAATGGTAAGTAAGTAAACAAGTTTAAAGCTACAAAAGTCGATTTTAAACCACTGTGTTGAGAAATTTATTTTTATTAAAAATAGTTTGTGTGGTTTCAACATTTTGGGTCTTAAATTATTTAGCATTTAAATTGTTTGGTGTTGTATTTTACATTTTTAAGTCTCTGTAATTTGATTATACATTTGTGTTTTAGTAATAAACTAACATTCCCCTTTCATTTTTACAAGCATTACTAACGGGACAGCTTTGAAAGAGTGAGTATTATTTGCGATAAAAAAAGCTTTTTGTCTATGATCTGTTTGGAATGGCCTGTTTTTACTTAAAACTAGACGAACGAATTTGCGGACGGCTCACGTTGTGTGGCTCGCCGTCCGATCAAAGCCAGCCCCGGGTCGACGGCGCGTTGTGTTCCACGCGCGCCTCACAGAGATGTCAGCATAGGAGTAGGGGCCCGTTAGGGGCAGAGTCTGCCAGGGTACAGAAGTTTGTTCGAAAGAGTCACCGTGGCCTTGGAAAGCGAAGAGCATAAGGAGGAACACGGATGGGTTTGTAAGAGTCTGACACTCCCTTCCGCCCCACTCAGAGCGGAGGAAGTCATTTGATGATTTCCCATCCATAAAAAAGGCACTATGTCAGTCTTTGGGGACTGCCGATAGAAGTGGAAACTAAGTAATATTGTATTGTCTGTGCATGGGAACCGTTCGGTGACGATGACGCGAGTTCCATGATTTTTGTTCACTCAAAAGGTGTTCAACGCGCATAGAGAAGTTTTCACTTCAAAAAAAGACGAACGAATTTAATGCCCAAATATTATTTTCTGATATTTCGCTGATATTATTTTCACCGCTTCGCTCTCGCCTGATACTTAAAAATCCTATCCAGTAAATCCGACACCAGTCTTACCAAGGGGTATCCAGTTACTGGGTTGTGGAGATCAGATAGCCAGTAGCTCCATGTAAAATACTGGTATTCAGCTGCCTCTGGGTAGACTGGGAGCCGACCCTGACATGGTTGGGAAAACGCTACACAGGGTCCGTACTATGAAGTGCCAATGCCATAATGATTTGCTGTGAGCAAGGGATAGTGCTATTATTCTTGTATAGCTCCGTCTCTGTTTATCACACCGGCATCATAATGGTTTTAAGACATCATAGTACCGTGAAACGGGGTGAATATACCTGCCAGGGTTGCGGATTTTGTTGGAAAGAGTTACCGCAGCCCTGGAAAGGAAAGGGCACTAGGAGGAACACGGATGGGTTTTAGTCAGTAAGAGTCTGACACTCCCTTCTGCTTCGCCCAGAGTAGCAGGAGCCATTTGATGATTTCCTACAAAATTGATAAGGTTTTTCACTTTAATATAATTGGTTGTTTAAGAAAGCAACTATTTTATTTATATCAATTCAATAAAACTGGAGGCTGCAAATGCTGCAAACAAGATTTAAATAACCAAAAACGCCTCTTCAAAGTTTCGGGCCGACCCCTACATTCCTTTTCACTCCATCTGTAGGTACGGCCACAGATTATTTTGCTACTGTTTATTTGGTATCGAGCAACAGGCCCTTATGTCCAATCATGGACATAAGGGCTCAGGATTTGGGATGCATGAAGGAGCCTCCTCGTGTAGCGCAATTTGTTCCATCAGACACTCAACTGAACCGAGCGCTCGGCGCATCCTGGACAGTCTCACCTAACACCTTATAAGACTGGCCAATCCTTCCCTTGCGGTGGTAGGGCTAACGCCCGCCTGGTTCGCGACCACCCTCCCACCGGAGTTCGGCGTCAAGCAGCCTGCTGTGTTTCGTCGACGCGTGGAAGTACCAGTGCCTCAGGGCATCTTCTGGGCACGCTCGCTTTCATCATGGACCTCATCTATCGCTTTCCATCAGGCGTGATCGAGGTCAAGAGCTAGCCCATTCATAAATAAAAAAAATAAAAAAAAATCATATCTAAATTCAAAGAGGCCAGTATTAAATTAAATGTTTTTTCCACAGACGTAAGAATCCAGCTCCTTTCTGCGAGCGAATAAAAGGCAATCCCTTGAGAACGGAGTGCTCTCCGCGACGGAATGCTGTAGTGCTGTGCAACCTTGTCCGACATGAGACTATACTGCCTAGGGCTTATCAGGTGAGTTTAAGAGTTTTTTTTATCAAAGTCAAAGTCAAAGTCAAAGTCAAAGCATTTATTTCAATTAGACCATTTACAGGCACTTTTGAATAATGTCAAGGTCGGTCGGTCAAAAAGATGAAGCTATTTGCACGTTCCAAAGCGTAGATCTCTATGGAGAAGAACGTGCAAGAAATTCCACGGACACTCTTTTAAAAATGATATTTTGTTACAAAATTATGGTTACATCATTCATATTGAAATTATACCTATATGTGAGAACGATGTAAAAGACGTGCAGGATAAAAGAGTCCGGAGTAAAAAAAAGAAACAATTCAAAGAAATAATTAAAATAAACCATGGCAGCCGAGAGATGACCAGTCTCAGCTGACGGCGCCCGTTCACGAACATGACGCATACGCTAGCACCATTCGGCTCAATCATTTTTTAGGGAGCCAAATGATCCAACGCATGCGCCACCATCAGCCAGACTTTTGAGTGAGCATGACATCCCCAATCGCCAGGGTACATTCAAGCAACATTCATTCAACCTACCCAAAATGATCATTATAGTTTAAAGCTACACAGTACTCACACATGTGCATGAAATTATACAATGTTAAATAAGTTGAGTCTATACAATGAAAAAGATTTGCATTCTTACCGGTACCGGTAATAACTTCACTTTCAGGATTATTTTATAGTAAGTATTTCTTGACTTTGACATTACGTTACATTGTTTTATATAATTTTTATATGAACGAGAGAAACGAGATGTTTAGTATAATAATATCATCATCTTCCTGCCCTTATCCCATGTTACTTGGGGTCGGCGCAACACGTTTATTTCTTCCATTCTGTCCTATCAGCCGTCACACTATCACTAACTCCCTTTTCTTTCATATCGCTCCTCACTCAATCCATCATCATCATCATGTCCATGTTTAGTATAGTGAACCGTAAAAACATTACCATTCTTTTGGGCACCCTGGCAGTCGGGTTAAAAGAAGAGTCGCTAAGTAATAGTTATCTATGATATTAGTGCGGTAAGATGGTTCTGTCGAGGGCGTAACCATAGTCACGAGTTTGTAAAAAGCAATTTCTGCACTTATGTCATACAACGTTTTTGGAATTGGAAACCGGATTGTGAAACTCCTTGGTGATATTCTTATTTATTTTTTTATGGAAATTAAAAAAAGACCGTAAAGAATACCTAAGTACATATTTTACCGCACATTCCATTGTGTGGTGCGTAAATTTTAACTTTCGAACAATGTATTCAGGCTTCGTAAATGCATTTTTTGGGCAAATGTGTTGAAAAGTATGTAGTGAAAAGTGTATAATTTTTCACAAAGTCTAAATAACTCTATACTTCTGGAGTTTAAATGTTTCCATATACATTTTTGAACTGGTGACTTTTAGTTTTTGATTTCCAAAGCCTTTTTTCGCGATTTCAGTGTTGGTCCCATAGTAAAAGTTGTTCATAATGATGACTACAATGACCCCTTAGGGGGTCACGGGTTGTAGATAGATTATATTCTTGAATAGCACATACGACTACTTTTATCCCGGAAATATGTTCTATTGGGTCAATATCTTTATTTATTATTCACGCGGACGAAGCCGCTGGCAGACGCTAGTAACTTATAAAAATATTTTTTGTTTCAGCACTTCGACACCCTACCAGGCTTGGCTGCAGGTGAAGAGGCCTACTACGGCGGCTCAGTGTCCCTGGCTGACTACTGCCCATACCTTCAGGAGTTCACGTGGAGGCACAAGAGTGTACTGGTCAGGGGCAGCCGCTGTTCTTATGAGGAAAATACGCCAAGTACGTAGTCAATGTAGAATGATATAAATGTTTTGGTCAAAAATATGGTCGATAAGTGTGAAACATAATTGCCTAATAAAAAATACGATATTCGTTAACACAGTGAATGTGGCGTACCTACACATATTTTTTTCATTTCCAGAAACTGACGTAAACTTCGCTTTAGAGAATTATGGTGCTCACTCGAAATGTTTTGACCACAGTGACAGAGTGTGGGAACAGAAATCTTGTAGACAGGTATTTATTTTTAAATTAATTTCCATATTAAGTACATTTTTAGGGTGCAACTCTCATTTTGAGCCTCCGCTGTCCGTCCGTCTGTACCGACAGACGGACAGACATCGGAGGCTCAAAATTATTATTACTGCTGGACATACTTAAAATACATAATAAATAATAATAGTTATTTGTTATACAAGAGTGCAAAGTTGCTTTTTAACCGCGTGTTCAATTTTGATGACCGAGCAAGCGAAGGATTCTAAAATTGAATCACGAGCGCAGCGAGTGATTCAAAATTAGAATCCTGAGCGTTAGCGAGGGAATCAAAAGAGCACGAGGTGAAAAATCTTTGCACTCGAGTGCAACACGTAACTTTTCATTCCACCTCAGCGAGGAAATGACTAAATGCAAAAAATAAACGTTTACAATCACAAGATAGGTACACTTTTATTTCAGTTTAGGTATTAATTACTACATTATGACAGGTAAGTATTACAGAATAATCTTTAAATTATAACAAAATAATACTAAGGTATAATTAACCTGTCCGGCCCCGGCGACACACCGGTGTGTCGCGAATTTAATGTTTATTTACCTATTACATAAGATTTATTTTATATTAGGGAATTTTCACATGTTGGGCCTGACCGGTTAAGAAAATTTTAAAGTAACGTTGCTACAGTTATTTAAATTGAGTGTAATATTTTTGTTTGGTACTGTAATATTGGTGTTAGTCACTTGTGTACTGTTTTTCGGTAAACTATCTGTCATACTTAATAGTTGTACTGATTCATCGGATTCCCTTGGCGTGAATGTTGGAGAGAGAGATATACGATACTGTAGAAAAAATCGATTGATTGGAGTGTTAGGCTGGCGTAAGGCTTGATATTTCTCAACAATCGTTACGTATTCCTTGCGAATGACGAAGTTGCGGTCTCTTTTTGTCTTTGTATTAGGTAAATTAATTAATAGTAAGTCATCTGAATGTTTCTCAATGTTTTTGACATTAAGTTGTGTTAGTTCATTAGTTCGACATGCTCCGTTTATTCCAATAATAAGAACAACCTGTAACGTAAAGAGTATTGTAGTAGATAAATGAATAAAATTGATATGAACGCATAATTATGCCTATCAACATCTACTAAGTATACTATTTAATTGAGATTAATATACTTAAGTAGATACTGAATGTACAACTGACTTACTTTTGCCGCCAAATATACGGAATCGGGTGCTTCGTTAAGAAACTTTTCAATATCAGATACTGTGAAAATCTTCGATTTTTTTGGTTGATGACCAGATGAGGCTCTTTTTAAAAATGCCACTAATTTAGGATAGGTATCGATATGTATGTCTTTTTTCATCTTTATTGTTGCTTTTAGCATCGAATACGTACTCCATAGAGTGCTTGCTTTCTTGTTCTCGGATAATTCTATAAAATATGCCAGCAAAACGTTTTCTGAGAAAGTTTTGGCTCCTTTTGCTAGTCGCCACGTGTTGAACATATCGTACTGTTTTAAATACTTCTCGCGTGATTGTTGAGGGAGAAAGCTCATTTGCGCATTATTAACAGTTTCAGTCAATTCTGTTGGCGTCAAACAAACTTCCTCGTCGCTCATTTTAGTGTTTTCACTTGTTTTCAAGTTTCTTGTTTTTAATATAAGGTTTAACAATGACGTGAAAAAATGCCGCGTAAAGAACCGCGTACAAAGCAAATTGAAAAAAGAACACCAAGAAGGTTCCGTCCGAGTCTGAGTTTTTAACAAATTAAAAAAAAGTTGTATGATATATTCGGCACCATAGAGGTAGCAGTAAATAGGTTTAATGTTTTTTTTTATTCAATTCACAAACTTAGTGCACACGATGTTCTAAATTCAATTTACTTTATCCTCTAGAGAATAAAAACGGCTTTTCCACTCAGATATTGAAGATTAAAAATACTCTTTCCGAGATGGTGGGATGAAAAAAATATTATTAAAAATTTTTTTTTCTTTTTAACCGAAGTAAATCAATTTGTTTAAACCGTGTGTAATTCGTTTTTTTCCGGGGATGAAGTTTTAAAGTTGTGGTTTTTTTATTTTCAGATAAGAGAATGGCAACACTGGGGTTCCGGTTGCTATAAATATAAATGCGAAAGCGGTCGACTACACATAGTGGTAAGTTTCTTTGTGTTTTAAAAATAGTTAATATGACTAATCACGCGCTCGGTTGCTATTTTTTTAACATGAAGGTTATGTAATTGTATTTTTTCTCTCTTATTGTTTTTCTTTTAAGTTTTACCTGCCATGTTGTCTGCTCCACCCTAAGGTCGACTGGTAGAAAATGCCTAAGTCATTTAGTCCGTCTTTGTACAGTGTTTTACTAGTGCATAAAGTTTTAATAAATAAAAATTGTCCGTCACAGGTCGGCAACTATTCGTACACTTGCTTCCACGCGAGCCAAGTGCTACAGATAAGGATAATAAAACGAGGCTGGCTCCACAAAGGAGGCGTCGTCTGCCCTCCTTGCAGGGAACTGTGTGGAGAAGAGTTTGCGGTGAGTCGTTTTCATTTTTCGATTTTTAGAGATCTCCGATTTGGAACGTGATTATGCCATTAATCGGTAACGCTTGAGGGATGTCTGACCCTGACCCAGACCGCCCAGCCGTGGACTTCCTTCGGCTGAAAAAAATGTGTTGTTCTGATAGAGACATTAAGGAAAATTACACTGTCAAATAGGGTAGATAACTGAAAAAATCTAATTAGTTGGTCAGATAGATTTCCAAAAAATATTGGACACGTATTTTTTTCTTTTTTCACGTAAACAAAAAATCAAAACAATACAGTGCGTTGAAAACTCGTGTGACGTCACATGTAAATACACTTTTTACCTACACTTGACGTCACAAGCCCCCACTTTGATGCGTTATCTTCGTCTTTTTTTATTGATTTGATGAAGCAAAAAATAAGTGTCCAATATTTTTTGATAATCTAACTGACGGAGTAAATAGAATCATATGTTTTTTAACCAGGAATCATCCCTATTGTGGTCCACCTTTGATGGTTCGTGTTTCGCTTTGAAGCCCTGTGTTCCATATTTGATGCCCAGTGGCCCACCCTTAACGCCCTTGGAAGGCCTTTCAAATTAGATTCAATGCAGTAAACCAAAAAAAAAAACTTTTAAGTAGGATCATGTCAAAAGTATTGCTTTATTCATCATGATTTATAATTATTTTTTTGTTCCCACAGTCGAGAAACGAATACTGCAAAGGCGGTGAAGAGCCTTTACCACCGAATTTATATCCTAACGATGTGCTGACTTGCGCAGCTGTCAGTTTGACATCTCCCGCCATTTTGATAACCACCATCTTGGTTTTATTATTCAACGTGATGCAGAAATAGAAAGTTTTTATTTATTTTTGTTGATTGTTTCTGTTTTTGAAACGACGATAAATCAACTAACTTCTGAATATTCAAACGCTAGTTAACTTTGCGACATTCTAAATTATTTCTGTCGCATTGAAATACCAGTTTTTTCTGGTAGATATAGTATGGGACTTGAACTAAGTTGTGTTTGAAGATTCAGCAGTAACTCTCGATTTCTAAAAGCTGTCTGTGGTCAAATCTCAGGTAGACTCATCACCAAAACAAAATATATAAAACTTATTGTTATTTCAGTAGTTTAAAACTTGAGGTTTGACTGCCGATTGATCAGAAGGCCAATTCTCGAACTTTAAAATTTAAGTTGCAAGCTTATCTCAACGACAGCTCATGTCAGAAAAAAATGCAAAAAATATGTAGATAGTTAATTTGACAGATTTTGACTGAAATTAGAATCAAAATGTTCTTGAAAAACGGCAATTGCCTGGCTTTTGGAAATGCGATATAATAGAACTAGATGGATGTTAGTAAAGAAAGGTAGGTAGTAGGTTAAATAAAATGTGATTTTGATATCAAAAAAATTGACTACTATGTATGGAATACAAAAATTGTAACGTTGAGTTTTGTATTGGGATCAATACAAAGTTTTTGTACGAAGTATCGAATAACAAAATGGCGGCCTGTCATTTGTCGAATGTGAATAAATTTAGGTATTCTGACATTTCTGTATATTTACCATTGTGTGATAGATGTGAATGTGTGCTTGATAATAAGTGATTGTGCTTTATCTCCTAGTTTCTGGAAAAGAATATCGACGCAAGTCAAGTGATGTGATTCTTGAATGTTGAAAATAACGGCAACAATTTGTCGCATTTATTTTGCGATAGGTATTGCTTTTCTTTTGAGAAACTGGGCATAATGTATAAGTATAAATATTTTATGTTCGTATCGCCACATTTTTTATTTAAATAATGGCGTGTAAAATTATGGTCTTACGAATTCTTTATTGTATTACTTTTACCTAATAATAAATAATTGCGTTTTTTTTTATACAGGGTGTAACAGAAATAACGTACCTAAAATCTTAAAAGGAATCTGTCATCATTATGCAAAACTTTTCTCAAAAAACCTTGAAATCGCGAAAAAACAACATTTGTTAATTAAGTACCTACCTAAAAAAAATGTATGGGGCAGTCGATTTTTTTTTCGCGATTTCAGTGTTGGTCCTATAGTAAAAGTTGTACCTACTCATCATTAAGTAACTTTTGCTATGGGAACAATCACGTTATAACAAACAAAAATCTGCTGTTCAGTACATTTCACAATGATGAGTACAATGACCCCTTTTCATCTATTGCGTTTATTCTGTTACACGTTGTATAATTCAATTGGTAATAAACCCATCCGGACCAAGGATTGTAAATAGTCATATAAGAAGATACCTACTTAAAAAACTTTAAAATTGACTTATCTTGAACTTAAATGCCATAATTTAAATTATTCTTTTAAAATTATACTTATTTTTAAAGAGTCAAACTAAAATCTTTTAATTATGCTGGTCTACTTATAAAACTAGTTTAGTTTGATGATGTCAATTAATTCTATAATGTACCAACATCAAAGTATTGTCATTCCTTTCTGTAATTATTTTAATTAGTAGATCAGCAAAAAAGGTTTTAAAGATTTACTTATATTTTATAACTTTAATAAATGCAGGACATTTAAGGCAGAAATAACTTATTTAAAATTATGAAAAGCTTGTAACGCGTCCCGAGCGAGTGTTAGAAAATGATTTGTTTTGATGAAAATAACGTAAGAAACGTTTTGTATTAATTATAAACAGTTCGTCGATCTGAAGACAATGTTGCACTGCACGGTTCAACCAAATTCATTCAATTATTTTACTTCAATTGGTTTACTCAACCAAATTGACAACCGTTTCTATCAATCTGGCTAGCCTATTCCGGGCAACTATGTTGGGGGCGGCTTCCAGCCCAACCAGATCCAGCTCAATACCAGAGTACCTATTTAACTCCTCAACCCAGTAATTGGGTAACATGATTCCCTTTGGCAAGACTGGTGTAAGATTTTCTGGCTTCTGACTACAACTGTCAAAAGTCAAAGATCTACAAATGTCAGCCGGGACCAACGGCTTAACGTGTTTTCCGAGGCACGGAGGAGTCTCGGCATATTAAGATGGTCACTCATCCCCTGATCGACCTCGGCAGGAGTTGCTTAACCTTGAAGGTCGACTCGTGCGACTATTAACCATTAACTCAAAGGGGCGCATCGAGTTATACAACGTGTTACAGAATAAACGCAACAATTGAAAAGGTGTCAATGTACTCATCATTATGAACAACTTTTACTATGGGACCAACACTGAAATCGTGAAAAAAGTCGATTGTCATTTATGTGCACCTTAGTAACTAGACAAAATGTACATGGCCTAAACCACCAACTCTTAAAGCAGTATTACTTTAATATTGCTTCCAGTGGGAAAGAGACGGAGCTATACGTCCTGTATAGCTCCATCTCTTTCCCACTGGAAGTGAACCTGAACGGCTGATTTTGGTGTTGGAGTACAATGATCCCTTTTCAGTTATTGCGTTTATTCTGTTACACGTTGCATAAAATAGTTTTCTGCCATAATGTCTTGTCGATCTGCAAATGTAAATATAGTACTTAAGTCATTTGGTGCTTTAAAATCTTATAAGTTCTCATTCCTATTTTTTTAAGTGAAAAATATATTTAATTTATGTTATTATACTTTAAATATTTTATACGATAAGTTGTATGTGAGAATCATGTTTTCTCGAATTTTGTGAGGCGAGAATATTGCGTGTACTGGTCAAAAAATGTATTCTACTGTTTTTTATTTATTAATTTTGGGATTTCTGAAATGACGTTCCTACACCAGTTGGCAGCACTGAGGCGTCAGGTCCAGGCATCTGCAGTGCGATTCTGTAAACATGTCTATGTGAACACCCGGGCGGGGCGCACGACGGGTGAGTTGTCAAACCATACAATAAGATGGAATGACAGCTCTATTGTCGTTCACTCCGCCTAGTACACCGTGAGATGTCGACAGAATCGACCGGCTGTATTGTAGCCGACAAAGTTTGACCACTTGCATCGAGAAGTACTATATAATATATTAGTAAACTTCACATACCGACATAATAGTAAAGTTTTATTTTGAAATATCATACGTAAAAGAAACATAGTAGATAACAGACCAACGTTGGCTGGCGCTGTTGTCGACCTTAATTTTAGTACCGAACTATGATTTTGTTTCGCTTATACAAGCCTATTTTTTGACCAGTGCATTTCCACAACGTAATTTCGAAATAAAATTCAAATTACGATTGAAAGAGAAAATTACTCTTTTTCAAACTGAGAATAGTTGAAATGAAAACTATGTACTGGCGAACTTTTTTGTTTGAATTTACTCATTTGCAAGAAAATAGTTGATTCAATTTTCTTCCTCATTTTAATACGTTTTTCTTTCCAACTTGGGCCTAAGTAATAAAGCTGACAGACGACAATTTTAACAATCCGACGATTTAGAACCAAGTAACAAGTTTCATTCATACATTTTCTGCTTTCTGTCGCAAGATTATTTCAAAATCAGACAAATTTCTCGCTATGGCAGTTACTGGGGTTTTCCCTTCCCTACGGCTTCGCACGGGTGCAAATTATACTCACAAACCTTTCTTTTTTTATCGCTCTTTCTATTTTTGGAAACTGTTATTTTTTATTAATTTCTGATATATTTTGAGGTCTTGAACCAGAATTACGATAAAATTGAAAACAAATTCGAGTTTGGAATGCCTCCCAGAACTCGTCAGATAGTCAACCTTAGTATTAAAATAGCAAAATTGCCATCAAACATTTTCTTGCAAACAAAATTAAGGTGTAAAATATTATAATCATAAAAATGAACAAGAGATTTAAAAAGTGCATGTGAATTAAACCCTTTGTATAAAATAAAGAGTATTTTTAAACAAAGAATATTTTGTTTTATTTTCTTAATTATCATTTCCAGTATTCATATATTGACTTGTCAAAATTAAGGAATTAGTTTACCTAAGCTCTTAATTAAGAACCAGTTACAAACATTTTTGCCTGTAACTTTGGCTAGTAACAGAAAATGACGAATTAGGTACTTATACAACGTGCAGCCCCGGATCTAGGGGGGGGGGCAAGCCGGGGCCCATGCCCCGGGCGGCAAGTTCAAGGGGCGCCAAACTCACATGTTTGAAAAAAAACTTATTCGATGTGGGTGGTAAAATTATTGAGCTTTCTACATTCGCTCTTGAATTTCGCATTCTCTTGAATCTTTATTTTTCTGCATTTAAGTCGTAAAAGTGACTCCTAAGCAAACTTTGGAAACGTTTTCTTTTCCCCTTTCAAGGATCTAAAATCGACTGAATGTGAGAGTGATCAGAGTTATCTATATAGACCTACTTCAGTAATACAAAAGCAAAATCTTTGTACCTCTTTTACGAAAAAAACGCAGGCACAGATAAAGTCTATGGAGAATGAGTCCAGAAAGCTAATATTTTTTTAATAATGCTTAAAAAATTGAAAAATTATTAAAAACGTATGGTCGAATTTCGATCACTAGTTAAAATAGTTATCGAAAGTTTCATAATAATAATGTATAAATAAGCAGATGACCCGGTGAAGATCGATTACCTACATATATTTGTGTAAAAACTACTCTAAACCTAACCTACTGAATATACACGCAAAATTTCATAAGAATCGATCAAGCCGTTTCGAAGGAGTTTTGTAACAAACACTGTGACATGACACGAGAATTTTATATATTATAAGAAGTGTGGAAGAGAGGAGGGCGCCACTATCAAGTTTTTGCCCCGGTTTGGAAAAATCGTAGATCCGGGACTGACAACGTGTAACAGAATAAACGCAATACCTACCTCATAAGGGGATTGATTATGAACAACTTTCACTATGGGACTAACACTGAAATCGCAAAAAACATCGACTGCCCCAAACATTTATGTGCGCATAATTCCACAAAATGTACTGAACAGCTGATTCTTTTTCACGATTTCGGGGTTGGTCCTATAGTAAAAGTTGTTCATAATGATGAGTACAATCAACCCTTAAAAGGTATTGCGTTTAATCTGTTACACGTTGTATATAGACGCGTTATGCACCAACATCACAACTCTGAAAAACAGCGGTACTAATAAGTACTAATCGGTAGCAAGATAACGTGTTCGCCAGCGGGTATAATTATGATTGCGGTAGTATGGCGGTAGTTACCTTTTTTATGTTGCTATTTCAGAGCGCGGGCAACGCATCTATATAAATTTATTATTGAATACAGGTGAGATGTTGTTCAGAGTAATTTTTGCATTCGCCTCGAATTGAAATTGCAAGTCGCCTCCTCTCATGGTAGGTAATATATGATTGATTTCGCCGATTAAACATAAATTTTCTTTTCCATGTTTTGAGGTTAAATTATCCTACGATGAAAATGATATAAAATGTAAAAATATGAGTAGGTAGTGTAGTGTATGCATACATGAATAACCAATAAATAAATAGTAAAATATAACTTAATTAATTATCGTTATAATATATTAGCATTGGCTGTATATATATATCTACTGTCGTCTCCGGTTATGTACTACGCGGGCTTAACTGACGTGGGGGCAGGTCGCATGACAGCTGTCAGGGAGTGAAGACGTGGTGCATGAACTAGTGAGCCGATATTTATATAATTATGTATATTTAATTATCTAGTGTACATCAGAACACTACATTGGCGACGAGGATTAACTGTATGTAATTGTGTTTTTCATATTACATGTTGTTTTCTTTGAAATATACACAATAATTTTCATTTTTCCAAGGAAAATATTGAAGTACAATGTTCATTGCTTGGCGAAATTGACAAAAGAAAAAGTAGTACATTCTAGAGATAGGAGGTGTAATAAAGCAGGGTGTGTTTTCCAATCAAATGCTTCTTTATATTTTCACACCAAAAAGAATCAATCCAATTAACAAAATAATATTGAACATTCAATGGCGGGAAAATTAGCCGCCATTTAGAAATCATGTTTATTCATTTTATGTACTCCAAGTTCAACTACTTTCAAAAATGGAAAATCCGGAATTATTTTGGGGCTTATTCAATTTATCTACTTTAAATTCACTAAAATAAAAAGTAAAGTCCATTATAAAAAAAGAAAAAAAAGTAGCATGAAACATTTGACAGATTTTAAAAAAAAGCATGTCAGCATCATAATAAAACTTTTTGTTGCAATGAATTCTTTTTACATTTTGTTTGAGAGTTTTAATGTTTGGTACGGTATAAGATTATGATTATTTTTTAACTAAATTTACGTTTGGAGGATACACTTTGCATTGTACTTTTAGAATATTTTACACTTTGTTTTTTAAGGAATTCGGTATATTTAGGTACTTGGCATTTAAATTATTTAGAGGAGAGAGAAGAGCTCATGACTAAATATCGAATGACGGATCGATCTTCGGGGTTGAACGGCGCTTGCCGGGGTCGGTCTGTGAATGGGTGACCGTCTTGGCTTACCGAGGCACCTCGGTTGGTTTCGGTTTTCATTTGTGGATTGTTGGCAGTCGTTGCGGATTGTCGGAAGTCGGGAAGTCTGTCACCGGTCTTGCCAGCAAGTGACGTGTTGCCCAGTTGCTGGGTTGTAGAGGTCAGATAGCAGTTCTGCCACGTAAAATATTTATTTATGTATGGAGGGCCCTGGTCCGGGCAGCATTAAATTGCGAATATTATTGTATGGAGGGCCCTGGTCCGGGCAGCATTAAATTGCGAATATTATTTTATGGAGGGCCCTGGTCCGGGCAGCATTAAATTGCGAATATTATTGTATGGAGGGCCCTGGTCCGGGCAGCATTAAATTGCGAATATTATTGTATGGAGGGCCCTGGTCCGGGCAGCATTAAATTGCGAATATTATTGTATGGAGGGCCCTGGTCCGGGCAGCATTAAATTGTGAATATTATTGTATGGAGGGCCCTGGTCCGGGCAGCATTAAATTGCGAATATTATTGTATGGAGGGCCCTGGTCCGGGCAGCATTAAATTGCGAAAATTATTGTATGGAGGGCCCTGGCCCGGGCAGCATTAAATTGCACATATTATTGTATGGAAGGCCCTGGTCCGGGCAGCATTAAATTGCGAATATTATTGTATGGAGGGCCCTGGTCCGGGCAGCATTAAATTGCACATATTATTGTATGGAGGGCCCTGGTCCGGGCAGCATTAAATTGCACATATTATTGTATGGAGGGCCCTGGTCCGGGCAGCATTAAATTGCATTAATTTTAGGAGAGCCCTGAGCTGGGCAGTATAAACGACTTTTGTTGATCTCTGAAAGCCCTAGTACCGGGCGGTAAATCATAATCTTCATTATTTTAGATTGCTCTAATAACGGCCAGTAATTAATATAGGTACTTTCATATGATTAGTAACTCAGAGGTAATTATTTTAAAAAGATAACATAAATTACTTTGAACCTAATACAGATACTCAAGTGTCAACAAAGTTTAGATTGAAAAGACAAGGCTTTGGCAGTAGGTGCTAAGTTTAGTCGGCTAGGTATGAAATATCCTGCTAGAAATAAATATTGTTTGATATGTGTGACAGTGCAGGACAAAACAACCAACAAAAGAAAACTGTGTTGTGGTGAGACATTCAACAAACGTGGCAATGACGACAGTACTAAAAGATTTAAAAGGAACAAAAATGTAAGAGATGTTAAAGAGGCTCAAACTAAATCTATGCATTACATATACATATTGTAAATAGTGACGAGACGTTACCTACTTGCGAATACGTTGAATAGATATAAAGGTATTAGTAGACTGGTAACAACCAAAACATACTCACGGATAAAAATGGGAAATACGAAATCGAAAAGACGTAGATAGAGCTGACAAAACAGAACAAAAATACAAATAAACATTTCACGGCCTACGGACGTAATTAATATTATGACTTTTTGAAACAAAAAATTAAGTTGCTGTTAAAAATGGGAAACCCATTTCTTATGAAAACGTTAGTGGTACTGGCGATCTTTTGGGTAGAAAAGTATATGTCGGCAGTGAAAAATTCTGGGAGCCAACTACTCGTACTACTGCAGGGTTACAGAGGATTTAGAACTTATAAATTTTGTTGGCAAATCGGATTATCGATATAATCGGATATTTGACTATTATTTCCGAACTAAGTAGCTAGGTACTTAAATGGTTACCTACTTCGAAAAAAAAACCGTTTGGAAATTTTCGTGCAGCAGTTCACGTGCAAATTTAGGACGATACACCAACGATTTTGTCCTGGAAATAGAACTTTGAGTGAGGGCGTCGATATTGTCAGACTACTAAAGAAGCGCTTTCGTTAGGTGTGGGCTAGTGAACATTTTAATAAGTTTCTTTATGTTAAGAAGTTTGTTAATTACGGTTACCGACAATAAACTGCTAGAATTTTTAGAATTAATAAATGAAGAAAACTAAATTGAGCATTGGGTTTAAGGCTGCAGTCCTAATATAGGATAGGCCTGGCAAAGTAAAACGTAGCAAAGTGCAAATTGGCGTCAAATCCATTGACGATATTCGGAGACCATATTCACAGGTGGTAGAGCATTCTAAACGCATTAATATACCGCCTGGAAGAAATTTTTGAATAGTCTCAACTGGACCATGAGATAAAAAAAAAAGTTAAAGAGGATTTGTATAAGTAACGGGAAATTGAATTATTTTGTAAAACTTAGAAGATACCTGATTTCAAAATGAATTATGTTTCTACGATGACATAATGTTGAGGGGGGCTTGTTTTACCATCCAAGCTGCGATCAGATGTTCTTAGTTTTTAAAGCTGCGCATTGAGGCCACCCTAACAAAGTGTAAATGAGAGCTAGTTTAACATCAACTTTGGTGGCCCAAATGTGACAAAGTCACGGAAAATATCTGTTAGGTGCGTAAAGGCTGTACCTACACTGGTGTCTGCAGCTAATCCACCGAATCCGTTAAAAACACGTGAGATGGCCACGGTGCCTTGGATTGATATAGCAATCGATTTGACGGGGCCGTCGCCATCGCCCTGTAATAATTACTATATTTTCGTGGTGATAAACTACTGTAGTCGCTATATGTATATTCCCCTTCTTATGCTGCACTTTAATAAGTGCTGATATAATTGGACATTTGAAGGAAATATTTAGTAGACTGTAAAATGTAGGTAGTCACTATCACAGCAGACAGTGGAAAACTATTGATCCATAATAAGTTCAAACAATTTTGTGTGGTACATAACATAAAACTAAATAGAACGTTAAAACAGGGACACACTAAAAGCTTAAAATATCAGACAAGCCGAAAAGAAAAATTGGAAAGAGGCTCTAAGAGAACATTGCCATATAACACAAGAGATGAAGATTTAGAAAATAAATAAAAAGAAGAATAGAATGGAAGAGAAAATTATGTATGTAGATCGGAAACTATTAAGTTTTCTGTGATCGGATACTATTATGATTTCTGTGATCGGAAACTACTATGTTAAATCTGTGATCGGAAAAGACGGGTTCAGAAGCGTGACTTGGCAGGTGACACGTTTGTCAAGTATACAGAATATTCATAAGACTATTAACTTGTGTCTAACTTCTCATACGGTTCTCTCTCAGTCTGAAATGATGAGCCAGGATATAAGGCAATCGAGGTCAAGTACAAAGTTTTAGATATTAGTATTGCTGATTGCATTAGGGCTGAAGGGGATAAAATGAAGCAGAAGAAAATGAGCAATAATTGAAAATGACATTAAATGTTTGGAAATAGTATGAAAGGTAGGTTTGTAAAAATATTAATATTATCAAAGGTTGTTCCCAAAACAAATATTTGAAAACTTTATCACAATTATTTTGTTATTGTTTTTAATTTATCATGTTTGCACACAGTAAAAATACAGTTGCAAACAGAGGACTTTGGCTTAGTGGGTGCATTACCCTGTTGGGGCGCAGCCGTAAACTTTAGTTACTATAACTATAATAAAATTAATAACAATATTTTCAAACTAGATAATATTAGTATGGATATCAACAAATCACCATGTTTCAACATCAATCAAGATGATACTACTCGTATAATAGTTCTTTCATCGCATAACCTTAATTCGATCATTAATGTCAGTGACTATTGCTTGAGCCTATTCATTTGATTGCGTTCGTATCAGTGGAAGGATTATCATATCGGTTTTAAATTTTTATAAAATATCATAGGTCTTCTAATCTTCTATGCTAATCTTTTATTTTTTAAAAAATGACAAGGGAGGGATGTAGTGTATGCATACATGAATAACCAATAAATAAATAGTAAAATATAACTTAATTAATTATCGTTATAATATATTAGCATTGGCTGTATATATATATCTACTGTCGTCTCCGGTTATGTACTACGCGGGCTTAACTGACGTGGGGGCTGGTCGCATGACAGCTGTCAGGGAGTGAAGACGTGGTGCATGAACTAGTGAGCCGATATTTATATAATTATGTATATTTAATTATCTAGTGTACATCAGAACACTACAGGTAGGTACTTCACCATGTATTTTTAGTGTATGCTTTGTTGGTTGTCTTTAAATAAATAAATAAATCAAAGTAAAACTAAATTATAAAATTATTTTTATCTACACTTCTACACTAATAATAATTAATTAATTAATTAATATATATATATAATATTATAAAGAGGAAAGATTTGTTTGTTTGTTTGTTTGAAATGAATAGGCTCCGAAACTACTGGACCGATTTGAAAAATTCTTTCACCAGTAGAATCCTACATTATAGGTGATGGACATAGGCTATAGAATATTTTCAAAAAAGTTAGGGATCCGTATGAAAACTTCGATAATGTAACCCAAGGTGTGAGAAAAAAACCTTATATCGCGTACGCTGCGGAATCTATTGACAATAGAGCAAAGTGATGTACTACAGTTTTATAGAAGTCATCAATGTTACATACAAAAAAGTCCGCGATACCATATGTCTAACTATTATGGATAAGTCACCATGACCGCTTTTTGTTCATATTATTCAAGCAAATCCCATGGTGAAATAAAAAATGGTGATTTTAGTATCATGATATTAATCCTTATCCATTTAAATGGTTTGATAATTAAGGTTGATTATGTCCGTGTAAATTACACTTTAAATTATTCAAATCGGACCTTTCGTTCAAAAGTTACGACGGTAATAAACATGCTCGGAGTAAGAAAAATGTCGCGGCTTGAGCGAACTGGGGAGAATCGTATCAATATGGTCCGATGAAGTTGAAACACCACGGCATTTAAATGTTTTCGATAAAACAATAAGAATAACAAACGTTTGGATTTTCCGAAAATAAACTACATACATAATAAGGAGTGAAGCAGGGGTGATTAAGATTTTAGGGGAGAACATAATTGCTTGCTTCAATTTACGTCGGAATGCTATGAACAAACTAAAAGCGGGATAATTGAAACAGATGTACCTAACAATTTTTGCATAATCAAACCCTGACGGGTTGAACGGGGTGAACAGTTGCGCTGAACCAGGGCTCGAAACAAGTGAGATTCTGTCAACGGTGGCGTGGCGTACGCGATTGTCAATACGTCAAAAATGTATAGGATTGACAGATGCTATCGAAATGTCACGTGATCATTTCCTTACATTTTGACATTTCGACAGTCTCCTAAGACATAACTGTGCTTAGTGAACTACTGCGTCAAGACTGGGAGCTGAGAAGAAGTGCTACCAAACTAGAGAGGACGAGCTCGAGAAACCCACCTCTGAGGTTAGTAGTAGTATAGTTCAGTCCTGCCTAGCCTTTTCCCAACTATATTGGGGTCGGCTCCCAGTCAAACCGGATTCAGCTGAATACCAGTATTTTACGTGGAGCGGCTACCTACCAGACCTCCACAACCCATTAACTGGGTAACACGGTACTACTTGGCAAGACTGGTGTCAGATTTTCTGACTTCTGACAATCCGTAACGACTGCCAAAGATGTACAAATGACAGCCGGGACCAACGGTTTAACGTGGTATAGTTCAGTATAACCTCTTTTGCCTTCTCAACCTTCCTATCCTAAGGTACAGAGCAGTCTCTGTGCAGTGTAGTTCACTGCTGGTCCTTCAATCAACTGACCTGACCCTGGTCAACCATGTATCCGCCACAGAATACAAAACAGGCGTCGGCGTGATCTGTCGGTCTAATCTGTCAACAGCTCATCCCCTGAGATGAAGTGAACGCGAAGTGAGCTCTCAGTTCATACAAACGATGCAATGACTGTTCTTCAGTATATTGTAATGTACTCTGTGGACTGCCGGTCGATTCTGTCGACATCTCACGGTGTACACTTAGGCGGAGTGAACGACAAGTGAGCTGTCATTACGTCTTATTTGTATGGTTTGACACCTCACCCGTCGTGCACCCCGCCCAAGTGTTCACTTCGACATGTTTAAAGAATCGCTCTGCTTCTCTTCGTGCTCGCTCCACCTAAGTGTACGGTGAGATGTTGCAATGTTAAAAAAAAAGTGAACGATTATTGAAAAAGGCAATCATTTATTTGCATAAAATGTACTTAGAGAAGTTCCATATAAAATTCAATTCAAGGTGTTTAGTTATGGCATGCAAATATTTAGTCAATAAAGTGTTTTAGTAAAATAAATTAAAAGTTACACACAATTAAATTATGGACAAATTAATTACAATTTACCGGTAACTAATTAATTAGTGAGTTTTATTCACTAATAAAATAACAATGTAAGTATTCAAGTAAATACTAAAACTATTTAAGTAGTAAACAAAATTTTTGAGCACACACTCTTCAATATTGGAGTAGGTAGGTAGGTACCTTAGTAACTATAGGAACTTAAATATTAACTACAAAAAAAAAACAATGAGGGTGTTCAGGAAATTTCACGCAACCAGTTGCCGCCACTAGGTGAAAGTCTTCTTTGAAAACTTGAATTTGACGTAAATATCGCAGCCAATTAGCTTAATCAGCTGTTTGACATTTTGATATAGTAATTAAGATCTTAATGACGACTTTCACCTTACTATGAATTTTTTGATAGTGTTATTTTTATTTTCGACATTTTGATTTATTTTTGACATTATGATTTGTATTTTCGATATTATGATTTATTTTTTGACATTATGATTTATTTTTTGACATTATGATTTATATTTTTGATTTAACTATTTTGACATAATAAATAATGCATTTTTGATGAATCTTGACGTCTATTAATTTGTCATGAAAATTAAAAAATATGAATTTATTACATACCAAATTTCATAACTTTATAATATAATATTCTTATAATGTACCTTGACTGCATGAAGCATCTAGTTTAAATTTAATATTTCTACACCAGCAATGGTAGTATATGTGAAACAGTGTTTAATGTAAGATCTCAATGTACATTATACTGAGAAATAAATACTTACTTACTTACTTCATTAAAAGCCTAGCCTTTTCATTGCGTCGTTTAATCAGCGACTTATGTGACATCTTTTGTTCACGATTAATGACTTGCCCATGTCAAATTCGTCGCTGATTAACCGGCGCAATGAAAAGACTAGGCTTTTAATGAAACGGTTGATTAAGCTAGTTGGCTGCGACATAAATATGACGTTGAAGTTGGTGCAGTGGTTGAGCGATTGACATGCTGCGCTGCGTGTCGCGGGTTCGATTCCCTCACGGAACAAATATTTTTATGGCCTACAGATAGTTGTTCCGGGTCTGTCTGTTTGTGTATGTGAGATTATATGTTTGTAAACGCACCCACGATACAGTTCTCGTCAAATAACTTTGCCCCTCTGAAGTTAGCCATTTGCGAAAATCGCGCAGGTGCAGTCACATAGACGGGAGCAAGCGGGACGCAAGCATGCATCGAACGTAAACGAGCGACTGAGATATAAAATTAATCCCCGCCCCCATGTCTCTTGCGCATGCGCAGTTGCAGTTTGTTCGTAATTTTGACTACCACGCAGCCACTCGTAGTCAACTTCAGAGGGGCAAAGTTATTTGACGAGAACTGTACAGGAGAAATTCCTAGTGTGGCAACGTTTAAAAAAAAAACCTAATCTCGGATAACATTGGAGTTTTGACAGGTGTCTGGAATTGTACCTGAATGTTTTCATTCGCATCTCAGTTGCAATCTGTCAAAAAAGCCTCAATTTCCAATACATTTTTGACAGAATGCCACTTTTTTCTTTTTTTTTTTTTTTTCACACGGCCATCTGTTCCCAAGCTAAGCAGAGCTTGTGTTATGGTAACCAGACAACTGATATACATACTTGTATTGTATTGTATTGTATTGTAAATCGGGCTGGTTTCCGCAACTCCACGACTAAGCGCGTTGATGATATACATACTTATATAATTTATAAATACATACATGTTATAGATAAATTACACCCAGACACAGAACAAACAATTATGCACTGACATGCGAACGGGAACGTTGTTTAATAATTTGTAGAATTGGCAATCTGGTGTAGGTACGTCATTTCTGAAAACCCTCATTAAAAACATAAACTAACTGGTATACCTAGTAATTGGCCATGCTATATTTACTGGCCACTCATAACAAAAACTTTTTCACAAAAAAAAAAACGACTTCCAAAAAAAACACTACAAAGTACAAAATAACTTTAATTTCGGAAGTCGGTGTTTTTGGTTGCTTCTTCGTTATTTGACACCGACTTCCGAAATTAAAGTTATTTTGTACTTTGTAGTGTATTTTTTGGAAGTCGGTTTTTTTTTTGTGAAAAAGTTTTTATTTTTCACTTTTTAGTGGTACCCCAACCTAAAACACCACTGAAAAGTCACAGGAAAGCAAAAATATGCAATTTCGTATGATTTTTCCACATATTTTTTCCAGCTATTTGGATTTAAAACCAAACTGCTGAACCGATTTTGATAAAATTTAAATGGGACCAATGGAGAAGTATATCCTTTCACATAAAACTTTTTCAAATCGGTTGATAAATGACGGAGATATGAGGTAACAAACACAAAAAAAAAAAATACAGTCGAATTGAGAACCTCCTCCTTTTTGGGAAGTCGGTTAAAAAGAGGTAGAAACAAGGTAATTCACAAAAAATATTCCTATATCTGATACAGGAATATCTTTTGTCCTTGGGCTCCAGACAAGTGACATTCTGTCAACGGTAGCGTGGCGAAGGCGATTGTCAATACGTCAAAAATGTATGGGATTGACAGATGCTATCGAAATGTCACGGGATCATTTTCTTACATTTTGAAATTTCGACAGTCGCATTCGCTAATTGAATGGCACATTGTCTAGGGCCTCTTAACATTCATGGGCTTGCTTGCATTACCTTGTTTCTACCTCTTTTGTTATGAGTGGCCAGTTACTATAGCGTGGCCAATTACTATAGCAGTTACGTTATACCTATTTTTATTTATAACTATTTAATATCCATGACGTTTTGCTGTGATATGATACATAAACGTTTTAGCAGCTTGTCGTGCCAATGTTACTGATACTTCCCGGTCCAGTGGATGATAACCAGCTCTTACAGTATCTTTATCCATTCCATCTGGTAGTGTGATGCAGACGTAGCTGATCATTAGTCCTTTTTGTGCCTGAAAAGAAAACCAACAATTAATATTAAATTTATTATGAGCCTGTAGGTACCTACGAGGAGATCATGGCTAAATAATTATCAAAGCTGCATGGGTCTAAACTCGACCATATCAAGTATCCTCCGTGCTGCAGAAAGCACGTTAAGCCGTTGGGTGGGCAACGTGCTTGTTGCAGCACGGAGGATAATCGGTCCAGAGTTGCGGATTTTGTTCGAAAGAGTCACCGGGGCCCCGACCCGAACCCGACCCCCACGGTGTCAACTCTCTAAGCCCGAAGTCCGTAGTTTCGGCCTTAGTATCGGGTGTTTTTTACTCCGTATCACCTACGGACTTATGATTTAAATGTTTTCGATAAAACAATAAGAATAACAAATGTTTGGATATTTCGAAAATAAACTACATACATAAAAAGGAGTGAAGCAGGTCTGATTAAGATTTTAAGGGAGGACATTAATTGCTTGCTTCAATTTACGTCGGAATGCTATGAACAAACTAAAAGCGGGATAATTGAAACAGATGTACCTACTAACAATTTTTGCATAATCAAAGCCTGGGCTCGAGACAAGTGAGATTCTTTCAACGGTGGCGTGGCGTATAATTAATGAAAATCGTTGTGCTTAATTTTCCAAAACTAACCTTTTCGTTGAAGTTTGTGGAGTATCTACTAAATCCGCGCGGACGAAGTCGAGGGCGAAGTGCTAGTTTATTTATAAATAAATGGGCTAGCTCTTGACCTCGATCACGCCTGATGGAAAGCGATAGATGAGGTCCATGATAAAGCGAGCGTGTCCAATAGATTTCTTGAGGCACTGGTACTCCCACGCGTCGACGAAACACAGCAGGCTGCTTGACGCCGAACTCCAGTGGTCGCGAACCAGGCGGGTGTTAGCCCTACCACCGTAAGGGAAGGATTGGCCAGTCTTATAAGGTGTTAGGTGAGACTGTCCAGGATGCGCCGAGCGCTCGGTTCAGTTGAGTGTCTGATGGAACAAATTGCGCTACACGAGGAGGCTCCTTCATGCATCCCGAAAACTTCCCTTTCATAAAAAAGCTGCGGGCAAAATCTAGTAATAGACAAGGATGTGGATAATTACCGGCAGTATAACTGTATTTGTCTTTATTCCAGCTGGAAACTGGATGTCTTTATCAAAAAATACTTTTGAATAGTTCCATGTCGGGTCACCTGCCAAATAAAAGCATACTTAATTAGAAAAAAAAACAATTTAACAGTATTAACAAAAATAAAAACTGGGCAAGTGCGAGTCGGACTTGTGAAGGGTTCCGTACTTATCAAATTTTTTTTATTACATATTATTTTAACTTTTTTTTTTTTTTTTTATGAATGGGAAATCATCGAATGACTTCTCCTCCTCTGGGCGGAAAGGAAGGGAGTGTCAGACTCTTACTGACTAAAACCCATCCGTGCTCCTCCTAAGGGCCGCGGTAAATCTTTCGAACATAATCCGCAACTCTGGCAGGCTCTGGCCCTAACGGGATGTTATTTTAACTTACGTAATTATATTATTATAGGTGTTCCTGTAATCTATAGGTAAAGATAAACTTTAACTAATTTTTGGCTCAGTAGTTTCGAAGTTAAGGGGGTCAATGGTATTTTTATGAATAACTTCAAAACAATTTATTTAAAATTATGAAAAAAAATATAAGTAGGTACTTAATTCTAGCCGTCACATTAAACTCTTTCATTTGGTATGTCCGATACAGTTTGAAAAATCTTTTTTGATATTTTCTAGTTTGATCCCCAAAAGTGACCCCCATACCCCCCATACTCTAAATTTATTTATTGAGGTAAGTAAGGCGTCCGTATTTGGGTCACAGAAGTTCATTATGTGTACCAAATGTCAACAGAATCTGTAGTAGGTACGGAGAAAATTGGCTGTGACAGACGGACAGACACACAGCCAGCCAGACAGATAGACAGATAGACACCCGAGTGATCATAAAAGGGTTCCGTTTTTACGGATATTTGGAACCCTAAAAATGGGTTCACTTCAACGAAAAAAGAAATTTCACCAGTATGATCGGGCTCGAAAATTTTAGAATGTTACCTCACCAATCGATCGATACCATCGATCGATGGAAGTATGAATTAGTCGACGTCGATCGATAGTTTAGTATCCACAAAAAATCCTAATACAAATCTTCTGGGCAGCGTGCCCAGAAGATTTGTATTAGGATTTTCCATCATAGACCTCATCCATCGCTTTCCATCTGGCCTGATCGAGGTCAAGAGCTAGCCCATTAATCAATAAAAAAATAAAAAAATAATCGTGTTTGCTTATTTTTGCCCCACCCTTAAGCAAATGCTAGGTGCACCTATGCCTCTCTTGTCCCACCTGATGAAGACCAAAGCAATCTGCTGGTCGTGTGGATAGTAAGGTCTAACGACCCCACACACTCTAGTGTCAGAGTTTCTAAACCGCCTCAAGGGCCTCTGACATGGTTTTATTTGACGACCGCCATGTGGCGGCCGGGACCACTGGCTTATACGTGCCTTCCGAAGCAAGGAATCATCTTTTTATCAAACAATCAGGTGATTCAATCCTGCAATTTTCTAGCCAAACTGGAAACAACTTTACAAAGTATGCTTCCCGTGGGAATCGAACCCTCGAACGCCTAAACCACTCGACCACGGAGGCAACGGAGTATTGATGAATGATTGCTTACCAAAAGTATGATCACAAGTCCTATTCTTAGCTCCAAAGACTAAGTTAATCGATGTGGCACACAAGACAAATGTAACTATGAATTTTTTCATTTTCCTTGATCTTACAAGACCGACGTTTTCAACGAGAATGAGGCGATCCGATTATGTTTCCTGTATTTATGCCATGGCTTGTGAAGAATCGATTCTACTGTTTTGATATACATTATTGTACATAGGTAGGTAATTTCCAGAGGCGTCTTAAACAAAGGGAAATGTTTACACTATAATCTACTTAATACGTACTAGGTATTTTATTAATGACATGAAACCGATATAATATGTTGATAAACATTTCTAAGGTAAGTTTTTGAAACTAGCGTTTATTCGTGGTTTTTTTTAATTTTTTTATTTATGAATGGGCTAGCAGTTGACCTCGATCACGCCTGATGAAAAGCGATTAATGAGGTCCATGATGAAGCGAGCGTGCCCAGAAGATGCCTTGAGGCACTGGTACTCCCACGCGTCGACGAAACACAGCAGGCTGCTTGACGCCGAACTTCATTCTACCTATACGTTGTCAGGGGATAGGTACAGACGCCAGAACAACAACAGAATCGAACCTATTACCTACTACCGGGATAAAAAAAGTCCCATTTCCTAATCAGATTATGGTCTATCCGTGTGAGTTTTATCCAAATTCATTCAGTCCTTGAAGCGTGCGTGATTGATTATCAAATAGGTACTTACTTGTACAAACAGTAAACACACATACTTTCATTATCATCATATCAGCCGAAAGACGTCCACTGTTGAACATAGGCCTCCCCCAAACGGAAAGTCACATAATTAACAATATTAGTAGCATAGGACCAGGCGTATTTTTTTTTAATGGGAAGTCATCAAATGACTTTTTCCGCTCGGTGGAGCGGAAGGGCGTGAAGTCCGTAGTTTCCGCCTTAGTGTCCGGCGTTTTCTACTCCGTATCACCTACGGACTTACGATTAGTCCCGATCCCGAACGCCCGACACTAAGGCCGAAACTATGGACTTCGGGGTTAGAGAGTAGACCCTCTGATAAGAAACACCGAAACAAACCCAGAGGTCCTATTAAAGTCGAAGCTATGTTTCTGGCGAGTAACAACCCTACATACTATGTAGGATTCAACTTTACCTACTGGTTAAGTTTGAAAGAACAGTTATGCGGTGGGGTTTTTTGTTTTGCGATATCTACATGTTTAATAATTCTCAAGATTTCCTGTGTTGACGTCATCTGTATTATAGATCAGTTAAGTAGGTACCTACCTGTAGCACCACAGGGCTCCGCTCGTGGTATTTACCACATTTTATAAACTAGCTGTGCCCGCGACTTCGTTCGCGTGGATGCTAGTCGCACGGGTCGATATTAAGGTTGAGCAATGCTTGCCGAGGTCGGCCTGTAGATGGGTAACCATTTTAACATACCTACCGAGATTCCTTCGTGCCTCGGATAACATGTTAAGTCGTTAGTCCGGCTATCATTTGTAGGTCTTTGGCAGATGTAACGGACTGCCAAAAGTCAGAAAATCTGACACCAGTCTTGTTATTATAAATAAAACACCGTTTAAGATTCAATTAAGTATTTTTTTTATATTATTCATTGTAGTGGCGAAACAGCGTCTTTTTGTTTTTTTTGTTCTGTGCCTCGGGGCAATGAGTAAGCTGATGCTTTATTTGTTGTTCTGAGGCAGCGACACGGCCGGCTAACGCTGAAAACCAGCGCCGTGGATTCGTGCCTGGACGCACGGCCCTCGGCATGCTGACCGTTGGCCGTTTCGCGCAGTAGTGACGCATGATTTATTTTTAAGATTAAAAATGCTGTATGTGCGTCACTTTCACGTGAATAAACGGTTTTTCTTTCTTTTCTTCTTTCTTTTAAGTAATATTTATTTTGGCTGTCTGGCTTGAAAGTAGGACATGTAATAAGCAAGGTTCTCAATTCCGGAACTGAGTTCCAATACTGGAGATCTGATTCCGGAATTCCGGAACTGGTTCCGGAACTGGTAACTTTATCTTTAAATTATTTTTTGTTTGAAAGGATAGACTTTCCAGGTCTAAGGTGAAATCGACGGAACTTTTAAAATTTTATAGGCACACTTGAAGCGATTTGAGTATTTATTGGAGGAGTATATTTCCACGGACTGGTACCATTTCAGTTTGGAGAAGATCTGATGAAGAACTTCGGTGATAGGCAAAGGAACTCTTCAATAAATTATGGCAAACGAACCGTTACACTTTGTTCGCGACTCTCGGTCTGTCACACACCTACTGATCAGACATAGGAAGAGATTCTTCCTATGTGTGATCAGTATATTATATTATCGGCGAGTAAGGCCGATATGATAAGATAAAAGAAGAGAAGAGAAGAGAAGAGAACAGAACAGAACTAGGACATGTAATATCGCAAGGTTCTCAATTCCGGAACTGAGTTCCAATGAATTGAATTCCAATCAATTGAATGATTTATTATTATGTCCAGTCTTTTAATCATTTTCAGAAACAAATTAAACATATTTGGTCACCTTTCTCCCTTATTACTCTAATTAAACATTTTAAACCGTAAAATCAACTAGGCTTATTAATCACACAATAGAAACATTAGTAAAATACAAAAAACATACGATATTTGAATCGAAGTGTGTATCACGTGTTGCGGATTTGTTCGAAAGAGTTACCGCGGCCCTGGAACGTAAAAGGCACTAAGAGGAGCATGGGTGGGTTTTAGTCAGTAGAAGTCTGACACTCCCTGCCGCTCCACCCAGAGCGGGAGGGGTCATTTGATGATTTCCCATCCAAAAAAAAAAAAAAAAGTGTGTATCACGTGTCACGTACAATACATACTACATAGACTCCTTCCAGTCTTAACATTTTCTTTATGAAATGAGATAGCATAAAAAATTAAAAAACAACATATTGAGATCAAGTTGAACAGAACAGAACAGAACAGAACGGAACAGAACGGAACAGAACGGAACAGAACGGAACAGAACGGAACAGAACGGAGCAGAACGGAACAGAACGGTACAGAACGGAGCAGAACGGAACAGAACGGAACAGAACGGAACAGAACAGAACAGAACAGAACAGAACGGAACAGAACGGAACGGAACGGAATGCAACGTAACGGTACGGAACGGAACGGAACGGAACGAAACAGAACAGAGAAGAGAAGAGAAGAGAAGAGAAGAGAAGAGAAGAGAAGGGAAAAGAAGAGAAGGGAAGAGAAGAGAAGAGAAGAGAAGAGAAGAGAAGAGAAGAGAAGAGAAGAGAAAACATTTTGTCAGAGAGTGAACTTCGTATTCGGTTACAAAAGTAGCCAGCACAGGAAAATACTCTCTCACTCTCCACACTCGTTGGTAGAACGCATAACATTTCTTCTTCTTTTCTAATTTCACAAAGCCTGCGAGGTCGAAATTAGTCGAGAGATTCTTACAGATTTTAACAAGTTAGGTACAGTTCTCGTCAAATAACTTTGCCCTTCTGAAGTTAGCCATTTGCAAAGATCGCGCAGGTGCATTCACGTACACGGGAGCAAGCGGGACGCAAGCATGCATCGAACGTATACGAGCGACTGAGACATAAAATCGCGCCCCGCCCCCATGTCTCTTGCAGATGCAGTGTGTTCGTAATTTTGACTACTACGCAGCCACTCGACACAACTTCAGAGGGGGCAAAGTAATTTGACAAGAACTGTACGGTTCTATCGACCACTGCATTGGCCTTTTTTTTGTCAGAAATATGTAGGTAAGTACCTAAGTATATATTTAGGTCCTTCTTTTTTTTCGATTATGATGAGTTCGCGTAACACTGCTGCACTGTCTATGGTCTATGTTGTATTTATTCGTACGTTTACGGCATTACATAAAAAATATTTTCTAATTTTGTTCACATGTGCGCAATAACAACTTGATATGCATTGCATATGGACCTTCTCGACTCGACGACTCGCCAGTGGGCCCAACTGGTGAGCACGAAAACGGTAGGAAATCCGAGGCACGGGGGAAATCTCGGTAGGTATGCTAAGATAGTCACCCATCCACAAACCGACCTCGGCAAGTGTTGCTTAACCTTGAATTGAAGATAAATCTGTGAGGCTATTATTTAGCCACGAGCTCTTTGGAATAAGGTACTTACCTACCTAAATCAATTATTATTTTATGGCACAACTAAAACTGTTGGATATCAAATTACCAGTAGGTAAATTAAAAACCATTAAGAATTTAATGAACAGATTGTAGAAGTCTAAGGGATTTGTTTAACAACGCTGTTTGAAGATGTATATTTCATACGGCGTTCTTTTTGGTAAATATATTTTATTTTCATTAACTGTCTTCAAAAAAAAAATGAGAAGGCCATCAATTCAACTGAAGTTTTTTTTGTATGTTTGTTCAGCGATATCTTCGCCAATTTTCAATCGACTTTGATGATTCTTTTTTTATTTCAAAGAGTACTTCTTTCATTTGCATTCCATAATGTGTGAAGATCTTGCAGTGACCTTAAAGCTAAGGTACAATTACGAACCCTACAGGGCACAGCAAAAAGTATACAATATAGTTTCGAAATATTTATAAGTACGTATACAATTTCATTAGACCCCCTTTGCCCGCGTGAATACAAATAAATATCATAACCAATATAGAATTAAGTCCTTATCAAGGTTAAGTACTTATAGTGTACCTATACGAGTGCTATGTTTCATCCAAATACGTCCAGTCGTTGAGGCTTGATTTATTGTCCTGAAGCAGCTAAACATTAACTTTCAAAGTTGTAAAGAAACCAGCCAAGTGCGGATCGTACTGGCACAAACCACCATACCATAAACTAAAAAATAATACCATAAACAAAAAAAAATGACATCGTTCCTTGTAAACAACTTGTATTCTCCACGAAGTAAGAAATCGAAATTTGAAAAGAGCATATACGGTCAGCACCAAAAGTCGATGAACAGAATTTTTCCCGTAACTCAAGTTATAAAGCGCAGGGTTTTTCTTACTGCGTTTGTGGGCAAATCTTGAGTTTCGACTTTTGTTGTTTAGTTAGTGACCAAAGTGCACCGTAGGTTAGGAAAAACCCTGCGCTTTATAACTTTAGTTACGGGAAAAATTCTGTTCATCGACTTTTGGTACTTACATAGGGCGTCGTAACACGTAGCTCCTAAATGGATGGACCTATTTTGTTTTTTTTTTTATCAAAGGACTAGGCTAATGCTCGCGCGGGTTTGCGGACGGCGAGTGTTGGGTGGCTCGCCGTCCGATCAAAGCCAAGCCCGGGTCAACGGTGCGTTATGTTCCACGAGCGCCTCAAAGAGATGTCAGCATAGGAGTAGGGGCCCGTTAGGGCCAGAGCCTGCCAGGGTTGCGAATTTTGTTCAAAAAAAGTTACCGCGGCCCTGGAAAGCAAAGGGCACTACGAGGACCACGGATGGGTTTTAGTCAGTAAGAGTCTGACACTCCCTCCCGCTCCACCCAGAGCGGCAGGAGTCATTTGATGATTTCCCATCCATAAAAGAAAAAAAAAAAGCCGATGCTCTCGACTTCATCCACGTAAATGTCGGCTTCGAAGAACAAGTAGTTAGGTACCTACATACCTACTTAACAAATGGTCAAGCGCCACTAATCTGGGGGTCTAGGTACTCTCTAAGCCCGAAGTCGCCGAACTAAGAACAACATTCTTAGTTCGGGTTCGGGACTAATCGTAATCCGTAAGTGATACGGAGTAGAAAACGCCCGACACTAAGGCCGAAACTACGGACTTCGGGCTTAAAGAGTAGACCCCCCAATGCGATCGGTGGAATAAATTATCAACAGCCAATCACAACAGTTCTTGGGGTTTTTACCAAATCCATTTTTAAAAAAACGCAAAGCTATCTTTCAGGTGTTCTAATCTTCGAAGGAGTAAACGCCCTGCCGACCTCGAAGAAATATGACCTCAAAATGGGTTCCAGCAGCAGTAAATATTCTATAAATGGGCGAAGAATGATCCACGGAAAAAGCCAGAAATATGAAAATAATCCGGAGAAGACTACGGAAAAAAACATGGATAAGTCATTGGAGAATGTGATTTCGGCCATAGACAATGGTGTGAAGACTTTTATAGCCAGTGATAATAAGACGGAAATAATTGGAAGCCTGGCCAAGTCTTTGGTTGACTTGGTGAAAGACAACGGAAAAACTTCTGTCTTCAGATCTAAGGCTGAGAAGTATATTAGTAAGTATTTTAGAACTGTTTTATCTGGTTTTATCCCTACTAATCCCTGCTTAATATTATAATTTATGCGTAAGCAACTCTGTCTGTCTGTAACGCGCTCACGCTGAAACGGCTGTAGCCAAAATATATATGAAGATGATATACGTTCCATATGGTGTCGGACGTAAAATAATAGCACCATCCCATCACTTCCCGTGGGTGTCGTAAGAGGCGACTATGGAACTCACCGGAGAATGGGCAGCAGCATTCTCTGTAGGTACATTGCAACAGCTATACTGCGATCGCCAACCCGCCGCCAAGCGTGGCGATTATGGCAAACCCCCCATTTGGGGGAGGCCTACGTCCAACAGTGGACGTCTTTCGGCCGATATGATGATGATGTATGGAGAAGGACATGGTCTACTTTTCTACGCGATAACCGACATCCACGCGGGCGGAGCCGCGTGAAAAAGCCAGTAAATATTACTTCAAACTGTAACCCTCCATTTTTAAATTAAAAATTTGTAGTTGTATGTCAGACAAACTCTACTTTAACTTGAAAACTTGACAAACTTTGGCAAGAAGGGTTTGGTGCATTCTCAACTCAAAATGTTCAATTCAAAGACCAGCTTTGTTTTTTTTTATAAATGGGAAATCATCAAATGATTCTACCGCTCTGGACGGAGCGCCCGTGTTCCTCCAAATGCTCTTTGCGTTCCGGCAGGCCTAGACAAAAACGCACGCTGACGACAAAATGTATGGGAATGACATTAGGTAATGACGTTTCCTTTCCTCACCTAATGTCATTCCCATACATTTTGTCGTCAGCGTCTGATGTTAACGCTACAGAAAAGTTTTTTTGTCTAGGCCCACAGGGCCGCCCAGCCGCAGTAACCGTTTCAAACAAATTCCGCAACCCTGGCAGGAGATACCAGCTCTAAGACTCCTTTGAAGTTTACACAAGTTTCAAGCTTTTATTTAAAATTGTTTCTTTAAGTACCTACCTATTTATTAGCCATAAGTAGGTACTTAATTTTAATGATAAATTATTGGCAATATAAGTACGTTTACTAATAATCCAAAATTGTAGACCAATTATTTTATGCACACCCATGATAAGGATACCTATCAAATGAAAGGTGTGATACGAGAATTTGAAAATAAACTTGTTCTAAAAAAGTTTCTTATTAATTCATGAAATAATATTTGATATCTACACAGTTTATCTCAAAATATACAAAAATGTAATGCTAACAGTGAAAATAGAATCAAAATTACGAACGAGATATAACTATTTTAAACAAATATATCTGTCCCTCTGGCGAAAACGCTGTTTTGTATGGCGGAGAGTTTGACGTCAAAGTCCATATCGGACTTCTTTTTCTAATTGTCAACTTTGAAGCTTTTATCTTCATCGCCGATGAAGTTATTTTAAAAATTATTGCATAACTTCATAAGTGATTTCTAAAGCTAAATAGGTATTTCATTTTGTAAATAAAAAATTGCATGCATATTCCCTATTCTTTAATGTACACCATAACAACTTATAATTCAATGATTAGTTAAATTAAAATTTAAGTAGGTAGGTACAAAGGCGAGCTTAACTCAAACTTGATGTTTTTTCCACCAAATCTTTCAGTGATAGAGATCGCAATACTTAGAAGGTGTATAGGTAGGTACCAAACATTTTTTACTCATTATTTAAGTAGGTACTGTCCCAATGCTGGGCAACCTGAGTCCGACAACTCCATGCAGATATTTTTCCCCAAGCTGCTTCAAGTACTTAATTAATTTAAATTTCCAGAGCCAGAGCTAATTCACTTCAGAAACGATCAGGACGGCAAACCCTCAGTGATGCTCGAACTTAATTCACAATCAATCATAGATGGCCTAAAAGACTTGTTACGTTCAAAGCTGGTGACTCAACTAATGGACCATTATTCTCGAGAAGCTGCCGTGGTCTACCGCTCAATAAAGCATGAGTTTAATAAACGAGCTGACAAAAAATATTAATCAGCGATAAAAAATGTTGTTTAATTATCCAATTAAAGCTTTTTTGGGTGAATTTTGTTTTTCTTTATATATATAAATAATATAAATTAAATTAAACTTCTAATAATACATAAATTATCTTGGTATTCAATGGAATTATACGTGTCATGTGGCGAGCCAGGTGGTACAATATGGTATTATATTATGTGCGCAAGTGAGTTTCACAATGTTGCTGCATACTCGTCGTTTTTAAGATTTAATAATATGGTCGCCCCCTGACAGAACCCAGTTGAGATCATTTTCAACCGGATACATCTTAGAGATGCCAAAGGCATAAATGCTAAGGTCTTACACGGTAGCGGTGAATCTTAGCATGTGTAGCAGTGCTAGTATTCACCGCTACTGACGCAGTTGCCGCATTGCGTGACACAGCTAGCCTCCCACAGTCTGATCGTTCCCAACGCCATCTGCCTGTTATACGTTACACTAATTACGAAAGCGCCAGTCTAGGCATTTTGGTTGTATCTCGGTAAATGTAGCATGTAGATTAGTCTATGCGTCGAACTATCAAAATTTTTGGTTTAGTGGTTCACGAACGTTCTTGTTTCAAGATTACAGACAACCGAGTGATTTAATAAGGGTTTCCGTTCGTCCATACGTCAGAACGTTCGGAAGCCTGAAAACATCTTCATGACTCTTATAATGTTAAGACACCTTAATTTTCTGTCTTTCAGACAGTATTAGGTAAACCTAGAAAATTATTATTTTTACTTTTTTATTTATCATGCCATAAACCAGCCTCACGGGCGGATCGATTTTGTTGCGCGAAGTGTAAGTATTTTCACAATGATGCAGCTTATTCGCTGTTTTTGAAGATGTTTGTCGCTCACTTTGGAGATGAACAATTTTATACGGTCGCCCCATAGCAGAACCCAGATACATCTTAGTTACACATTCGATGCCAAAGGCATGCACAAGGTCTTACACGGTAGCGGTGAATCTTAGCATGTGTAGCAGTGCTAATATTCACCGCTACTGACGCAGTTGCCGTATTGCGTGACACAGCTAGCCTTCCTCAGACTGAGCGTCCGCAACGCCATCTGCCTGTTTTACGTTGAACAAACTACGAAAGCTCAAGTCTAGGCTTTTTGGTTGTCTCGGTATGTGAGCTATATTAGTCTATAAACTGAACTCTTCGTGTTACTCTATGCGTCGAACTTCAAAAGCTGACTAACGTTCTTGTTTCAAGATGAGTAAGCATTTTTATCTACACTCACAACGTAATGTTCCAAATATGAGTTCAAAAACGAATGCATAAACACGTACTTTTTTTTCGTGGATAGGTAAAATTTAAAAAAAAAACCATTACAGTTCAACATTTTCCTTCGATTTTTAAACAACTGCATCATAAAATAACTTTATAATTTTTATAGCACACTTTTTCTTTTTAATTTTTGGCGCGGGCTCATTGACTTAAGTCAATGAGCCAGCTTTTATCTTTGTCTATGTATGAGCGCGCTGCGCAGTCATTCGAATAGGTACGCAATGAGAATATCCGCCATATTGGACTAAACTATTTTTCCACTTATTTTATTTCAACTGTATGAGTGAAGATAAAATAGTGTATGCAACGGCATATAATTAGGTATTAAAACACTCGTGTGATGCTATTATCACACTCGGCTACGCCTCGTGTGATAAACCCACACTCGTGTTTTAATTACCCTTTTTATATGGTCGTTGCATAAACTACTATTATAATGCTGTTACTTAAAGCCCCTATAGTTAGTAGAATAAATGTACAACTGTGCCTACATACTATTAGACTGAGCTTTTAGCTGTTTTCCAAGAATAATTAGGTATGTTTTATCTAGTAAATAAATAATTCTCAAACAAAAAATTATCAAAAAATCTACTAAAACTCTCTGCTAGAATTGATGCATTACCACTTTTATAAAGTTTTAAATACCTTGACATAGTATTTTGGATTTTACTGCACACAGTGTGATATAGAATCGAATTTGAAAACTGATAAACATTTTTAGACCGCAACCATACGCTACATACTTACACACTAACTGATGAAATAAAAGTAGAGCTTTTTACCGAAGTTCTATTGTGACTAATGATTTAAAAATACAAAACATTTTTGCAAAAAAAAAAAATATCCAAGTTCCAAATACAAACCTCTATAAAGTACAATAACAAATCTTTATTAGATTACAAATTTCTCTGTATATTATCAAAAAATCGTTTTGTATAAGTAGGTACAATAAATGCCATCCAAAATCCTAGTTTCCAATATATCTGTGTCTTATTAAGAAAAATAGTTTACAATTTCACGCGATGTTTTACGGCGTTTGCAATTTTCCGGTGTGACTTAAACGTTCAAATCGCACGGAAAATCTGATACTGCGATGCAGAATTTGTTTGACGTAGTTCGATGCTGGCGGTGTAGATGTCATTACGTTAGTTTTTGTGGCAATTTCAAATATATCATCTATAGGCACTTTTGAAATTGTCACGTCGCGTCGGTCAGTCAAAAAGATGAAGCTAATTGTACATTCCAAAGCTTAGCCTATAGTAATGTTATTTGACAATTAATCAAACTAATCACGAAAAATCAAACGATTACACCGAATATTAACGATTCTTCGTATTTGTGGTGCACGGTCGCCGTTTACAGACGAGAAGACGAGAATGTCAATCTCAGTGTTGCCAACTCTGAATTCTAGCGGATGGTAGAATTCTTCTAAAAATACGGTAGATTTTCCGAAATTATGTTGTAATTTTCATTACACGGTAGAATTACCTCTTTTATTTAGTTGCATGTTAAGGGTTAGAGTTAAATAAAAAAACATATTTTTAGTCAGAATCAGACAGTAGGTATATTTTTTCAATATTTTTATACATATCGATATTGTTTTTTAATCATAGCGTCAGTGGGATTAAAATCAACTTTTAGACTTTTGCTTAAAACGCTTTCTCTTAGCCAGTATTCCTAATCAATTAAGAAGTTGCCTGGGTGACTGAGTTTATTTCGATAATTCCTTGAATTTGAGATAGTAATAGTAGATACTCATCTACAATATTTACAAAAAATCATAATCGATTAAAAAAAAGTAGGAAAAATTACGTTATTACGGTATTACGGAATTGGAGAAAAAAATTGCGTAATTAGTTACGTAATTGACATTTCCGTAATTTTGGAAGCTCTAGAAGCTCAGCGAAGACCTCCGCGCGGTCCTCTTCTACGTTTTTCAGTGCCCCGTCGCTGCCTTGTAGTGGGCGCACCTGAGCTGGGGTATTCGAGAGCTGGCGGGCGGCGGCAGAGTTTGTGCACAGATGGCCAGTCTCCCACTGCGTCATCTATGCGTTCCTCCCAGCTCGCGGCGGCCAAGTCCCTCAACTCGGCCTTAACCCTCTCCGCGAGACGGTTTAGCTGCGTTTTTAATGTAGGGCAGCGTAATTTTTGCCACTGCATTGATCGCGAACTACGCGTAACCCTTATTTTTACAGACCTGCAGCGCGTGGCACATTCCCGCGCACCGCGAGCCTCGACATGAGCGTCTGTACCAACACCACACGGATCAAATAGACAACGAGTGCTGTAACGTGATTGGTTGGGAGTTCTTTGTTGTTTAGTTGGTAATTTTTTATTCGTTAAGCTCATAATTGTAATTATTCTTACACTGTATAATAAGAGACACATTTTTAAATCAATAAACATTCTTTTTACATCCTTCGTGACTTAAACTAGGAGTTTTATTAGTAACTTATCAACCATAACTAAAGCATTACTAAAATGCTTTGAAAATAATCTAATGAAATGGACTTTTGAAGCGTTTAATTTTGTAAGTTTTTAAAAGCTTTTCCCCGGGGCTCCGCCCGCGTGGATGTCAGTTATTGCGTAAAAAAGTAGCCTTTGTCCTCCATATTCCAGGCTATATTCACCTGGCAATTTTTATGACAATCCGTTCATCCGTTTTAGCGTGAAAACGTAACAACAGACAGACAGTTACTTTCGCCTTTATAATATTAGTTGGAATTGTTGAGTTTATCAAAATCAATGTAATAATTATTGTCTGAACAATGCAACCGCTCGAGGACTGCCGGTGCACCGGTGTGCAGATTTTCGCGATTTTTATCTTTATTATTACAATTACGTAAGATTTATTATATAATTTAAATTTTCACATGTCAAGTGCTCGAGCGGAAAAAGTTGAACTAATAAGATAAAAGAACTCAGCACGCCTTGTACAGCCTACAAAAATTGGAGGCATCGTTAACGGGTAGTTATTTTATTTTTAAAGATTTTTCAAAAAAATAACTACCCAATCAGATTAACGATGCTTCCAATTGTCATTATGAAAGTTTCAAATTACATTATGAAAGTTGCTGTCACTCACACTCTTGCTATTTATATTTTTTTAGGACGATGCGGTATTTTATTGAGATTTAGAGCGGCAACTCTTCCTCTGTCAGTTTGACAATTTCAAAGTCAGTGGCAAATGTGGCGATTAAAGATGGGATAATGCCGATATTTATCAGTATTATTATTACTAGCCCGTACTGTCCCACTGCTGGGCAAAGGCCTCCCTCCATTCCTTCCAATGCTCACGATGTTGTGCTTCATCATTCCAATTCTTAAGGAAGACATCCAGGTCATCCCGCCATCTCCTTCGTGGTCTGCCGCGGCCTCGTCTCGCTGTTTCAGGGCACCAATCCTGTAATTTACGGGCCCACAGATTGTCCGGCATGCGGCAGACATGTCCTGCCCAGTCCCATTTAAGTTGGGCAGCCTTTCGAGCCACATCAATGATTTTCGTTTTGGAGCGCAGTGTAGTGTTTCGAACGTGTTCTGTTAATTTAACACCCAGTATACTGCGCTCCATAGCACGTTGGCAAACCTTGAGTTTGGACTTTTGGATGTTAGTCAAAGACCAAGTCTGTGCACCATAGGTCAAGATGGGGAGAATACACATATCCATCAGCTTACGCTTCAGTGACATGGGCAAAGTGCCCTTAAATAGCTCCTTCATGGACCAGTAGCTTTTCCAGGCATTTTCCGTTCGCCTTGCAATTTCCTTATCTTGCCTTGCCTGGAAAGAGACTACTTGGCCCAAGTAGATGTACTCTTGAACATATTGTATATTCTCCCCGCCTATGTGTATGTTCCTTTTGGAGCTGTTGGTCATAATTTTGGTCTTCGACATGTTCATCTTCAGTCTTCAGTCTTCAGTCTATCAGTATTAGCTAATATAAATTTATTAGTCTAGAAATATTATAATCTCTTCATTTTCTTCATCTCTCAATATTTGAGGATCGGTGATATTTAACGAATACCTCAAAATACGTATCACATACCGAATGTCAGAGAGATTGAGTGAATCCGATCCCACCGATCCGTACCAGGTGAATGGAATCCCAGATTATTGTACATGTTAGTATTCTGTGGATTATGTGAGTATTAAATATTAGCATATGTCAGTACGTCGGATTACTAATACGTGAATCCATAGTATGTTACTCATCTCTTAACTAATACTAATGTGCCGAACTGTCAACGTCAACCTCCGTCATTCCGTATTATGTTTATCAACAGAAAACGGATTATCTGAATGAACTATCACAATAAAACGTACTTGTATTTGAACAGTTAAAAAGTAAAAATGCGCAGTGCTTTCGACGGACACATAGACGAGATTCCATTTATACTAATCGACAACTTCGAGAATGATCTAAATAAGTGTGCATACTTTCTGAGTCACTATCATGGAGACCACGTCTTTGGTTTAGCTGGAGACCTCTTTCGTAGGAAACTTAAAAGAAATCACGTGTTTATCTATGCTTCTAAAGTTACTGTTGCCATTATTAAAGAGGAATGCCCAAGATTGGCGCCTTATCTGAAAAGTTTAGAGTTGGGTAAGTTTTTATGATCTGCCTTGTTAATTACATGACCTTGTGTGTTATCATCAAGGTATAGGTAGCCCATAAACTTCAAATTTCAGACATATATTTGCTACTTAAAGCAGCTCACATTATGTCTTAATTAGTTTTGTAATAGAAATCATATGCATCACACAATGTGGTCCAGCCAACCTTAACATCCATGGAATGAAAGTGACCTAACTCTGTAACCTCTTGATTTTGTTATAGATAGGGGCTCTACTCTCTAAGCCCGAGTCCATAGTTTCGGTCTTAGTAACGGGCGTTTCCTACTCCGTATCACTTACGGACTAACAATTAGTCCCGTGCCCGAACTAAGAATGACTGACAACACGATTTGACAGTGATAGAGGTGATACGGAGTAGGAAATGCCCATAACTAAACCCGAAACTACGGACTTCGGGCTTAGAGATTAGGCCCCCTGGTTTTAACATAGGCTTTTGTAAAGGCCTCGGAACGCCGTGGTGAAAAAAAGCCCAAATTATGAATAGGAAAGTAATGCTCACTTTTGTTAACTTCATATTTACTATTTTACTCAATTCATTATAATTTTTGAAGAATTTCCTGCTCATTTCCCACAATTTGCAATTTTGGGTTAGGTAATTTTCATTATGTAAGTGTGCGGAAAACAACAAAGATCTTAAATGGTTGCCTTCTATAGTTCTATTTAGTATTTTCAAGTATCAATATGTAAGTACTCATAAAGGAGTATGTTTTTACACATAGAAAGTACCATACGGGTCATACGGGTCTCGGCCGAATGGATCCAATGGGTTTCAGTGAACCGCGAATTGAATTAAACTTAAATTCTAAGTAATGGATAAAAAGTTTTTATGAATACTGCTTTATGTTTTTTACTTCATTTATTTTTATTTTCAATTATTTGGTTCCCCCGTACAATAGAGGTTAAGTAAGTAATCTCTTGGCATTGTATTATGTATTCCATCAACTTGCAATCAACCCTATTGCATTATTATCAATTTACATTAAATCACACTTGGTAATAATCATCAACATTATTTACAGGTAAAAACACAATATCAATAACCACAGACAAAGAGGAAGTCTTCCTCAATGTTACAGCACTACCTGCGGGCCACTCCTTAGGCTCTGTAATGTATCTATTTGAATACAACAAAAAGAAAATCCTGTACACCGGAGACTTCAGAATTACACGTAACAGCGTTGCAAAATACAATCATTTACAATCCAACGGCGAACCAATCCACTTAGATGTGCTATATGTGGATACAACTTTCCAGTATGTCCCTACGTTCCCGAAACGGTCTGATGTGGTACGGAATGTGGTGTTTCATATCCAGAATTGGTTGAATCTAAGTGAAAAGCAGCGGGTTGTGTTGTTGACTTCAGCAGGTTATGGATATGAATGCGTTTGTAATCAAATTTATGATGCAACAGGAATTAAGACTTACGTTGGGGAGTCATTTTGGAATATTTATAGGTATGTGGGTTATTTTTTTATTATTATTATTATTGATAGGCAGGCACTTGACCACAATGTAACGGTAAGCGATGATGTGGCTGAAGATGGAGCATGCTTGCCTGATGATGGAGAAGTAACCTATTCACTCTTGAGACTCCGAGGTTGTAGCTAACAGGAAACACAGACTGGCAGGGAATTCCACTGCCTAGCTGTACGCACAATGAATGTGTTTCCAAAACGTTTTGTGGTTTTTAACTTAATCAATGAATATTTTCACACTTCACAATTGCACATTTGTTTTTTTTTTAAAAAACGTTGCCCCACACTAGGAATTTCTCCTGTATCGTGGATGCGTATACACACATATAAACTCACATACACAAACAGCCAGACCCGGAACAACTATCTGTAGGCCATACAAATATTTTTTCCGTGTGGGAATCGAACCCACGACACGCAGCGCAGCAGTCAATTGCTCAACCACTGCGCCATATCTCAGGAACCATTAGCCAGTATACTATTGTAGTCTTTGGGAACCATAATAGGTAGACTGTTGAAATTTTCAACTGCGGACTTATATTGAAGCTATTACCTACATTCTATTGAAATTAAAATTAATTAAAAATTATTTTTTATTTATTATTTATTAATAAATAATAAAGGGTACCTCACACCTCACGCTTTTGACCGCGGTTCCGCCCGTGTGGATGTCGGTTATCACGTAAAAAAGTAGCATATGTCCTTCTCCATATCCCAGGCTATATGTCTGCCAAATTTCATGATGGTCCGTTCGGCCGTTTTAGAGTGAAAGCGTAACAGACAGACAGAGTTACTTTCGCATTTAAAATATTATAAGTAAAATGAGTATTCTATTTATAAATAAGTAAGGATTGTTAGAAGGTAATCAATTGATACCTTCAAAAAGTGTCTGTTTATATTTTCTTGTCCACTGTAATTTATTCTTAAAATCTATACTTCTATACTAATATTATGAAGTTAGCCCTACCTAGCTGGATCGTTTGTCCCAGGTAGACGTACTCATCAACAACTTCGAGTGCAGAGCCTCCAATCTTGATAGGAGTGGGTGCTACATGGGTATTAACCATGACCTTGGTTTTGTCCATGTTCATTTTAAGACCCACTCTTTCGGAAGCTCTACTGAGGTCATCGAGCATTGTACTGAGGTCCTCCGAGGTCTTGAAGTTTGTGAGGTTGTAGGGGGTAATCTCTGGATCTACTGAACCGATTTTGAAAATTATTTTTGTATATGATATCCACATTCATGAGAAAGGCTATAGGCTGTACGGGAACGGAAATAAGCGGGATATACGCGTACGAAGTCGCGGGTAAAAGTTAGTCTTAAATAAAGTTAATGTTGAGCAAAATCTCCTCGGAATGTTTTTTGTAGCTATGTTGGTGTATGGTCCACTCTGTATCTCTTTTTGGCGTCTAGTTATAAAAACTAAAATTCTATGTCTTTTGTTTTTCAGCCAATTCCCCAAAGAGATCTACGGTATGACCAACGATTCTTCAGCCCGCATACACTTGAGCACAAAGTACCGTTACAAAACCGGTCCAAGCCCTTTCGACCTTCATATATATTTCTCTGCCTTAAAATGGGGTGACAAAATAAACGTAGAAGAAGATTTCTTAAATTTCAAAGAAAATCGCATAGAAGTTTGTTTCTCAACACACTGCAGTAGAGAGGAACTCGTTCATTTCATAAACTATTTAAAACCAAAGAGAATCGTCGGATTTCCGAACGAGTTTGACACTGACAGTTGTATGAATATTTTTCAAGATGGCGGTCTGGATGAAGAGCCTGTTGAAGAGTTTAAGATTTCGCCGAGAAAGCGAAAGGTAGTGAAGGAAAGAGAGGTTAGAGTTGGAAAGAAAGTATGTGTTAATGAGTTGAAGGAGGCTTTTGAGTGGTGATTGTTAAAAAAGTTTAACCTTAGGTTCATTCTACTAGGTACTTTTGTGAGTGCGATGCGAACGCTCCTTTAAATACGAGAATGGCGCCTTTTGACTAAAACCAGCTTCCGGTGACCGGGGGCTACGGGAGCACTAAGTAGATAATCTTCAACGCTGCCCCGACTTGCTGGCCCGCCTCTGCGGCCCCGTAGTTGCTCCCCTGATCTATGCAACAGGTTTTATTTATAAAAATCTCTGAACTGTTTAGCTCCTGCAAAGCAAAGGTCAGTGGGTCGTCTTAGGGGCGGATTTAAAGCAAATACCTATTAAGCTTGACTGTACCTTTCTCTAAGCCATAAATTGAGATAGGCATATCCGGTTCCGGTACGGTGTAGCGCTATAAGCCCCGCAGCGTCATATCCGCCCCAATCCGGCAGGTAGTGGGGATACGTTTGCGTAGCGCATGACGATATCCATGAACCTCATTGGCGTTCGGATTTCCGAACGGTGTAGTCGCGTTTAAAAGTAACTCGTTACTTTTAAAAAGGGTGTCCTACTTTTCAGTGTTAAATATAAGTTGAGTGTTAAGATCATTATTAACTTGTGTTAAAAATGAATTCTTTGGACGAAAATATTAATAATAGTATGGACAAAGCCCATCGTGCTCGGTCGCAATCTAGTGGTTCGAGTATTAGCAGCGATTCTTCTTCCACGGCGCGTAAAAGGAGACATCGTAGGCGAAAGGAGCGGCGCCGCCGTACAAAGCTAAGTAAATTAGAGGACGCTTTTAAAAAACTTACTGAAAAAGTATCCTCTTTGCATGTCTGACAATGACTCTATTCTATATATTCCGAGCCCTACTGAACTGGATAATGAATTAAACGAAGATAAAGGGATTGATTTTAAAATTCAAACTACCCTCAAGTCGCATACTTTACAGACAAATTGCAACATTTTAACTCGCCTGACTGGGCTCAAGTACGTTATTCTGAAGTACAAAAACTTTACAATTCTACCCCAGGTTTTGTAGAGCTCGAAAGTAATGATGTTTTGAAAAATTTTGAACGTAATCGTTCGTTAGCGGTCGTTGAAAATTCTTTAGCTGCTATGTCACATGCTGTTATTTTGCAAAACGAAGCATTTCAAAAAGGCTTATGCCAATTTATTTCATGGGTTTCCGAATTAGAAAAACCAACGACCACTGTAGAGATTACTTCAAAAATCAATGAAATTTTTGCTGACGGGGACTACCAATAAATTCAAATGGATTTATTACAAATGATATATGGCAAACGGGCTGACATAGTGATGGTATTTTAAATTCAGTAAAAGAAAATTGTTCTAAGGAATCTTTAAGGAAAATACCCCCGTCTGCACATCATTTGTTTGACGATGCAAAGTTTACAGATTTTGTAGGAAAACAAGGGGGCGTCTTAAAAATTTTTCAAGCCGCACCCATTAAATTACCCGCGCAGGGTAGATCGTATAAACCTTCTGCCAGAAGGGACACACAAGGAGGTAGGAAATATATAGTGCCTGTGCGCAACAGTGCAAACTATCGCTCCTCCACTAATAGTGGCTTTAATCCTGCGCAAGGACGAAAGAGAAGGGCAGAAGAGTTTTTCGTCACAACGAAGAAACACGATATGGTAAGAAACGTAGTACCCTGGGACGGCGTGATAAACGAGTCGATTGACTATCATCAACGTTTTCAAGCCGGGGGAATCAAACATCGGGTAAGTGTCTGGAGGAAGTTGGGGGCACCTTTATATATACTAATGATAATATCAGGCTATCGAATCCCCTTTTTAAGCAAACCACCGCTTATTCATCCCATGGATCCCATGGATTTCCAGAAGATTTCACACAATAAATTCAAAAGAAATCTTAATCCAATTAAAGAAGTTAGTAGAACAAAATGTGTTAGAAATAGCTTCATCGAATCCGAGTTTTGTTTCGACAGTTTTTCTAGTACCAGAAGGAAGCCACGGCTTCGTTTCGTCCGGTCTTCAATTTAAAATTACTAAACAACTATGTCAAAATAGACAAATTTCGATTGGTAAACATGTACAAAGTCCCCGACTTCCTCCAACCACAGGATTGGTTAGTGAAAATAGACCTGGAAAACGCATATTTTCACCTGCCAATCCCGCCAGGTCACAGACGTTTCCTCCGATTAATAGTATCGGGCCAACTTTGGCAAATGACCTGCCTGCCCTTCGGATTGGCAACTGCTCCAAAGGTTTTTGCCAGCCTGACGAACTGGATCGCGCAGATCCTAAGAGACCAAGGAGTGCGATTGCTGGTGTATCTCGACGATTTTCCCTGGTGAATCAGAATCGAGAAACTCTGTCAAGTCACGTGAACTTAACGGTAAGAGTATTGCAGTCACTTGGCTTTGTAATAAACTTTCAGAAGTCTGTATTGACTCCTCAGCAGTCAATCGAGTATCTGGGGATATTGTGGGACCCTTGGCAAAATATCAAATTACTTCCACCAACAAAGATTCGCTTACTGCAATCGAGAACATCGAAAATGGCGAAAGCAACCAAGGTAAGTTTAAAAGAAGTCCAGAGTATACTAGGACTTTGGAATTTTGCCAGCTTCGTAGTCCCGCGAGGGCGCTTGAATTCTCGTGCAATGCTGACCTTCAACAATTCCCTATTGCGGAGAAATGTGAAAGGTCGAACACAGATGCCCGTCAAGGTAATTCCGAATCTGCAATGGTGGATACAGAGTCACAACATGGCTTCTCAACTTCACGGTTCACCTCCAACTTATTTCCTTACGACGGACTGCCAAAGCAGGTTGGGGCGCGCAGCTCAACAACGAGACCTTATGTGGCAGTTGGTCAGTACAGGAAAGAGGCGCTCACAGCAATATCTTAGAGATGCAAAGGCAATTCTGCGAGTTATTCAGGTAAAAGGTCGCCTAATGAGCGATTCAAGCTTATTAATTCAGAGCGACAACCGAACTGTAGTTTCTTACCTGCGCAACGAAGGCGGCACACGTTCACAGCCCCTCCTAAATCTAACATACGAAGTTTTGGACGAAATAGATCGTTATCGGATACTTATGTCAGTATATCACCTTCCCGGCCGATACAACTACATAGCAGATCGGCTTTCAAGGAAATCTGCCCCGACAGAATGGCATTTGCTTCCCTGTGCTACCGGGAAAATATTTCAACATTTCGGAGTCCCCGAAATAGATCTTTTTGCGTCGCGAACTGCTCATGTAGTACCCAGGTATGTGAGTCTGGATTTAGATCAGGCGGCTGTTTTTCACAATGCCTTCGGTCGCCCTTGGCACTACAGGTTAGCATGGGTATTCCCACCGCCGTGTCTAATACCCAGAGTATTAGCGCACCTGATCCAGGCGACCGGTATGTACCTAGTGATAACGCCCGATTGGGAGAAGGTCTTTTGGAGAGCAGATCTGGTGGCTCGCTCCATGCGCCCTCCCTACCAGGTGAGGGATTTGGATCAAGTCTTGATAGACACAACACCTTTAAATTCAGTTGATGAACTTGTGTTCATCAACTGAATTTAAAGGTGTGGTTAATACAGGGTGGTCATCGCTATTAGATTCTTGGCAGAAAGATCAGATAGAAATTTTAGAAGGTAGCTGGAGGAAATCAACCGTAAATACTTATAAGCCGGCATGGTCACGGTGGTGTAAATGGTCACGTGACAATAATGTGAGCACTATTAATCCATTCCCTGAAGATGTTGCTCGATTTCTAACTGATTTGCATCTTAAATTTAAATTAGCTTATAATACAATTGCAGTACATAAGTCTGTGGTATATACCTTTTGTCGTCCACCTAGTGGCTTATCATTAGGTTCGCACATTATTATAAAGCAAACATTAAAGGGAATAGCATTAAAACAGCCACCCAAAGCTAAAAGTCCTATCTGGGACATTCATATTTTAATTAGATTCTTACTTGACGGAATCCCCTCCAATATGTCATTGTTTGAAATCTCTAAAAGAACTGCAATGCTCCTTTTATTGTGTTCCGGGCGCAGAGTCCACGACCTTACATTACTGAGTATTAATAAAGAAAATTTTGTAAGGAGTGATGATTCTATAGTTTTTTTGGCCGATTTTTGGCTCCAAAACTGATAATTAAGGTTATAAGCAATCTGGTTGGCGTTTACTTAAATGCGAGTCAAACTCTAACATTGACCCAATTTATTGGATTGACAAACTGCTAGAGTACTCTGATGATCGAAAAGGTAATATTGAGAGCCTATTTATTAGCACACGTGGTGAACCTAAACCAGCTACCCGCACCATCATAGGGGGCTGGATTAAGTCACTGTTAAAACAAGCTGGAATAAACACTAGTCCAGGTAGTGTGCGATCGGCCGTAGCCTCGGCTAGTTGGTCAAATAATATTCCCATTGATCATATTTTGGAGAGAGGAAATTGGCGCTCTGCTTTGACATTTCACAAATATTATAAAAAAGAAATCAAGGATTATAGGTCTACAAATGAATCAAGTTCAAATCAGATCAGTAATCCGTTTCAAACGATAAGATGATAATCGTAAAATCGATGACAATTAAAGTCATAAGAAAATTCTGTAGATTTAATTTATGTAACTTGAACTATCAAAAGTTTAAAATGAATATATAACTTTGTTGATCACATTGGCGTTCTAATCTAGTCCCAATCCAGCAGTCGATAACAAACACTTCTCAATTTATGGCTTAGAGAAAGGTACAGTCAAGCTTAATAGAACAATTTTACCTAAAAATAAAATTGATATTAAGCATACTTACCTTTCTCTAAGCCAGTTTATATTTCTGTCTGCTGATTCTTAATTATAGATGATTGATACCCTTATCAATCACTGTAAATTGAGCCGCAATGAGGTTCATGGATATCGTCATGCGCTACGCAAACGTATCCCCACTACCTGCCGGATTGGGGCGGATATGACGCTGCGGGGCTTATAGCGCTACACCGTACCGGAACCGGATATGCCTATCTCAATTTATGGCTTAGAGAAAGGTAAGTATGCTTAATATCAATTTTATTTTTAGGTAAAATTGTTCTAATTAGTTCCTACAATTTTAAATTTTACGCGATAATAATTAAGGACGCGTTTACAAATGGGTAGTCAAATCATTACTTTTTTACACAAAAGTATGTTTATTAAATAAAATGCTTTGCATTCTTAAAATGTTTTTCCCAAGAATTGTTGATAGATGTGCATGGTACGATTCTGAACTATAAATATAATTTTAGATAGGTACAGTTTCTCAATAAATGTACCGAATTGAACTTTTTTAATGCATATCTATCAACAATTCATGGGAAAAACATTTTAAGAATGCAAAGCATTTTATTTAATAAACATACTTTTGTGTAAAAAAGTAATGATTTGACTACCCATTTGTAAACGCGTCCTTAAACACGCTGAAAAAAAACCCATTTATTTCAGTTACAGACCTATGTCATCTTCATTTTTAAGTATGCTATTTACTAAATTCAAATGAATAGTATCAAGTCAAAAGTAAATGTTAAACGTCAACTACCTACGGTAAATGTCAGAATGAACTATCAACTGTCAACTACAATAATTAGATATTAAAATAACCAAATAGAAATGCCAAAACACAGAATTGATATAATGTCTACAGAACTGTAATTATAACATGACAAATTATATTCTCGAGACATGCCTTCCACAACAGCAATCATAAACAGGACAGTGTTGGAGTTAGCCCGCACCCTGCGCACCAAGAACGCGCACCGCTTGCGCATGGTGGCGTGGAAACAGTCGGTGCGCGCTTCCGCAATCATGCCCGAGGCGCTGCAGAAGCGGGTTGGCCTCAACACTGCCCTGAACGAGCTGTTGTGTTGGACACGAAGGGCACTGTAAGCAGCTTGTGAGATAGGCTGCCATCAGATGGACTGCAACTGCATGCAGTTGAATATATTGGCTATGTGCAGTTGCTGCGGTGCAGTCCGTCTGATGGCAGCCTAAGATGGCATGCATACTGCTGCTAAGCCGGCTGTCGTGGATCAAACGAGTCTATCGTTTCGGGTAACCTGTCTTGTCAATTGGAGTCCTGCGGCGCTACCATGACGTTTTAACACGTCATGGTACGGCCCCTGTTACCCAGTTACTGGGTTGTGTAGTTCAGATAGGCAGTCGCTCTATGTACAATACTGGTAGTGTACTTAGATGGGAAAATTCTGTATAAGTAGTCAAAAATTCAGCGATTTTTATGAATAAAGCCAAGATCAAGCCTAGAGTTTTTTAAATATTTTTTTGGCATATGAAATTATTAGTCAGACCACGTAAATGTTTTTGTGGAATTTGTGATATTAGCCTTTATAAATTGACTGATTGTATATTTCATTACGATTAGCGAAATAATTTTAATGTGTAATTTAAAATAAAATAATGCATTGTTATGTATAAGTAGTCTATTTTGAAATAAAATGTTTTTGAAATTATGCCTACTCCTTGTTTCTTTCATGTTTAGACTTGTCACAATCTCAGAAGCCCGATTTGATAGCCGAGTAGAGAGGGATACAAGATCGCTTTACCACTAAGTGCGAAAGAGATTTATTTCATGTCTCTTTCGTACTCACTAGAAAAGCAATGTTTTATCCTGCTGTCAAATCGTGATTCTTAGATTGTGACAAGTTTAGGTACCTACTTCCTTTTTCAAGCTTGTTTTTATAATACCGGACACAGCTGTTTCCGAAGGTACCTGTTTCGGAGTCCGGGTGTTATCACTGTGAGCATCGCCCGGAGGACACGGTGGAGGTCTGCCCCGCTTGGGCGGAGCACCGCCGTGTCTTCGTCGAGGCGATCGGCGGCGGCGACTTAATTAATGTACGTGTAGGTACAAACCAATAATTTTATTAATATAAGATAACATTGTAAATGTATTAGCTGAATATTTTTTATTGTTAGCCTTTAATAAAAATGATAAAATTAAATTATTATTAAATGAATTGAAAGCAAAATTTAATTTGAAAAAAAAATGTAAAACAAAACGTAGGTATTTCGATGCAGGACACATTCCGCCATACTATAAAGGGAGAAACATATAGAAAGAACTTGTGTGCAATTAACACGGTTCTGAACCTAATGAAAAGGGCAATAAGAGCCAGTTTTCGAGCAACTTTGTTAAAAAAGAATGGCGCTGTAAAGTAATAATTGCCTAGTCAATCAGTCAAAAATTAATTAAAAAACAATGAAAATGCACCTATTAAAGATTATTAATTGGACTTAGGTGTTTGACTGTGAAGCTTTAGTACCAATTCGATTCGATTTTACGAACCAATCTATCGATCAGAAGGATATTAGTGCGCCAAGATGAAAATATTAATTTTTATCAAATTATTAGTAATTGTTTGTAAGTACCGAAATGTGTTTAAGTTTTTTAATATAATAAACTTTGCTTGGAAGGACAAAAGAGGAGATCTGTGCCCAGCTATGGGACACAAGCAGCTATGGGTCTGGCTGTTTATGTATGTGAGTTTGTAAACGCACCCACGATACAGGAGTAATTCCTAGTATGGGGCAACGTTTTCTTAAAAAAACAAAATACAAACAAAACAAAACAAAGAAGGCTAGCAAAAAAAAAATACCATACCAAGCTACGGCAATTTACGCCTCATTCGCCCCTATCTTTTTTTTATAATACACCACTATTTTTTAATTGGTACAAATACTTAAAGGGCCTATTGGAGATGGTCTTGTTATTATGTTATATGTATATATAAAGTCTCAATAAATAATATTCATAAACAGCAAAGTTATTATAATAGAATAGAATAGCATTTATTTGCAAATGTGGGTAATACATAAGTAGATAGTAGTAGGTATACATCAGAGTTCTGCCATATTTCACCATTCGGCATGCAAACATTTTCATTATTAAAATTGTTAAAATTTAAATTCTAATTAAAACATTAAATTAATTATTACATTCAATAAATAAAATTATAAAAATTCAAATTGTCATTAAAACATTAACTTAATTATTACATTAACAGGTAACAAACATGATTAAAATTAAAACTGTAATTAAAACATTAACTTAATTATAACAATATACCAACATTAAATAAAGCGGTTAAAAATTTTAATTATGTCATTAACGATATTTATTTTTTTATTTATTTATTTAAACTCACACACTATCTTTACAGGATATCCCAATACAATAGTGGTTTATATACACAACAAATAAATTCAAACTTACTTAAAATTAAGAATTTAAGTATTAACTTACGGCTAATACTTAAATTCTTAATTTAAAAAATAGAACACAATACTAAACTCTATTAAAATCATCATCTGAAGACAGACTACTACACATATAATCAAATACTAAAAAATATAAAATATAATCTTACTTACCACAAAATAACTAATAACTATAATATAACTAACAAAATTCAACAAAACTCTTATATATATTACAAATATATAAGAGTTATAGAATAAGAATAAGAATAAGTTTATTTGCTCAAACATGTGTATACATACAGAATTAAAATAATAAATGCATGTAAGATCTTATATAAGAGTGGCTCAAGACATGTCTGCCATTTCTCATGGCGTGCAAAAATCGGTAGTAATTATTATTATTGAAAATGATTTTTAAATTTTACACTATACGTTAAATATCAATCATAGTTAAACAAATTTCTTGCATTCAATCATTTACATTATCCAATTATTTTTATTTTCCTTGTAGGTACATTATTACAGATTACAATTATATTATCACAATGAAGATTACATCACTTTAAGCGTTTAATCATAATAACATTTTATATTATAGGCATATTTCTGCTCTACTACATGATTATAATTAACTACTACAATTTTAGTTATATTTATTTATTCATAGTAATCACCATGAGTCGTTTAAAAATTCTGCAATACTATAATATGCTTTTTGAGCCAAAAACAATTTCATTGTTTGCTTTAGTTAAGGTAAAGTTTGCTCTTTCCAACTTTTGGGCAATTTGTTGTAGATAGTTGGTGCCATGCAAAAAACACTCTTGCGCATAAGTGCAGTTTTTGATGTATGTACACATAGTTTGCTATCATCACGTCTATTTCTTGGAAATTGGTCTGCCATCCGAGGAAACAAATGTGGATTTGTTTTTACGAACATTGCTATTTCCAATATATAAATTGATGGTAACGTTAATATATGATATTTAATGAAATAATTTTTACAACTATCGGTAGTATATGAATATAAATATAATTATATGTATATTGTTACATTTATATTTAGTGTTATAATTATATTTAGCGTTTGTTTATATCCCAAAATGTGATGTGTGTGTGTATTTTCTAGTAGAAATTGTTATGAATGATTCAGGAATTTACCAATTATGACAAATTTTCGTGGACAATTTTAGAATATCGTTTTTTTGACTTTTGACTACACAAATCTGATCAGTAATGGGTACGGTTAAGTATAGCCCCGTTTTTTGTACTAATTAAAAAAACTATTTTTTAATTAAAATTGTTATATAAAGGTGTATAAAGCATTTTTTAAAGAAATTGTATCTGTACTACAATTTTGATCAATTTACTGTCGCATTGTCCAGTTGTGTCCCCAGGACCATTAAGCGTAGCTTGCTGTTAGTACGAGTTTAGTTTTTTTTTGTCGATTAATAGGTACATTGTTTTCAATATTTTAGATGCAGTCAAAAAAGAAAAACCACGTAAGCAAAAGGAACCGCTGCCGTAAGTATTTATTTTATGAACTTTTTACTCATAAGCTAAGCAAACAGCAGAGGGTCTACTCTCTTAGTCCGAAGTCCGTAGTTTCGGCCTAGTGTCGGGCGTTTTCATCTCCGTATCACGTAGGTGATACGGAGTAGAAAACGCGTAATCGTAAGTCTGTGGGGACTTCAGGCATCTTCTGGGCACGCTCACTCCATCATAGACCTCATCTATCGCTTTCCATCAGGCAGAGCATGCCCATTCCTCAATAAGAAAAAACAAAAAAACATTATTCCCGAAACCGAACTAAGAACAACTTTCAAATCGTGTTGTCATTCTTAGTTCTGGACTAATCGTAAGTCCGTAGGTGATACGGAATAGAAAACGCCCGTCACTAAGGCCGAAACTACGGAATTCGGGCTTAGAGAGTACACCCCCAGTTTCATACGTAAAACAAAAAAAAATGGAAACACCTTGCGGCTGCCTTAGCTTCTGCGCATAGTCGTCATCATGACCAGCCAGTATAATTGTCTCACCGTGTAAACTTCGGTGGAATGAGCATGAAGAAGTGAACTGTCATTTCATCTTGTTAGTACGGAATGACAGTTCACTTCATAATCACTTCACACTGCAGGACCTGAGACTAAGTTATTAGACGTAGAATAGAATATACACTATCACGTGTATTTGAGATAGTCACGTTAATGTATTCGATAAAACCGTAAGGCGGCCCTGTTAAGGCCAGCCGTATACGGTTTCCTGATAAAGAATTCAGATTCGAAGACCTGAAAGCTCACATTTTGCCGAATGAGAAAAACAGCTGACGTTCGTTTCGAAAACAAGCCGTGTGTTCGGGTCAGAAGAACGGAAAATCAAACGTCTCACGAAAATCCGAATATGAAAACCTTATCAGGAAACCTCTTCTACAGAATAATGTACCTACTTATGTCGAGATAATTAAAAAATCACATTTTTCAGAAATTCGCCAAGCAGGGACAACCCTAACTTTATACGAGACCGTTTGAGAAGTAAGTTCCACTTATATATCTTTTACGTCGGTTCCAGAAAGAACAAGTAGCATTCAAAAAGAACCGCAAAACTGAAAGCTAAACGTTTATTTTCAAATTATTAAAAAAAATACACATAACACGATCGTGTTTCGTTTGTGTGGCAACCTTTAACGGAATCGGTCTAGTAAGTATATTCGGAGCAAATTAATTATCTGTGACGCACGAATTTTCATTCAGACGTATGGAAATCTAAAAACCTTTTTTAATGCTAATAAATAAGAAGCTTTATAGCTATTCGAGTTTATGATTGATGCCTGAGCATTTTTTGCGGTAATAAAAAGTAAAATTAGGCCACAGAGATGTCATCTTGAGTCACTGCCCGGACTTTTTCCTCATTCGCCCCAATTCAATAGAATTTTACAAGGGGCGAAAAGTGGGGCGAATGTGGACTAAACCACTGCCAAGTGTGGTAAATCCGTGGGCTAATGGTTATCGTGTCTTATTATTTTCAGATATAATTTTAAAGCCAGAAATGCCCCCAACATGGACCAACCGTCATCAACAACTGTACGACTCTAATTGGATGGATTACTGCGATCCTTACCACTGCAATGACTATCATAAGACAGTGTGCGGCCTTAACAGACGAAAAATGCGTTTCAAATGGTTCCAAAGCGTCTGCCACCTGATTCTTAATAACCAGTGTTCTTATTTTAGAGGAAATTTGAGTATGTAATTTTTTTAATTGTATTTTTTATGCGCTCGGATATTGGCATAAGGCGGACGCAGTGCTTGTTCACACAAAAACTGCTTGTATGTACTTAGGATCGTTTTTATTTTGGTAAAAACATAACGAAGTAGTTTTAGACACTGCAGTTTTGAGGATCCAGTAAAAGATGGTTTTTACGAAAAAAATGCCTGCTAAATCGGTCCTGTAATCAGTTTGTGTCAGAGGCCATTTTGAGATGAAGAAACCATAGCGCAATCATTTTAAGACTTACCTACCTACATGTTCAAACGTCTAGTTGATGTTTGGCGTGACCCAAGGGCTGGGTTTCACCTTGGACAGTGGTTTAGCATCGCCATACAACGTGGCAATGCCGCCAGTGTTTTGGGCATATTACCAGTAGACTTCCTTAAAGATTGTGGGATTTGGCCAGGCCAGAGTGGGCCTTCAAAAAAACTTCATTCAATTTAAAAAAGGGTTTTTATTTAAATACAAAGTGTTACAGCGTTAAGCATCGCCATACAACGTGGCAATGCCGCCAGTATTTTGGGCATATTACCAGTAGACTTCCTTAAAGATTGTGGGTTTTGACCAGGCCAGAGTGGTCCTTCAAAAAAACTTCATTCAAATTAAAAAAGGGTTTTTTATTTAAATACAAAGACATTCTAATCTTGGACCCTTTTTTCAGAATACCACATGATAGAAACTAAGTTCTGTCAAGCATACGTCATGTTCTTGCGCGCCGGCTGTCCCCAACAGAACGACTGCCATAACCACAAGATCGAACCCCTGTGTGCGATTAGTTCAATCGACGGACACGCTGTTATATTCCAGAACAAATGCTTCCTGGACGCCATTAATTGCAAGAACAGTACTTTGCAAGGTACGAGATTCGATCTTAAAGGTTAAGCAACGCTTGCCGAGGTCGGTCTGTGGATGGGTGATCTAAACATACCCAGACTCCTTTATAAAGCACGATAAGCCGTTGGTCCCGGCTGTTATTTCTAGACCTTTGGCAGTCGAAACGGATTGTCAGAAGTCACATAATGTGACACCAGTCTTGCCAAGAAGTACCGTGTTACCCAGTTAATGGATTGTGAAGTTCTGGCAGGCAGCCGCTCCACGTAAAATACTGGAATCCTTCCCAAATATACTTGGGAAAAGGCTGGGCAGATGATCATACCTTTACTCTCTATCCTGAGCCATTCAATCTCAGATTTAAGGAAGGTAAAAAGGGAGGCCTTCGCCTAGCAGTAAGACAGAGGCTAACAAAAAAAAATAAGTACTGGCGCTTAATCCGCGAAGATTTAGTAAGTACTTACTTTCCTTCATCATCATCAACATCATATCAGCCGAAAGACGTCCACTGCTGGACATAGGCCTCCCCCAAGTGTCGCCAAACAACCGGTTCTGTGCGTCTCGCATCCATCGGCTACCCGCGGCCCTCACCAGGTCATCGGTCCACCTTGTGGGAGGCCTTCCAACGCTGCGTCTTCCGGTACGCGGTCACCACTCCAGAACTTTTCAACCCCATCGACCATCTGTTCTGCGAGCAATGTGCAGGCGCCCACTGCCATTTCAATTTGGCGATCCTTCGGGCTATGTCGGTAACCTTGGTTCTCTTGCGGATATCGTCATTCCTGATTCAATCACGCAAGGAAACTCCGAGCATTGCCCTCTCCATTGCCCTTTGGGTGACTTTAAGCTTTCTGATGAGGCCTATTGTGAGCACTCACATTTCACTTTTTCCGATGACCGATTTTAATGACACAAGTTTTATAGGTGTTCCAAAAGTGCGTTAAGGGTGAAATTAGGTAGCTGGAAAAATAGCAAAACAAAAAAAAAAACACTTTTTGTTTTGCTATTCTTATATTTCAATATTATGCTCCCAGTAGTCTATCCACCTGTGAACACTCTTAAGATAATCCGTTCAGTAGCTTCGGATAATATGCGCTAATAAACAATAGGCCAAGTTGGGCATAATACACGTGTCCCCCTGCTTTCGCTTCAGTGACATAGGCTAAGTGCCCTTCATGCACCAGGAGGTCTACTCTCTACGCCTGAAGTCCGTAGTTTCGGCCTTAGTGTCGGGCGTTTTCTACTCCGTATCACCTACGGACTTACGATTAGTCCCGAACCCGAACTAAGAATGAATGACAACACGATTTGAAAGTTGTTCCTGGTTCGGGTTCGGGACTTCGGGCTTAGAAAGTAGACCCCCTGCTCTTTTAGGCATTTTAATATGTTCAATTGATAACCGGAAGACGAAGCGTTAGAGGACCTCCCACAAGGTGGACCGATTAACAAAGGCCGTGGGAGTCTTCTGGATGCGAGACGCATAACCAGTCGTAATGGCGACACTTTGGTAAGGTCTAAGACCAGCAGTGGACGTCTTTCGGCTGAAGTAATGATACTAATATTATTCATTTAATGTCTAGAGTACGATGTTGTTCGTATGTCACTATGCGAGAGTCTGCTCTACCTCGAGAACTCGAAGGAAGGATCTAAAAGCGATGAAGAAAATTATGTTTATTCATTAAAGCCTGTTTTGATAAGCTGAGTGCTGTGTTTTATTTAACTACCCTACCCCACGTATTTTTTGCAAGAGTATGTTTATGTAGGTATGTTTAAATCGGGTCTGCAGAGGGCGAGCTTTGGGTGGCTCGTCGTCCGATAAGAACCAGGCCCGGGTCGACGACGCGTTGTGTTCCACGCGCGCCTCAAAGAGATGTCAGCATAGTAATCGGAGCCCGCTAAGGCCAGAGGCTACCAAGGCTGCGGAATTGGTTCGAAAGAGTCACCGCGGCCCTGGAACGCAAAGGACATTTGGAGGTTTACTGTCACAAAACCCGACCGCTAAAAACGGCTATAAAATTCCAAACAAATCACTTTTCAAGCAATCTGATGCAGTTTGTGACGTGTGATTGAACTGCATCAGACTGCTACTTTGAAAAGTATTTTGACAGTTTTTTTTTTTAATTTCCACCTGTCACATAGGCGAACCAGTTCGCCTACGTTCCGTTGTGACGGAATACTCAATAGTAGGTAATACGGATTCGGATAAATTAGACATTCTGAATGTCACCCATCGAATTCGCTGTCGCTCCGAACGGTGTGCCAGAATAATAATAATAATAATAATAAGTATTTATTTTTCTCACCACAATAAACATTGCAGACAAAGTTACACTTACGGTTCGTACATATTATGTTTTAAGTTTACTGTGGGAGACTGGTGCCTAAACTAGGCTTTAAGGGCCTGTGTTTCAGGTCACCAGGTCTCCACCCTCTAGCAGTTACTGTACATTACTTACATAGAAAAAATAAAAAAAAATTAATAAAATGCTTTAACAGTATAGAATTAGGTTTTACAATAACTTTTAGACTGTCTGTAGCTCAACTTTCAATATTTAAAAATAAAATAAAATGAAGAAGATAAAATTAAATTAAAAAATAAAAATAAAAATATGATTTAGTGTAGTGTTAGAATACCCAATAATTATCGTTTAAAATAATCGATCAAAATACAAATAAGCTCATTCGAGCGTATTTCGTATAATTAATAATCATATCGTATAATTATACAACGTTGTCTATTAACCCATTCAGTTACCAAAGGTGCTCAGAAATCAATTAAAGTCGAACATTATATTAAAACAATTTTATCAATATATCTGATTACCTACTCTGACTTTGATCGTGTTAAGTAATAAAGTTGTAAAAAAATGAAAGGCTCGTTTTGACAGCAGGATACAACATTACTTTACTAGTAAGTATGAAAGAGACATTAAATAAATCTCTTTTCACACCACCTGATCGAAAACGTTAAATTATTTATCATGCCGACTGTGCCTAAAGCGAGTCATTTTTGGCCGGTGGCACAGCCGGGCAATAATGTTGTACTGGATTTCATTATAACCCGCCGGTTAATAATGTGATTCAAATTTAGAACCTCATCTGTCTGCTAAATTGGCGGTACCTATATTAGGTACTTGTAACGAGAAAGAGAGAGACAGAAACAGAGGGTGTTTCTGTCTTTCTCTTTCTGTTCCAGAAAGAAGAAAGATATTCTCGATACTCTTACTACTTAGGGATGATAATCTCGAATTTCTACAGAACCATAAGGATTGACCAGGATTGAAAATAATAGTATAGGAATTATTGGTTATGTACGGATTATTGTATAAAAAGATAATAATAACACTTTAAAAACCCATTTATAGTCGATTTATTCATTTAAAACTATTTTCTCGAGCATCTCCTATGACGTTCTAAATTCAAATTGCATACAGCCAAGCGTCCGAACCCATTCTACCAGCTGATGTAAAGCTCTGTATAAAGCTGTGCACAAATTTGGAATGTATTAGGTTTCTAACAATAGGAACATATTTACAAACCCAAAAAGAATTAAAAAAAAACGAAAATCGAGTTGGTCGTGGCCGCTATGTGGTAGGTATAACGAGTGGAACGCAAAAAAGGTGCGGATATTGCAAATCCGTATGGTATTGAACTAACTTTTTTTTAAGTTTGAAGTAGGTATAGTTCTAAATACATATCTCTACTTAGTGTTTACTTTGTTTTTCGTATTAAGGCTTCTTATTTTCTCACAGGGGAGGTGTGAAAAGTAGAGTATCCTCCTCGGGGATAAAGGTGTCTTTGCCTTGGGCTAGCTTGAATCCCTCGCTGCATTCAGGATTCTTGTATTAACTCCCTCGCTTCGCTCGTGAATTTAAACTCTAAACTCCCTCGCCTCGCTGCGCTCGGGAGTTAACTCCCGAATCCTTCATAGCGTTCGAGATTCAATATGACGCCCGTAACACAAGACACTGCTTTATCTACTGGGTGCATAATCTACTATTGTTGTATCCTGCTGTCAAAACGGGCTTTTTATTTTTTGACAACTTTAAACGTTTTGCAAAAAAATTAAGTTTGTAAAATCCCATTTGCTAGTTGTTGATGCAGTCTGTGTTGACACCCAAAATCATACTTTTCGACACGAGATTTTTTTAACAAACACGAACACTATAAGATGTATCTATTATCTATGGTCCATCTAATTGTGGTAAACCAATCTCTTACTTGGTTTGCTTATGCATAAAGACAACTAAAAAAATCGACTGCTCCATACAGTTATGTCCGCATAACTCGACAAAATGTGTTATGCCGCGATTTCGGGTTTGGTCCCACAGTATAAGTTTATTCTGTTACATGTGTGTGTGTAGTTGTTGGTAGAATCGTAACTTAATCTGCCATAGTCAGGCTCTTTTATTTAGTAAAATGTTCACAGTAATCACAACAAATTAGTACCTAAATAAACTCTTGTCAAAAGCCTACCAGTGAAATTTGACATTTCGAAGACCGAATTCAAAGGCGATAGCCCTCATTGGCACTCTTTTTAATTTGTATCTCAATGATGCTGGTTTTCGTTGTTCCCCATAGCTCCATTCCGTAAGTCAACCATGTATACCTACATGGTTATTATTTACCAACAGTGAAATTTGACATCTCGAAGACCGAATTCAAAGGCGATAGCCCTCATTGGCACTATGGAATCTTTTTAATTTGTATCTCAATGATGCTGGTTTTCATTGTTCCCCATAGCTCCATTCCGTAAGTCAACCATGTAGGTACCTTTTATTATTTCTTTACAAATCTATAATTTTCAATGGATTTAGTTTCCAATCTTCGATCGGAGTTTCAAAGGACAGTGAGATATCGTCCTCAGAGGAAAATTCACTAGTGGGGTTGAATCGAGCGGCGTCTGCTATTTCTGATTCTTCAGTTTGCTCTATTAGTTGCCGTATCAAGTCTATGGCTTCGCGAAGACTGAAGGCGCCATCTTGAGGGTGATCGTAGTATGTGCTTTCTGTGTGTGTTATTTTGAAGAGTGCTGTAAGAAAATGAGTAAATTCATCAATATAAGTATCGCGCTTAGAATGAAAGTGACAAGTCAAAATTCCAGCAACTTCTGATTTAGCTACCTACCTTAAAAAGCTTACTCTAAAACCCTGTGGCGAATAAAAAACTTTTTCACAAAGAAAAACCGACTTCCATTCATTACCAGTCGCCCCCGCGGGGATTGCCATCGGAGGCAAATGGGAATAAAAATTCCCAGTCGCCACCGGCGGTGACTGGGAAGTCATTACCCCCACTTCAGTTTCGCTGTTCATTGCTTTCTCCATCGTAGAGAATAAAATGATGAGGCAACTTATCCTTTTTTTATGGATGGGAAATCATCAAATGACATCTCCCGTTCTGGGCACAGCGGAAGGGAGAGTCAGACTCTTACTGACTAAAACCCATCCGTGCTCCTCGTAGTGCCCTTTGCTTTCCAGGGCCGCGGTAACTCTTTCGAACATAATCCGCAACTGTGGCAGGCTCTGGCCCTAACGGGCCCCTACTCCTATGCTGACATCTCTTTGAGGCAGGCAACTTATCCTAAACCTACCTCTAATCTCTATAAAAAAGACAAAGCGCATTGAAATATTCTTTTATTTTTTAACACTACAAAGTTCAAAATAACTTTAATTTCGGTAGTCGGTGTTTTTGGTTGCTTCTTCGTTATTTGACACTGACTTCTGAAATTAAAGTTATTTTGGACTTTGTAGAGTTTTTTGGAAGTTGGGTTTTTTTGTGAAAAAGTTTTATTTTTTACTTTTAAGTGGTACCCCACACCTAACAACACCACTGGAAAGTCACAGGAAAGCAAAAATACATATGAAATATACATGGATAATTTTTCTACATATTTTTTCCAGCTATTTGGACTTAAAAACCAAACTACTGAATCGATTTTGATAAAATTTCAATAGGACCAATCGAGAAGTATTATATTCTTTCACATGAATGAAACAAGATTTTTTCAAATCGGTTCATAAATGACGGAGCTATGTGGTAACAAACACAAAAAAAATACGATACAATCGAACCTCCTCCTTTTTTGAAGTCGGTTAAAAAGAGCCCGAATTTAGAGTGGGAATGGGCGTATTCATCAGTCCTGCTTCTGTCGATCTCGCTAGCACGGCAGAACTAGGTTTATCTATTTGACTGACAGACTTTGGGCTTGAGACAAGTGAGATTCTGTCAGCGGTAGCGTGGCGAAGGCGATTGTCAATACGTCAAAAATGTTTGGGATTGACAGATGCTATCGAAATGTCACGTGATCAAATTCTTACATTATCGCATTTCGATAGTCGCATTCGCTAATGGAATGACACGTTGTCTAGGGCCTCTTGATAATTCAATAGCGCCTGTAACTGGTCTATTTGAAATAAAGGATTTTGTATTGTCGCGCGAGAGATATTTAAAACGTAATATTACTGTAGTGCTTTCTTGCTCATTTCCCAAATTGTTTTTTTCTTTGTTATGACGTCACTTTAATTCCGGGGGTGCGTTTGTTGGTATTTTGGTTTCGAATTTGTAACACTAGATGGCATAGTCAACGTCGTTCACGTTACCTATACGAGAAGTGCCCCAAATGGGTGGTTTTGATGAGGTAGGTACTTGTAAGAACATTTTACTCACATAATAACACAATGAATAAAACACCATATTTTATCATATTTGCCACAAATGAACAGCAGTTATGAAAGTAAATAGAAAAAAAAACTGTCTAAACCGATCTACTCGTAGAAGCTATCATGACATTGATTTTATAGACTTTTAATAACGAAATGAAAAACAAAATGGCTTCCCTTTCAACAACTTAAGTATTTAATTGAATTGGCTTTTGAAGAAAACATAGTAGTCTAGTGGTATTTATGATAAGTAGGTACTTATTTAAAAGTATTGTTTATAAAGAAACCATGAAATTAATCGTTAAATAAAACATAAGTGAGTAATTATACTAATTATATGATATTAGGAAATTTTCTTCAAACATAAATTTGTTTTTGATTAGACACGCAAGGCACACCGACCCGTGTTGGTATTGCGCCGGTCTGTAGTTTCTGCCTACCCATCGGAAAAAAGCGTTAGTATTAAGCACTAACTTTGGTTAGCGGCTTCACTTGCTTCTGATAGTCGATAACTATCCCAAAGGTGGATCTAGGGACTGTGAGGATCGTCCGGAGGACACGGTGGGGCATACGGTGGAGATCTGCCCTGCTTGGGCGGAGCACCGCTTTGTCCTCGTCGAACGATCGGCGGCAGCGACCACTCGCGTCCGGCCCTGGTTCAATCTATGGTCCGGAGTGAGGAGGCATGGGAAGCAGTCACCTCCTTCTGCGAAGCAGTAATGCTAGCGAAGGAGGAGGCGGACCTTACGCCCCAGCTCTCGCAACAGAAGATGCCCCGGGCGTCGGGAGTCGCAGGGTGATTCCCGGCCACCGTATGCGCCGGCCGACGGACGCGAGCGTTGGGTGGCTAGCCGTCCGATCAGAACAAGGCCCGGGTCGACGGCGCATTGTGTTCCAAATTTTTTTTTTGTTTTTCCTTCGGGTACGGAACCCTAAAAATGGTGGCCGGTGGGCACCGGGGTAGGTACGTGTGAGACCCAAACAGAGCGGCAAAAGGTTAGAAATAATTTTAGGTTAGACCTAACTGAATTGATTTCAAACCTTGTGAAGTTGTGACAGCCAATATCAGTGGAGAATAGATATCGCCGCAGGATATAATTATAATGCAGAAGTGTGTGCGTAAACACAGATGCAATTAAAATTCTAAAGAATCGGCAGTAGTCTCCTAAGGTTCCAGACATGTTTGTAATTTTTAGTTTGTAAAAGCTATACAATGCACCAGGCATCCCATGCCATACCTACTACTGTTTGTTTTCCCTATTGTAATAAATAAATAAATAAATTCTTCCCTGACTCTCGTAGTTCGATGGGTCGGCAATCAGACACGACCGGGGAGAGAGCAGGCGTAGAAACAACGGCTTTTTATGCATACCGCAGCCCGATCTGAGAATCGAACCCAGGTGGGGCTTAATTGTCGCACAAGACTTGCGACCGCAGAGCCAGATATTTAAGAATGTTAAGTAGGATAGGATTAGGGTTGCCAACTTTTTGTAGAAGAAATAGAATATTTCTTAGTTTATAAAGGGTAAATAAAGAGTAGGTACAGTCTTAGAAAAATGAGTAGATACCGTTTATTGCGAAACCTGAAAATTTGTTGTTTTTAAATGAAATGTTCGACAGCTAGAAAATTCCAATGAAGCCAACCAATTTTGAGTTATGTCCGAACAGACAAACTCCTTCAGAATAGTGGAATACTGAAATGACAGGATATCATTGAGTTTGTTATTTTGACTCATATCATTGAGTTTGTATTTTAATTAAAACACGGAGTCAAAATAAATGTAGTGTATTTTACCTACTCTATTGCTTTTGTAGATTATAAATTACGTCTACGCGAAATATGTGACAAAACTCTATTTTAGAGTACGGTTGGCAACCCTAGATAGGATATAAGTGTAACAGAATAAACGCAATGAGATATTGCGTTTATTCTGTTACACGTTGTATTTAGTTAATTAGGTTCTCGAATAAATTAGGCGTTATATGCTTTATCTTCTAATCATGTCATATAAATAAAAGTAAGTCATCTTAATAAAATAACAATAATTTATTTACAATACATTCACGAAGTTTATCTACTAGTTATTACTATACATGCATGAGAATAATGACAGCTATTTGACGTGCCAGTATTACTGTCACAAGAGTACCTATAATATGGTCGACAACAGATAAATTTTCAATAACGGTCATTGATCCACCTACATTTATTGACTTACACAAAAAATTACATAAAGCTGTCCTGAATCGACATCTAACGTGATCCTTTACTTTTTTTAGTAATGAAAAACGTTTAATTCATAATTTATTGTCCGGGTACCTACGCAGAGAAATTAAGGAAAGAGCAATGTTGTTTATTGCTATCTGGCGCCTACTATAGGAGGTAACGTCATGTCAATATGACATTACAACTTTCGTGGCCTTATGGACTATCCACACGATACAAACTTACATAAACTTCTATACAATTTTGTCTATGCTTTAGTATGGGCAGACAAAACTTTGTCTCCGTCTAAGAACGACACTTTGCAAGTTTTCGCACAGCGTTGCCAACGTGTGGGGAATTCAAGTTAGGGAAGATTTTCGGGTAATGTAATAAATTGGTGTTTGCAAGTGCAAGTGTCGTTCTTAGGCAACTTCTAAATAACGCCGCTAGAGGTGCGCGCGTAATATTTGCATCGCCAATAGAAAAAAGAGGTTCTCCTACGCACCTTTTTACAATTTCGTTGTGAAAGAGAGACAGAACTATTTCTTTTTCACAACGGAAGCATTTCTGACAAGAAGAAATACTAATCTGTAGAAAGGGACAAAGCGAATGTTCGGTATGGTGACGCTGAAAGCCTGTGATGCACAATGATGACAATCAATAAAAAAGTATTTAAGAAAAAGTCAAGAACTGGCCGCACGATCTCTTTGCCCCTCTTACACTTTTCAGACCACTATCGTTACAAAAACGTAAGAATTATTTAATTTGCGGGGTTTTAAATGAAATATTTCTCACGTGTTTTGTGAATTGCACCGCTGTTTATTGATCAAATTGAACATGCAGCAATTTAGATGAAAAATAACTATTAAATTATGCATTCCAGCTCTCGACATTCTATTTGCTGAAAAAACTTGTGCTCCAGTGCACATTGCATGTATATTACCTAATAGTTGCGTCGTATCGTGTAACAGAATAAACGCAATACCTGAAAAGGGGTCATTGTACGCATCATTATGAAGAACTTTAACTATGGGACCAACACTGAAATCACGAAAAAAAAGGCTGTCACTACATTTTGTCGAGTTACCTATAGATTTTTTAGCGATATCCGTGTTGGTCTCTTAATAAAAGTTGTTCATAATCATGAGTACAATGACCCCTTTTCAGGTATTGCGTTTTTTCTGTTACACGTTGTATACAAGGTGATTGGTAACTAAGTAATTTCCTTCAAATGGGATGTTCAAGTGCTAATTTGCAATGATTTTGACCTCGGTAACTTCACGTCCAAATTGGGTTGTATTCGAGTAATAGGAACGCACTCAATTACTAATCACATACCTAGTTGAAATATTATTTATTTACAAAAGAAAGTAATAATAATACGGTCAATAGTAGTTAGTATAGGTGAATTTTTCAAATGCGATGCAATGCTTTTTAAAAATAGAACAGTGTAAGTCTCGGTGCCGATTTTCATGAAAACTAAAACTGCAAAACTATTCGGTAATTGAACCCCTAGATAAAAAAATCTTTATTTCCATGGTTCCCTCCGAGAGTATCATGCATGGCAAACCAAATGAAGAGCTAATTATTTTAAAAAAAGGTTTAATTTTCTCACGTTACCTACTTAATAAAGTCTGATTCATTAATCAAAAATCCACTGATGCAGTTTTAGTTTTCATTGAAATCGGGCTCGAGAGTCCTCCTTCTATATCCACTCCATCTTTTGCTGCTTGCTGGTGCAGGCAGTAGCGTAGCTAGGGGAGGGAAGTGTGATCCGCCCCGGGAGGCACACGTTTAGGTGTGGCACCCAATTATGGGTGACCAGCCCGTTCGTTGACTGTTTATTTTTCAGGGTTGGGTGTCACCCATAAACGGTAGATGCAATGAAACCTGTCGGAAGTGGGGTGAAAAATTTGCGATTGCCGTTACCAGAACGAAAGTCGCCATAATTATTTCGGGAGGAGGGGGGGCGGGGCGGGCTCCATTTGTGGGGTGACACCACATTATCTGGTGTCACTAATGCTAGCTACGCCACTGGGAAACCATACTCTATATGTTGATGTGTCACTCTTCTTAAATCAGGGATCATTATTATACTTGGCTTCTCGACTGAGACACAGTTCGTCAGGATTGTGTGTTTTCTTCTTCGGACTATGAGGTTTAGTATACACGGCGATTCCACCAGGTTTTTTCGTGAAACCTGAAACATTGATTTTATACTTAGTAAAGTTCTGGTCCCTCACCAGGTCATCGGTCCACCTTGTGGGAGGCCTTTCAACGCTGCGTCTTCCGGTACGCGGTCGCCGGTGGGTAGCCGATGGATGCGAGACGCACAGGACCGGTTGTTGTGGCGACACGTGGGGGAGGCCAATGTCCAGCAGTGGACGTCTTATGGCTGATATGATGAAAGTTCTGGTCCAACTGAAAAGATCAGCGATGTCGGTCGATGGTAGAATGGATCAGTCGACGTCAAATGACGAAACGACACCAAATGCTGCTTCAACCATTGTCCAACGTCGATCTATGTTATCGACTGACGATCGGTCTAGGATCGACTGATTGGTGTGGTGGCATCACAGATACAGATAGACATAGATAACGCAAGAATCACGATTTGTATGAAAACCAAGCGTGCCATTTTTTTACTACTTACTATGACGTCACACACAAGCAATATTAAGTGATGGGAAGATCTAAACGATTCAAAGACGCAGACACGTGTAGCACCTAACTGTCCTAACCAGTAATGTTACTGACACCTAACTGACGACCGACTAACGTACACCGATGCAAATTGAGCGCGAAAATGGCGGCTTACGATTTTTGATCGTAAGCTGGGCACCGAAACCAGCACGCGAAGTAGTTCCTCTTGCGTTATCTATGTCTATCTATATTTGTGAGTCGCACCCTTTTTTTTTTTTTTTTTTTTGGATGGGAAATCATCAAATGACCCCTCCCGCTCTGGGTGGAGCGGCAGGGAGTGTCAGACTTCTACTAACTAAAACCCACCCATGCTCCTCTTAGTGCCTTTAACGTTCCAGGGCCGCGGTAACTCTTTCGAACAAATCCGCAACCCTAGGCTCTGGCCCTAATGGGCCCCGACCCATGCTGACGTCTGCTGGTTCGGCGCGCGTAGAACACAGCGCGCCGTCAACCCGGGCCTGTTCTGATCGGACGGCGAGCTACCCATTGCTCGCCGTCCACAGGCATCAGTCACTGCGCCATGCTCAGGAGCATCAGTTCCTGGGTGGCGCAGTGGCTGACGTTCAACAGGAGGGGGTGAAATGGGGCCATTACTGGCACTCCATTTCAGCCCCCTCCGGAGCCCTTTGTAGGGGCTCTACTGCGGCTGCTGCAGTAGCAGCAGCCGCATGCGGAAGGACCTGGGCCGCTTGCGGAAGGACCTGGAGTCCTCCGCAGCAGCCCCCGCCCCCTCGGGTCCAGAGCTTGCCGAGCTAACGGTCACCAGGTCGTCGGAGTCCAGCTCGGACTCCGACTCTGCACCCGCGTGACGCTCAGGCAAGCCCTCCCTCCAAAGTAGCGCGCCTCTACCCGCGCTCCGCCCGACCGACACTTTGTCGGGCGAGCCAAAATCGAAACCGATCATTTCCGCGAAGGATGTTCCGGATCGGGGGCCTCCTCGGCCCTTGTTGCCATCGGCAATCGGATGGTGGATAGCAACGTTGCCCCCCCCAGAATACGAGGGGCTTGACGCATAAAGCGTGGCGGATTCCCGGACTGCTGTGCAGTCCGGACCGCCCTGGGGTAGTGTCTCTTTTTTGCTGCTATCCATGTTGTCCTTTTTGAGGGTGCGGTCCCTTTCTCCCCTTCTCTCTCAATGCTTGCTCGCTGCCCTCACAGTCACGTCTGATGATCAGACGCGTACCAGAGAGCAGCGAGCAAGCCAATGAGACGCACACCGTCCGAGGACCCGAACACTGCTCAAGTCTCTGAACGGTGTGCCCCTCTTGTGTCTCTCTTGGTCTGGTCTCTCACTTGGAACCTTCCGGCATGAGTGGCTCTACCGGCAAAGCCCCCAAGATCACTGAGACACGCAAGCCCCACCACGACGGCAACGTGGAGACACGGTTGGTGGGGGTGAGTCGCACCCTAAAGCTTAATCTATCTCTGTACCAGAACTCATCGTTGTCATTTACAACGTGGCATGATGAAGATATTCACATGACATATCACAAGTCACAACATGGCATATTTCAATATAGTATTTTCTATAGCTACCATCGAAATTATACCATCTATTTCATTCCCCGAATTTATTCATAAATCTTCGGTCTTACAACGTGTAACAGAATAAACGCAATACCTCTTAAGGGGTTGTTGTGCTCATCATTATGAACAAATTTTAATATGGGAGCAACCCCGAAATCACGGAAAAAAATCGATTGCCCCTACATTACTGTGCATATAACCTGACAAAATGTAGGTAGGTACTAAACAGCAGATTTTTTTTCGCGATTTCGTGTTTGGTCCCATTTGTAAAAGTTGTTCATAATGTTAATACAATATGTAGGTGCAATACAATGACCTCTTAAGAGGTATTGCGTTTATTCTGTTACACGTTGTATATGACCCAGTGGTGGGTGCCAGAGGAAGTGCATCGTCGTCGAGTAAGACTCATGAAACAATGGCATGATGACTTAGAAGCATTTATGACATGGAGAAAAAGTGGAAGCCTATGGAGAAGACTATTTTCCTTGCAATGGGACAATGTAGGTTGAAAAAAATTCATGCACACTTACCAGAATAACCAGAGATATCAATGCATGGAGGTCGAAATATCCTAGTTTGCTGCAAAAAAACTTTTATCATACTTGTGTCAAGATGCCAGTTATCAAACAAAACTTTTATTCCTGTTTTCAAAGTTTTAAAACTGTGTACCGGTCCTGAAATAAATATAATAATATGACTTGTTTATGACTTGTTATTGCAAACACTAAGGTTTTAATATAACGCGTGAAATTATAAACTCATTTATCTTGGATATATTGGAAACTATTTGAATTTGATCGGGACAAAGCGGGGCGGGGCGGGCCGCATCGCACGCAACCAAAATCCGTGGCGGAATAGGCGGCCGGTTGCGCGTTGTATAAAATACATACGAGCGATTTGAGACGATTTTTGCGCTGCGACCCGACCGGCTGCGGCCCGACATAATGTGCGCGAACCTTTAGATGCATTGGTTAGATGTCATTTGTCGCTTTCACGTTTAAATTATTGATTCAATTTTAATTTATTTTGGTACAGAGGGGACCCTGGAAACAGCTAAAGACTGCAAATGAAGCCGCGAGAAAAACCTCGTTATTTTATAATTTACCTTTTATTATGATGTTAAAAATAGTAGTTATAGCGGCTTGATTCCACTGATACAGTCTAATACTAATTTGACTTATTTCAGTTAATAATGAAACCATGTCTTGTTTGTTAAATTTTGAAACGTTGGTGTACAGTAGCTGTGCGAACCTGAAATAAAATAAATAAATAGTAAACAAAAAACTTATATACAGTTTATTAAAATTGAAAAGACGAATGCAGAATTTCGTGTTTGTGTTGACCGTTGAGGAGGTGCCTCGTTTGGAGTCAACCCTAGATGGAGATTCAGGTCATAGTATCATAAAAAAAATAATTGTCATCGGAACTGAGCCAACACGTAATTTCAACTCTGTGACATAAGAGAAAGTGGTTCTAATTCAGCTTGCAAGATTATACAACGTGTAACAGAATAAACGCAAAACCTCTTGGGGTCATTGTACTCATCATTATGAACAACTTTTACTATGGGACCAACCTCGAAATTGCGAAAAAAAAAATCTGCTGTTCAGTACATTTTGTCGAGTTATGCGCACAGAAATGTCCATGGGGCAGTCGAAAGTAGTTCATAATGATGAGTACAATGACCCCTTAAAATGTATTGCGTTTATTCTGTTACACGTTGTACATAAATAAACGAACTAACGCAAGTTAAAGAAAGGCTTGTGAAAATATCCAGATCCAGCCGAATACTAGCGTTAGGCAGAGGCGTATTTTGAAATTTGGCGCCCCGGGCCAATAAGTTTCGCCGCCCCAGAAGTCAAGGAAAAAACTATTTAAGTAAATAAAAAAATACAAATTTTTAAACTATTTTTTTAATAGCGTTTACATTTGTTTGCGGTGTACTAATGATGGGACGATGATGGGAGTTTGGTAGGTACCCATGACCAATCAACATAAATTTACCATCGTTGTATAGCTCTTTTCAAGAGTAGGTACAAAAAACTGCTACAGCAAAAAACCCGTAATTGTCTGTTTTGAAATAATAGTCTTCAGAAGATACTGGATATTTAGTTCGAAATAGAGTTCTAAATTGACCGATTTTGATGATATTTGCACAGATTTTGGGCTAAATAAAATTCAGATTAGGTATGTTTGAAAATCACAACAAACTCTCAAGGAGTGACTTTCAAAACGGCTTATTTCGTGTTTTCAGATTTTTATGCTAATCGGTACTTTGTGTGTACCCACATCGTATTATGAGAAGTTTAGTGTCCGGCGATAAAATACTTATTTATCTCAGAAAAAAATACTTTGTCAAAAAACCCAATAGCTTTTCAAGCAGTCTGATGCAGTTTGTGGCCTCAGATCTGTGATTGAACTGCATCAGACTGCTTGAACGGTCGGATTTTTTGACAGATTTTTTTTTTTCCTACATTTTAGTGAGTTACATTTCTTTTTCATTTGCGGGCGCTATTTTGAAAATTTAATAGTCTATGTCACTACCACAATTCTGACGAATTCAATGACGCCTCAAATGTCAAAATCCGTACAGCCGTTTGGGCTGTAGGGCGTGAGTAAGAAATGGACCTGCATACAAACACACCTATGTTAGAAAAATATTACCCTCCTTAGAAAGAAAGAAAGAAAAAGTATTTAATTGCCACAAAAACAACACACATGACGTAAGTAAACAACACATAAAAATGCGGGTAAAAATAGGCATAAAACTGCTGTCCGCAACAAAGTATAATAGATTATTTCAGAGGGCCTAGCACGGATGTTTTGACGTATAGTAACGTTAACGTATTCGTACGTCGAATTTTGAAAATAAAAAACTACAACCCCATACTATTGTGGTTTAATTTTATGCGACTTATAGTACAATTTGTATTATTCAAAAATATGAAATGTGTCTGTCGCAGCCATCTAGCTGAATCAGCCGTTTCATTAAAAGTCTAGCCTTTTCATTGAACTGTGCCGTTTAATCAGCGACATAAGTGTCATGGGCAAGTCATTAAACGATATTGAACAAAAGATGTCACTTAAGTCGCTAAAAAATCGGCACATTTAAATGAAAAGGCTAGGCAACCAATTAAACGGCTGATTAAGCTAATTGGCTGCGACATATCCAATTCAAATAATAACCGCCAGAGGCGGCTATTGAAATTGAGATTGAAAGGAATATTGGCAAACTGAGATTGACAAGAAAAAATAAAAAAGTGAGAAGTAAAAGTTGGTCAAAAACAAAAGAATATGCTATCCATCAGGGGCGGCGTAGCCGCCCCTGGTGGATTGCATATTCTTTATGTACTTATTTTATTGGATTCTTTACATATTTTATTGGATTGCATATTGGCACCCCGGGCCATGGCCCGGATGGCCCTGGGGTAAATACGCCTCTGGCGTTAGGTATATTACTCCCGTTTCGTGCAACTTAGAAACATACACCGCATGTTTTTTTTATTTTTACTATTGATAGGCACGCGTTTGACCACTATCTCATCTGATGGTAAGCGATGATGTGGTCGAAGATGGAGCACGCTTGCCTAGAAGTAACCTATTCACTCCTGACTTAAAGACTCCCAGGTTGTAGCTATCAGGAAACACAGACTCTGGCATTCATGTTAGTTGTTACGTGTTTATACTTATTTTGAGTTATTAGTTTTGCACAAAGTCTATGGTTTGGCACTAGTGCCATGGACTGCATATATTGCTTAAGTTACTATACTCTATTGTACACCAAAGAAAGAAACACGAATTTTAATACAGGCTGAGTATAGCATAATTTTGTAGTCTAAAATTCTACCCTTTGTGTTTTTAGAGTTTTTATAGTTCCGTACGTCTGTCTGTCCGTCTGTCTGTCCGTCCGTCTGTCCGTCCATCTGTCCGTCCGTCTGTCCGTCTGTCTGTCTGTCCGTCTGTCTGTCCGTCTGTCTGTCTGTCCGTCTGTCCGTCCGTCTGTCCGTCCGTCTGTCTGTCCGTCTGTCTGTCCGTCTGTCTGTCTGTCCGTCTGTCTGTCCGTCTGTCTGTCCGTCCGTCTGTCCGTCCGTCTGTCCGTCCGTCTGTCCGTCTGTCTGTCTGTCCGTCTGTCTGTCCGTCTGTACGTCTGTCTGTCCGTCTGTCTGTCCGTCCATCTGTCTGTCTGTCCGTCTTTCTGTCCATCTGTCTGTCCGTCTGTCTGTCCGTCCGTCTGTCCACCCGTCTGTCTGTCCGTCTGTCTGTCCGTCTGTCTGTCCGTATGTCTGTCCGTCTGTCTGTCCGTCTGTCTGTCCGTCTGTCTGTCCGTCTGTCTGTCCGTCTGTCTGTCCGTCTGTACGTCTGTCTGTCCGTCTGTCTGTCCGTCCATCTGTCTGTCTGTCCGTCTTTCTGTCCATCTGTCTGTCCGTCTGTCTGTCCGTCTGTCCGCCCGTCTGTCTGTCCGTCTGTCTGTCCGTCTGTCTGTCCGTCTGTCTGTCCGTCTGTCTGTCCGTCTGTCGGTCTGTCCGTCCGTCTGTCTGTCCGTCTGTCTACCCGTCTGTCTGTCTGTCCGTCTGTCTGTCACCAGGCTGTATCTCATGAACCGTGATAGCTAGACAGTTGAAATTTTCACAGATGATGTATTTCTGTTGCTGCTATAACAACAAATACTAAAAACAGAATAAAATAAATATTTAAGTGCTCCCTTACAACAAACGTGATTTCTTTTGTCGTTTTTTTTTTATAGATAATGGTACGGAACCCTTCGTGCGCGAGTCCAACTCGCACTTGGCCGGTTTTTTTATTATGTTGGTATGTTTTAGTTTTATTTCTTTGAATAGTTCATAGGCTCAGTAACTGCGCTTTTTGTAATGTGTCTTTCTTGTTGTACGAAATTTCTTACTGCAACTTACCGTTTCACATCTCCATTAGCCCAAGTCACTTCTTTAGGACGCTCTTCGTCCTTCATTCCTTGCAGCCTTGGCGCTATCAAATCCAAACAGTGCACCCATTTCTGTGGCTTATTCCTTTCCTTATCATTTAGATAATTGAATTTCCTATAGAACGGTATTATTTGCGACACTTTCAAGTTTCTTCTGCTTGGGGCGACTATAGTTGTTGCCACTTGTTCGTCTGCTCTTTCAGTTTTGCTTCGACTTATGTAGCTTGTTAAGTTTTTAATAGCTGCTTCTGCTTTTGCTTCCAGTAGTTTTACGTTCGCTTCAAATGAATCTTTGGTTTGATAACCAGCTGTGGTACTTGTTGGAGAACTATCTTCAACTGTTGATAGTGTTTCAGGATCATTTTTTGTTGTAGTTTCATTTGGGTCTGCTTCTAGAATAGGATAAAAAAGATTATGCTCATTAGTTCTAGAGATAAGGGAGTTCATTCATAAGGGAATTCAATGAAGATTTTTTATCTATATATTTTCATAATTATGTAACTTTAAAACTACTATATAAAAAGTGATTTGGGACCCTTTTATTTGATACAGGTAGTTATAATAAGGAAAAACTTTGTATACTACTTTCACCCCGACTGTGACATCACATGATGACATGACACCCCATATTCCAAATTCATTTGTTTGCTTTACGCATCCGTATTTGTGTTACAGAATTACATATCTAATCAGAATCGGTCCAATCGATTCGGAGCAATATTTTGTGACAGACGAACAGACAGACAAACAGATACGTGAGTGATTGTACAGGTCGTCAAATATATTTTATTGCCTTTCTAGGAAGAAAACCTCGCAACGCACATCCTGATCTGACTAATTTGTTCATTCGATACTCGTAGCGCCATCTATGAAACAGTAAATGAGAACCTCGTAAATACTCGCATCTGTCAGATGAAGGTGTCGTTTCTCATTTGACAATTGATTACTTGAGTTTATCCTGCTGTCATCATCATATCAGCCGGAAGACGTCCACTGTTGGATATAGGCCTCCCCCAAATGGGAGAGGGGCTGTTGCAATTTACCTACAGAGAATACTGCTGCCCATTCTCTGGTGAGTTCCTTAACCGCCTCTTACGACACCCACGGGAAGTGACGGGATGGTGCTATTCTTTTACGTCCGACACCATGCGGAACATATCCTACTGTAGTTGTATAATTTAGAGTTTTTCGAAAGAAGGTAAATAACTAAATATTTAAAAGTTGTGGGTAGTCTTTTTTCAGATTTTACTTCCTCCTGAAAAGTTACTTCTTTTACACTACGAGGTTTTAACTCAAAAGCGACGAAGTGTTCCGTTTTTTTATTCAGATACCTACGAAATCCTAAAAACGATAAATGTAGAAGATTTGTGTGTTTTAGTGTTGGTAAATTATTTGTACTTACCTGAGCGAAGTCGGGGCAGCCCTCCAGTATCAGTCTTATTTGGACGATGTTTACGAATTCGATGTCGGTGACGATGCCCCACTCGATGAATAGGTTTAGTGGTCGTCAGGTCTGACGGCTCTGCGAGGATCAGATCATAGTTGTCCATGAACTCCTGAGGCTCTTCAACCTTAGATCTAAGTTGTATTCCCTGGATTTCTTTCTTCAACTTATTTCTGAGGGCGCTTATTTTTTGTTGGACGTTTGTTGAGTGTGAAAAGATTTGCTGTTGGATGCCTGTAAGTTTATTATAATTAGTGTTCCTTTATTTCAGGCATCTGTGGCCCATACAAAATCATCATCTTCCTGCCTTTACCCCATGTTACTTGGGGTCGGCGCAACACGTTTTTTTCTTCCATTCTATCAGCCGTCACACTATCACTAACTCCCTTTTCTTTCATATCGCTCCTCACACAATCCATCCGTCTTTTCTTTGGCCTCCCTCTTCCTCTCCATCCATCCACATTTATATTCATAACCCTTTTAGTTACATCCGTTTGATCCCTCCTCTTCACATGACCATACCAGGACAAGCGGTTACCTTTCAACTTTTCCGTCACTGGCGTCACTTTAAAACTACCTCTAATATACGCATTTCTCACTTTATCCATTCTCGTTACTCCACACATCCATCTCAACATTCTCATCTCCGCTACATGCAATCTTTTTTCATACGTCTTTTTCACAGCCCAACATTCTGATCCATACAGTACATAAATATAAAAACTAAACTAATACATAAATAGTTATTTTCAACACATTTGCTCAAAAAATGTATTTACGAAGCCTGTATGCATTGTTCGAAACTTAAAAATTATGCACCACACAATGGAGCGTGCGGCAAAGTAGGTACTCTCACCTAAGTACATATTTTACCGCAAACTCCGTTGTATAGCGCCGTGCGTATTCTTTACGGTTTTTTTTTAATTTCCATAAAAATTAATAAGAATTCCACCAAGGAGTTTCACATCACGCGAATAAATAAGCTAAATAATCGAACCTCCTTGGAAGCGCTTTTGCTGAATACGTTTGTCTCATTTTAATATTATAGAGAAAATGAGAGAAGATAAATAAAAAAAAAAAGTATGTGGTTCTAATTTTCACCACGCGCATGTGGCGCCCTTTGCAAATTCGCGCCATTTTCATATTAGAAACGTCAAAGATTGTTGCGACTTTCCGACTGATTTCTAGAGACAAAAAATTTGTTTCATTACTTATTGTAATGTTTTCTCGCAAATGTGTCGAAAAACGTTGTATGACACACGTGCGGATTTGGTTTTTACAAACTCGTGACTATGGTAAGCCCTCGACTTCGTCTCGTGCTTACATTCGTCTACTCGTTTGTAAAAAACAACTTACCGCACTAATATCATAAATAACTATTATGATATTAGTGCAATAAACAGTACAATAGATAATGAAACAAACTTTTTGTTTTTAGATATCAGTCGGAAAGTCGCAACAATCTTTGACATTTCTAATATGAAAATGGCGCGAATTTGCAAACGGCGCCACAATCGAGTGGTGAAAATAAGAACTACTTCTTTCATTTATTTATTTTATTATTCTTTTCTCATTTTCTCTTTAGTATTAAAGTGAGACAAACGTATTGAGCAAATGCGCTTCCAAGGAGGTTCGATCATTCAGCTTATTTATTCTAGGATTGTGAAACTCCTTGGTGATATTCTTATTAATTTTTTATGGAAATTAAAAGAAAAAACCGTAAAGAATACCTAAGTACATATTTTACTGCACGGCGCTATACAATAGCACCGTGCGGTAATATATGTACTTAGGTGAGAGTACCTATTTTACCGCACATTCCATGGTGTGGTGTGTAAAATTTAACTTTCGAACAATGTGTACAGGCTTCGTAAATGCATTTTTTTGAGCAAATTTGTTGAAAAAATATAACTAGTTTTTAACTAAGACACACGAAGTGAGCGCGCGGGCGGCGGCGTCCAGAAGAGGCTGTGGTGTCAAATCAAAAATCAAATCAAATCATCTTTATTTGTGAAACACAGGTATTAAAATAAGGTCTTATTAATACATTTTAGTTGAGCTCTGTGTCCTACCAATGAAATTGGTGTACAAATATTTTTAATAATAAGTCTGGATCTATACAATACAAATTCAAATCAAATGTACCTAAGTATTATTAATCAATTATGAAACAATTATAATTTATTTTTCATGCATGTCTACGGTAAATTCTAAAGAAAGTTAGTAATGTCTTTTGTAATATTGGAGATAATGTCAATGAAATATATTATTAATGCAGAAAATATAGTAAATTACATTAGAGGGCTGGTAATGTCATATTTTATCATTTAAGAATTTTTCGATAGAGTAATATGTCTGATCTATTAGGAATGAATGCAATTTACTCTTGAATTTGCGGACATTATCTTCACTCCTTATACATTTTGGTATTTTATTATAGACCCTTGGAGCCATTACAAAAATACTGTCGTGTGTAATAAGATTGTCGCGAAGCCTGCTGCGAAAACGTCGGTAAACTACACCCTATGGCCAAAACTCTTCCTTTAGTTTATGATTTTTTTCGGCAAGCTTAGGAGATTTGCTTGTCACCTAGGGTTGACTGTGTCTTAGATATGTCACCGGAAAATTATTAATATTTTATAATAACAAGTTTCTGACGTTCTCAACACTATTTATTTATTTATATGATCGCCAACAGAGGCTACACAATCACATGCATTATAATACAGACAGGGACAAATACAAGACCGACCTTCATAATTTAAATTTCCCCTTACATATTTGGTTAGGTACGACCCGTGTGTAAGGTTGTACACTCTCTTAACAGAGAAGCAAGTCTTAGAATCCAATATGATAATAATAATTAATCATTATTGCAGACCATAAGGTCAATATTGACATTAAAAAAATGAATTTGTAAAGAAATTATAGAAGTCATAAAAAGATTCATCCATACTTAAAAATGTTAATAAATTAAATAAAAAATAAAAAATGGTCATTAATAAATTAAAACAATAATACAATACAAATACAATACAATAACAAACACAAAAGCAAAAAACAACAATACAAAAACGATTTTAGACGACAATAAGATTGTACCTACTAATCTTTTATGTAAATTATAATTAAGGGAAAAATTGCAAAACAAAAAAAAAGTTTTTGTATGTACTTACAAGTGACGTCACGCGAGTTTTCAATGCTCTGTATCGTTTTCATTTTTTGTTTACGTGAAAAAAGAAAAAATATGTGTTTGGAAATCTATCTTACGGACTAATTAGATTTTTTAGTCATCTATACCCTATTGCTGATAAAATTTCAATTGTTTGAGCCTATGGTCAATACCAAATATTTTGGCATTCCGACTAACGTTATCTATACTAAGTATATATATATATATATATCATCATCATCATCATCATCATATCAGCCGAAAGACGTCCACTGCTGGACATAGGCCTCCCCCAAGTGTCGCCTAAACAACCGGTCCTGTGCGTCTCGCATCCATCGGCTACCCGCGACCCTCACCAGGTCATCGGTCCACCTTGTGGGAGGCCTTCCAACGCTGCGTCTTCCGATACGCGGTCGCCACTCCAAAACTTTTCGGCCCCATCGACCATGAGCAATGTGCCCTGCCCACTGTCACTTCAATTTGGCGATCCTTCGGGCTATGTCGGTAACCTTGGTTCTCTTGCGGATATCATCATTCCTGATTCGATCACGCAAGGAAACTCCGAGCATTAGAATAGAATAATTATTTATTTGCATAGAAAGTAGGTCTAAAAATGCAGATGTTTTTAGTAGTTTAAGATCCTTATACAATCTACCTTAAATTAGGCATGCAAACATTTGGTACGAATGATTAGTCTAGAATAAATGTCAACATGAAAATTCTTACAATGTCGTCAATAAAATAAAATAGAGAATTCAAGATGTCAGGATATAAGGTAACTAAAGAGTTTAATCATTTAGAAATTCATAAATGGAGTAATAACACTTATCAATTAGTAAGACGGACAATTTCTTTTTAAATAGTGGAATGGACTCGTTTTTTATTCCATCGGGTATTTTGTTACAAATAATCGTGCACATACATAAAACACTTTTTCAACACATTTGCTCAAAAAATGCATTTACGAAGCCTATATGCATTATTCGAAAGTTAAAAATTATGCACCACACAATGGAGCGTGCGGCAAAGTAGGTACTCTCACCTAAGTACATATTTTACCGCAAACTCCGTTGTATAGCGCCGTGCGTATTCTTTACGGTTTTTTTTAAATTTCCATAAAAAATAATAAGAATTCCACCAAGGAGTTTCACATCACGAGAATAAATAAGCTGAATAATCGAACCTCCTTGGAAGCGCTTTTGCTGAATACGTTTGTCTCATTTTAATATTATAGAGAAAATGAGAGAAGATAAATAAAAAAAAATAAAGTATGTGGTTCTAATTTTCACCACGCGCATGTGGCGCCCTTTGCAAATTCGCGCCATTTTCATATTAGAAACGTCAAAGATTGTTGCGACTTTCCGACTGATTTCAAGAGACAAAAAGTTTGTTTCATTACTTATTGTAAAAAACTCGTGACTATGGTAAGCCCTCGACTTCGTCTCGTGCTTACATTCGTCTACTCGTTTGTAAAAACCAACTTACCGCACTAATATCATAAATAACTATTCCCTAATAATGCAGTGTTATGCCCACTAACACGTAGCATGTTTGAGCATTGCCCTCTCCATTGCCCTTTGGGTGACTTTAAGCCTTCTGATGAGGCCCATTATTATAAGCCCCTAAGAAAATCTCAAACGGCGCAAATATAACAACCTTATTGGGAGTTACATATTTGAGCCGTTTGGGGTTGAAACTTTAGGCCCATGGGGTCCGAGTGCTCACCGAGTCTTTCGGGACATCAGCAAACGACTTGTCGACTGTTCAAGGCCCCAAGTCTGCTATTTTTTATAAATTCGTCATTCCAACACGATTCCATTGTCATTTTGCTATAAGTTCGTAATCTGCTAAATTCATAATGGTCGATCATTGGTCGGTCAATGGTCTCGTAATAGAATCGTGGTTCTAAATATTGTAGCGTTATGATGACAAAAGAAATGAAACACTCATTACGCTTCAAATACGTATAATTTTGGTAAAAGAAAAAAATACTAAATTTGATGATAAAAAAAAAAATAGGAAAATTAGTTTATAAAAGTACAAAAAATAGGTATTGTGTGTTGTCGTGACCGTTAATCTTATAAAACAAAGATCTATCTTACTATACGAAAATCATTACATTTTTAATTTGAGAACGTTAATAAATTTACTAGACCGAATATCGCGGATTTAAAAAATACGGTTGCAACTCGTTTTATTTTAAACCCGGTAAGGCCGGTTTCCTAAAGGATTAGAAACTCGTAATGATTTGTTCGCTCACAAGGAAAAAAAGAAACGTTATTACATTAGTTTTAAAAGCGTACGATAAATGTCTTTTCACTCCCGAAGTGGAGACAACCGACGTCAACCCAAAAATGGGTATCGAAAAAAGAAAAAATATACTCGGGTGAATATTTTTAGGTAAACCTCCCCGTCGTCCTCCTGACGACGGCAATGGGGCGCCTCTCCCGCAGTATCCTCTGGGGATATAGCCTTCCCTGCTACTGGCTTCTGGGGTGGCAGCCTGGGAACCTCGCCCGCTTAATCAGCAATTTACAATCACCAGACCATAAAATTGGTAACCCGGTTTCTTGCTCAAACCGAAACTTCCTTACTCCAAAACATTCACGAGACACTCCACGGTGCATCACAACACGGAAAAAATAACCTGCAGCACGTTAAATGTGCCTATCTATTTACTCATCACTTCTTATCCACAAAACATAGATTTTGATGTGCACACGCGATTATTTCAAACTCCACAATTTTTACAATTTGTATTTTCTCTTGTCTCCATATTAATCATCTCTGACATTCCAAAAGTCTCACCTCTGTCATTTTTTTTAAAAATCTCCAAGAAGATTTGCGTCTCAAACAGAAAAATAAAAAAACATTTAAAACCTCCACCTATCTTTTTGGAGTGATTTGAGGAATTATGTAGTGACCACACTGCAATATGTACCTATTCAATGTTTTTGAAAAGCAATGACTGCACAATGACGTTCTAATAGTAGCTCACTGATCGAAAGAACTGTCAAAATTTTAGCAGATTACCGCTTATGGCTGTAATTCATTTGTCATTAAGTACGAGATTACCATTCTATGTCATTTCTTTCAATGGAGTGTCAGTGGTTAACTAAAGGTTTAGTAGATATAAATAGTTAAGTTAGTTAAATGTAACCATGTAACCAAATGAGAAATAAAGCCCCTAAGTATATGTACCTAAACTATAGGTAAAGCTGAAGAGTGTGTTTGTTTGTTTGAACGCATTAATCTCTGAGGCTACCAGTCGTATTTGGAAATTTTTTTATTTGTGAAAGGTTATTTATAGGCTATACGGGACCGGGAATTTCCTACAGGAACGGGAAAAAACGTGATATACGCGTACGAAGTCGCGGGCAAAAGCTAATCGTTGGTATAACGGCCCTTTGCCTAGCTACAATCTAAGGTCTATTCATATATAGGAGAGGCAGATGAATTTAACCTAAGTGAACTTTCCATTGGGAATTTGCTGTCAAAAGTGGTTAAATATTGAATTTCACGGTCTAAAGCCCACTTGCACACAGAACAGTGCTAATTCTACTTATTTTCAAGTACGTAACGTTCGCATTCGCATCTCTCTTTAAGAATTAGCACAATAGATATGCATGCATTTTTTTTTGCAAAATAACATACTTATTAGCTCTATTAAACAGTTATGATATAATTTTTAAAATACCTTCATCGGGGTTGAAATTATAAAGTTTATTCAAAAAGAGAATGGCGCTTATACAGCTGCTACAGAAAACCGCGTTTTTCGCGAGAGGGACAGATATATTTGTCTATGATATCTTCTTTGTTTTTCGGTCAATTTTGATTCTATTTTCACTGTTATTTTATAATGTTTTTGTATATTTCTAGATAAATTGTTCAGATAGTATTTATTTTTTTATGCATATTCCCTATAGGCACTCAGTTATCTTTTAACTCGGGCCACCACATCATTCATCATCATCACAATCTTACCCTCGTGTTAGTAACTAAATTAGTTCTTAGCAAGAAAAGAAAGTGAAAAAACAGACTTACCTAAAATTATCATTAATCTCAGGAAACACTTAACCATTTTTAACTATTTAATTTTAATTACTACACTTATCTAAACTAATTACAGAAGAATGAAAAAAATATTTTTAAATCGAAGGCTTATTTTAGACATCTTCACAGTTAAATCTATTGTAGCATGAAACACACGTTTATACTGATTTACACGGATATTGGGAATTGTTCAAAACAACCACGAAACACAAACTAATTAAAATCGTTCAAGCGTTTTAAAATAAGCTTTTACAAATATAAAAATCCATGCATTTTCAGAGGCTGAAATCACAGGCTGAAGTCACAGACGATATGCTCTACGGCACCTATTCACAGCATCCCACGCGCAATGCACAAGGGACCGAATGGGAGTCAGTGCGAAAAGCGGAGTCCGTACTCTACACTCAAGCATCCCAGGCACAGATATAGATAGACGTATTAGATAACGCAAGAATCCCGTATGAAAACCAAGCGTGCCACTGTTTGACTACCTACTATGACGGCAACACAAGCACTATTAGGTGATGGGAAAATCAAAACGATACAAAGACGCCGCTACGTGTAGCACCGAACTGACCTAACCACATTACTGACACCTAACTGACGTCCGATTAGCGTACACCGATGCAAATTGAGCGTGAAAGTGGCAGCTTTTGATTTTTGATCGTAAGCTGGGCATCGAAACGGGCACGCGAAGATGTTGCTCTTGCGTTATCCCAGGCTTTATAGTGGGCCTACAAGATACAGACTTTGAACTCTGCATAAACAACACCGAAATTTGTCTGCATTCCTTTGTTGCACAGAGAAAATAGAAGTTTATGGATGTCTGTATCTTCTGGACGTACCATTAAATATTTTGGCGACATAAACCGTGGTTCAAGTATGCGTAAAGAAAATCATTGGTAACTTTACAAAAAATAATATTACGTTAATTCAACACGTTCTGACCAAGGCGTTTGAATCCATTGAACATCGAATTAACGCTATCAGGAATATTTTATCGTTATACTTTAATATAATCGTATTAAATAAGTAAATAAAATAACTATTTAATGATTAATAATTTATAACTGATAGAAAAAAGTACCCTTAGCATTTATTCCTTAAGGGATTCCTCATGGAACAATAATGGGTCCATGTTTTTTGACGATTTTATTAACTTTGCTCAACACAATAAAAATACCTCAGAAGTACCACATCTTTTACTTAGTTTATAGAATTTACTTGCTACATGAATCGTTGTCCTGACAAGACATCAGAGTTAAGAGCGTTAACACCGTACGGCATTTCATACAAACTTTCAAGATCTTATTGGGGTCGGTTCCCAGTCAAACAGCTGAATTCTTCTCCTTCTGTCTTAAAGTCAACAGTGAATAGGTTACTTCTAAGCAAGCGTGCTCAATTGTCAACCACATCATCGCTTACCATCAGGTGAGATACACAACGTAAGCCTATCCATCTATGGTGCGGAATTTGTTCTAAAGAGTCACCGCGGCCCTGGAACGTAATGGGCACTAGGAGGAGCACAGATAGGTTTTAGTCAGTAAGAGTCTGACACTTCCTACCGCTCCACCCAGAGCGGGAGAAGGATTTCGCATCCATAAAAAACGTATAAAAAAAGTTGCTAAAGTTGCTAAAGTTGTTAAAAAAGTTGCTAAAGTTGCTAAGCTGACATAAATGTGAGGAAAGAATGTGTTAAATTCAAAATAATTTCGGTGTGTTTTGTTTATTAACGCTTGAACTAATTTAATTACTGCGTTTTGAAATGGATCATTGAGAATTATTGTTTCTTTTTTTAATATTATTAAGCATCGAATATTTGCCAAGATATGTTTTTTTGCATAAGCTTTTCACAAATAAAATCTCCTTTTATTCCTTTTTAGTTATCAATGTGATTTTGATTTTTTTTTTCTTTTTTATACGTTCATTTTTGAAAGTGACAGCAATGAAGAGCGTTTTAATTTTTGTATCAATGATAAGTGAGTTACTAAATCATTTTGTTTTTTATGCTTATTATGAATATGGATTCCTAGCAATCCATCCTACTTTCTAATAATATGAATATGTGAATGTCTATATGTTTCAACAAACAGCAACTCCTCGAAAAGCACGTTAAGCCGCAGTTATTACGTTGTCAGAAGCCGGAAAATCTAACATCAGTCTTGACACGGTGTTCCCCAGTGCAATGATTTTAGGTATAATTATCTGGACGTGATTCATTGGTCTAGTGGTCGCCATGCCGCGCATGCGTCCTAGATTCGTTTCCCTAATCGGATAAAGTTTTACTTGTTTTTTTCCTAATGGAATTTCTCAGTAGCATCTCGGTGTCTAGAGTTGCGCGCAGTCGATGGCAATTGGCTCAACCCCCCAACTCCCCATGGGGCCCCATGTAGGCATAATGCCCTATAACTTGGGACTTTTAAAACATAAGTGGCGAAATGTGGGTGAAATATCCTTTGGATAATATAGGCGTGATATCAAATACTCTGCGCTCCATGTTTGGCATACGGCTAATAGATCGAGTTCCGAACGTCGAGATCCGAAGACGTACAAAGGTTTTCGACAGCGGAAAACAACTAACGGAACTGAATTGGAGCTGACCAGGCCACCTGGCAAGGCGAGGTGATGATAGGTGGAGTAAAGCAGTGACCGAGTGGCGTCCGAGGACTGGAAGAAGAAGTGTTGGTCGGCCAGCGGCAAGATGGGCGGATGACATTGTTGCTATCGCGGGCAGAACCTGGATGAGACTGGCACAGGAACGTGGGGATTGGCATAAGAAAAGAGAGGCCTATGCTCAGCAGTGGGCGAAGTCGAGCTGTGGATGATGATGATATTAAATACTAAACTTCTTAGACTATTTCAGCTATCCTCATCAAGACAACATCCTCAATAGATGACGTACAGCCCATAGAATCAAAAATCAGACATCTTAAACACCAAATATATGAAGAAATCAAAGAAGATAAAGAACCACATGACTCTGAAGTTTATAAAGAAATTTACGACTACATTGACAACTCAAACCATCCAATAGTTCCCAAAAACCAACATGTAAACGTAAAACCAGATGTCATGTTCAAAAAACTAGAAAAACAAAAAGGTACAACGACGGAGAAGTTTGTGGGTTCACCTGAAAAGGTAGATAAAGTAGGTCCTCTAAGGGTAGGAAGGAAACATAAAACAAAGAAATCTAAAAGAACGTCGAAGAATAAGAAGGATTTGGAAATATTCTATAGAAGAACGATTTTGGATGGCAATGCGAGGGACAAGCCGCAGAGATATACGCACTGTGTGGAACTGGTGTCACCATTTTTGAATGGGTTTTTGACTAATGTGTCAGACACGAAAAGGGTTTACATTTCGGACAGTGTCGTTAAAAGGTTTGTGAATATTTATTTTGTATCAATATTTTTTAGCCTGGGAATCGCTAGTATATCTCATATCATCATAGACCCTATCAGAGTACCACCGGTTTAAAAGTATATCCGCTCGAGCACTGACATGTGAAAATTCCAAAATAAAAAATAAATCTTATGTAGATAATAATAAATATTAAATTCCCGGCACACCGTTAGTCGGTTTCTTTCATTCGACCATTGAGACCCATGATAGAAAATACACTTCAAGTGCGATGCCCCCCCCGCGCTTCGAGTGCGATGTGCAACGCATGAGCGAGGTCCACAGTGTGTATAAACGATAATATTACGACTTTTTAAATTGTTAAGTACGTTTGAGACAAAATTCTCAAACTGTAAAAATCTCAGGATTTCTCAATGGTCTTTTCTCCGGACTTTTGATTTTTTCAACTGGTAACCCTACATACGCTAGATTTCCAGGTCTAAATTAATAAGTATACTTTCAGGTTAACGTATCTCCTCAACCTTAATATGACGGATGCAAGCACTGAAGAAATTCGTGCAATTTTGTATGAAATAAGTACTCTACAGATAAGAATATTTCAGTGGGATCTCGATTCTATGAGGCATATTATGAACGTTGTTATTCATGGTAAGTTATAAAATTAAATAATTCGATAGATGGCGCTATTCTCATCTTAATGTAAAGTGAGGTGGAGGGAACGTGAAGTGAACTGTTATTCCATCTTGTTATTATGGATTGTCAGCTCCCTATTTTGTGTATGTCCGTCAATTTCACGTGAAAAATTTATGTAGTTGATGTTTTAAATATAGATGTGGGTACAATATGAGTGAACCAATAAATAAATAAACAAAATAAATAAAAAAACGTGGACACTTTTCCGACGTAATTTTGTTCCTGATCCAAGGCTTGTGTCACTTGTGTCTCGAGCTCGCTTGATACTGACAAATGATATTTATTTTGTAAGTAGGTTAAACATAACACTTTTACACGTCAATATTTTTTGGTCATTTTAAGCTAGATGAGGCCGGTGTTTCCTAGCTGACTACCCTGAGAAGAAACACCGACAAACTCAGAGGTCACAGTCTCTTTTGAAGTCCATACAAATTGTACTGGTCAAATCATACGAGAACCATGTAGGTTAATGTCTGAGGTGGCCTTTTGAGGAAAGTGCCACACAGATTTGAGTGGACCTCTCCAGACAGTGCAAGCATTTGTCAGTTATTATGGAGCTCAAACTTAGAATTTTAAGGAGCTCAACGATTTGACGAACAATACCAAAGTAAGGACATTTGGGTAGGCCGCATAAAAAAAATTCTCAAACTGCCAGACATTGTTGACTAACATGAAATGAACCCCTATCATAGCGATCTGTATGGTTATGACGATATTGTTTACATGAACAGTTATCTAAGCGACGGCACCCCCAACGAGATGCCCTGCCCTCCCGACCTGTACTTTGACCAGGACTCCTCCAACTGAGACTGGAAGGAGTCCGTCAAGAGGCAGAGTGATCAGCTCACTCTAGTGAATTCTTGATCGAAGCCATTAGGAACAAATGCTCCAAACTGTAGTTTATGTTTTATTACAGATTTCCGACACGACTTCAGAGGTTTTAAGAACGGAATAAAAAAGCTCTTTGCTTCTTGGAAACTGAACACATCAAATCTTACCCGTGTTTTGGCGCAATCCAGGATATTTCGTCCGCCATGCCTTCAAGTAACTTCATATGATGGTAAGCGATGGAAACTAGACTTCTTTCTGGCCAAGCCTTTCCTTTTTTTTTGTCAACGTGTATTGTCCCACTGGTGAGCAAAGGTCTCCCCATAGTCTTCCACTCTTTCCAGTGTGTTGCTCTTTCCGCCCATGATCCGTCATGCACGCCTCTAAGTCGTCACGCCAGCGCTTCCTAGGCCTTCCTCGCCGACGTCGCCGTCTCCTGGGTCCCACTGCATAACGTGGGAGCTCGTTATGCAGTGGGACCCAGGAGACGGCGACGTCCTTTCTGTTAGTAAAAAAAAAGTGTGTGTGTCAGCTCCGACGCACGACTGGAGTTTACACCACTTCACTTTTTGTTGTAAACACAACTCACTCAACTTTACTTCACTTCTCTACACTTTATTTAATTTCTCTACACTTCACTTCACTTCATATCACATCACTTCACTTCATAGTAAACTCCTCGTATCACCAAGTCAGAAAAGATACACAAAAGAACGTAACGCCTCACTTTTAAGTAACGCTCGATTTTACTCATCATAAAATTTTCATGCCGCGGGCAAAATATGAAAATCGGTTCTTAAGGAGTAAACTCCAAAAACTTTGACGGGGTCAGCTTTCGGTCTGACCGGATGCAGCTCAGTACCAGTATTTTGCTTTGAGTGACTGCCAATCTAACCTTCACAATCCAGAAACTGACTACTGGCTACTTCCATACCTTTTTTTTTTGGCGTCAAGCAGTGCTGCCTTTGTTTTGGGTTAGTAGGTGTAGTATGGGTACTGTGAGGATCGCCCGGAGCACACGGTGGAGCTCAGCCCTGCTTGGGCGGAGCACCGCTTTTTCAATCCTTGGCCCGGAGCGAGGAGGCATGGGAAGCCGCCACCTCCTTCTGCGAAGCAGTAATGCTAGTGAGGGAGGAGGTGGGCCGTGTGAGGGAGAGACAACCCGCAAACGCCGCAACCCAAGGTGACGCCGGGCGTCGTGACTCGCAGGGCGATTCCCGGCCGAAACTACGGACTTCGGGCTTAGAGACTGGGTACCCGTAATAAATTCTGTCAAAGATTTAAAAATGACAGCCGGGACTAACGGCTTAAAGTGCTTTCCGAGGCACGGAGGAAACTCAGTATGTGGTGTAGGTAGATGGTCACTCATTCACGGACCGATCTCGGCATAACCTCGAAGTTCGGACCGAATTACAGTCGCACTTTAAATATTTAGCCACGACCTTGTTGGAAGTTAAAACCCCTTAACCCATTTCAGGTTCTACGGTAACACCGCGAAACGATCACTCCAAATACACGAAAAGAACTTTAAAGCCAAAGTGTAACAGAAGAAATGATGATGATGAGGAATGCATAGGACCAGACAACTATTAAGGCGGCGATCCATTTGCGAGCAAAACCATGTACACCAACATGTATGCCAACAACCATGTATGCCGACAACCATGTCTGCCAACAACCATGTATGCCAACAACCATGTATGCCAGCAACCATATATGCCAACAACCATGTATGCCAACAGCCATGTATGCCAACAACTATGTATGCCAACAACCATGTATGCCAACAACCATGTCTGCCAACAACCATGTATGCCAACAAACATGTCTGCCAACAACCATGTATGCCAACAACCATGTATGCCAACAACCATGTATACCAACAACCATGTCTGCCAACAACCATGTATGCCAGCAACCATGTATGCCAACAACCATGTATGCCAACAACCATGTATCCCAACAACCATGTATCCCAACAACCATGTCTACCAACAACAATGTATGCCAACAACAATGTATGCCAACAACAATGTATGCCAACAACCATGTATGCCAACAACCATGTATGCCAACAACCATGTATGCCAACAACCATGCATGCCAACAAACATATATGCCAACGAACTCGCGAGCCAACCGCCAATGAAGCACTAAAAAGTCTGCGGATTTAAAAACCGGCTGATTTGCTCATAAAATTTGGCAGATATATACTGGGATATGGAGAAGGACATAGGTTACTTTTTTACTCGACAACCGACATCCTCGCGGGCGAAGCCGCGGGTTAAAGTTAGTAACTAACTAGAATAGGGGACTTCGGATGGGTGATACTTGCTACACTTAGGATTCAGTAATATTAAAATATTTCTGTAAACTATAGTTATTTATTACAGAATCGATTATCTACTATTGATAATGTTTTTAAATAAATAAAATGATAAAAAATATAACTTGTAGGTAATAACTTATTAATTTCCAAATAGTTTTAAATACATAAATAAAGGAGTACTGCCTTCTGTATCAGGCCCTTTACCCAACTGCGTAACGCCAGCTTCGACAGGTGGTCGTCGAAGCTTTTGGCTAACAAGCTATTGGCCGTAACGACCATCGGCATAATGACAGCCGAGTCCACATTCCACATGTCGACAACCCCGTGTGCTAAGTCAAGATACTTGATTTGTTTCTCTTTCTCAGCTATATTATTATTCTATACTAATATTATAAAAGAGGAAAGATTTGTTTGTTTGTTTGAAATGAATAGGCTCCGAAACTACTGGACCGATTTGAAAAATTCTTTCACCAGTAGAATCCTTCATTATCGGTGATGGCCATATACTATAGAATATTTTCAAAAAAACTAGGGATCCGTATGAAAACTTCGATGATGTAACGCAAGGTGTAAGAAAAAATCCTTATATCGCGTACGCTGCGGAATCTATTGACAATAGAGCAAAGTAATGTACTACAGTTTTATAGAGATCATCAATATCTACAAAAAAATCCGCAATACCATATGTCTAACTATTATGGATAAGTCACCATGACCGCTTTTTGTTAATATTATTCAAGCAAATCCCATGGTGAAATAAAAAATGGTGGTTTTAGTATCATGATATTAATCCTTATCCATTTAAATGGTTTCATAATTAAGGTTGATTATGTCCGTGTAAATTACACTTTAAACTATTCAAATCGGACCTTTCGTTCAAAAGTTACGACGGTAATAAACATGCTCGGAGTAAGAAAAATGTCGCGGCTTGAGCGAACTGAAACACCACGGCTTTTCGATAAAACAATAAGAATAACAAATGTTTGGATTTTTCGAAAATAAACTACATACATAATGAGTGAAGCAGGGGTGATTAAGATTTCAGGGGAGGACATAATTGCTTGCTTCAATTTATGTTGGAATGCTATGAACAAACTAAAAGCGGGATAATTGAAACAGATGTACCTAACAATTTTTGCATAATCAGACCCTGACGGGTTGAACGGGGTGAACAGCAGTGCGATTCTGTAAACACTTTTGGGATATACATAAGTCGCGAGACTAAGCAGACGTGTTTTTGTGTTGATTGTTATGATATTGTTTTAATAATTGCGAATAATGTTATTGCAATATTTTGCAGAGTAAGTTTGTTGTGAAAGTGCCGAGTGTGACTAATAATTATACTGTTCTTCGTTGTGAAAGATGAACTAGATAGATCTTGCATAGAAAATCAGCGTTTTCAGTGTTAGAAGTATGTCTAAATTACTCTCTGATCAACAATTTGGTTTTAGGCCTAAAAGATCAACGAGCCAAGCTGTTCACCATCTAACAAATTATATAAGCACAAACCTGGATAACGGTCTGCACACCCTAGGGATCTTTTTAGACCTCGCCAAGGCTTTTGATACAATTTCTTGTACTTTGCTTTTGAACAAGCTGGAGAAGCTGGGAATACGGGGAGCACAATTGCAATTATTATCTGATTACCTAAGTGATCGCCATCAGTCTGTAAAAGTGGGTCAATGCATCAGTTCTGAACTTAAAAATACCTGTTACGGAATCCCACAGGGTAGTATTTTGGGTCCTACCTTGTTTCTTATTTATATAAATGACCTGTGCAATTTGACCCTCGAGAACGGTTTAATTATTTCATATGCTGATGACACAGCTCTACTTTTTACAGCTAAATCAAAAGTCGAGGTCTATGAGGTAGCACAAAATGGTTTTGATACTGTTTCTAATTGGCTTCACGATAATCTCTTAAGTTTAAATACAGATAAAACCAAATACTTATTATTTACAATGAGAAACACCTATCCAACGCTTACTAATCTAAGCATTCAAGCGCATAACAATTGTCACCTTCATTGTGCTGATATCGCATGTACTTGTCCTAGTTTAGCAAAAACTGACCATATAAAATATTTAGGTATCACGATTGACGCAAACCTAAACTTCCGCAAACACATCGATTTATTGTGCAACAGAGTGCGTAAACTAATATATATCTTTAAAAACTTACGTAACATAGCCGACTTTAAATTAATTAAACAGGTTTATTTGGCTTTGTGTCAATCTATTATTACCTACGGTATTACGTCATGGGGTGGCGCCGCTAAATCGATCATGCTGCATTTAGAACGCGCCCAAAGAGCAGTTTTAAAAGTTTCTACTTTTCGCCCCTTTCGATTTCCCACAGACCAACTATACATGGCATGTAAGGTCCTAACAGTACGCCAACTATTTGTTTTGCAGGTAATTTTGCTCCAACATACTAACCTTTATTTTAACCCATTACCATCAGATAGAAGAAGAAAAGATTTGGTATGCACTAACTTTCGAACTAAACATGCTTATGCTCAGCGATTCTACTTATTTTTAGGACCCTACTTGTATAATCAGTTTAACAGAATACTAAAGATCTATAGTCTAAGTTATAATAGGTGTAATTTACTAGTTCAGGAATATTTAGCAAAACAGAATTATGCAGACACGGAAAAACTTCTAGAAATTGTAAAATAAAGCCTCTTTTCTAATGTAATTAACTTTAATTAATTATTAAGTCTCCACTTTATTGGCTACAATATTGTTCGTAAATTTGTTTAAATATAATATCATACTTAATCTAGTTTAAAATAATATTACTCAACATGTTACTTTTAAGTCATTGAAAATATTGTCTTCTTTTCTTTTATTATTTTGCATCCATTTCATTTTGTTTTTCATTTAAATGTTTGATCTAAATAGATGGCCTGAAAGACAGGTTTTTTTATTAACCTAGATCAGGCAGGTCTACATTACAGTTAGAACTAAAAACATTCTCAATTGTAATTCATGTAAATCACAATTGTACTAACTTTTTACTTGAATAAATTATTATTATTATTATTATTATTACTTGGGCGGGGTTCACGACGGGTGAGTTGTCAAACCATCCAAATAAGATGGAATGACAGCTCTCTTGTCGTTCACTCCGCCTAGGTGTACACCGTGAGATGTCGACAGAATCGACCGGCAGTTGCGCTGAACCTGGGATCGAGACAAGTGAGATTCTGTTAACGGTGGCGTGGCGTACGCGATTGTCAATACGTCAAAAATGTATAGGTTTGATAGATGCTATCGAAATGTCACGTGACCAAATTCCTACTTTTTGGAATTTCGACAGTCGCATTCGCTAATTAAATGGTACATTGGTTAGGGCCTCCTGAGACCATAGAATAAGTAGAAACGGCTAAGTAATTAATGAAAATCTTGTGCTTAATTTTCCAAAATTAACCTTTATAAGGGGGTATAGGGGGCGTTGTAGTTTGTGGAGTACCTACTAAACCCGCGCGGACGAAGTCGCGGGCGAAGTGCTAGTATTATATATGAATGTTGACATCTTTATCATCATCTGCCTAGCCTTTTCCCAACTTTTTTTATATTGGGGTCGGCTCTCAGTCAAACCGGATTCAGCTGAATACCATTATTTTACGTGGAGCGGCTGCCTACCAGACCTCCACAACCCATTAACTGGGTAACACGGTGCTTCTTGGCAAGACTGGTGTCAGATTTTCTGGCTTCTGACAATCCGTAAAGACTTCCAAAGACCTACAAATGACAGCCGGGACCAACGGCTTAACGTGCTTTCCGAGCCACGGAGGAGTCTCAATATGTTAATATGGTCACCCATCCACAGACCAACCTCGGCAAGCGTTGCTTAACCTTGAACATTGGTCCGTGCGGCTGTTATAATTTAGCTACGACCTTGTTGAAAGTTAAAACCCTAATCCCAACATGTTAAAATGGCTTGAAAAGAACATTTTTGTTTTAGATGAAAGGTTACTGAATATCTGTTTGTTTTCTTTTTTCAAAACCGAATACGAATAGGTAGCCATAAACATAGTAGGTAATTCATTAATTTATTTTCACACCACCTGATCGAAAACGTCAAATTATATGTCATGCCAACCTAACCTAAAGTGAGTCATTTTTGGCCGGTGGCACAGCCGGGCAATAATATTGTACTGGATTTCATTATAACCCGCTGGTCAATAATGTGATTTAAATTTGGAACCTCATCTGTCTGCTCAATTGGCGGTATATTAGGTACTTACAACGCCTTCTGTCTCTGTCTCTCTCTTTCTGTTCCAGAAAGAGGAAAGATATTCTCGATACTCTTATTACTTAGGGATGATAATCTCGATTTTCTACAGAACCATAAGGATTGACCAGGATTGAAGATAATATTATAAGAATTATTGGTTATGTACGGATTATTGTATAAAAAGATAAGAATAACACTTTAAAAACCCATTTATAGTCGATTTATTCATTTAAAACTATTGTCTCGAGCATCTCCTATGACGTTCTAAATTCAAATTGCGTACAGCCAAGCGTACGAACCCATTCTACCAGCTGATATAAAGCTCTGTATAAAGCTTTGTGTACACATAAATTGTATTAGGTTACTAACAATAGGCCTGCACATATTTACTTACCCACAGAGAAGTAAAAAAAAAAACGAAAATCGAGTTGGTCGTGGCCGCTATGTGGTAGGTATACCGAGTGGAACGCAAAAAAGGCGCGAATATTGCAAATCCGTATGGTATTAAACTAACTTTTTTTAAGTAGGTATACAGTATAGTTCTAAATACATGTCTCTACTTAGTGTTTGTAAATTTAAAATACTTTGTTTTTCGTATTATGGCTTCTTATTTTCTCACAGGAGGTGTGAAAAGTAGAGTATCCTCCTCGGGGATAAAGGTGTCTTTGTCTTGGGCTAGCTTGAATCCCTCGCTGCATTCAGGATTCTTGTATTAACTCCCTCGCATCGCTCGTGAGTTAAACTCTAAACTCCCTCGCTACGCTCGGGAGTTAACTCCCGAATCCTTCATTGCGTTCGAGATTCAATATGACGCCCGTGACACAAGACACTGCTTTATCCCCTGGGTGCATAATCTACTATTATAGACGTCATTTAAACGGTCAAACTATGCTAAATATTTTTAGGAACATTTTTGTCGACTTCATGGCCGTTAACACCCGACCGATATAAAATCTTCTATAGGCCATCATGGCTGAAGAAGTTTGGTTACGAATGGTTTATTTTTAAATAAATGTTTTAGTGGCTTTAGGAAAATATAATCGATTTTTAACGATCTAGTAAGAAAAATGATGATAAAAAAACTAATTTAGAAAAAGTGTTTAATGGCCTTCTCATACGATTGTTAGTTTCTATTCCATATTTGAATATACAAGAAAAGCCGATGTCGACTATTCTGACAATGTCGCAAGTGACCACCGACACGAGACCAGAGTCACTCATGATGACGACGCCAATGATGGTGATAATGTTGCGGATTTTGTTCGAAAGAGTTACCGCGGCCCTGGAAAGCAAAAGGCACTATGAGGAGCACGGATGTGTTTTAGTCAGTAAGAGTCTGACACTCCCTCCCGCTCCACCCAGAGCGGCAGGAGTCATTTGATGATTTCCCATCCATAAAAAAATAAATGATGATGATGATGCTGTTGACGACACCGATGATAACGTCAGATTCTATGTCACATGTTATCTGACAACGACACGTACTATCTAACAACGTCACATACTATCTGACAACGAAAAATATTATCTGTCATCGTCATATACTGTTCGGGCGTCTTCGACCACCTTTGGCTGACGTCGGGCAGCGGCGCGGCAGGAGGCTGCGGGAGGCGGCGAGAAACGCGGGCGCGCGCGACGGGGACCTGGGGTCCCGTCACTTAAATTCACTACCGGTCTCTATCGACGACACTCACGTGCATTCAATAATATTGTACCTACTGGAGAATTAAATATATTTGGTTTATACAGTCCACTACTATTATTTAAAGTCCTTAGCCTAACACATACTATCTGACAACGACACAAATATTTGTATGGCCTACAGATAGTTATTCCAGGTCTGGCTGTTTGTGTATGTGAGTTTGTATGTTTGTAAACGCACCGCACGATACAGGAGAATTTACTAGTATGGGGCAGTTATTATTATTATTATTATTTAACAACGTCACATACTATCTGACCACGGCACATACTATTTGACAACGTCACATACTATCTGACAACGTCACATGCTATCTGACAACGACACATACCATCTGACAACGTCACATACTATCTGACAACGACACATACTATATGACGACGACACATACTATTTGACAACGTCACAAACTATCTGACAACGACACATACTATCTGACAACGACACATACTATCTGACAACGACACATACTATCTGACAACGACACATACTATCTGACAACGACACATACTATCTGACAACGACACATACTATCTGACAACGACACATACTATCTGACAACGTCACATACTATCTGACAACGACACATACCATCTGACAACGTCACATACTATCTGACAACGACACATACTATATGACGACGACACATACTATTTGACAACGTCACAAACTATCTGACAACGACACATACTATCTGACAACGACACATACTATCTGACAACGACACATACTATCAGACAACGTCACAAACTATCTTACAACGACACATTCTGCGTCACATACTATCTGAAAACGTGACATGCTACCGGAACACGTCGCCAATAATCTGGCAACGTCACAAATCATTTGACAACGTCGCAAATAATCTAAAAACGTCACAAAAAATCTGAAAAGTCACAAATCATCTGACAACGTCACTAATCGTCTGACAACGCCACAAATAATCTGACAAAGTCACAAATAATCTAACAAAGTCACAAATAATCTGACAACGTCACCTGTAATCTGAAAAAGTCACAAATCATGTGTTAAACGTCAACTACTATCTGTCAGCGCCACAAGTAATCTGTCAAACTCACAAATCATCTGACAATGTCACTTACTATCTGACAACGTCACAAGTCACAAGTCACCTGACAACCTCACAAGTAATCTGACAAAGTCACAAATCATTTGAAAACGTCACATATTATCTGAAAACGTAACTATATCTGACAAAGTCACGAAACATATAACAACGTCACATACCATTCGACAACGTCTAGTCTGTTACCCTCTTACTAATAAACACGGAATAAAGTTATACCAGGAATAACAAAGGAATAATCATACATTTTCCATAGGTTTAAACTTGGAATAACTTTATTCTGTATTTATTAGTAAGAGGGTAGAAGTCTATTGTTTGAAAATTACATGATACAAAAATGAGATTTGTTCGGAACCCTTTGCATGCGACTGACTCGCATTTAGCCGATTTTTATCCTTATCAAGCTTATTCTAAATATTATCTACGGAGTCTTAAAGCAAAAGTTATCTGAATCTGTTTTTAAGTGACGTGCTTATCAAGCAACAATGGATAGCATTTCAGTTTTTGGGTCCCTTACGACCGAATAGTTATTCTAATTAAAGGGTGGTGGAGATCTGGTAGGCAGCCGCTCCACGTAAAATACTGGTATTCAGTTGAAGCCGCCTCGACTAGGAGCCGACCCCAATATGGTTCGGAAAAACGCTAGGCAGATGATGATGACGACAGAAATATTATATAAAGCGTTAAAAAAATCAACTGCAAGGAGTTGTTTCGAATAACAAATAAAAAAATATCACGAAAAAATCTATTTTATAAAAATACAACCGATTTCGAAATAAAAAACATCACAAATACCGAGCATGTACTTACACGGAATTATTGCAGTAGTTTTGTAAACACCTACCCTCTTATTAATAAACACGGAATAAAGTTATTCCAAGTTTAAACCTATGAAAATGTAAGGTTTATTAAGGCGCTTCCGTGATCAAATGACCTTGAGCATTCGTTCCCTCTTTGCCGCACCCCACCTCTACAATACTTCGTTAAACACTACTAGCGCCATCTGGTGAACAATTTACGAATACAAGTAAAAGTCACAGACCTTAGAATTCACAGACACGGCGAAGCAAAAAGGAGGGTTATGAATTTGACCGGTATGTATGTGTATGTTCATCTGTTCACTCACAACTTCTAAAACATCAACCATTCGATAGATGATGATCGTGATGGGTCGTGATCGATATCTGAATGAATGAATGTGGCGAATTTGGTCAAAATGAAAATTCAAGATTGCGGCTGCAAAAACTTTCATAATTTTTCGTCATGGGTGTCGTTTTCATGGTTTTTGAGGCTGTTAAAGCTGATAGTGAAGTAAAAATGAAAATTCAATATGGCGGCTGCGAAAGTTTTGTTTTTTATTTAAATCATCGTGGAAGAAGGAACCTCGTTTCTGACATTTCTAGTTTACATATCCCCAAAATCTAAATAACGGGTACATGTAAGTGTGTTTACGTCCGAAGGTTCGTTAACTACACTTCTATCTATAACTGCTGTCAACTCAATCTCTTTATTTAATTGAGGTTCAATATTTTCTTTATTTTTTTTCTTACTCCTCATTGCCATTTCGATGAATGAAGGATTTCTTATATTCATACCTCGAGGGTACCGGGGGTCGAGTAATTCTGGCAACAAACAATCTACATAAAATGATGAAAGCTTTTCTTTCATATTCTCCTTCCAGAATTTATCGTCTCTATCGATGTATTCCGTTTTTAGCGGAAGGTTCTCATTTGACCAAACTGCAAATAAGCACTTTGATCGTTTAGTAACGTGTAGTTGCCCCTGCACTTGATAGTTCAAGTGCAGGGGCAACTACAAGGGCTAAAAATCAATAAAAACCACCAATGGTACTTACGATTGGTGGTTTTTATTGATTTCCGGTCCTTTTTTGTGATTTTCCAAAAGCTCACTTTTCTTTTTTATGGCTTCTTCTAAACCCAATTTGAATGCCGTTATCGGGCATTTTATTTCAACAATAGTGTCGTCGCTACATAAGTCTGGAGTGGTACCTAAAAATGGCAACTCTTCGTCAATAAATAGACCACAAGGTTCAATTTTAACATTTTCTTGCCTTTCTAATTGCTTGATAGTAATGTTTTCATTGTCTTTGCCATGTTTAATTGACGACACATGGTCAATGTTGGTTTTGTACAATAAGTCTCTTACAAAGTTATGACAACGTGTATCATTTCGCCGTTTGACAACTTTTCCAAAGTTGGAAGCGGTTAATAGCAACCTACGCAACTCTGGCCTGTCGCTGCATTCACATTGTAAAACGGTTGTCCGTTTGATTAAACTTCTTTCCTCATCAGTTTTCTTTAAATTTTCCATAACATTTTCTTCAATTTTATTGAAAACATCGATTGGCATGTCAGGTTTTGTGCAGTCTTGATCATAATTGTGGTCCTGTTTCGATTTTTCTAAGAACAAGGCACGCTCTTTTGGTTTCCTATTTTAGCTTCATTTTCGCATTTTTGTTTATTCTTTTACTTTCTAGCCGTTATATTTTGCCTTGAAGGTTGTTCCCTTTATTAATCTACACTAATATTTAAGAAGAGGAAAGATTTTTTTGTTTGTTTGTTTGTTTGAAATGAATAGGCTCCGAAACTACTGGATCGATTTGAAAATTCTTTCACCAGTAGAATTCTACATTTTCGGTGATGGACATCTACACTTCTACACTAATATTATAAAGAGGAAAGATTTGTTTGTTTGTTTGTTTGTTTGAAATGAATAGGCTCCGAAACTACTGGACCGATTTGAAAAATTCTTTCACCAGTAGAATTCTACATTATCAGAGATGGGCATAGGCTATAGAATACTTTCAAAAAAGTTAGGGATCTGTATGAAAACTTCGATAATGTGACCCAAGGTGTGAGAAAAACGAAGAACGAAACGAACGAAGTGCGTTGAAGTTTGTGGAGTACCTACTATCTCCACGTGGACGAAGTCGCGGGCGAAGTGCTATAGATTTATATAGGAGGGAAATTTAAAAATTTAATTACAAAGGTAGGCATTTAGCGGAATAAAAGTAGGTAAACTTTGCATAATGCATCAAATTACTTACAGAATGTCATTCATCTAGAGCTGTAGCTTACTTGATAATAAAATGCTTCTTATGACAATAACACAATCGTAGCGTCTTTTCGCAGTAAAAAACAACGGTTGATAAGTAGGTACTTAAACTCTATGGTAGGTACTCATATAATATTAAACATTTTTGAAAACAAAACACGGAGCGAAGACGACGAGAGCGACACGGCCTCCTCTTACGAAAGCGCGCAGCGCACTGCCGCCCGCACCCCGCACATGCCTTTTTATCATAGAATTCACACAATTATCTTAATAAAAAAAGACAAGCGATCTTTTGAAATTAAATGAAACGTGAATAATTTAGATTTTTAAATTACCTATCCATTAGTCTAATCCTCAAATGATTAGAACGTTGCCTTTAGCAACAGATACAAGAAATCAATAATTTTAGTCATTTTTTAAAAGTCTATTTTAAATGTATTTATAACACATAAAAACAAATTAAAACGTGGAATGTGATGATAGGATATCAAAAATTAATAATGTGCTTTTAGATGTAGTTTATTTCTCTTATCTAATGAGTTAAATAGCCTCTGAATAACGAAGAAAAACGCACTAGCGCAAGGTTTTGGTCGGGGTAAAGCCTTAACTTTATTCCGTGTTTATTAATAAGAGGGCTATATGGTGGTGGCGATTCATTTAGCTGTTTACCGAGTTGGGCAATTTCTGACAAAGTTGCGGATTTATTCGAAAGAGTTTCCGCGGCCCTGGAACGCAAAGGGCATTTGGAGGAACACGGGTGGGTTTTAGTCAGTAAGAGTCTGACACTCCCTCCCGCTCCACCCAGAGCGGGAGACTTCTCCCGCTTTCATCATTCATTTATCTATCATATGTATGTATTTATAAATTATATAAGTATGTATATCAGTTGTCTGGTAACCATAACACAAGCTCTGCTTAGCTTGGGATCAGATGGCCGTGTGTGAGTTGTCCCAAGATATTTATTTATTTATTCATTTTATGATTTCCTTTCCACAAAAAAGGTAGGTTAAATGTATACGAACAGGCGTCTCGCTAAATGAATTTAAGATCTTTAAGCAATACGAGTCTTGGACATAGAAGCTAGAGACTCGTAGTGAACCAAAATACATTAATTCAATTAACTTTAATTAAAGTATTCTGGGCACAGCTAATTAAATCACTATTATTTGGCAATGAAATCGTTTTTCTTAATCTCGCTTAATTGAAATGAATGATTCTTACAATCGAAAAGGCGAAATAAAGAAAAATTGCTGTGTATCTTTTTATTCACTTACGGCCGCTTTCTATAACATATCTCAATCCCAATCTTGATCCCGATCCTTTTCTGTAACCAATCAACGGCCGAGTTTGCGTCCTTCACCACACAATCCTCACCTTTGATTGGTTACAGACAAGGATCGGGATCAAGATTGGGATTGAGATATGTTATAGAAAGCGGCCGTTAGTTAAATGCTGTTGTATGGTAGCTTTAGCAAAAAGCTGTGGCAGAACAGGCAGAGGTATTCCAAAGTTATGGGCTTTCATTTGGGGTCGATCTTCAAAGGTTAAGAAACACTGGCCAAGGTCGGCTCCTCCGAGATTTCTCCGTGTCTCGGGAAGCACGTTATAAAAGCTGTTGGCTCCTTTAGTCATTTGTAGATCTTTGAAAATTGTTAGGGGTAGTCAGAAGTCAGAAAATCTGACACCTGACTTACCAAGGGGTATTGATATTATAGTTACCCAGTTACCCAGAGACGAAACGGTTGGCGCAGTGGTTGGGCGATTGATTACTGCGCTGCGTGTCTCGGGTTTGATTCCCGCACGGGACAAATATTTGTATAACAGATAGTTGGTCCGGGTCTGGTTGTTTGTGCATGTGAGTTTATACGTTTGTAAACGCACCCACAGTACAGGAGAAATTCCTAGTGTGGGGCAAAGATTAAAAAAAATACTGAGTGGAAGGAGGGCAGATAGTGATAGTGACAAAAAAAAACAGTCGAATTGAGAACCTCCTCCTTTTTTTTGAAGTCGGTTAAAATCAATGATCAGTGTAAAATATTGGCATCGTCGCGTATCATCAGATGATGTCGTGTAGAAGTTATTTTTAATCGTTTTCTTTCAATGTACCTACACCTCTTCATTGAAGGAAAATTACAGGTAAAAAAGAACTTCTTTACAAAAAAAATACAACCGACTTCCAAACAAAAACCACTACATAGTACAAAATAACTTCAATTTTGGAAGTCGGTGTTTCTGTGTTGTTCCTTTATTTTTTTAAATACGGCATTTAAATGGAATCCATTTCGGATAAATTTCTTTCGATCATCATCTGCCTAGCCTTTTCCCAATCAAATTGGGGTTGGCTCCCAGTCAAATCGGATTCAGTTGAATACCAGTATTTTACGTGGAGCGGCTGCCTACCAGATCTCCACAACCCATTAACTGGGTAACACGGTACTTCTTGGCAAGACTGGTGTCAGATTTTCTTAAATAAATTTCTTTCGATCAAAAAAAGAATTTTGCAAATCGACTTATGGCGGAGTTACGAGTATGCCCGAAAATAAATAAAAAAAGTATAAAACTTACGAATTGATAACCTCACTTACCATCAGGTGAGATAGCGGTCAAGAGCGTGCCTAATAATAAAAAAAATCCTCCTCTTTGTAGTCGGTTAAAAAAGAAGGGCTGACTGAAGAAAAGAAGCTACAAATCAGCAATTTTTAGATATTTTTTCTGAACAAATAGTCAGACTATTTGTTTACGCGCACATCTCCAACACTACTGAACGAATTACGGGCTATTATTAAACGGATTTACGATATTTGTATTTTTATTTTCCATTAATTCTATTTACCAGTATTTAATTATGTTCATGTCGCAGCCAACTAGCTTCATCAGCCCTTTCATTAAAAGCCTAGCCTTTTCATTGAACTGCGCCGTTTAATCAGCGAAATAAGTTACATGGGCAAATCATTAAACAAATGATTTGCCTGTGTGTGTTTGCACTGTAAAATAAGCATTTGAATGAAAAGACTAGGTCACCAATTAAACAGCTGATTAAGATAATTGGCTGCGACACACAATAAACTTTAAAAAAAGTCTTTGTTTGTATAAGGGGGCTTTTACGCATAGCGTATGTTAGTCCCATCGTATCCTAAACAATTGTAATTTCCCAAGACGTGACCCATGAATTTGAACAAACCCTTCGCATCAACGCCGTTTATTTTAAAACGATACGGCCTCATCTAGTTTCAAACGACCAATAAGATTGACGTGTAAAAGTGTTATTACAACCCACTTACAAAATAAATATCATTTATTTGGTTGGGGTAGAATTGTATGGAACATGAGGCACATCAGTTCTGTTCAAATTCTGGGACCTTACTAAATTCTTCTACTGGACTCATATTGAACACATTCCATCAATAAATATTGTAGGTTCTCGACAACTCCACATTTATCACAATTGGGTGAAGCGATTTTCTTCATCATGAAGGCAATTTTTTTGCATGGAATGTGTCCAAATCTAAGTCCAAAGAGTCTAAGGCCCATATATATACCTATTCCAAAACGTAAACTCAAATAACGTAGCTCAGATCGAAAATGTCAATGAAAGCTTTGTCTCATTGACGTTTTCGACGACGAGAGATGAGCAAACAAATGCAAAAACTACAATTTATGACAAGCTCCGATGGAGTTGGAGTTCACGTTTTGAAATATGGAGTAACAATCAGAAGATTACCTATACTTACAGAGTTAACAGCCCAGAGGTACAGCTTATTTCAATTGTTTCCATCAGACCTGAGACAGAAGAGTGGGATAAGAAACGTAGACACAGAGTGTAAAGAAAGAGACAGAGAAGGAAACTTATAACCAAAAAAAAACTGACTTCCAAAAAAAACACTACAAAGTACAAAATAACTTTAATTTCGGAAGTCGGTGTCAAATAACGAAGAAGCAACCAAAAACACCTCTTTCTTTACACTCGGTTTTTTTTTTTTTTTTTTCATTTTTTAGTGATACCCCCCCCCCCACACCTAACAACACCACCGGAAAGTCGCAGGAAAACAAAAATACGCAATTTCATACAGGTAGGTACAAAGATGATTTTTCCATATACTTTTTTCAGCTATTTGGATTTAATAACCAAACCACTGAACCGATTTTCATGGGACCATTTGGGAAGATATATCTTCCCATACCCTTTTCACCAAAAAAAAGAATTTTTTAGTTATGCGTGACCAAACATAAAAAAAACATCCGAATTTTCTTTTCTCCTCCTTTTTCAGAAGTCGGTTAACAATAGACTATGCTAACATAACTAAAACATAATCTATTAATTATAAATCGAACTACAATAAACATACAAACAAATACACAAATAGATTCACCTAAATACATTATTATAATAAAACTAGCTGCCACCCGCGGCTCCGCCCGCGTGAATGTCGATTATCCCAAGGGAACATACTCCCGGGATAAAAGTATCCTATGTGTTATTCCAGACTATAATCTACCTCTGTCCCAAATTTCATCGAGATCCATTCAGTAGTTTTTGCGTGAAAGAGTTACAAACATCCATACATACAAACTTTCGCGTTTATAATATGGCATGTAATTAAATCGATATCTGTATTTTCCCGTTTTTCGAACAAAATATTTCAAAGTTAAATCAAAAATACTGACTTGCACACAAATTATGCACACTAAATAAATCATATTAGATATACTGTTTAATGGTATTTGCAGAACTGTTTTACTGAACGAATATTTGGCTAATGATATTTCTGGGTGGTTTAAAAAAAAATAACCACGAAGGGGATGGCGGGGTCTGTTCGCTCGCTTCGCTCGCTCACTTGACCCCGCCATCCCCTTCTAACCTAACCTGTCCGAGTCGGGGTGCCCAATGACCGGCTACTATTGTAACCATGATAACCACCTGCTATTTCAGGGAAGTGCAATTTAGAGTGCAAGTTAGTATTTTTGATAAACAATTCGTATTTTTGTTTTATAAATCATAAATCCGATGTATGAACCACATTTTTGGTGTGAATTCGATAAAAAGGTCATCTCGTTTTGGATGATTTTTTTAGTTTTTTTTGTAAGACATGTTTTCTAATCAATTGGGATTTTTTGCACAGCATTATTTTTTCTGGTATGCATTAAAATTATACAGATGTGCATTTAAAAATATCCCTTATAATATTAGTAAGGGCAAACCTATACGAACGTATGTATGTCCGTGTCCGTCCGTCCGTCCGACCGTCTGTCTGTCAGCAGGCTATATCTCAAGAACCGTAATAGTTAGAAAGTTAAAATTTTCACGGAGGGTGTGTGTCTATTGTCACTATAACAACAAACAATAAAAATTAAAATGAATTAAAAACTAATTTAAGGAACGTGTTTTTTTCGGTTCATGGTACGGAACCCTTTGTGTAAGAGTCCCGCTGACAGACAGTTCAACTGATGGACGGACGGACTGACGGACCACGGAGGCTTAGCAATAGGGTTCCGCTAGTTGCCCTTCGGCTACGGAAGCCTAAAAAAAACACCTAAACCACACATGTACAATCTTTAAAAAAATAGGTCAGCTATAAATTAAAACCTTTTTTTAATGTTGCTCTTCTATCTAAACACTATACCTAAGCATCGCTATCTATAGTAACGGGAGTGCGAAGATTGACAGGTCGTATTGAACTGTAATGGACTTCACGAAACGAGATTTGTATCAATTTGCCTCTAAGACTTTAATACGGGGAGGAGAATGGGTATGTTGGGAAAGGGATTTTATTTCCTTTCTGTTTTCTAGAAGTGGAACTATGTTTTTTTTTTAAATCAATTCAAATATTTTATTTGCATAATACAGGTTGATAAAGGTGTTACAAATAATGTATTATTACCTGATGGTGTGCAAATTATTAGGACTTTAAGACTCACAAATCAATAATTTCAGTAATGTTACAATAATTTCAAGTTATATTACACCATCTAAATTACAAATTATAATGTCTGATTTAATATACATTCATGTCATATTGTATTATCACGGAATGTCGTTTTGACACACAAAGGAAATTTTCCGTACCATGTATGAAAGCTCCTTTTAATGTTTTATTATATTTTATTTTTTTTTGTAATAGCAGCAATAGAAATACAATCTGTGAAAATTTTAGTCAGTAAGAGTCTGACACTCTCTCCCCTCCCGCTCCACCCAGAGCGGAAGGAGTCATTCGATGATTTTCCATACTTAAAAAAAGGGTTTTTTATTGTGCTAATAAATGCAATTTTCTTTCTTTCTATTGTAACAACAAAAGAAAACGTCAAATTTGTCACTAATGTGTGCAAGTTTAGCAAAAAAATTGGTGATTTATCAACCAACAAAACAGTTTAGCCTTTCATTCAAAGTACTCAGTCACATTCTGAGATAGGAAGTCCACATTTTATGCAAACCAATATCTTTGATTAATTCCCTTAGGATATCGTGGTAAGTCCTTCAATGTACTTTAAGATCCGTAGGATAACAAGCCTTGTATGAGTAGTATGTGTATGAGTCTGCTTGACTAGTATTGAAAGCTTTAAACCTAGACGTTTGTTAGATTAAGTTTTTTTTTCTATTTTTTTTTAGACTTTTTCATTTTTTACCCAAAGAGTAAAAACGGGACCCTATTATTAAAACTCCGCTGTCCGACTGTCTGTCCGTTTGTTTGTCTGTCCGTCTGTCTGTCTGTTTGTCACCAGGCTGTATCCTATGAACCGTGATAGCTAGACAGTTGAAATTTTCACAGATGAAGTATTTCTGTTGCCACTATAACAACAAATACTAAAAACAGAATAAAATAAATATTTCAGTGGGGCTCCCATACGGCAAACGTGATTTTTTTTGGAGTTTTTTTTTTATAGATAATGGTACGGTTCCCTTCGTGCGCGAGTCCGACTCCACTTGGCTGGTTTTTTTTTTAATTTAAGATGGTTTGCTCTTGAATCTAGTCTAGACCTAGGTCAGAGGTGACAGAGTCAGAGTCGACGATGGAGTGATCTTACCCAGAAGAAGCCTGTTCACTCTAACTTGGAAGAGATTAGAGTTTTAACCTACTTAGACCAATAAATCTTGCTTATGCGTTCTCGTAAAACGGACTCTGGGTTTCTTATAAACATTTTTGCTTTTATACAAGAAAAGGAAAGAAAAGAGGTCATTAACTCATCATCATAACAACTTTCTATGGGACTAACATAGAAATCACGAAAAAAAATTAACTGTTAGTACATTTTGTCGATTAAAGATGGCATTCGATTTTTTTTTTGCGATTTCTGACTCTCAGAATTTCAGAATCGACTGACACATACATTAATATGTGGACATATCTCGACAAAATGTATTGAACAGCTGTTTTTTTTCGCGATTTCGGTATTGGTCCCTTAATAAAAATTGTTCATAATGATGACTACAATTCCAAAGTATTGCGTTTATTCTGTTACACGTTGTATAACTAGAATTTTCTTTTAGTAGACACTTCTTTGTTTAATTATTTTATCAACCAATATTACCCCACTGCTGGGCAAATATCTCCCCCACGGTCCCCCAGAGCATATCACGCTTTCCGGTGTGTTGCCCTCTCCGACCAATCCATCATGAACACCTCCAAGTAGGCACTTACATATCTAAATATACGTGCTATAGTTTGGGATATTCAAACGAGTAGTCTTTACCAGTTGCGGAATTTGTTCGAAAGAGTCACCGCGGCCCTGGAACGCAAAGGGCATGAGGCGGAACACGGATGGGTTTTAGTCAGTAAGAGTCTGACACTCCCTTCCGTTCCGTCCAGAGCGGAATTATTAATTTATGTTTTGAAATTTTTTCCTTAATGTATATCAGCTACCCAACATCACCCTTAAATATAACCACACCTTTCTGGAACACCCTGTATAAAACAAAAAAAAATCATCTTAATAACATCCTTCTTCAGAATTATAAAAAAAAAAACAAATAAGCCAAATGAATTTTAAACCACACACATCTATTTTTAAATTCATTCATTCATAGCAATTGACAACAACACCAAAATAAGTCTCAAATAAACCTTGCTCTTAAAAAGAACAGATCAAAACTAGATCCTGTCAAAAACCAGTTTCGAAGTAACATGGTTTTCCAACGGGGGTTACCTGATCTATTTTTAAAAGCATACGTAAAATCCGTCACATTCTACGTCATGTAGCCTCCTCCGGTTCTATGAGAACTGCACGTGTCGTTTTTCCCCATTCTCCCCGGACATTAGCATACGATTTCCATTTAGTAGAGTATATATAGTGTCCCCTGCTATCCAGGGGTATCAGTCGTTCACAGCATCAGCATCCAAAATGTACGGAACAACAGTTTTCATTGGATTTTTCGTCTTCTGTATTAGCTGTGTGCTTGCTAATAATAATGATGTGAAGGTAAGTTTGTACAATAGTAATCACATTATTGTTATTATAATCAAATTAAAACTTAAGAGGCTCAATAATAAAAGCCACACAGAACTTCGAGAGTAACTTCGCTTGTCGAGGGCGGTCCACGGGACCATCAATTAGGTACGTTTTCTCCGTACCTCGGAGAGCACGTTAAGCCGTTGGTCTCGGCTGTCATTTGAACATTTTTGACAGTCGTTACTAAGCGAAACCACAAGCTCCGGCTTGTGTTGGTCCCCTTCAGTGAATGAAAATTGCCACGATCTTTGGGATCTGTTTACTGAAATACCAATAATATTTCTATTGAAATTCAATCGAATTTCTTTTCTCTTTTTTTAAGTTGGTTAAAAAAAGGTCAGTTTTTCAATGAAACAAAAATAAATATTTTGAGTTTAACCCTAAAAAGGTAAACTTTACTATTGACTAAAACGTCATAAAAGGATTTTAAATTATAAATAAACCATGTACCTACCTAAGAGACAAATGTTGTATAGGTACACAAAAAAGTTAGAAAAAGTATAAACTGCAACCAAAAATGAATCTTATTCCCTTGCAATATCTAACATTTTTTATAGGGTTCAAATATTTATTTCATATCTTTGATTTGAACCAAGTTACTCAAACGAAAATGATCGCAAATGTATTGCCTCAGTGCGAGTATATTGGTGGGATTCATTGTCAATAACCAATAGAATCACTTGATTCGCGATTAGTTTATGACGGGTCGTAGGATACCAAGGGTAGGTAAATAATGTAGGTCAATAAACCTAAATATTTTATTCTTCTCCTTCTTTCTTTTCTTTTTTTAAAACACGTTGCCCCACACTAGGAATTTCTCCTGTATCGTGGGTGCGTTTACAAACATATAAACTCACATACACCAACATCTAGAGCCGGAAAAACAATCTGTAGGCTATACAAATATTTGTTCCATGCGAGAATCGAACCCGCGACACGCAGCGCAGCAGTCGATCGTTCAACCACTGCGCCTCACCGTGTCGTCGTATGAAGGTGTACGTTCAGAAAAAAAGTCATATCATTGCATTATCTAGCCTTGTATGGAAACAGCACAGAAAAAAAAATTGATGTGCAAGTTATTTGTGTCGAAACTTCCAAGTTTTAACACAAATTTGGGGCGTAAATAAATAACTTAAGAAGTACGAAAATGGCAAAATATTGACCATCGATAGATTATTTCCTAAATTAAATATGAAAAATATTTTAAACAGATAAATTCAGCACTTTTTTCATCATACGGACATAACATACTTACTACCAAATGTCTTTCAATAAATTTTACGACCACATTTTCCTTATAAATCATCTTAAATGATATGGTGTGCGCGCTAGCTTCGTTTTGCGTTTATTCCCTCCTCTAAATGGTGTTGGATAAGATAGCAATGCATTTAACCGCGTCCAACGAGTTCAGCCGTTCGACTATCGCACCCTTAAAGTTTTTAATTAAGCTACACGATAACTGAACAGGTCCGCTCAATACTGTGTTTTTTTTAAGGATGGGAAATCATCAAATAAATCCTTCCGCTCTGGGCGGAGCGGAAGGGAGTGTCAGACTCTTACTGAATAAAACCCATCCGTGTTCTTCCAAATACCCTTTGCGTTCCAGGGCTGCGGTGACTAGATCCTACTTTCTTGAAAAGCACACCGCAGATATTAAATTAAATGTTTCTCATATGATTTGACCATAACGATAATTGTATGGACATAAAACGAGCCTTTGACATCTGAGTTTGTTTCGGTGTTTCTTCTCAGGGTAGCTATCTAAGCATTTAACTAAAAAAAATATATGTAAAACAGGTATTATGTTACGTATTAGCAAAATAAATACCATTTATACCTAGTGCTTATTTTCCTAACTTTTTCCTTACAGGACGGCGGAGCTGATAGGGGAGCACACAGCGACCGTGGAGGCATGTGGTTTGGTCCCAGGATAGGCAAACGGTCCCTTAGAATGGCTACTGAAGACAACAGGTATGTTACTCAGGGTCGAGGTGATCATCATCATCATATCAGCCGAAAGAAGTCCCCTGCTGGACATAGGCCTCTCCCAAGTGTCGCCACAACAACCGGTCCTGTGCGTCTCGCATCCATCGGCTACCCGCGACCCTCACCAGGTCTTCGGTTCACCTTATCCGGCCTTCCAACAACACATCTTCCGGTACGCGGTCGCCACTCCAGAACTTTTCAGCCCCATCGACCATCTGTTCTGCGAGCAATGTCTGGCTTATACATTCAAGTTTGACTTTCTTTTATTTCGTTTTTAAAAACGTTGCCCCATACTAGGAATTTCTCATGTATCGTGTGTCTTTATCTTCTTCACCCTAGATTATCCTATGGAGCAGAATCAGCATGTTTCCAAGCATTCTTATCTTGATTGCAATTCATCTTTAATTGTCTTTTCAGACAAGCATTCTTCAAATTACTGGAAGCTGCGGACGCGCTGAAATACTACTACGATCAGTTACCTTATGAGATGCAAGCCGACGAACCTGAATCCAGAGGTAAGACTCCATCTCCTTTTTCCTTGACTTTGAGAAACTTTTAGAACCACTCATCATAATTTGGCCAAAATATGTCTAACAACTGTGCCTTGCCCATTCATCTTTAATCAAATCAAGGCCATTAATCTTTAATTCAAATTAGAGATTTTTGGTAGCAAGATTATCCATGCATCGCCATACAAGCTGGGTTATTTTATAGGTAGGTACCCATCGGTGGTATTTAATGGAGGCTGAAAATTAAACACATGATGATTCATTTAAACCCCTCGATTCCTTTTTGTTACTAGATAAAAAATACTCCTAACATTAGGTAATGTTTTTTTTACCTGATGAGAGTAAAAGATAATTCTACTCATAGTCTTAGCTAAATTATTAGTAGACACAATTAATAAGCTCACTTCTCCTGCCAGCTCCCGTCATCCCCTTCAAGTGGGGCATCAATACTCTAAACAGAAGAAGATGCAGAATATGAAGATGCATTTTAGTCTTTTGGCTTACCCTTGAAGGAGGGTAATGTATTTTAATATTTGTCTTATCCACAGTGACAAAGAAGGTTATCTTCACCCCCAAGTTGGGTCGCAGCCTGGCATACGACGACAAAGTGTTCGAGAACGTGGAGTTCACGCCCAGACTCGGCAGGCGTCTCGCTGACGATATGCCCGCTACTCCCGCTGATCAAGAGATGTGAGTATTTTCTAATAACTGCCTAGGTGCAAAGAAATCAATTTTGGTAGTCGCCAGATAAATTTGCAGTGAAGTACTTTCATTGGCTTTTCCCTTAATATCTCTTCATCCGTATCCAATGGGCAGCTCGGATTTTCCTTGTGTGATCGAATCTGGAATAATGATATCCGCAAGAGAACCAAGGTTACCGACATAGCCCGAAGGATCGCCAAACTGAAGTGGCAGTGGGCAGGGCACATTGCTCGCAGAGCATGGGGCCGAAAAGTGCTGGGGTGGCGACCGCGTACTGGAAGACGCAGCGTTGGAAGGCCTCCCACAAGGTGGACCGATGACTTGATGAGGGTCGCGGGTAGCCGATGGTTACTAGACGAACAGGACGGATTGTTGTGGCGACATCGCGACACTTGGGGGAGGCCTGTGGCGATCCATAACACCAAACACAGATAATATAATAATATATATATACATACATATACCCAATAATCTACCTTAAATATAAACAACATACATACACACATATACAATCATAATAATATCTAAAAACTATATTAACACACAAAGTAAACATTATTATTATTTACAATAAATTCGTCACCGTCACACACGATAATACCGTACGGTGCTGTGGAAGCGCGCGCACGGCGCGCTTCCACAGCACCCGGTACGTCACCCGGTGACGTAGTCGATGCGCTTGAGTGGGGTCGCGACACAAAGCGCGTAGCCGTGCTCCTTGAGTGACCTTTAGTCCGAACTTGCTATCGCGCCGCGAAGCCCACGCAACCTTGCGCCCTTTCGGTCTAGCCTTGTACGTACCCTAATCCCTCAGGATTAGCCTACTGAGTCGCGTGTTATCGTGTACGAACTGTTAAACCTGTAGAACTATCTTCAGTGTTCTGTGTTTCCTAACTGTGTGACTCGAACTGTCTTTCTACTTCTGTGAACTGAATGTTGTTGTGTTTCGTGTGTTTTGAACATTATAAACGTGTCGTACGTATGACGGACTTCCATTTACAGCACTCATCACACGCACATAATTAGCGTAAGTAGGTACATATAAACGCTAAAAGCCTATGTCCAGTAGTGGACGTCTTTCGACTGTTATGATGATGATGGTGACGACGTAACCAAACAATCTATATTATACTTAGTATGAAATCAATTACAAATCCGTCCGGCTGTTCAAATTGAATGAAACCAAGCTTTCGCTCCAACTCAATTAATTTAAATGGGCAATGCTGTCGTTTTATAGAGTGTTGAGACCAGAACGATCAATAATATTGCAATGCTTGTAAAAGGCTGCTGAGTGATAAGTACTAACATAACATAACATAACATCAACATTGTACCTACACTTAGTTCGCAATAAACGTTTTTGACTTTGACTTTGAATTAGAACCAGAGATATAGAGGGAGAAAGCTATATGAAACATGCTCAACGTGCTCAATCTTTGTTCACTTCTAAAACAATGTCCAAAAATCACTAGGTACCTCTCTCTTTAATCGTTTTAATGGTTTCTAGGCTTCCTGTTCCATATATTGTATTTATTGTAGGTATATAACGCTGCCAACTAGCTTAATCTACCGTTTAATTGCTGGCCTAGCCTTTTCATTTAACTGCACCGATTACTCAGCGACCTAAGTGACATCTTTGGTTCAATATCGTTAAATGACTTGCCCTACCTTATGTCGCAGATTAAACGGCGCAGTTCAATGAAAAGGCTAGGCTTTTAATTAAGCGGCTGATTAAGCTAGTAGGCTGCGACATTTATGTACCTATATTAATAGTATACACCTAAGATTACCCACAGTACTGTAGGTTTTTTTTTTTATTAGTGATTGGTTTGCTCTTGACTCTAGTCAATGTCAGATATGACAGAGACAAAGGTATTTCCTTTTCTAATTATACTTAATCCATGCAAAGGTTGTCTTGAAAAGATCGCTTTTAGCGATAAGGCCGCCCATTGTGTCACCCTATGTAATGTTTTCTTTATCTATATTTTCTGCCGGTCGATTCTGTCGACATCTCACGGTGTTCACCAAGGCGGAGTGAACGACAATAGAGCTGTCATTCCATCTTATTTGTATAGTTTGACAACTCACCCGTCATGCGCCCCGCCCGGGTGTTCACTTCGACATGTTTACAGCCGGTCGATTCTGTCGACATTTCACGGTGTTCACCTAGGCGGAGTGAACGACAAGAGCGCTGTCATTCCATCTTATTTGTATGGTTTGACAAGTCACCCGTCGCGCACCCCGCCCGGGTGTTCACTTCGACATGTTTACAGAATCGCACTGCAGAATCGCACTGCTGTATGGTGTACATAATAAAGAGTAGGTAGGACGAATTGCGTTTGACTTGCGAAGTGTGAAAGTTGAAAGAGTGATTTCCAATACGATGACAAATCTGTGGATCTTATAGTGATGTATAAACCATACAACAAACGTGATTTTTTTGCTGTTTTTTTTTATAGATAATGGTACGGAACCCTTCGTGCGCGAGTCCGACTCGCACTTGGCCGGTTTTTTTTTTAATATACCTACTTTGTTTCGTATGTTTCTCAAGGTACCGCTCCGACCCTGAGCAGGTTGACAGCAGGACAAAGTACTTCTCCCCCCGTCTCGGCAGAACCATGAGCTTCTCACCAAGACTTGGAAGGGAACTCGCTTATGGTAAGATTTAACAATCATAAGATTAAAAAATCATGGTGTATTAAATAACTCCTGTTTCCAAACGTCGTAACTAAAACGCCCCATCTCATCGGAGGGGCAATTCTCGTATTTTTAAGGAGCATACCTCGTTGCTACAATAATAACAGGCGCACGGTTCGATCTTCAAGGTTAAGCAAAGCTTGCCGAGGTCGGTCTGTGGATGGGTGACCATTTTAACAAACCGAGACTCCTCCGTTCCTCGGAAAGCACGTTAAGCCGTTGGTACCGGCTGTCATTTGTAGATCTTTGGCAGTCGTTACGGATTGTTAGAAACTAGAAAATCTGACTTCAGTCTTGCCAAGAACTACTGTGTTACCCAGTTAGTGTTAGATAGTGTGTAGTTCATTGTATAGACTCAATTTATTTAGCATTGTATAATTTCATGCATTAACGGCACATTTGTGAGTACTATGTACCTTAAATTTAAACTATAATGATCATTTTGAGTAGGTCTTTGACTTGAATGTACCCTGGCGATTGGGAATGTCATGCTCACTCAAAAGTCTGTCTGATGGTGGCGCGTGCGTTGGATCATTTGGCTCCCTTAAAAATGGTTGAGCCAAATGGTGCTAGCGTATGCGTCATGTTCGTGAACGGGCGCCGTCAGCTGAGACTGGTCATCCCTTGGCTGCCATGGTTTATTTTAATTATTTCTTTGAACTGTTTCTTTTTACTCCGGACTCTTTTATCCTGCACGTCTTTTACATTGTTCTCACATATGTATTATTTTAATATGAATGATGTAACCATAATTTTGTAACAAAATATTATTTTTTTAAAAGAGTGTCCGTGGAGTTTCTTGCACGTTCTTCTCCATAGAGATCTACGCCTTGGAACGTGCAAATAGCTTCATCTTTTTGACCGACCGACCTTGACAATTCAAAAGTGCCTGTAAATGGTTTAATTGAAATAAATGCTTTGACTTTGACTTTGACTTTGACTTTAGTGGGTTGTGGAATCTATCACAATCGTCACAAGTCAAAAGATACGTCTGTTTTATCCAAGTTTTATCATTGAAACTATGTTTTCCTGATTCCAGAAATGATGCCCAGCAAAATCAGGGTAGTACGGAGCACTAACAAAACGCAATCAACGTAAAATGGGACAACAACAAAACGCAACACTAGACTAACCTCTGAATTAATTAAATTTTTATAAACATGTTATTTTGGACGAAATAATGTACCTACTGTTTTATATTTAAGTAATATTAATATTAGTATTTAATGTGGATTAAAGGATTTAACCTATAAGTTGTTAGATTTTTATTTACAAGTTTACCTACTAACTATCTACCCACACCGGCTGTGCATGAGTTGTTTTTACATAAAAACAACAACAAAAAACCAAACCCCAACCAAACCAACCTTATATATAGCCTGTCTCTATTTAGAATAATGTAAGCAAATTACAAATGGTGACAGAATTCTTCAAAGAGGAGCAGTGTTTCCGGAGCCTACCCCTCACTATATCCATAATAGGTACATTGAAAAAGGGCCTCCGACAAACCGATTCCGAGTGTTGTGATTGGTCAGGAAACTGACCTATTGTAGTTGTCATGGCATGCAGCGCCTACGGGCTTAAATCACACTCTAGGGGTAGGGCAGACAAGACTGCGTGAAGTCGGTTTTACAGCGATTCGATTTTGTAGCACAACATACTTATTGACTTTTTATGACACTATTTTAATTTAAAATTGAAAATGCTACCAAGCAACCAGCTAACCAAATAATATTCCGTAAAATGTTTCGGTGAAAATATGGCAAATAAAAAAAGTTCTAAAGAGGCTTCGGCCAACAGCAAAAAGTCATTTTGTAAATCGACGAAATATAGTTCGGTAAAATAATACCTGACAAATGATACTTCGATGATCTAAAAATATGTCAAATAATGCGTATAGCAAAAAAAGACGTCGGTCAATAGTTTTCGGTACTTAAAAAAAAATTCGAACAAAAAAAAACGGAAAGTGCTCGGTTCCCTAGTTATAGGTATACAAAATGATATCATCAAAAGAACGCTCACTAAATAAGAATACTAAACGAACATTAAAGAAAGTGTTGATATAGCATAATTATGTTGTTAGTATTAGATTAGATGAAGTAAACGTTATGTCATTTAAGCATTAGGTATAACTTTTGAAAACCCGATCGCTAAAAACAACTTAAAAGTTCCAAACAAGTCGCTTTTCATTCAAGCAGACCGATGCAGTTTGTAGCCTCAGATCTGTGATTGAACTGCATCAGACTGGTTGAAAAGCGCCTTGTTTTTATTCTTGTTGTTGTTAATTTCCTACATTTAAGTGAGTTTTGAAAATTTAAGTATATAGCCTATGTCACTACCACAATTATGTCAAAATCCGTCCAACCATTTGGGCTGTAGGGCGTGACAGAGAAATGGACTTACCTACATACAAACATACATACGCTCGAGAAACATTAATCTCCTTCTGACGCAGTCGGGTAAAAATAGAGCAAAAATTCTTATACTAAATGAATTTCTAATGGTAGTCATTGTTCAATTCATCGTGTGACTTTGAAAAAAAATCAAAATGGTGGCCGAATAGCTATGCCACAAAGGTTCTATCCCCTTTAGATTTGGACTGATTCTGATTAGTCCAAATCAAACGCAAAATACAAAGACATCATTCATCATTTAAGTGAAATTCATTTAAATGTCGAATTCAAAATGCGAAGCATAACTTATCAAATTTTGTTACAACAAACTCCATAACATACACTACAAAGTCGAAATTCCATTGCAACACCTATTTTTTAAGAGCCTTCAAATGATCACATAAAAATCAAATTAAAATAAATAATGCTGCATGGTGGCCAATGATTCAAGAAATTCAAGCATTGGATAATAGCACTTTTGAATGTGAAAATAACAGTTATTTTTTATCAGTATCGATTTCAAATGGCATGCAAGCTGCTCTCATAGTTTTCTGCGTAATGTAGTTTTGCCTATTACTTGTTGTACGGTCTTACACAAACTATTTCTGCATTTTGATCTGACTCGTAAAATGCATGTTTTATGTACCTAGGTACTACCTAACTTTTAACTGTCAACCCGTTAATGCCGCTATAGTCTAAATATACCTTTTTTCAGGGTTTTCTTTTATTCTGTTAATAAAAGCAACCCCTGAGCCGAACTTTTGTACCAAATTCTTTGCAGTGGCGTAGCTGGGTGGGGCGGATAATAGTTTGACGACACGGTTGGCGCAGTGGTTGAGCAATCGGCTGCTGCGCTGCGTGTTGCGGGTTCGATTCCCGCACGGAGCAAATATTTGTATGGCCTACAGATAGTTGTTCCGGGTCTGGCTGTTTGTGTATGTGAGTTTGTATGTTTGTAAACGCACCCACAATACAGGAGAAATTCCTAGTGTGGGGCAACGTTTTATACAAAAAACAAAAATAGTAATGCAAAAACATTCACCAATCAGTCTAACAGTCACAAGATATCGATTTAAGCAATATCTACCTATAGTATCATAATAATAGTAGCACAATATCCGCACCGTGTGTGACCCATGCTAGCTACGCCACTGTTTATAATTATGTTTTCTAGTAGTGTTTTTTTTTTAATTCAAACAAAATATTATTTTTAGTAATGGCGAGAATCGAGAATGAATGTCATTCAAGTAGATTTTTTGGATTTTTCGACCCCACTCTGCATTCAGCATGTTAAGAACAGTTCAATAAACGAATTCAGAAGTTTATGCCAATAAAATTGTACTGTGAAATGAAACGAACATGCTTCTCAGTTTATGTGACGACTAGCATATACATATATTAGTTGTATATATGTTATAAAAATGTACCTACATTTTTTATTTTAAATTGAACATAAACTAAATTTCAATTATGTATTTCTTATATATTTTCATATTATGTAAGTAATTTTTTTTGAAACATACCCAAAAAACTGAAACTTGAAAAAAATTGTGTTTTAACCGGTTAAAACAGGCAGGCTGATGATGATGAACAAATTGTTGTTCATCAAGTTGTAAATACAAGCTACTGTTATATTTTTTCCAACTCCTCCGCTGTTATTTTCTGATTAATTTCGTTGTGGGATCCAAGACAGTTGAATTATTTCTCCGGGACTCGTCGAGCTTCATTGACTCGGCGTTTTTCTGGTGTTCGCCACTGTTGCCTCTGGCGTTTTGGAGTTGCAGTGGTTTGGGAATGTGTGGCAGGCTTGGCCCAAAAAAAAAGGTACTGAACTTGTATTCACCCAACTGTGGCAAAGTCCTTACTAAGTGCCATTCAATTCAAGGCTCCCAATGATTGTACATCAAAGTTCTATGTGAATTAAAAATACACCGAACAATTCTATTAATTGACATCAGCAAACAGTTAGTTGTCTCTTTACATGTCCAAGGGCTGGCCTTTTTTCGATCAAAGAATGAGCATCATTCAACGTGGTAGTGCTGCCAGTGTTCTGGGTACTTTTCCCGTTAATAGCATTGTGGACGATTTCGATTTCATTAGCTAGAATAGTAGGTATGTTGTTTGATTTTTAAATACCATTAATTTATTTCAGATTACATATCGAGTCTGCTTCCCTCAGTCAACACCTACGTCGTACTGTCAGCAAATCTCAACGATTTCCGATCTTTAGCCAAAAAATACGTTCCCAATAAAAACTTAGTTGATCAAATCAAAGTGATGGTACTAGAAACTAGCCACAAAAATAATAACAGAGAAACGTTAAAAGTAAACGACTTAGACAGAACTGTTGAATACGTGGAAGAAGAACAAGACGATTCTTTTGAAGTTCAGAAACCAGTATATAAACAACAGTTGAAGAGACCACCAAAAATCTCGCTTCTTGACCCGCAAAATCCATCACTGATAAAGCCGCTTGCTGCACCTACAATTATAACTGTAGATGATCTTGTAGATGAATTGAAACATAGAATTTTGCAAGAAGTTGTTGAAAAAGGAGGAGACCATAATGCACAAGTTTACACACAAGTCAATGATGCACCAGCAGAGCAATTGGAAACAGTAATCTACAAAACTGTTCAAAATAAACCAAAAAGTCAAATAAAAAATCCAGTCCAAATGAAAGTTTTTGAAAAAGAAGTACAATACGGAGGTACTTATGAAGACACAAAAGAAGACGACGCGAAGCCTCAAATCCAGTATCTAGGGCAAATACAGATACCAGCACAATATTTAAAAAGAAAACCAGTGAAGGATGAAACTTTAACGAAAAAAGAAATACCGAAAAAGCAAAGGTTTGTGAGCCCAAAGCATTTCGGGACTGGAAAAAAGATAAGGTATGTTAATCAAGTGCTTGTGCCTTCGAAGTCAAATCAGGAACTGACTGAGTACGTATTACAGCCAAAATTGTTTCAATTGGTAATGCAACAACCAAGCTTGAGCCAACAGACAAACTTGGGCCCACAAGCAAGTTTGGCCCAAAAGCCGAGCGTTGTAAAACAGCCGATTTTAGAGCCGCAGTTGAGCTTGATGCAACAGTTAAGCGAGATGAAACTTCCATTGGACCAACAACCCAGCATTGTACAACATTTGGCTTTAATGAAACAACAAATAGATCGACTGAACAAGATCGTGGAGCAGAATTTGGGAAAAAATAAACCACCTACTACCATGGCCCCGCAAGAAAACATTGACGCGATCGAAGCTCCTTTTGAGGTAGTAACAAACCAAAACTCTAAAGAAGATGAACAGAAAACAACTGACAGCACGGAAGACCAAGTTCAAGTAGCAGAATATACTTTATCAGAAGAGACGACAACTGAACCCGTACTTACCAAAACCAGTACGAAAGCGTTATCTGTTCCAACTACAGTGGAGAATGAACAATTTATGGAAGACGAAGTAGAAGAAGTAGTAGAATCAACTGGACATGAAGAACATGCTATTGGAACTGTCGAAAATGATGCTCACGTAGAAGAGACGATACCTAATGATGCCACAACGCCTGCAGAAGCAATTTTAGTCAAAGCTGACATTATTCCTAGATTAGAAGACACTCCAAAGAATCACACTGAGGAATTCGGTAAACCTGCAGCTGGAGAGCCTATAGTTGAAAAGACCTATAACTTCAATGCACCAATAGCGGAGACTAAGGTTCCAGTGAGTTTAAAATTGCCGGTCGATAGTGCAAGGAAGGTTCTGTTATTCTAACCTAAAGAGCTTTATTATTATTATTAAGCCTTTATTGCCAACACTATACATAATTTGATATTTTCCATAGTTGATTATTTACATGCAATCAAATATTATATTCACTTATAAAAATATAACATTGAATATTAAATTGACATTATAATTAAATTCATTATTATTACAATTGCAAGTCATAACTAAATATTATTAGCAAATGTTATTACTATCAATAATTTTATTAAATTATGTTATATTAATTTATTGCATATTTATTGGGCGTCGGCGTGTCTTTGCGACACGAAGGCCTCCTCCAGCTCTTTCCATTTTACTCTTGTTTGAGATATTCTGTGCCATATTGGACCCGCATGTTTTTTTTATGTCATCAGACCAACGTTTTCTTTGTCTTCCTCGTTTCCTCTCTCTCTAAAGAGCTAAAGATGACTAAATAAAATTTTATGGATTGCATTTGTTTTTTGATGAACGAGCAACCTGCGCCTTCTTCACATGGGTCGCACAGCATGTACGTACAGGTATAGAAAACGTTAAATATAAAATCAATTAGAACATGCATTACCTAAAAGTAGGTGGAAGTGTTAAAAAATAAACTGCAAGAAAACGAAATTCTTTGGATTAACAAATAATTTAACAAATCACGAAAATTTATTTTACAACAATTCGTTTCAAAGTTATGCAATATTTTCACTATGGAAAAAAATATAATTTATGATGCCTACTGTACTCTGTGTAGGCCACCGCTGCTGCCTGGTACACGTGCACAGTACAGCGCACATAAAAATATTTAGCAAAATTATTTTTAAGAATAACAACAATAACAATAATAACAATAACAATAATCTTTAACGCTCATAATATACATAATTAAATCAGATAGATCACTGGTCTCCACACTAGGATTCCCTGTGTCGTGGAGGCCAGTCTCTCATTGTGGTTTAAAAAAATACAGCGTAAAAACGTATGTAGATAACAAAGGGAAACTTAAACAAAAACAAAAATTATATGGGGAGACATGGCGTTTTGTAGTGAGTGTGTACAAAAGTGTGAGTCGTGTGGTGATGGTGCGTGTATGTGCGTGTATGCGTGTGTGCTTGTTACATGCCTTAGAAGTAAGATTCGGAAAAACAGTAATATGATTGAGTGGTTTAAAAAGTATTTAATAGTTTCTCTGTGTCGCCGTAATCCAGACCTTTTAGGTAGGTTTTGATGTGTGATTTGCATTTCGATTTTGTCATAGGTAATAAATTAATTATGTCGTTAAGTTTATTGTAAAGGAATGGCCCCATATAGTGAAAACACCTCTTACCAAAATCAAGTCTTCGTTTTGGTTTATGCCATCCAGGCCTCCTTCGGGAATACACTCTAGACTCCACTTTGACTAAAGCCTCTTTATGGAACCTTAGAGCTACGTTCATAATATATATCTGTCGCACGCGCATTGTACCCGTCTCTTGGTATAAGGTGTTTGTTGGGAATCGCCTTGGTTTTTTATAAGCTACCTTAAGAACGGCCCATTGTGCGCGTTCCGCTTTTATCAAATGAGTCTTTAGTGCAACTCCCCATGCGGCTTTACAATAACTAAGAAGAGATTCGCACAGAGTGTGATAAATCATCTTCAAAATCTTTATGTTTGCAATCTGACCCATTCTCTTAAATACATGTAGGAGTTTCCTAACTCGTCCACTCACATGCTCTATTTGCTTTTTCCAGGTGAGGTTTTTGTCGAGGTAGACACCAAGGTATTTTATGTGAGCTACCTGTTCAAAGCTTGGACATGAACAATCATGTTTAGGGCCACTATGGCAGGCATGCATTTTAATAGCTAAGTGACTTGGGCAAGTGTTTCTTGCGCTGACACTAAAGTTGATTACCTTTGTTTTGTCCACATTTAGTGTCAACAAATTGTAACTTAGCCATTGGGTAACCTGCTTTACGCCAGACTCAGCCGCCTCATAAACAGACTCCCACGTCCTATCGCAAAATACTATAGCTGTGTCATCGGCGTAGGCGAAAATTTTTGCTTTACAGAGTGTCAATGAGCAAAGGCTGTTGACATATATAATGAAAAGAGTAGGCCCCAGTACGCTCCCTTGTGGCACACCGTAGTTAAGGCTGGCGTAAGAACTGTGTATGCGATTGCTAAGGTAGGACTGGAACCACTCAAGAGCAGTGCCACGCACACATATGCCTTCAAGTTTTTTTAAAAGGATGCTTCTAGAGACGGTGTCAAAGGCTTTCGCAAGGTCACGGAAGACTCCAGTACATTTGTTACCATCATCTAGTTTGGTGACAACAAAGTCTACTATATCTGTAACTGCATCTTCCGTTGACCTGTTCTTGCGAAAACCTGATTACCTACCCTACTGATTGTCTGATAGAATGCCATACTTTTCAAGGTAGCTTAGTAGTCTGGTATTCATAATCTTTTCGAGGATTTTGGACAGCGATGAGAGAAGAGAAATGGGACGATAGTTGGATACAACGGTCTTGTCACCAGACTTGAAAATTGGACAGACATTTGCCATTTTGAGAGTTGTTGGTACTATTCCAGATGATATACTTAAATTGCATTAAAAATACTATCGTGGGAATGAGGTGAAGTTTGTTTAGTTTTAGAATTTTATTTGGAATGCCATCCCATCCGGGTGCTGAAACATCTTTGAGATTTGAGATAGTCCTTTCTACTTCATAATTATCAGTTGGATTTGCATAAAAAGAGTTTATTGGATATGAGTTGATATATAAACTACTAGTTATCAGAGCCAGTTCGGATTCGCTTTTATTAAAATTTGAAAGTGTTTTTGCAGCACGCTTCTCACCAACAGATGTGAAAAAATTATTTGCTCTTTCTAGAGAGTCTTTAGGGTTGGGACAGGCGTGTAATAGTTCTAAGTTGTTAGTCATATCCTTTTTTATGTTACATATGCTTTTTATAGCTGCCCATGTCTTTTTACTATCACCATTCGAATCTTCTAAAGTCTTTCTGAAGACACTAATTTTTTAGATTTTGTATAAGATTATTGCAAAGATTCCTATAGTTTTTATACCGTTGTTGTGTTAAGAAATTATCTTTATTCTTTATTTTACTTGCTTCCATATGTAGAAGGTCTCTTTTTCTTATGCACTTTATTAATCCTTTGGTCATCCAGGGTTTTCTAATAGTTTGAGTTACGAATAGTCTCTGCACTAGTGTAATTTTGTATTGTTATACTTAATGTGTCGATGAAATCAGCAAATGCTTCGTTAACATCTTTACTTTTATAAATCAAATCCCAATTGATGTTTTCAATAGCTTTTGACAAGTTAGTGTAGTCAATTTTAATTTTAGATGTCGACTCGGGCGGAGAGCGTGAAATTTCTTTAGCAATTCCAGTAATAATTGTATCATGATCAGTTATACCCGAGCTGCATATGACGATCTTTACTGATTTTTTTGATTTTATCAGGACGTGGTCTAAGCACGTACGATCATGAGTAGGATAATGATGACCCGGGTAGAAACCATAGTGACCAGTTGTATCCAAATAATCGCTTGCACGTCTGTCCTTGGAATCAGGGAAGATATCAATATTGATATCCCCCATTATAATACAGTTGGGACTTTTGCATCCTTGCATAATTTTTTCCAGTGATTCACAGAAATTTCCAATGTTATAAAAAGATGGAGACCTATACAAAGCACAAATTGTATTATATATACATTAGCAATGTGGATAAGAAGGCAATTTGCTTCCCGAAAAGAAGGCTCCTCAATAGCCACCTGGAGATTATTTCTGTATAAAACCGCAATTCCATCATTCTGATTGAGATAGTTTTTAGAGTAGTAGGACACATAATTACTAAGATGTACCAGAGGTGACGTTTCAGATAATCGACACTCAGTTAAGATAATAATGTCAGGCAAAAAATCTAGTCCAGTCAAAAAGACTGAAAAGTTGTCGAAATTTTTACGTATACTACGTATATTTTGGCATACTATTGTAAGTTGAGATTTTGCATCACCAATATCCATTGAACATTCTTTTGGGGTATAACGTTTAGTGCTCCTGTATATATCAGTCTTATCGAGGTCCTTAATCATGTTATATTGGTTACTCATAAATTAACAGTAGTAAAAAAGGTTGGAATGTAACACTGCGAGAGATTATACTCAGTTGGATGTCATAAAAGATCTTATAAACCGCGAGCGTATTGATTTTAGCATGTAATGTCAGAGAAACAAATGTGTGGTGTGTATAATTTTTTGTGTAGTGATGTGTAGGATAAATAATTGATTTGGTACATGTTGTGCGTGTAATTATTATGAAAATAGCCATGAAAAACATTTTATAGACTACTATTTCAACTGAAAAAATAACTTATCTACCTAGCTGAAAAAAAAAATTTTTTTGGAATGTGTTGTTTAGGACGATACCGACCATGTAGGTACACGAAATTCTTGCAGTTGATTTTTATACACCTTATGGTGTATTTAAGCTCCCATTCGTCATGAATGCAACATCTTCAACAACCGTCGTCATAGTCTAGCTAATGTACACAAAACATTTGTAAATTATACACTTAAAAAGGTAATGGAAGGAGTGATGCGTAAGGAAGGTGCGGACGGCGAGCGTAGGGTGGCTCGCTGTTCGATCACAACTAGGCCAGCCGGCTGATTCTGTCGACATCTCACGGTGTACACCTAGGCGGAGTGAACGACAAGTGAGCTGTCATTTCATCTTATTTGTGTGGTTTGACAACTCACCCGTCGTGCACCCCGCCCAAGTGTTCACTTCGACATGTTTACAGAATCGCACTGCAGGGTCGACGGCGCGTTGTGTTCCACGTGCGCCTCAAAGAGATATCAGCAAAGTAGACGGGGCCCGTTAGGGCCAGAGCCTGCCAAGATCGCGAAATTTGTTTGAAAGATTCACCGCGACCCTAGAACGCAAAGAGCTTAAGAGCGTTTACGCGGTACGGCTTTTCATACAAACTTTCAAATCCTTATTTTGCGAAATTAATGAACCGATTTTAATAAAACTTGGTATGCAATCTTCTCTGATAACTATTTAGACCTGGATATCTAGCGTATGCATACACAGTTCCCACCTTGAAGCTAGCCGTGCTCAACTCCTGGAGCATGGTCTGGAGTTCAAGAGCTGTCGTGGCAAAAAGAACAATGTCGTCGGCAAATCGGAGGTTAGTCAGCCTTGTTTTGCCGACGTCAATGCCTTTGGTCTTCCATGAGGCTGCCAGTGTTTTAAATACCTCTTCAAGTGTGCTCATAAACAATTTGGGAGAGAGCGGATCGCCCTGTTTAACACCCTTTTGAATTTTGAATAAAGGTCCAGCAGTATTGAGTTTTAGGTTAGCGGTGCTATTTTGGTAAATATTTTTTAAGAGGTGGATGTATTGAGTTTCGAGTTCTTGATTTTCTAAGGATGTGAATATTTCTGAGTGTTTAATACTGTCAAAAGCCTTTGTATAATCTACAAAGGCCAAGTATAGTGGTTTATTAAATTCGGCGTATATCTCTAGGGTCTGATTAAGAGTATGAAGGTGGTCGGTTGTTGAAAAACTGGGGCGAAATCTAGCTTGTTCTGGTCGCTGGTGTTTATCCAGTTTTCCGTCTATTCGATTGTGTGTATTACTTTGATAAAAGCTTTATACATGTGAGAGGTCAAACTTATTGGGCGGTAATAACCGATATCACTTTTATCGTCTTTTTTATGCAGAAGGACTATGTTTGAATGGCACATTGAGTTAGGTAAGTACCTAACTCAATGTGCCATGATGTTCCTGATGTTAGAATTGTATTAAATAGGTTTGTAAGGTGGGGCAACAGTGTGGTGGAACCAATTTTAAGTGCTTCGGTAGTGATTCCATCCTCTCCAGGACTTCTGTTGTATCGCATAGTTGTAAGAGCTCTGTGCACTTCGTAACCATTTATAAAGGGGATGGAATTTGGAAGACTGTATTCTTAGTAGATGGGAATGGTGAGTTATCTGAATATAATGATCTACAGAACTTGGTCGCTATTTCCATGATTTTATGTCTGTTATAGTGCTTGATTCCATCATTGTCTTTAAGGCTATTGATCCACTTTTTGCCCTTCACGACTCCGTGTTTCAGAACCCTCAAAGAAGAGTGTTTTTCAAGAGCTGTTTTTACTAAATGTGTATTAATGTTTCTCAAATCTTTCCTGATACTTCTTTTTACTTCTCGATCTAGTCTTCTGTATTCTGCTGTTTGTGTATTTCTTTATTTGTTCGCACTTCAATTAAATCTACACTGTGAGCTGTTAATTTAAATTTCTTTTTGTTAGTGTTATTTATATTTTTACTGCTTTTATATTGTTCTTCTGCGTCTGTTTCATCTACTTTGGGTTCCTTAAAATAATTTGACAGTTCAAGATTAAAATATTAGATTAAGTTATTTATTAGAGTCTCTTTTGAAGGCCTCTTGTTATGTTTTTTGAAAACTTATACTGTATTTTGAAATTACGTCGAATTTTTGCTCGAATTGGTCTATGATCGGAACTATACTTAATTCTATTAATTATGCTAATGTATTTGATTATATGTTTGTCTGATGTTAAGACGTTAGGTGCGACCCATGTCCATCGCCGTTGTGGTTTCTTTAAAAATAGGCTGTTGGCTATGTGCATATTCTGTCCAAAGGCAAACTGTGTTAGGCGAACACCTCGTTCGTTGCGATCCCCTAAGCCAAAATGACCTAGAGTATCGTCGCTATCCAGTGTTTGCTTTATTCCTACCTTTGCGTTAAGAGGGCGCCGACCAAATGTCGACCGCGCAGTGGCGCCCTCATCGTTTGTTTGGTTATTTCTTTTATTTTAGAATGAAAATGCAGAAAACATGCAATTTAAGTTGTGCTCCACAAGATTATACGTCAATATTGTTCAGTTTTATTATAATCACTAAAACGGATAATAGTGGCCACTTTTTTCCGTTTTAGTGATTATAATAAAACTGAACAATTTAAAACTACCGTTTATAATAATATTAACGTATAATCTTGTGGACCACAACTTAAATTGCATATTTTTTCATTCTAAAATAAAAGAAATAACCAAACAAACGATGAGGGCGCCACTGCGCGGTCGACGTTTGGTCGGCGCCCTCTTAAAGTCCCCTACGACCATGTTCCAGGTACCCTTGTTTTCGTCACAAGCTCGGTTGACGAGATGATAGAAATCTTCAACATCCTCATCGGTGTGTGCTGATGTTGGTGCATACACTTGTACAATAGATAGTGTCTTTTTCGGAGCAAGCTGTAACTTGAGCACAGCGACTCGTTCGGAATATCCCACGAATTCAATAATATTATCCTTCCACTTCTTTGGCTATCATATTCAAAAATAATTTTCAAAATCGGTTCAGTAGATCCAGAGATTACCCCCTACAACCTCACAAACTTTAGGTACCTCTCTATTAGTCTACACTAATATTATAAAGAGGAAAGATTTGTTTGTTTGTTTGTTTGTTTGTTTGTTTGTTTGAAATGAATAGGCTCCGAAACTACTGGACCGATTTGAAAAATTCTTTCACCAGTAGAATCCTACATTATCGGTGATGGTCATAGGCTATAGAATATTTTCAAAAAAGTTAGGGATCCGTATGAAAACTTCGGTAATGTGACCCAAGGTGTGAGAAAAAATCCTTATATCGCGTACGCTGCGGAATTTATTGACAATAGAGCAAAGTGATATACTACAGTTTTATAGAGGTCATTAATATCTACAAAAAAGTCCGCGATACCATATGTCTAACTATTATGGATAAGTCACCATGACCGCTTTTTGTTAATATTAGTCAAGCAAATCCCATGGTGAAATAAAAAATGGTGATTATAGTACCATGCTCTTAATCCTTATCCATTTAAATGGTTTGATAATTAAGGTTGATTATGTCCGTGTAAATTACACTTTCAATCATTCAAATCGGACCTTTCGTTCAAAAGTTACGACGGTAATAAACATGCTCGGAGTAAGAAAAATGTCGCGGCTTGAGCGAACTGGGGAGAATCGTATCAATGCTTGGTCCGATGAAGTTGAAACACCACGGCATTTAAATGTTTTCGATAAAACAATAAGAATAACAAATGTTTGGATTTTTCGAAAATCAACTAGGTACATACATAATAAGGGGTGAAGCAGGGGTGAATAAGTTTTCAGGGGAGGAAATTATAGCTTGCTTCAATTTACGTCGGAATTCTATGAACAAACTAAAAGTGGGATAATTGAAACAGATCATGTACCTAACAATTTTTGCATAATCAACCCCTGACGGGCTGAACGGGGTGAACAGTTGCGTTGAACCAATAATGAGAATCGTTGTGCTTAATTTTCCAAAGCTAACCTTTATGAGGGGATATGTATAGGGGCGTTGCAGTTTGTGGAGTACCTACTATCCCCACGCGGACGAAGTCGCGGGCGAAGTGCTAGTATCAAGATAAAATTATAGATTCAGTTGTTATATTTTTGTAAATATTTATCATATATAATTTACCCACCTTAGCATGCTACTTATTTTAGTTTATTGTACATGTTTGTACTAATTGTTTAAATAATAAGTTAGTATATATATTTAGTTTGTCATTTCGAGTAAGTAGCAATTGTGCTTCTTGAAAAACTCTTTCGAATGGTGTACATCTTCGTGACTTATGTTATAAATGCAAGTGAGTTTGTTCTTAACGTCTAAACAGCTGACACACATGTTCCGGAATAGGACATAGTAGGTATATTTTTCATCCCGGGAGTATGCTGCCTTGGGATAAATTTTCGAACTCCGCGGGCATAAGCTAGTTTGGTTATTTATTTATTTATTTATTTATAAATCTTTCCTTCCCATAGTTCGATGCCAATTCTCCTTTTGATGGTATTTAAAACTCAAGTCTTTGACAACTACCTACTCACCTTCAAATTCATAATTCAGAATGTTATAATGTATAATAATAAAACAACAAGCCTACTGATAAAATAAAATAAATTTATTGAAATTAAGAAACAATATTGGAACATTTTTTTTCATCCTATGCTTTAGGGACTTTTCGTTTGCTCGTTATAATATAAATACAATACAATGTAATACAGGTAAAGTACCAAAACCAATCATTCATTTCGGTAATGCATAAGTAGGTAGTCGCAATAAGATTGAAACACAAGATGGCGGCATACGCTCCGATTTTGACAACGTGACAACAGATGTGTGTTAGATTGATCCGCACGTAATATTAGTTCAGGTAAACATTGACTTAACTTACTTGATACAGGCACTGTCAATCACATCCTTGGTAAGTACCTAAGAAGAGTAACTACTTATGTATTTGTTTGTAACCATTCGATTGTTGTGCGTTCGTGTATGTAACTACTATAAGTATGCATGTGCAGTGATCTGTTAGGGGAAATTATTAAGTACTTATTTATCAGTTTGACAACAATAACCAGAAAATTTAACCATAAGTAACGGTGTAAGCTATCCGTAGTTAGCACAAGACGAAATAACAGAGTACCAAGTCTACTATTTTTTTACGCAACTATCGCATTCGCGTAACAGTTGCAATCCGTCAAAAATGTATGGAAATAAAGTCTTTTTTGACAGATTGCAATAATTGCGAACGATGGTTAAAAATAAGTAGAACTGGCACTCTGATCGACTCTAGACAAGTGACATTCTATGAGAGGCAGCGTGGCGAAGGCGATTGCCATACATCACAAAGCATAGGATTGACAAACGCTGTCGAAATGCCACGTGTGACGTGATCAATCCTTTGTATTTTGGCATAACGTCAATAGCCATCGCTAATAGAATTGCATGATGTCTAAAACCTCTGGTTGTTCAATGATGTCCAGGTGATAAAAAGTACATTAATCTGGCGTAAGTGTTTCTAAGGTTTGACTATACCCAAGCATTTGCGCACGCAACGAGAAATACTTTTTACACTCTTATACAAAATGCAAACGGAGCCACGGCACTTGCGAGGTATTATTTTAGATCGTCGTTTCCAGTCACCATGGCCATCAGCACAATAAATAACTGGACCGTCATCCTTAGGACTGGAGTCAGAGGCACTTGAGACTCCTTCGTTAGAGCTGTCGCTATCAGATCCATGATGTGAAGTGGGCTCGTGGTCTCCACAGTGATTACAAGCACTTGACTCTCCTACGCTGGAGCTGTCGCTATCAGATCCATGATGTGCAGTGGGCTTGTGGTCTCCACTGTGGCTAGAGTCACTTGAGTCTCCTTCGCTAGAGCTGTCGCTATCAGATCCATGATGATAAGTTGGCTTAGTGTGTCCTCTATTGTTTTTGGTAATTATGACTGTACCAGCTGTTGCGGAACTTGCACTCTTCTGGCTGGCGTGACTGGTAGCTGTTCCACTTATCACAGTTACCGAGCCAGGTGGAGGGTGCTTGTGGCCTCCACTGTGGCTAGAGTCACTTGAGTCTCCATCGCTAGAGCTGTCGCTATCAGATCCATGATGATAAGTTGGCTTAGTGTGTCCTCTATTGTTTTTGGTAATAATGACTGTACCAGCTGTTGCGGAACTTGCACTCTTCTGGCTGGCGTGACTGGCAGCTGTTCCACTTATCACAGTTACCGAGCCAGGTGGAGGGTGCTTGTGGCCTCCACTGTGGCTAGAGTCACTTGAGTCTCCCTCGCTAGAGCTGTCGCTATCAGATCCATGATGATAAGTTGGCTTAGTGTGTCCTCTATTGTTTTTGGTAATAATGACTGTACCAGCTGTTGCGGAACTTGCACTCTTCTGGCTGGCGTGACTGGCAGCTGTTCCACTTATCACAGTTACCGAGCCAGGTGGAGGGTGCTTGTGGCCTCCACTGTGGCTAGAGTCACTTGAGTCTCCATCGCTAGAGCTGTCGCTATCAGATCCATGATGATAAGTTGGCTTAGTGTGTCCTCTATTGTTTTTGGTAACAATGACTGTACCAGCTGTTGCGGAACTTGCACTCTTCTGGCTGGCGTGACTGGCAGCTGTTCCACTTATCACAGTTACCGAGCCAGGTCGAGGGTGCTTGTGGCCTCCACTGTGGCTAGAGTCACTTGAGTCTCCATCGCTAGAGCTGTCGCTATCAGATCCATGATGATAAGTTGGCTTAGTGTGTCCTCTATTGTTTTTGGTAACAATGACTGTACCAGCTGTTGCGGAACTTGCACTCTTCTGGCTGGCGTGACTGGCAGCTGTTCCACTGATCACAGTTACCGAGCCAGGTGGAGGGTGCTTGTGGCCTCCACTGTGGCTAGAGTCACTTGAGTCTCCATCGCTAGAGCTGTCGCTATCAGATCCATGATGATAAGTTGGCTTAGTGTGTCCTCTATTGTTTTTGGTAATAATGACTGTACCAGCTGTTGCGGAACTTGCACTCTTCTGGCTGGCGTGACTGGCAGCTGTTCCACTTATCACAGTTACCGAGCCAGGTGGAGGGTGCTTGTGGCCTCCACTGTGGCTAGAGTCACTTGAGTCTCCATCGCTAGAGCTGTCGCTATCAGATCCATGATGATAAGTTGGCTTAGTGTGTCCTCTATTGTTTTTGGTAATAATGACTGTACCAGCTGTTGCGGAACTTGCACTCTTCTGGCTGGCGTGACTGGCAGCTGTTCCACTTATCACAGTTACCGAGCCAGGTGGAGGGTGCTTGTGGCCTCCACTGTGGCTAGAGTCACTTGAGTCTCCATCGCTAGAGCTGTCGCTATCAGATCCATGATGATAAGTTGGCTTAGTGTGTCCTCTATTGTTTTTGGTAATAATGACTGTACCAGCTGTTGCGGAACTTGCACTCTTCTGGCTGGCGTGACTGGCAGCTGTTCCACTTATCACAGTTACCGAGCCAGGTGGAGGGTGCTTGTGGCCTCCACTGTGGCTAGAGTCACTTGAGTCTCCATCGCTAGAGCTGTCGCTATCAGATCCATGATGATAAGTTGGCTTAGTGTGTCCTCTATTGTTTTTGGTAACAATGACTGTACCAGCTGTTGCGGAACTTGAACTCTTCTGGCTGGCGTGACTGGCAGCTGTTCCACTTATCACAGTTACCGAGCCAGGTGGAGGGTGCTTGTGGCCTCCACTGTGGCTAGAGTCACTTGAGTCTCCATCGCTAGAGCTGTCGCTATCAGATCCATGATGATAATTTGGCTTACTGTGTCCTCTATTGTTTTTGGTAATAATGACTGTACCAGCTGTTGCGGAACTTGCACTCTTCTGGCTGGCGTGACTGGCAGCTGTTCCACTTATCACAGTTACCGAGCCAGGTGGAGGGTGCTTGTGGCCTCCACTGTGGCTAGAGTCACTTGAGTCTCCATCGCTAGAGCTTTCGCTATCAGATCCATGATGATAAGTTGGCTTAGTGTGTCCTCTATTGTTTTTGGTAACAATGACTGTACCAGCTGTTGCGGAACTTGAACTCTTCTGGCTGGCGTGACTGGCAGCTGTTCCACTTATCACAGTTACCGAGCCAGGTTGAGGGTGCTTTTTGCCTCCACTGTGGCTAGAGTCACTTGAGTCTCCATCGCTAGAGCTGTCGCTATCAGATCCATGATGATAATTTGGCTTACTGTGTCCTCTATTGTTTTTGGTAACAATGACTGTACCAGCTGTTGCGGAACTTGCACTCTTCTGGCTGGCGTGACTGGCAGCTGTTCCACTTATCACAGTTACCGAGCCAGGTGGAGGGTGCTTGTGGCCTCCACTGTGGCTAGAGTCACTTGAGTCTCCATCGCTAGAGCTGTCGCTATCAGATCCATGATGATAAGTTGGCTTAGTGTGTCCTCTATTGTTTTTGGTAACAATGACTGTACCAGCTGTTGCGGAACTTGAACTCTTCTGGCTGGCGTGACTGGCAGCTGTTCCACTTATCACAGTTACCGAGCCAGGTTGAGGGTGCTTGTGGCCTCCACTGTGGCTAGAGTCACTTGAGTCTCCATCGCTAGAGCTGTCGCTATCAGATCCACGATGATAAGTTGGCTTAGTGTGTCCTCTATTGTTTTTGGTAATAATGACTGTACCAGCTGTTGCGGAACTTGCACTCTTCTGGCTGGCGTGACTGGCAGCTGTTCCACTTATCACAGTTACCGAGCCAGGTGGAGGGTGCTTGTGGCCTCCACTGTGGCTAGAGTCACTTGAGTCTCCATCGCTAGAGCTGTCGCTATCAGATCCATGATGATAATTTGGCTTACTGTGTCCTCTATTGTTTTTGGTAATAATGACTGTACCAGCTGTTGCGGAACTTGCACTCTTCTGGCTGGCGTGACTGGCAGCTGTTCCACTTATCACAGTTACCGAGCCAGGTGGAGGGTGCTTGTGGCCTCCACTGTGGCTAGAGTCACTTGAGTCTCCATCGCTAGAGCTGTCGCTATCAGATCCATGATGATAAGTTGGCTTAGTGTGTCCTCTATTGTTTTTGGTAACAATGACTGTACCAGCTGTTGCGGAACTTGAACTCTTCTGGCTGGCGTGACTGGCAGCTGTTCCACTTATCACAGTTACCGAGCCAGGTTGAGGGTGCTTGTGGCCTCCACTGTGGCTAGAGTCACTTGAGTCTCCATCGCTAGAGCTGTCGCTATCAGATCCACGATGATAAGTTGGCTTAGTGTGTCCTCTATTGTTTTTGGTAATAATGACTGTACCAGCTGTTGCGGAACTTGCACTCTTCTGGCTGGCGTGACTGGCAGCTGATCCACTTATCACAGTTACCGAGCCAGGTGGAGGGTGCTTGTGGCCTCCACTGTGGCTAGAGTCACTTGAGTCTCCATCGCTAGAGCTGTCGCTATCAGATCCATGATGATAATTTGGCTTACTGTGTCCTCTATTGTTTTTGGTAATAATGACTGTACCAGCTGTTGCGGAACTTGCACTCTTCTGGCTGGCGTGACTGGCAGCTGTTCCACTTATCACAGTTACCGAGCCAGGTGGAGGGTGCTTGTGGCCTCCACTGTGGCTAGAGTCACTTGAGTCTCCATCGCTAGAGCTGTCGCTATCAGATCCATGATGATAAGTTGGCTTAGTGTGTCCTCTATTGTTTTTGGTAACAATGACTGTACCAGCTGTTGCGGAACTTGCACTCTTCTGGCTGGCGTGACTGGCAGCTGTTCCACTTATCACAGTTACCGAGCCAGGTGGAGGGTGCTTGTGGCCTCCACTGTGGCTAGAGTCACTTGAGTCTCCATCGCTAGAGCTGTCGCTATCAGATCCACGATGATAAGTTGGCTTAGTGTGTCCTCTATTGTTTTTGGTAATAATGACTGTACCAGCTGTTGCGGAACTTGCACTCTTCTGGCTGGCGTGACTGGCAGCTGTTCCACTTATCACAGTTACCGAGCCAGGTGGAGGGTGCTTGTGGCCTCCACTGTGGCTAGAGTCACTTGAGTCTCCATCGCTAGAGCTGTCGCTATCAGATCCATGATGATAACTTGGCTTAGTGTGTCCTCTATTGTTTTTGGTAATAATGACTGTACCAGCTGTTGCGGAACTTGCACTCTTCTGGCTGGCGTGACTGGCAGCTGTTCCACTTATCACAGTTACCGAGCCAGGTGGAGGGTGCTTGTGGCCTCCACTGTGGCTAGAGTCACTTGAGTCTCCATCGCTAGAGCTGTCGCTATCAGATCCATGATGATAAGTTGGCTTAGTGTGTCCTCTATTGTTTTTGGTAATAATGACTGTACCAGCTGTTGCGGAACTTGCACTCTTCTGGCTGGCGTGACTGGCAGCTGTTCCACTTATCACAGTTACCGAGCCAGGTGGAGGGTGCTTGTGGCCTCCACTGTGGCTAGAGTCACTTGAGTCTCCATCGCTAGAGCTGTCGCTATCAGATCCATGATGATAATTTGGCTTACTGTGTCCTCTATTGTTTTTGGTAACAATGACTGTACCAGCTGTTGCGGAACTTGCACTCTTCTGGCTGGCGTGACTGGCAGCTGTTCCACTTATCACAGTTACCGAGCCAGGTGGAGGGTGCTTGTGGCCTCCACTGTGGCTAGAGTCACTTGAGTCTCCATCGCTAGAGCTGTCGCTATCAGATCCATGATGATAAGTTGGCTTAGTGTGTCCTCTATTGTTTTTGGTAACAATGACTGTACCAGCTGTTGCGGAACTTGAACTCTTCTGGCTGGCGTGACTGGCAGCTGTTCCACTTATCACAGTTACCGAGCCAGGTTGAGGGTGCTTGTGGCCTCCACTGTGGCTAGAGTCACTTGAGTCTCCATCGCTAGAGCTGTCGCTATCAGATCCACGATGATAAGTTGGCTTAGTGTGTCCTCTATTGTTTTTGGTAATAATGACTGTACCAGCTGTTGCGGAACTTGCACTCTTCTGGCTGGCGTGACTGGCAGCTGTTCCACTTATCACAGTTACCGAGCCAGGTGGAGGGTGCTTGTGGCCTCCACTGTGGCTAGAGTCACTTGAGTCTCCATCGCTAGAGCTGTCGCTATCAGATCCATGATGATAATTTGGCTTACTGTGTCCTCTATTGTTTTTGGTAATAATGACTGTACCAGCTGTTGCGGAACTTGCACTCTTCTGGCTGGCGTGACTGGCAGCTGTTCCACTTATCACAGTTACCGAGCCAGGTGGAGGGTGCTTGTGGCCTCCACTGTGGCTAGAGTCACTTGAGTCTCCATCGCTAGAGCTGTCGCTATCAGATCCATGATGATAAGTTGGCTTAGTGTGTCCTCTATTGTTTTTGGTAACAATGACTGTACCAGCTGTTGCGGAACTTGAACTCTTCTGGCTGGCGTGACTGGCAGCTGTTCCACTTATCACAGTTACCGAGCCAGGTTGAGGGTGCTTGTGGCCTCCACTGTGGCTAGAGTCACTTGAGTCTCCATCGCTAGAGCTGTCGCTATCAGATCCACGATGATAAGTTGGCTTAGTGTGTCCTCTATTGTTTTTGGTAATAATGACTGTACCAGCTGTTGCGGAACTTGCACTCTTCTGGCTGGCGTGACTGGCAGCTGTTCCACTTATCACAGTTACCGAGCCAGGTGGAGGGTGCTTGTGGCCTCCACTGTGGCTAGAGTCACTTGAGTCTCCATCGCTAGAGCTGTCGCTATCAGATCCATGATGATAATTTGGCTTACTGTGTCCTCTATTGTTTTTGGTAATAATGACTGTACCAGCTGTTGCGGAACTTGCACTCTTCTGGCTGGCGTGACTGGCAGCTGTTCCACTTATCACAGTTACCGAGCCAGGTGGAGGGTGCTTGTGGCCTCCACTGTGGCTAGAGTCACTTGAGTCTCCATCGCTAGAGCTGTCGCTATCAGATCCATGATGATAAGTTGGCTTAGTGTGTCCTCTATTGTTTTTGGTAACAATGACTGTACCAGCTGTTGCGGAACTTGAACTCTTCTGGCTGGCGTGACTGGCAGCTGTTCCACTTATCACAGTTACCGAGCCAGGTTGAGGGTGCTTGTGGCCTCCACTGTGGCTAGAGTCACTTGAGTCTCCATCGCTAGAGCTGTCGCTATCAGATCCACGATGATAAGTTGGCTTAGTGTGTCCTCTATTGTTTTTGGTAATAATGACTGTACCAGCTGTTGCGGAACTTGCACTCTTCTGGCTGGCGTGACTGGCAGCTGATCCACTTATCACAGTTACCGAGCCAGGTGGAGGGTGCTTGTGGCCTCCACTGTGGCTAGAGTCACTTGAGTCTCCATCGCTAGAGCTGTCGCTATCAGATCCATGATGATAATTTGGCTTACTGTGTCCTCTATTGTTTTTGGTAATAATGACTGTACCAGCTGTTGCGGAACTTGCACTCTTCTGGCTGGCGTGACTGGCAGCTGTTCCACTTATCACAGTTACCGAGCCAGGTGGAGGGTGCTTGTGGCCTCCACTGTGGCTAGAGTCACTTGAGTCTCCATCGCTAGAGCTGTCGCTATCAGATCCATGATGATAAGTTGGCTTAGTGTGTCCTCTATTGTTTTTGGTAACAATGACTGTACCAGCTGTTGCGGAACTTGCACTCTTCTGGCTGGCGTGACTGGCAGCTGTTCCACTTATCACAGTTACCGAGCCAGGTGGAGGGTGCTTGTGGCCTCCACTGTGGCTAGAGTCACTTGAGTCTCCATCGCTAGAGCTGTCGCTATCAGATCCACGATGATAAGTTGGCTTAGTGTGTCCTCTATTGTTTTTGGTAATAATGACTGTACCAGCTGTTGCGGAACTTGCACTCTTCTGGCTGGCGTGACTGGCAGCTGTTCCACTTATCACAGTTACCGAGCCAGGTGGAGGGTGCTTGTGGCCTCCACTGTGGCTAGAGTCACTTGAGTCTCCATCGCTAGAGCTGTCGCTATCAGATCCATGATGATAACTTGGCTTAGTGTGTCCTCTATTGTTTTTGGTAATAATGACTGTACCAGCTGTTGCGGAACTTGCACTCTTCTGGCTGGCGTGACTGGCAGCTGTTCCACTTATCACAGTTACCGAGCCAGGTGGAGGGTGCTTGTGGCCTCCACTGTGGCTAGAGTCACTTGAGTCTCCATCGCTAGAGCTGTCGCTATCAGATCCATGATGATAAGTTGGCTTAGTGTGTCCTCTATTGTTTTTGGTAATAATGACTGTACCAGCTGTTGCGGAACTTGCACTCTTCTGGCTGGCGTGACTGGCAGCTGTTCCACTTATCACAGTTACCGAGCCAGGTGGAGGGTGCTTGTGGCCTCCACTGTGGCTAGAGTCACTTGAGTCTCCATCGCTAGAGCTGTCGCTATCAGATCCATGATGATAATTTGGCTTACTGTGTCCTCTATTGTTTTTGGTAACAATGACTGTACCAGCTGTTGCGGAACTTGCACTCTTCTGGCTGGCGTGACTGGCAGCTGTTCCACTTATCACAGTTACCGAGCCAGGTGGAGGGTGCTTGTGGCCTCCACTGTGGCTAGAGTCACTTGAGTCTCCATCGCTAGAGCTGTCGCTATCAGATCCATGATGATAAGTTGGCTTAGTGTGTCCTCTATTGTTTTTGGTAACAATGACTGTACCAGCTGTTGCGGAACTTGAACTCTTCTGGCTGGCGTGACTGGCAGCTGTTCCACTTATCACAGTTACCGAGCCAGGTTGAGGGTGCTTGTGGCCTCCACTGTGGCTAGAGTCACTTGAGTCTCCATCGCTAGAGCTGTCGCTATCAGATCCACGATGATAAGTTGGCTTAGTGTGTCCTCTATTGTTTTTGGTAATAATGACTGTACCAGCTGTTGCGGAACTTGCACTCTTCTGGCTGGCGTGACTGGCAGCTGTTCCACTTATCACAGTTACCGAGCCAGGTGGAGGGTGCTTGTGGCCTCCACTGTGGCTAGAGTCACTTGAGTCTCCATCGCTAGAGCTGTCGCTATCAGATCCATGATGATAATTTGGCTTACTGTGTCCTCTATTGTTTTTGGTAATAATGACTGTACCAGCTGTTGCGGAACTTGCACTCTTCTGGCTGGCGTGACTGGCAGCTGTTCCACTTATCACAGTTACCGAGCCAGGTGGAGGGTGCTTGTGGCCTCCACTGTGGCTAGAGTCACTTGAGTCTCCATCGCTAGAGCTGTCGCTATCAGATCCATGATGATAAGTTGGCTTAGTGTGTCCTCTATTGTTTTTGGTAACAATGACTGTACCAGCTGTTGCGGAACTTGAACTCTTCTGGCTGGCGTGACTGGCAGCTGTTCCACTTATCACAGTTACCGAGCCAGGTTGAGGGTGCTTGTGGCCTCCACTGTGGCTAGAGTCACTTGAGTCTCCATCGCTAGAGCTGTCGCTATCAGATCCACGATGATAAGTTGGCTTAGTGTGTCCTCTATTGTTTTTGGTAATAATGACTGTACCAGCTGTTGCGGAACTTGCACTCTTCTGGCTGGCGTGACTGGCAGCTGATCCACTTATCACAGTTACCGAGCCAGGTGGAGGGTGCTTGTGGCCTCCACTGTGGCTAGAGTCACTTGAGTCTCCATCGCTAGAGCTGTCGCTATCAGATCCATGATGATAATTTGGCTTACTGTGTCCTCTATTGTTTTTGGTAATAATGACTGTACCAGCTGTTGCGGAACTTGCACTCTTCTGGCTGGCGTGACTGGCAGCTGTTCCACTTATCACAGTTACCGAGCCAGGTGGAGGGTGCTTGTGGCCTCCACTGTGGCTAGAGTCACTTGAGTCTCCATCGCTAGAGCTGTCGCTATCAGATCCATGATGATAAGTTGGCTTACTGTGTCCTCTATTGTTTTTGGTAATTATGACTGTACCAGCTGTTGCGGAACTTGCACTCTTCTGGCTGGCGTGACTGGCAGCTGTTCCACTTATCACAGTTACCGAGCCAGGTGGAGGGTGCTTGTGGCCTCCACTGTGGCTAGAGTCACTTGAGTCTCCATCGCTAGAGCTGTCGCTATCAGATCCATGATGATAATTTGGCTTACTGTGTCCTCTATTGTTTTTGGTAACAATGACTGTACCAGCTGTTGCGGAACTTGCACTCTTCTGGCTGGCGTGACTGGCAGCTGTTCCACTTATCACAGTTACCGAGCCAGGTGGAGGGTGCTTGTGGCCTCCACTGTGGCTAGAGTCACTTGAGTCTCCATCGCTAGAGCTGTCGCTATCAGATCCATGACGATAAGTTGGCTTAGTGTGTCCTCTATTGTTTTTGGTAACAATGACTGTACCAGCTGTTGCGGAACTTGAACTCTTCTGGCTGGCGTGACTGGCAGCTGTTCCACTTATCACAGTTACCGAGCCAGGTTGAGGGTGCTTGTGGCCTCCACTGTGGCTAGAGTCACTTGAGTCTCCATCGCTAGAGCTGTCGCTATCAGATCCACGATGATAAGTTGGCTTAGTGTGTCCTCTATTGTTTTTGGTAATAATGACTGTACCAGCTGTTGCGGAACTTGCACTCTTCTGGCTGGCGTGACTGGCAGCTGATCCACTTATCACAGTTACCGAGCCAGGTGGAGGGTGCTTGTGGCCTCCACTGTGGCTAGAGTCACTTGAGTCTCCATCGCTAGAGCTGTCGCTATCAGATCCATGATGATAATTTGGCTTACTGTGTCCTCTATTGTTTTTGGTAATAATGACTGTACCAGCTGTTGCGGAACTTGCACTCTTCTGGCTGGCGTGACTGGCAGCTGTTCCACTTATCACAGTTACCGAGCCAGGTGGAGGGTGCTTGTGGCCTCCACTGTGGCTAGAGTCACTTGAGTCTCCATCGCTAGAGCTGTCGCTATCAGATCCATGATGATAAGTTGGCTTAGTGTGTCCTCTATTGTTTTTGGTAATAATGACTGTACCAGCTGTTGCGGAACTTGCACTCTTCTGGCTGGCGTGACTGGCAGCTGTTCCACTTATCACAGTTACCGAGCCAGGTGGAGGGTGCTTGTGGCCTCCACTGTGGCTAGAGTCACTTGAGTCTCCATCGCTAGAGCTGTCGCTATCAGATCCACGATGATAAGTTGGCTTAGTGTGTCCTCTATTGTTTTTGGTAATAATGACTGTACCAGCTGTTGCGGAACTTGCACTCTTCTGGCTGGCGTGACTGGCAGCTGTTCCACTTATCACAGTTACCGAGCCAGGTGGAGGGTGCTTGTGGCCTCCACTGTGGCTAGAGTCACTTGAGTCTCCATCGCTAGAGCTGTCGCTATCAGATCCATGATGATAATTTGGCTTACTGTGTCCTCTATTGTTTTTGGTAATAATGACTGTACCAGCTGTTGCGGAACTTGCACTCTTCTGGCTGGCGTGACTGGCAGCTGTTCCACTTATCACAGTTACCGAGCCAGGTGGAGGGTGCTTGTGGCCTCCACTGTGGCTAGAGTCACTTGAGTCTCCATCGCTAGAGCTGTCGCTATCAGATCCATGATGATAATTTGGCTTACTGTGTCCTCTATTGTTTTTGGTAATAATGACTGTACCAGCTGTTGCGGAACTTGCACTCTTCTGGCTGGCGTGACTGGCAGCTGTTCCACTTATCACAGTTACCGAGCCAGGTGGAGGGTGCTTGTGGCCTCCACTGTGGCTAGAGTCACTTGAGTCTCCATCGCTAGAGCTGTCGCTATCAGATCCATGATGATAAGTTGGCTTAGTATGTCCTCTATTGTTTTTGGTAATAATGACTGTACCAGCTGTTGCGGAACTTGCACTCTTCTGGCTGGCGTGACTGGCAGCTGTTCCACTTATCACAGTTACCGAGCCAGGTGGAGGGTGCTTGTGGCCTCCACTGTGGCTAGAGTCACTTGAGTCTCCATCGCTAGAGCTGTCGCTATCAGATCCATGATGATAAGTTGGCTTAGTGTGTCCTCTATTGTTTTTGGTAACAATGACTGTACCAGCTGTTGCGGAACTTGAACTCTTCTGGCTGGCGTGACTGGCAGCTGTTCCACTTATCACAGTTACCGAGCCAGGTGGAGGGTGCTTGTGGCCTCCACTGTGGCTAGAGTCACTTGAGTCTCCATCGCTAGAGCTGTCGCTATCAGATCCATGATGATAAGTTGGCTTAGTGTGTCCTCTATTGTTTTTGGTAACAATGACTGTACCAGCTGTTGCGGAACTTGAACTCTTCTGGCTGGCGTGACTGGCAGCTGTTCCACTTATCACAGTTACCGAGCCAGGTTGAGGGTGCTTGTGGCCTCCACTGTGGCTAGAGTCACTTGAGTCTCCATCGCTAGAGCTGTCGCTATCAGATCCACGATGATAAGTTGGCTTAGTGTGTCCTCTATTGTTTTTGGTAATAATGACTGTACCAGCTGTTGCGGAACTTGCACTCTTCTGGCTGGCGTGACTGGCAGCTGATCCACTTATCACAGTTACCGAGCCAGGTGGAGGGTGCTTGTGGCCTCCACTGTGGCTAGAGTCACTTGAGTCTCCATCGCTAGAGCTGTCGCTATCAGATCCATGATGATAAGTTGGCTTAGTGTGTCCTCTATTGTTTTTGGTAATAATGACTGTTCCAGCTGTTGCGGAACTTGCACTCTTCTGGCTGGCGTGACTGGCAGCTGTTCCACTTATCACAGTTACCGAGCCAGGTGGAGGGTGCTTGTGGCCTCCACTGTGGCTAGAGTCACTTGAGTCTCCATCGCTAGAGCTGTCGCTATCAGATCCATGATGATAATTTGGCTTACTGTGTCCTCTATTGTTTTTGGTAATAATGACTGTACCAGCTGTTGCGGAACTTGCACTCTTCTGGCTGGCGTGACTGGCAGCTGTTCCACTTATCACAGTTACCGAGCCAGGTGGAGGGTGCTTGTGGCCTCCACTGTGGCTAGAGTCACTTGAGTCTCCATCGCTAGAGCTTTCGCTATCAGATCCATGATGATAAGTTGGCTTAGTGTGTCCTCTATTGTTTTTGGTAATAATGACTGTACCAGCTGTTGCGGAACTTTCACTCTTCTGGCTGGCGTGACTGGCAGCTGTTCCACTTATCACAGTTACCGAGCCAGGTGGAGGGTGCTTGTGGCCTCCACTGTGGCTAGAGTCACTTGAGTCTCCATCGCTAGAGCTGTCGCTATCAGATCCACGATGATAAGTTGGCTTAGTGTGTCCTCTATTGTTTTTGGTAATAATGACTGTACCAGCTGTTGCGGAACTTGCACTCTTCTGGCTGGCGTGACTGGCAGCTGTTCCACTTATCACAGTTACCGAGCCAGGTGGAGGGTGCTTGTGGCCTCCACTGTGGCTAGAGTCACTTGAGTCTCCATCGCTAGAGCTGTCGCTATCAGATCCATGATGATAATTTGGCTTACTGTGTCCTCTATTGTTTTTGGTAATAATGACTGTACCAGCTGTTGCGGAACTTGCACTCTTCTGGCTGGCGTGACTGGCAGCTGTTCCACTTATCACAGTTACCGAGCCAGGTGGAGGGTGCTTGTGGCCTCCACTGTGGCTAGAGTCACTTGAGTCTCCATCGCTAGAGCTGTCGCTATCAGATCCATGATGATAATTTGGCTTACTGTGTCCTCTATTGTTTTTGGTAATAATGACTGTACCAGCTGTTGCGGAACTTGCACTCTTCTGGCTGGCGTGACTGGCAGCTGTTCCACTTATCACAGTTACCGAGCCAGGTGGAGGGTGCTTGTGGCCTCCACTGTGGCTAGAGTCACTTGAGTCTCCATCGCTAGAGCTGTCGCTATCAGATCCATGATGATAAGTTGGCTTAGTATGTCCTCTATTGTTTTTGGTAATAATGACTGTACCAGCTGTTGCGGAACTTGCACTCTTCTGGCTGGCGTGACTGGCAGCTGTTCCACTTATCACAGTTACCGAGCCAGGTGGAGGGTGCTTGTGGCCTCCACTGTGGCTAGAGTCACTTGAGTCTCCATCGCTAGAGCTGTCGCTATCAGATCCGTGATGATAAGTTGGCTTAGTGTGTCCTCTATTGTTTTTGGTAACAATGACTGTACCAGCTGTTGCGGAACTTGAACTCTTCTGGCTGGCGTGACTGGCAGCTGTTCCACTTATCACAGTTACCGAGCCAGGTGGAGGGTGCTTGTGGCCTCCACTGTGGCTAGAGTCACTTGAGTCTCCATCGCTAGAGCTGTCGCTATCAGATCCATGATGATAAGTTGGCTTAGTGTGTCCTCTATTGTTTTTGGTAACAATGACTGTACCAGCTGTTGCGGAACTTGAACTCTTCTGGCTGGCGTGACTGGCAGCTGTTCCACTTATCACAGTTACCGAGCCAGGTGGAGGGTGCTTGTGGCCTCCACTGTGGCTAGAGTCACTTGAGTCTCCATCGCTAGAGCTGTCGCTATCAGATCCATGATGATAAGTTGGCTTAGTGTGTCCTCTATTGTTTTTGGTAATAATGACTGTACCAGCTGTTGCGGAACTTGCACTCTTCTGGCTGGCGTGACTGGCAGCTGTTCCACTTATCACAGTTACCGAGCCAGGTGGAGGGTGCTTGTGGCCTCCACTGTGGCTAGAGTCACTTGAGTCTCCATCGCTAGAGCTGTCGCTATCAGATTCATGATGATAATTTGGCTTAGTGTGTCCTCTATTGTTTTTGGTAATAATGACTGTACCAGCTGTTGCGGAACTTGCACTCTTCTGGCTGGCGTGACTGGCAGCTGTTCCACTTATCACAGTTACCGAGCCAGGTGGAGGGTGCTTGTGGCCTCCACTGTTGCTAGAGTCACTTGAGTCTCCATCGCTAGAGCTGTCGCTATCAGATCCATGATGATAAGTTGGCTTAGTGTGTCCTCTATTGTTTTTGGTAACAATGACTGTACCAGCTGTTGCGGAACTTGCACTCTTCTGGCTGGCGTGACTGGCAGCTGTGCCACTTATCACAGTTACCGAGCCAGGTGGAGGGTGCTTGTGGCCTCCACTGTGGCTAGAGTCACTTGAGTCTCCATCGCTAGAGCTGTCGCTATCAGATCCATGATGATAATTTGGATTACTGTGTCCTCTATTGTTTTTGGTAATAATGACTGTACCAGCTGTTGCGGAACTTGCACTCTTCTGGCTGGCGTGACTGGCAGCTGTTCCACTTATCACAGTTACCGAGCCAGGTGGAGGGTGCTTGTGGCCTCCACTGTGGCTAGAGTCACTTGAGTCTCCATCGCTAGAGCTGTCGCTATCAGATCCATGATGATAAGTTGACTTAGTGTGTCCTCTATTGTTTTTGGTAATAATGACTGTACCAGCTGTTGCGGAACTTGCACTCTTCTGGCTGGCGTGACTGGCAGCTGTTCCACTTATCACAGTTACCGAGCCAGGTGGAGGGTGCTTGTGGCCTCCACTGTGGCTAGAGTCACTTGAGTCTCCATCGCTAGAGCTGTCGCTATAAGATCCATGATGATAATTTGGCTTACTGTGTCCTCTATTGTTTTTGGTAACAATGACTGTACCAGCTGTTGCGGAACTTGCACTCTTCTGGCTGGCGTGACTGGCAGCAGTGCCACTTATCACAGTTACCGAGCCAGGTGGAGGGTGCTTGTGGCCTCCACTGTGGCTAGAGTCACTTGAGTCTCCATCGCTAGAGCTGTCGCTATCAGATCCATGATGATAAGTTGGCTTAATGTGTCCTCTATTGTTTTTGGTAATAATGACTGTACCAGCTGTTGCGGAACTTGCACTCTTCTGGCTGGCGTGACTGGCAGCTGTTCCACTTATCACAGTTACCGAGCCAGGTGGAGGGTGCTTGTGGCCTCCACTGTGGCTAGAGTCACTTGAGTCTCCATCGCTAGAGCTGTCGCTATCAGATCCATGATGATAATTTGGCTTACTGTGTCCTCTATTGTTTTTGGTAATAATGACTGTACCAGCTGTTGCGGAACTTGCACTCTTCTGGCTGGCGTGACTGGCAGCTGTTCCACTTATCACAGTTACCGAGCCAGGTGGAGGGTGCTTGTGGCCTCCACTGTGGCTAGAGTCACTTGAGTCTCCATCGCTAGAGCTGTCGCTATCAGATCCATGATGATAACTTGGCTTAGTGTGTCCTCTATTGTTTTTGGTAACAATGACTGTACCAGCTGTTGCGGAACTTGCACTCTTCTGGCTGGCGTGACTGGCAGCTGTTCCACTTATCACAGTTACCGAGCCAGGTGGAGGGTGCTTGTGGCCTCCACTGTGGCTAGAGTCACTTGAGTCTCCATCGCTAGAGCTGTCGCTATCAGATCCATGATGATAAGTTGGCTTAGTGTGTCCTCTATTGTTTTTGGTAATAATGACTGTACCAGCTGTTGCGGAACTTGCACTCTTCTGGCTGGCGTGACTGGCAGCTGTTCCACTTATCACAGTTACCGAGCCAGGTGGAGGGTGCTTGTGGCCTCCACTGTGGCTAGAGTCACTTGAGTCTCCATCGCTAGAGCTGTCGCTATCAGATCCATGATGATAAGTTGGCTTAGTGTGTCCTCTATTGTTTTTGGTAACAATGACTGTACCAGCTGTTGCGGAACTTGCACTCTTCTGGCTGGCGTGACTGGCAGCTGTTCCACTTATCACAGTTACCGAGCCAGGTGGAGGGTGCTTGTGGCCTCCACTGTGGCTAGAGTCACTTGAGTCTCCATCGCTAGAGCTGTCGCTATCAGATCCACGATGATAAGTTGGCTTAGTGTGTCCTCTATTGTTTTTGGTAATAATGACTGTACCAGCTGTTGCGGAACTTGCACTCTTCTGGCTGGCGTGACTGGCAGCTGATCCACTTATCACAGTTACCGAGCCAGGTGGAGGGTGCTTGTGGCCTCCACTGTGGCTAGAGTCACTTGAGTCTCCATCGCTAGAGCTGTCGCTATCAGATCCATGATGATAAGTTGGCTTAGTGTGTCCTCTATTGTTTTTGGTAATAATGACTGTACCAGCTGTTGCGGAACTTGCACTCTTCTGGCTGGCGTGACTGGCAGCTGTTCCACTTATCACAGTTACCGAGCCAGGTGGAGGGTGCTTGTGGCCTCCACTGTGGCTAGAGTCACTTGAGTCTCCATCGCTAGAGCTGTCGCTATCAGATCCATGATGATAAGTTGGCTTAGTGTGTCCTCTATTGTTTTTGGTAATAATGACTGTACCAGCTGTTGCGGAACTTGCACTCTTCTGGCTGGCGTGACTGGCAGCTGTTCCACTTATCACAGTTACCGAGCCAGGTGGAGGGTGCTTGTGGCCTCCACTGTGGCTAGAGTCACTTGAGTCTCCATCGCTAGAGCTGTCGCTATCAGATCCATGATGATAACTTGGCTTAGTGTGTCCTCTATTGTTTTTGGTAACAATGACTGTACCAGCTGTTGCGGAACTTGCACTCTTCTGGCTGGCGTGACTGGCAGCTGTTCCACTTATCACAGTTACCGAGCCAGGTGGAGGGTGCTTGTGGCCTCCACTGTGGCTAGAGTCACTTGAGTCTCCATCGCTAGAGCTGTCGCTATCAGATCCATGATGATAATTTGGCTTACTGTGTCCTCTATTGTTTTTGGTAACAATGACTGTACCAGCTGTTGCGGAACTTGCACTCTTCTGGCTGGCGTGACTGGCAGCTGTGCCACTTATCACAGTTACCGAGCCAGGTGGAGGGTGCTTGTGGCCTCCACTGTGGCTAGAGTCACTTGAGTCTCCATCGCTAGAGCTGTCGCTATCAGATCCATGATGATAAGTTGGCTTAATGTGTCCTCTATTGTTTTTGGTAATAATGACTGTACCAGCTGTTGCGGAACTTGCACTCTTCTGGCTGGCGTGACTGGCAGCTGTTCCACTTATCACAGTTACCGAGCCAGGTGGAGGGTGCTTGTGGCCTCCACTGTGGCTAGAGTCACTTGAGTCTCCATCGCTAGAGCTGTCGCTATCAGATCCATGATGATAATTTGGCTTACTGTGTCCTCTATTGTTTTTGGTAATAATGACTGTACCAGCTGTTGCGGAACTTGCACTCTTCTGGCTGGCGTGACTGGCAGCTGTTCCACTTATCACAGTTACCGAGCCAGGTGGAGGGTGCTTGTGGCCTCCACTGTGGCTAGAGTCACTTGAGTCTCCATCGCTAGAGCTGTCGCTATCAGATCCATGATGATAACTTGGCTTAGTGTGTCCTCTATTGTTTTTGGTAACAATGACTGTACCAGCTGTTGCGGAACTTGCACTCTTCTGGCTGGCGTGACTGGCAGCTGTTCCACTTATCACAGTTACCGAGCCAGGTGGAGGGTGCTTGTGGCCTCCACTGTGGCTAGAGTCACTTGAGTCTCCATCGCTAGAGCTGTCGCTATCAGATCCATGATGATAAGTTGGCTTAGTGTGTCCTCTATTGTTTTTGGTAATAATGACTGTACCAGCTGTTGCGGAACTTGCACTCTTCTGGCTGGCGTGACTGGCAGCTGTTCCACTTATCACAGTTACCGAGCCAGGTGGAGGGTGCTTGTGGCCTCCACTGTGGCTAGAGTCACTTGAGTCTCCATCGCTAGAGCTGTCGCTATCAGATCCATGATGATAAGTTGGCTTAGTGTGTCCTCTATTGTTTTTGGTAACAATGACTGTACCAGCTGTTGCGGAACTTGCACTCTTCTGGCTGGCGTGACTGGCAGCTGTTCCACTTATCACAGTTACCGAGCCAGGTGGAGGGTGCTTGTGGCCTCCACTGTGGCTAGAGTCACTTGAGTCTCCATCGCTAGAGCTGTCGCTATCAGATCCATGATGATAATTTGGCTTACTGTGTCCTCTATTGTTTTTGGTAATAATGACTGTACCAGCTGTTGCGGAACTTGCACTCTTCTGGCTGGCGTGACTGGCAGCTGTTCCACTTATCACAGTTACCGAGCCAGGTGGAGGGTGCTTGTGGCCTCCACTGTGGCTAGAGTCACTTGAGTCTCCATCGCTAGAGCTGTCGCTATCAGATCCATGATGATAAGTTGGCTTAGTGTGTCCTCTATTGTTTTTGGTAATAATGACTGTACCAGCTGTTGCGGAACTTGCACTCTTCTGGCTGGCGTGACTGGCAGCTGTTCCACTTATCACAGTTACCGAGCCAGGTGGAGGGTGCTTGTGGCCTCCACTGTGGCTAGAGTCACTTGAGTCTCCATCGCTAGAGCTGTCGCTATCAGATCCATGATGATAAGTTGGCTTAGTGTGTCCTCTATTGTTTTTGGCAATAATGACTGTACCTGCTGTTGCGGCACTTGCACTCTTCTGGCTGGCGTGACTGGTACTTGATGTACTCACTTGAGTTAGCGTGGATGTTTGTCCTAGCTTCACGAGATTAGTTCCTGTTAATGATCAAAGATACGAATATTAGATGTTTCTTAATTATACGCCTTACATTACATCACAACATGTTCAACATAGCAACGCTCGTGTTTGCTCCTAAGGTATAATCACCGTTAATGAACCTGGCTTTAAAATATTTATCGAAGCTTTCAGCGACATGGTTATCACAGCCAACCAGCTTAATTAGCCGTTCAATTGTTGACCTAGCCTTTTCATTCAAATGCGCCGATTTTTCATCGACCTTGGTAACATCTTTTGTTCAATATCGTTTAATGAGCAGCTCATGTCACTATACCAAGGGTGTAACTGTATCCTACCGGTATGAAGAGCATAATGTGCCATTCCTGGTCATGGTCTACTCATGTGCCAAGTTTCACCCACGTTACATAAAGACAGAATTACTTTCACATGTATATTATTTATTATTAGTATGGATAGCCGCTCCACGTAAAAAATACTGGTATTCAGCTGTAACCGGTTTGACTGGGACCCACCTCAAATATAGTTGGGAAAAGGCTAGGCAGATGATAGAGGAGGTTTATTGTTCACTGGTTTCTATTCCTTTTTGTGATATTTTAGTTTGTTTTTAATTATGGAGAGAATCAATTAAAAAAATACAATAGTAAAACTTACGAGACAAAGGGAAAAAAAATTGTTTGCGGTTAGAAAGTTATTTTGAATTATGCTCGATTTTGTACGAAACTATTTTTTTTGGGACAAGCTCGCCCCATTTTTCCCAACCTTTGCAACTCTCGGGTGCCAAAATCAACAGTGGCGACCACCTAAGAAATACCGATTCGATGAAGCTCAACCAGTCCCGGAGCAACGATTCAAATGTTTTGGATCCAGCAATGATAATTCCATTGCTGGATCCAAATAAAACAGCGAAGTAGTAAGAAAAACATTACTTCCACTTCAATGACTTAAAACCTATCTTTCGATTAAATTTTGTTTTATGCGCATAACAAAGATTTGAATTAAGAATAGGAGACGATACCATACTCTAACCCCCAGTTTATAATAGTTATTTATGATATTAGTGCGGTAAGTTGGTTTTTACAAACGAGTAGACGAATGTAAGCACGAGACGAAGTCGAGGGCTTACCATTATAGTCACGAGTTTGTAAAAACCAAATCCGCACGTGTGTCACACAACGTTTTTCGACACATTTGCGAGAAAACAGTACCTACAATAAGTAATGAAACAAACTTTTTGTCTTTTCTTTAGAAATCTAAGAAGATTTCTGATACGAAAATGGCGCGAATTTGCAAAGGGCGCCACATGCGCGTGGTGAAAATTAGAACCACATCTTTCATTTAGTTTTATTTATCTTCTCTCATTTTCTCTTTAGTATTAAAATGAGACAAACGTACAGCAAAAGCACTTCCAAGGAGGTGCGATCATTCAGCTTATTTATTCTCGTGATGTGAAACTCCTTGGTGGAATTCTTATTAATTTTTATGGAAATAAAAAAAAAACCGTAAAGAATACTCACGGCGCTATACAACGGAGTATGCGGTAAAATATGTACTTAGGTGAGAGTACCTATTAGGCTTCGTAAATGCATTTTTTGAGCAAATTTATTGAAAAATAATTAACGCAAAATAAGGAAGAATCAAATTAAACAGAATTTATGAATTTGGCATGTAGGTTCCTTGGGGAGCGTAGGGGAGAACCAAGGGAGGATTCCCCGAAATTCCAACGGGAACGAGAAAAAACGGGATAGGTACCTATGCGCGTACGAAATCGTGGTCAAAAGCTAGTTTCAACTTAGGGTTTTTTTAATTATCTCGCGTTTGACAAATATATCACCTGACAATATGGTCGACGAAGGAGCACGCTTGCCTAGAAGTAACCTATTCACTCTTGACTTAGATACCCCCAAAGATTCCAAACAATTGAATGAATGCCACTCTTTAGTGGTAATTTCACGTTTGACCTCTATCTCACCTGATGGTAAGCGATGATGTGGTCGAAGATGGAGCACGCTTGCCTAGAAGTAACCTATTCACTCTTGACTTAAACATCCCCAAATTGTAGCTAACAGAAACAGACTCCGACAGGGAATGCCGCTCTTTAGCGGGACTGGATTTCAACAGAAGAACTCACCTTTCGGGATTATTTTCATAGTAATGCACGTGCGGCCATTTTCCATAGTCACGATCTTCTCGATTGACCAGTCCTTCTCGTTACTAGAACCTGCGAAATAATTTATTTTACATAAACAGAGTCAAATAATAATGATTGTTAAAAATAAAAGAATTCCGGCCACGGTGGCCATGTAGATTAATACCGCCACAAAAAATCAACGTTGCAGAATCTACAAAACAATGAGACTCGCAGCGCCATCTATCTCGATAGCTGCGAACTAGCAACGAAATCCTAAATCGCGATATCAGAGTTTACCGTGCGATTCGAGCAGATACAACAGCCCGAATATCAACTATCGAGCAGTTGCCCACTGTACACAACAACCGTCCGGTCGGAGGATCCTCCTTTTTTAACGGAGGTATGTGGGACTTTACTCTCTGTTCCGCTAACTCCAAAGCCATTCTCAACGAAGAGTAGACAATTTGCCCGAGAGACATAAAAGTGCACGAGTGTGTACGCCAATCAGGTGTACTTTCTGTTTCTTTACTCTCATTGTCCGATGGGTCAGCAATCAGATACGGCCGGGGCGAGATCAGGTGCAGAACATTTAAGCAAAGGCGTAGGTATTTTATCTTAATTTTATATCAATGATAATTAAACACTTTATAAACTACAAATGATTTTGAATTATTTACCTTCCAACTCACAATCCAGCATTAAGTGGGCATCTGTAACGAAAAAGTGGTTTAGTTTGAATATCAGTTGGTTTATTATATTGATGATTTCGCCCGCTCAGACCTATAAAGATGTACAAGGAACCACTAAACAGACTCCCGTGGACTATGTTATTGAATAAATATTATTGGTCGTCAACCAGTGGGCCAATTCTACTATTTTTGAACGTAACTAAAACTACTTTAAAAGGTAAATTCGGTTGTATTTTTTGTGTTTGTTACCTCATATCTCCGTCATTTATGAACCGATTTGAAAATTCTTAGTGAAAGGATTTAATTTACTTCTGGATTGGTCCCATTGAAGTGTTATCAAAATCGGTTAAGTACCTAGTTTGATTTTGAAATCCAAATAGCTGGACAAAATATGTGCAAAAATCATCCATATGCGTATTCTGCTTTCTTGACTTTCCAGTGGTGTTTTTCCAAAAACACCGACTTCCGAAATTAAAATTATTTTGTACATCGTAGTTTTTATTTTTTGGAAGTCGGTTTTTTTGTGGAAAAGTTTTTTATTTAAGCAACGTTCGCGTTCGTATCACAGTCGCAACCTGTCTGAAAAGCCACATTTTGCATAATATTATGTACATTTTTGACAGATTGACACTGACATTGCTTACTGACGCTGACAATTCAAAAGTACCTGTAAATGGTTTATTTGAAATAAATGCTTTGACGACAAGTGAGATTCTGTCAACGGTAGCGTGGCGAAGGTCAAACCTTCGCCACGCTACCGTTGATAGAATCTCACTTGTCTCTAGCCCAAGATCTTTCACAATTATGCACTTCTTTTCTGTCATTTTCGAATTTGGAACAAAACAAAGATACGTTGCCCTTTCATTTTGTGATTTCTTTAAAACTGTCAGTTTTGAAAAATTCACATAGTTTAAACCATAAGTTACATTAGGCCAGTGTTTCTTTGACACCGAAAAAAACTCAGTTGCAGACTGAAAAAGAAACCACTTACTCTTATGAGGCGGAACGTTGGCGCCATAGTTCGCGCTAGCTTTTTCATTGAGGATCTGGAAACATACAAAACAAAATTGATTCAAAACAGGTGTTATGGAATAGTACGAGAAACTTTGGAGCTTATAATGGCCAAGTCAACAATTTCGCAGGAGTTTCCAAGAGTCTATTATTGTTATGAATTTGGCTGGGGGCCTTAAATTCATTTGAGGCCACCACAGGATAGTCCGGTTAAGTAGTTGATAGCCCCTGCGTGTTAAGTTGCTAGTGGTAATACCGAAAAAAAAAAAAAAGCTTTTTCATTTTCATCTCAGAAAAGTCTGTCATTTGATACCTATCTCATGGGGGTGCATACAAAAAAAAGATTGGTCCGCCATCTTTGGATTTCCACCATATTGGATTAAGAATTTCACTTAGATATTGTGCATCCAAACCAAACGTGTATGCAAAATTTCAACTCTTGAGGATAACTGTTTTAAAATTCAGTTGCAAAATTTAGCCTCCTATATAGTACTCAACTAACAGAGCAAGTAAAATAAAAGCTAGGGACTAGCTCGCCATACTATTATATTATAAACACTGCAACTCCTAAGAATCAGAATCAACAATTGTGCTCGACGAGTCCCTTAGATCCCGCAACGAAATTAATCAGTAAAGAACAGCGGAGGATATTTCAAATAAAAGCATAGAAAACGAAGAAGCATAAGAAGAATACGTTCCTCTTAAAATTAAAAAAAACTTAGTAAAGATTTACTTACGCAGAGTGCAAAAAGCCACAGGAAAATCTTGATGGCATCCATCTCAGTTGAAGACTTGAAGCCCACAACTGGATCGAATGATGGTCAGACTACTTTCCCGCAGTATTTATATGCAAAAATTTCTATGGACGCATAGAAATCAAGAACATTTGAACAAACAACTGTGATAAATAAATGAGTTAGATTTGATTCATTGGTAGACCTTATAAAGGGTTACTATGAGTTTGTATTGATTTAAGTTTCCTTTTGTTTTATAATTGTAGTTTCTTGGTGAAAGACTTGGTCAGGTAAAACATGTAATCTACAGCTACTGCAAACCTCATGTTCCAGCTGCTGCAACAGACGAAGATGCCCGGGCGTCGGGAGTCGCAGGGCGATTCCCGGCCACCGTAGGCGCGGGCTTGCGGACGGCGAGCGTTGGGTGGCTCGCCGTCCGATCAAAACCAGGCCCGGGTCGAAGGCGCGTTGTGTGAAGGCGAGCTGCAACATAGTAGACGGGGCCCGTTAGGGCCAGAGCCTGCCAGGGTTGCGGAATTTGTTCGAAAGAATCACCGCGGCCCTGGAACGCAAAGAGTATAAGGAGGAACACGGATGCGTTAGTCAGTAAGAGTCTCACGCGCCCTTCCGCTCCGCATCCAGAGCGGAGGAATTCATTTTATGAATACCCATCCATAAAAAAACCTGCAACTACTAGAATCAGCCGTCAATGGCCTATGCATAGCACACTACATTGATAATATCTCTATAATCACCAAAACTGCACAAATGCACAAGAGTGTCTACATCAACAGCATGGCTCCGGTCATCCTATGCTAGTTCCTACTTTCCTTGATGATGATGATGTGATCCGAACGATTTCGGCCAAGACGATTGTTTCAGCTCCACTGTAGTTGTCGTTGAAAGAAAAAATATTTATTTGGGACTCGCACAATACAAACAAAAAAGAAAAACAAATTAAAACGGACATTATGTAATAAAAATTAATTAAAGCATAAAATTAATCTGTGCGTGGCCCAAAAGGTCCCTATCTCGGCATAATAATATGCTGCAATATTTAAAAAAAAACTGCTGAACTTGCATCCCTTGCTACTTATATTATAAATGTGTTTTGTGAAGATGTATGGATGGATTTTTGATACTATTCACTCCAAAATGAGAGAAAGAAAGAAAGAAACATGTTTATTTGAGACTCGCACAAGAAAAACAGAAAAGAAAAATAAATTAAAAACTAACAGTTATAATTAATTAACTTATGCTGACAACATCAACATGAATTTGCTAACAATATTATCTATTAATTAAGTAGGTACTTATCTAATAATATTACGGATTTCGATTTAAAAAATGTAGTCTAATTCTTGAACAACACCACGAACACATTTTATTCCAGGGGCCTAACCACCAACTCTTAATGCAGTATTACTTCAATATTACTTCCAGGCCCAGGAGTACAGTTAGCTACGTACGTTCCCATAAAATAATTACCGACTCGTGCGGGCGAAGCCAATATCTGAAGCTACATAGTTTATTATTATTTGCCTAAAGTATGGAAAAACTGCCACTGTTCATCATCATCATCTGCCTAGCCTTTTCCCTGATTTCCTGAATCGACGGCTGCCTATCTGACCTCCACAACCCAGTAACTGGGTAACACGGTACTTCTTTGCAAGACTGGTGTCAGATTTTCTGGCTTCTGACAATCCATTACGACGGTCAAAGATCTACAAATGACAGCCGGAACCAACGGCCTAACGTGCTTTCCGAGGCACGGAGGAGTCTCGATATGTTAATATGGTCACCCATCCACAGACCAACCTCGGCAAAAGTTGCTTAACCTTGAAGATCGACCCGAACGGCTGCTATTATTTTGCCATGAGCTCCTCGTGATATTATATCAAAGTAAATAAAGTTCCTTTCTCGAACAAAAACAAAAGAACACCAATAAATTATAAAAAAAATAAATCTCTTTTAAACAATAAAACAAAAGATAATTTGTTTATTTTAAATGCAAGCGCATTATTAATACTGTTATTGCGATTATTGTTTACGCAGATGTTACTCAGTGATCTTACTAGTGTTAAGTTTGTATGTTTGTGTTTCAGTCACGCAAAAACGGATGTAGGGATTTAGAAGAAATTTAGTACAACGATAGTTTCGAACATGGATTAACACAGACAAGTATGATACCTACTTCTTATCCCGATAATGGATAAGGATAGGCAAGCAGAGGCTTTGAGCGTAGAGAGGAGGAAGCCAACATTCGTAGACTGGCTAAAGACTCACCAACTGTATCGTATTGTATGTACATAATTATGTGAATCGTGTGCGATAAGATTGAAAAATTACCAGGAGACCAAAATCATGAAGTAGTTAAACTGGGAATAACCACATACTACTACAAGTTACAACATAGAATTTTTTCACATTTAATTTTACTACTCATTTTATATTTCTCTCTGGATCCAATCCACACGCACGCAGACGAAATCGTGGGCAATAGCTAGTCTTTAAATAAAAGTGCATTCTATAACAATAATCAATGGGGTATTATTTAGTTAGCAACATAAGTTTAATAAACAAAACGTTTGCAAACAAGTTCTTATGAAGGGCGTACGTCCAGCTGGCTGAATGGGTTCGCGACCTTTGCGTGTTAAACGTCATTGGGGACGCTGACGTGCGGCCATGAAACATTCCATATCGTTAAGTATCGCTTGCTGAGGTCGGTTAAATGTTCGGCTATATATTTAACAAACGTTCCAAATTCAGTGCTTTTGCAACAAAAAGCGAGTCGGCACTGCCATATTCAGTACATCTGCACCCAAAAACGAGTCAGCACTGCCACATTCAGTGCGTCCGCACCTAATAACGAGACCGCTTTGCCATATTTAGTGCATCTGCACCCAATAGCGAACCCGCATTGCCATATTCAGTGCGTCTGCAACCAACATCATATCTGCACTGCCATATTCAGTGCATTTGTACCAAAAAGCGAGTCCACATTGCCGTATTCAGTCCGCCTACACCCAATAGCGAGCCCGCACTGCATAGTCAGTGCGTCTGCACCAAATAGCGAGCCCGCAATGCCATAGTCAGTGCGTATACACCTTGTACCAGGCATTAACGCCGCCACAAAATTCAACACAGCTGAATTTACAGCAACAATGAGACTCGCAGCGCTATCGATCCTAACAGATTCGAACTAACTTAACAAAATCCTGATACGCGATATCATGGTTTACCGTGGAATTTGAACAGATACAACAGCCCGAATAACCACTATCATATAAAAATATAGATATATTAAGTAATTCAGAATAGCCCAGCTTTTAATTTAAGAGGATAAATCCCTTCAACAGGAAGCCGAAGCGCAAGAGTTCAAACATTCCGAAACTTTTCAGAAGCTGGTCAAGTAATATATTTTACTGAATCAGCATTGAATCAGGGTGTTTGATGATATAATCGAAAATACGGAGACAGCTCGAAAATGCACAAGTAATCACAAGTCTATGTTACGAACGGGAAATGTTAAATGTAAATGATGAAAGTATTTTTGTTGATTTTGTACAAAAATAATAATTTGAACATATAATTATTTGTTTTCTTTGTCATTTTTTTCATTATGTACACAATACACTTAAGAACGATTTATATGCAGAGAAAGAACATCAAAAAGGTTTAAAAAAGCAAAAGGATACCCATAATCTAAAATTATCTCTATAATTTTTCTAAAGTATAACATCCACTGCTTGACCAGCTTCTGAAACGCTTCGGAACGATAAATTGACCTCTTGCGCTTCGACTCCCTGTTGAGAGTATTTATCCTCTAAAATTAAAAGCTGGGCTAGTGCCGCATTGTGACTGAATATGGCTCACTTTTCTGAATTTTGGCAGTCAGGACACGTTATTGGGTGTATACGCACTGACTATGGCATTGCGGGCTCGCTATTGGGTGCAGACGCACTGAATACGGCAATTTGGGCTCGCTTTTTGGTGCAAATGCACTGAATACGGAACTTTGGGCTCGTTTTTTGGTGCAAATGCACTGAATTTGGTAGTGCGGGCTCGCTATTGGGTGCAGATGCACTGAATACGGCAATTTGGGCTCGCTTTTTGGTGCAAATGCACTGAATACGGAACTTTGGGCTCGTTTTTTGGTGCAAATGCACTGAATTTGGTAGTGCGGGCTCGCTATTGGGTGCAGATGCACTGAATACGGCAATTTGGGCTCGCTTTTTGGTGCAAATGCACTGAATACGGAACTTTGGGCTCGTTTTTTGGTGCAAATGCACTGAATTTGGTAGTGCGGGCTCGCTATTGGGTGCAGACGCACTGAATACGGCAATTTGGGCTCGCTTTTTGGTGCAAATGCACTGAATACGGAACTTTGGGCTCGTTTTTTGGTGCAAATGCACTGAATTTGGTAGTGCGGGCTCGCTATTGGGTGCAGACGCACTGAATACGGCAATTTGGGCTCGCTTTTTGGTGCAAATGCACTGAATACGGTAATTTGGGCTCGCTTTTTAGTGCAGACACACTGAGCCTCGTTCACACACCATCACACATGTATGCTCAACTTTAGCACTTCTTTGACTACCTACGCTAGCTTTAAAATGAACAAAATAGGCTTTCGTTTGTCGTAAGTTTGGTTACAGTGTTAACTTGGACGTAGAAGTCCGGTTGTTAGTACCAGAATTTGAAGCATGTGAAGAGCCTTAAGTATCTGGGTAGCATAATCTACACTAATATTATAAAGAGGAAAGATTTGTTTGTTTGTTTGTTTGTTTGTTTGTTTGTTTGAAATGAATAGGTTCCGAAACTACTGGACCGATTAGAAAAATTCTTTCACCAGTAGAATCCTACATTATCGATGATGGACATAGACCATAGAATATTTTCAAAAAAGTTAGGGATCCGTATGAAAACTTCGATAATGTAACCCAAGGTGTGAGAAAAAATCCTTATATCGCGTACGCTGCGGAATCTATTGACAATAGAGCAAAGTGATGTACTACAGTTTTATAGAGGTCATCAATATCTACAAAAAAGTCCGCAATACCATATGTCTAACTATTATAGATAAGTCACCATGACCGCTTTTTGTTCATATTATTCAAGCAAATCCCATGGTGACATAAAAAATGGTGATTTTAGTATCATGATATTAATCCTTATCCATTTAAATGGTTTGATAATTAAGGTTGATTATGTCCGTGTAAATTACACTTTAAATCATTAAAATCGGACCTTTCATTCAAAAGTTACGACGGTAATAAACATGCTCGGAGTAAGAAAAATGTCGCGGCTTGAGCGAACTGGGGAGAATCATATCAATGCTTGGTCCGATGAAGTTGAAACACCACGGCATTTAAATGTTTTCGATAAAACAATAAGAATAACAAATGTTTGGATTTTTCGAAAATAAACTACATACATAAAGAGTGAAGCAGGGGTGACTAAGATTTTAGGTGAAGGCATAATTGCTTGCTTCAATTTATGTCGGAATGCTATGAACAAACTAAAAGCGGGATAATTGAAACAGATGTACCTAACAATTTTTGCATAATCAAACCCTGACGGGGTGAACGGGGCCGGGGTGAACAGTTGCGCTAAACCTGGGCTCGAGACAAGTGAGATTCTGTCAACGGTGGCGTGGCGTATAATTAATGAAAATCGTTGCGCTTAATTTTCCAAAACTAACCTTTATAAGGGGGTATAGGGGGCGTTGAAGTTTGTGGAGTACTTACTAAACCCACGCGGACGAAGTCGCGGGCGAAGTGCTAGTCACAAATAAAGGTGCACCCGGTGCACCCGACGCTGAAGTTAATCAAAGTATTTAAGGTGCTGCAGCAGCAGTTTTTGGCTAACTACAGCCCCGATCTTAAGTTGGCCAAACCTGGTGCTCGAGCCAAGTGAGATTGTGTCAGCGGTTGCGTGGCGAAGGCGATTGTCAATACGTCAAAAATATATGGGATGGGCAATGCTATCGAAATGTCATGTGATCAAATTCCTACATTTTGGCATTTCGACAGTCGCATTCGCTAATTGTATGGCATATTGTCTTGGTGGCAATCGTTCTCCCAAATGTTTGATTTATTCATCGTAAACATAGGCTTCATGTACATTGGACAGATTCCACCTCAAATAACATGGACATCAAAAGGTCGATAGTTGTGTTACAAACACGAACATCTTATTGTTATAAATGATAAGACGTCACCTACCTGAGATAACTTAAGGATGAATTGAGAGAAATTGATTAAGATAAAATGCAAATTACGAACTTTGAAGAAGATTTTTGAATTAGTGGACAGATTCTGCGATTTGGCAGAAACCAGTTATGCCTGTCCGAATGTAGAAATAGCGTGCGGTGCAGGTGCAGTCCTTTAAGGAAAGAAGGAGCTCAGATTTAGACCTAATAGTTCAACACAAAGTTTTACTTTAAGACAACCACAAAGTTTTACTTTGAGACAACCACAAAGTTTTACTTTGAGACAACCATAAAGTTTTACTTTGAGGTTGTAAATGTATAGCGCCATAATGTAATCTTATCGGACTCAATGTTAAGGCGTGTAAAGATTTGTTTACTGCATGGATGGATAATTGCAGAGTCCGTAAGATTGTAATAAATTATTAGATTATAATTCCTCGATATAATATTATGAAATAATCGTTTTAAATACAATAAATCCCACCCAAATTCAACAGTTCCCAACATGTCAGTGTCTTATTTAGAAAAAATAGTTTACAATTTCACGCGATATTTTACAATTGACAACACGGTTGGCGCAGTGGTTGAGCAAATGACGGTTGCGCTGCGAGTCGCGGGTTCGATTCCCGCACGGAACAAATGTTTGTATGGCCTGCAGATGTGTTTCGGATCTGGCTGTATGTGTATGTGACTTTAAATGTTTGTAAACTCACCCACGATACGCAACGTTAAATAAAAAAAAAATTGTTTATGAGTTTGTAGTTTTGATAGCGCTGTCAAATGTGAGAGATCACGTGACTTTTCGATAGCGCTGTCAATTTTTAGGCATCACTTGACTTTTCGACACCGCTTGTCATTTCCATAGATTTTTGACATTTTGTAAAATGTTAAGTGAATAAGCAAAAATTTGTATGAAATCAATCGAAAACATAGAAATAAATATAGGTGTTTAATACGCAACATTTTAAATTCATTACGTAATCATCATCATCATCAGTCAGCCGAAAGACGTCTTAAATCAGTATTGTTAATACATTTCAGTTATTAAAAGTTTTTTTTTTACGTTAATTGGACTTTAAGAGCGTGTACGCTGTATGTCATTTCATACAAACTTTCAAGTCCTTATTCTTCAAAATGAATGAACCGATTTTAACGAAACTCGGTATGCATACGCAAGATATCCAGGTCTAAATAGTTATCAGAAAACATTTTTGAAAAAGAGTTCAGGGGGAAGGATATAGTGATTTTTCACTTTCTATAGAAAACTTAAAGTCGCTCTCTCTCTCCCTCTGAAATCTAAAAAAATCATCAAAGTCGGTTGACAATTGGCGAAAATATCGCTGGACAAACATTAACAAAAAATCTCCTGTTTTGGAAGTCGGTTTAAAAGCTGATATCAGTTTTGCCAACAGTTACTGAGTCGTGAGGTCAGATCTAATAGGCAGTCGCAGTAACCGGTTAGACTGGAAGCTGACCCCAATTGGAAAATGACTGACATATAACTTGATGAAATGAACAGCCATTTCATGAAATATTAACTGTTACTTGGCAATACAACTGAAAAAGCAACGTTTGTCTATATAGCCGAACATTTTTCCGACCTCAGCAAGTGTTACTTAACCTTGAAGAACTACCCCTTCTTTTGGATGGGAAATCTTCAAATGACAGAGACCACCAATGTTGGCCCTAATGATACAAATGTTGGTTCAATAGCCGGCACGAGCGAAGACGCCGCACAAGAGTCAAGAGACTCAACCACTGATTTTCTTGGTAAAGAAAAACATTGTGGAGTAACGAAAACATTGTAAATATATTTTTTATTGATAGTCTCGAGTCTGACCGCTATCTCACCTGATATATATACGATGGCGTGGTCGACACTGGAATACGCTTACCTTTTTTTATTGATGGGAAATCATCAAATGACTACAAAACTAAAAGCCTGACAATCAAGGGATTATCAGGCTTTTACTGACTAAAACCCAGCCGTGTTTCGCCAAATGTTCTTTGCGTTCCAGGGCTGCAGTAACTATTTCGAACAAATTCCGCAACCCTGGCGGGCCCCGCCAATTATGCTGATATCTCTTTCTTCTTCTTCTTCGTGTGCGTAGTAAGGTCTAAACGACGTGTCAGAGTTTCTAAACCGCCTCAAGGGCCTCTGATATCTCTTTGAGGCGAACGTGGAACATATCGCGCCGTCGACGTCACTTATCTCTTACGGTGCCCTGCGACTCCCGAAGCTTGGGTCGTCTTCTTCTGTTGGGGCGGCTGGGGCGTGAGGTTTTCCTCTCCCTTACGCGTCCTGCCTCCTCCTTCGCTTTCGCAGAAGAAGGTGACTGTTTCCCATGCCCTCAACGGTGGAGGGCAGTCTTCCCGCCGAATCCGAAATAGGTACCTCCCGAAACAACGCCGTGGCGACCCTCTAGTCACTCCTCAAAGAGGGGACTTATCGCTATATTAGTAGCGTGCCCAGCGGCGGGTTGCAACAGTCGTTTTCTCTATACCACCGTGAGATCTTGCCGGAGCTCCATCCACCGTCCGCAGCAGCAGGGTTTCGCCCCGGTGCTCGAGGGCTCTAGTATCCAGATCCCATGGCGGCAATAAGAACGAACCCCATTATGCTTTTTATTGTTTTTAAGGATGGGAAATCATCAAATGAATCCTTCCGTTCTGCGTGGAGCGGGAGGGAGTGTCAGACTGACTAAAACCCATCCGTGTTCCTCCTTAATGCCTTTTGCGTTCCAGGGCCGCGGTGACTCTTTCGAACAAAATCCGCAACCAAGAACGACCTCTGCGGTTTCTATTAAATTGACGTGTTACAAAAATAGTTTTTTTTTATTATTTTTACTTTTTATTGCTGTTTAGCTGTAAGTAATCCCAACGCAAAAAGATCTAATAGATCGGTTTATAAACAGGAATCCCTATAAAGAGCGCTTAAAAAAATTTCAAATGTGTTCTCTTCGTGAGCGGAGGCGTTTGTTAGACATGTGCTTCTTTCACAAAATCATGAGCGGTCAGTATCAGTGTTGCTATGTTCTTGAGAATATGCCTTTGAAGGTTCCCCGCACCTATCCTCGAGAAAAACTTAAATATATTTTTCACACTCCACTTGTAAGGACTAATTTGGGACGACAAGCTCCCCTCCGTAGAATAATTGATGAGTACCACTCCCTTATTGCGATATTGCCCGATCTTGACGTGTTCCACGATAAGCTGCGTACCTATATTTAAAAACAAAATTAAAAGTGTACCCTAATGTAGATTTAAAATTGCTGTTTCATCATTTATAAATATTTTATTGCTGTTAATAATTTAAAATTTAAAATGTCTTTTACATCTTATTGGAAATTTCTATTAAAATTTACTTGACATTTATATTAAATTACGACACTCATTGTTATATTTCAATTTGTTTTGTATTTTTTTTAATAATTGTGTTTTATCACCGAGCCGATGAATGGTGAATGTTATGTACACCGATATTGTCACGTGCATCAGACCATTTTTTGTAATTTCTGATATATTTATAATGTTATATGTATGTGATGTGGTAGTACTCTCCTAAATAAATAAATAAACAACAAAGTTATGCCGGCGTGATGTTATATGCTATGAACTGCGGCCCTACCACGACGTGTCAAAGCGTGATTGATGGAGCTATATAGGGTGTATAGCTCCATCCCTCCTTCTCGCTCGAACAACACACGCTTTAACACGTCATGATAGGGCCGCTGGTGTAAACAATAAACAGACAAGCGGTTTCAGCAATCCCGAAAGATTTGCTATCATTCATTGAAGAGTTCTAGTTCTAATCTTCACCTAATTGAAATGGGACTAGTCGGAGAAAATACTCTTCCCAACAAAAAAAACCGGCCAAGTGCGAGTCGCAATTGCGCACGAAGGGTTCCGTACCATTATCTATATAAAACGGCAAAAAAATCACGTTTGTTGTATGTCCCCCTTAAATATTTATTTTTCAACACATTTGCTCAAAAAATGCATTTACGAAGCCTGTATGCATTGTTCGAAAGTTAAAAATTATGCACCACACAATGGAGCGTGCGGCAAAGTAGGTACTCTCACCTAAGTACATATTTTACCGCAAACTCCGTTGTATAGCGCCGTGCGTATTCTTTACGGTTTTTTTTTTTAATTTCCATAAAAATTAATAAGAATTCCACCAAGGAGTTTCACATCACGAGAATAAATAAGCTGAATGATCGAACCTCCTTGGAAGCGCTTTTGCTGTATACGTTTGTCTCATTTTAATATTATAGAGAAAATGAGAGAAGATAAATAAAAAAAATAAAGTATGTGGTTCTAATTTTCACCACACGCATGTGGCGCCCTTTGCAAATTCGCGCCATTTTCATATTAGAAACGTCAAAGATTGTTGCGACTTTCCGACTGATTTCTAGAGACAAAAAGTTTGTTTCATTACTTATTGTAATGTTTTCTCGCAAATGTGTCGAAAAACGTTGTATGACACACGTGCGGATTTGGTTTTTACAAACTCGTGACTATGGTAAGCCCTCGACTTCGTCTCGTGCTTACATTCGTCTACTCGTTTGTAAAAACCAACTTACCGCACTAATATCATAAATAACTATTATGTTGTTTTTTAGTATTTGTTGTTATAGTGGCAACAGAAATACATCATGTGTGAAAATTTCAACTGTCTAGCTATAACAGTTCATGAGATACAGCCTGGTGACAGACGGACGGACGGACAGCGAAGTCTAACGTCCGCTTTCTATAATATATCTCAATCCCAATCTTGATCCCGATCCTTGTCTGTAACCAATCAAAGGTAAGGATTGTGTGGTGACGGACACAAACTCGGCCGTTGATTGGTTACAGACAAGGATCGGGATCAAGATTGGGATTGAGATATATTATAGAAACCGGCCGTTAGTAATAGGGTTCCGTTGTTACCCTTTGGGTACGGAACCCTAAAAGTCATAAAAATCGGTTGACAATTGGCAAAAATAGCAATAAACAAACATACAAAACACTCACTCACACTTACAGTCGGTTTAAGAACCTTCTCCTTTTTTTGAAGTCTGTGAAAAATACACATGGCAAAGGTCACGAACCAATTCTGCCAGCTGGTGAGCCCTTTGGCCTTGTTTACACACATTTTATTAATTATTTATGCATTTCTTTTATTTAAAGATCACTGAGAAACATCTGTGTAAATAATAAGTGGAAAAACGATTTAATAATGTACTTGCACTTTGCAATCAAAATAAACGCATTATGTCTTTTGTTTTATTGATTTCTTTATAATTTAAATTATATTGATCTTTTATGCTGCTTGAGAAAAGTACTGGCAGGGTTTGGAGTGATAAATTGTATTTAGGTACCTACTTAAAGATTATCACGACTGTCTTTCATAATTGTGTGGGAACACGTAGGATATCAAACCATTTTTTTAAGGATGGAAAATCATCAAATGACTCTTTCCGCTCTGGGCGAAGCCCGGGTGAAGGGAGTATCAGATTCTTACTGATTAAAACCCATCCGTGTTCCACCTACGGGATTTGCGTTCCAGGGCCACGATGACTCTTTTGAACAAATTTCGCAACCCTGGAGGATATAAAACCTACAATAAAATTAATATTCGGCAAAAGTGGTTGAACGACGAATGAAGGTTGCTTACCGAGGTTGGTCTGTGGGTGGGTGAACATCTTAACATACCAAGACTCCTCCGTGACTCGGAAAGCACGTTAAGCCGTTGGTCCCGGCTGTCATTTGGAGATCTTTGGCAGTCGTTACAGATAATTAGAAGCCAGAAAATCTGTCACCATTCTTACCAAGGAGTACCGTTTTACCCAGTTAATGGGTTGTGGAGGTCTGGTAGGCAGCCGCACAACCTAATATACTGGTATTCAGTTGAAACCGGTTTGACTGGGAGCCGACCCCAATATAGTTGGGAAAAAGCTAGGCAGATGATGATGCTAAACGCCTAGTTGACACTTCGAGTGACCCAAGGGCTGGCTTTAACTTCACTTAGGATAAGCATTGCCATATAACGTAGCAATGCCCCGAGTCTTTTGGGCTCACTTCCAGTCGACAGCGATGCGGACGAATTTTGCGACGCCATATTTAAATTAGGATTTTTTTTTATTATTTTATGTGTTTAGGATTCAACATTTATTGCAACTATAACTATATACACACACTTAAAAAAAGACTCAACTAAAACTAATCTAAAACATGGCGTCGAAAAATTCCTCCGCATCGCAGGCCACTGGTAATGTACCCAAAAGGCTGGCAGCATTGCCACGTTGTATGGCAATGCTTATCCTTTGTCCGAGGTAAAAGCCAGCCCTAGGGTCACGCGAAGTGTCAACTAAGCGTCTTGACAGATCTTTAAACAAGTAATGAGCACTCGGACCCCACGACCCGAGAGTTTCAACCCCAAACGGCTCGAAAATATAACTACCTACAAGGTTATTATATTTCCGCCGCTTGAGGTTCTCCGCAGCCGCAGCGGCAGCGCCAGCGCAGCACGAAGAGCTAGGAAGATGGGATGGCGCAAGAGTATCGACACAAGTAGCGTCCCACACTAATGGCCTACCCATCTTCCATGGAAATAATGACATGCCGTCCGGTCTCTTGCCATCGTCGCGTGCCAGGCCATTGGGTTCTAATACAGCCGGAACGCCGACGGTGACAAGAGCTCGTCGGATGATGTCGTTAATGTTCGCGTGCCGCGCTATGCGACCAGCGCTACGGCTGCATGACAGGCCGTGGTGTCCGAGACTGTTGACAGCTTCGCCACAGTGGCAGCGATGAGGAGAACAACACGGAGCGCCAAGACGCAGGGAAGCAGCGAGGCGGAAAGTAGTATCATCGAACAAGGTGCCTATGTTCGACGACGGTAGTGCGTGAAGCCAGAGTCCCGACTCCCATTGACCCACAGCCAACAGACGAGCACGCTCAGCAGCAGTACCAGATGTGGCCAAAAGGTTATTCTGAACCTCTCTGCAGAGTGGCTCGTCCCAACGTCTCTGGGATGATGGGTAGTCGGGTGGATTTAGATTCGGGCAAGCGAGTCTCCAGGCATCCATAGCCTCAGTGAAGCAGGGCACATCAAAACTAGTCAGTGAGGAAGTTAGGATATTCCTGACTAATTTCTCAGTGCCATGAACCGAAGATATGAAAGCCGGTAAACTGATACTAGTAATTTTTTTATGTGTTTATAGTTAAATTAGTATAATATGTGATACAAATTAATATTAACCTTTGGTACCCTTTAAAATGTCTCCCAATAAATCATTTAAGTTATATATAAATAATTTATTACAATTGTTTGTTCAAATGTTCTTTGTTTATATGTACCTATAAATTTTTGCATATAAATACTGTGGGTAGGTCTAGCTTGATCATCATTCGATCCTGTTGTCGGCTCCGAGTCTTCAGCTGAGATGGGTTCCATCATGATTTTCCTGTGTGCGTTTGCACTCTGCGTAAGTAAATCTTCTTTTCTATTTTACCACATTTTCTGAAGCTGTGTTAGTTCTTTGAGGAACATATTCCTCTTTACTTGTTCGTGTTCTTTATGCTGTTCTTTTCTGAATAATTGGAGTTTACTCCTTATGATACGATTTTCATATTGATCCCGCGGTTTGAAAATTTTATGAGGAGTAAAATCGAGCGTTAACTAAAAGTGAGGCGTTACGTTCCTTTGCGCTCCTTTCACTTCGAGATTATGACACTGAAATCACAATATGAAAAATCGACTGCCCCATACATTTCTGTGCGCATAACTCGACAAAACGTACTGAACAGGTGATTGTTTTTCGCGATTTCAATGTTGGTCCCATAGTAAAAGTTGTTCATAATCATGAATACAATGACCCCTTAAAAAGTATTGCGTTTGTTCTGTTACACGTTGTAAATGCTTTTATTATTTTTTAAGATGCTTTCATTAATCCTCTTGTTACATAATCTACACAATAAATAGTAGTTAAGGAGTAAACTCCAGTCGTACGTCGGAGCTGACACACACTTTTTTTATTTGCGAGATCAAACATTATTTGAATCGTGTCTCCCAACCGATTGAGCTGTACGGATCAAAATGCACGGTCAGCTAAATGGAAATCTAAATCTAAAACAATACAATACAAAATCCTTTGTTTCAAAGAGACCAGTTACAGACACTTTTAAATTGTCAAGGTCTGTCAGTCAAATAGATAAAGCTAGTTCTGCCGCGCTAGCGACAGCAGCAGGAAGATGTTCTTTGGAGGTAGCGGAACAGAGAGTAAAATCCCGCATACCTCCGTTGAAAATGGAGGAACCTCCGTTGAAAATGGAGGCTGCCCGAGAGTTGATATTCGGGCTTTGCATATGTTCTAATCGCACGTTAAACTCTGATTTAGGATTTTCTCAAGCTAGTTCGCAGCTGTTGAGATAGATGGCGCTGCGAGTCTCATTTGTTGATTCTGCTACGTTGATTTTTTGTGGCGGTATTAATGTCCGGAGGCATACGCAAGATCAACAGTCATAATATCAACAGTTAAAACATCAACACCGTAAGACCAACGATTCAAAATCTCAACACTTCAGAATCTCAACAGCTTAGTAAGTCAACAGTTCAGAAGATCAAAGTTTAAAATCCCAACTTTGACATGGGGCACCCCGACTCGGACAGGTTAGGTTAGAAGGGTTTCCTTCGTGGTTATTTTTTTTCAAACCCTTGAGCCCCGCGAAGCGGGGCTCCGACTTGCTAGTATTGACCTAATAGGTACTTTCAAAGTTGGGATTTTAAACTTTGATCTTCTGAACTGTTGACTTACTAAGCTGTTGAGATTCTGAAGTGTTGAGATTTTGAATCGTTGGTCTTACGGTGTTGATGTTTTAACTGTTGATATTATGACTGTTGATCTTGCGTATGTATCCCATTAATGTCGCCTACAGTTCTTTAGCGAAACACACTCGTTGCGGAATTTGTTCGAAAGAGTCACCGCGGCCCTAGAATGCAAAGGGCATTTGGAGGAACATGGATGGGTTTTAGTCAGTAAAGAGTCTGACACTCCCTTCCGCTCCACCCAAGGCAATATAGCGGACTCCCAAAAGTGGTGTACAAATAATTTTGTATGCATCCTCATGGTATAGGTAGGTATCAAATGAAGGGGTTTGCTGACAGGGCAATAAAAAGCATCAAAAGTATATTTTTTAGTTATGGACTTCATGGACTCTGTCAACAAAATTAGGTTTGGCAGATGATGATGACTTGGCCATAGGAGGCTCCAAAGTTTCTCTTATTGTTCCAGTAACATCTGATTTTAAACAAGTTTGTTTTGCATTGTTTCAGATACTCAATGCAAATGCTTGGAGCTGTAAGTTATTTATTTATTAAAACTTTATGCACTAGTAAAAAGACTGTACAAAGTTAATGGCTAAGGCACCCAGGGTTGCGGAATATGTTCGAAAGAGTTACCGCGGCCCTGGAAAGAAAGGCACTAGGAGGACAATGGTTGGGATTTAGTCAGTAAAAGTCTGACACTCCCTGCCGCTCCACCCAGAGCGGGAGGGGTCATTTGATGATTTCCCATCCTCAAAAAAAAAAAAACAAATGCCTAAGGCATTTTCTACCACTCGACCTTAGGGTGGTGCAGAGACCACATGCCAGGTGCAACTTAAAAGAAAGACAAACAGAGGAAAAAAGAAGAGAAGGGGATGCATAAAGGAGCCTCCTCGTGTAGCGCAATTTGTTCCATCAGACACTCAACTGAACCGAGCGCTCGGCGCATCCTGGACAGTCTCACTTAACACCTTATAAGACTGGCCAATCCTTCCCTTGCGGTGGTAGGGCTAACGCCCGCCTGGTTCGCAACCACCTTCCCACCGAAGTTCGGCGTCAAGCAGCCTGCTGTGTTTCGTCGACGCGTGGGAGTATCAGTGCCTCAAGCCATCTTCTGGGCACGCTCGCTTTCATCATGGACCTTATCTATCGCTTTCCATCAGGCGTGATCGAGGTCAAGAGCTAGCCCATTCATAATTAAAAAATAAAAAAGAGGGAGGGTTGGGAGGGGGAGAATGGGAGGCTTATGGGAGGCATGTCCATCATTGACGTCTCGAGGTCAAGAGCTAGCCCACTCATAAAAAAAAAGTGGGAGGGTTGGGAGGGGGAGAATGGGAGGCTTATGGGAGGCATGTCTAGCATTGACGTCTATCGGCTGAAATGATGATGATGATGATGGGTTATTATTTCTTCTTCAGATCCAGACATTCACGTGGCTACTGAAGATAGAGACTACAGCAGAGGCAATGGTACCTACAAATCAGAAGGCAACGACAAATATGGTCGCAGTAAATTCACATCACAGAGTGCTCGCGAGCAATACAAACAGTTGAACACCGTACGCGACTTCAACGCACTGGGCTCAGAGAGGAGTGCGTATGCGCAAGGTAAGAGAACTTTAATAAGCAATACAGTTAAATACAGAAACTTACTCGAGGACCTTGGACAAACTAGAACAAATCTACGTGTTGCAATACCTATTATTGGGTCTTGGGAAGAGCTTGAGGCAATTATAACAGCACCATGGTTCGATCTTTGAGTTTAAGCAGCATATGACAAGGTCGGTCCGTGGTAACCATCTTATCAAGCCAACATTTTTATTGATCGACAACTTTTTCTCCATGGAGAAACCTTTTTGGCTTCACAACAATGGGTGACCATCTTAACATACCGAGTCTCCTCAGTGCCTCGGAAAGCACGTTAAGCCGTTGGTCCCGGTTGTCATTTGTAGATCTTTGGCAGTCGTTACGGATTGTCAGAAGCCAGAAAATCTGACACCAGTCTTGCCAAGAAGTACCGTGATACCCAGTTGTGGAGGTCTGGTAGGCAGCCGCTCCACGTAAAATACTGGTATTCAGCTGAATCCGGTTTGACTGGGAGCCGACCCCAATACAGTTGGGAAAAGGCTAGGCAAATAATGAACAAAAAAATATGCTCTTACAATTTTCTTCATCTTTCAATGATCTCTTTCAATAAGCTTTCAGAAGTTTTTCTACTGCACACAAAATTTTTAAGGGTCTCCATCGACTCCAAAATAAGAAGCTTTCAGAAAATGTAGGTCTTATTTATCGACGCCACTTGGACCGGTTATTCTCCATCTCCTTCGCCCCATCCTTTATTCTAATTCGATGTACATACCTATCTATTTTTCCCAATAACTTGCATGTATGGTGTAGGTAATTGTCAATACACCTTGGGCTCTAGACAAGTGACATTCTGTCAACGGTAGCGTGGCGAAGGCGATTGTCAATACGTCAAAAAAGTATAGTATTGACAGTTGCTAGAAACGTCACGGGAATAAATCTTTACATTTTGGCATTTCGACAGTCGCATTCGCTAATTGAATGGCACATTGTCTAGGGCCTCTTGATAATCAATAAATATCTGGTGTACATAACTTAATAAATAAATATTATGAATTCCATTCAGGCTTCTCCAACGCTAAAGACGAATACAAAAACTCGTTCGTAAGTGCTGACGGAAGGGAGAAGAGGAAATCCGAAGCTGAGAACAGAACTAGCACGAACTTTAACGCCAATGACTATGAGTACCGCAGAATAGACGGGACTGTCCTACAAACTAAACAGAGAAACGAGAATGTGGTCACTTCTTCTAAAACTTGTGAAACTAAAACTGTTGACGGAACTTCACCGCCCTGTGACAATCCGCCCCATAAGAGTGAGTTGTTTCTTTTTTGTTCTGCAACTGATTTGGTTTCGGTGTTTCTTCTTTGTGTAGCTAGGAAACACCGGACTCATGTAGTTTTAACTGACAGTTTCAAAGATATTTCTAGAAAATTACTTTAATAATAATTGTTACAGATGCCCACATAATGCTGGACTGCGAGGTGGAAGGTAAATAATTCAAAATCATTTGTACTTTAGAAGTATTTTTAACAATATGTAATTTACGAAAACTAAGCTTTTGCCACAATGTAGGGTATATTTTCAAATATAATAGTTATTAAGAGCGTTTACGCCGTACGGCTTTTCATACAAATTTTGAAGTCCTTATTTTTCGAAATGAATGAACCGATTTTATTGAAACTTAGTATGCATACGCCATCCAACCAGGTCTAAATAGTTAGTAGAGAACATTTTCGAAAAAGAGTTCAGGAGGAAAGATAGACTGATTTTTCACTTTCTATAGTAAACTTAAAATCGCTCTCTCTCTCTCCCTCTAAACTCTTTTTCGAAAATGTTCTCTACTAACTTTTTAGACCTGGTTGGATGGCGTATGAAATGCCGTACGGCGTAAACGCTTTTAATCAATCTTCATTCGGGAGTATTATGTTTCTTTTTTTATCTTTCTTTTGTTTTTTTTTAACTTACATTATTTTGTAGGTTCTGAGAAAGACTGGTCAGTCCAAAGGACGGTTATCATGGAACGCGGCCGTCCATGCATTATTTTGAAAATAATCCCAAAAGGTGAGTCCTCCTATTAAAAATCAGTCCCGCTCTCAGGAGTGGGATTCCCTGCTGGAGTCAGACCACATCATCGCCTACCATCAGGTGAGATAGTGGTCAAACGTGAAAATAAAAAATTAAAGAAAAAGGGTTCAGTCTTGTTGAAATTATCATAGCAAAGTAATAACAGATGATCTTCAAGTTTCAGTAGCAATGCTTGCCGAAGTCTATTGGTAGATTGGCAACCGACCTCAAAAAAGACGATCTTTGATATTCAGAAGCCAGAAATCTGACAATTTATTATCTGACTCAACCGTTAGGGCCCGTTAGGGCCAGAGCCTGCCAGGGTTGCGGAATTTGTTCGAAAGAGACACCGCGGAGAAGGCAATGCTCGGATTCGAGTTTCCTTGCGTGATCGTATCAGGAATGATGATATCCGCAAGAAAACCAAGTTTACCGACATAGCCCGAAGGATCGCCAAACTGAAGTGGCAGTGGGCAGGCACATTGTTCGCAGAACAGATGGTCGATGGGGCTGAAAAGTTCTGGAGTTGCGACCGCGTACCGGAAGACGCAGCGTTGGAAGGCCTCCCACAAGATGGACCGATGACCTGATGATGGTTGCTGGTAGCCGATGGATGCGAGACGCACAGGACCGTTTGTTGTGGCGACACTTGTGGGAGGCCTATGTCCAGCAGTGGACATCTTTCGGCTGATATGAGTGATGATGATGAGTCACCGCGTCGGCGAGGAGGAGCACGGATGGGTTTTGGTCAGTAAGAGTCTGACACTCCCTTTCGCTCCACCCAGAGCGGGAGAAGTCGTTTTAATGATTTCCCATCCATGAAAAAAGAAGTATGTAGTTGGGAAAAGAAGAAGCAGAGGACGAGTCTGATTCTGTCTCCGTCATTAAACCCTAATCAATCTACCTGCCTTTCGCCGATACCCCTTATCAATGCTACAGTCAGATTTTCTGGCTTCTGACTACTGCCGACTGCCAAAGATCTTCAAATGACAGCCGGGACCAACAGCTTAACGTGCTTTCCGAGGCACGGAGGAGTCTTGGTGGGTAATGTATTGTCACCCATCGACGAGCCAAGCTGGGCAAGCGTCACTGAACCTCGAAGGTCGACCCGTGCGGTTGTAGTTATTAAGCTACGAGCACTAACCACTACTAAACTTCAAACATTTGTTTTAGAACGTCCGAATTCTACCACCACCATTTCTTCTTCTTCTTCTTCATCATCATCATCAAGCAGTAACCATTATGCGTCATCATTATCTACGGTTGGTAAGTTAAAATTACATAGACGCCTTTTTAATACTTACAAGAAGGCATGTGTTGTTGAAAGTCATGTTGAATATTCCTAGCTTCCTCCAACTCAAACAATTGAAGTGCGCAAAGGCTCAAATGAAAGAGCTTGTTCCAGAAGGTGTTAAAACGACCGCATACCTCAATTAGAACCAGAGATATAGAAAGAAGACTATGAAAAAATAAACATTGTAAAGGAGGAAATCTGAAATGTAAAGTTTGAGGGATAGGGTGTGCATCGATGCCAACGTTTGACGTTGGTAGCTTTGGCTGATCAAGGAAATAAGTAGAAACTACCGATCGACGTCAACTAATTCATTCTACCATATATCGATGGCATCGATCAATAACACCCTTGGTTGTATGGTTTCCAATGTTTGATGACTAACGTGTACCAACCTTGCATAAAAATAACCAAATACTCGTAAGTTGGATAGAACGGCGGGACGGTCTTGTAATAGATTTCGCAATTCTTTTATTGTATCGATTGCTCCAGCCAGCCTCAAGCAAGTATACTTTGGTTTCAGGCAAAGCTTAATATTTTAAAATTATTTTACAGTACTAAAGCCTTCCAGATCAACTGTATACCTTGGACCACCGGTAAAAGAAGAACCACCAATCCGTCCTAGACCACCAGCCTTTATTGGGCCACCTACAGTTGAAGAACTACCAATCCATACTAGACCACCAGTACTTGCAAGGCCACGAATGTATACTGAAGCGCTGGTTGCTACAAGACCACCTGTACTTGCAATACCACCAACATATACTGAAGCACTGGTTTCTACAAGACCACCAATATATACTGCAGCACCGGTAGCTACAAGACCACCAATTCGTAATGAACCACAAGACGCTGCAAGACCACAAATCCTTCCGTCCGACCGTACTGGACCAGCAGTGATCGAAAGGCCTCCGATTATGAAACCACGACCAGGTAATTTGTGAAAATTCTTCCTTTTGAAGATCACTGACAGTCGTTTCGAGTAAAGACCTTCGGTGAAGACAAAAGCCTGGTTTCTGAAACGAAATTGCGTCTGGCGTATAGCTACAGGGTCATTTGTAAAACACCAACAATCTTTCAGTAGGTGAAAGTGCTCATGATTATAAACAACTTTTGTTATGAGACCAACCCTGAAAAATGGATAAAAAAATCTACTGTTTCATACATTTTCATCAGGTGAATATTGCATTTTGTATCAAACAGCCGATACAAATAACCCTGTAGGTATATAAAAATAATTAAATTATAAAATCAAATTACAATAACAATAATACGCCTACCTCTGAGTCATTGTTTGTTTTTTACATTAATCATATAACAACGGTTAACGTACTGACAATCAATCCGAATGGAAAATGCATTTATGGTTTGATTGTCAGTACAAATACGCTAAAAGCGAAAAAGACAACCTTAGATAACAGACAAGATGTTATATTGAACGTGATGTGATTTTATGCTTAAATAGTATTAATTTTCGTGAATTTAATCATTTCCAGGCAATAATCCCGGCAAGCAAGGATCATCATCCTCGCTTACTCAAACAAGTACAAAATACTCCGATACCAAATATTCAAGCTCTGCATCAAGCTGTACAACAATTTATGCCAGGAACGACAGCAAACACACAAAGCCTACTTCACCGAACGGACGCGGTTGCGACAGCTCTATAGAAGGAGACTCCAGCTCCAACGAAGGAGACTCCAGCTCCCACGAAGGAGACTCAAGTTCCTCTAACGAAAGTGAACACAATAAACCCACTTCATCTGACGAATTCGATGGCGACAGCTCTAACGTAGGAGACTCAAGTTCTAACGCAGAAGACTCCAGCTCTAACGCAGAAGTTTCCAGCTCTAACGAAGGAGACTCCAGCTCTAACGCAAAACACTCCAGCTCTAACGAAGGAGACTCCAGCTCTAACGAAAGAGACTCCAGCTCTAAAGCAGAAGACTCCAGCTCTGACGCAGAAGACTCCAGCTCTAACGAAGGAGACTCCAGCTCTAACGCAGAAGACTCCAGCTCTAACGCAGAAGACTCCAGCTCTAACGCAGAAGACTCTCGCTCTAAAGAAGGAGACTCCAGCTCTAACGCAGAAGACTCCAGCTCTAACGCAGAAGACTCCAGCTCTAACGCAGAAGACTCCAAGTCTAACGAAGGAGACTCCAGCTTTAACGCAGAAGACTCCAGCTCTAACGCAGAAGACTCCAGCTCTAACGCAGAAGACTCCAGATCTAACGCAGAAGACTCCAGCTCTAACGAAGGAGACTCCAGCTCTAACGCAGATGACTCCAGCTCTAACGAAGGAGACTCCAGCTCTAACGCAGCAGACTCCAGCTCTAACGCAGAAGACTCCAGCTCTAACGCAGAAGACTCCAGCTCTAACGCAGAAGACTCCAGCTCTAACGCAGAAGAATCCAGCTCTAACGCAGAAGACTCCAGCTCTAACGCAGAAGACTCAAGCTCTAACGCAAAAGACTCCAACTCTAACGCAGAAGACTCCAGCTCTAACGCAGAAGACTCCAAGTCTAACGAAGGAGACTCCAGCTCTAATGCAGAAGACTCCAGCTCTAACGCAGAAGACTCCAGCTCTAACGCAGAAGACTCCAGCTCTAACGCAGAAGACTCCAGCTCTAACGAAGGAGACTCCAGCTCTAACGCAGATGACTCCAGCTCTAACGAAGGAGACTCCAGCTCTAACGCAGTAGACTCCAGCTCTAACGAAGGAGACTCCAGCTCTAACGCAGATGACTCCAGCTCTAACGAAGGAGACTCCAGCTCTAACGCAGCAGACTCCAGCTCTAACGCAGAAGACTCCAGCTCTAACGAAGAAGACTCCAGCTCTAACGCAGAAGAATCCAGCTCTAACGCAGAAGACTCCAGCTCTAACGCAGAAGACTCAAGCTCTAACGCAAAAGACTCCAACTCTAACGCAGAAGACTCCAGCTCTAACGCAGAAGACTCCAAGTCTAACGAAGGAGACTCCAGCTCTAATGCAGAAGACTCCAGCTCTAACGCAGAAGACTCCAGCTCTAACGCAGAAGACTCCAGCTCTAACGCAGAAGACTCCAGCTCTAACGAAGGAGACTCCAGCTCTAACGCAGATGACTCCAGCTCTAACGAAGGAGACTCCAGCTCTAACGCAGAAGACTCCAGCTCTAACGAAGGAGACTCCAGCTCTAACGCGGAAAACTCCAGCTCTAACGCAGAAGACTCCAGCTCTAACGCAGAACACTCCAGCTCTAACGAAGGAGACTCCAGCTCTAACGCAGAAGACTCCAGCTCTAACGCAGAATACTCCAGCTCTAACGCAGAAGACTCCAGCTCTAACGAAGGAGACTCCAGCTCTAACGCAGAAGACTCCAGCTCTAACGCAGAAGACTTCAGCTCTAACGAAGGAGACTCCAGCTCTAACGCAGATGACTCCAGCTCTAACGAAGGAGACTCCAGCTCTAACACAGAAGACTCTAGCTCTAACGCAGAAGATTCTAGCTCTAACGCAGAAGACTCCAGCTCTAACGAAGGAGACTCCAACTCTTACAAAGGAGACTCCAGCTCTAGCGAAGGAGACTCCAGCTCCAACGAAGGAGACTCCAGCTCCAACGAAGGAGACTCCAGCTCTAACGCAGAAGACTCCAGCTCTAACGAAGGAGACTCCAGCTCTAACGCGGAAGACTCCAGCTCTAACGCAGAAGACTCCAGCTCTAATGAAGGAGACTCCAGCTCTAACGCAAAATACTCCAGCTTTAACGCAGAAGACTCCAGCTCCAACGAAGGAGACTCCAGCTCTAACGCAGAAGACTCCAGCTCTAACGCAGAAGAACCCAGCTCTAACGCAGAAGACTCCAGCTCTAACGCAGAAGACTCCAGCTCTAACGCAGAAGACTCCAGCTCTAACGCAGAAAACTCCAACTCTAATGAAGGAGACTCCAGCTCTAACGCAGAAGACTCCAGCTCTAACGCAGAAGACTCCAGCTCTAACGAAGAAGACTCCAGCTCTAACGCAGAAGACTCCAACTCTAACGCAGAAAACTCCAACTCTAACGAAGGAGACTCCAGCTCTAACGCAGAAGACTCCAGCTCTAACGCAGAAGACTCCAGCTCTAACGCAGAAGACTCCAGCTCCAATGCAGAAGACTCCAGCTCTAACGCAGAAGACCCCAGCTCTAATGCAGAAGACTCCAGCTCAAACGCAGAAGACTCCAGCTCTAACGAAGGAGACTCCAGCTATAACGCAGAAGACTCCAGCTCTAACGCAGAAGACTCCAGCTCTAACGCAGAAGACTCCAGCTCTAACGCAGAACACTCCAGCTCTAACGAAGGAGACTCCAGCTCTAACGCAGAAGACTCCAGCTCTAACGAAGGAGACTCCAGCTCTAACGCAGAAGACTCCAGCTCTAACAAAGGTGACTCCAGCTCTAACGAAGGACACTCCAGCTCTAACGAAGGACACTCCAGCTCTAACGTAGAAGACTCCAGCTCAAACGCAGAAGACTCCAGCTCTAACGAAGGAGACTCCAGCTCTAACGCAGAAGACTCCAGCTTTAACGCAGAAGACTCCAGCTCTAACTCAGAAGACTCCAGCTCTAACGCAGAAGATTCCAGCTCTAACGAAGGAGACTCAAGTTCCTTGAACGAAAGTGAACACACTAAGCCCGCTTCACCTGACGCATCCAATGCCGACAGCTCTAGCGAAGGAGACTCAAGTGCCAACTCCAGTCCAGAGGATGACAGCCCAGTTATTTATTGGTCTGATGGCAATAATAACTCGGATAAAAATCGAGCTACGGATGACAATATCATCGGAAACAAACGACCTATAATCATACCCCGCAAGTGCCGGGGCTCGATATGTATTTTCTACGATAGTGTTAAAGATATTCCTCGTTGCATTCGCAGATACTTAGGTATAGATAAACCTTAAAAAACACAGTTTTGTCAGGGAAATGTATTGTTTATCACTGGGACGTTATCAAACAACAAGAGGGCAAATTCCACTAATTTCTAAGCACATGCGATTGAGACCGTTGCTTAAAAAAATGGAAAAATTGACACTCTGGTCTGTTATTTCCTCTATGTGACAGTTGGACCGTTACTTCTGATTCAATTATCTGGTAGGTAATTGTTCTCGAAAGTGGTACTTACAAAAAGTAATTATGGTACTTGTAAAACGCAACGACTCTAGATTATCATTGATAGTGTCTTTATCAATTAAGCTAGCTTGTCAATGTTTACGTCACGACGACGTAACACTGGCAGAATAGTCGTAACCGGCTCGCAGTTGCCAATAAAAAAGGTTTACGTGGACTAAAATTACGACTCTTAACTATTGGCGCGTTAACAAAATTGGAGCGAGTGCCACCATCTTGTTTTTCAACATTAGCCATAGACAATTTCTCTAGCGCCCAGACTGTCAGTGTTATTTAGTGCCGAAAGAGCGATGTAGCTTTGTACCTTCTTTCTAACCCAAAATGAATGAATGATTAATTTATTTTATGTATGAATTGTATTTAATAACCGACTTAATTTTACATACATCAAGCAAAATAAGTCTCTAAATAGTTAAGATGAAAATGTAATTGTTTTTATATTGTTTTTATATAAAATAAATATAATTTTTTTAATCAATCGCCTTGATGTTTTATTGTATCCTGTTTATTATATAATTTTCACACCACCTGATCGAAAACGTCAAATTATATGTCATGTCAACCTAACCTAAAGTGAGTCATTTTTGGCCGGTGGCACTGCCGGGCAATAATATTGTACTGGATTTCATTATAACCCGCTGGTCAATAATGTGATTCAAATTTGGAACCTCATCTGTCTGCTCAATTGGCGGTATATTAGGTACTTACAACGCCTTCTGTCTCTGTCTCTCTCTTTCTGTTCCAGAAAGAAGAAAGATATTCTCGATACTCTTACTACTTAGGGATGATATTCTCGAATTTCTACAAAATCATAAGGATTGACCAGGATCCAGGATTGAAGACAATATTATAAGAATAATTGGTTATGTACGGATTATTGTATAAAAGGATAAGAATAACACTTAAAACCCATCTATATTCGATTTATTAATTTCAAAACTATTTTCTCGAGCATCTCCTATGACGTTCTAAATTCAAATTGCATACAGCCAAGCGTCCGAACCCATTCTACCAGCTGAAATAAAGCTCTGTATAAAGCTTTGTGTACACATAAATTGTATTAGGTTGCTAACATTAGGCCTGCACATATTTACTTACCCACAGAGAAGAAAAAAAAAAACGAAAATCGAGTTGGTCGTGGCCGCTATGTGGTAGGTAGATATACCGAGTGGAACGCAAAAAAGGCGCGGATATTGCAAATCCGTATGGTATTAAACTAACTTTTTTTAAGTAGATATACAGTATAGTTCTAAATACATATCTCTACTTAGTGTTTGTAAATTTAAAATATTTTGTTTTTCGTATTATGCCTTCATATTTTCTCACAGGAGGTGTGAAAAGTAGAGTATCCTCCTCGGGGATAAAGGTGTCTTTGCCTTGGGCTAGCTTGAATCCCTCGCTGCATTCAGGATTCTTGTATTAACTCCCTCGCTTCGCTCGTGAGTTAAACTCTAAACTCCCTCGCTGCGCTCGGGAGTTAACTCCCGAATCCTTCATTGCGTTCGAGATTCAATATGACGCCCGTGACACAAGACACTGCTTTATCCCCTGGGTGCATAATCTACTATTACCCGCAGATAAAATAAACACCAGAGTTCTGAATGAAGAATTTGATTCGAAGTTGTTGTCAAACTCGACGATACAACCTACAACAACAGCAACATTTGCTTCTTACGCGACTTGTGTCGACGTTTAAAAGCCCTATTTTTTAATTAATGAGCTTTATCTCCATGATCGGATGCATTTTCTTTTATTTATTTATTTATTTATTTATTTATTCATTTGCCTTCATGCACATCACACATTTCTACATTATTACTGTCGGTTTTTGTACATGAACCCTGTCAGGGCACTGCAAAGCACAATGCTGGTTTGCTGTTGAGTTTTGAAATTAACATAATAAATAAATTGAGTCAAAACTTATTAATAACTTACAATAAACAATAGAATACATTTCATTTCAAAATATGTCCAAAAGTCGTTATGATGTCCAGTTAACAATTTATCCAAGCAACACGAATATTTTGACAGTTACCTACCTACGCCAATTAGTGACGTACCAACTTTAGATTTACAAGGGGAAGAAATTTAGAGCACCGAAGTTAATAATTGTAATCTTTAGCGCCCAATTAACTAATACATATATATGTCGCAGTCAATTAGCTGAATACGCCGTTTTATTATAAGTCTGGCCTTTTCATTAAACTACCATTTAATCAGCGACATAAGTGACATGGGCAAGTCATTAAACGATATTGAACAAAAGATGTCACATAGGTCGCTGAAAAATCAGCACATTTAAATGAAAAGGCTAGGCAACCAATTAAATGGCTGATTAAGCTTATTGGCTGCGACATTTCCACAAAGTACATTGTAATAGGTAGGTACTGAAAGTCAGTTGGTAACATTTCCAAATACCTACCTTGTCGGATAGTTTGTGGCGATACCAGAGGGACAGTTCTACTAGTTTTTAAACAACGCAACGTTAGCTTTTTCATCTCGGTCGCAATCTGTCAAAAAACCTATTACCAAAATTTTTTACAGAAAGCGACTGACATGTGAATGCAAACGTTGTTGCTTTAAAAATGTTATAGTGCGTACTTAAAAGCGTAAAATAAAAATAAGTTACTGTTACAAAACAAATACAATCGATTTCCAAATAAAAAAATAAGTATAAAATAATTATAATTTCGGAAGTTGGTCTCTAAAACGAAGAAACCTGAAACAGCATTTAACACGTATTTTTTTTATTTTAATCGTTATTCGATACCGCCACTGTAAAGTCACAAGAATACACAATTTCGTTTACTTGGATGACATCGTTTTTCGAGCTATTTTGATTTAAAAACCAAACTACTGAATCGATTTTTTTGACATATGGGTTGTTCCCATAGAAATGTCGGAAAGTATATATTTTTGAACAAAAACTTTTTGTATTTAAAAGAGAAAAATAAAAAACTTTTACTTACCTAGAAAACGAATTCCAAAAAAAACGTCAAGAGGTCAAGGTCTCTTGAGGTCAAGAGCTAGCCCATTCTAAATAAAAAATAAAAAAAACGTCGCTTTGCAAAAAAGTTTTCTTTTTCTTAACTTTTTAGTGGTACCCCACACCTACAACACCACTGGAAAGTCACAGGAAATCAAAATACGCAAATTCGAATACCTGGATGACATAATATTTTTCCTGCATTTTGATTTAAAAACCAAACTACTGAACCGATTTTGATGACATTTCTATGGGACCAATCAGGAAGGATTATCCTTTCACACAAAACAAGAATTTTGCAAATCGGAAAATAAATGACGGAGATAATGAGGTAACAAAACATTTAAAAAAATACAACTGAAATAAACCTATTTCTGAAGTTATTTTATTAAAAGTAAGTAGAATGTGAAAGCTAATTTTTTATTTTTTAAGCATCGTTCGCATGAGTCGAAGTGTAGTCTACCATAATGTAGGGACATCAGAGAGTTGTTTGACTGACTGCGACTGAGATATGATAATTAGAGATATGATAATTAGTAGAATTGGCTCTCACATTGGCGGATCCAGGGCGGGGGCTAAGGGGCTAAATCCCCCCAAAATACCCAGATTTCTTGATAGTTAAGTACATCTACAACCTAATGAAGTCATTGAGGAATTTACGAAATGTACCTAATCCAAAGAGGCTTGTTATGCGTTAAGCAAAATAAAATGTTATGTGCTTTTTTAGTGTTTACTTTGCTAAAACCCACCCTCAGCGGGGTCAAGCCCACCCCAATCGACAATCCTGAATACGCCCCTGCTCAGATTGTGACATTTAACAGATTATTGCTACGATGTCCGAAAGTTTGTGAGCGTGAAATATGATTATGGAGTGAGATGAAATATTGCACGGTTTTTGACAGCGTGTCAAAAACAGTGCAATATTTCACCTAACATGTGATTTGATGTTGATGACAAGGAAACAAAACAATATATTTACCACGACATCAATACTTTTATTTTAAAAGACATATCATACATAAATATCAGACTGCGTCAGACATATACATCACACTTACCAATAGGGCGTGAACATGCACATTTTTCTATACATATTCCCAAGGAAAAAGGAAAGTCGAAAAATTAAATTTTACATTCTTACCCTTTTAGGTATGCTAATATGCGTATTATGTCAGACTTTGCCTCACAGATTTATACAATAATATTACCTAGTAGTGAAATACATAATTATAAATTGACGCGAGAACTGCGCAATAGGCCGTATGGCGCTTCATAGATAGAGCAACTTTAGTTGACACGATTAGCAACTTTGTAAAAGTTTCCAGTTGAGCAAAACCATGCGTAGTTAGGGGGGGGGGCGAATACGGTTGACAGGTTGTGTTTGAAGCTTGCGGAGACCTGGGGGTGCTTTGGACTTCGGGCTTAGAGAGTAGACCCCTTGGAATCTAGTTTACGACCATGTTGATTACTGGCCGAAGCGGAAGCTGATCAATCGACTGTGAGCACAATTTTTGGTCGAAGCCAAAAGATTAAGTAGGTACCATAAGAAAGGGGTTCGCACATTTTTCTGTGGGACTGGCATAACCGCTCTCGCTCATTCTTGGGTATCAGAAAATTGCGAGTTGCCTGTTGCCGCAACTAAAACATCAAAGTCGCTCTGTCTGTGAAGCGCCTATATTTTGATAGGCCTTCCACCAATCGCATTTAAGGTGAAAGCGCCAGGGTAGCCCGCGAAATTCAAATTTTCTCACGTTTTTTGCAATTTGCAGGTCAGTATCAGGTTGTATGTTGGTCAAAATATGATTCGCGGCCGTAGCAAGTACGTATTTACAAAAATATACTTAATCATTAAAATCATCAATACAACTCTCTCGGTTAGAATTGATGCCAAATGTTATGTTTTCATTGAAATACTATATTTGACATCAATTCTAACTAAACGAGTTGTATTGATGATTTTAATGATTATAATTTTATAAATACATGCTTGATACGGCCGCGAATCAAATTTAGAACCAAGATACAGCCTGACACTGACCTGCAAATTGCAAAAAAACGTAAGAAAATTTGAATTCCGCGGGCTACCCTGGCGCTTCTACCTTAACAACTTTACAGTAACATATTTTGAGCGTTATTTAAAAGTTAATATTATCAATCACATATTTAAATAGAGAGTTTATTTGTAATGTTAGAGAGTTTAATTTTAATTGTATTCAGTATATGAAATACTAGTGTATAATAATGGACATTTAGTAGGGACATAGACACTTTAAAATTATAATTTTAAAGTTAAGTAAGTATCCTAAATGTGGACAAAACGTTAATATTAGGAGACGAACGAAACATAAATTCGGATTAGGTTCCTTTTCTTTTTAAAAATATCGTGTTTTTCTTTCAAAATTTTCATAAAAATTACAACACTACGATATTTGACTGATTTTTTTTAGATTTCTGAAAAACCAGAAAAAATAAAGGCAGCAAAAAAATTATTGAATTTTGATAGTTTTAAAAACAGTCTATAGGTACTTTATTTGAACTTGTTGATTTAAATAAATTTTATAATCGCGAAGGAACAGAAGGATCCTGCCAGGGTTGCGGATTTTGTTCTAAAGATTCACCGCGGCCCTGGAATGCAAAGAGCACTAGGAGAAGCACGGATGGGTTTTAGTCAGTAAGAGTCTGACACTTCTTCCCACTCCACCCAGAAGGAGTCTGTTGATGATTTCCCATCCATAAAAAAAGAAACGAAAGGATAATAGGGAGGTTTTTGCCCTGCAGTGGGACAGGCTGAAAATCTATACTTACATTATATTATACATCTATCTACACTATGTATATATATATATAATAAAGCTGAAGTTTTTTTGTTTGAACGCGCTATCTCTGGAACTACCAGTCGAATTTGGAAAATTCTTTTTGAATATGATAGCCACGCCACATTCATGAAAAATACTATAGGCTATTCGGGAACTTTCTCGTTCCCGAATATGCGCGTACGATGTCGCGGGTAAAAGCTAGTAATTAATAATACAACATTAAACTCGTCTAACAGGGCCTCTGCGAGTTGGCATAGGTCTTATGTCTTCCAAAGATCTTAATATAATTATATAATGTAATAGAATGCCATTCAATGTGGCAATGCCGCCAGTCTCTTGGGCACATTACCAGCTGACAACGTTGAGGACGAATTTTTTGATACTATATTTTAGTTTGTTGTAAGTTTCGTGTATTTTTAATTTAAGTTATTTTCTTAAATAAATATTATTTAATAGAATATTTTAAAAACAAAAAAAAGAAGACAGTAGACTCGGCTTCATAACGGCCTCGCATTCGGCTCGGGCGTCTACTACGCCTATTATATTATAATTTATATTTATTATAATTGTAATTATTATAATTACATTTATAACTATTGAAATAAAAACTTTCGCATTTTTGCGGCCGCTTACAAAAGCACCAGGAAGTTGAATCACAACATTTACAACCTGACAGCTACAATATGTGAATTCTTTTTACAAATCTTACATTCTAAGTAATCTAAGTGAACCTTAAAATATATCAATAAATATTGACTTAAGAATTCAAGATATTATCATGAAATTTTGGAAAGAAACAAACTATGTCATACCTAGATGACAAAGTTCAAATTCTATTGCAGCAAATTTTTTTAAGGCCTTTTATAGAAATAGTAACTTTAAAACTAAATAGGCCGAGATAATTTTATAAAATTTTAGAACAACAATTTCATTGCAAAATTCAAATAGAATAGATGACTAAAAAATCTTATTACCTTGTCCATCCGAAACGTTTCCAAAAATATTTGACACGTATTTTTTTCTTTTTTCACATAAACAAAATATGAAAACGATACAGAGCGTTGAAAACTCACGTGACGTCACATGTAGGTACACTTTTTACCTACACGTGACGTCACAAGCCTCCACTCCTGATATTTGATATGTTTTATCTTCATATTTTTTATTTTTAAAAGAAAAAAAAATACATGTCCAATATTTTTGATAATCTAAGTGACGGACTAAATAGATACATATATTTTTTAACCAGGAATCATCACTATTCTATTGCAACATTGCAACCCATACTTTTGTTCGGGCCTTTTTAATAGAAATATTAACTTAAAATGCACTAAGTTACGATCGATATTTACTTCGTTCACTGTATGAGAAGATACTTTTGTATGGCAGTGGGACCACATGTACCTCAGCGACCACTGCTAGAAATGACATTAGGTCAAGGAACATATATACAACCTGGAATGCGCACAGGCTGTCGATACGTGGTCCGATCGAGATAGCTTCGCGAGAGCCCTCTGTCCCTTTCATTAGGGTGACCAACCAATATAATGTAGGTAGATACTGATATAATATATTAACCAATAATTTGTTTTCATAAGTTATTAATAATTATGCTTTAAGGATGGATTAAAGTAAAACGCATTAAACTATGTTTTATCATATCCTGGGGCCTGAAATGAAGACTGCAAAATAATTTTTGATATTTGAATGACTTGGAATGTCACATCAAGCAATTTTTTCCTCCCTGATTCTTCGACAGGCAGTTCGAAATTATATTTTTTAAATTTATTTAAAATATACGAAGTGACACACTTAAATCAGCGATTTATATGGGAAGTTGAAACTTTTTTGCCATTTCCCTACAATGTTCCTCGGGAAATGTGAAATTTCATGATCACGTTTTTTAAGTATTCGGTACACCATTCCATATAAAGTTTTATTATGCTTACGTTGAAGACTACCTCCTATTTATATGCTGCATTGTGTAAATAATCTTATAATTTCGTTCATTATGGGCACCCTACTTCAAGAATTGAAATATACTTACTTGAAGAAAGAAACACCGCACCTGCATAGGATTCGCTTTTGCAACCTTGAATGGCACACTTTTTAAACATCTTTATTACATCCGAATAAAGAAATTGATTGTTTTACAACAAGTAAATATGGCTGGTGGGTTACCAGTTTAACTTATATAATTATATATTCTACTCATAATCTTTTCTTTTTTAATTACATTTCAATACAGTATCAAAATTATTGCTAAAAAAATGTTCTCATTCTAACAGATAATTTAAAAATATTAGAAATATATCAGAGCGAAACTTAATGTTTTTTTTAATAAGACACGACAATATTATTTTTTCCTACCATTCCTACTAAATTCGGGAATAATCCTCCTGGCAACACTTTAGAAAGGGACACAGGGCTCTCGAAGCGCTTTCTCTTTCGGACCGGATTTTTCTTTGAACAAGTGATTATCTGTAATAGAACTTAACTTCATTAACATAAGGGATATTTTTATATTGGCGTCAAATTGACAATGCACATTCCAGGTTGTATATAAGTTCCTTGCTTTAGGTACTGTCCATACAAATCAAGCATGTCAGTGAGTATTGAATTCACCATTTACTCATAGAAATTGACAGCCCGTGACAATTCTAAATATGGCTATGACAGATAATGTACTCTGTGGCCGGAATTTTTGCTATGCGCATATTGCGCGGGAGCGAATATTTTTTACTTTATTTATTTATTAGGCAAGGCCGTGTAAATAATGTATGAGATGGTATTTATGTAATAATATGAGAGTAGAAGAAATACACCCTGTGTTCATAATGGATACATTATTTCTCCTAAAAATATAAACAGAAAAAATATCATATTCGTTGTAAATACAACATTTAACAGTAAACGTCAAAGAGTAACATTCATATACTTTTATCAAAGAATGTTTGTCACCAGAATATTGTAAACCTCGTAAGATTTTAATAAATCTTTATTAGATTGTAATTTCTCGATATATTATGAAAAAATCGTTTTATAAACAATAAATGCCATCCTTAATCCATGGTTTCCAAAAAAATAGTTTACAATTTCACGCGATATTTTACAATCTTACGGCGTTTGCAATTTTTCGGTGACATATACATGTATATCAGAAAATGTGTACCTACTTCGGTATACTTGTATATCAGAAAGTGTACACACCGGTAGGTACACATGTTCATCAGAAAAATGTATGTACATTAACATGATTATCTACACTAATATTATAAAGAGGAAAGATTTGTTTGTTTGTTTGTTTGTTTGTTTGTTTGTTTGTTTGTTTGAAATGAATAGGCTCCGAAACTACTGGACCGATTTGAAAAATTCTTTCACCAGTAGAATCCTACATTATCAGAGATGGACATAGGCTATAGAATATTTTCAAAAAAGTTAGGGATCCGTATGAAAACTTCGATAATGTGACCCTAGGTGTGAGAAAAAATCCTTATATCGCGTACGCTGCGGAATCTATTGACAATAGAGCAAAGTGATGTACTACAGTTTTATAGAAGTCATCAATATCTACAAAAAAGTCCGCGATACCATATGTCTAACTATTATGGATAAGTCACCATGACCGCTTTTTGTTAATATCAGTCAAGCAAATCCCATGGTGAAATAAAAAATGGTGATTATAGTACCATGATATTAATCCTTATCCATTTAAATGTTTTGATAATTAAGGTTGATTATGTCCGTGTAAATTACACTTTAAATCATTCAAATCGGACCTTTCGTTCAAAAGTTACGACGGTAATAAACATGCTCGGAGTAAGAAAAATGTCGCGGTTTGAGCGAACTGGGGAGAATCGTATCAATGCTTGGTCCGATGACGTTGAAACACCACGGCATTTAAATGTTTTCGATAAAACAATAAGAATATCAAATGTTTGGATTTTTCGAAAATCAACTAGGTACATACATAATAAGGGGTGAAGCAGGGGTGAATAAGTTTTTAGGGGAGGAAATTATAGCTTGCTTCAATTTACGTCGGAATTCTATGAATAAACTAAAAGTGGGATAATTGAAACAGATCATGTACCTAACAATTTTTGCATAATCAACCCCTGACGGGCTGAACGGGGTGAACAGTTGCGCTGAACCAATAATGAGAATCGTTGTGCTTAATTTTCCAAAACTAACCTTTATAAGGGGATATGTATAGGGGCGTTGCAGTTTATGGAGTACCTACTATCCCCACGCGGACGAAGTCGCGGGCGAAGTGCTAGTTTCAATATAATTATGTTACAAATATTTGACATACTTATAGTAAGAGGTCGGACCGTGCGGTTTTCTGACGCCACAAATTGGCCTGACATTAGCCCGACTAGACTGAAGCAAACTTGCCATGCGGTCGGCAATCTTCGGCATTGGTCGTGTGCGTGAGACATTAACAATGCCGTTTTTTTTAAATCAATGCTTCACATTGTTATCAGAAAATGTACACATCAGTATACATAGGTATACCGTGTGTGTTCATTTTCAGGTATGTTCATCAGAATTATGTTAAAAATACACTTTATTCACATCAGGATAATTCTTAGTGGATTTGACCATGGATAGTGCGGCCCGCAAATCAGACTAATTTAAATAGTAAATTTAATACATGGCATGTAGTTTTTGAAGTGAAAACTTTTTTAGCGGCGTTGTGCATTTTTGGGATAGGTAAAAAATGCTAAGCTCGCGTCAGGACACGTGACCTGATCTAAAATTCGTGAGACGGATAATGTTATACAAATTGTCATGTTAGTGTACGATAGCGCAATAAATGATAGTACTTTTATACTGATAAATAAAGCAATTCGTGCGAAATTATTCTCCAATCATTCCAAAATATTAAAAAATGCACAACGTTAATGTTCAAGTTTTCACTTCTGCCGGCACTCCCAGAGTGCAACTCGTTGTTTTTTATGTATTTTTAGTTTATATACAAGAGATGCAGTAGGAACAAACAGTTCAAACTCAATTTTTAAACATATCTACTGTTGGAACACTATGTATATGTCGCATCCAACTAGCTTAATCAGCCGTTTCATTGAAAGCCTAGCCTTTTCATTGAACTGCGCCTCATAAGTGACATGCTCGAGTCATTTAACGATATTGAACCAAAGATGTAACTGACGTCGCTGAAAAATCGACGCAGTTTAATAAAAAAGCCTAGGCCACCAATTAAATGGCTGATTAAGCAAGTTGGCTGTGACTTAAACATCAAACACTTATTCTGAAATAAGGTGCTTGACAAAAAAAATTACGCTAATTTCTTTGGTTGTCATTTGTTGAGAAATGACAACTCGCGACATTTTTTTATTAGCTATAAATTCGATAGAGATGCTGGGGCTGCAATATTGGCGTACACAGCATAAAATATAGCTTATATTTTTCATATAAGTACACTATCCGTACCTACATTAAAAAATCCCTGCATTTTTTACGTTTTAAAACGGTATACTAGACGAAGTATTTCACAAGGAGCCTTTCTGACCTCCAACACCCAGTAACTGGGTAACACCGAGTTATAGACAATGAAAGTGTTAAAATGAGCTCAGCTCATTATTACAAGAACAACAAAATCCCTTTAAAAAAAGCTTGTAGCTAGTAGCTTTAGCTTTTATGATATTAGTATTTCGCATTTATAATATTAGTAATTCGCATTTATAACTCTAGACTAATCAACACTAATATTATAAAATGCGAAATACTAATGTATTTCGCATTTTATAATATTAGTGTTGATTAGTCTTATTTTAAATAAGACCAAGAGTTACATTTAATTCGTCAACACAACAGTGTTTTTTCATTTATAAAAAAGAATGTTTTTGTAGGTATTTATAGTCAAACACCTTATTGCATCTAACATTTTTTGTTCAATATTTGAACACATCACATCAAAAAGGAGTTTTTTTTAATATAATTATGCCAACAGTATTGTAATATCAGTCCTCTCCGGTGTTTTTATCACTTTTCCTTATTTTACTAACATCTTCTGAACATTACAATGTTCTTCTTACGTCCAGAAAATTTCTGAATATCTTCTTACTAACTATGTTTTTAACATCAAGAAAATAGGACAGATTTTTTATTTAATAATAACATTAAACATGACCCGCATTTATAGGACAGTTAGGTAAAAAGGTCACTACACAATTTTAATGATAAAAGGATACTGTCACTTATGTCATTCTACTTATTAAAAAAAAAACATTTCAAAAATAACTGACGCCCTTTTCCTAAAGCGACTACACTACACTTACATTTAACATCTCTCATTTTTACTGCCTACACAGTCACAGTGATATGAAACCTTCGATCAACAATTACAAATAGATATCGGGTCGACGCCAAAATAACGACTCGGCAAATAACAGCTCACTTGAGATGTGAGCTTCTTCTTTTGTTCAGTTTGCTTGAAAAACAGCCAATGTAAACGCGTTTCACAATGCCACAATGTGTTATCAAAAGTTGCATAAATAAGCAATTCAACGGACGGAGTGTCATATTTTCGGTAATTACATACAGAATAAGTTATAATTTAAGCTTTAAACAAACAAATAATATCAAATTTGGATAAAATTACCGATTTAAAACCAGCGCCACAAATGTTTGGCCAAGTTTGGCCAATACACGCGCAAACTTTTGTGTAACAGAACAGTAGATGCGTAGAGTAGATTTGCATTGTAATATTTAAAAAAAACGATGTAGGTCGCAAGGCAATAATGGAAAAATTGTACTTTATTGTTGCCATCTAAGGTGGATTTCACACTAAATGTTATTTAACCCATGACTTTCAATATATAAGTGACAGATTGCTTTGCTCGTTTTTTGTGATGAATAATCGTAAGTGTAAGATAATATTGCGAAGATTTGTGACTTTATTACTAGGTGCCAAGGTTGTAATTTGGTTGAACTAAAAACTGTTATAAAACTATTTTCTCAGTTCGCTAATAAACAAATGCTAGTAAATAAAAGCTGTAGTAGGTACTCACGCGGACAGAATTTAGCTTTGATTTTGTACGTGAGCCGTTATCTAGTTGTATTATAATTGTTGATCGAAGTATGAAACATCAATACACTTAAGAACTACTACTAAAATGTACCATGTATTTTTACAAATTTTGACAACCATTCTTTTTTTTTCAATTAGAATCATTCAGTCTATGAAGCTAAAATAATCGAATGTTCCCCCTCCCAGACCTCGGCGTCCTCGCACAAGTTTTTGCTTCAATAGAAATACCCGCCCACATTATATAGGACCCACCCCCGTATACCAGTTTCCGCAAAGTAAAAATTTCTTTTGGGCAACGCACGACGAAGTGATTACAGTTATTGCTTGCGAGTGTATAACTAACAGTAGTGAGGCCTATGTCCAGCAGTGGACGTCTTTTGGCTGATATATGATGATGATGTATATCTAAATCGGTCATTTCATACAGGGAGTCCCTGTATTAATTTGAGCAATGTCCGTGTTACGTTTTTTTTTTTAGTATTTTTTTCTTTCAGTCTTCATGACTCCTCTTTCTTTCTTTGAAGGTTGACGTGTATTCATCTTTAAATTATAATCCTATTTGTGCATACGTTGAACATGCTTCTTGAGTAGATCTTCGACTGCGAAACGTTTCTCACATTTTTTACAATGGTACGGCTTTTCAGCTGTGTGTGAGCGCATGTGGTCTAGTAGTGCGCTACGGGCCTGTTGGAGAAAGGAAACAGTAGGTAAACAACTTGTAACAGATAAACGCAATACCTGAAAAGGGGTCATTGTTCTCATCATTATACAACGTGCAACAGAATAAACGCAATAAGTACCTGAAAACCCGAGATCGCGTAAAAGTATCTGCTGTTCAGTGATGACCCCTTAGTAAAAGTTGTTCATAATGATGAGTACAATGACCCCTTTTCATTTATTGCGTTTATTCTGTAACACGTGTATATCAATCTGCTTATTTTATTGCCATCGATGTTGACGTCAGATTCCAGTCTAACCAGATGTAGCTGAGTAAACAGTATTTTACATGGAGTAACTGCCTATCAATAATTACCGAGACTCCTCCGTGCCTCGGAAAGCACGTTAAACCGTTGGTCCCGGCTGTCATTTGTAGATCTTTGGCAGTCGTTACGGATTGTAAGAAGCCAGAAAATCTGACACCATTCTTGCCAAGAAGTACCGTGTTACCCAGTTAATAGGTTGTGGAGGTCTGGTAGGCAGCCGCTCCACGTAAAATACTGGTATTCAGCTGAATCCGGTTTGACTGGGAGCCGACCCTAATAAAGTTGGGAAAAGGCTAGGCAGATGATAAACTGCTATATCAGTAACTATAGGTATCTCGGTATCCTTTGGCAAGACTGGTGTCGGATTTTCTGGTACTCACAAAAACGACTATCAAAGATCTACAAACGACATCTGGTACGGAAGTCTCGGTACGTATTAAATGGTCACCCATCCACAAACCGAGCTCGGCAGCAGTTACTTAATCTTGAAGATCGATCCGTGCGGCTCCTCTCGAAATACACTATTTAGTTAAATAAGTATGTATTTACTATAGAAATATAGTACAAAACATTTTGATGTAAGTTTTTGTTAGTGCATGAAGGAGCCTCCTCGTGTAGCGCAATTTGTTTCATCAGGCACTCAACTGAACCTCTCGCTCGGCGCATCCTGGACAGTCTCACCTAACCCCTTACAAGACTGGCCAATCCTTCCCTTGCGTGGCAGCGCCTGGTTGGGACCACCTTTCATCAAGGTAAGCAGCCTGCTGTTTCGTCGACGCGTGGGAGTACCAGTGCCCTAGACACGCTCGCTCCATCATAGACCTCATCCATCGCTTTCCATCAGGCGTGATCGAGGTCAAGAGCTAGCCCATTACTCAATAAAAAAGTGCATTAAAAAATTACTTACAACGAATTTTGTGCCGCAGATTTGGCATATTTCGTCCTTCACCAGATTGAATGGAACTGCTTCGGGATGTTTCTCCTGGATGTGATTCTTCAGGCGAATTTCATCTGAAAAACCCTGAAATACGGACAGATTTTGATTGCCAAAATTAAATGACACTTTAAAAAATAAGTGTGTGTCAGCTCCGACGCACGACTGGAGTTTGCTCCTAAAGAACTATTATTGTGTAGATTATGTAAAAAGAGGGTAATTGAAAGCATCTTAAAAAATAATCAAAGCATATGTAAATATTTATTCATATTATTTACATCATTCACTGAAAAAATCAACTGAGTACCTATACTTTGTATATACACACATACATAATTTCGAAGTGAAAGATGCGCAAAGGAACGTAACGCCTCACTTTTAGTTAACGCTCGATTTTACTTTTCATAAAATTTTCATACCGCGAGCTAAATATTAAAATCGTTTCATAAGGAGTAAACTCCAAAAATTAAGTTCAAAAGTGTCGCAAGGAAAAATAGACCCACTCGTTACAAAACGAAAGGTCTATTTTTCCATGCGACACTATTGAACGTAATTTTTCTAATAAAAATCAAGAAAAATATTTTACCACATTTAAATTGACTTCATTTCGGTAAACTTATATTTTTCTTGAACGTCTTCCCACCATCATACTGAAATTAAGTATGTGCTTTGCAAACTATAAATTAAGGAATAAAACCAAAGAATTTAGCAAAAGATAATTAAATAAAATATACAACGTGTAACAGAATAAACGCAATAAATGAAAAGGGGTCATTGTACTCATCATTATGAACAACTTTTACTAAGGGGTCATCACTGAACAGCATATACTTTTACGCGATCTCGGGTTGGTCCCATAATAAAATTTGCTCAATATAATGAGAACATTGACCCCTTTTAGATAATAGGTACGATTATTCTGTAACAAGTTGTATTCAGCCTCGAAAAGGTATGCCACACATTTTTTTCATGCTGAGTGAACAAAGTTATGGCTATAGCTACCTAGACGAACAGTACTATTCTTTTTCCACAACGGGATCTTACGAATATAGGGATTAACACTCAGAAATAATATAAATTATATTCTTATTAAAATATAGCTTTGTTTTGTCGCACAATTCATATTAATTTTCAAAATAACAAAAAATAAAATAAACAAACAAACCTTTATTCACATAACTGAGCAACTTAAAACGTTTAAAAGCTGAATTGCATGCTGAATTTCAATCTAGGTAGTCTAGATAATTCAGCCGAGCCAACCTTGCGCTGGAACCTAGTAATTGTGATGTCAAAAATATTATCAATATTTATTTATGAGCGTTTACGCAGTGCGGCATTTCATTCAAACTTTCAAGTCCTAATTTTTTTAATTTAACTAACGAAACTTGGCATGCATACGCTAGTTATCCAGGTCTAAATAGTTAGTAGAAAACATTTTCGAAAAAGAATTCAGGGGGAAAGATAAGATGAAAGTGATTTTTCACTTTCTATAAGTAGAAAACTAATCGCTCTCTCTCTCCCTCTAAACTCTTTTTCGAAAATGTTCTCTAGGTACTAACTATTTTGACCTGGATAATCGTATGCATGCCAAGTTTTATTAAAATCGGTTCATTCATTTCGAAAAATAAGGACTTGAAAGTTTGAATGAAATGCCGCACGGCATAAACGCTCTAGCCCAAACCAGAGGCTCTAGAAAAGTGCAATTCTTTCAACGAACGCGATTGTCGTAATGCCAAAATACAAGGCGTTGATCACATGACATTTTGACAGCGTTTGTCAATCTCATACTTTTTTGACGTTTTGACAATCGCCTTCGCCACGCTACCGCTGATAGAATGTCTTTTGTCTCGAGCCTCAGTGTTATCTTTTACTCAGAGTTAGTTGCACGATGACGTTAAATAACAAATATTCCATACATAATTTAACCCTGGGTTTAAAACTAACTCGGAGTTTAAAAATAACTCAGGTTTTTGCAAGTGGGCTTAAGAGATTTTATTAGATCTTGGTTAGTAGTTATTGTTATTTGTCAGTGATAATTTGTAAGTGGTTAATGATTATTTGTAAGTGCTCAGTGAAAATTTGTAAGTGGATTGGATAGTGATTATTTGTAAGTGGTTAGTGACTATTTATCAGTGGATAGTGATTATTTGTAAGTGGTTAGTGATTATTAGTAAGTGGTTAGTAATTATTTTGTAAATGGATAGTGACTATTTATTAGTAAATGGCGATTATTTGAAGTGGAAAGTGATAATTTGTAAGTGTTTAGTGATTTTTTAGTGATTATTTTTAGTGGCTAGTGATTATTTGTAAGTGGTAAAGTATTATTGGTAAGTTGTTTGTGAACATAAGTCAACTATTAGTAAACATTTGCTGGCAATAAGAAGTTGTAAAATTTTCTGGCAGTTTGTATTTTTTTATATAACGCTATTTACATTTTCTTTTTATACCGCATCTACTCGTATTTCGGTGAATAGATTTATCAGACGTTGATTGAAAACAAAAAGAAAAAAAAACTTAAATAAAATATTAATAATTATGTTCAGGGTATTTATAAAACTCACCTTATTGCAAAGAGCGCAGGTATGGCTCAAAAGACGATGTGCGCGCACAATATGTGCCAACAGGCTCTCTTTAGTCAAGAACTTTGACAAGCAGTGAGCGCAATCAAATCTGAAACAAGAAATTGTATCATTTTATTTAAAAAATAAATAAAATGATATTTATATTGAATTTTAATCATCAATGACATATTTTAAAATTCTGCAGATATTATGTCTGGATTGTAAGATATTTCATTGTTTCACGCATCACGGTATCAAAGTTTTCCGTGCGATTTGAATATATAAAACGTGTAAAATAATAAACGCAATAACTCATAAGGGGAATGACCCCTTATGAGGTATTGCGTTTATTATGTTCTCATAATTATGAACCACTTTTACTATGGGGCCAATCCCGAAATCGCAAAAAAAACAACTATTCAGTACATTTTGTCGAGTTATGTTCACAAAAATGTATGGGGCATTCGTTTTTGTTTCGCGATTTCAGTGTTAGGCGTATATTGAAAGTTGTTGTTGTTCTTGTTGTTGTACCCTTCAATACCCCTTGTATTGCATTTATTCTGTTACACGTTGTATACAACAGCCTGAAAAAAATGTGACATCAGTCTTGCCAAGAAGTACCGTGTTACCCAGTTAATGGGTTGTGGTGGAGGTCTAGTCTAGGCAGCCTCTCCACGTAAAATACTGGTATTCAGCTGAATCCGGTTTGACCGGGACCAATAAAGTTGGGAAAAAGGCTTGGCAGGTGGTTGTATACAACAGCCCATTAGGCAGTTGCCCACGAAACACAACACCCGTCTGGTCGGAGGATTCTCCCTTTTCAATGGAGGTTTGTGGGAATTAACACCCTGTTCCACATACCTCTATAGTTATAAGATCAACTCATATCAAATTGTATGTCTCCCAGCAAAGTATGCTTATGGCTCTCTTCCAAATGCTGCTTCATTGTGTATTCTCGAGAACTAGACGAAATAATAAAATTACCTACTCCTTCCACTCTGGGCGGAGTGGAACGGGGTGTCAGACTCTTAGGCTGCCATCAGACGGACTGCACCGCAGCAACTGCACGTAGTCGATATTTTTAACTGCATGAAGTTGTACGTTCGACTTTGTACAGTCGTGATATCAACTTCACGCGGTCGGCTGCAGTCGTGTGGAGTCTATATTAACTGCATAAAGTCGTGGTTGGTCGGCTACAGTCGTGTAGTGTCGACGCACGCTGTCCATCGCTAACCGCATACAATTAGTGTGCAGTTAGTCAAGAAACAGAATGCGCACCGGTCGCGTCGAAAGTTTAAGGCTCCTCGCCCACGGCGACTTTTTGTAGCGATGCTGTCGCGTGGTTACGAAATGCGCGACTGCATCGCTACTAACGAGCGTTTGCAACGCGCTACTAACGCGCTACAGTATCGCGACTGTATCGATGCAAACGCGCGACCGTGTCGGACGACATCGGGGAGAGAACGGAGGGAGGGTGGCGCGTGAGTGGAGAATCGAGCATCATCTCATCACTCATCACTGTATTTTTAATTTGTAAGTGTTTAGTGTTTTTTAGTGATTATTTTTAGTGGCTAGTGATTATTTGTAAGTGGTAAAGGATTATTGGTAAGTTGTTTGTGAACATAAGTCAAGTATTAGTAAACATTTGCTGGCAATAAGAAGTTGTAACATTTTCTGGCAGTTTGTATTTTTTAATATAACGCCATTTACATTCTCTCTTTATACCGCATCTATTTCGGTGAATAGATTTATCAGACGTTGATTGAAAATAAAAAGAAAAAAAAACTTAAATAAAATATTAATAAGTATTTCTGCGTGTCAACTCTGGTTTTATAATGGAAAGCAATTCACACAATGATGTCGAATATGACATTCTATAACAACTTCTGAATTTGAGATCATAGTTTTTTTGTATTTTAAACGTTGTTACATGATGTCCACAAAATAATTTCTCTTTATTAAATGGGTGCATTCAATATTGACGCTGCTTTCGTTGCCTACGCTTCGGCTGCTTACGTAAAAGCAGCACCAAAGACAACGTGACTAATGTTGTATCAACGGAGTCCGTCTTGCAACTGTAGCGATCGCAGGTATTTTTGTGCCGTTACTGAATCGCGTTTGCATCGCGACAGAAGCGCACCAGTATCGCCTTTGCATCGCGACTGAATCTGGGCCCGTGGACGAGGGCACACAGCTAGCGTCCGCTTCGCAACTGTATCGATGTGGACGCGCGACAGCATCGCTACAAAAAGTCGCCGTGAGCGAGGACCCTTAGTTGGATAGTGAATCCTATTCCGAGTACATAGAGTCGTTAAAGAACGTTAGGCTGCCACGCTATCAGATGCAGCATCAACTGTATGCATTTGAATATATCGACTACGTGCAGTTGCTGCGGTGCAGTCCGTCTTATGGCAGCCTTAGTGACTAAAATCCAGCTACATCCTCCAATGCTCTTTGCGTTCCAGGGGGTCTACTACCCGAACGAAGAAGAACTGTCAAATCATGTTGTCATTCATACTTAGTTAGGGACTAATCGTAAGTCCGTAAGTGATACGGAGCAGAAAACGCCCGACACTAAGGCCGAAACTACGGACTTCGGGCTTACAGAGTAAACCCCCACGGCCGCAGTAACTCTTTCGAACAATCCCGCGGTCCCAGTAGTATAAGAACAACTTACTTCTTTTTCCCAAGAAGGGTATGCTTGTTGCTTTCCTCCAAATGCTGCTTATACTTGCTTTTCCTCGAGAACTGAATATCACAATCGGCACAGTACGCGTTCTGCGCAAGAACCATGTGAGAGTATTGCATATGAGCACGGTATACCAGTCCACCTTCGAAGTTACAGTTGCAAGGGGCACAGTGGAACATTTCGACGGTAATTTCGCTGTCTTCGTCTTTGCTTTTATGTATTCTGGAAAAAAAATGGTAACAGTTAGTAGACATATTTATATGGTAATTTTTTTGTAAATATTTCGTCAATATATGTAAGGGTTTATAGCTTGGTTCTTAACGTCTTACGGCCGCTTTCTATAACATATCTCAATCCCAATCTTGATCCCGATCCTTGTCTGTAACCAATCAAAGGTGAGGATTGTGTGGTAAAGGGCACAAACTCGGCCGTTGATTGGTTACAGACAAGGATCGGGGTCAAGATTGGGATTGAGATATATTATAGAAAGCGGCCGTTAGTCTTATGAGACGTATTAAAAAATTTTATCTTGTCATGGAACACGAACTTTATGGAGGTCGCATATAATGTAAAATGTGTGACAGAATAAACGCAATACAGGTTGAATCAAAACAAAAAAAAAAAAAAAAAAATAAAATCAAACAATCAATCAATTTATCAAGTGAGGGTGGATGGCCAAATCCATAACTATGAGGAAAAGCGAAAGGCATGATGATGATAATTTGAGTATATAATATATATTTGTATTGTATCTATAGTTTAGATATATATATTGTTTATAATGTTTATATTTTAATAATATCAATCGTGTATAATTTTTTTTATTGCACCTACCACTATTCTCTGCATCACCCAAAGGTTGACTGGTAGAGAGGCATTCTCTACCAGTCAACCTTTGGGTGATGCAGAGAATAGTGGCATTAAGTCCGCCTCTGTACATTTAAGTGCTAAAGTGTTAAATAAATAAATACCGATAGAAATATATATATACAAATAAATAAAATGTAGCATTTTATTTTTTATATAAATTTGTCAGGTTTTGTTTAAATGATTTTTGTTCGTATATTTTTTTGTACAGAGCAATAGCTTGTTTGTGTGGTATCTGACTGTGAATTCAAGTTGTTTATTAAATAATAATAAACAAACAAACAAAAATTAATAAATAAAAAAAAATAGTGTTTGTTTACAAACATACACTAAAGTTTTTTAGTTATTATTATCACAAAATTACAGCTTTGATAGCTGATGTCATATGGCCACCTTTATTTAGGAAAACCCATGAAATTGTAAACAGACGCGCACTAGGTCGCTGGCAACAGCTTAGTAATCTCTACTATTATTATTACGTTTATTCATTTTTTAAACTTATTTGATACATTTTTAAAAATACAAAAAAAAAACATTTTAAAATATAAAAAATAGTAGTCCGCTGGTGTCGGGGACATGGTCCAAGCTACCGGTGGTTAGGGCTCCAGAGAAAGGAACCTCCTCACTATACGAGCCGTATCGAGGAGTACTGCCTTCTGTATCAGGCCCTTTACCCAACTGCGTAACGCAAGCTTCGACAGATGGTCGTCGAAACTTTAGGCCATCAAGCCATAGGCCGTAACGACAATCGGCACAATGACAGCCGAGTCCACATTCCACATGTCGACAACCTCGTGCGCTAAGTCGAGATACTTGATTTGTTTCTCTTTCTCAGCTTTTACGAGGTTCTCGTCATGTGGAATGGTAACATCGATTATCATTGTGCGGCGCGCTGATCGGTCTTATTGGCGACAATAGTCCTATCAGTGATGATAAACCGATCCCAGTTCAACGTGACATGGTCATTTTCGAGAACTGGGTCGGGCACATACTTGTAATACGGTACCTCAGAATCCACAAGTTGGCATTTCAAAGCAAGTTGCTGGTGAATAATCCTGGCCACTTGGTTATGCCTGCAAGTACTCGCCGTTAGCCAGACGAGAACAACCAGAGATAATATGTCTGATGGACTCACCCGGACGGTGGCATGCCCAACACACGTCAACCAGTCCTTCATATTATGCCTCCGGTAGTTGTTCGTCAAGATAACGTCGTCCATAGTTTCTCCGAAGAGATCACCGAAACGTAGCCAGGCCACGGACGCCGGGAAGTCTATAAGGAGCCCGATAGAAGCGCCCGTGAAGCTCCTTGCCTTTCCATACCTCCTTGCGGTCATCTGTAGTAAGTATTACAGGTTTGCGCCAGTAGTCTTTAGTCATGGACAACGGGGTGAGACCCTTGTCCACTGTGACCACATCTCGGTGCATACCCACATCGACTTTGAGAAAATATTCTCTGAGATTGTACATCTCGCGGATGTGAAGAGTCTCATCACCGACGATCGTGGGTGATCCATCCGGTTTGCGGTCAGTGGTGTACGGACCCTCCTATCCAGGGCGTCGAGTTCGTTTTGAGTTCATTTGAGTATGCCGAAGAGTACATTAATGACCAAACCGTTGAAGGCGCGCACCTCATTTCCGCTCGACCAAAGGCTATTTAAAACCTTTTTCAGGCCAAAGAAGCGCTCCTTCAGCGATTGCTTCATGTCAGCAACATTAATGCCCAACGCTTCCGACATACCCAAATACTTGCGCTGAGGGATCTACCTGTACCTGTATGGAATCCGAGAGTTGAATTCCCTCAGATTCCAAAATCTCCCCTTTCTTTACATGCATGACTGCACATTTGTCCACACCAAACTCTATCCTGATGGCACTACTGAAAGTTTCAGTTATCTTTAGTAGCTACATCAGTCGCAAATTGTTGTGGGCAAAGAGTTTCAGATCATCCAAGTAAAGGAGGTGAGATATGGCTTGACCACCTCTTCTCAACCGATAGCCTAGGCCTGAATCCTCCAGCAGTGTGCTAAGAGGATTCAGAGTTAAGCAAAACCAAAGTGGACTCAAACTGTCGCCCTGGTATATTCCCCGTTTAATCCATACAGGCTCATCATACCCTTGAATCGGTCTACATCCTGGATAGCGAAGGACCGTTTTCCATTGCCTCATACATGACTCAAGGAAGATGCGTAGAGTTGCATCTAGTTTGTACTCCAGCACCTTCATGAGCCATTTATGTGACAGAGTCATAGGCCTTCTTGTAATCTATCCAACATGTCGACAGATCCTTGCGGGATCGACGAACCTGTTGGCTTATGGCCATGTCTATGAGGAGTAGCTCCTTAGTGCCGCGGGATCCCTTCCTACATCCCTCCCTTCCCCCTCCTTCTTCTTTTCCCTTTCCTGAGAGGCGGACATTATTGAGTTATTCTCAATGTGATCATTAATTTTCACTCTCAGAATGGATGTAAGAAGTTTATAGACCGTCGACAAACAAGTAATCGGTCTAATTCTTGGGTTATACTAGCGAAGTGCATCCTCCAGCGCGCTCCTCAGTCGATCATTGTACTGGCTAATACTTACCGTGACAACCCTATCATCTACTTCATCACTAACATTATTGGGCCGTGGTGTGATTTCGCCACTGGCTGGCGCCTGTACCGCGGTCTGTGTCGGGGTCGAGATGATAAGATTGTTCAGTACCTCTGAGCGCAGCCTATCAAGCGCGGCATCGTCCAACTTGTGATTACTTTGGATGACTCGCACTTCATCCGACAATCATTGGGCCGAGACGTTGACAGTCGGTTCCAGGTCCTGAAACAGAGACAGCATCCTGACACGGTACACAGTGAGGTTAGTTCCCCCCTCTGTAGACCCGTAATATGCGCGCATGACATTTTCGTTCATGGACTGCGTCCATCTCATGCGCTGCACACAACCACCGGTAGCGGAAGAGTTTGTTTGTTTGTTTGTTTGAACGCGCTAATCTCTGGAACTACCAGTCGGACTTGGAAAATTATTTTTGTATATGATAGCCACATTCAAGAGTAAGGCTAGGCTATCTAGCATTACGCTAAAGCTCTTGGTGGGCCTTAAATATTGCTATTTGTAAAGTAAGTCGGAAGAAAAGGCGCTATCGAACTGCTTTATCCGCGTACGCTGGGGTAATAGCTCATTATACGTGAGTACCATGTATTAAAAAGATATTGGTTTTAGTAGATCTAAAAAAAAATCCGCGATGCCATATATCTATCTCATATAGATTAGCCACATTAAGGCATTTTAGGTCAAAGGTTTTTGAGCATTATAAGGCATATTAATCCTTACAAGCAAAAGTTACTGCATCATCAAGATAATTTTATGAAGATAAACTTTGTCTTTTTCAGCATGTTATTTGGACTCACCGTTTAGGAGATAATGTAAAATTAAAATGATTCAACATTACAATCGAACGAGCGGTGCGCGAGACGCGGCCGTCGAACGAAACGCATCGAGCGTGCGTGCGACGGCGATGCGGCGGCGAATTCTTTTTGTTTATTAAGATACTACATTCATGAGGAAGGCAGTACGGGAACGAGAATTCCTACGGGAATGTGAATAGCTACGGGAACGTGAATAGCTTCGGGAACAGGAATGGCTACGGGAAAAAATGGGATATGCGCGTATGAAGTCGTGGCGTGGGCAGCTAGTCAATAAAATAAAATACTTACGCAGCATGTTTCCTCACTTGGGCGTAAGTATCGAAGCTCTCGCCACAAACGTTACATTTCAGCCTGTCCTTGTGTGCTGCCTCGTAATGAGTCATTAAAAGCTTTTGTGTGCTGAAAAAGACAATTAACACACTTAGAGCGTTTATGCCGTACGGCGTTTCATACAATCTTTCAAGTCCTTATTTTTCGAAATGAGTGAACCGATTTTAATGAAACTTGGTTTGCATACGCTAGATATTCAGCTCTAAATAGTTAGTAGAGAACATTTTCGAAAAAGAGTTTAGAGGGAGAGAGAGAGCGGTTTTAAGTTTCACTGACCTCTTTTTAATACAATTCTAAAATTCAAGCACTAAGGCACCGCCAAATTTGTAGTGAACAACACTGCGATTCTGTCACGATCTCACTCTGAAATCTTGGCGTAGTGAGCTTGAAATGGACTGTCAATCCTTAGTTTCACGGTTGAATGACAGTTAATTAATTCACGCTCACTACATTTAAGTTTTCACTGAGTTTTACAGAATAGACCAGAGTGCCAATTTCTACTAATTTGCAAGCAATGATCGCATTCGCATCTCAATCGCGAACTGTCAAAAATGTATGAAAATTGAGGCTTTTTTGACAGTTTGCGAGTGACATACGAATGCGAACGTTGCTTATTTAAAATTATTAGAATTGGCCCTCAGCGGTTTAACATGTAATGTAAAAAATAGTAATAGTATAGTAGTAGTGTTGTAGTTTTGCATGCTTTTTGTTTTTGTAAAATATGACTGAACACACAGTGTACCCTTACATCACATAATTTACGTTATTGTACTACCCATATTTGCAAAATAAAAAATATCTTATCTTATCTTATCTTACCTTACCTTATCTTATCTTATCTTATCTTATCTTATCTTATCTTAAATTACAATGGAAAGTAAAATGCATTAGCGCAGCCGTGCACCCATATTTAAGTCACAATATGATATGATTGAGTTTAATATAAGATGGAAGGATTTTTGAAAATTTGCTCCGCTACAATTTTTGTAGGTCACCCCTCACATCACACACGAACATTAAGTCACGTCGCCGTCAGTTGTTCTCTATATTTTGTCGAGTTGAACAAGATTCCACATAACCTAAGACCGTATTACTAAATGAATAGGGTTTTTTCTGAGATTGAAAAATAATTAATCTATTTTTACGTAGGTAGGGTAAAACCGACACAAATGCCACACTTTTTGAAATAATTTTATATTTCCTAAACTAAGCTGGCAAGTACTTTGGTTTTTAATCTACAAATTTATGAAAAGTAAAAAACATTATCTTTTATATTTCTAGAGTATTAGCGATTTTTGCGGACCTCTACATTTTGGGACATCTATCCCATATATGGGATAGTTACCTACTCCATATAAATCACGTTTGGGATAGACGACCCGCTGAGAAACGGGCATCTATCCCGAAAAAACTTTGATAGCACTTTGCCTTCTCATGCAATCACACAGAGACATGAGACACAGGTAGTTGGAAAGTCTCTCGATAGATAAATAATAAAGCACACGATTCATCCGCGAAACTAGTGAAATTGTAATCGGGGCACCTATACCACTGGGGCATCTATCTCGGCTTTACGCTACACTTACATATTTTAAGTATTCTATCATTTAAAAAAAAGTATATAGGTACGTACTCAAACTCCAAATCGCAATAAGGGCAGACAGGCGAAGGCTTCAAACCATGCTCCTTCACCGCATGGTTCTCGATTATATATCGACGATGGTGCTCAAACGAGCACTGGCGGCATTTGTAACTCCGGTTGTGGTTCTTCTGGTGGAGTTCCAGGAACGCTTGTGTCTTGAAGCGAGTATCGCATATACTGCATACTAAGGCGCCGTTGCCCTGAAAGAAATAAATTCGTGGAAAAATAAGCGATGTCAACAGGCATCATCATCTGCCTAGCCTATTCCCAACTATATTGGGGTCGGCTCCCAGTCAAACCGGATTCAGCTGAATACCAGTATTTTACGTGGAGCGGCTGACTACCAGACCTCCACAACCCATTAACCGGGTAACACGGTACTTCTTGGCAAGACTGGCGTCAGATTTTCTGGCTTCTGACAATCCGTAACGACTGCCAAAGATCTACAAATGACAGCCGGGACCAACGGCTTAACGTGCTTTCCGAGGCACGGTGGAGTCTCGATATGTCAATATGGTCACCCATCCACCGACCAACCTCGGCAAGCGTTGCTTAACCTTGAAGATTGGTCCGTGCGGCTGTTATAATTTAGCCACCAGCTCCACTCCACGAAGTCAACTGGCATAAACAAGAAAAATTTACGGCAGGGGTGATTATAGTTGCGGAATTTGTTCGAAAGAGTCACCGCGGCCCTGGAACGCAAAGGGCATAAGGAGGTACAACACTTATGAGTTTTAGTCAGTAAGAGTCTGTCACTCACTTCCGCTCCACCCAGAGAGGAAGATGTCATTTAATGATTTCCCATCAATAAAAAAAGGACACAAGCGTACTCCATTGTCGACAACGTCATCGCTTAACATCAGCCCCCCTAGCCAAGTTGCAAACGATAAACGTGAACGCTTAGTAATCTCCAATAGATTTTCAACTTTATACCTAAGAACATAAAGTTGAAAATTTATTAAAGACTACTGAGCGTTAGCGACCGGAACGAACGAAAACGCTATGTAATCTTCAATAGATTTTCAACTTTATATCCAACAACATAAAGTTGAAAATCTATTAAAGACTACTGAGAGTTTACGTTTATCGTTTGTGACTTGGCTAGGGGGGCAGGTGAGATAGCGATCAGACTCGAGCATATCAATAAAAAATATATTGACAATGTGTTCTTACTTACCTCACTACGTTTTTCTTTCCCAGGAAAATCACTTGTGTCACTTGTCTCTTGCGCGGCGTCTTCGCTCGTGCCAGCTATTGAACCAACATTTGTATCAATAAGACCAACGTTGGTGGCCTCTGTCTTGCGCTTCTTAGGCTTGTCTTTCTTAACTTCGGCACTGGTCCTATGTTGTCTTTTTCTATGTGTATTCTTCGAAGGTTTCTTTTTTTTTTTTCTTTCTAATAACACGTAAGGCTGCGACTTGAGCTTTACATCATGCGATACATCACTTACATTCGAATTTTCGATCTCTGGCGTATGATTATTGTTATCGTTGTCTTTTTTATCATCATTTCGTGACTGAAAAAAAAAAATGTTCTGTAGACGGTAGAGTGGGGATCGCTTTGCGCATCGTGCACTGGCGGCTGTGACGCGACGCATGACGGTCCAATCACTGTACGGCGATATGATTCAACCACTCCGCGCCTCACCTCATACCGCTAAAGAGACCCAATAATTCACTTCTGCGCAGGTGAAGGTCAGCGCTCAAGATTCGTGCCGATGATTGTACATTACAATATAATTTTAAGTAAACATATCTATACCTAATGCTATGCAGCCTTTATTTTTAGATTATCGAAAAATATTGGACATGTATCTTTGTTTCATTCTATGGACAGTTATACACGTCAATGACCAAATCCGCAGCAAATCTAGCGAACGACCCAAGAGCTAGATTAACCCGGCATTATACCGAAGACATCCCAGACGTCAGCCTGTATGAGATTAGGATGGCTCTGAAGCAGCTTAAAAACAACAAGGCGTCGGGTGAGGACGGAATTACGGCCGAACTCCTGAAGGCGGGTGGAAAACCAGTCCTTAAGGCCCTTCAGAAACTGTTCGATTCCGTCATACTCGAGGGGAAAACACCACAAGCGTGGAGCAGAGGTGTGGTGGTACTCTTCTTTAAAAAGGGCGACAATGCCCTGCTTAAGAATTACAGGCCCATCTCACTTCTGAGCCATGTCTACAAGCTGTTTTCCAGAGTCATCACAAACCGTCTCGCACGCAGGTTTGACGACTTCCAGCCTCCCGAACAAGCCGGATTCCGAAAAGGCTTCAGCACCGTAGACCACATACACACGCTGCGGCAGGTTATACAGAAGAGCGAAGAGATCTGCCCCTCTGCTTAGCGTTTGTGGACTACGAGAAAGCCTTCGATTCGATCGAGACTTGGGCTGTGCTGCAGTCTCTCCAACGGTGCCAGATCGACTATCGGTACATCGAGGTGCTGAAGTGTTTGTATGAAAACGCCACCATGTCAGTCCGACTTCAGGATCAGACATCAGAACCTATCCTCCTGCAGCGGGGTGTGAGGCAGGGAGACGTAATTTCTCCGAAACTGTTCACGGCCGCAATGGAGGACGTTTTCAAGGTTTTGGACTGGAAAAGGCTAGGCATTAATGTCAATGGCGAGTACATCACTCATCTTCGATATAGTCGTCATGGCTGAGACCACGGAGGACCTCAGTACAATGCTCGATGACCTCAGTAGAGCTTCCGAAAGAGTGGGTCTTAAAATGAACATGGACAAAACCAAGGTCATGGTAAATACCCATGTAGCACCCACTCCTATCAAGATTGGAGGCTCTGCACTCGAAGTTGTTGATGAGTACGTCTACCTGGGACAAACGATCCAGCTAGGTAGGGCTAACTTCGAGAAGGAGGTCAACCGTCGAATCCGACTCGGATGGGCGGCGTTCGGGAAGTTGCGCGGTATCTTCTCGTCTCACATACCACAGTGTCTCAAAACGAAAGTCCAGTGCGTGTTGCCAGTGATGACCTATGGACTCGAAACGAGGTCGCTCACAATGGGCCTCATCAGAAGGCTTAAAGTCACCCAAAGGGCAATGGAGAGGGCAATGCTCGGAGTTTCCTTGCGTGATCGAATCAGGAATGATGATATCCGCAAGAGAACCAAGGTTACCGACATAGCCCGAAGGATCGCCAAATTGAAGTGGCAGTGGGCAGGGCACATTGCTCGCAGAACAGATGGTCGATGGGGCCGAAAAGTTTTGGAGTGGCGACCGCGTACCGGAAGACGCAGCGTTGGAAGGCCTCCCACAAGGTGGACCGATGACCTGGTGAGGGTCGCGGGTAACCGATGGATGCGAGACGCACAGGACCGGTTGTTGTGGCGACACTTGGGGGAGGCCTATGTCCAGTAGTGGACGTCTTTCGGCTGATATGATGATGATGATGATGATGATCTTTGTTTTATCAAATCAATAAAAAAAGACGAAGATAAAATCAAAGATCAGGGGTGGGGGGTTGTAACGTCACGTGTACACGTAAAAAGTGTACTTACGTGTAAGTACACTTTCTTTTATTTCTGTTTACGTGAAAAAAGAAAAAATACGTGTCTAAAATTTTTTGGAAATCTATCTGACGGACTCATTAGATGTTTTTAGTCATCTACCCTATTAAAGCGCATACAATACGGCTAGGCGCGCACTACGCTATCGTTTCTTTTTGCATGCGACATTTTTATGTTTTTAATTTAATTTACCTAATTTAATTCTGTAGTTCTATCCTAAAATGTTTTAAAATTCAAGTTCTTCAAACTTAACAGCAGATGTGTCACTGGGGAGTTTGTTGCGCCACTTCTTCTTCCCAGCTAAAACACTAGGAAGTGGTGACGGGTGGGCGTTACGGGGGATAGTTTTCCGTTAATTTTGACAGGAGAAATTTTCAAAGAGTGCGTATTAGGTACTACTTCCGCTGTAACAACAAATAATAAAAAAAAATTTAAACAATAATCGAGATTTTTAACCGACTTCCCAAAAAGGAGGAGGTTCTCAATTCGACTGTATTTTTTTTTTTTTTGTGTTTGTTACCTCATGTCTCCGTCATAAATGAACCGATTTGAAAAATTCTAGTTTTATGTGAAAGGATATACTTCTCGATTGGTCCCATTTAAATTTTATCAAAATCGGTTCAGCAGTTTGGTTTTTAAATCCAAATTGCTGGAAAAAATATGTGAAAAAATCATACGAAATTGCATATTTTTGCTTTCCTGTGACTTTTCAGTGGTGTTTTAGGTGTGGGGTACCACTAAAAAGTGAAAAATATAAATCTTTTTTCAAAAAAAAACCGACTTCCAAAAAAAACACTACAAAGTACAAAATAACTTTAATTTCGGAAGTCGGTGTCAAATAACGAAGAAGAAACCAAAAACACCGACTTCCGAAATGAAAGTTATTTTGTACTTTGTAGTGTTTTTTTTTGGAAGTCGGTTTTTTTTTTGAAAAAAGATTTTTTTCAGAACCCGTCCCTTGCGAATTAGACTCGCGCTTGGGCGATTTTTATATTTTTTTCATTGCTTGTTTAATATCGCAATGGTTAAATTTCGTAGAGCGCGTTTAGCCTAAAATATGTTGTCCAATGAAACAATTACTGAGATACCTAACAAAAGAAACATCAAGTATACGATCACGTCAATAATGGCGTTTTTATGCAAACATTTGCACTAAAATATTGCATAAAAAATCGCATTAGCTCTCACATTCTTAACTTAAGTAGGCACATAACTTATATTCATTTAAGCACATGATTATATACTCTACCACCACAATCGCATAGCATTCGTATTACATAAGAAAATTAACATTCAATTAAAGACCATATTAACATTTCATAGAGATCAATTTGCATGCATCATCACATCACAGTGCGCGAAAACTAAAACAAAATTTTATATAAAATGACATATGAAGTAAAAAAATTACCTTTTTTCGTGCAAGTTTCAACCTTATCTTCTGAGACGTTAAGACTTGCTTTTTGAATTTACTTATCCTTCTTAAAAAAGCAATGCACTCCCAGCATAGTTTGAATTCATCCAAATTGTCCTGAAATGAAAATTTAATCCAAGCAGCCATTAAAAAGAAGACAGGTAGAATTGTAGGTACAAGTTTAGATCGAATACAACTTGTAACAGAATAAACGCAATAGGTACCTGGGGGTCTACTCTCTAAGCCCGAAGTGCGTAGGTTCGGCTTTAGTGTCGGGCGTTTTCTACACCGTATCACCTACGGACTTACGATTAGTCTCGAACCCGAACTAAGAACAACTGTCAAATCGTGTTGTCATTCATTCTTAGTTCGGGTTCGGGACTAATCGGAAGTCCGTAGGTGATACGGAGTAGGAAACGCCCGACACAAGGCCGAAACCACACGAAACTACAGACTTCGGGCTTGGAGAGTAGCCCCCCCCCCTGAAACGAGAGAAATTGCGAAAAATAAATCAACCTTTCAGTACCTGCATTTTGTCGAGTTATGCGCACAGAAATGTACGGGGCAGTCGATTTTTTTTTCGCGATTTCAGCAGCACCTCTTTTCAGGTATTCTGTTACACGTTGTATAAACTCTTCCGTTTCTGACTGACTGAGTGACTGACAGACAACGCACAGCCGAAACTACTGATCGTGAAAAGCTAAACTTTGGTTTGTAGGTTCCCTACACTCCGTAGGAGAGGAATTTCCGGAATTCCTGCGGGAACGGAAAAAAAAACGGATTAGGCGCGAACGAAGTCGCAGGCAAAAGCTAGTGCTTTAAGTTTACCTAAACTAAATCTGCCGTAACGGAATCAAAATTCATGAACATTATCTCAACGAAAATTGCAGACTCCGTAAGATTGTAATAAATCTTGATTAGATTATAATTTCTCGATGTATTATGAAAAATTTTTGGGATGCATGAAGGAGCCTCCTCGTGTAGCGCAATTAGTTCCATCAGACACTAAACTGTACCGAGCGCTCGGCGCATCCTGGACAGTCTCAGCTAACACCTTATAAGACTGGCCAATCCTTCCCTTGCGATGGTAGGGCTATCGCCCGCCTAGTTCGCGACCACCCTCCCACCGGAGTTCGGCGTCAAGCAGCCTGCTGTGTTTCGTCGACGCGTGGGAGTACCAGTGCCTCAAGGCATCTTCTGGGCACGCTCGCTTTCATCATGGACCTCATCTATCGCTTTCCATCAGGCGTGATCGAGCTAGCCCATTCAAAAATTAAAAAAAAGAAAAAAAAAAAATTGTGTACAATAAATCCCACCTAAATTCAATAGTTTCCAATATATTCGTGTCTTATTTATAAAATAGTAGTTTATGCAACGACCATATAAAAAGGGTTATTAAAACACGAGTGTGGGTTTATCACACGAGGCGTAGCCGAGTGTGGTAATAGCATCACACGAGTGTTTCGATACCTAATTATATGCCGTTGCATACACTATTTTATCTTCACTCATACAGTTGAAATAAAATAAGTGGAAAAATAGTTTATTTCAATATGGCGGATATTATCATTGCGTATTCGAATGACTGCGCAGCGCGCTCAAACATAGACAAAGATAAAAGCTTAAGTCAATGAGCCCGCGCCAAAAATTAAAAAGAAAAAGTGGTACGCGCTATAAGTATTTGTAGGTTTGTATGTAGGAAGAATATTATTATTTGATGTAGGTATATTGCGCATCTCCAAGTCTTAAAAAAGCAGCTGGCTGTGGCGTACCTATATACATAATGTATAGTCCTCTCTGCCGATTTTGACAACGGCGACCCCATGACACTATTTCCTAGCGTGTGCTAGACTCGCTAGACCGTGGCGTATACGCTGCAACCGACAGTTTATGTTTTTAATTTTTTTTTCCGAAACCCCAGAGGTACAATTTTTTTTAATGAATGTACTAAATAGTACAATTTTGGGGACTACATCCTCGCGAAATTTCATCAAAACCTGAGACTACTGCCCGTCTGCAAGTGGGTGCATACCTCGGCCCTTAAAAACGAGCCCGTCCGTCATTAGATTACATGAGAATAAATTCGCCGGGCGTGCGCCTGTTCAACAGGAATAGCAATACACGCCCGTATGTATAGTATAGCGTGTGTACTGCAGGCGCGCCGCTGCTTCACGACACCTCGGCGGTCAGTCCCCGCCAGGTGAGAGCCCCAGTAACCTGGGGGGAGGCCCAGCGAGAACGAACTGACGAGGGTGCGGATAAGCACGGCTAATTTGATTGCAGGCCGGCGCGCGAGCCCTATTCCTTCGAGCGAAGCGGCGGCGAACGCTACATTCGCAATCTATTACTTTTATTTAGAATTCATTGAGTTTTGTTTTCATAAGATATTAAACGAAATAGATTAACTAATATAGTGAATTTTGTCGCTATTATACGAGATTTCGCCATTTAAAATGTAAAAAAAAAATAGTAAAATTATATTATCTCGATTGAAAGACAGTATTTACTCAAATATTAACGATTACTTGAGTAACGACTGTTTGCGAAAATTTAAAACCTCCTTATAAAATTGAATCGAAATATATTTCTAGTGAAAGTAATTTCAATCGTTTTGAATAAAAATCGATGAAACAAGAACCACAGGCACGCATTTGGAAATCCCTTGTTTTTTGTTTACGTCGTGAAACTTCGTGCCTATTCGGCAATACTCATGTCATCTGTCTCAGTCACACGTTAGCATTGTTGTCGTGTTCGTGTCGCTATCTCTGTCTTGAGTACAGTTGGTAACTAAAGTTTTCGTTGTAGTTCTGCCCGCGGTTGTTAATTGTTGATTGTTATTATTGTTGTTACTTCAGGTTTTTCGCCACTTTGTTGTTAAGTGGCCAAATATGCTTACCAAGCGTTATTGTGTCTTAAATCGCCAGGCGAGAAAAATAATTTATGATTTACCGCAGTACTTACATAACTATAATTTTAGGAAGTCGGAGTTTTTGGTTTTGTTTCTTTATTTTTTGAGACCAACTTCCGAAATTTAACTTATTTTATACTGTGTAGTGTGTTTATTTGGAAGTTGGTTGTATTTTAAACGTTTTTATTTTATTTTTTATTGGTGCTACTCACAGCGTACGTGATGTTATGTTATGAACTGATGTAAACAGAAAACAGAAATGCGATTTCAGAAATCCTGGTTCATTTGCTATCATTTATTGAAAAGTTCAGTAGTTAAGTAAAAAAAATCTGGCAATAAGTAACAGTTGTCTTCACGAGTGTACATGCGCAAAAGTTCGCAAAGCCTGTGTTCAGACTCGCTAAAATCCGTCGGCCCGGCCGTGTTGTACGCAGTTAGCCTCCAAAGACAAAGATACTTCGTTCCCAAAACAAAAGAATGATGGAACCGTCTATGACGCAGTTTCCGACTTTATTTAAAGGCGGGTAACAATAGCGTACAGGCAGATTTCTTCTAGGAACCGGGTTACATGTAAGCAGCTAAACGTTCGCAATATTTTTCGCTTAGCATAGAAAAAGAATTGTACTTACTTTAAATTTACCGGCTCCGAAAAACCATTCTGAAAGAATGGATTTTATCATAAAATTATCCAAAACCTTCACATTACGATCCTCGCTCAAACAAATATAACAAAGACCTTGCATGATTGGTAACTTAAAATAATAACTGTCATCAAAAACATTACTGAAAAATAAAACCGTTCTAAGCTAATCCCGGGAATTAGAAAATTGTTTGTTCATTATAAAAACAAACAAAATGTATTTATTTTACCATAGACTATCGGATGAACGACACCAGCGGCCATTCTGATTGAGTGTTGCAAGTCATTAATAATATTATTAGTAATATATGACAGTATGTAACTACAATCGCGTACAGTGCTACCAGGATCGTTTGGCGCTTGAACAACATTGTCAGGGGACGCTGTTGGTCAAAATTTGTATATTGTCTGTGGAAATGGTATTGAAAAAATTAACCCGTCGTGAGATGCCTGGCAAATGTGAAACATCAAAATTATTTTGCACGATAAGTACGAGTAATACGCTTGCATAACTATAACACAATAACTACAACTAAACTATAACATAATAAACCTTTATTATGTTATAGTTTCTCGATATATTACGAAAAAATCGTTTCTATAATATTCGATGTTTCACTAGGACCTTTTGTAGGAGGTTTTGTTTGAATATGAAATAATTTTGCGTAGGTACCTGATCAAAAATAAAACATCCGACTTTTTTAAAAGGTCATTATTTATTTTAAAAAAATATAGTCATTTAACAAAAATTCTAAATTCATTTGTTTTTTTTTTATTAGTGATGGGTTTGCTCTTGACTCTAGTCAATGTCAGAGATGACAGAGACAAAGTCTAAGATGGAGCGAGCTTTTATACTTTTTATGAAACATATTTATGACGAAGAAGATTTATTAGATCTCCGAGCCTAACGGGGAGAGCGTCTCATGTTTCACACTTTCATATAGTGTGGCGACGTATGATTAGGAGCGTGACGAATATATTGGTATTAGTTAAGAGATTAGAAATATTCCATGGATTCACGTATTAGTAATCCGACGAACTGTCACACGCTAATATTAAAAATTCACATTATCGTACAGATTACTAACATGTACATAATCTGGGATTCCATACACTAAGCACGGATCACGGGATCGGATTCACCCAATCACTCTGACATTCGTGAAGTGATACATATATTTAGGTATTAGTTAAATATCACTGATCCTCAAATATTAGTTGAGATATTATCATATTTTTAGACTAATATATTCATATTAGCTAATACTGATAAATATTGGTATCCATCTTTACGTATGATGTGGCAATGCGCTGCCACGCCACGTCATGTCGGTCTGATCTGCCGCATTAGACGTTTCACATACAAAAATGACTGCATTTGTCCCCTTATTGTGCCCTCAATCCAAAGTCGTGATTTCATTGTTTGTGTCATAACAAAAGTTGTCCAGAATAGTGAGTACAATGACCCCTTTTCAGGAATTGCGTTTATTCTGTTACACGTTTTATAATAACAGTAATACGGTTTTTCAAAGATCCGTAACATAAACTGTAAAAGAATTGAGAATTTAAGCGAAGTGTAGTGTGACTCTAAGTGCTATAGATTATATGTTAACATGACACGGACGTGTTGCAACACCAAAATATTTTCTGAAAAATAATTGCCAGAAGAAAAAATAATAAACTATAGGACTAAGCTAAGGTCTAATTCAAAAGTGTAGTCCTTTTATGATTCCTTTTAAGGTGATAGAATAGTAGTTTATGCAACGCTCATTTAAATGGGGTTATTAAAACACAAGTGTGATCAGTAGTACACACGAGTGTTTTAATACCTAAATAAATAACGTTGATAAATATATAACTATATTATCTTCACTCGTACATTTGAAATAAAACAAAAAGTGGAAAAATAACGACAAAATGTAATGAACAGCTGATTTTTTTTTCACGTTTTCGGTATTGTTCTCACAGCAAGTTGTTCATTATGATGAGTACAATGACCCCATTTCAGGTATTGCGTTTATTCTGTTACACCTAGTATATAGGCTTAGCACTGGGCTTAATATTAATAAAACATCCATGAAATTCAATCAACAACATTTATTTTCAACATCACTCAACTATTGTCCAAAAGTTACTCAACTGACGGGCCACTGGGCCATGTTCAATTCGCACGGAAAACTCTGATACCGCGATGCAGGATTTCGTAGTAGTTCGCTGCTGGCGGGATAGATGGCGCTGCGTTTATTTTTGTTGCGGCTTCGTGTTGGTGTTTTTTTTTGGCGGCTTTGATGACGCTACAGCACCACTGTTGCCAAGCAATCACTCAACTATCGTGCAACTGTTGTCGAACAATCGTTCAGAAGTCATGCTTCTTTCTTGGCCCTCCACCTTTGTGTACCAGCCTAGTATGTGTGTACAAAGCCGCACTTTGCTTGAAGGTATAGCCGCAATCTTCGCACATGAAAGATCGCTGGTCCGAATGCGTCAGCTGATGGCTGCGGAGCGTTGCCAACGTCTGAAAGGAAATAAATACTTTTTAACATACATAAAACAGGTCTCGTAGCTAAATAATAAAAACCGCGACCTTGAAAGAGTCTCGCTAAGGACATTTGGAGGAAAACGGATGGGTTTTAGTGAGTAAGAGTCTTTAGACACTCCCACTTCGCCCAGAGCGGCAGAAGTCATTTGATAATTTACCATCCTTAAAAAAAAATGGTTCGATTTTCCAGGTTAAGCATCGCTCGCCGAGGTCAGTTCGTGGACCATTTTCTCATACCGAGATTCTTCCGTGCCTCGGAAAGAACGTTAAGCTGTTGGTTCCGGCTGTCACTTGTAGATCCTTGACAGTCATTACAGTACACAGAAGCTGGATAATCTGACACTAGTCTTGCCGAGAAGTACTATAGAGGTATGCGGAACAGAGAGTAAAGTCCCGCATACCATTGAAAAGGGAGGATCCTCCGACCTCCTAGTTGATCGATAGTTGATATTTGGGCTGTTGTACTTGTTCAAATCGCACGGAAAACTGATACCGCGATGCAGGATTTCGTTCTGTTAGTTCGCAGCTGGCGAGATAGATGGCGTTGCGGTTATTTTTGTTGCGATGTAGATTTTGCTACGTTTAGTTTTTGTGGCGATATTGATGCCGCTACAGTACCATGTTACCCAGTTACTGAGTTGTGGAGGTCTGGTAGGCAGTCGCTCCACGTAAAATACTGGTATTCGGATGAATCCGGTTTGACTGGAAGCCGACCACAATACAGGGTGTTAGGGACATCGTAACGCAAACTTCACGAAAAGGCTACACTTAATGCCATTAACCAAATTGTAGAAGTCATTAATCTCGCTAATGATCGGTTTACAGACCACACATGAAAAATGTCTTTTCTAGACGGTATGTTAGACGCTACACACACATGGGTTAGTTAGCGTTTTGCTATTAGGCAGGATGCGTTGACCTTTTGCAACAAAACAGCTGAGCAGATGCCTAATTCTAGTTTTATTTACATTGCTTTTTTTAGTGAAAGTAGTGATTTAACTATTTTTTATAAAAAATCACATTGGGTTGGGTAAGAATAACGATTATGAACAGTCTAAAGTAAAAAAAACGCCTGAAAAAAATGAAAAAATTAGGAAAAAGCCGACGAAAAATTCCAACGTTTGTGCGTCGATGTCCCTTACACGCTGTATGGTTGGGAAAAGGCTGGGCAAGTGATTGACAGCGATGTGGATGAATTTTTTGATGCCCAATGATTTATTTTCGACGCGTTTGTACATAATTTCGCGATTATTTTTAAGTCTAGTTGTTTATTAGTAGTTAGGAGTTACTTCAGGTTACCGTTTATCACTCTTCAAAGCAGAGATACTCACAAAGAATTTCTTGGCACACGTGTTACAGGAGTGGTTCCTGGGTCTGCTCAGGCCGTGGTACTGCTGTTTGTGATTGCGTAAGCGCCAGTTTGATATGAAGATCTGAAACAGAGAATGTGAAATTGAAATAAGCTCTATTTTAAAGTAGATAAGGCTTATGATACAAGCGACAGAAAGAAATAGTCACACAGATAAATTCTGATCCGTGCGTGTAAAGGGCAATTCACACTCGCTTTAACTTTCCTTAGAATAAGGTTCATAATCGTACAAAACATTTCCGCAGAATAGCTTTTACGACTATAAGAATTGACTGCTCTAGAATAAAGTTCATATTCGTTTGTACGCCTTTCTAGGCAAATCATGTTCAAACTTTTTTTTGTAACCGCTCCTACTTATTGTAAACCTACAAGTGTTTTTGACAAATGAAATATATACCTTATCTTATCTCAGCACAGTCAAAGTGCAATCGCTTGCCTAAGTATACGTTTTTATAATTATTCGATCACGTTAGCGTAAACTTATTTTTTTAATTAAACTAAATAAGCGCCGTCTGGTGGCAATAATGGAAAACTCAAGCTTTTGCCCGCGACTTGGTACGCGCTTATCATGTTTTTGCCCGATCTCGTAGGAATTTCGGGAAATCCTCTCTTAATGCTCCCCTACACTCCCCAAGGAACCTACTTGCCAAATTTCACTTTTCTACGACCAGTAGTTTCGGTTGTGCGTTGTCTATCAGTCACTCAGTCACTCAGTAAGGGAAGAATTTTATATATGTCGCAGCCACCTAGCTGAATCCGCCGTTTCATTAAAAGTCTAGCCTTTTCATTGAACTGTGCCGTTTAATCAGCGACATAAGTGGTCATAACGGTCAAGTCATTAAACGATATTGAACAAAAGATGTCACTTAGGTCGCTGAAAAATCGGCACATTTAAATGAAAACTGTCAAAAAACTGTCAAATCGTGTTGTCATTAATTCTTAGTTCGGGTTCGGGACTAATCGTAAGTCCGTAGGTGATACGGAGTAGAAAACGCCCGACACTAAGGCCGAAACTGCGGACATCGGGCTTAGAGAGTAAACCCCCTGTAACGTTACTATAGAATAGAATTGAATAGAATTTTATTTTGCAAATATGGGTAATACACAATTGTTGTTATGATTACGTCACACATTCGTGCCAGGCCCTCAGTTACATTGTATAAAAACCACGGAATCAGTATAAAATAATGTACCTTATTGCATACTTCGCACTTAAACGGCGATTTCCGTAAATGATAAAAGTTGAAGTGTTGCCTCAGATAGCCCTTTGACCTGAATTTCTTATTGCACTCTGAACACGGGTGTCTGAAAATAGAGATTAAAGAACAAGTCTTATTTTTGTATAGGACTCCGGCCAAAACATGTATGTGAAATTCGGTGAGAGTTTGTATTTTACAAACAGCTATACCATGGTGTAGCTAGTGAAATTTCGGTTTTTTAGCGAGATTAGTGGCGTAGCTGGGGGGTGCGGCCCGCCCCGGATGTCTTTTTGTTTCCTGAAAAAAAATCATGGTGACTCAGTCCAAAATCATGGGCTGCAAGCGTGCTAGAAATCTTGAAATCACATGAAATCGAGGTAAGCGATACTCACGCTATGATAATAATATAGATAAAAAGTTATTTTTATGGAGTGAAACCATAATGTCCGCACCGGGTGGCGTATTGCCAAACTGTATACTGACCCAGACACCCGTAGTCTGTACTGAAGTACATCATGCTTATTAAAATCACAAATAAATTGGAGCAAAGTGCATACGAGCTCAGAGCAATCTGGGAAGGTATGCATTTTGCTCGCAACAAATTGGAGCAAAGTACATACGAGCTCAGAGCAATCTGAGAATGTATGCATTTTACTCCAATTTGTTACGAGCGATTTGTTGCGGGACTTGGGGCACCCCGGGTCAATATACAGTTTGTCAATACGCCACCGGGTGCAACCCATGATAGTTACGCCACTGAGCGTGCTCTATTGCTCTTGTCGATTTTAAAGTACGCCTACGCAAAATAGAGCACAATACTCTATAGTAGAGTACAGTTGGCAACCTTAGACATATATCCAGCAGTAGCCTTTCAGCTGAAATGGTGATCACCATGATCTACTTACCCTTCCGAATGATTAGCACTAGTCTTCAAATGACTTCTATAGACCTGTATATTCTTGTACTGCACGTTACACTGTTGACAGAACGCGAGCTTCAGAGCAATGTTACCGCTATGCGTCACCATATGAGTTTCTAAACGGGTTTTAGTTTTGAACGTCTTTTTGCATATATCACAGATGAAGTGGCGTAGGCCGGAGTGGGCTCGGCTGTAAAAGAAAATGAACGAATGTTACAAGACAGGAAGGCAGGATTAAACGAATAGGAAGAGGGTTCTCTCCACATATTATACGAGATCATCGCTTATGCAAGCTTAGTTGTTTTTAGCATAAATTGCAGATCTTCGCAAACAATCGCAGCAACAAAATATACACTGGTGTTCAAAATTTTTACAGGTTTACTATTCGCACGGCAGATACAATAGTTACAATCGAAGACCACACGTGGTTCATGGAAATTATAGGGAACTTGCAGGAACTATAGGTGGCAGCACAGAAGTGTCATTGTCAAGTATATTTTACTTATAAGTTTCGAATTTGCAACGCTAGATGGCATATTCTACTTCGTGCACGGTCCGTATAGTGATAATTCATTTTAATATTTGTTTTCTTTTTATTTATGAACCATTCTTTACTTTACTATAGGCATAAGCTATAGAGTCTTGAAAAGTTACGCATAATAATAATGGACTAACGTGTTATTAGGGTAGTGTTTTTAATCGATTGTTTAATAATACGGACACAAGATGATGGCATAGATTATAATATGCATTTTTCTTCTGTTTATGATTCCGACGTGGACTTTTTTTTTCAGCGTCAAATTATCGCAATCAGCTGAAGTTGACAACAAAACTTCTTGTAAACTCACCTTACATGCCTTCTAAGATTATTTTTGTCTTTAAATTTGATGCCGCATTCACAATAGAGGCTATGTTCCTGCAGCATATGCGCTTCTAAATCGTCTGGTGTTCTGAGAACAACAAGCACAGTGAATTTATAATAGTCTAACAAACGAAGGTTAATTAAACTATATCAGTAGGTATAGGAGGCGCCACATAAACTTGCAATAGAGCACATTGACCTTTCCCTAATAATAACCCTTCGTAGATACCCAAACAATAAATAATGAACCGTTTTTCATTACTAGAGAACGTAAAGGATTACGAGAAGTCGAATCAGGACAGCTTTATGTCTTTATTTCTGTTTCTGATATGAAGAAAGTCAATAAATGTATGTGGGTCATTGACCATTATTGCACAATCGTCTACCATAGTAGAATCGTTATTTTGGATATTTAAGTCAAGCTTCCACCAGCGGCTTTGCCGCACGTAAATCAGAAATTACGAAGTAGGTATACTCGGCTATGGTTGTTTAACCCCAAAAATCGAGTCATGCGGCTGTTATTATCTAGCAACAATTTCCTATTGTGTACAAAAATAACTGAAATTGGAATTATTATTACAATATTACTTACTTCACAACAATATCACACTGCGAACAATGTATGCTATCCGGCGTATCAGCTACATGTTTAGTCTTACAGTGGTTCACCACTGACATATGCTCATTGATCTCATATTTACACAGTCGACATCGGTACACTACATAATGCTTGATCCTATGGTTGTTCAAAGCTAGCTTGTGGCGGAAACGGACGCTGCATACATCGCAGATTTCGTCACCGATACTCTGAAAAACAGGTTTGATTTTAAGTAAAATTTGTCTGGAAATATCATTTTTTCTATAGGTTTTTGATGATATTCATCGACGCGCATCGCAATATTATAGCATGTGAGTGTGAGCACAGGAGCACTCTCTTTTTTTGTTTTTATTCTTTTAATCCGATGGGACGGCGAGTACGACATATTCGGGGAGAGAACAGGCGCAAGACCAACGATTTAAAGTACATTCTGAAGCACATAACTCAAATATAAATCGTCTGAAAATTAATCAATTACACTATAATGCTCCCGACTTCGATCAAGGTGGCTTAGATTAGCAAATAACACAGAAGATATTGTAGTGCAAACACAAGGTACAAACAGGTGTTCTTAACTCTTTTAGTTCGATGGGACGGCTTTCCGACACGACCGGGGAGAGATCTGGCGCAGGAATAACGGCTCAGCGAGCTTTACGGGTTTTCACACCACCACTTCCAAACTCTGGGATGCTACTGAGAAGCTCATTATGGAATAACACAATAACACTTTTAGCTGGACTTGGGAATCGAAACCAGGACCCTGGACTCGGCAATCGCCGAATACTAAAAATATTAACGCAAATAGCAAAACTAGTACTCTCGTGAGAGAGTACTAGGTTTACTATTCGCGTTAGTATTTTTTTCGCTAAAACAAAAGCCTACAGCCGTCTCCAGTGTCCCATCTATCTCTGTATCAAAATTAATCAAAATCGGTGCAGCGATTTAGGTATGAAAGCATAACAAACAAACGAACTCACTTTCGCATTTATTAATAACTAGCTTTTTCCCGCGGCTCCGCCCGTGTGGATGTCGGTTATAGCTTAAAAAAGTAGCCTGTCCTTTTCCATATCCCAGGCTATATATCTGCCAAATTTCATGACAATCCGTTCAGCCGTTTTAGCGTGAAAGCGTAACAAACAAACACTCTGTCGCATTTATGATATAATATAGTTAACATAACATTCCCCCGTCTCCCCCCTAGCTACGCCACTGGTTGCAGCTAAGCTTTTGGCGTTTGAATAACGCGCAATTATCGAGAACCGTCTTATTTACAGTATTGTAAAGATAATAAGTTCGAAGTGAAACACTCTATATTGGTCCACATTGCTGTTAAAAATGTTTACAAACATTTTCTAAAACTAATATATTACAACTTTTTTGTAACGTAAAAGTAAGTAAGTAAAGTAAATGTGTTGATTTAGAAAATGTTGGTTTAGAAAATATTTACTAATGTTGTAAACATTTTTAACAGCAGTGTGGGAACACCCCATAACAGTATTTTTTTACATACCTCAGCATGCTTCTTCGTCATATGCAAACTATAAGTTTCCTCCCTCGTAAACCCAAGCACACAACTATCACATTTATAAGGAATCTTCTTGAAATTATAATGATTTCTTTTCTCTTCTCTTACTGTTAGCATTTCTTCTTCACTCAGTACAACTCTTACAAACTTCCCTTGAAACTCTTTTGCATCTCTTTCTAAGTCTTTCTTAGATTTGCTTCGTTTTAACTTGTGTTTAGTAGCCTTTCTTTTTATACATTCTACATATACATTTTGAATTGTTTCTTCTTTATGTCTGTCATTGCTGTGGTCAGTTTTAATGTTTACTCCATTTACAGATTGAAGATTCTTTTTTTTTCTACGTATTTTATTGTTTCGTTTGTTTTTAATTTCAAACATATCTTCAGGAGTTTCACAGAATTTTTCATCAAAATCTGAAATGTTGTCTAAATTATCATCATATTGGTTGTCAATTTCTTGCTTCCTCAACAAATTGTTATCACATTTTGTATCCACAATATCAATAAAGACATTTTCTGTGTCTTTATTAAAACCTTTTTTGACATCTAAATCTGGAGTATTGTCTAAATTATCATCACTCTGGTCTATGACTTCTTGTTTGATTGAATGTAGTTCAGCTTTTAGTTTTGCTTCACAGTTAGTGAGAGGATCCAAGCAATAGGTATACTGATAGTCGTAAAATGTTTTGGTTTTTGATGTCAGTGTTGTTAGCGGTTTTATGTAGAAATGCTAGAAAATTAATGTTTCTTATTATTTATTTTCTATAATAATATATTTATCTTTGCAGGATAAGCAATGCCACACAACGTGGCAATGCTGCCAGCCTTTTGGGTACATTACCAGTGGCCTGCGATGCAGAGGAATTTTTTGACGCCATGTTTTAGATTATTTTTAGTTTCAGTTGAGTCGTTTATTTATTAGTGTGTATATAGTTATAGTTGCAATAAATGATATATATTCTTTGCAGTAATTAAATATTAATTGCATTTCTGTTTTTATTTATCTCTGCATCACCCAAAGGTTGACTAGTAGAAAATGCCTGAGGTATTAAGTACATCTCTATACATTTGTGAGCATGAACTTTCAGTAAATAAATAATAAAATATATTTTTTATCTCTAACTAATGTCAGACGATTTGTCCATGTTAATCTCGAAAATTAATTTACAAACACTTGACAATTTGGCTACAATTTAAGAACTATAGACCAATTTTAAAAGGTCTCCAATAAAATCTCAATGGCTATTGATTCAAACTATAAAATTTTCCTCAATTTAGTGATCAGAAAACTTCAAAGCAGGCAGATATATAGGCCAATAGCTGTATTTATTATCCTATAATAAGTTCCATCTTTGAAATATGATCTTGATGATTTAAATTATTTTCAAATATAAGTTTTTTACCTTTGTAGTTTGTGATAAGATTTCCTGAGCTTCCTTAGCTCTTTTCTTAAACCTATAGAACTTGGCCAGTATAGTCCAGCATTCCCAACATACTCCACCGTAGGAATCTTTCAGCTGAAAGCCCAAACAAATAAAAATGATCTTTCAAAAATTTGTCCTTGGTTAATTGAACTTTTTTAGGATTTATACCTTCAGATAGAAAGGAATATAAGCATCGCAAGCAGAGTATAAAAAGTATTTACAAATTGTTTTTATTTACCAAGAGTACCTACTAACCTCTTCGAAGCGTATTTCCTGTAGTAACATAGTTAGTTTATGTACAGGCACTAGGCAGCGATCCGTGCTTAAACATGTCAGGCACATATTGGATTTTTCTTCCATTTTTATACTTAAGTGTTTCCAGTATCTAGTAAATTTAAAAATAATTGGAAATTAAAAATACAATCAATCAAAATCAAAACACGGATTCTTTTTTCATGATACCATTAGTTTGACAAATATATTTTTTGTGATACCCTGTCTTTTAAGACCAACACGTTTCTAGTGTAAATCCAAAAACCGTAAAATTAAAAATTGTTAGTGAGATAACTCAGAATATAAGTGAAGTATGAATTGACTTTACTTGCAATGTATTATCTGTTAACAATCCAAAATGACACTGACAGTTAATAACAAAAAACAGCTGTTTGCGGTGAACGAAGTAAATAAAAGCTTGTTATTTGCTTTTAATCGTTAAAAATGGCAGAAAATTACCCGATAATGTGTCGAATATGTATAACAAATGACAGCGAGCATAATATTAGTGATTCATCGTGTTACGCTAAGTTTTTCATTCAAGTTATGGGTTTGAGAGTGAGTAACATTTATGAGAATTGGGATTTTCATTTATAGCTAAATAGTTATTGAATACTTACCTAACGAGAGGGCTATAAGCGTAGAGTAAATTGCCTTTTCAAAATACTGGTCATTCAACTTTCTTGAAATAAACCTGTACCTAGGTATTTTCTTCAAAACATTTAAAGTACGAACCTAACTACTTCATAAATACTACTTCATCATTTTTCAGAACTTCAATGAAAAGTTATGGCTCTGCATGTGGTGTAAAGCTGCTTTAAGACAAGCAATGGCCCTATTCAAATTGGCATTGGAATCAGAAAAAACTCTACACAATAAGGTATGTATGACTTCTCATCTATGGTTTTGTCAAACTACAATAAAACAAATTCTATCTTGTCCCTGGGGTCCAATACAAAAGGACAGAGCTATAAAGGTTCGATAGAACCTTCCTTTTCTGCAACAGAATCATCATCGCCTGCCTAGCCTTTTCTCAACTATATTGTGGTTGGCTCCCAGTCAAACCGGATTTAGCTGAATACCAGTATTTTAAGTGGAGCGGCTGCCTAACAGACCTCCACAACCTATTATTTGGCTTCTGACAATCGGTAACAACACTGCCAAAGATCTCCAAATGACAGCCGGGACCAACGGCTTAACATCCTAACTGAGGCACGGAGGAGTCTCAGTAAATTAAGATGATCACCCATCCACAGACCAACCTCGGCAAGAGTTGCTTAACCTTGACGATTGGCCAGTGCATAAATTAGCCACGAGCTCCGCAATAGAATCAACATGGCATTGATTCTTTTAAAATAAGGTCCTTCCTTCACTGCTGATAAAAAGATGTTTTTTTCAACTACCTTTTCTCATTTTTTTCACATACCATCAAACGGGGTGAATAGGAACGGAGGGGTAAATCGAACCAAAACCTTGATAAGGTTTTTCACTTGATAATATTATTTTCTAAGAAAGCAACTTTTTTTATTTATATCAATTCAATAAAATTGGTGACGGTAAATGCTGCAAACAATATTTAAATAATGTTTAAATCCCCTTTACAGTTTTATTTCGTTTCACCCCTCCATTTCTATTCACCCTATTTGTAGGTAGTTCTGACAAACTATCTCTAATTTCTCCAGGCATTAGCTATCAAACATGACAATGACCCAATTAACTAGTGCAAAAAAATTGTTGATAAAGACACATTATACCACATCCTTTTTGAGAGTAAGTTTTCGATATTGTTTTTATCGTGCTAAAAATTATGTTGCATTATCAATTTATCATTAATTGCCACCTACCTACCTAAGGGCCCGTTACCACTCTTATACTATCTACCTTCTTTTGAATTATTTATTTGAAATAGATTTTTGGTTTCAAAGGAATTTTAACTTTATTTAGTAGGTAGGACAATTTTGTGTTTCAAATTTTAGGGGGCCATTCAATTAATATGACGTAAGCACCAATAGGGGGTGGGAAGTACCTAAGTTCACATGTGGAAGCAATAAATATATTGAGTACTTTCCTATGCTTTTTTTGATGACTCATTTCTGACATAATCACTACCTACTATTCAAATCCCCGGTGATTTGAATAGTATGTCAGAAATATTAACTTACGTTTGTTTGTTTGCAAAAATACTTCCTATATTTTAATTTGACCTCTAATTCTAGGAATAATGTAACATTCTAAACTTTATTTATGTTTTCCAGGTTTCAACAGACATTCCTACCCAACCGAAAAGCTTACATTCACTGAACTTCATTCACAATTCCCACATAGACATACCACCTCTTACAATAGAATACCATGATTATAAGACTGAAAACATTACAGAAGGTATAGAAGAAGCTACTAACCCATTATTTGAAATACAAGACGATGAAATACCTTTAACAATTAAATCAATTGACAATTTAAATGAAGAATCAATTTCGAATAAAGAATCAATCATAGAAATAATTTCAAATGAAGAATATGAAACAACAAAAAATGAAATAGAAACTAAGAAAAAACACAAAAAGGAATTTGATTTCAATCAACTTAATTTTGAAGTGGAGTATTTGAATTTAGAGGAGCAGTTAAAAGAAGTTGAATTGAAAAAGTTGAAGTATCAAGATTTTAAGTTTCAGTGTGATGAATGTGGATTGGGTTTTCTTACTAATGATGTTTTTGAAGAACATAAAGTTAGACATTCTGAGGTAAGGAGTTTTTAATTTTTAAAGTGTAATTTGCTTCCAACAGCGCCTTCGCACGCGTGATATTTAAAAATCATCCCAAGCGACCATGCTTCTGGGTTAAAAAATGTAGGTAATAGTTTTATTTTAAATATGTTTATCCTCGTGGCATTGTACTAGCCATGTACCCTGTGGCGCCCTCCATTGGTGGATCCAGGGGCTCAAACTCCCCACCCCCCCGGAATGTTTGAAAAGTAATCCGCAAAGAGAAGAAGGCTTGTTATGCGTTAAGCAAACTTTAGTTTGCTTAACGCATAACAAGCCTAAAAAATGAGTATATTATTACTGCACAAAAAATGAGTATATGATTTATCATATACTCATTTTTTTAATTTACTTTGCTAAAATCCACGCTCAGCGGGGTCAAGCCTCTCAAACGACAATCCTGGAACCGCTCCTGGCACCCTCTCAAAATTATGTTTTTCTTACTAAAGAACAGTGGAGGACTGTTCTGTGTTATTCTGATTAATCTTAATGCAGGATCCAAAACAGTTCCCCACCAACCGTGTCTCCACGTTGCCGTCGTGGTGGGGCTTGCGTGTCTCAGTGATCTTGGGGGCTTTGCCGGTAGAGCCACTCATGCCGGAAGGTCCCAAGTGAGAGACCAGAACAAGAGAGACACAAGAGGGGCACACCGTTCGGAGACTTGAGCAGTGTTCGGGTCCTCGGACGGTGTGCGTGTCATTGGCTTGCTCGCTGCTCTCTGGTACGCGTCTGATCATCAGACGTGACTGTGAGGGCAGCGAGCAAGCAGTGAGAGAGAGGTAGAGAGGAGGGGAGATAGGGACCGCACCCTCAAAAAGGAAATTATGGACAGTATTGAAAGAGATAACGTACCCCAGGGCGGTCCGGACTGCACAGCAGTTCGGGAATCCGCCACGCCTCGCGCGTCAAGCCCCTCGTATTCTGGGGGGGGCAACAATGCTGTCCACATTCCGTTCCATTCAGTGGCCGAGGAGGCCCCCGATCCGTACTATCCTTCGAGGACCTGATCGGGTACAATTTTAGCTCGCCCGACAGAGTGTCGGTCGGGCGGAGCGCGAGCGCAGGCGGAGGCGCGCTGTATTGGGAGGAGGGCTCGCTTGAGCGTCGCGTGGGTGTAGAGTCGGATTCTGAGTTGGACTCCGACGACCTGGCGACCGTTAGCTCGGCGAGCCCTGTACCCGAGGGGGCGGGGGCTGCTGCGGAGGACTCCAGGTCCTTCCGCAAGCGGCCCAGATCAGAAGAGAACCGGGGGTCGTCCGGCAGCGAAGAGGTGGCCTCGGCCCGTAAAATCCCCACCAGCAGGCGGGGTAAGGGCCGAGAGGGAGGCAAGGGCAGAGTCCTTGCCTCCAAGGATGCTGGACGAACCCCCGAAGATGGCGGTCGTGGGGCTCCTGGCTCGGAGTCCTCCGGCGGTGAGCCGGATGACTCCGGACAGGAGCGGGTTCGGAGGGCCGGGTTTGCGGAGGTGGTGGAGGCCGCGATCCGCGATGTGGCCTTGAAGAGGAAACTTTCCTCTAAAAACAAGGCCATAAGCGCGGCGCTGGCCTCCATCCTGGCGGCAGCGGAGGCTAACCGAGGTGGGCCTCCAGCGGACGAGCTGTCCAAGCTGCGGGCGGGGGTCGCCCGCTTGGCTGCCGCCACCGAGCGTCTCCAGAGGGAGAACGCGAGGCTCCGAGCAGACCTGGCCTCCTAGACAAAAAACTTTTCTGTAGCGTTAACGTCAGACGCTCACGACAAAATGTATGGGAATGACATTAGGTGATGACGTTTCCTTTCCACACCTAATGTCATTCCCATACATTTTGTCGTGAGCGTCTGACGTTAACGCTACAGAAAAGTTTTTTGTCTATGCCCCCTGGCCAGGCTCCAGGGAGCCGGCCCACAGGGGGCGCCTAAGGGGGGGCGCAAGGAGGAAAGCCGGCCCGTGCCGCAGGAGGGCCAGGTGCTGGACCTTGTGCGGCGGGAGATGGCTGCCTTCCAGGCGCGGTTCTCTGTCCTGGAGGGCATCGTCCTGCGCCCCCCGTTAGCGTTAGCGTTAGGCTCCAGGCCAGAAAAAGGCGGCGTCGTACGCGGCCGCCGTGGCTGCCACACCGGGGTCGTCCGGCCAGGACAAAGGGTCCGGGCCGGCACCCGCGAAGCCGGTGTCGGGAAAACCGGACCCGGCCCCGGGAAGGAAGAGGAAAGGTGGGGTGGCTGCACGGACGGCGAAGGCTCCTGCGCCAGCCGTGCAGCAGCTCCCCCCGGCTTCCTCGCCTTCTGAACCTCCCCCGGCTCAAGCCGAATGGCAAGTGGCCGGGGAGAAGAAGAAGGCAGGAAAGGCAGCCAGGGCGGCAAAGAGGCGGGAGAGAAGGCGGCGGCAGAGGGCGCGAGGCGTCGCGGCTGCGCTCCGCGCCCCGAAGACCGCGGCTGTAGTATTAACGCTGCAGCCGGACGCGGTGAAGAGGGGCGTGACGTATGCCAACACGCTCACCAAGGCCAAGGAGGCCATCAACCTCGGTGAGCTTGGCATTGTCGGGGGTCTCCGGCTCAGGGTCACCATGACCGGGGCCAGGATGCTCGAAATCCCTGGAGCAGACAGCGGTCCGGCCGCGGACGCTCTAGCCGAAAGGCTTAGGGCGTCCTTGGGCGCGGATGACGTCCGAGTGTCCAGGCCCACGAAGTGCATAGACATGCGCATTTTGGGCCTGGACGACTCCGTCACGGAGGGGGAGGTGTTGGCCGCCGTCGTCAGGACGGGGGGGTGCTCTACAGAGGAGGTGAAGGTGGGCACCATCCGTCCTGACAACACGGGCATGCGAACCGTAGTGGTGAGCTGCCCCGTGTCGGCGGCCAAGAAAGTCTCGGAGGGCCGACGGTGTGGGCGGGTGGGCTGGGTCTCCGCGCAGGTGAAACTGCTGGAGCCCAGACCTCTGAGGTGCTTCCGTTTATTTATTTATTTATTTATTGACACACCAACGACTTATTCACTAGTTTGGTACATTATAATTTGGTTTGCACAGAAATAGTTTGCGGTGAACTCGTCACTTACAGGTGTGCACAGCACTTGCAAAGTTGAGAATAAAATAAAAATAAAATAAAAATTGATTAAATTACATTCAAATTAATTAAAAATTACATGAAATCAGTGAGTAACTGAAAATTAAGATAAAAAATTTAAACATTGAAGTAAATTAACAATAAATAGAAGAATTAAATTAAACATATTAACAAATTAATTACAAATATCAAATAAATTATTTCAAAGTACATTCATTACAATTACAATAGATAGATCAAAATCAAAATCAAAATTAAAATCAAGATTAAAATTACAATTAATTTAAAATCAAAATCAAAATTAAAATCAAAATCAAAATCAAAATCAAAATCAAAATTAAAATTAAAATCAAAATTAAAATCAAAATTAAAATTAAAATCAAAATCAAAATCAAAATCAAAATCAAAAATTAAAATCAAAATCGAAATTAAAATCAAAATCAAAATCAAAATCAAAATCAAAATCAAAATTAAAATCAAAATCAAAATCAAAATTAAAATTAAAATAAATCAAAATGTAAATTAATACGCTCATAATAATAACAATAAAAGGCACTGTGGAATCGAAACCGAAAGCAAAATAATGTCGCCAAAACAAAAAGTGCAGTTTTTGTGTAGCAACCTTAGAGTAGAAATAAAGAAACGATTTAAGAACTGAGGGCTTGGATATATCGTCTGAATTCATTCAGACTATTCGAAAATAAGTCTAAGTTGTTGGTACGTGTGCTCAGCTTATTGTAGCTTGACAGAAACCTGTACAGAGGAGCGGAACGGCCAAGATTCGTTCTATTTTTAGGCATTACAAATGTTTCCGTTTTTAAATTAGATCTGTAAGAGGTACGGCGGGGAGCTATTACACTCAACTCTGAAACCAACTCCGGTACATTCGTCAAATTGTGGGCAGTTTTATACAGAAAAATTAAATCAGAGTAGCTCCTCCGTCGCTCCAAGGAGGTCATCCGAAAATGGCAGAGCCTTTGAGAATATCCAGCTTCGCGATCACAAGTCTGTGATCTGAAGCGCAGGTATCTCGTAAATTTTCTTTGGATGCATTCTATTCTGTCGATATGGACACGATATATTGGATTCCATACGGGAGATGCATACTCCAATATACTCCTCACCAGAGAGTTGTAGAGAATCTTAAGGGTACCGGTCGACTGGAAGTCCTTACAAGTTCTCTTCACAAATCCAGACATTTTATTTGCTTTGGCGACGATCAAGTCAATGTGATTTATAAAATTTAGTTGGCTGTCAAGTTGGACTCCCAAATCACGAATGGTGTCAACTCTCTGAAGAGTTATGCCGTTTAAGTGATATGCTGAGGGCTGGATCAACTTGTTCCGTGTAAAAGTTATATGATAACATTTTTTGGCATTGAGAGTCATCATGTTATTGTGACACCATTCATGAATTGCGTCCAAGTCATTCTGGAGCAAAGCAATGTCGGTACTCGATTCAATTTCTCTGTATATCTTTAGATCGTCCGCAAACATAGAGCATTTTGAGTTTTGTATGGAGTCTATGATATCGTTCACAAATACAAGGAAGAGAATTGGACCAAGGTGAGACCCCTGTGGTACCCCAGAGGTTGATAAATACAGTGGCGATTGATAACCCTTTAAAACTACTCTCTGATGTCGTTCTGACAGATATGAATTAAACCAGCGAAGCATCTGACCATGCAAACCGTAGTTCTCTAGTTTTTTTAGTAAGAGCTCATGGTTTACTTTATCAAATGCACTGCTAAAGTCGGTGTAGATTGAGTCTACTTGTATGCGGGAATCCACGGATCTGCTTATATCGTTAATATAGTGAACCAGGTTGGTGGTAGTGGACTTATTGGCACAGAAACCGTGCTGCTGTGTAGCCAATTGAGTTTCAATGAGGGAGGTCAATACGGGACAAACTAATGACTCGAACAGTTTTGAGAAAACACAAAACAGTGATATGGGTCGATAGTTTTTTACATCATTTGCCTCCCCTTTTTTAAATATCGGCACTACGTGTGCTATTTTCCACTGCGTGGGAAACTTGGAAGACATAAGGGACTTGTTGAAAATAAGTTTGAGCGGTAATGACAAGTATTTGGCACATTGCCTTATGAAATGGGGTGGTAGACCATCCGGCCCTGGACCTTTGCAAGTATTTAGTTTTTTTAATTCTTTAAGTACATCTTGCTCTGTAAAATGATGGCTTCCCAAAGCAAGCTGAGGGTAGTTTTTGGACTTAATTTGTACACTGAGAGTGCCAGTTGGAGATGCAAAAGTGGAAGAAAAGTGTGAGGCAAACAATTTAGTCACTTCTTCTCCAGTAGTTGCCACGTCTTGGTTCCAGTGCATCTCAGATGGAATATCATTTGTTTTGGCTTTTTTGGCCTTAACAAATGACCAAAAAGCTTTGGGATTATGTCTGATGTTCGTCTCAGTGTTATTGACGTATGCGCTGTAGCACCTTTTAATCATTTTTTTAGAACGGTTCTCCAGTATACGATATTCTAATAAGTCCCTAGGATTTTTATATTTTTTAAAACGAAGTCTTAATTTTTCTTTTTCGTTGAGGAGTCCGATCAAACATTTAGAAAACCAGATAGGAAATTTGTTATTACGTGTAGTATATTTAGGAACGCATTCATCAACTATTCTATTTAAATGCGCGTACAACGCGTCTACCATTGAGTCCACATCCGCCAGATCAGAAAACAAACGCGTCCAATCGATGTTCTTCAGTCTCTCATTTGCGAGTCCACAGTTTGCCTTCCAGAAGTTATATTTGAGGGAACTCTTATTTTTTAATAGTGTGGGTGAAATATTGTTGATGGTGATGTCAAGAGGTGGGTGATGTAGATCTACTTGTGACATTGGATTTTTGGATTCACTGACAGATCCACCGTGGAAGTTGCATAGAATTAGGTCCAAAGTTCTGTTGTTGTTGTTCCTAACAGTGTTAATTTGCTCAATGTTATTTGACGACATAAAATCTATCAGTGAGTAGCCTAACCTGTTCGCATAGTTCTTAGCAGATGTGCATGGTGAGCTGGAGAGAGTATTGTCCGTGCACCAGTCTATGAAGCTGAGATTGAAGTCCCCAGCAATAAGTACGTCTTCTCCTGTTGATTCAATCACTGCACCCGCATTGTCCAAAATCAAGTTAAATGGGGCTTGTTGCACGGGGGGCGGCAAATAGACGGCACAAATGTATAGGCTACATGAGCCTTTTTTGCTATTGGTTTTTAGCTTGACCCACAGATCTTCAGCATCTGATTCCCATTTTGTTATGCGTGATGAGTCTATAGACCTGGAAACGGCAATCAATACACCTCCGCCTTTTTTGTTTCCAAGAGGAGTAGAAGCTCTATCTCTACGATAAATTGTGTATGTTCCGTTGCCAGGTTGGCAACCACGTCGGAGCACTCTGCACCTCGGAGGTGGACCGCAGTAACCACTGCTTCCGCTGTGGTCAGCCCGGTCACAGGGCCGGCTCGTGCGACGCCGCGCCGCACTGCTTCGCATGTGCGGCAGCTGGCAAGCCGGCCGATCACTGGGCTGGGGGCAAAGCCTGCGGTCCACCCGCCAGGGCCGGGTCGAGGAGGAAACCCTCCTCCACCGCCGCCGCCGCCGCCGTCGCTTCCGCCGCAGCCGCCGCCACCGTCGCCGCCGCTGCCACTGCTCGGGAGGGGGCCGAAATAGAGTGCCAGTAATGGCCCCATTTTGCCTCCTCCAGACGAACGTTAGTCGCTGCGCCTCTCAGGAACTGACGCTCCTGAGCAAGGCGCAGTGACTGACGCTTGCGGACAGCGAGCAATGGGTAGCTCGCTGTCCGATCAGGTCAGGCCAGAGTCGACGGCGCGTTTCATTCCAAACGCGCCGTCAGCAACGAGCAGTCAGCAACGGAGACGGGGCCCGCCAGGGCCAGAGCCTGCCAGGGTTGCGGAATATGTTCGAAAGACTTACCGCGGCCCTGGGAAGAAAGGCACTAGGAGGAGTAAGGGTGGGTTTTAGTCAGTAAAAGTCTGACACTCCCTGCCGCTCCACCCAGAGCGGGAGGGGTCATTTGATGATTTCCCATCCTATATAAAAAAAGGATCCAAAACAGTTGAATCGTTTATTGACTCAGCGATTTTCTGGTAGTCGCCACTGTTTTTGGCTCTCAGGAGTTCCAGTATCTAGCTGGGAATAGTATGGCAGGCTAATCCCAATTCCATCCTGTGTACGGATATCAATAACCTATGTGTGTGAAAATTGACAAACTAAAGTTTTCTTTAGTAAGCTTAACTTCAGACGTGTGAACAACATGTGAATTCCATCAGATCAGATTGGGATGGCATGCGATCTTTCTTCGCATGTTATCCTTGGCAGCCTACTTGCTTTTCTTCGACTGACGCTTCGTCGTGCGCGAATGCCGTGACGGATGTGTTGCAGCAGGGAATGGAGTATTTCATTCCGTTCTCTGACGTAGCAATGTCTGGCGTGGCTCGTCCATGGTTTGGTGCCGAGTGCAATCGCGCTGATGCGCTCAAACATGCGGCGTACCTATAGCATGGGTCGACACTCGTACGCGCAAAACGGGTGACGTGAGTCAGAAGAAGAGGGCCTTCAACAGGGCTGCCAAGTCCTGCAAGAAGGTGATGCGGAGGGCTCGGTTTGTCCACATTAGCCGAATTGGGAACAAACTTGCTTCATACCCAGCAGGCAGTAAGGCGTTTTGGTCCCTGGCTAAGTCGATTGAATCGAACTTCTGCCGCCCCTCACTACCACCACTGCTGAGACCTGATGGGTCGCTGGCCCATTCTGCTGAGGAAAAAGCGAACCTGTTTGCTTCTCTGTTTGCGGAAAATTCGCGTCTTGATCCTGGTGGCGCGAGACCCCCTGCTTCTTCTGTTGGATGCGAGTCGAGTATGTCAAACATTCGCATTCATCAGAAGGACGTTCGTAGGGTATTGCGTAACCTAGACGAAGGCTAGTGGCCTCGACGGGATACCGGCAATTATACTGAGGACCTGCGCGCCTGAGTTGTCTCCGATCTTGACACGCCTATATCGCCTTTCGTTTGAGACTGGTAAGGTGCCGATGGTTTGGAAGCAAGCTAACGTGCAGCCCGTGCCTAAGAAGGGTAATCGAGCTGACCCAGCGAATTATAGACCCATCTCAGTAACTTCCATACTCTGTAAGACGATAGCTAACGATATCCTTAGTGACCGACAATACGTCTTCCGCCGAAATCGGTCCACTGGGGACCTTCTAGCGTATTCACATCTGGAGTGAGGCCATCGAGAAACACGGGGAAGCACTTGCGGTCTCTCTTGACATCTCGAAAGCCTTCGATAGGGTCTGGCACGAAAGCCTTATTGGTAAGCTTCCTCCCTTCGGTCTACCCGCCGGATTGTGTGATTGGATTGCAGATTTCCTGAGGGATCGGTCTATCCGAGTGGTCATAGATGGCTGCTCGTCTGGACTGCTGGATATTAATGCCGGGGTTCCTCAGGGGTCGGTGCTCTCGGCAACATTGTTTTTGCTGCATATTAATGATCTGCTAAAACCCGGTACCTTTGGGTATGCAGACGACAGTACTGTTGCTGAGAGATACGTGTCCAACGCACGAGCTGGTGGGTCGCAGATCCGGTCTCTCCGAGAGGCTATGGTTGAGCGCTTGAACTTGTCCTGAGGCTGTCTCAGAGTGGGGCGATGCCAATCTGGTCAAGTTCAATGCTGCTAAGACCCAGGCGTGTCTTTTTTCCGCTAAAAGGAGCCAATTCCACCCAGCTCCATCTTTCCGAGGCGTAACCGTGCCAATAACCGACCAACTTGACCTTCTTGGTGTTACGTTGACATCTACCCTCAATTTTGGCACATTTATAGAGGCAAAGCCTCAAGTGGCTGCCAAAAAGTGAGGAATCCTAGCAAAGGTGCGACGGTACTTCACGCCGGAACAGCTGCTCAAACTTTACCAAGCGCAAGTTCGATCGTGTATGGAGTACTGCTCGCATCTTTGGGACGGATCTGCCAGCGAGTGAATAGGTTACTTCTAGGCAAGCGTGCTCCATCTTCGACCACATCGTCGCTTACCATCACGTGAGATAGTGGTCAAGCGCTTGCCTATAAATAATTTAAAAAAAAAAAGATCTCTTTTCTCATTTCCAGCTCTCCGGTCCACACAAATGCCCTATCTGTGCTCTCCACTTAAAATCTCCAGACGTTCTATCTCAACACGCGCTCGCTCACAAGAGACGGTTCAAATGTTTACTCTGTGGCAGTTACTTTAAGAGATGGTCGCACTGTGTAGCACACAGGTACAAGTGTGGTGGAACTGTTGAACCTATTGCTTGTGAAGACTGTGATAAGATATTTAGGTAAGTTGATAATATTAAATTTATTTGTGCCAAGAAACTTCCAGATAAAGCTCATTTTGAAAAGGTCAAAATGAGCATACTTCTACTACTTGCACACCCCATCGTAAAGAGGTATGGTAATTTTGAAACCCATTGTATTAAGTGGAATATTTTGTACCCCATAACAAAGAAGTGGGGTATTTTCGCATCCCCGTCGAAAATATGTGGGGTAACTTTGCACCCTAGCTTAAGGTTAGATTAAGTGGGAAACGCGAGACCTTCAAATCTCCAGACGTTCTCTCGCAACACTCATTCGCTCACAAGAGACGGTTCAGGTGCTTGGTCTTAAGCAGTAACTTCCAGAGGTGGTTGCATTGTGTGGCACACAGGTATAAGTGCGGTGGGACTGTTGAACCTATCGCTTGTGGGGACTGTGCAAAGATATTTAGGTAATGAACCGATTTTAATAAAACTTGGTATGCGTACGCTAGATATCTAGGTCCAAATAGTTATCAGAAAAAAAATTCGAAAAAGAGTTCAGGGGGAAGGATATAGTGATTTTTCACTTTCTATAGAAAACTTAAAATCGCTCTCTAATCGCTCAAATGATTTCTGATAACTATTTAGAACTGGATATCTAGCGTATGCATACCAAGTTTCATTAAAATCAGTTCATTGATTTTGAAGATTAAGGACTTGAAGGTATGTATGAAATGACATACGGCGTACACGCTCTTAAGGCTGAGGTACGCTATTAAAAACTACAAATGGTCACGGTGTACGGTTCGAATTGGTCGTTTCCTGACTCAAACTCCTAAAGTCTGAGGTATCGATACCCCAGTGGCGTGGAAAATTAGTTAACAAGTTGTGGCAATGTTTGTCAATATTTTTTTTTAACTCAAAGTGAAAACGTTTATTTCAATTAGGCCATTAAACGGCACTTTTGAACGTCATCATTTCCATTTAAAATAATATAAAGTGACTCTACTGTCCGTTCGCAAAGGTAGATTCTTAAGGAGAAGAACGGACAAGAAACTCCATAGTTACTCTTTTCAAATAAATGTTTTACAATATTTGGAGTAAAAAAAATAATTTTAATATAATATGTGAGGTCGATGCACCTAGAGTAGGTATACTACTTAAAGGATCAAAGTATTGCCAGCAGAGGTAAACTTTTCCATTTTCTTAATAAGTACATGGTACTCACATATTTACAAATATTGGAACCATTAATAAAACAGTGTGTTAGTTAACAGAAAAATAAAAACTCTTTATATTATTTCAGCAACGAATATTCCCTGAAAATTCACATGAAAGTACACAAGACTGAGAAGAAGCACTGTTGTGATCAGTGCCAGAGGAAGTTTTCCAGCAAGCAGCGATTGACTGTGCATATAAGGTAGGCTATTAAGTTATTTTTAAGGCATATTATCAAGGCAATTTAAGCCTTATCATCTTATTTTTAAGGCGATTTAGCAAGGAAACAAAACATTCTTCTGCGTGTCGCTGGCTCGACAGTTGATTAAATTTGGGTGGGTTGCCACTTCCGCAGCATCGTTGGTTGGGTTAGCAGAACATAGGTCACTTAGGCTACATGTTTTGGGGCACAGGGGCATGATAGCATATATATATGTCGCAGTAAGATAGATGAAGCCGTAATATAGTTATATCCCTAGGGATATAATTATATACCGTAACATAGTTATACGAAAGCGATTCTTTACTATCTCACTAGGAATATAGTTATAAAACGGTCCAAGTTTAGTGATATACTTATATTACTAGATTAAGTTTAGTGAAATAGCTGTAAGAAGCATTCAGTGCTATGTAATTCTAGATGTCATGATTCCTCTTCTTGTCTGAACAAAAAATAAAAAATAATAGGTCTTTACCTATGAAATTGCCGTTTTGTATGAAAAAATTTAAACGATTTTTTTTCATGTATTTTTTATTTGTATTAATCGAAGTAATCACCCATGCAATCAATGCATCTTTGCCAACGCAGTGGCAGTTTATTGATGCCCTTCTTAAAGAAATCAGCCGGACGGGAGGCAACAAATTCTTCAAAGTCATTTTGTACTGCCTCTCGGGTATTGAATTTTTTTCCCGCCAAGAAGTTATCCAAATTCTGGAAAAAGTAGTAGTCTGTAGGCGCAAGGTCTGGTGAGTAGGGCGGATGACGGAGAGCTTCCAACCCCAGTTCTTCCAACTTGGAGACCGTCTGCTGTGCAGTATGAGGTCGCGCGTTGTTGTGCAGGAGCAGCGGAGACGAGCGATTGACCAATGCTGGTTGGAGATGTGCCAGCTTCTCCATCATTGTGTTCAGTTCTTCACAGTACACATCTGCAGTAATGCTCACCCCGTTTGGTAAGAAGCTGTGATGGAAGCTGTGATGGTCACTGTTTGGTGGTCTAGCGCCGGTGTGATTCACACCGGCGCTAGACCACCAAACAGTGACCATCACTTTTCTAGGGGTAAGTTTTCGTTTAGGGCATTGTTTAGGTGCTGAACCAGGATCCAACCAACTTGCTGAGCGCTTACGGTTATCAAACAGAATCCATTTTTCATCGCAGGTAACAATGCGGTTCAAAATTCCTTCATTTGTGTGTCTGTTGAGCAGTGCAAGGCACGTCTCGACGCGTACTTCGCGCTGGCGATCATTGAGTTCGTGGGGCACCCATTTGTCAAGTTTTTTTACCTTGCCAATTTGACGCAAATGGACCAATATTGTTTTGACGCTAACGTCGAAAGCTGCTGCTAATTCAGACGTAGGTTGTGTGTCATCAGCTTCCACAATCGCCTTTAATTCGTCATTATCGACCAAAGTCTTCGGAAGACCGCGAGGTTCATTTTTCAGGTCGAAATTTCCAGCACGGAAGCGAGCAAACCAATAACAGGTGGTGCGTTGGTTTGTAGTGTTAGCTCCGTAAACGTCGTTGATGTTGCGTGCCGCTTGTGCCGCGTTGCTGCCACGACGGTACTCATATTCCATAATTACTCGAATTTTTAACGTATCCATGATGACGAAAAAGATTGAAATGCGATGAAAATGTAACACTAATCAATAAACAATGACTACTTTTGGAAAAAAAAAACCATGTTTTTAAAATAAAATTAATTTGAAATTAGAATTCTTAGCCAAACAAAATTTATTTTGATTTGAAATGGCCAGTACTGCAGAACGGCAATTTCATGGGTAAAGACCTAATACTTTTAAAGAAACCGAGATCTCAACTTGTTGATAAGAAATAAAGATATCTCAAAACTGTTTGGCTTTAAAAGATTTTGAATGTTTTATTATTAAAAAAAATATCGTTTTAATTATAATTACTTAAATACGTGTTAATGTCACAAAGTATTGTAACTAACTGCAGGATACATAAAGTTTTCAAAAAAGCTTTAATATACTACAATATGATGACAATATGATACAATACTCGTATGACTTTTTTGAGACAAACCCTAATATATTTATAACACTGAACTTAATCTAGTAATATAAGTATATCACTAAACTTCGACGGTTTTATAACTATATTCCTAGTGAGATAGTAAAGAATCGCTTTCGTATAACTATGTTACGGTATATAATTATATCCCTAGTGATATAACTATATTACGGCTTTATCTATCTTACTGCGACATATATATAGGTTCCACACCCAGCAGTTGATCCGCCACGGTAGCCCCACTTTGCGAGGTTGAAATTACACCTTCCTACTTGCATTCTAAGGCGGTTCAGGGACTTCCAAGTGGACCAAGGAAGATTAGACCCTGCGGAAATATGATCGCATCTATCAGCTACTCGCGACCCTCACCAGGTCACCGGTCTACCTTGTGGGAGGCCTTCCAACGCTGCGGCTTCCGGTACGCGGTCGCCACTCCAGAACTTTTGTTCGAACTTTGGAAACTGTCAAGCAAACAAAACTTCCTCTTAGCTGGCTTCTATCCTGACCTGATGATTGATCCTGACAAGAAAAAACACCAACACTTTAACGTTTTCCGAAAATGTACCCTACAGCAGAATGGCAATGTTACTTCCGTCCTGATCGACCCTAATAACACCCTCTTCCGTGTTATAGATCTCACACCGGTATAAAACCATTCTCGTGCGCTCAATGCGCGCGCACCTTTACGACGCGCTCTAACTTGCGCGCGCATAATACGGTGCACGAACATACCACGCAGTACTACTGCGTCGAGTGCCATACGTATTACAAGACTGCTAAGAGTCTGAAGAGGCATTTTAACGAGTCTGCTAAGCACGTGGGCTTGAAGAATGATATGTGAGTACTTTTTTATATTTTAGTTTTTATTTTTTTATATTGAGTTATAGGTTAGCTCTTGAGCTCGATCACGCCTGACGGAAAGCGATGGATGAGGTCTATGAGGGAGCGAGCGTGCCCAGAAGATGCCTTAAGGCACTGGTACTCCCACGCGTCGATGAAACACAGCAGGCTGCTTGACGCCGGACTCCAGTTGGGCTCGCAACCACCCAACCAGGCGGACAAACTAGGCTAGCAAAAATTAATTATATTGGGGAATGAACCTTTAGAAATAGACATCAACTGAGCTAGAATCGTCAACATATGGTCCTTCGAGCCGGATCATAATGTTAACGATTCTACGTCGACTGCTCAGTTCCAGGGGCGCATAAATTTAATATGTGGACTGAATAAAAATCTGGTATAATACATGAATACAAGTTTAAACAAACGCAGTGTCTTTGTCGTGGTAAGATTCTAAGTGACGCTCGGCTCGGAGCGATAATAATCGCGCTTGCAACTATGAGAGCAACAAGGCAGTTCTACATACGTACTGCTTTGGGTTATTATACAGGAGTGATGTTTTTCAAATGTGCTATCTATTCTCATACTGGATGTTCCAGAAGTGCGCGGTCATATTTAAGGGTTTTTGGGTAGCTGATATACTTACATTGAAGAAAAAATATCAAAACAATAAAAAAATACTTTGATGCAGTTGGTGGAATCAAACTTGTGATTGAACTGAAATGCCACCAAACTGCACGAAACTGCTTGAAAATTTTCAAGCAGTTTCGTGCACCAACTGCATCACCGTCACAGTGCTTGAAGAGTGATTTTTTCGGAACTTTATAGTCGTTTTTTGTGGCCGATTTTTTAGTGTTCAGTGCTTTGTTTGGAACTTCTTAGATTTTTTTTTCAAAAAGCAGATACATAACAACACCTTAAAATATGACCACGCATTTCTGGAACATCCTGTACAGATAGTTATTTAAAAGACAAGTGAAACCATTTTAAAAAATTACTTACTTTCAGGTACTCGTGCGAAGAGTGTTCTAAACAATTTTCTACTGAGAAGTCGCTAAACTATCATAAAAGTACCAGACATGGCACGGAACACCGCTGTACGCAGTGCAATAAGGTTGGTACTATCCTCTTTTTTTTTCTAGAATGTGTTTGAATGACCTAGAGGTTAAATTAAAATAACCTTTAACAGCAATACACTATGGGACCAACACTGAAATCGCGAAAAAAACTCCATACATTTCTGTGCGCATAATTCGACAAAATGTACTGCGGCTCTACCATGACGTGTTAAAACTTGAGTAGTTCGAGCGAGAAGGAGAAAATGAAATAACACGCACGCTACTCACGCTTTAACACGTCATGGTATGGCCGCTGAACAGTGATAGTTGTTCATAATGATGAATGAGTAAAATGACCCCATATGATATTACGTTTATTATGTTACACGTTGTATATCTACCTACTGATACCTACTAAAAGAACTGGTTAACTACCTATCTATTAGGGATTATAATAATATGCCTTGAAAAAATATTGTCTATTCATGTAGATAATCAGTTTTTTATGTACTTAACTGCAATTAAGCAACAACAATAGTAATAATTACCAAACATGATGTCATCCGAGCATTGAGTTTTTATTCAAAAGCCATGACACGTTAGATTCATCTAGGTACAGTTGTTTTATGTCACGAGTGCGGGCGAGCTATAGTTATGTAGGTAAATGTACGTGCACATTGTTTTAGTGTGCGTAAGCTTGTGGGCGACTGACACAAGCTTACACACACTAAGACAATGTGCACGTACATTTACCTACACAACTATGGCTCGCCCGCACTCGTAAGATAAAACATCTATAGCTATTGATGACACAGTACCAGTAACTTAAGATTTTAGATGAATGAAATTGAGTCTATCATATTTTGGGGTCTTTTTCTTCCATACTTTTTTAATAACATAGCAAGGGGCTGGTTGCTACACCTACGTGATCTTGTTATTTTAAATGTAATGTAATCTACTAACTAATGATTTTATTTTACTGGATAACATTGTAATTTTATTGGCTGAATAATCCTGTGACAGGTAACTTGACAGTTGGACTGTCAAGTTATGTCACAAAATAAAATTGTAACTTGGTTTTTATGTAGGTAGGTACTTAAGTATTATAAAAAATAAGGTTTTTTTATAATAGGTACTTACCTACTTATATAAAAACCAAGTTACAATATGAAAATTATCCTTGATACATCAAGAATAGTAGTTTATGCAACGACCATATAAAAAGGGTTATTAAAATACGAGTGTGGTTTTATCACACGAGGCGTAGCCGAGTGTGATAATAGCATCACACGAGTGTTTTAATACCTAATTATATGCCGTTGCATACACTATTTTATCTTCACTCATACAGTTGAAATAAAATAAGTGGAAAAATAGTTAATTCCAATATGGCGGATATTCTCATTGCGTATTCGAATGACTGCGCAGCGCGCTCAAACATAGACAAAGATAAAAGCTGGCACATTGAGTTAAGAGGGCCCTTCCCGGCCCGTCTATCGCCAACGCGAGCATGGTTGAAAAGCTTGTTGTTTCATCCAGCGCAATGTTGTTGACTATCAAGCAAGTGAGAACGCGATAACATTTAACGAGAATTAGTGTTCGAAAATTTCATAAAATTTGATCCAGGAAATACGTGTTTTTGAATAAGCCTAACAAGTTTGTAAAATAAATATTATTCATTTAGAATCTCCATTACATGTGCAAGGTTTCTATCAAGATGTTTTCTTTACTTTTGTAATTTATGAGTACGTTATGTACGGCCGAAGTTCAGGTAAAATATGTACAAAACAGCAGATTTTTGGAGGCTTATACTGAATTTGATTCTCCAAATTTAAATTTTTTACTTGCATTGAAACCTTGATATAGTGCATAAGATACTTTTTAGTTCAAAAAAATCAAAGATAGATGTGTTACAACGGCATAATCACGTACGAGCGTTTGTATGAAAAGAATGACGGGTTGGCCGCTCTTAAGTCAATGAGCCCGCGCCAAAAATTAAAAAGAAAATGTGTGCTATAAAAATTAAAAAGTTATTTTATGATGCAGTTGTTTAAAAATCGAAGGAAACTGTTGAACTGTAATGGTATTTATCTACACTCACAACGTAATGTTCCAAATATGAGTTCAAAACCGAATGCATAAATACATACTTTTTTTTCGTGGATAGGTAAAATTTAAAAAAAAAACCATTACAGTTCAACATTTTCCTTCGATTTTTAAACAACTGCATCATAAAATAACTTTTTAATTTTTAAAGCACACTTTTTCTTTTTAATTTTTGGCGCGGGCTGATTGACTTAAGTCAATGAGCCAGCTTTTATCTTTGTCTATGTTTGAGCGCGCTGCGCAGTCATTCGAATACGCAATGAGAATATCCGCCATATTGGAATTAACTATTTTTCCACTTATTTTATTTCAACTGTATGAGTGAAGATAAAATAGTGTATGCAACGGCATATAATTAGGTATTAAAACACTCGTGTGATGCTATTATCACACTCGGCTACGCCTCGCGTGATAAACCCACACTCGTGTTTTAATAACCCTTTTTATATGGTCGTTGCATAAACTACTATTTTTTTTAATTTTACCTGTCCACGAAATAAAAGTATGTGTTTATGCATTCGTTTTTAAACTCATATTTGGAACATTACGTTGTGAGTGTAGATAAAAAATATATGAGTATTAGTTAGTCTTAGTTTTCTTAAATAAACGTTTATTATTAGTATTACTTTTGTAATAGTCTTTATCTAGGTTTGTTTTTGTTTCAGACTTTTTCCAACAACTCCAACCTGAATAAACATATTAAATGCATTCATACAGTAAAATAATTGTTAATTTAATGTTAAATAAATATTTTTACTACATTACTTACGTGTTTCACTGCGATATGACGTCAGTCTGATTGACCTTTGTTTTTGCCCTAGGTACGAAGTTCAAATGTGTGTTGTGCCCTTTATTTCACAGGCTATAGGTACTTATTCACTTTTTTGCAGATGGAATGCAGCAATGTAACATTTTGTTTTTGATTCGTTTCTATAGTCTGAGTGTCGTTTGTAGGTAATTAAAATAATCGATACTTACTACATGGGTATTTCTTTTTACTCGACTGCACGCAAAGGTAACGTGTTTTACAGTTACTGTTTATTTGAAGCCGAATAAAAATTACTATTCTTTTTTTATAGTTTTATGGCCTGGGTACTAAGACCTTTTAACCATAAAAATAACTTACTTATAATAGGTGTAACAATATATTATTTTTAAAAGAGTGTCCGTGGAGTTTCATTCACGTTCTTCTCCATAGAGATCTACGCTTTGGAACGTGCAAATAGCTTCATCTTTTTGACCGACCGACCTTGACCATTCAAAAGTGCCTGTAAATCACTGTAAATGGTCTAATTGAAATAAATGCTTTGAATTTGAATTTGGTGGTCACAACCTCAAATGTCCTTCTCAAACTGGGACTATTGAAGCCTGCTTGGTGACAGACAAGAATCTCTCGTTGTACTTTAAAATACTGTGGTTACTATATAATCAAACTGCCTACTGTCTTTTCCCAACTATATTGGAGTCGGCTTCCAGTCTTACCAGATCAGAAGAAGACGCCCCGGGTGTCGGCAGTCGCAGGACGATTCCCGGCCACCGTAGGCCCAGGCCTGCGGACGGCGAGCGTTGGGTGGCTCGCCGCTCGATAGGAACCTGGGGCCTAACCACCAACTCTTAAAGCAGTATTACTTCAATATTACTACCATTGGGAAAGAGACGGAGCTATACACGACGTATAGCTCCGTCTCTTTCCCACTGGAAGTAATATGAAAGTAATACTGCTTTAAGAGTTGGTGGTTTAGGCCCAGGTCCATGTCGACACCGCGTTGTGATTCACGCGCGCCTCATAGAGATGTCAGCAAATTAGAAGGGGCCCACTAGAGCCAGTGCGTGCCAGGGTTGCGGAATTTGTTCGAAAGAGTCATCGCGGCCCCGGAACGCAAAGGGAATTAGTAGGAGGAACACGAACGAATGGACGAATGGGTAAGAGTCTGACATTCGCTTTCGCTCCGCCCAGAGTGGAAGGAGTCATTTGATGATTGTCACCGGATGCAGCTTAGTAGCAGAATTTTACATGGAGCGACTGCCTACCAATATTTAACATCATCGAAGCCAATATTTGTATCTTCTAAGTACTTAATACAAAAATAATAAACAGGTCAAGCGCCTCTGGCACACCGGTGTGCCACCCGATTCACGCGTTTTAAAACTCTATTATTACTTTGACAAGGTATTTTATAGGATGTCAACGTTTGACAGTTCGACGCGCACCGGTAATAATGTCAGTTTAAGGTGGAAGCGCTAGGGTGGCCCGCGAAATTCAATTTTTCTTACGTTTTTTGCAATTTACAGGTCAGTATCAAGTTGTATGTTGGTCAAAATATTATTCGGCCGTAGCAAGTACCTACGTATTTACAGAACTGTAATCATTAAAATTATCAATACGACTCTCTCAGTTAGATCTTTTTTTTTATTATTAGTGATGGGTTTGCTCTTGACTCTAGTCAATGTCAGAGATGACAGAGACAAAGTCTACGATCGAGCGAGCTTACCCAGAAGGAGCCTGTTCACTCTAACTTGGAAGAGATTAGGGTTGTAAGTTTTAGATTAGGATTGATGCCAAATGTAGTATTTCATGAAATCATAACATTTGGCATCAATTCTAACTGAAGGAGTTGTATTGATGTATTTATTGATTTTAATTCTATCAATACATACTTGCTACGGCCGCCAATCATATTTTGACGCAAGATACCACCTGACACTGACCTGCAAATTGCAAAAAACGTAAGAAAATTTGAATTTCGCGGGTACCCTGGCGCTTCCACCTTAATTCTAAATGTGTTAACCACATTTCTTATATGAGAATTTATTGTCCTTCCACAGAAGATAATCTAACATCTGGCGATGATATTGACTGGTTTAGAATTATCATGTAATGAGCCTATAAATAAAATGATTACATCAACAGGAAAACATACTAAAATTAATATGAACTTCGTTAACTGTATGCTATGAATTTCCTAGAATGAACTAGTGCGAGTCGGATTTGCGCGCAAAGGCTTCTGAAGTTCCGATTTCCGACATATCATTTTTTTTTAAACATAATTATTGCTTTTAGATTTAGACCCATAGACTTCTTAATATAGGTATGTAATCTATAACGAACTATCATCTGTATTTAATTTAGTTTATTCTGTTGTACCTACAGTACCCACTTAGTATTTCCTGTGCAGGTTTGTCTACAGGGCTATTTTTTTTCGGGATATTTTTAAATGCACATCTGTATAATTTTAATGCATACCAGAAAAAATAATGCTGTGCAAAAAATCCCAATTGATTAGAAAACATGTCTTACAAAAAAAACTAAAAAAATCATCCAAAACGAGATGACCTTTTTATCGAATTCACACCAAAAATGTGGTTCATACATCGGATTTATGATTTATAAAACAAAAATACGAATTGTTTATCAAAAATACTAACTTGCACTCTAAATTGCACTTCCCTGAAATAGCAGGTGGTTATCATGGTTACAATAGTAGCCGGTCATTGGGCACCCCGACTCGGACAGGTTAGGTTAGAAGGGGATGGCGGGGTCAAGTGAGCGAGCGAAGCGAGCGAACAGACCCCGCCATCCCCTTCGTGGTTATTTTTTTTTAAACCACCCAGAAATATCATTAGCCAAATATTCGTTCAGTAAAACAGTTCTGCAAATACCATTAAACAGTATATCTAATATGATTTATTTAGTGTGCATAATTTGTGTGCAAGTCAGTATTTTTGATTTAACTTTGAAATATTTTGTTCGAAAAAAGAGAAAATACAGATATCGATTTAATTACATGCCTTTTTTTTCTAAGATACTCTTTACTTCCTGAAGTCCTAGAAAGCTGAAATTTGGTAAGCAGGCTAAGATTTAAACACAAATAACAATAAAAATAATGACAAATGATTATTAATTTTGCAAATACTTACCTAGGTTACAAATCTCTTACACAACAGTTTTTTTTTTGTCATATTGATCTAGATGTGGCCGGTGTTTCACTCTTTTAAAGACCATAAAATTGAATGTAAGTTGGTCATTTCAAAATATAACCATGTAGGTTAATGTCTTTCTTTGAGGAAGAGAGAAGAAATTAATTCAAATATTCAGAGAGAAGGCTCTGGATTTGAAATGGGTACCTAGGCATATAAGATTACCCCGTGTATCCGCTCCCATGGAAAGTCAGCATTCCTCTAGGTCTAACCTAACGGGCTCTTGACATTTTTTGATTGACAGACAAACTGTAAATCGGAAGCCCTTTTCCGCTTGCAGCATTTAATAAGGATACGGATTTCCGACACTGTCTATTTTTAATATTTGATACCGGTTTGATTTATAATGGCATCATAATTTGTGGCCCTTGAACTTATGATGAAACTAGTTTATGCCCGCGGCTCCGCCCGCGTTCTTCTTCTTCTTTTCCTCACTGCTGAGGATCGCGACCACATACGACGCGTCTCCAAGCCATGCGGTCTTCTGCAATGTGGACCGCTCTGTACATGCTGCCTCCAGCAGCCTTCTTTATGGCGTCGGACCATCTTGCCGGTGTTCTACCTTGAGCGCGTCTTCCTTCGACCCGGCCCAATATTATGAGCCTTTCCAGATTATGCTGGCATATTCCAGAAAGCCGTTTGGTGATTTTGAGTTCTGCCAGTATGGCCTCATTCGTTCTCATGGCGGTCCATGGTATACGAAGAAGTCTTCGCCAAACCCACATTTCAAAAGCGTCGATCTTTCTGCTTTCGCGACTTTTTATGCACCATGTCTCTGCTCCATACAAAAAAATAGAGAATACCAGATCATGGACCAATCGTATTTTGGTGTTCCTTCGGATGCCACGGTTTTTCCAAATTTTTCCCAGATTGGTCATTGCACTTTTGGCCATACCAGTCCGACGGCGGATTTCTTCAAGGCAGCTGCCCTCACTCGTGATCAAGGATCCAAGATACACGAACTCATCGACTTTCTCATACCCGTCATGAGAATTGGAGCTCGGGAGAACTTGAGCACGGTCTACCACCATTACTTTGGTCTTGGCATGGTTGACCTTTAGCCCGAGCTTAGCGCTCTCCACCTCTATACGCTTCAGTAGATCTGCCATCTCTGCTTCACTCAACGCAAGTATAGTGGTATCGTCCGCATACCTCAGGTTAGTGAGTCTTTCACCGCCAATACAGATTCCGCCGCACCAACCATCAAGGGCTGTCCTCATAATGTACTCCCCGTAGAGGTTGAATAGCTTTAGCGACAGAATACAGCCTTGACGCACCCCACGTTCCGTATGAGAAACTTGTGAATTCATGTTTTCCAGTTTCACAAAGCTGGTGGACCGCCCGCGTAGATGTCAGTTATGGCTTAAAAAGGTCAGTAGGTATTGAAAAATGACAGTTAGGCCACTGTGGCTCTCACTGATTTTATTTGAATAAACTGCTCTAAATGGTAAAAGTCATTGCAATTTTTCAAAAATTAAATAGTTAGGCCACTCTGGCTCGTTAGGCAACTCTGGCTCTCATGGCTTCGGGCCTCTTTGTTCCGTCTGTTTATTTCCCATCACTCAAACTGAAAAGCCATTCCCCTTTTGTCCTACCTTGGCGTGGAAAAAAATAAGAAAGAGTAATAATTTACATGAAGACGCGACAAGGTTCACACACACACACACTGTTAAGAGTACGCACACAGGTTTGACGTCACTACACGGCAAGCCCCCGCGCACACCTCCTTGCGGCTTTGACGTTTAAGCGGCTTCAGCACTTTTAAACGTTTGATTTTAAAAAATTCTTCTTTTTGTTGGTCAACTTTTTGGATTGTTTGGGCCCAGTAGTAGCTGCTACATTAATTACAGCATCGATGGCATTCATAAAATCACCCGAAGTAGAGGTGTATGGGCACTTGGGGCCATAGGTATGTCGCAGCCAATTAGCTTAATCAGACGTTTAATTGGTGGCCTAGCCTTTTCATTTAAGTGCGCTTTTTTTTGTCTATCTGTCTGTCCCTCTGTCTGTTTATTCCGGCTAATCTCCGAAACAACTGGACCGCTTTTGACGGGACTTTCACTGGCCGATAGCTGATGTTGTAGAGCAGGCCTAATAACTTAGGCTTAGCAGATTTTAGATAATAATATTATTATTTAAAACAAGGAATTAGGATTCCACACAAAAAATCCTATGAAATGGTAACCTGTGCTGAATTGTGCTGTTTACAAGTATGACGAAGGTTAAGTCGCTAGTTAGCACTGTAGCTGAGCCGAGCGGACAAACATTTTGTAGAATTATTTGGGTACTTACCTAAAGTAGAAAATTCGTAGTAGGTACCATTCTCATCTATCGCTTTCCATCAGGCGGGATCGAGGTCAAGAGCTAGCCCATTCCTCAATAAAAAAAAAAAAAAAAAACGCATTCTAAAGCAATCCAGTGCTTAACCGCTTAGTTTCAAAAAACCAACATTCTTCAACCGGTTTCCTCCTGACGTCACACGCGAGACAAACACATTTCATCCAGCGAGCCGCGTCGCGCGTCATTCTCATTTCATTTGTAATTCGGAGCCTGATCGCGTCGCGCATGCGTTGCGCGTACCAAATTACCGCGAACGAAATATTAAAATAAACAGTGCATTTGTTTAAAAATATTATTTGTACAAGTGGTAAAACTTATAACAGTGTTAAAATTTTTAATTTTGTTGAGTGTTTTTGTGATATTTTTTAAGTGAAAGGAGCTGCATTGGATCTGAAACTATGGCGGTAAAGTTTTGACGTTTGTTTTTGTTTCTTAAAATAAGTCGGTCTTGCGTGCTTTCTAGGAGGAACTAGCCGACCATAAATTAGGTTCCATAAATAAATATTAACGCGCTATGGTGAATTTTAATTTTATTGGTTTTGGCGCGTCGCCGTCGTTTTTAGCGGATATTTGGTCCGTTTGACAGAAAACAGCTCTCACGTAACAAAATATATATTCTGTTCCGCTTAACATTTTAAATCGAGTTTATTAGATTCATTTAAATTTCTTAGATTTTTGATTTAAGCGACTAAATATTATTTAATCTTATTCGGCTGTCCTGCACTGATAGATTCTAGATTTCTAGGAGCCGCTGTCAAGTAAAACAGTCCAGCTTATCAGGCCATAGCATTACATTTCGGTAAGATTAAATTACCTTTTAAAAAAGTGGTAAACCACTTGTTTTCTTTGATTTCTTGCAATCTTCGGGAAAATTACACAATGAACACCCCGTTTTTCGATTTTCACAATCTTAGAAAAAGATTTTGTCGTGACTTTTTTGAGGAAACTTCTAATTTTATAAAAATAAATACTAAGTACAGTTCTCGTCAAATAACTTTGCCCCTCTGAAGTTAGCCATTTGCAAAGATCGCGCAGGCGCAGTCACGTAGACGGGAGCAAGCGGGACGCAAGCATGCATCGAACGTCAACGAGCGACTGATACATAAAATCGCGCCGCCATAATCCCCGCCCCCATGTCTCTTGCACATGCGCAGTTGCAGTTTGTTCGTAATTTTGACTACTAACGCAGCCACTCGTAGCCAACGTCAGCCCCTGCCCCTGTCAAAAGATAGATCCTTTTTTTGTCAAGCTAAGAACGACGTCTCTAGAGAACGGCAGACCCAATTTGTCTATTGTTTTGTTAAAATATGATGAATAGTCTGAAAAAGAATTTAAGTAAGTGAAATAAAATTGGATAAGATTCCCGAAAGTTGGTAATACTTATTGGAAAAATAAGAACTGCGGTTTTAATCGACTACTTTTTTTTTGTATGTTTGTACTTACCTATGTCTATTTATTTCTTTAGAAATTTTATAGGACAACCTCTGCCGCATCAGCTAGTAACATAATAAACCGAAGCGATAGGTACTCCATACCGGACACAGAGCTCAAATCGTAACTGTTTCGAATGCACTAGGTATCTGACTCGATATGAACTTAAGCGGGCACCGTTAAATTCCTCCGTATACGCTGCGTCTGCCTCACAGTTAGTACCGAGTAAGTACCGGCTCACCGCTCACTACACTGAGCCATTGCAAACGGTACCCACTTTCATATACCTAAGTCAATGTTTGTATAAATGATATTTAGATTTAGTTACCTACTTATCTCTCATATTTTTCGTAACCGTCATTCTGTGTCGTTTCTCTGCCTAGAAAAACGGTTGTTTTTTTTGTGTATGGGAAATCATCAAATGCCTCATGGAGTGTTAAACTCACTGGGCTTTACATCTGTTTTTCTTTAAATTCCCCTTTTAGTTTCAGGGCCGAGATCCCTCTCGGCCCTGAAACTAAAAGGGGAATGTAATCAATCAATCAAGTCAATTGGTCTTGACAATAATTTTGTGACTTTTTTATTTATTTATACCTGTACCTTGTTGTACACCGAAGTTCACCGAAATATCCTATAAAGAAAACTATAAACTAAAATATATTATAAAGGTATCTACGCAAAATGGACTGTAATTATCTAGAAACTGGCCCACACTAAACTGAGAGGAATCGATATGGTCGTGAATTCGTGATTTATCGGCCTTAAAAATAACACTTTTTGCGAGAGCGAGCGAAACGAGCTCCAAAGTTTTAACACCCCGCCTTGGATAGGTTACACGTTCTTTTTACCATTCTTACAGATAACTTAGAAGTTACTCTGTTGCCTTTTACAAAATTCCGGTAATCAAGGTTGAGTGGGCGAAGAGAGATCAAAATAAGCACTTCACTTCACCTCAAATAGGTTAAATCTTCTTCTCATGAAAATAATAAATCAGTACCTCTTTAACGAGATAGGTGCTGAGACTATAACAAATAGTAGGTAAGTACAGGCTTAATAGGTATTAAAGGGGTACTACCTACAGTATTTAATTTGCAGGAAATCTAACTAGGAACAGCTATGAACCTAAATTGTTAGCTAATGATCACACTACACTAAATTGAATTCTAAATCGTGCACACCACGTACCTATTTATGAAGAGTAATGTATTGGATTGCACGTTTCAAAAAACAGAAGATTGGATCCGATTAAGACTAAATCGGATCCAATCTACTACGATTACATCTTCCGATTTCCTAATTAGATTTCATACAAATTGAATAGTGTAATAACAAGTGTAACCCCTTAAGTGTTTAAAAACTCAAACGGTTTACCAGAAGTGAGAAGTGGTAAGTGGTACATTATAGGCATTAGCTATACGTAGACATGTGGGCTATATCAAATGGTCGTCGTGACGTGACGTTATGAGTCACGTACTGGGAGTGAACGTGACCTACACCACGGATTTCTAATTGAACGAGGTTACCGTTTTAAAGCTCCCCAAGACACTACGACGATACGACGAAGACGAATGGCGTATTGTGAATGTGAGCACTATGTAGGTTGACGAGGCCAACAGGCCCGCTAGGACCAGTGCCTGCTAGGGTTGCGGGATTGTTCGGAAGAGTTACCACGGCCCTGGAACGCAAAAGGCATTTGGAGGAACACGGGTGGGTTTTAGTCAGTAAGAGTCTCTAAACAGTTGAGCTCCTTAAAGGTCTGCGTTGACCTAACGATAACTGACAAATGCTTGCTCTGTCTCAAATCTGTGTGGTAGGTAGGTATGTAATTTCCTCAAAAGACCGCCTCAGATATTAACATACATGATGATCTGTATGACAGCCGGGATCAACGGCTTTGTTTTTTTTTATGGGTGGCATATCATCAAATGACTCCTCCCGCTCTGGGCGGAGCGGAAGGGAGTGTCAGACTCTTACTGACTAAAACCCATCTGTGCTCCTCGTAATGCCCTTTGCTTTCCAAGGTCACGGTAACACTTTCGAACAAAATCCGCAACCCTGGCAGGCTCTGGCCCTAACGGGCCCCGTCTACTTTGCTTTGACATCTGTTTGAGGCGCGCATGGAAAACACGCGCCGTGGCGTCGGTCCGGGCCTGGCTTTGATCGGACAGCGAGCCACCCGGGATCAACGGCTTAACGTGCTTCCTGAGGCACGATGGAGAGTGGTATGTGATGGTTACCCATCTACGGAATGACTATTACCCATAATTTTGCACTGTTTCAAAACTTCAAAGTCAAATCTGTATCCATATCTTGTTCTTCATGAGTGAACGAACGAACTTGATTTTAATAAGTCACGCTCTATAAATATATTTTACATTTATTTTAAACCAGTTATTTACAGAACATTCTTAGCTATTTAGCTATACTTATAATATTATTACAACTTGAATATACTTACTCATACTTGGCGCGAAAGTAAACATTTTTACTGGTGTGGCCTTGTCGATCAAGTTGGTACTTTGGTCATAATAATTTTGTGTGAAGTTTACTCGATTGTCATTTTAGCTCGCGGTATGAAAATTTTATGAGTAAAATCGAGCGTTAACTAAAAGTGAGGCGTTACGTTCCCTTGCGCAACGTACTTTTCGCACCTTTCACTTCGAGATTATATGTATGTGTGTATACAGGGTGTTCCAGAAAGGTGTAGTCATATTTAAGGGTGATGTTGGGTAGCTGATACATTAAGGAAAAAATGTCAAAACACAAAAAAAAAAATATTTTTTTTTCAAATTAAAGGTCACGAAGAAATTATTTTTCAGTTGACTAGGTATATTTTTTAGGTTTACCTTTCTTAAAACGTGAAAATTTCGTATATTTTGAAAATACCAGCCACTTTCCACTTACTATATTTTGCTGCGTGACTCAGCATAACTTACCTTTAGCGACATGACGTGGACTTATGAAGTGTATCTTATTATACAGAAAAGAAAAGAAACAAAACAATAGCAAAGGCCGGATATAGAGCCGTGACATCAAGCTGTGTGTGTGACCTTGAATACGTAATCAATGAAGTTTCCCATGAATGCATGATGATGCGTATAATATATTCTATTACCATTACTGCAGGCACGCCTACAATATTTTCATATAACCGTATAAACTACCTTTTTTATGGATGGAATATCATCAAATGACTCCTCCCGCTGTGGGCGGAGTGGGATGGAGTGTCAGACTCCTACTGACGAAAACCCACCCGTGTTTCTTCAATTGCCCTTTGCTTTCCAGACCCACGGGTAATCTGTGTTCGCGGTAACTCTTTCCAACAACACCGCAACCCCGGATTGTATTAAACTACTTGAAGGTCAATTCTTGAAGCGTTCAAATTCAAGTCGCAAATACCATCTCAGCGATAAATCAATGTCAGCAGCTTGTCAAAATGTCGGGAAATTGGCGGTCATTTTGACAGTTTGCGAATGTGAACTCTCTTTTTTTTATTGAGGAACGGGCTTGCTCTTAACCTCGATCACGCCTGATGGAAAGCGATGGATGAGGTATATAATGGAGCGGAATGCCCAGAAGATGGCTGTTCACTCTTGGTTTGAAGGCAGACGGGTTATAAGTATGTGGAAGGGAACACAGACGCTGGCAGAGAGTTCCACACTTTGGGCTGTGCGCATAATAAATGTGAAGGAGAAGCGCTGTGTACCTACGACTAGTCGGGATGACGGGATATCAACCAAGTGCGGATGGTACCTAGCAGTACGTCTGGTATTCCGTAAGTAAAAGGGCGATGGTGGGATCAGGTCGTGGAGTTCCTGCACACACTCTCCGAGGTACAGTCTGTAGAAGACCGACAGGCAAGCAACATTATGCCGATATAGATATAGCCCGGCTCGGGCTATATCTATATCTTGTAACGCAAAGGGCATTAGGAGGAACACGGATGAGATTTTGTCAGTAAGAATCTGACACTCCCTTCCGCTCCACCCAGAGCGGAAGAAATCATTTGATGATTTCCCATCCATAAAAAAGGGTCTATCCTGCGACTGAACTTTAAAACGTAATCTCCAACCGATTGAGCTGCAACTTTGCGTTCACTTTTGGTTTGCATATGCACGGCTAGATAAGTGACATCATTCTATACAAATTATAGCGGATTGCCAAAGATGGCGGACCAATTTATTCATTGACCTAGCTTAGTAGACCCCAAATAGACCATGGGTAGATGTAACCACAACCATTCGACTTGATTAGACCCAGGACTTAGGCTGACTGTCTACTGAAGCGGAGAGAAGAGGAGCGGAGCGGAGCTGTACTAATATTAACCAATGAAATTGCATCAAATATCCGCTCCGCTTCAGTGGATCTGGATTTGCGAACTAGTTAGTAGAATAAGCGGAGCGGGGGAGCAGAAAAAACTGTCGGCCGCCTACTTAAATTACTCGTCGTATGAACTCGGACTAGCACCGCAGTCTGCAATTCCGCTCCGCGCTGCCTCGCTCCGCATCAATGGACAGACACAGTCCGCAACTCCGCGTCGCATACTCCGTCGCTCCGCTCCGCTGCTTTGCTCCGCGTCAATGGACTATAGTATCGTCTCATTTACGGAGCCGCGGGGCGTCGCGCGTCGCGTTCGGTTACGCGGGCCGCACTATATTCAAACATAATTATGGCGTTGTATGAGAGCTTTTACAGAGAAGCTATTTAAGAGCGTGTACGCCGTATATCATTTCATACAAACTTTCAAGTCCTTATTCTTCAAATGAATGAACCGATTTTAACGAAACTTGGTATGCATACGTTAGATATCTAGGTCTAAATAGTTATCAGAACATATTTTCGAAAAAGATTTCAGAGGGAGAGAGAGAGCGATTTTAAGTTTTCTAGAAAGTAAAAAATCACTATATCTTTCCCCCTGAACTCTTATTCGATTTTTTTTTCTGATAACTATTTTGACCTAGATATCTAGCGTAAGCATACCAAGTTTTATTAAAATCGGTTCATTTATTTCGAAAAATAAGGATTTGAAAGTTTGTATGAAAAGCCGTACCGCGTAAACGCTCTTAAGGCTGCGGTTCCACTGAGGCGGAGCGGAGCAGAGCGGAGACGAGCTGTGCCGCGATTCACCAATCACATTGGCGATTCACCAATCCACCAATCCGATCCACCAATGTGATTGGTGAATCGTGGAATCACAGCTCTGCTCCTGTGTGCCTTACACGCGTTCGCTTGAAATGCAGGCGGAGCCCGCAGATGGCATCGCCGCGTTGTACGTGACGTTTATTGCGGCGAGCACGCAGAGTTGCGACCAGCTATTCATGCAATTGTCCGTTCACGGTAAAACGTAGCGACACGTCCCGCGGCGTGCATTGCCATATGTTTGTGTTACCGCGTGTGATGGACGATGCTGGCCGCTGCACGCGCCGTCTGTCTGTAAACAGAAAAACGTCCGACGCACCGCGAGACGCCACGCCGCACGCGACGCGCATAGCCCCACGTCTCTGTAAACGCGGCCTTAGCCAAGCTAGCAAGTAGGTTATTGCAATGTACCTTGACAAAGCACTTGAGAACAGTGAAACGAAGTGTCATTCAGTACCACATATGGTCATACACTCAGAACAACGACTCGCTGCGATTTCTTTGAACTGACTGAAAGGCGTCACTCAACGCAAGTACCAACTAAGCGTGTCGTCATTTTCCTGTAATACCAGGAATATAATACCTCATCATCATCATCATCATATCAGCCGAAAGACGTCCACTGCTGGATATAGGCCTCCCCCAAGTGTCGCCACAACAACCGGTCCTGTGCGTCTCGCATCCATCGGTTACCCGCGACCCTCACCAGATCATCGGTCCACCTTGTGGGAGGCCTTCCAACGCTGCGTCTTCCGGTACGCGGTCGCCACTCCAAAACTTTTCGGCCCCATCGACCATCTGTTCTGCGAGCAATGTGCCCTGCCCACTGCCACTTCAATTTGGCGATCCTTCGGGCTATGTCGGTAACCTTGGTTCTCTTGCGGATATCATCATTCCTAATTCGATCACGCAAAGAAACTCCGAGCATTGCCCTCTCCATTGCCCTTTGGGTGACTTTAAGCTTTCTGATGAGGCCCATTGTGAGCGACCACGTTTCGAGTCCATAGGTCATCACTGGCAACACGCACTGGTCATAGACTTTCATCTTGAGACACTGTGGTATGTGAGACGAGAAGATACCGCGCAACTTCCCGAACGCCGCCCATCCGAGTCGGATTCGACGGTTGACTTCCTTCTCGAAGTTAGCCCTACCTAGCTGGATCGTTTGTCCCAGGTAGACGTACTCATCAACAACTTCGAGTGCAGAGCCTCCAATCTTGATAGGAGTGGGTGCTACATGGGTATTTACCATGACCTTGGTTTTGTCCATGTTCATTTTAAGACCCACTCTTTCGGAAGCTCTACTGAGGTCATCGAGCATTGTACTGAGGTCCTCCGTGGTCTCAGCCATGACGACTATATCGAAGATGAGTGATGTACTCGCCATTGACATTAATGCCTAGCCTTTTCCAGTCCAAAACCTTGAAGACGTCCTCCATTGCGGCCGTGAACAGTTTCGGAGATATTACGTCTCCCTGCCTCACACCCCGCTGCAGGAGGATAGGTTCTGATGTCTGATCCTGAAGTCGGACTGACATGGTGGCGTTTTCATACAAACACTTCAGCACCTCGATGTACCGATAGTCGATCTGGCACCGTTGGAGAGACTGCAGCACAGCCCAAGTCTCGATCGAATCGAAGGCTCTCTCGTAGTCCACAAACGCTAAGCAGAGGGGCAGATTATACTCTTCGGTCTTCTGTATAACCTGCCGCAGCGTGTGTATGTGGTCTACGGTGCTGAAGCCTTTTCGGAATCCGGCTTGTTCGGGAGGCTGGAAGTCGTCAAACCTGCGTGCGAGACGGTTTGTGATGACTCTGGAAAACAGCTTGTAGACATGGCTCAGAAGTGAGATGGGCCTGTAATTCTTAAGTAGGGCATTGTCGCCCTTCTTAAAGAAGAGTACCACCACACCTCTGCTCCAAGCTTGTGGCGTTTACCCCTCGAGTATGACGGAATCGAACAGTTTCTGAAGGGCCTTAAGGACTGGTTTTCCACTCGCCTTCAGGAGTTCGGCCGTAATTCCGTCCTCACCCGACGCCTTGTTGTTTTTAAGCTGCTTCAGAGCCATCCTAATCTCATACAGGCTGACGTCCGGGATGTCTTCGGTATAATGCCGGGTCAATCTAGCTCTTGGGTCGTTCGCTAGATTTGCTGCGGGTTTGGTCATTGACGTGTATAACTGTCCATAGAATGTCTCGATCTCCCTCAGAAGCTCCGATTTGGCGGATATGGTTCTGCCATCGTCGGTCTTCAGTTTTGTGAGCTGGCTCTGCCCAATAGACAAATCTCTTGCAAAGACCTTGGAGCCCTTATTCCGCTCTATCGCGTCTTTAATTTTTTCAGTATTAAAGCGGCGGAGGTCGCTTTTCAAGGACTTGGAGATCCGTCTATTGAGCTGCCGGTATTTGCACGCATCGTCTGAAGACTGCAGAATCATCTCAAACCATTTAATACCTACTCAAACTAACTACTAAATACTAAACTACTAAATAAAATACTAAATTTAAACGGAATCATTTAATACCTACTAGGCTCAAATGAACCCGAGGAGCTCATGGCTAAAAAGTAACAGCTGAAGATCGACTTCAACGCATCGTATGTTACTAACAGAGTTACGGAAATAAATGCAGATGAATGGAGAGGGAGAGGGAGGCCAGAGAAGAAAAGATGGATAGATAGTGTGTGAAGCAATATGAAAGAAAAGGGAGTCAGTGATAGCGTGAAGGTAAACATGACAGAATGGAGGAAAAAACGTGGTGCGCCGACCCCAAGTAACATGGGAAAAGGACAGGAAGATGTTGAGAGATACTTGTCAACGAATATGATGATAACATGCAAGTTTCCTGGTGAAGCCGTTCAGAAAACCTTGAAAACCCGTTCTGCTAAGAGGTTTCTTGTAGCTCAAACTGGGTTGTCAAAGTCAAATTGGCAGTTGTTCCATACAAAAAAGTGGTTCCTATTATTTTTTGTTGTCGCGGGAAACCTTCACTTTTGAAGAAAAGGCCAGGCAGTGTAGGATGTTTAACATACTAAACCCCAGTGATCACCATCAGCTCCAAGAAATGGTCCCATAACCTCTAAAGAGACCTTAATTCAAATTCCAGATTTCAGAATTCCATAGAGGAAAATGATAATGTGTTTATAACTATAAACACATTATCATTTTCCTCTATAACCCGTTTAATACTTGCCCCAATTAACCCGTTCCTAGTTTATCATACGTTTACTAGTAACCACATACTCGACTTCACTAAAACACATGCGTTTCCGGTCATGGCGTAAGAAGGATAAAAATAGTTACAACGTGGTCTGTAGATCGATAACTGTTGATCAGGGGATTTTAGTACACGTGGTAAAGTGGGGGTATTGTGTTTTACTATGGTGTCAATTAGGTTGAAGGGTTTAATGATGGATGAGCCCATAGAAATATGAAAAAGAGAATGTGCCCTAACACAGAGGGGTTTCCAGAGTGGTATTATAAGAGGTAACGGGCCCGTTCAATGTGGCGATAGTGATCATTATCATCATCATCATATCAGCCGAAAGTCGTCCACTGCTGGACATAGGCCTCCCCCAAATGGGGTTTGTCATAATCGCCATGCTTGGCAGGCGGGTTGGCGATCGCAGTGTAGCTGTAGCAATGTGCCTACAGAGAATGCTGCTGCCCATTCTCTGGTGAGTCCCTTAGTCGCCTCTTACGACACCCACGGGAAGTAATGGGATGGTGCTATTCTTTTACGTCCGACACCATACTGAACACACACAGCGATGGTGATCACCGGGGTGGTTTTAGTGAGGTAAAAATCCTACACTCCCTGGGGGCCTAGACAAAAAACTTTTCTGTAGCGTAAACGTCAGACGCTGACGACAAAATGTATGGGAATGACATTAGGTGATGACGTTTCCTTCCCACACCTAATGTCATTCCCATACATTTTGTCGTCAGCGTCTGACGTTAACGCTACAGAAAAGTTTTTTGTCTAGGCCTGCTGGTCTTTACCCCAAAAGTCCAGGTGCCTTTTGAAGGTTTCCTCCGAAAACAAAAAAACAAGGTAGGTTTAATGAAGACATAGGTACACAAATGAATGTGTACCTAAAGATTATTATCTACAACAATAGGTACTAGTCGTTTTCCCTCGCTAAGATTTTCTCCGATGTTCTGTGCTACAAACAATAACATTATTCGAATCTCATGATATCCAAAGGAACAGCAGTGCGATTCTGTAAACATGTCGAAGTGAACACTTGGGCGGGGTGCACGACGAGTGACTTGTCAAACCATACAAATAAGATGGAATGTCAGCTTTATGGTCGTTCACTGCGCCTAGGGTGAACACCGTGAGATGTCGACAGAATCGACCAGCTGATGTCGGTTATTCTGCGTTAAAAAATATACTGTTTTGTTATGAATCCACCAAGTCATTGATGATTAGGCAATGTTCGCATTCACATGTCAGCCGCAATCTGTCAAAAATGTATGGAAATTGAGGCTTAAATAAAAAACTTTTTCCCAAAAAAAAAACCGACTTCCAAAAAAAACACTACTAAGTACAAAATAACTTTAATTTCGGAATTCGGTGTTTTTGGTTGCTTCTTCGTTATTTGACACCGACTTCCGAAATTAAAGTTATTTTGTACTTTGTAGTGTTTTTTTTGGAAGTTAGTTTTTTTTTGTGAAAAAGTTTTTTATTTTATTGGTACCCCACACCTAAAAACACCACTGGAAAGTCACAGGAAAGCAAATATATGCAATTTCGTATGATTTTTCCACATATTTTTTCCAACTATTTGGATTTAAAAACCAAACTACTGAACCGATTTTGATAAAATTTCAATGGGACCAATCGAGAAGTATATCCTTTTACACAAAACAAGAATTTTTCAAATCGTTTCATAAATGACGGAGACATGAGGTAACAAAAAAAAAAAAAATATAGTCGAATTGAGAACCTCCTCCTTTTTGGGAAGTCGGTTCAAAATGAGTAGAATTGGCCCTCAGGAATTAACACTCTGTACTTAGTCAAAAAAAAAGAAGGGACCTACCTATCTACTTTTTAGCATCTGGGCTTTAAAATTTACATTAGGTGTAACCGACACGTGCGTGCATACCTTTCACAAGGGCCCAAGGGTCTAAAAATGTACAAAGATGCTAGTTTTTCTGCCCGAGCTTCACGCAGAATTTTGAACTTCAATCTCATTTGAAGTGCTTGTAATTATATATTTTGGGCACGAGCGATCCGGCCAATATTTATTAGAAATTTTCGTTTACGTCGTATGCCAAGGGGGGTTCCGGTTCCGGACATCTAAACACCCTCCTTATATAAGAACACTGTATATCGGATCCACAAGTGAGTACCCCGGTCTATCGATAAACTCCTCAAGAATTGTTATTATGACCGTCTCGTTACATTAGTCTCGGTCCGTTGGCTAACTGGCCAGTCTGACCACCGACGTGTGTTTATGAAAGTGCGGCCGACTCCAGTAACTCGAGAATATAGTTCCGTTGGTAATGAAGTGTGAGAGATTTCGCAGAGTCGTATTTATTTGATAAACAAAGTAATAAGACGCGGGATGTCCAGCGGTCAAACCGAACGAAGTTTCTTCATTTGTAGGCACTTTTTTAAAAAGGTAGAGGTTATCTCTTCATTTGTATTTTAGTTAATCGACTTCAAACAGGAGGAGGAACAAGTATCAATTCGGATGGTATATTTCTTTTTTATACAATGTATGTTCGGGCATAACTCCCGTCATAATAGACGGATTTGCAAAATTATGTATTTGTTCAAAAGAGGTTTATTCCGAAATGGTCCCATTTAAATTTCGTAAAGATTTGATCTTTCTTTATCGTGTGGGTAGTAAGGTCTAACGACCCCACACACCTTAGTGTCAGAGTTTCTAAACCGCCTCAAGGGCCTCTGACAGGGTTTGACGACCGCCATTTGGCGGCCGGGACCACCGGCTTATTCGTGCCTTCCGAAGCACGGAATCATCTTTTTATCAGACAATCAGGTGATTCAAGCCTGCAATGTCTTAGGCAAACTGGAAACAACTTTTACAAAGAATGCTTCCCGTGGGAATCGAACCCACGACCACCGGGTCACAAGGCAAACGCCTAAACCACTTCAGAGAAAGACAAATCGACTGGTTGGAATGTAACACCCCTAAAAAGTGAAAAAATTAAAAACTTTTTTACAAGAAAAAATGCTTCTAAATACAAACCACTACAAAGTACAAAATAACTTTATTTTTGGAAGTCAGTTACTTATATTTTAAAAAAAATTGAACTGTCAAGGACTTGGTCAGTCATAAAGATGCTAATTGTCGTTCCTTAAACGTTCCTTAGCTTAAATAAATTAACAAAGTGTGCTCAAACGTACAAGACTGCCCAAAAAAGGAGAGGTACTACCTATATTTTTTCTCATTGCCATTACCTACATTTATCACTATGACATCCGAGACTAACATCACGTATTCAAAAAAAACCGGCCAAATGAGAGTCGGTCTCGCGCACGAAGGGTTCCGTACCATTATCTATAAAAAGTATAAACACGTCAAAAAAAACACGTTTGTTGTATGGGACTTGAATATTTATTTTATTCCTGTTTTTAGTATTTGTTGCTATAGCGGCAACAGAAATACATCATCTGTGAAAATTTCAACTGTCTAGCTATCACGGTTCATGAGAAATAGCCTGGTGACAGACAGACGGACAGCAGAGTCTTAGTAATATGGTTTCGTTTTTAGGGTTCCGTACCCAAAGGGTAACTTTGGGTACGGAACCCTAAACACTGAAGAGGCATTAATACACAATACATAAATCATGTACTTTGCCCCAGCCAACAGCGTCATCAACTGAATACATACATATAAGCATGTTTACATAGGAATGAAAAAACATGTGAGCATCGTCCTTTATGACGTCACCGTGACCATAAAGTGGAACCGTCACGCTGTGATCTTGAAGAGGACAACAGGGTCAAGGACTTATGCGAATTATGGTTTCTATTATCAATTTACTTACTGGCTGATGATAGCAGTTTGATTGTCACAACTAACTATTACTTAAGATACACTTAAGTTGGAAGCGCCAGGGTAGCAAGCCAAATTCAAAATTTCTTACGTTTTTTGCAATTTGCAGGTCAGTGTCAGGTTGTATCTTGGTCAAAATATGATTCGCGGCCGTAGCAAGAATATATATTAATAGAATTATAATCATTAAAATCATCAATACAACTCTTTCAGTTAGAATTTATGACAAATGTATTATTTCATGAAATCATAACATTTGGTACCTACATAAAAAAAAATATTTCAATTTTACCATTTACTTTTGAATTGCCAAGGTCGGACAGTCAAAAATGATGAAGCTATTTGCACGTTCCAAAGCGTATAGATCTCTATGGAGTTACGGATGTTGTTCGAAAGAGTCACCACTAGGAGGAGCACAGATGGGTTTCTACTTTTCCCACTCCACCCAGGGCGGAAGGAGTCATTTGATGATTTCCTATCCATAAAAAACGATCTCTATTCTCTATGGAGAATAACGTGCAAGAAACTCCAAGGACACAATTTTTTACAATGATATGGTTACATTAATCGTGTTTAAGGCCAGGTTTTCCGGAAAAACGTTGTTTTGCATTGTGTAAAATTGTGTTTTATTCGTAAACAACACGGATTTAAATTTTGAAAAAAATATATTACATATTTCACACTTCGATCTAGCTATTTCGGCCGTGCGATACACGATTACTTGCACTTTACTGCATCCAATTAAATCGCAAAGACAAGTCAAAATCAAGATGTAATTATCATTTCATTTGAGTTATATAAGGTTTTGAGTAATAAAACTTATACCACAATAAAGGTCGTAAAAAATGTGATATAAATCGGCCGTCATAATGTGAAATATGAAAATACGTATCCCACTAATTCCAAAATCAAGTGATTTTGTCTTTTCATGCGCGCGCCCCGTGTCATTTAGTCCCGAGCGGAACGTGTTGGAGGTCGGACGTGTGCCAATTTTTGCGATCCCGCCACCCCCGCTAAGTTCTGTTACTGGCTAAGCCTAAATTGATTACCGCTCGAGCACTGCCGGCACACCGGTGTGCCGCGAATTTAATGTTTATGTTTATTTACGTAAGATTTATTTTTTTATTTTGGAATTTTGACGTGTCGAGCGGTTAAATAATAATACTTGTATACAATTTAGTGTTCAAACAGTTGTAATATAGTTAGTTTTTATTAGATGTAGCCATAATTTTGTAAAAAAAAAATGGGGGAAAAAGAAGTTGTCACGGCTCTTCGTTGCAGCGGTGACTACTTTTTTTTTATAAACTTTGGCTGAATAAACAAAAAGGTATATAGGTATATACATAATTTACTTTACTAACTAGGTAAGTACCGACACGGAACAGATAAATTTACACACCGCGAACATGTGTGTAAACAGTTTAATTTAAACCTTATTTCAATACGCATAAAGACGTGCGCTTTAGTGGTTTAGTTTTCGCGCGGAATAGATTTACCAACCGCATCGAGTATGTAAAACAATTGAATTTGAACCCTATTTCAGAGTGCATAAAGCCACCTCGCGCGCACATGATACAATGATTTACTGTTTTCAAATGTCAAATAGGTAGTTCACCCCGCTACGTTAGTCTTGATGGTTTCGGAGAGTTTGTATAAGTCTTATAATATTTGTTATTTATTAGAAATGTCCGTTTTCACTTATCTTACTCCTAAACAAATGCAAAAATAATAGCTCGTATTTCCTACATGAGAGTTGAATATCGGTGCAATAGTGTTGTGGTGTTCATGTAGAGAAGAAATATAAGTGTAGTTATACGCTAGGTGGGTACCTACTCACAGCCACCACAGCACAACAAATAATAATATTTATGGTGTCCGCAACGTTTGTGTAGGTCTCGTCTATGCCAAACAATACGCGCAGCGCACTCGTGAGTCGCGTGCCATAGTGTAAAAGTGTTACAGTATGACCATTTCCTATGAAAATATTATAATAACATACTTTTGGTAACGTTTAGGCTACCGGACCAGCTCATTTATGCGCTGTACACTAGAGTCCATCCTCTTACTAATTACTAACAATGTATCAAGTTATGACAAGACATACAAAAAACTATGTGGTCAGTTTGGATAGTTTTTCCAATCCAATGCGTTACTTTATCGGTGTTTATTGGCAAGAGGAAAAATGTATAGAAATTATAAATTACATACACTAAACTGTTTTTAATTGACTATTGTATTGTATATTATTAACCGACTTCCAAAAAAGAAGAGGTTCTCAAATCGACTGTTTTTTTTGTTGTATGTTTGCTCAGCGATATTTTCGCCAATTGTCAATCGATTTTGATGATTCTATTTTTTTGGAAGTGTATCTTCCCGGACTGATCCCAATTCAATTTGGTGAAGATCTGATGAAGAACTTCGGAGACAGGTAACGGAACTCTTCATTCCCGTAGGAATTCCCGTTCCCGTATAGCCGTACAGCCTTCCCCATGAATGTAACTATCATAAATTCATAATCATAATACAAAAAAGAATTTCTTGCACCGCGTCGCACGCAGTCACGCAGGCTCGACGCGTTCTCGTTTGGTGGCCGCGTCTCGCGCACCGCCCGTTCGGTTTAATAATATTGTTGAATTATTTTAATTTTACATTATCTCCTAAACGGTGAGTTCAAATAACATGCTGTAAAAGACAAAGTTTATCTTCATAAAATTATCTTGATGATGAAGTAACTTTCGCTAGTAAGGATTAATATGCCCGCCTAATATTAATGCTGAAAAACCACCTTTAATTTATTTGACATAAAATGCCTTAGTGTGGCATATTTATAAGAGATAGATATAGGTGTAACGTTGCGGACTTTTTTTTAGATCGAATGAAAAACAATATCTTTGTTGTACATGGTACTTACGTATAATTAGCTATTACCACAGCGCACTTAGCGCACTTCCACTTTATAATATTATTTAGTATAGATTTGAATAAAGTAGTATCTCATTATCATTATTGTAACACCATAAAATACATAAAGAAATTAAACACACACCATATTACAATTCTATCCTATTTATTTATAACGGTTTGCTATCTATGTTTCTGTGTACGTGCGTCTGTGTGCCTGTGTATCTGTCTTTGGCACTGTAGCTCCGTTATCTTTATTGAACAGGGATATTTTGTAAGTTTTTAAAATTTTACTTGTTAAATACCAACAAATCAAAATCAAAATTTGCGTTACAGAGCAATAGAGCATGCGGAAGGGCGTGACTTGTCTCCAAAATAATACTCATTTATTGAGGTTACCCCCGACGGTATAGTTGGGAACGACACCATTGTTGAAATTAAATGTCCAATAACGGCATTTAGAAAAGGGAAATGCTGCTATTGAAGAAAGTAAAATACATATATTTAAATTCGATAGAATAAAACATACCAGGGTTATAAACAAAAAAAGTAATTGGTATTACCAAGTGCAGGGTCAACTTCATGTAACAGAAAGGAACCAATGCATTTTTGGAATATGGTTCGGTGAAAACTAGTAGTAGAAAATATTTCAAGAGATGACGAATTTTGGCGGGTGCATATGGAGAAAAAAATTATAGATTTTTATTTGAAATGTATATTGCCAGAGATTGTGGATCCGCGCCAAAATCGCGGTATGCCAATACGAGACATAATATTGAAAGAAAACAAAGAAAATGTTAATGATAAGCCTGTGCAGCCAGGTCCAAGCAAATCCAAGGACCATATTCCGTGTCAATCTACTCAGCTAGGTCCATGCAAACCGAGACAGCTACAGTTCAACGAATTTTAGCCAGTTGCATTGGTAACTTTTATTATGTTAACTATTTGATTAAAAAATATAAAAACGTTTTTGTTTTTTTTTAAATAGCATCTAGGCAAATTCCAAACCATTTATACTTCTAAGCTTTCTTGAATTATAATATTCAAGAATTGTAACATAATTTTCCTAAAGTAAGTGTTCCTACCTACTACTTGATTTTTACGAAGGTATCGCACCAAAGCCAAATAGCGCGCGACGCGTATTTTTGTACCGTACTCGTATTCATAATTTTCGTGTCAGTCAGATTTTAAATCCACCATATACTCTAAAATAAATAAGTATTATTACTGATTTTTAATGATTAGTAATTGGATTCAAGTTTGTACAATACGTACTTAATCCATCTATAACCTTAAAAAATACTTAATAGAAAAATAAAACAAAATAAACTTATACTAATCAATTCAAGTTGATCTACTGCATTACTTTATCCTGTGACGGAACTTAGTACCTACCCGAGTCCGTGAACTCATGAGCGAGCGGTGCGCTTGGTGCGCGCGTCTCCCGCGCATCGTAACTTATTACGTATTGCTACTCCTTGCGGGGCCTGGGGTAAGCGTTAGATGCCTACGCGCTCAAGTCAGGCTCGCCTTAAAATTATACAAATACACAATGACAATGTGAGCACGATGTAGAAAGACTTGCACGATCAAGCGTCCAGAGTAATAAAAAAAAAACGTGTGGCACTCGGAGACTGCCGCGGTAAAGCTATTGCATAGCATTTTTTATCAACTTATGTAATTATAATTATTTATTTATTTTATTTATGCAGTATTTTTTTTCCTATTTCAAAAAGTCATTAAAAGTCCTGCTATTCATCGATAGATGGCAAAACTAAAAACTAAAAAGTATCACCGCTGTGCCGGTCGGAGTGGGGGGTGTTAGGTTATTTTCGTTACGGAATTTCTGGATTCGGTCTCCACGCTCAAGCCCCGCGATAAAAGCTATGCAATAGCTTAAAAATCAAACAACAAATAGTTAAAATAAACCATGGTAGCTGAGAGATGACCAGTCTGTCCTAGGCTCCTAGCTGACGGCGCCCGCACACGAACATGATGCCTGCGCTATCACCATTCGGCTCAACCACTTTGAAAGGTGCCAAATGATCCAATATGCGCCACCATCAGCCAGACTTTTGAGTGAGCATGCCACTCCCAACCGCCAGGGCCCGCACATTCAAAAGTAAAAAAACTTTTTACAAAAAAATACAACTGACTTCGAAACAAAAACCCTACAAAGTATTTAATAAAATAACTATAATTTATAATACGGAAGTTGTTGTTTTGGTTGTATCTTCGTTTTTTGACACCGACTTGAAAAGAAGAACTTCTGAGATATGTAACGGAACTCCCGTTACATATCTCAGAAGTTCTTCATCAGATCTTCACCAAATGGAAGCAGTCCGGGAAGATACTCTTCCAAACAAAAAAGAATCATCAAAATCACATCAATTTGGTTGACAATTGGCGAAAATATCGCTGAACAAACGTACAAAAAAAAAACATTCAGTCAAATTGAGAACCACCTCCTTTTTTGGAAGTCGGTTAAAAAGAAAATTATAGTGGTTTACCTACAGTGCCTACTCACACAAGTTATTGCATGAAATTATACAATGAAAATATTATGTGCTAACAATATTATCTACAATATTCAGCGGGTCTAACAAACTGTTCAAAATTAGCTTATGCGCCCTAGCTGTGGAGCTGGACCAGTATTGAGCTAAGCAGTTTTATCTTCAATGTAATCTACCAACTTCTACTTATCGTGTGGGCAGGAAGGTCTAACGACCCCATACACCCTAGTGTCAGAGTTTCTAAACCGCCTCAAAGGCCTCAAAGGACATGGTTTATTTGACGACCGCCATTTGGAGGCCGGGACCACCGGCTTAAATACGTGCCTTCTGAAGCACGGAATCATCTTTTTATCAGAAAATCAGGTGATTCAAACCTGCAATGTCCAAGCCAAACTGGAAACAACTTTACAAAGTATGCTTCCCGTGGGAATCGAACCCACGACCACCGGGTCACAAGACAAACGCCTGAACCGCTCGACCACGGACAACTTAAAATATGCTTGCCTGCATAGTGTGCGTTTAAATATTAGTCAATGGAAGCTGTAACCAATTTCCGTAAGTCAATGCTTGAAAAAAGAGTATGGTCACTAATGACGTTGGATTTATGTAACTAGAACAGTAAGTTAAGGGTGCCCTAGTAGAACGGCTGAACTCATTGAAGGGCGTGGTTATTATAAATGTATGCTATCACATCCAAAATCATTTAAAGGAAGAAATAAACGCTGTGATGAGTATTATTAATATGAATCTAGTGTGCACACAAACAGTTCCAAATCATATTATTTGATGATATAAAACGAAAATGAGCTCGTAAAATTTATTGAAAGACATTTTGAAGTGAGGATATTATGAAAAAAGTGCTAAATGTATCTATTTAAAATATTTTTTTACTTTTAATTAAAGAAATAATCTATCCCTGTATGGTTAATATTTTGCCATTTTCGTACTACATAGGTTATTTTTTTACGCCCAAAGTGGAAGTTTCGACACAAATAACTTGCACATCATTTTTTTTTCTAATTTGTTTCCATACATGCCTAGATAATACCGAGATAAATAAGTGTGACTTTTTTTCTGAACTTAAACCGTCAATCAGTAGAGTAATCGCCAGACTACGTTTGTATGAAACAGTAACTGACTAGGGCACCCCTAAAAATAAAAAACCTCGCGAACGCCCACATACCGAAACTCTATTTTAAAACGTCCTTCCTTTCCTGTTCTTCAATTATACGAAAACTGGTTTTATGGCAAAAACTACAAAATGAACGTCTCATTAATTTATAATACCGGTATGGGTGAGATCCCGCTGTTTCACTTTTATTTTCTTTGATTAAACTGGTTTTATCTAGTAAAACCTGTTTCGGTTGAATGGCTCCTTACCGGAATAGAATGGTAACACAAATAGTTACATAACAATTATATGTTAAACGGTTATTTGGCTGGCTACTGAATAATATTAATATGCTCAAAACATTTTTTATAAGCTTTTATTTAACTTGCACTGTTCGTATGTTTGTAAGTTATCCGTCAAAATTTGCAAACCATTTTTCGACCAATTGTTGGTATCCGATTGAGCTGAAATTTAGTTCTGGTGACAACACAATTTGCAATACTCGATATTGTAATAATTTAAATATGGCCGCCGCTCCAAGATGGCGGATTACATATTTTATAACTTAAATCTCAACCCCCTTATTATGGGTTTAAAATAAAAAGTAACATCACACTAAATTTAAAATGGACGCCGCTCCAAGATGGCGGATTACATCTCAATCATCTCATTTTCAACCCTTATATTATGGGTATCAAACGAAAGGGCTTGAAGAGTAAGAAACAATAAAGCATACATATAACATACACTAAATTCAATATGGCCGCTACATAAACATTGTTTTGAAAGTAAAATTTATTTGGTTTTGGCTTTAAATCAATTTATCCAGCTAGCCTTTTCCCAACTACATCGGGGTCAGCTTCCAGTATAACCGGATGCAGCTGAATACCAGTATTGTACATGGAGCGACTGCCTATCTGACCTCCAAAACCCAGTAACTGGGTAACACGTAACCCCTTGGCAAGGCCGGTGTGTCAGATTTTCTGCCTTCCGACTAACTGTTACGACTTCCAGGCCCGCTGGGGCCTTAGCTGAAGTTTTTAGCCCAGGAGCCAGTATTATCTTTGTTGTTGCGATATCTACGCTAATTCCCTCCCTATCTTGCAAATTAGCACACTGCGGGAATATGATGAAAGTAAAACATATGTCGCATCATAATATTTGTCCTGCTACTGTAGGCTTAGGCACGATACCGCAGTAAGAGTATGATTGTCATTCAGACGAAATTACAAAATATTTGTTTAAAATTAACCTGTCACTACGAATAAACACTGGTTCATTGTGCAAACATTTACTGAATGCCTCACAGATTACGGTCACAGTACAGATAAGTTCAGTAGGCCAGTTACAAACCACGCGGTACCAGATTTTTTTAAATTATTATTGATATGCACGCGCTTGACCACTATCTCACCTGATGGTAAGTGATGATGTGGCCGAAGATGGAGCACGCTTGCCTAGAAGTAACATAAGAAACATTTACTGACAACGCGCGTGCGTTAACACTCGTACGAAGTATGTCTATAAAAGAAATCTGCGTAGCTTTCTACAAACTATGTTGGGGTCGGCTTCAAGCTGAATACTATATTATCTACAATACTAGATTTTGATCGTGGATCGCGTTCAAGATTGACAGTGTACTGGCCTTAGGACTTAACGACTGAATTCGGTTGTGTCTATTATTATACTAATATAATAAAGCTGAACAGTTTTTTTGTTTGTTTGAACGCGCTAATCTCTGGACTACCAGTCGGATTTGGAAAATTATTTTTGTTTATGATAGCCACATTCATGAGGACGACGACATACGGGAACGAGAAATTCCCAATCATGAGGAAGCCTATAGGCTTTACGGGAACGAGAAATTCCCAATCATGAGGAAGCCTATAGGCTTTACGGGAACGAGAAATTCCCATTCAAGAGGAAGCCTATAGGCTATACGGGAACGAGAAATTCCCATTCACGAGGAAGCCTATAGACTATACGGGAACGAGAAATTCCCATTCATGAGGAAGCCTATAGGCTCTACGGGAACGAGAAATTCCCATTCACGAGGAAGCCTATAGACTATACGGGAACGAGAAATTCCTAATCACGAGGAAGCCTATAGGCTATACGGGAACGAGAAATTCCCATTCATGAGGAAGCCTATAGGCTCTACGGGAACGAGAAATTCTCATTCACGAGGAAGCCTATAGACTATACGGGAACGAGAAATTCCCATTCATGAGGAAGCTTGTAGGCAATACGGGAACGAGAAATTCCTACGGGAAGTTTTTCGAATGTTGTGTGAAGCCAGACTTCTGAAACTCCCTATCTATATTGTGGTAAATGCTTTAGTTTACACATAGTATATGAAAATGTTTAGGAATAGATAAGGGGAGCACGTTTAAATGTGGAGTACGTGCTGTTTTGTGTCTGTTTTGAGAACACATAGCTACAGACTGGTCTTTAAACAATGAATCAGTGGGTGACCTCTTTACACGTCTACAACAAAGTAAACGCAATACCTACCTCTTAAGGGGTCATCTTAGTTGTGGATTTTGTTCGAAAGAGTTACCGATGCCCTGGAACGTAAAAGGCACTAGGTCCTAGTGCCTTTTACGTTCAAGGGCCGTGCGTTTTAGTCAAAAAAAAAAAACTAGGTGTCACAATGACACCTAGTTTTTTTTTTTTTTTTTTCAATATTTTTCGAAGTGACGGACTAAATAGAACCATATTTTTTTTACTCAGAAATCATCTCTATTCTACGATATGTTTACAAGTCCACGACACGCACCAACAACTCGCAATCGCAAGTGATAAGTATTTTTTTATTTTAAAATTTAGTACAAAACAGACAGATTTATTATGGCTACAAACAAAAGACCCACTCAATCATTAATTAATCTTAATACACATTTAAAATTTATTACCTAAAGCAAGATAACATTTATTTATAATCTGATGCTTTCGCCATTTTTCGCAAATTATATCAAAGTCTAAAAGCTTTCAAGGTTACACCGGTCAAGCAAGACCATAATTACGAGATAATATTGTCTCAAACAGAGTCATCTGTCATCATCTCACTCAATGCAAGCAAGGAAACATTTTTATTTCAAACACCGTGTATTATTTGAAGGAAGCCGTTTAAAAAAGGTGAATTTATTAAGTGGGCGTGCGTAGATGACCAAATCTAGATAAGTTCTGTGAGGAATAGCGAATAATTATTGTCAAAAAACTTTTTACAAAAAATACATTTTTTAGCAGTTCACATGTGCTTACCCCTTCACAGCGTACCGGCGTGATGTTATGTTATGAACTGGTGTAAACAATAGTCAGACATGAGATTTCAGCAATCCCAGTCCATTTGCTATCATTTATTGAGGAGTTCCGTTGCGTATCTCCGAAGTTCTTCATCAGATCTTCACCAAATTGAAATGGGACCACTCCGATAAAGTTTCCAATAACTACCCAAATCGCTTCAAGTGTGCCTATAAAATTTGAAGAGTTCTCTCTACTTCTCCAGGATCCCATCATCAAGTCAGGACCCTTTCAAACAAAAATAAAATTCAAATCGGTCCAGCCATCTTCGAGTAATCGGGGAACATTTTTTTATGTACTTAGGTACATAAAAAATACGAACACGAATTGACCTCCTACTTTTTGAAGTCTATTAAAAAGAAGTCTGGTGTCTCGATTTTGATGAAAACGAAAACTGCTGGATTGGATTATTGAAAAATGACCATTTTAATATGCAAATGAGGTCCTTGACCAATCAGAATCAAGCAACAGGTCCTCAGAGGTCTGAGAAAGTTAACAATGACATTTATTTTGATGATTAACTTAAGGTTACGTTTAAAAAGATTGTCCTGTAAGATAAGATCGCCCAAATACTGCAAACTTACTACATTACTAGTAAATAAATAATTATGCTGTTTTAGGGTTTCGTACCTGAAGGGTAACCAATAGAAACCTGTTACTAAGCTTCCGATATACGTCCGTATATCTGTCAGCGGGCTGTCTCTCTTGAACCGCAATACCGAACACTATTGAAATGTCACTTTGTACATTTGTATGGGATGTATTGTATTGTATACATCCCATACAAATTCAATAGTTTCCAATATATCCATGTCTTGTTTAGAAAAAAATATTTACAAATTCACGCGATATTTTACAATCCTACGGCAGCGGCGTTTTCCATTTATGGGGGCATCCCAATGGAACGGAACCCATCGCACGCAAAGCCGACTCTCACTCGATGACTCACAGTTTATACGCGCGGTTTGACATAAGAGGTCATTCGACCGAGCACGTTTCATGGTTTTGGAGGGAACACGTTATTTTTTATTTTTAAGTAGTTCAAGCTCAGACCACAGATTACATCAGCATTCCGTCACGCCTAGTTACAAAAAAGGTTTTATTGTAAACCAGTTGATGGGTCATGTTTACTGCGATGATTCACTGGCCGGTTTCTGTTTGACCGTTGGAATAGTTCGTTATAAAAAGTAGTACGGTTTTTTAAGTGTAATAGCCTCTAGTTTTATCTGAGGAGTGGAAATCCCTGCCGGAGTCTGTGTTTCCTGATAGCTACATCCTTCCGAGGCAAGCGTGCTCCCTCGTCGACCACATCATCGCTTACCATTAAATCTGAGCGTTCTACTAACTTAGGTACTTCTTAGAATCAGGGTCTTAGCTACTGCTAGGGTTGCGGAATTTGTTCAAAAGAGTTACCGCGCCCCTGGAACGGGGCATTTCGAGGAACACGGATAGGTTTAGTCTGTCCCTCATTTCTGCTCCGCCCAGCGCGGAAGAAGTCATTTGTTGATTTCCCATCCCTAAAAAAAAGGTTCGTAGAGCAGTTACCTGTAACAGCGGTATACTCGTCAAAATCGTTTTTAAGTTATAATGAAAAAACAAAATTAGGTGTTAAAATCTTCTTTATAATGCAATTTTCAGTGAAAATCTGGTAAAATATTAAAAGCCTAATAAAAGCTGGGCAGGCCGGACATGATCTAATTCGGCCGGACAAATTGTAAAAGCCTGACTATGTCCGGCTTTATCCGGACACCTGGCAACCCTTGACAGGAGCGGGCCCGGGCCCCCAGTTTCAAGGGACGCCCGCGTGTGTTCCTATTATTTTATTGTAAGTTGACACCTAAATGTAGGTATCCGAATATCCAATTTTCTATGGAAAGCGCCAGACCACAGATTACCAGACTTTGCAAAAAATAACATTGACCTTTCCCTGAAATATCTCTTTGTAGGTAGGTAGGTACCTGGTAGATGAGCTCGTGTCGGTTTAAAAGGTTAAGCAACGCTTGCCAAGGTCGATATGTGCATGGGTGACCATCTACCGCTCTCGAGCACTGCCGCCACACCGGTGTGCCGCGAGTTTAACGCGAATTTAATATTTATTATCTATTACGTAAGATAATTTTTTATTTTGGAAATTTCACATGTCAGTGCTCGAGCGGATATCCGCTCTGAGACTCCTGCGTGCCTCGGAAAGCACGTCAAGTCGTTGGTCCCGGCTGTCATTTGTAGATCTTTGGCAGTCGTTATTGTCAGAAAATCTGACACCATTCTTGCTAAGAAGTACCGTGTTACCCAGTTAATGGGTTGCTCCACGTAAAATACTGGTATTCAGCTGAATCCGGTTTGACTGGAAACCGACCCTAATATAGTCAGGAAAAGGCTAGGCTAGGATGAAGTAGAAAGGTACCTGGTGCCTATCATAGCTTGCTTCGCTCGCTCTAATATACCCTTAGTATTTTTGGCACAATGAAAATCTAACCTATTCCAGTCCAGAACGCTACAAATAAACACCTTGCTTAGCTCACTCATCAACGAAGTTTACTCCATCAGCCAGGGGGTCGATTCTGCTATTGCAATCGTGTCTCAATGACCGGTCAATGATCGATTTTTGACGTATAACGTCAAACTTTTGACACATATCCCATACAAAAACTGTCAAAGTTGTCAAATATTCGATCACTGACCGGTCATTGAGACACGATTGCAATAGCAGAATCGAGCCCCAGGATGCTCCCACAGAACAGTAAAGAAGCTGTTCTGTGGATGCTCCATATTTCAGTATAAACTTTATCCAAATTCTTAAAGACAATGAACATACGATTTGGCCCAAAAACTACATGAAATACTTACTACAGCGAAATATATCCGCGGTTTACATAAACATAGGTAATGCTTTATTATAGTTTCACGCAAATCTGTTGTAGGTACCGTAAACATCGACGCCTGAAAGTCGGGACTGAAGATATTGTTACGCGCCAGAATTAATGCTGGGTACATGACGATGAAAGTTACTACTAGCGCCATCTAGTATCGAGTAGCAGAACTAGTAGAGTCAAGATTCTTCTAGACATTTCGATGCTAGAACATTCTAGAGTTTTCTATGTCTGGTTGGTCCGGACCGGTATGTACTCGAACTTTCTAGATGTTTCTATACTAGAAGGTTCTGGAATTATCTACCGACCTATATAAGGCCCGCATAGCCTGCGACCGGGTCAGTATTGAATTTGCGATACAAGCGACAACTTCGAGAGCGAACTTCGACTGCGAATTAAAGTGATCAGTAGTGCAATTGTGATTTATAATTAGTGAGTTTAAGTTGTAATTAGTGTTGATTAATTAAAGTGTCATTTTGGTTATTTTATCGGCTGTTTTTATTGTCACGAACCCTAAGCTCGTAACAATTGGTGTCAGAAGAGTGGATATTTAAACTATGCCGATTCTACCAAAGGACGACATGGAGGGTATCCGTACCCGAAGTCAACGCCAGCAGGAGACGGACCAGAGGCGTTTCGGAGGTGCAACGCCGCAGACGTTGGAGGGCCAGTTGCCGACCATGGAGCCCGGCCCATCCACAGCAGCTCCAGCATCTGCAGCACCAGACATTGGAGCTCTGATGATGATGCTGCAGGAACAGGCTCGCCGGCAGGAGGAACAGGCTCGCCGGTTGGAAGAACAGCTCCAGCGTGATAAGGAGGAACAGGCTCGCCGGCAGGAGGAACAGGCTCGCCGGCAAGAGGAACAGGCTCGCCGGCAGGAGGAACAGGCTCGCCGACAGGAGGAACAGGCCCGTCGGTTAGAAGAACAGCTTCAGCGTGACAAGGAGGAACAGGCCCACCGACAGGAGGAACAGGCGCGCCGCCAGGAAGAACAGATGCTCCTAATGAAGGACCTTCGCGCGGCCTTCGGGAAAGACATGAAGGAGGTGAAGGAGAAGGTTGCTCAGCATGACAACCGCCTGTCAGAGGCTGAAACCCAGATCAGCAAGTTTAATGACGTCATTGCTGATGTAAAGAAAGAGTTGGGCAACCTTAAAGTAGGGGATGGAATTGCAACTCCCGTAGCTACTACGCCTTCGCTACGTGGATTCAAAGTGCCGCCCTTCGATGGGACATCTTCCTGGTCAGCCTACAAAATACAGTTTGAGGCTGTTATGAAGGCGAACGGCTGGAATAAAAATCAGGCCATGACTGCCCTCACCCTAGGCCTGCGCGACCAGGCCTTAACTGTCCTGGAAGCTCTCGGTAAGGAAGTGACTTACGAGCAGCTCCTTGAGGCGCTGGAAGCCAGATATGGTGACGCTCATCTGGAACACGTGTTTCGTGCGCAGCTCAAGGATCGCGTCCAACGTAGCAGTGAAAACCTGCAGCAGTGGGCCCTTGAAGTGGAAAAGCTGGTCCGTAAAGCATACCAGTCTGTACCTGCGCTCATTGAAGGGAACCTGGTGCAGGCATTCATTGATGGCATCCGCGACCTTGAGGTTAGAGCTGCTGTGAGGCTCGGGCACCACGGGACGCTTAAGGACGCCTTGGCTCATGCACTGGAGGTGGAAGCTGTGCGGCAGGATCACCGATCCCATCGCGTCAGAGAGGTTGCAGCGGCTACAGTTCGCGACCGTGTTAAAGGATACAGCCCTAGGTGCTATGGCTGTGGGGAAAGGGGCCACCTTCGATCCAGTTGCCCTAAGCGAACTGCAGATAGGGAAGATAATCGATCTCCAGAGGGTAGGGCGGCTAACAGCACCGCCCAGCAACAGCAGGCAAACGAGTAAAAGCCAGGACTGCGGGGCGGGTGCTGGCTGATGTTCAAAGAGCCCCAAGGATTTCGATCTCACAAACCCACGATGGGAATAGCCTGATCATCAAGGGCGAGGTCAACGGAACACCATGTAAGCTGACGATAGACACTGGAGCCTCACGCACGGTTGTCAGTTCCCAACTTGTAAGTCGGTTCCTTGGGGACTCCGCATACAATCGAGAGCGCATACATTTGGTAACAGCCACCGGTCAGCGCATACCCGTCCGAGGAGAGAAAGAAATGGAGTTGAAGCTAGGCAACAGAATCTACCTGCATAATGTTGTCGTGGCTGATATAATGGACGATTGCATCCTGGGCCTAGACTTTATGAGGAAGAATTGTTGTGAGATCGACGTTAATCAAGGAGTTTTGAAATGTGGACAAGAGGAACTTTTCATGGAAGGGGCTTTACCAGGAAATGTGTACAGCCTAAAGAAAATTGTCCTTCCTCCGAGATCGGAAACGATTGTGCCGGTCAGTCTTCCTCGGAATCCTGGGCAGACTCATCGTTGTGTACTCGTGGAAAGGGTAAACAATGACCTTCCATGGAAAGTGGCACGAACTTTGGTCAGAGCCACCGGCATCTCAGGGGTACGCGTGCTGAACCTTTGTGATACGGATCAGATGATAGAAAAAGGCACGCTGATTGGTACTTGCGAGGAGGTGGATTGGCTGCGTCGATGCCAAAATCTATCGACCGGAACCCTAAGAAAGGATGCACAAACGAGAGTGACCACACTTTTAGAAGACTGTCGCAGCGCTCTGTCTCACAATGAAATGATCAAAGCGAAGAGGATGTTACTCAAGTACGCCGATGTTTTCTCTTCAAACGATGCTGACATCGGGAAGACAGGCTTAGTTCAACACAAAATAAACACAGGAGAAGAATTGCCTATCCGTCAACGACCAAGGAGATTGCCGGTAGCACGTGAAAAGGAAGTGGAAACCATGATTGAGGAAATGGTGAAGGATGGTGTCATAGAACCTTCATCAAGTCCATGGTGTTCTCCTGTAGTGCTGGTAAGAAAGAAGGACGGCAGCATGCGGTTTTGTGTTGACTATCGTCGTCTGAATGACGTGACAAAGAAGGACAGCTACCCTTTGCCAAGAATTGACGACACGCTGGACATGCTTACTGGAGTGAAGTGGTTTAGCACACTAGACCTAAAAAGTGGCTACTGGCAAGTTGAAATCGACCCTAAGGACAAGGAGAAAACTGCATTCTCGACAGGAAAGGGTCTGTGGCAATTCAAAGTTATGCCGTTTGGATTGTGCAACGCTCCTGCTACGTTTGAAAGGTTGATGGAACTTGTACTAACCGGGTTAATTGGTGATGCCTGTCTTGTCTACTTGGATGACATCATCATCGTAGGTCGTACGTTTGAAGAACATCTTCAAAACCTGGAACGCGTGCTCATGAAGATCCAGAGTGCCAACCTCAAGTTGAGTCCTAAGAAGTGTTCACTTTTCAAACGGCAAGTTAGTTTTTTGGGATACGTAGTGTCGGAAGAAGGTATCCGCACGGATCCAGAGAAAATTGCCGCTGTCAAGGATTGGCCAGTTCCAAAAGACAAAACGCAGGTCAGAGCATTTTTGGGTTTGTGCTCCTATTATCGGCGATTTGTCAAGAACTTTGCAGATATAGCCAAACCCCTGCACAAGCTAACTGAAGAGAAGCGACATTTCTGCTGGGATGAAAGTTGCGACATCGCGTTCCAGGAGCTAAAAGACAATCTGTGCAAAACACCTATTTTGGGGTATCCTGATACGGCAAAGGAATTTATAGTTGACACAGACGCAAGTGACATAGGACTTGGCGGTGTATTATCTCAACGGAATGGCGATCAAGAAGTTGTGATAGCGTACTTCAGCAAGTCATTGTCGAAACCTGAAAGGAATTATTGTGTAACAAGGCGAGAATTGCTTGCTGTAGTAAAGTCATTGCAGCATTTTAGCAAATATTTGCTGGGGCGGAAATTCCACATACGAACTGACCATGCTGCACTTAAATGGCTATTGCAGTTTAAAAATCCAGAGGGACAAGTTGCGAGATGGATTGAACTACTGCAGGAATATGACTTTGAGATTGAACATCGTAGCGGAAGAACTCATGGCAACGCAGATGCATTGTCAAGAAGACCTTGCCCTGAAGACTGCAAGCATTGTACTAGGCAAGAGGGTAAAGAAGTCCTACCTGTGAGAATGCTCAAGACAGATCTCAGCAATGAGTGGAAGGAAAGCCTACAACTTGCACAGCAGGAAGATTCGGACATAAAGCCGATTCTGGAGTGGATGAAGGCCAGTGCTCCTAAGCCAATGTGGAGCGACGTCTCAGCGATGAGTTCGATCACAAAAAGCTATTGGGCCCAATGGGACAGCTTAGTGATTCAGGATGGAGTCCTGTGCCGTAAATGGGAAAATGCTCGGGGAGACAGCTGTCATTTGCAAATGGTTGTCCCTAAAGCTAAAGTACCGGATGTTCTAGAGTTGTACCATAATGGTTGTTCAGGAGGCCATATGGGAGTCAAACGGACTCTACTTAAGATACGGGAACGGTTTTACTGGGTCCACTGTCGTGACGATGTCGAGGACTGGTGTCGCAAATGTACAACTTGCGCGGCTGTAAAAGGACCACAGACTCGTAGTAGAGGTGCATTGAAGTTGTACAATGTTGGTGCACCATGGGAAAGGATAGCCCTAGACGTTGCTGGACCGTTTCCGGAAAGTGAGAGTGGTAATAAGTATTTCATGGTTGTAATGGATTACTTCACTAAGTGGCCAGAAGTCTTCGCCATTCCAAATCAAGAAGCTACAACAGTTGCAGATAAACTAGTTCATGAAGTCTTCTGTCGTTTTGGAGTACCCTTGGAGATTCACAGCGATCAAGGAAGGAATTTTGAGTCCCAAATATTCCAGGAAACTTGTCGAGTTATGGGTACTCATAAAACGAGAACAACTTCTTACCACCCACAATCGGATGGAATGGTGGAACGATTTAATCAGACATTGGAGAGATACCTGGCAAAAGTGGTGGAAAACCGGCAACGGGATTGGGACAAGCATATACAGCCGTTTTTGCTGTCATACCGAAGTGCTGTTCACGAAAGCACATCAGTGACACCAGCTTTCGCAAACTTTGGTAGAGAATTACGGCTGCCTGCAGACCTGATTACCGGAATACCACCTGATGCCCCACGCAGTATAACCGATTATGCGAATGACTTGCGGAACAAAATGAATGACATTTATGAGCACGTCAGACAATCGGGCCAGCAAATGTCTGAAAAGATGAAAACCCGTTATGACCGCAAAATGAACAATAAAGGATTCGACGAAGGTTCACAAGTATGGTTACACAATCCAGTTCGCAGCAAGGGGAAATCTCCTAAGCTTCAAGCTAAATGGGACGGGCCGTACCGGATTGTGACGAAAATCAATGACGTAACCTACCGCATACAGAAAGGTACAAGAAGTACTCCTAAGATCGTCCATGTGGATCGACTGGCACGTTATTATGGGGCCGATAATGCTCGGGACGAGCATGTCTTAGGAGGGGGCAGTGTTACGCGCCAGAATTAATGCTGGGTACATGACGATGAAAGTTACTACTAGCGCCATCTAGTATCGAGTAGCAGAACTAGTAGAGTCAAGATTCTTCTAGACATTTCGATGCTAGAACATTCTAGAGTTTTCTATGTCTGGTTGGTCCGGACCGGTATGTACTCGAACTTTCTAGATGTTTCTATACTAGAAGGTTCTGGAATTATCTACCGACCTATATAAGGCCCGCATAGCCTGCGACCGGGTCAGTATTGAATTTGCGATACAAGCGACAACTTCGAGAGCGAACTTCGACTGCGAATTAAAGTGATCAGTAGTGCAATTGTGATTTATAATTAGTGAGTTTAAGTTGTAATTAGTGTTGATTAATTAAAGTGTCATTTTGGTTATTTTATCGGCTGTTTTTATTGTCACGAACCCTAAGCTCGTAACAATATAAATACTATTTACTTTAGGTACTAAAGCGCGCCAAAACCAAACAAAGTTCCGTTTGAAAGGAAATATTCGAAGAATGGTCAATTTGATGAATTATTGTAAAATAGGATAGTCTACTGAAAAAATCTAATAAGTATTCCGTGAGATAGATTTCCATACGCGTATTTTATCTCTTTTCACGAACTTAAACAAAAAATGACGAAGAAATAGTGCGTTGAAAATTCGGGTGACGTCAAGCTACGATAGCACAATTTTTAAACCAAACAATAGGGTTTTTTTATTAGGTAGAAAAATATAATCCTACTAGCACTTCGCCCGCGACTTCGTCCGCGCGGATTTAGTAGGTACTCCACAAACTTCAACGCCCCCTACACCCCCTTATAAAGGTCAGTTTTGGAAAATTAAGCACATTTATTACTTAGCCATTTCTACTTATTCTATGGTCTCAGGTTCAGCGCAACTGTTCACCCCGTTCACCCCGTCAGGAGTTGATTATGCAAAAATTGTTAGGTACATCTGTTTAAATAATCCCATTTTTAGTTCGTTCATAGCATTCCGACGTAAATTAAAGCAAGCAATAATGTCCTCCCCTAAAAACTTGCTGCAACCCCTGCTTCACCCCTTATTATGTATGTAGTTTATTTGCGAAAAATCCAAACATTTGTTATTCTTATTGTTTTATCGAAATCATTTTCAACTTCATCGGACCAAGCATTGTTATGATTCTTCCCAGTTCGCTCAAGCCGCGACATTTTTCTTACTCCGAGCATGTTTATTACTGTCGTAACTTTTGAACGAAAGGTCCGATTTGAATAATTTAAAGCTTGATTTACACGGACATAATCAACCTTAATTATCAAACCATTTAAATGGATAAGGATTAATATCATGATACCGAAATCTCCATTTTTTCATATCACCAAGGATTTGCTTGAATAATTTTAACACAAAGCGGTCATGGTGACTTAACCATAATAGTTAGACATATGGTATCGCGGACTTTTTTGTAAACATTGATGACCTCTATAAAACTGTAGTACATCACTTTGCTCTATTGTCAATAGATTCCGCAGCGTACGCGATATAAGGATTTTTTCTCACACCTTGGGTTACATTATCGAAGTTTTCATACGGATCCCTAACTTTTTTGAAAATATTCTATGAGTGAATTTCAACAGGTCCTATAAAATCTTCATTTCCGTGTATTTTTTTATCTTAAGGTTTTTTTAAAAAAAAAACGCTTTTATTAAAGTTTTTGATAATGTATTGTATTCTTGCTTAATGTCTAGCAGATAACTTAAAAAACTAACGAGATATACAGGATTAAAAATTCCGTGCCACGGCGATGAAACATGCGTGCACGGCAATGAAACAAGCGTCCACGGCAATGAAAACTGTGCCATGGGAATGAAAGAATCAATCCATGGAAATGGAAAAATATTATATCTCTCCGAGGGGGAAAGGCAAACCCAGACAAATTGTGTATGGGAGTAAGATTTGGATAGATAATATATTACAAAAGGAAGAATGGGAGTATGTATAAGAATAAAGGCTGTAGTATTGATATCTCTAAGTAGTGTTGCGAATGTAATTCAACAGTCTTTCTTTACTTATTGTACTCTCATTCTTCTTTTGTAATATTTCCTTGCCCAAATTTTACTCCCACACAAGTGTTGGAATCAAGACCTTATCCTCCTATAATATTGCGAAGTCATTGCACTTCGAGGAAGAACTACTCCTGCAGCCTTCTTTTTAAGATATCGTTCTCTTTCTTTTCTTAGATACTCCTCTCTTAATACAGGGTCACTTCTTAATTTTTGACGTCGCTTTTCTTCCGCCAATCTTTTCCTCTCTTTTCTCACCTCTTTAGATAATTTTGGTTTAGGCATCTTGGCATCCTAAAAATATAAACAATCCATTATTAAAATCAGACTGTAGTATGTGGGGGTGCATGCGTGTGTGAGGGTATATTATACGTGTGATAGAGTACCAAATGTTACATCATTTTGTTACGTTACCATGAAAAAATCTTTTTGAAGTTGACTGTACAGTAAAAACTCATCAAGTCTATCCTTAAATGTTTTATCGCATTGCAGAGAGAGTTAACTTGACGAGTCCTGTAATGTCAGTAATCAGTATTACCTGTATAACAGATAAAAGGTGATAAAGATATTTTCTTTGCCTAATCATACCATGGCGATGAAAACACATGTCACGGAAATGAAATACCTGGCCACGGCAATGAAAATAAATTGTTTTACAAGGCATGGCAATGAATTTTTTTTCATTGCCGTGTCTTTTTTTTCATTACCATAGCAAATTTCACGCACAAACACCACGGCAATGAAAGCACGGCGATGAAAATCAAGGCAAAAAATATAAATAACAAAAAATCTATTAACTATTTAAAGAAATAAACACTTCACAAATAAACATAAAAGAAATGGCGTTCTATCGAATGCTTACTCAAGAAGACAAACTTAATTTAAAATGAGGTTATACCTATACACGGCGATGAAAGAAAAAATGTCCAGTAACATAAAAATTGAATAACTTACATTATGGCTCGAAAACGCAGGCACGTGTGTACGTCCTTCCACGTCGAGCACTTAGGCAGCACTAATACGAAACGTTTAGCGCACCGCGGGGGGGACGCAAGTCATTAGGTAAAACAATATCCTTGAACATGATTAGGACACGGCGATGAACGGTAGTTCTGGGACAAATGAATTTCTATTAACCATTCGTTGTATTGTTGAAATATTTGAATAAATATATTCCGTAACAATACTTTAACTATTAATGTATCAAATAAAACCAGGTTTTAATATAAATAACCAATAGATTTTTATCAATGAGGAATAATACACAACAAGGTGACGTGTGGACAAACACGGCAATGAAATATTTCGAGGTTTAATCAATTATTTTGGAGTATCCATTAATCCTATTAATAAAATATTTAGTGCTACATGTGGATTTCTATTTCACCTAACCGGAAAAAAATGTTCGAACATTATAACTTTGTTTTTTAGTACCAATTTCATTGATGCCACGCAATTTTTGGTCCCGGGAAATTCACTCCTATAGCCTATGTCCATCATCGATAATGTACGATTCTACTGGTGAAAGAATTTTTCAAATCGGTCCAGTAGTTTCGGAGCCTATTCATTTCAAACAAACAAACAAACAAACAAACAAATCTTTCCTCTTTATAATATTAGTATAGAAGTATAGATTTAGTCCGTCCGTTAGATTTTCTAAAAATAATGGACATTTTTTTTTGACATTTTGAATAGGTACTTACTGAGCTAAAAAATGATGCGCGTGACGTCACTCGAGTTTTCAACGCAGTAATTCCAATAATTTTTAAAAATCTAAGTACTTATCTGACGGACTAATTCGATTTTTTAGTTATCCAACCTATTGAATTAGAAAAGCTACACATCAAGGATTACTAAAGGGATATTTTTAAATGCACATCTGTATAATTTAATGCATACCAGAAAAAATAATGCTGTGCAAAAAATCCCAATTGATTAGAAAACATGTCTTACAAAAAAACTAAAAAAATCATCCAAAACGAGATGACCTTTTTATCGAATTCACACCAAAAATGTGGTTCATACATCGGATTTATCTACACTAATATTATAAAGAGGAAAGATTTGTTTGTTTGTTTGTTTGTTTGTTTGTTTGTTTGTTTGTTTGTTTGTTTGTTTGAAATGAATAGGCTCCGAAACTACTGGACCGATTTGAAAAATTCGTTCACCAGTAGAATCCTACATTATCGGCGATGGTCATAGGCTATAGAATATTTTCAAAAAAGTTAGGGATCCGTATGAAAACTTCGATAATGTGACCCAAGGTGTGAGAAAAAATCCTTATATCGCGTACGCTGCGGAATCTATTGACAATAGAGCAAAGTGATGTACTACAGTTTTATAGAAGTCATCAATATCTACAAAAAAGTCCGCGATACCATATGTCGTAACTATTATGGATAAGTCACCATGACCGCTTTTTGTTAATATTAGTCAAGCAAATCCCATGGTGAAATAAAAAATGGTGATTATAGTACCATGATATTAATCCTTATCCATTTAAATGGTTTGATAATTAAGGTTGATTATGTCCGTGTAAATTACACTTTAAATCATTCAAATCGGACCTTTCGTTCAAAAGTTACGACGGTAATAAACATGCTCGGAGTAAGAAAAATGTCGCGGCTTGAGCGAACTGGGGAGAATCGTATCAATGCTTGGTCCGATGAAGTTGGAACACCATGGCATTTAAATGTTTTCGATAAAACAATAAGAATAACAAATATTTGGATTTTTCGAAAATCAACTAGGTACATACATAATAAGGGGTGAAGCGGGGGTGAATTAGTTTTTAGGGGAGGAAATTATAGCTTGCTTCAATTTACGTCGGAATTCTATGAACAAACTAAAAGTGGGATAATTGAAACAGATCATGTACCTAACAATTTTTGCATAATCAACCCCTGACGGGCTGAACGGGGTGAACAGTTGCGCTGAACCAATAATGAGAATCGTTGTGCTTAATTTTCCAAAACTAACCTTTATAAGGGGATATGTATAGGGGCGTCGCAGTTTGTGGAGTACCTACTATCCCCACGCGGACGAAGTCGCGGGCGAAGTGCTAGTGATTTATAAAACAAAAATACGAATTGTTTATCAAAAATACTAACTTGCACTCTAAATTGCACTTGTAGCCGGTCATTGGGCACCCCGACTCGGACAGGTTAGGTTAGAAAAATAACCAGAAATATCATTAGCCAAATATTCGTTCAGTAAAACAGTTCTGCAAATACCATTAAACAGTATATCGAATTTGATTTATTTAGTGTGCATAATTTGAGTGCAAGTCAGTATTTTTGGTTTAACTTTGAAATATTTTGATCGAAAAAAGGGAATATACAGATATCGATTTAAATACATGCCATTACTAAAGTGTTACATCCGTCATATCAATCAGGCCTGTCTCCAGCACAACTGGTCGAATGTGGAAATGTCTATGGTCCTTAGTATTATTATTACTTAAATCTTTTCATTTCTCCAACAGGGCATGAACCCTCGGCTCGCCTTCGCCATCATATCGTCAGCGTGCTGGTCCGCCTTCCAACATGGATACAACACTGGAGTCCTGAACGCGCCACAGGCTGTGAGTATCTTCAGCGTAATAAGAAAGAAAATAAAGATAAACTGTGTATTTATGCCATATTTATGCCCAGCATGACGGATACCATAAACATGTAATTTAAAAAATAGAAAAAGGGAACATGTAATGCGTCAAAAAGGCCATCGCTCGGTTTAATGCGGTAGCTAGTCAACCACAGAGTACTTTTATATATGTTACCGGCCAAACCCGATTTTAGGACAAACTAGTTTCGCCTAGGCTCAACTAGTTCTTACTATACGCGATAGGATTAACTGGTATAGCCTAGTTCGAACTAATTCGTCCTAAGCCCGATAGTATAAACCAGTTTAGCCTAGGCCAAACTAGTTTATACTGATATAAATACGCACACTCCAGGATAAACCAATTTAGCTGAGTCGAAAGTAATAGAGATTTATTCAGTTTATCTATTTATTTTGGCTTTCTAGGTATACTATAATGTTTAGACTAGGCCATACCAGTTTATCCTGGAGTGTGCGTAGGTATTTATATCATGATAAACTAGTTTGGCCTAGCCTAAACTGGTTTATCCTATCGGGCTTAGGACGCATTAGTTTGGACTAGGCTATACCAGTTAATCCTATCGCGTGAAGGAAGAACTAGTTTAGCCTAGGCAAAACTAGTTTGACCTGAAATCGGGTTTGGCCGGTAACATATATATGAAATAGTCAACCATGACGAACTTTGAATGGAGCACGTTGTACGGAATAGCTTCTAAAGTACCTAGTAAAAAAGTAAGGTTTTTATTTAACTTATTCACTTTAGAAGTCTTTATTGCTAGTCAAATAGTTAGGCCTCGTTTACGGTGACACGGGGCAATGCGCGTCGCGTGCGGCGTGGCGTCTCGCGGCGCGTTTCTTCCGTTTACAGATAGGCGGCGCGTGCAGCGGCCAGAATCATCACACGCGCAAACACAAACACATGGCAATGTACGATGTTGTCTATGAAGATGCGGGGCGTGACGCGGCGCATGATCCGGGACGTGAAGAGTACTGGTGCCTGCCGCTGCGCCCGCGGCGGATCCTCTAACGTCTTAGCATGCGGCGGGCATTGGGAGCAAAGGGCGGGAGGGGACGTTCGTTTTTTAATCCCGGAGACCAATTTGGTGGCGGGTATCGCGGTATGTTATTATAGCCGCGGACGACGCCGCGGGCATGCCATCCGTGGGCTCCGCCTGCATCTCAAGCTAACGCGTGTAAAATCGCTTCTCCGTAAACGCTCTCATACAACGCCTTAAGTTTGAATTTAGTGCGGGCCGGGTCGCTGAGCGCACCGCTCGACGCCCCGCGTCTTCGTAAACGAGGCCTTAGTGTATGTGTCGGCATGGTGTCGGTCTTTTCCAACTGTATGTCGGGGTCGGCTCAGTCGGCTGCCTGTCTGAAGAAGCGGATGCAACTGAACACCAGTATTTTACATGCCGCTTACTGACTTAAACCAATCCGTGCTCCTTCTAGTGCCCTTTGCTTTCCAGAGCCGCGGTAACTCTTTCGAACAGAATCCGCAACCTGGGCTGTAAACATAGAGTATGTAACCACAGTCTTTGGCTGTAAAGAACTGCTACAATGTCTAAATAATTCTAAATTTCTTTCCAGGTAATGTCAGAATGGCTTCAACAAGAAGTCTTGACGGGCGCAAACGCAACACTCGCAGCGAAAGACGACCCAAAGGTGACGACAGTGATGTCTATAGCTGTCGCGATATACTGTGTGGGGGGCATGATCGGGGGCATCATTACTGGGGTCGTGGCTGACAGGTGAGATATACATAAAATATATTCAATAACTAAAGAGATCTTGAGATTTCTTTGACACTAAGATAATGAACTAAGAAGTCGGTAAAAAAGACACAAGTAAATTTAATTGAACTTAAGACTTGGCCCAGAAGACACTAGGATCAAAAGATACTTGTGTTGTGTCCGAATGTCTTCAGTATCAAAAACACCATAGATACTAGCCTGACTAGGACGAAAATGAACCGGGATCAAAAGAAAATATGAACAACAGAACTTCCTCGGCCCCATCAACCATCTGTTCTGCATGCAATATGTCCTGCCTACTGCCACTTCAGTTTGGTGATCCTCCGGGTTATGTCGGTAACCTTGGTCCTCTTGTGGATATCATTCCTGGATTCGATCACGCAAGGAACCGAGCATTTGGGTGACTTTAAACCTTGAGATGAAGACCATTGTGAGCGACCACGTTTCAATTCTCCGGGAGTATTACCCCTTTATTGGGAAACACCGACCAGTTTTTATTTGGCGTGCAAAAGTGTTTATTAATACGAATTTAAAAATATTTTATCTTGCTAGGTTATTTTGCTTAATCGATTTCTTTAATCCATTTTAATTTAGTAGAGACAGCACTAATAATAAAAATCAAATATCCTAACTAAGTTAACCCTAAAATATGGCGTCAAAAAATTCATCCGCATCCCTGTCGACTGGAAGTGTTTCCAAAAGACTGGCGGCATTGGCAATACTTATCCTTTGTCCAAGGTAAAAGCCAGCCCTTGGTTCATGCGAAATGTCAACTAAGCTTAATCAATTTTGCTATATTTATTAAAGGTTCGGGAGAAAAGGTGGTCTGCTATGGAACAACGTTCTGGTGTTTGTAGCAGCGTTACTGGAAGGGCTGTCGAAAGTTTCCAGCTCTGCTGAGATGCTTATTCTAGGAAGGTAAGATAAACATACCCATAACTACCTGCAAAACGTAGAATTGACGCGGTCATTCCGACGTTACGACATAGATAGCTTTCATATGTTGCAGCCAACTAGCTTAATCAGTCGTTTCATTAAAAGCCTAGCCTTTTCATTGAACATTGCCGTTTAATCAGCGTCATAAGTGACATGGGCAAGACAAACGATATCAGTGTCTCTAAGTCTCTTAAGTGACGATTCTTCAAGTGTCTGACGTACACATAGTAGACAAACTATATGGATGTATATGACGCAGCCAACTAGCTTAATCAGCCGTTTCATTAAAAGCCTAGCCTTTTCATTTAACTTTCATTTAATCAGCGACATAAGTGACATCTTTGTTTCAATTTCGTTTAACTGATTTGCCCGTGTCTAGTCGGCTGCGACATATGTATATTATACAATGTATCCGTAAAGTATGACTAATCTATTATGTAGACATAATTGTAAGTACTGAGAATGTTCTTGCATCCTAACTTCAACATTTACTGAAAAAAAATCGAATTACTCCGTCAGATAGATTTCCAAGAAATATTGGACACGCATTGATGTATTAAAAGAGGTCCTCCTTTTAATACATCAATGTGGACACGTATTTTTCTTTTTTTCACACAGTGCGTTGAAAACTTGCGTGACATCACTACGATAGTACAATTTTTACTACACTAGCGCGGCTCATAAACTTAATAAAAATATTCGGTATTTTTTTTATTTTAACATTGGACACGTATTTTTTGCCGTACCTATTATGGAAAAAAAACCTTTCCAATATTTTATATGAAATTCTGACGGACGGACTATAAATACATATAAGTTGGTAAGTACCTAGTAATTTTTCTATCATCTATTAAAATACGCTATTGCAGCATAACGCTCTCGCAATCGCTATCATTTTCAGCCCCAAATTTTTAGCACAAGTACCTATGTGTGTGATGTGGCTGTACTTTCAAAATTGTCACTGCCAATCACATTGAAATGAAACCTTCGTCCATCAGACTATAACTTTACACACTACTGGCCACTCTTCTTACATAAACACTCTATTGTTTCAGGTTAATAATTGGTGTAAACAGCGGATTGAACGCCGGCTTAGCGCCAATGTACCTCGCGGAAATCTCGCCTGTAGCGCTCCGGGGATCTGTGAGTTTATCTTCATTTAGCTATCTTTGGAGGGGATTTGGGATTTCAGGTTTAACGGTGCTGATTTAGGTAGCCTTGTTTCGTAATCTAGTTTAAATGTTTCCTCTTCAATTTACACAAGCAAATTATTAGGTACCTGCTAGGTTTGGCGATGAAATTCAACAGTAAACTATGAATATTGAAATGTTTTCGGTTGACTATAAAATCTTCCTCTCGAATTTAACATAACTGGAGACATGCAGAGCTGGGCAAATTACAAGCTTTAGGTACTTTAATTAAAATACAAATTACAAAATACTTTTTAAGTCGCATATTTGAAATATCAAATACAAAATACAGCATTTTAAATATTTTCAGTCAGGTTAAGTTAGCCTTTTGCTTACGAAAGCCGAGCGCTGTTTTTTGCAGACTAATTGTATTTATGTTCAAATGTATTTCGAAGCCTCATGTATTTGAAATAACCAATTACATTATTAAGAAGTAGTTGAAATACAAATACCAATACGTATTTGTATTTCAATTACGTATTTTAATTACAAGTAATTCAAATACTGTCCCGCCCTGGCGACATGCAGGTCACAAATCCCCGCAAATCTGTTTCTTTATCGTTCTAACTGCTGAGGATCACGACCGCACATGACGCATCCCCAAGTCATGCGGTCTTCTGCAGTGTCTACCGCTCTGTATATGCTGCGTCCAATAACCTTCTTAAAAGGAATGTCGTCCGCCCATCTCGCTGCCGGCAGACCAACACTTCTTCCAGTCCTCGGATACCACTTGGTCACTGCCTTACTCCACCTATCATCACCGCGCCTTGCTTGGTGGCCTGCCCAGTTTCATTTTAGTTCCGTAATTCATTTTCTGATGTCGAAAACCTTTGTACGTCTTCGGATCTCGACGTTCGGAACTGGGTACATTAGCCGTATGCCAAGCAAGTCACTGATGAATAATATAATACTTATTTTTCCTTCCAGATAGGCACAGTTTACCAGCTAGTGATCACGATGACGATCCTCTTGTCACAAGTGCTAGGCCTGGAGTCCGTGCTAGGCACTCCTGAAGGCTGGCCCTACCTGTTAGCGGTGACCGCAATACCGGCAGTACTGCAGATATGCACCCTGCCGATATGTCCCGAGTCGCCTAAGTTCTTGCTGCTGAATAAGGGGCAGGAGTTACATGCTCAAAGGGGTAAGTCGTAATAAAGTACAAGACTTAATTGTGTAATCGTCATTCAGTTATTCTCCTGTTCTCCTATCCTGTTACTTAGTAATAAATTAAATAGTAAGTGGAACTTTTCTCAGGGGCGTAGCTACCGCGCGCCGTATCAATTAGGTATACGGGGCCCCCGAACTGCAGTAAAACAAAAACACCCTGCATTTTTGGTCATTTTCGCAGTCAGGTAAAAAGGGGGCCCCAAAAAACGTTTGATACAGGGCCCCTTGGAGTCTACGCCACTGACATTTCTACATAAAACAAGCTTTTTTTACATGAAACATTTTTTTTTTGACCGATGATGTGTTGTTTCATCTAAGCACCATTCCTAAATGGAGTCAAAGACTTTGTCCTTCTTTTTGTGGTTTTCGGGGATGCTATAACATTACATAAAGTCACAATGAAAATCCAAAATAAAATATCGTCATGGTGTTCTTGTCATGGCAAAAACCAATTTTAGTCGGTGTTTGGATTTTGTTTTTGACCCCATTTTTGTTATGATTGACTCCGAAAACCGTACCGTGAGAATTCACGCAAGTGCCTTTCACGCACGTGGTTTCGCGTGAGTGTCATTTGCGCAAAAGTCTATTCCCACAAGAGTCTTCCGCGGAAACGTCTCTCGCGCGAGTGTATTGGTACCAATCCTTCTCACAAAATCTTTTTATTGTTTCCTGTCTTACAGCCTTTTTGTTTCAGCTCTCAATTGGCTGCGAGGTGATGTGACTGTTCATGGAGAAATGGAAGAAATGCATCAGGTAAGGTAATAAGAGGAAGCTGGGAGGGTCAAATTACTAGGGGTAACTGAGTGGAGACATTCTCTCTTTTCAGAAAGAGGTCAGGTGGGAAGCTTATTCTTTGCTTATTCGCTCTACACACAAACTACTGCAGACACCAACTACACTGTTTGTTTTTCATTGTTGTGTATTGTAAGGCAAAGTAATACAATTAAACCTCTAAGAAGTTTTGTTGTTGTCTGTCCTCAGAACCTTAACGGTAACAGAGCGCATCCATGATCCATAAAATTTTAACCTCACATTTCAGGAAGCCGAAAAAAACAAAATCAGCAAGAAAGTGACTCTCCGCGAGCTCTTCAGCAACCGCCAACTTCGGCAGCCTCTCCTCATAGGCATGGTGGTGATGGTGGCGCAGCAGTTCTCTGGCATCAACGCCGTCATCTTCTTCTCCACTGACATATTCACCAGGGTTCAGCTTACCACCAGTCAGTCGCAGTTCGCTACGTTGGGTAAGTGAGAAAGAGGACACAGATTGAATCAGTAACGCCATCTATGTTAGAAAACTCAAACTAAACACTTGACAGTTATAACATCACAACATAGATGACGCCAGTTTATCTTTGTCAGTTTTAGTTGTAGTTTTTATCGATAGCGCCATCTTTGTTGGAAAACTCTAACTAAACAATTCTAACTTGACAACATAGATGTCGCTTTTAAGCCGATGTTGATTTTATTCCTGACTTGGGACAAAACTGGAGGGTAATTTTTAAATGCTTTAAATGTTTTGATTTTTTTTATTTCACCCTGTTTTGTCCCATAGCTGGGCAAAGGTCTCTCCAGAGCCTTCCACCCATCGCGATGAGTTGCTTTCTCCGACCAATCCGTCTTGCATGCCTCCCTAGTCGTCATGCCAGCGTTTCCTAGGCCTTCCTCGGCTTCGACACCTATCCTCTGGCTCCCACTGCTTAAAGTCTCTGGCCCATCTGTCCTGATGCATTCTACTTAATAATAATGTTGGTATAATATGTTTTCTTTTCTAGGAATGGGAGCTATGAACGTCGTTATGACTGTGATCAGCCTCTTACTTGTGGAGGTAGCGGGTCGCAAGACACTTCTGCTGTCAGGCTTCGCTGGGATGTTTGTGTGTACTGTGGGCTTGGTCGTCGCTTATATGTATGTGAGTATCTTGTGGCTGCATAATAACAGCCGCACGGGTCGCGCTTCGCGGCCCTGGAACACAAAGGGCACTAGGAGGAGCACGGATGGGATTCAGTCAGTAACAGTCTGACACTCCCTCCCGCTCCACCTAGAGCGGAAGGAGTCATTTTATGATTTCCCATCCATAAAAAAGAAAACCGGGTCGAACTTCGATGTTAAAGCTACGCTTGCTGAGGTTGGTCTGTGAATGGGTGACCATCTCAACATACTGAGACTTCTCCGTGCCTCGTAAAGAAAGTTAAGCCGTTAGTCCCAACTGGAATTTGAAGATATTTGGCAGTTGTAAAGGGTAGTCAGAAGCCAGAAAAATCTGACAACAGTCTAGCCAAGGATTACCGCTTAGTGAGTCTAGCCAAGGATTACCGCTTAGTGAGTCTAGCCAAGGATTACCGCTTAGGGTTGTGGAAGTCACATATGCCGTCGCTGCATGGGAAATACTGGAAGTTGGGACCAAAGGCTTATCGTGTTTTCCACCTTAAAAAAAAACAACGGGTTGCACTCCGGGAGTGCCGGCCGAAGTGAAAACTTGAACATTAACGTTGTACATTTTTGAATATTTTGGAATGGTTAGAGAATAATTTCGCACGAATTGCTTTATTTATCAATATAAAAGTACTATCATTTATGTGGTTAAATACAATATTCATTTATTGCGCTATCGTACACAAACAACACAAATTTATATTACATTATCCGTCTTACGAATTTTCGATCAGGCCACGTGTCCTGACGGTCACGTGTCCTGACGCGAGTTTAACATTTTTTACCCATCCCAAAAAGTGCACAACGCCGCTAAAGAAGTTTTCACTTCAAAAACGGAGCGAGGCGTGATATAACCTCATACACCGACTTCTCAGGTTCAAGTTCTGAATACGACGCGTATGTATGTATGTCCACAATTTTCTCAAAAACTATAGATCCGATTTTGATGGGGTTTTCATTATGTCTAACTAAAATAATTATATGTTTCTCTCCCGCAGGCCCACATAGCCTGGGTATCGTACCTGTGCATCGCGTTGGTGATTCTCTTTGTCGTCATGTTCGCAGTAGGACCCGGCTCTATTCCCTGGTTCTTAGTTACTGGTAAGTCGTAGCTATTTGATGATGTCCAAAACAAATATTAAATTAGGTACCACAAAAGTTGACTTAACAGAAAGGCAACTTTTTTCAAACCCTAAGCAACCTATGCGCTTATCTGCGATCGAAAAATCTTTGTGGTGCAATACAGATTGCCCAGTATATTTTTAATTCAAAGTGACGATGCAAGATAGAGACAAAGGACAAAGTACGATCCCTGAATCGTACTTCGAAAATGTAACTTTTACAGCATTATGAAACAGGCGTAAGTTTATGCATGTATGCCATTTCCTTACAGAGTTATTCAATCAATCGTCGCGGCCCGCGGCGACGTCGGTAGCAGTCACGGTGAACTGGACAGCCAATTTTATAGTTGGACTCAGCTTTTTGCAGCTCTCTGTAAGTATTGGCATGTCACTTTATATTCCTTGTTATCATAGCTTGTACTGCCCAATTGATAGGCAAAGTTCCCCCCATTATTTCCATGGTCTAGAACTGGGGGCAATGGAAAGACTGGAGAAACTTCTTTCGAATTTGTAAAGGTGCGTTAACACGGGCAATAATTGACCACCAATCACCATCGACTTAACTTGCTTGATATTTTGTGACGTCACAATCGACCAGTTTTGCATAATTGATCAGTTTAACCGAGTACAGCTTTTAATACCAGTATTTTACATCCCAAATAAATCCTCTAAAATCGATCGTAAAGAGTTAATTTTAGTTTTTGAAACCCTACCTACTCATATATCTGTATTTAAATTAAAAAAAAAAACAGTTTTGAAGTAGGTATATTAACTTCAACTTTTTCAAAATTGGGAAATAAGTAATAGCCCTCTACCTATTATTAATACTATTTTTTTATTTTCTCTACAGATTGCACTCGGAGCGAACGTATTCATAATATTCGCGGTTCTCCAACTAATATTCATATTCTTCATCTTCTTCAAAGTCCCTGAAACGAAGAACAAGACCGTTGAAGAAATCACCGCCATGTTCAGACAGCAGATGTAAACGTGGATAAATATGAGTTGTGTGTTTGACGGTGTATGTACCTATGTGTGCGTGTGTATGGGTGTGTATTTAGATTCAGAATTCGAGATAATTATCAAATTTTGGAATAACAAACTCTACTCTACTCTATCTTTTAAAGACCATTTTAGGTTTCCGTTTCCGAAGGGTACTATTACAGACAAATTTAAATTTCCAAATATTATATTTTGATGTTTTGGCCATGGATTGATATCTCGAATTATGAATAATGGCCTCACAGATGAGTGGGAACTGGTGGACAAGTGTTTTGACCATCCAATCATGTTGCTATGTCGTCAACCATAGTAGGTATACTGAGAGAGAGTTGATTTTGCATAACTCTTGTATTTGATTGATACCTAATGCCTGGAAAAAATTAGGATAGGGTTCAAAAATCAGACGGTACATTCATCAATGTTCAATCATAACCCTGTGGCCTGTGCCTGTCCCTGTGCCTGCGGCTTCATAACTTAAGCTTTATCCTTGTTATGTTGAGCATGCAACGAAATGATTGATTAATTTATTTATTTCGCCTTCAAATAGATTTTATCTGCTATATTTTTTGTGTGATGTCTCATTCAAAAATCGATTGCATGAAAAAAAAGTAAATGGTTGTGTGTTTGTATGTCTTACGTAGGTATGTGAGTATTGCCTTGGTAAGAATGGCTAATGGATGTAGGTACCTATTGAATAGAAACGAACACTTTATTTAAGAACAAAATTGTTACTGCTTTTATAAAACAATATTACTATTTAAAATATCTATAATAGTAATATATATATTACTATTTATAATCTTGACTGATTCTTTGTATCGTATCTATATTTTCATAAAAGAAAAATATAATTTAAAGAAATTAAATGTTGTTAAAGAATCAAATAAATACCTAGGTTCCTACTAATGAAATACTGAAAAATCAATATATTTTACAGTCTGCATTTTTGTATGTTTTTATGACTAATTCTTTAAAGGTTGTTCCATTATTTATATTAACTATTACAAAAAATATATGTTAAACAAATCTATCGGTGTAGTTAACATTGCGAAAACTGATTTTGTATGTACTTAAGTAACTATTTTAAGATGACTTTTTGTACTAGAATAGTTTTAAGGAAATAAAATACTCAGTTATTTTCAATTGTTTATAACTTTTCCTCATTTAATAGTACGGAGTTACGCAATCATCAACATCATCCACAGGCTGACTTCACCCACGGCAGGCTAGGCCTCTCTATACCAGTGTCAATCCCCACGCACCTGTGTCACCACTATACAGGCTGTTCCAGAAGTGTGTTCCACCAGAAGTGCGTGGTCATTTTTAAGGGTGATGTTGGGTAGTTGATATTATAAATAGCTATTTTTTAAAAATACTGCACTACACTCTACCTACACAAAAAATGACTAGGGAAGTATAAAGTTCCGAAGAAATGACTTTTCAATCAGTTTGTAACAGTTGGTGCCATAAACATTGACTTAGTATGCCAACGATGCCAACACACATACTCTGGTTCAATCACAGATTCGATATCACTAACTGCATCAGACCGCTTAAAAGTCATGTCTTTGAAACTGTCGTTTTATGTGATCGATTTTTTTGAAAAATCACGTCACATTTTTTTTTGTTTTGATACAGGAAAGCTGAAGAACCTATTGGCGATGCAAAGATTCTAACTAGCGCCTCTAGTGTCAAATTGTGAAGCTGCCTATGAACAACACTTTGACAGGTTTCGTACAGTTTTGAATATCGATTGTCCGAGCCAGAACACTTTATCAAGAAATATAAATACTTAAGTCTGTCGTTATGATGAGTCTAATGCGTTCGAAATATATCTAGCTATCTAGCCTATTTGGTCCCACTGCTGAGCAAAGGCCTCCCTCTCCCTTTTCCACACAACTCTGTCATATGCTATGTCGGGCCAGAAGGGATTTTGTAGGGGATTAGTAGATTTTTGTCCCCAAATTAGGGAATTTGACTTAGATTTTCATGGATTTGTATAAATTGGTGTTGGCAACGCAAGTGTCGTTCTTACGCAACTTCTAAATTTCGCCACTGGAGACGCGCGTGTAATCTTTGCATCGCCAATAAAGAGTGGAAAGAAAGAGCGAACTCGAAAATGTTTGTTTCCTGGAGGAACCATCTTGTTGCTGCACGGGCTCCCTACCCTACCTACCGCCTGGCTTGTGGCAAGCCCCGCAAGCTAGAACCGCGTGCCCGCGGGCCCACTTGGCTAGGGCCCCGAGAGCCCGGCTAGCAAAAGCTACCTTGAATGTAGGTATGGCCAGTCCGACTTTGGTACTGGGTGGGATTTTTTGTGACCCATAAGAACCTCTTAATAATGAATTTAATATAGCTGATCACTTTCACATCCAATCGATTTTAGGTCTTCTCCTCGAAACGGGAAAATGAAAACCTTGCCAACCTCAGGTTTGCTTAGGAGTTACTTAGAAAATTCAGAAAATTATAGATCCTAGAAAATGTAAAATTCAAGAGCAAGCGTAGCCATCTCTAAATTTGTAGCACATCACATCGAATAAGTTTTATTTCATACATATGATTTTTATCCCCCTTGAACCTGCCGCTCGGGGCACGGGCCCATGTTTGCCTCCCCTAGATTCGGGCCTGCCACCAGTCACCACTTCCTAATATTTTAGCTGTGAAGAAGAAGCAGCGCAACAAACTTCAGCAAAAATCTTTGGAAGAACTTAATTGAACTTTGACGATAACATGAGATAGTTATGCAAGAAACAATGACAATATGTAGTTATTTCTGTTTTTTATTAAATACTGGTCGCACTGTACCTGCCTACAAGAAACGTGCTGATCCGAACAAAAAAAAAAACAAAGGTGTGGATTTAAAAGCTTAAACTGTCAATGTCAAATTCGATTCAACAACATGGATTCATGATTTTCGTCAATAACAATGTGGAAATGACTGAATAAATAGTTAGAATGGATATAAAAGATGAATCTAATTGTATATTTACGATATGTCAAGGCTGTTTGAGCGCTGATAGAAAGCTGAAATGCATAACTGGTCAGACTAAAGCGCTATTTGTAAAACTAAGAGAGGATGTCGTACAAAATGAAAACGTGAGTCTCGTGTGTTTTGTTATTGTCTGCTTTATCTATAAACATTACATTAGTTTGTAAACATCTGTTCCTATCTAGCATAAGGAATTTATTCACAGCTCAAAATGGTTGTCATGATAAAACAAGTTAATAAAAATTCTTATTATTTAATATAAATTATTCAAAAAAATGATTGATTAATAAATTAAAAATAGTAAATAACGAAGTTTGGTACGAAGAATTTCCTAAATGTCTATCTATCTATCTATCTATATTAGAATCACTTTTTTTTTGTTGGAACCCTATGACTACAACACTATATTGACTAAACATATACTTAAATGTTTTATTTCAGGACACGGGAGGCCTACTTCTGTGTTGGGAATGTGTAGGTTTACTAAACAAGATGAAATACTTTCAAGTTCGCATCAAAACTGCTAAGTATAGACTGGTTCAATTTCTACAAAATTTCTATGACAATAAGGTAAGTAGGTAATCAAAACTTATATCTACAGCCTCGTGCCTTTATCTTTCAATCAATTGAGATTCCCTTGTCACACAAAGTGTCTTTTTGAAAACCCCACCAAGGTGGGAAGTCTCGACATAGTAACCGATCTGAGCCTGTACACAGTCAATCTTGAACGCGATCCACAATCAAAATCAATGATCTGATCCAAGAATTGCGTTCAAGATTGTCAGTTTTTGGGCGGTTATGGAATAATCAACCGTATGCAGTCGGTAGGCGATCGGTAACTATGGCTCTCCTCGAATTTGTCCACGTTTGGAGGGCATCCTTTTCCCCAAATCTGACCGGATAGAAGCCATAAGACGCCTCTATGTAAATAGAACTTAGTTTATTTAAAAAAAAAGTAATTTACAGGTCTGAACCTACATACAATGTAATAAATATTTTACCAATTTTTCAAATTTAAAAAAACTACTACAATTTCAGAACAGCAAACCTCACACATTATCTTCACTAATGAAAACCAAACACAAAGAATTTGACTACAACTTCTTCGAAGAAGAGGATAACGAACCAATATTTGATCAAAACAAACTTCTTCAGAAAGACCTAGTTCTTGATCAAAAAGATCTCATATTTGAACAAAAAGAAGAAACAGAAGCGGAAAGCCTTCTCACAGTCATAAAAATAGAAGACGATGGACTAATCAAAGAGGAATATGAAAACGACACCAGTTTCAACAATGACTTGGATTACTACGAACCAGAATTGAAAAAGGAAACCGATGTAAACTTTTCATATTGCCAAAAACCAAAAAAAAGAGTCCGCAAGCTACAACCAAGGATTAAACAGTATGAAGAATTTACTACAGTCACTAAAATTAACGGTAAATTCTCTGAAAATGTTTTTCAGTATTATGATACGGTTTATGTAAGTCCGAGGATAGTAGAAGATGATTACAAAGAGAAAGGAACGCATCGGACTGGCAAAAAACTGGCGTATCGCTGCAAAAAGTGTAATTCTGCTTATGTCAGGCGTGTTGATTATCTCAGGCATACCACTTTCAGTCATAGCCAGGTTTGTGTTATTTTTTAAATGATTTTTTTTCAAATTAGCGGTTATATTGTCACAAACCCCAAGCTCGTAACAATATTTATATAAAGTCTGGAAAGATTAACATAAGTAAGAATTTGTAGGACGACCCATTAGAAAAGGTTTTTCACTAATTGATTATAGAAGAGGACACTAGGAAATCTCGGGCACACTACTTGTACTCTATAAAATTGCACCAACCAGGGATACTAAGAAATAGTTTCAGCTAAACCATATTTCAATTAGCGTCCCGCTGCTGGACAAAAGCCTCCCCCCGTATCTTTTAAGTCATTTTTTTTTCGTGCCACCCCGAACCAGCCTTCGCGGTGTGCGTCCAGGTCATCCCGCCACGGCTTTCTAGGCCTTGGCGACTTCCATCCTCAGGCACCCATTGCTTGGAGACTCTTGCCTAGCGACCGATGGGACTCACCTGATCCCATTTGAGCCTGGGGGTGTTTTTGTCCACTTCTATGATTCCTGTTTTAAAGCTCAGCACGGTGTTCCGTACAGTTCTCGTCAAATAAGTTTGCCCCTCTGAAGTTAGCCATTTGCAAAGATCGCGCAGGTGCAGTCACGTAGACTGGAGCAAGCGGGACGCAAGCATGCATCGAACGTAAACGAGCGACTGAGACATAAAATCGCGCCGCCATAATCCCCGCCCCCATGTCTCTTGCGCATGCGCAGTTGCAGTTTGTTCGTAATTTTGACTACTACGCAGCCACTCGTAGCCAACTTCAGAGGGGCACAGTTATTTGACGAGAACTGTACTCTGCCTTTTATTTTCATATTTCTAATAAGCCTTACCTTCTCCAGCTACAATACCCAGCAAACTGCACATTCTGTAAAAAAGAGATACTCTCTGAATCTCACCTAGAGGAACATTGGAAGACCCACAGCCCCATGTTACGGTGTTCTATCTGCGGTGATCTGCTACGAACTAAAGGAGAGCTGACAAAACATCTGAATAGAATGCACACCAAGACGTTTGCTTGTAACAGATGTTCGGAGGAGTTTAAGTGAGTACTGCCTCTGCTTTCTTAATAATAACTTCTATCATGGGAATAGAAAAAGTAAAGTAAAATCTGTCTAAAGGTTGTCTTGAAAAGTACGCTTTTAGCGATAAGGTCACCCATTGTGTCACCCTATGTACAGTTCTCGTCAAATAACTTTGCCCCTCTGAAGTTGTGTCGAGTGGCTGCGTAGTAGTCAAAATTACGAACACACTGCAACTGCGCATGCGTAAGAGACATGGGGGCGGGGCGCGATTTTATGTCTCAATCGCTCGTTTACGTTCGACGCATGCTTGCGTCCCACTTGCTCCCTCTACGTGACTGCACCTGCGCGATCTTTGCAAATGACTAACTTCAGAGGGGCAAAGTTATTTGACGAGAACTATAATGTTTTCTTCGTCTCTTTCCCACTGTAAGTAATATTGAAGTAATACTGCTGTAAGAGTTGGTGGTTAGGCCCCAGTCCAAAAATTTCAATTTTGATCTTCGATCTCATTCGAAATTGCTAGTAATGTTAGGTATATTGTAGACACGGATTAAACGTTTTTTTTTTTTTGACGTGGCCTCTCGCTTATTCAGAGCGCTAGGGTTGTCAACTGCGTAACCGGACTATCTTGTGGTGACCTCAAATGAATTTAAGGCCCCCAGCCAGAACTAAAAACTACTACTTATTTACTAAATTACCGCTCACTAAGGGGCTCGGCTTAGCGGCGTCATTTCGGGGGGGCAGCAAGGGATTTTTATTTTCGTCGTATGCTAAGGGGCTTGTCCGGGCACCCTAAACACCCCCCTTATACAACGTGTAACAAATTAAACGCAATACCTCTTAAGGGGTCATTGTACTCATCATTATGACCAACTTTTACTATCGGACCAAACAAAATGTACTGAAGAGCTGATTTTTTTTCGCGTTTTGCGTTAAGAGCCTTTACGCGGTACGGCTTTTCATACAAACTTTCAAATCCTTATTTTTCGAAATCAATGAACCGATTTTAATAAAACTTGGTATGCTTACGCTAGATATCTTGGTCTAAATAGTTATCAGAAAAAAAATCGAAAAGGAGTTCAGGGGGAAGGATATAGTGATTTTTCACTTTCTATAGAAAACTTAAAATCGCTCTCTCTCTCCCTCTTAAATCTTTTTCAAAAATGTTTTCTGATAACTATTTAGACCTGCATATCTAGCGTATGCATACCAAGTTGTATTACAATCGGTTCATTAATTTCGAAAAATAAGGAGTTGAAAGTTTGTATGAAAAGCCGTACCGCGTAAAGACTCTTAAGTCCCATAGTAAAAGTTCGTACGCGCATATATTTCAGCTGAATCAGTTTGGACTGGAAGCTGACCCAAATATATTTGGGAAAAGGCTAGGCAGATGATGATAGATTTTATTTGAGTGATCTCTTTTTTTGAAATCATCTATTACAGCTTTTTATTTGGATATCACACATGACCATGTCACAAAATATACGATATTTTCAAATGATTTTCTACGACACGCTTGTACAAATCACTTTTATCTTTTAAAGTTGCTAACGTGAACTTGTATAACAAACATTTTTACATAATGTCTGCGGGTTCGCAACTAACTCGGGAGTTAAAAAAAAATTACACTGGTTTCAGCAACTGGGGCAACGACATTTTTCACATGATTTTATAAATAACTAGCTATCCCATGCGGCTTCCCTCCCGTCAACTGGCTACCTACCTACCTACCCTACACAGTAGACTTATGTTTTGACTGTTTTTTTTTTTATAAATATCCTATGTCCATCTCCTGGTTCTAAGCTACCTCCCCATCAATTTTCAGCCAAATCGGTTCAGCCGTTCTTGAGTTATAAATAATGTATCTAACACGACTTTCTGTTATAAATATACTTAGATATTTATTTACAACCTGTAACAGAATAAACGCAATACCTCTTAAGGGGTAATTATACTCATCATTATGAACTTTCACTATGGGACCAACACTGATATCGCGAAAAAATAAATAAAAAGGCGATTTAAAAAAAATCGACTGTCCCATACATTTTGTGCGTATATCTCGACAAAATGTTGAACAGCTCTTTTTATTTTTTTACCCCTTAAGAGGTATTGCGTTTATTCTGTAACACGTTGTAGGTAACAGGTTTTCAAACAAGAACTTTGTTTTCTAAAACAAAGAATTTAGATGAAGAAGATTCAAATTTTTATTGTATTACGAAGAGAAAAGTTTGGCAATTATGAATGAAAAATGATACGGTGCCACAGGTCACGCAGCCAATGAAACCATCAATTTATTGCAAACCAAATTTCCCGAACGCATAATTTCACGAAATTCAAATAACTGGATTATTTTTTGTGGGTTAGCTTAAGGACAGAGTCTATACGGAGCCAATAGAATCGATTGCAGCCTTAAAACTCAAAATCCGTGATGTGATTAACGAAATAGACCCGCCATTTTGCCAAAAAGTGATTAAAAACTTTGATGAAAGAATTGACATCTGTCAGCGTGGTCGTGGTGGACATTTGCCAGATATAATTTTTCATTCATAATTGCCAAACTTTTCTCTTCGTAATACAATAAAAATTTGAATCGTCATCTATATTCTTTGTTTTATTTTGTTTTAGAAAACAAAGTTCTTGTTGAAAAACCCGTTATATATATTTTGTTTACAGAACTCTTCGAGAATTCAGCAAACATTACATTATGGTTCATGAGAGGGTCACCTGTGATTACTGCAATAAGAATGTATGTTCCAAGCGTAAACTGGAGAGGCATATCAAGTGGGTTTATCATCATTTCATCAAGCAGCAGCATCAAGAAGCATAATATTTATCTAAAGTTAATTTTTTGTCAACATATTTTGGAGGCGGCTTCTTCTTAAAAATAAAATCCCGGGATCCCGGTATTGCATAACTAATCGTAACAAAACAGAAATTAATACAGTAGAACCCGCTTATTACGATCACGCTATACGATTTCCCGCATGAACCGCCATTTTAAGTCAGTGCCTGCAACTTGAGGCATGTTGTCATACTTTCTGACAGTAAAATTACAAAAAGCAACCATACCACGTTGTAAGAAGGCAACTGTCATTTGTGTCCAATTGGGTTTATTACATCTCACGGAAACACACCTAAATTGGTTGATCCCGGGATTTTTTCGATAAAAAAGTGCTTTCCATATTAGCCAAATCTTAACTTTAGGCAAATACCGAAATTCCGATATTCAATCATCAGTAATCATTCTCTTTCCCTTCATAATCATCTTCCCCTTATCCCGTGTTACCTGGGGTCGGCACAACACGTTATCTTACTTCATTCTTTCCTATCACCGCCATGCTATCACTGACTCCCTTCTCTTTCACACCACACAATTCATCCATCTTTTCTTTAGCATCCCTCTTCCTCTCCATCCATCCACATTTATATTTTTTTAAGAATACTTATAGTACCTATTTATTTGCAAAAATACGAGTGCAGCAAGCTCACAAATATACAATAAGGATTCCGTCATATTCTATTATTCATAAAATCATAACTCATTTAGTAGCATGCCATTCTTCCCTCTTCTCCACATGGCCATACCAAGACAAGCAACTCCATTTTAACTTTTCTGTCATTAGCGTCACTTTTAAACTTTTTCTAATGTACTCACTCATCATCAGTGATCGGATAATCGGACGCTTATATACCTAAACTTCTTCACGTGAAAGAATAATATGGACATTCCTTTCTGAATAAATAAGTAATCCCGGGTTCCTGGAATTGAACAATTTTGTAAAAACAACTATAACTTACTTAATGAAATAATAGCAGTGGTTATTTTGATTTAGTAGGTATCTTTATTTTATTCAAAACAAATGAAATACATATAAAAATCGGCTTTTTAAATTAAAAAAAAAATGAGAGTTTACAACGAGTTCTAACTATATTTTGTATGCGAGCATTTTTAGCAATCTCAGGAATTTCGAACGATTCCGGGATCCGTGATTCTGAAAAACATGTCCGTATAATACTTTCGTGGGAATAAAAGTGAAGTTTAGGTATATTAGCGCCCGATTATCCGATCACTGCTCATCACTGTATCGATTCTCGTTGGTCCACACATCCATCTCAACATTGTCATCATTTTGTATGTAAACCTCTTGCTTTTATCAACATTTATTTGGGATCAGCGCAACCCGTTCCATCCTCGGACTACAAGATGTACGGCGATACGTCACATGGTGGACATCCCCATTAAATACCAGAAGGCATCGCGGCAGACCAAGGCGTAAATTGCGGGACGAGCTTGACTAGGAGTCAAGCCAATTTTCAGCCAGACTTATCAGTAGGAGTCTCCTACTAGTCTACTAAAGTCTGGCCCCAACTGGCCAAGGACAGAGTCGTGTGGAAAAAAAAAGAATGTAGGACAATATAGGCTACATATTGTAGAAGATATTTATGGGTATCGTACGTCTTGTAATCCAATGATGAAACGGGCTAAATGGAATAAAACAAATTTCTTATTCAAACAACAGACCATCTATTTACAGAAGAAACCACATCCCAGGCCACTGTTCAATCTGCAACAAAGATTACCCAACGTACCATTTGCTAGAGAAACACATGCGTGGTGTCCATCCCACACTAGTCCCGCACTTGTTAACGAACGACGCGAACGAGGAGGCGCGCTACTGTGTGGAGTGCGACAAGCAGTATCCTACTTTGAGCAAGTACAAGAGACACTTGCAGCAGTCGGTGGTGCACACGCCGAGGAAGAAAGTCAGGTATGTAATGTAGAAAGTGTCTGACTAATTTAACGTAGCGAACGAGGAGACGCGCTTCTGTGTGGAGTGCGACAGGCAGTATCCTACTTTGAGCAAGTACAAGAGACACTTGCAGCAGTCGGTGGTGCACACGCCGAGGAAGAAAGTCAGGTATGTAATGTAGAAAGTGTCTGACTAATTTAACGAAGCGAACGAGGAGACGCGCTTCTGTGTGGAGTGCGACAGGCAGTATCCTACTTTGAGCAAGTACAAGAGACAATTGCAGCAGTCGGTGGTGCATACGCCGAGGAAAAAAGTTAGGTATGTATGTAGAAAGTGTCTGACTAATTTAACGAACGATCGAAGCGAACGAGGAGACGCGCTTCTGTATGGAGTGCGACAAGCAGTATCCTACTTTGAGCAAGTACAAGAGACAATTGCAGCAGTCGGTGGTGCATACGCCGAGGAAAAAAGTTAGGTATGTATGTAGAAAGTGTCTGACTAATTTAACGAACGATCGAAGCGAACGAGGAGACGCGCTTCTGTATGGAGTGCGACAAGCAGTATCCTACTTTGAGCAAGTACAAGAGACACTTGCAGCAGTCGGTGGTGCATACGCCAAGGAAAAAAGTTAGGTATTTATGTAGAAAGTGTCTGACTAATTTAACGAACGATCGAAGCGAACGAGGAGACGCGCTTCTGTGTGGAGTGCGACAAGCAGTATCCTACTTTGAGCAAGTACAAGAGACACTTGCAGCAGTCGGTCGAGCACACACCGAGGAAAAAAGTTAGGTATGTATGTAGAAAGTGTCTGAATAATTTAACGAACGAACGAACGAAGAGACGCGCTACTGTGTGGAGTGCGACAAGCAGTATCCTAGTTTGAGCAAGTACAAGAGATACTTGCAGCAGTCGGTGGTGCACACGCCGAGGAAGAAAGTTAGGTATGTATATAGAAAGTGTCTGACTAATTTACGGAACGATCGAAGCGAACGAGGAGACGCGCTTCTGTGTGGAGTGCGACAAGCAGTATCTAGATTTTTATAAGTGACATACTAAATTATTTAACATTAACTTTTTTTTTGTATCCTATCCCACTGCTGAGCAAAGGCTTCGCCCAACTCCTTCTGGATACTCTGCCGTCAAAAGAAAAAAAGGACGTATATACACAAAACGAAGTTATCGATTTCCGACATTAAGAAAACTCCTTAAGGCCGGAAATCGGTTACTTCGTTTTGTGTCGATACGTCCTTTTTTCTTATGACGGCAGTATTCTTTTCCCGAGCCACCTTGAACCAGCCCCTACAGTAGGCATCAAGGTCGACTCCACCTCTTCCTAGTAATAATTTTAATTACATATATATTTTTTCCAGAATACCGTGCCCGGCCTGTGACAAGATATTCTCTCGCGTTTCATACAAAAACAACCACTACAGATTGGTGCACATAAAGAAAAGTAAACACTACTGCGAATTGTGTAATAAGGTATGCAGCTTTTTATTTACTATAAGTAATGACTTAAGAGAGAAGAAAAGCTCGTGGCTAAATAATAACAGCCGCATGGATAAATCTTCAAGGTTAAGCAACGGTTGCCGAGGTTGGTTTGTGGATGGGTGACCATCTTAGCATACCGAGACTCCTCCAAAAGCTCCTTTTCCTCGGAAAGCACGTTAAACCGTTGGTCCCGTCATTTTGAGATCTTTGGCAGTCGTTACGAATTGTTAGAAGCCAGAAAATCTGACAACAGTCTTACCAAGAAGTACTGTGTTACCCAGTTACTGGTTGAGGAGCTCAGGCAGTCGCTTTACGTAAAATACTGGTATTCAGGTGAATCCGGTTTGATTGAAACCGACTAAAATATATTTGGCAAAAGGCTAGCAGATGAGTGTTCCTTTATTTAGTTTATTTTTTTATAATTTCAGTACTTTGCGAATGGGTTTGGCCTCCGCCAGCACATTCAGTTCGTTCATCAAAAGATACAGAAGCCCAAAGACAAGATCTGCGATCTATGCGGAAGAGGATTTAGTGTGAGTATCGTGTTTGATGCCGTGAAGTATGATAGTAAGCATAGCGACGGCGAAAGTACCTATAACACCTAACTGACAGTCAAAAATTTACACAAACTGAAAAAAAATCTTTTCTTGATAATTTAAAAATTAGTTAGTATATTTATTAATTTATAATAATAATAATAATGCTGTAGCAACTAAAAATACACTTAAGAGATTTCACTAAAACCTTTAAAAGCAAAAGGAAGGATCTAACGCCTAAGGTACAGGCTCGGGCAGGTGTTAGTGGTCATTTGAATTGTGTTCAATTGCAGAATTGTACCTACTGTTTACCAAAATCAACTTGTAAATATTTTTTGTGTCAATAAAGCTTTTTTATTTTTATCATTTTATTTTTAAAACGATAAAAAAAATTATTTTCTCGAAAAAAAATCAGTTGTAGGTATTTGCACTTCGCCGTCGATAGGTATATCGGGTCGGGGGTCCAAACCATGCTTTGCGTAACTTGACCTTATGCAAGTCAGAACGACCATTAGTCGTTTATTATGGTCATTAGTTTGGTAAATGTTTGAAGCAAGACTCTTACTACCCTCTTTTCTTGGGAAATTAGTTGCGCCACTCCTTTTTCCCAGTGTTTTGGACACTAGCAAGTGGTGACGGTTTTGGGGGACTGTATTTATGTAAAACTGACGTTCAAGAAGTGCTGGCTCTCAGCCTCATAACTGAATTTTAATTTTTTTATTTGATTTTTTCGTTTCCAAATAAAAATTGCTACAGAGTCCCAGTTGGGCGTCAATAACTTTGCGACGAGATATTGGCGCCCAATTGGGACTCTGAAATAAATATCAAAAACTCAATTACTAACCTAACCTAACTGTAAGTCCCTCACTGCAACTTAAATACATATTTTGTATCAGTCAGTGTGCCTTGACCGGTACTTCTTTTTTACGCCTTAGTTTCTGTTTTTCATATGCAGATGAAACACGATGATGGTTTATCATATGATGATGCATATGTGTGTATTTGATTAATACGTGGACAATAGTGTAGGTTATACCTATGTTTACCTATATATCTTAAGAATCCTAATGTATCACCTTAACATGTGACTCTTTTGGTCCCCAATAAATAAAAAGCAGTAGAGCAGGGCACATTGCTTGCAGAACAGATAGTCGATGGGATCGAAAGATACACAAGGACAACCGCGTACTGGAAGACGAAGCGATGGAAGACCTCCCATACGGTGGACCGATGACCTGGTGACCGAAGCGAGACGTACAGGACCAGTCGATGTGACAACTCTTGGGGGAGGCCTATGTCTAGGCAGTGGATGTCTTTCGGCTGAAATTATAAAATAAAAAAGTATTTTTCTTTGATTAATACCTACTACATTTTCTCTCTAACAGTCAAACAGGATTCTATTGAACCACCGCCGCACTCACACGGGGGAGCGCCCCTACAAGTGTCAGTACTGCCCCGCGGCCTTCGCGCAGGCATACGCTATGAAGACGCATCAGAAGACTCAGCACAAGAGTGTTATGTCTGGGTAGATATCAACTGGAACCTTCATCCTTCTCTTGTCTTTAGGCTCTAGACAAATCGCCATTCTATTTGTGGTGATGATTGTCGAAATGTCAAAATATAAGGGATTGATCACGTGATATTTCGACAGCGTTTGTCAGTCCCATACATATTTGACGTTTTAACAATCACCTTCGCCACGCTACCGCTGACAGAATGTCACTTCTAGAAACTTATCTTAATTTATTTGGAGTTGGTACAAATGTCTTCTAATGGTACTCAGTTAAAAAGTTACTAAAATATGTCATATAATATTGTTGATAAGTATTACGCGTTTTGCAGCTATTGTAATGTTTTTGCCGACATAAAAACTGGAGGCCGATTCTCGTACTTAAAAAGCGTTTATTCAAGTTGCAATTTCAACTCTGCAGTTGTTGAAAACTTGTCAAAATGTTGAGAAGGGAAGAGATGTTTTTGGTTGTTTGAGACTGCGCCTGCGATTCGAATATGAACGCTCCTTAAAAATATGAGCATTGGTTGCCACTCTGGTAAGACAGTTACACTAAAAAAAATATTTTTAAAACAATTCTTTTAAAAAATGTTGATGGTACAATGATTTCATGTCTATTTATGTTCGTTGAAGAAGTCACAACACAAGAATATTTTAAAGTCCACTTAAAAAGTGATACATTTGGCATCTATTTACAGTATTAGTGTACGTCCAGCCTGTCCACTTGGTATGGCGCTAAATTGAAATATAATTTGGATGTTTTATTTCAATTGGTCCAATCAACAGGACATCAATGCTAGCCACTGACCCACCACTGACGGCGGCGGCGTCTATATTTCGTAGTAATAAGGTCGAGTTTGGTAGTCTAAATGTTACCACTAATGTGTGGTTGCCTGATCCTGTAGGTAATACCGTATTTGACTGTATTTGTATCACATTTCTCAATACCTACAGAAAAGAGGAGGCAGTTTTTTTTTTTTAAGTCTTAAAAAATAACGGGTGTTATGATCATTTTAAAATCTTTACCAAACAGACTAATTGTTTATGACGTAACTCGCAAGACACGCCATGGTGAATTTGTGCCATCCAGTACAAACGACATTTTGAGTGACAACGTTAGAAAAATAACGAAAAAAGCTTGTAAACTTATAAACAAATCGTATTATTTTATTAACAACTTGCAAATAAGTATTATTTCATGAAATTAAGTATTTTTTATTGTTTTCAAATAAGTACTTCTACAAAAGATAAAAGTATTATTTGGCGAATGTTTTAACAAAATATTCTGCAAAAAAAATACTATTTCTAATCCATGCATTAGGTATTTACCTATAAAGTATTTAATTGAAATCCAAACATTGTATTTATTGTTAATAGTATTTATTCGTGTTTAAATAAAAACATGCTCAAAGATTATAAGAACTGTTTTATTTTACTTCCCAACTCATGATATTCTGCCACAGCTAATGACTGCATAGAAAAATCGATATCTAGCCATTTTGCCCTACTGCCAGGCAAAGTCGTCCCTCTTTCTTTTCCACAACGTAAACAGAACTTGTGCTAGTCCGAGCCAGTCTTCAGTAGAAGTCGAGCTCGTCCCGCGATCTTCGCCTTGGATCTGCCACGATGTGACCGAGTACCCCAAGAAAGACGGTGGCACAGTGGATAAGTAGAGTTCGGAATACGTAGACTACATATACCTAAAGTTCGAAGAAGTAAGTGACATAGAGTTGATAATACCTCCTCTAAAATCCCGAAATCATAAGACATGACAATAAAAACCCGAGATTATGAAAACATGAGTACCTATTGTTACAATAAAAATATTTGAAGAATCAAATTCCAATTTTATAGGTATGTAAAACAAAGCTCTTTATTTTAACAATTTGAGGACGGAACTCTAAAAACATAATAAGATTCTTTAATCTACACTAATATTATAAAGAGGAAAGATTTGTTTGTTTGAAATGAATAGGCTCCGAAACTACTGGACCGATTTGAAAAATTCTTTCACCATTAGAATTCTACTTAATCGGTGATGGACATAGGCTATAGAATATTTTCAAAAAAGTTAGGGATCCGTATTAAAACTTCGATAATGTAACCCCAGGTGTGAGAAGAAATCCTTATATCGCGTACGCTGCGGAATCTATTGACAATAGAGCAAAGAGATGTACTACAGTTTTATAGAAGTCATCAATATCTACAAAAAAGTCCGCGATACCATATGTCTAACTATTATGGATAAGTCACCATGACCGCTTTTTGTTCAAATTATTCAAGCAAATCCCATGGTGAAATAAAAAATGACGATTTTAGTATCATGATATTAATCCTTATCCATTTAAATGGTTTGATAATTAAGGTTGATTATGTCCGTGTAAATTACACTTTAAATTATTCAAATCGGACCTTTCGTTCAAAAGTTACGACGGTAATAAACATGCTCGAAGTAAGAAAAATGTCGCGGCTTGAGCGAACTGGGGAGAATCGTATCAATGTTTGGTCCGATGAAGTTGAAACACCACGGCATTTAAATGTTTTCGATAAAACAATAAGAATAACAAATGTTTGGATTTTTCGAAAATAAACTACATACATAATAAGGAGTGAAGCAGGGGTGATTAAGATTTTAGGGGAGGACATAATTGCTTGCTTCAATTTACGTCGGAATGCTATGAACAAACTAAAAGCGGGATAATTGAAACAGATGTACCTAACAATTTTTGCATAATCAAACCCTGACGGGTTGAACGGGGTGAACAGTTGCGCTGAACCTGGGCTCGAGACAAGTGAGATTCTGTCAACGGTGGCGTGGCGTACGCGATTGTCAATACGTCAAAAATGTATAGGATTGACAGATGCTATCGAAATGTCACGTTTCCAAAGCTAACCTTTATAAGGACTAGGGGGCGTTGAAGTTTGTGGAGTACCTTCTAAATCCACGCGGACGAAGTCGCGGGCGAAGTGCTAGTAATATAATAATTTAGTTCAAATTTCTTAAATCCCAGGATTCAATGGTCATGTTTACAATTTATTATTCCGGGATTTTAGAGGAGGTATTATCAACTCTGTTCGAATTTTTGGTAAATATAGTCTACCTATTCCGATCTCTGGTGATAAGTGATCTGCCCTGCCCTGCAAGACCCAATAGAGATCCTTTTGCAGTCTTCCCAGGGACGTGTCCTAACAGGCGTTGCGGAGAGGGGGTCCGGAGTCTTTCTAGAGGAAATTGGACGGTTCCATGTGCTGGCTGATGGTGATCACCGGGGTAGTTAAGAGCGGATTTCACCATTGAAACTGAACGCGATCAGTACATCTAAACTGCGTTCAAGAGCTGTCAGCGTCAATATTCCATAGAAAAATAATTACACTGACAGCTCATAAACGTGGTTTATTATACGCTGATCGCGTTCAGTTTTATTGGTGAAATTCGCCCTTAGTGAGGTAAAAATTCTACACTCTTCCCCAAAAGTCCAGGCTGAAGATTTTCCCACAGCAAAATAAAAGGAGCAAAGATAGAAATATAATATCGAAGAGAAAGTTTAGTAATTATGATCAGAAGTGCGATTCTGTAAACCGTTCACCGTGTAAGCTTAGCTTAAGGACGCGTTTACAGATGGGTAGTCAAATCATTAAAACAAAATTAACTTTCAAATGATAATATACCACAATTCATAGTAGCAACGCTCGATGAAGTGATTCCAGTTTATTGTTCGCGACATTAGAAATAGAGTTCAAGATAAAATAAAACATATCCAAAAAACTTAATTCATTTTATTTGATTAAAAATACATAAAGTAATACTCAGCCTTATGATACAAGTACCTTATTTCTAGAAATTATAATAATCATTAATATAATGAAGTAATTTACTGTACATAATATTAACATTAGCGCAGATTCTGATGTGCAACAACTGAACTGAAAGTATCGCTATCCTTCTTTTTTCTAAGATAAAACAAGACTGAGAAGTAAGTAAATAGCAGCTGTCAAAATTAAGTTGAACACTGCTCTATGTCGTATGAATCTGCCTATACTTTTTCCGATTATGTTGGGGCTGGTTTCTAGTCTAACCGAATGCAGCTGAATACCAGTATTTTACATGGAGCACTGCCTATTTGACCTCCACAAACCCAGTAACTGGGTAACACCCCTTGGCAAGACTGGTGCCGGATTTCTAGGCTTCTAGCTGCCCGTAACGACTCGTCACAGATCTATAAATTACAGCAGAGATCAACAGTTGTAACGAGCTTTCCGAGGCACGGAGGAGACTCAGTATATTACAATGGTCTATCATATATATCATTACAGATGAAGATGAAGGCAAAACCAAAGCGGGCTCAAACTATTGCCCTGAAATATACCACGCTCGATCTTTACCGGTTCGCTATTCCTCTGGATATTTCGACATCCTAGATAGCGAAGAACTGTCTTCCATTGCCCCATACACGACGGTGCGTTTCGTTGCACCAATTTTATACAATTCTAGCACCCTCATGACTCATGATGGATGTATGAGGCACCGAGTCATAGGCCTTCTTATAGTCTATCTAACATGTGGACAGATCCTTGAAGAACCACCCGTGGGGCTATTATAATTTAGCCACGATCTCCTTTCATGTCAGATAAGCAGTCGCTTGTACATTACCGGTACTCAGCTGCATCTGGTTGGACATTGGAAGCCGACCCCGACATGGTTGGAAAAAGGCTCAGCAGATGAAGAAAAAAAACAATGAACAAAAAAAACTACGATGAAAACTCTTCGTCGTGTTGCGAAGGCTATTTTATTTGCTTTTAGCTGCCATAAAGTTAACACAATATTAATACTCTCTTAATCACTTCCTCCTCTTTCTTGAACTTAGTAAGAAAAAGACAGCTGTATATTTTAATTGAGCTTAGTTGGCGCCCAACATACTCGTCGCCATTTTTACTTTTTATAAAACTGTTACATTTAACTCGTATTCTTTGTATTGGCAAAATTAATATGTATTCAACCTAAAAAAAATAATTGTTAACAATTCAACAATATTATGATTAGAAAAGATTGTTACTAATATTACAACAAAAAATATTGACATACCTACACTTTCATTTCTTTACAATTTTAATTTACACCTACCCTCCTATTAAAGAAATTCAAGGTAAGCTTCAACAAAATCCAACTGATGTGGTACTGCAGTAAAATATAAATAAAATATACAGTACGAATATTAAAAATTTTATGATGAAAAACTAAAATCTTATATTCTTTACAAATTGACAATCATAGACTTGATTTTTTTGCTACAGGCCATTATATGTTGAACTAAATATTTAGGTACACTCAGAAAATATAAAGTGGGTAGTTTGGTAGGCTTAGTGAATTGTGACGTGATCAATGGGTGTTTAAGAACCTTTAGCGTTTCGTTTAGTAGATAAGACCATAGAAGCGATGACTGGATTGTGGGAACTAAGGGGCTAATTCTACAAGTTTTTAAGCAACATTCACTTTTGAATTTAAGTCGCAATCTCTCAAAAATTTATGGAAATAGTAAATATTTTGACAGATTGCGACTTGACAGATGCAAATAAAAAATAGTAGACTTGGCCCTCTTGATAACAACTGATAGACATATGAACAGACTTAGAATAAGGACGGAGATGATATCCAGTTTACATTGTGTAAAAGGCATCCTTTATTCTAAGTCATTTACTTCACTCAACTCAGCCTCCCTCAATTAAATAAGTTATATCTTGTTAATCAAGGGCTTTATTCCCTTTCTCATGGCGAATGGGTAAAGTGGAGTGGAAGAAGTGGAAACTTCTTCACAAATACTTTGGAATAGGTTCTAGGAATTATTTGCCATCTGAATGTATTTCTACCCTCAAATAACAGAACTTTTTACACTTACTTAAATTAATAAATAAAACCTATTAAAAAACGTTACTTTAAGGAGTGGTCAATTTGGCATACTTACTTAATTAGCTTTGTTAGTATGGACTTTTTTTACTATACACAGATGGTAAATTAAAAGTGGATCCTCCATTTAATATAGTGGTGTTCAGCTAAAAGGCTAAGCAGATTGATAATAAATGGTAAATTAAAATTATAGAGACTGAAACACTGAATGGTGGCTGTGAAGCACTCTTGTTGTAAAGTAGCCGCTCATGCCGCTGTCACATAAATACTTGCACGCAAGATTTATTTCAAAGTAACGGTGTTTGAAATCATATGACAGTAACATGAATAAAACTCTTGCTCAATAATATATGATTGCATAAAGCAAAACTTATGCAGTTGACAAACCTGCTTTAAAGGATCTATACATTTAAAAATTACTGTAAAACTTTCATATTATCTTTTCTAGGAACCTAAACCAACAACCTATGTGGATTGATGAATATTCTGTTTTTAACTCTATGATGCTTTCGTTTCTATTATAACAATGTACATATAAATATATCTATAGTCAGAACTAGATTAGGGCGACAGATCATTTTGCTGTTTTATTTATGTTTTATAAATTATGTACAGGCTGAAAAATGCTGCTGTGTGTTAAAAGTTCTTTTTCAATGAGTTGATGTAAGAATGAGTGTACTTCAAATATGTGTTAATAATGTGTATAAAAAGGAGTGCAAGCATACCAAAAATTTGAAATTGAGTAAATGTTGTACTTAGAAAAAGTTTTTTTTTTTGTTTTATGCTGCTTCCCATTTCTATTTCTCCATTGTTTAAGGCATGCTGCAAAAAGATCTACATACCCATTCTCGTTCTAACATAAATATAATACCAAATCTTTGATATATCACTTCCTAATTTACTTTAATATGACACCGGTGGTACATGCTGCGGCATCATCGTAGTATACACACACTGGTTGTCGTTCATCGTAGGTTTCATCACTTGGTGCATCTGAGGATGTTGCATTATATTCTGCAGCTGAGGAGGCTGGGGAGCAGGCGGGGGCATCTGAGGCTGCTCCACTTCCTCCTTAGGCTTTTTATTCTTTTTCTCACATTTCTTAAACTTAATACCAAGCTTATTCAACAAAATTAGTCTTAGAGATTCTTTACCTCCGCGGTAGTTCAATTCATGTTTTGCTGCTGCTAAAATTTTCCCAAGCGTTGGAACCTCTTTTCTAACTGAGTAACTGTTGACGATACCTCTAAGGGCACACAACTGGAAGTAGTCTAGCTGTACTTTCGTTTTTCTTACGCGTTTCTTCTTTGGACCAGCGATTTTCGTTTGCGTTGCTTCGGCGCGTAAACCGTCTCGCTTTATTCTTTTTATCGTGCTTTCTGACAGGCCTGTGGCCGCGCACGCTCTTTTAACAACGTTTTCTACTGGGTAGGCGTACCCTCTGTTCTGTTTTTCGCTCTCAAAGAACTTTATTACCTTAAAAATAATCTCTCGGGCTTGGCCCTCGATCGCTTCCTTTTTCTTCTTTTCCATTTTCTCGAGTTTTGGTTTCCGCTCGTGTATCGCTGGCATGGTTGGCGGAGGCTCTTGCTGGTGTGTGTTCACTTGCTGTTGAGGCTGCTGTTGCTGTTGGACATGGTTCTGGAGCTCTGGAGGCCCAGGCTGATGCATAATAACAGCACTCACTACAGGCACTTCGTAAACATTGACATTTATATTCATTTTCGTTATAAGTTATTTATAATTTGCGCAAGATTTGCGACCTTCATGAATGTATCGCTTAATTGTGTTGTAGGCTGTCAGTTGAAGAACATTATTTTGTGTTTATAGCGAGTAAATACACAACAGAAACAATAAATTATTACGGTAGCCATAGGCCATTATTTACCATAGACAATTTTGTTTTGCTTTCAATTTCTCGCAATGACAGCATTAATTTATAATTTCCCTGAAAATTTTACCAAATTCACAATGCTTCAATTTGTTTCTAAAAATAGGTATAGCTTACTTTCGGAATAATGTGTTTTAATTAGAAATCACTCAATTTTTTCTCGACTCATTGTGTTCTTAACCAATAATTCAATGTGAATTTCACTATAAATTGTCCCGTTTTTATGGGTGAATAAAATCAGTAATCCATAGACAAAAAGAGCAACGATTCAGAAAAAGTCCGGTTTTTGGGTTTACCCATTCGGATTTCCCGGATTCGAGTTCCCAGAGTACCGCTTTGACAGCTTCGGTAATGTTGCCAGATCTTATTTTTACCACATCTAGGGAACCCGACTTTCAAGAAAAAGCGGAAGTTCGATTCGATCATCCTGCAAAATATAATAAAAAAAACCATTTACTGTGTTGATAGAAAAAAACGTGTTGCACCGACCTCAAGTAGCATGGGATACGAGCAGCAATTTGCCGTATGCAATACATGCAAGATATTTTATCGAGAATAATTTTAGCAGCTTAATAGATCTTTATAGCTGAATCTTTGGGAATTCTAAAATAGCATTACTTTTATAATAAATTTTTAACTGTCGCTCTCACAAAAGCGGAGAGTAGGGATGTCGAAAGTGAAAAAAATATCGGTATATCGATATTTATTCAAATATCAATTTCGACCTCGAAATCACAAGGAAAAATATCAATACATCGATTTATTGGTTTAATTTTCAGAAATCTCTGAAAATTAGTTCGAAATCTATAGTAATATTATAAAGCTGAAGAGTTTGTTTGTTTGTACGCTTGTTTGAACGCGCTGAAACTACCACTCGGATTTGAAAAGTTATTTTTTATTTGATAGCCACATTCATGAAGAAGGCTATAGGTTATCTAGCATTGCTCTTTTTGAGTTTGTTTGCTTGTTTGTTAGTTTGAATGCGCTAACCTATGAAACTAGGTACCACTCGGATTTGAAAAATTCTTTTTTTTATTTGATAGCCACATTCATGAGGTAGGCATTAAAGCTCTTGGCTACCCTTCTATCTATCTATCGAGTATGGTTTCCGCACTTAGTCCTGCTGTGGACCATTGTGCGTGAGCCATGTCGGCCGTCATTCAAACCAGCCAACCTCTCTCCAGAAGCAGATCAGCCCACTCAGTGTGTTCAGGATGTCTGTGAGTGAATTAGGTGTCCCTATTGTTTGCCTCCGTATTTCGGTAACGCCTGTGCACTCAAGGAGCACGTGCGATACCGTTTCCTCCTCCTCCATGCAGGCTCTGCACAGAGGACTGTCCGTTATACCTATCGTGTGGTAATGTTTGTTCATCGAGCAGTGTCCGGTGATGGTCCCCGCCACCATTCGTAGGCTGCCTCTATCCAGTTGCAGAAGGCGCCTGGTAAGTTTCCTATTTAAGGATGGCATAGCCTCCTTGGACTGCCTACAGCCTGGTGCCAAGGCCCACCATCGTTCTGCCTGTGTGTGGGTATGTTCTTGTAGCCACGTGCGCAGCTGGGTAAAAGGGAGTGGTACAATGGGTTCGGGTCCAACAGCCATCGCACCAGATCCCCTTCTGGCCAGCTCATCGGCTGCGTCATTTCCTGGTGATCCGCTGTGTCCTTTGATCCACTGCAACGTCACAGTGTTGCGGTTGGTCACTGTGACGCGTTCTAGTGCATTGTGGCATTCTTGTATGAGTTTCGAGGTAGCGTAGTTTTTTTCCAGGGTTTGGAGAACGGAGGCGCTGTCGGAGAGTATGCGAATATGCGTATCCGTGACTCTCCTGGCTTCTAGGGCATGGGCCGCTTGGATAATGCCCACGCATTCCGCCTGATAGACAGTGTTTAGCATTCCTAGCGGCCTGGATATTTTTATGTTGAGGTCACTGGAGTAGACTCCAACTCCAGTTCCAGTACTTGTCTTAGATCCGTCAGTGTATATTCTCAACTCTTTGGGCCCCGAGTAGTCAACCAGTTCCTGTGTTAGCACTATGTTATAGTGCCTCTGGAAATGGTATGTCTTTTGAGCTTTGTCATTGGGTGATATCATCATGGGTTGACGCTTGACAGCGTCCTCCATGATGCGTGTGTGCTTGATTCTGGAGTGTGTACGTAAAGTTCCCGATGTGCTGAGCCTGAAAGCCGCTAGGGCTGCCTCCTCCCGTACTATAAGATGCAGTGGTGGCAGTCCCAGCATGGCCTGCAGGGCCGCAGTGGGTGCTGTTCTCATGCTACTAGTGATTGCCACGCAGGCAAGTCGCTGCAGCTTTTCAAGGTCTTTTTGTGCCGTGCTCAAGTCTGTCCTGGGCCACCAGACTAGGGAGCCATATGTGACTATTGGTCTGATAACTGTGGTGTATAGCCAGTGGGTTATATTGGGACTGATGCCCCAGTTCCTACCCAGCATGCGTTTGCATTGCCACATGCATATACTGGCTTTCTTGGTGGTGTACTCCGTGTGTTTCGCCCAATTCAGCTGCTTATCCAAATAAATGCCCAGGTATTTGGTCTCAGTTGAGAGGCTTAGAGTGGTTCCGAAAAACCGTGGTAGTTCTAGTGTTGGCAGTTTCCTCTTTTTGGTGAAGAGGACAAGTTCAGTTTTGGTAGGGTTCACTGCTAGCTGATATTCTTTGCACCAGTCCTCTACTATTTTCAAGGCTTGGCGCATGAGGTTGCATAGCGTGTTTTCGTGTGTCCCGTTTATTATTATGGTTATGTCATCAGCGTAGCCCACGGTAAAGTATCCTTTATCGTTGAGTCTTCTAATAAGGTTATCTGCGACCAGGTTCCATAGTAGTGGCGAGAGGACGCCCCCTTGGGGGCAACCTTTCGCCACGATGGCCCTTGTAGTGTTGTTTATGGTAACTTGCACAGCTCTTTGCTTGAGCATATTTGTGATCCAGCCACTCAAGGTGGTGTCCACACCATGCCTTTCGAGAGCTGTGCCAATACTCTGAAACATGGTTTTGTCAAAGGCGCCCTCGATGTCAATAAAGACAGCTAGTGAGGAGCATTTATGGTGTATAGCACATTCAATCTGTGAGACCACGCTGTGCAGAGCAGAATCTGTCGACGTCCCCGCGGAGTAGGCGTGTTGTTGTCTGTGAAGTGGGTATTGGCGCAGGGGTCCATCCCGGATATATCTATCACAGAGCCTCTCCAGGGTTTTCAGTAGGAAGGATGTTAGGCTTATTGGTCTGTACGCTTTGGGTTGTGTGTAGTCTGTTTTTCCCGGCTTGGGGATGAAAATGACTTTTACTTCTCGCCATGCTAGGGGTACGTATCTGTGTGCTATGCAGGCTTGATAGATTGCTAGTAGCCACGGTGTTAGGATTTTCTCGCCCCACTGTAGTAGGGTAGGGAAAATGCCATCTAGTCCTGCAGATTTGTACGGTTGAAAGGTCTCTATAGCCCATGCTATTCGATCTTCTGTTACTATGTTACGGGCTGTAGACCAGTCTTGGTCAGCAGGAGCCCGTCCAGATTCGCCCGCCCACGTACTGTCCTCGTTAAGATTACAGCCTGGGAAGTGCGTTTCCAAAAGGACCCTACTGGCCTCTTGATCTGTTTGTGTGTACGAGTTATCGGGTTTTTTCAGTGCGCCGAGAGTGCGATCCTGTTCTGTTGATAGGATTCTCCTTACTCGGGCAGCTTCGTAGTTTGTTTCGATGGATTCGCAGAAATTCCGCCAGGCAGTTTTCCTGGCGGTTCTGATTTGTTTCTTGAAGGTGTATTGTGATTTTTTATACATTTCCCAGTCTTCTGGAAGTCTGGTGTTTTTTGCTCTGTTGAATTGTTTGCGTAGTGTAATTCTGAGTTTGTTGAGTTCAGCATTCCACCAGGGGTTACCCTTACCCCTGGTGTGTGATGCCCTTAGTTTGCAACACGTGTGATATGCTTCAGTTATGTAGTCAGTTAGTTTTGTTACAGTGTTTTCTAGTTCTGTGCGATCTGTGATTGGAGCTTGGTACAGTTGGTGCCTGGCTAGCAAAGAGGCTAGGAGGCGTTTAAATTTAGGTATGTCTGTACGGCGTGGATTACGCCTGGGTTCAGGCTCGCAGTGTTGGACCAAATCAGTCATATCCTTCGGAGGGCAGTTCTCGTCATCGCCTGGCATATACACCGAGGCTAGTACAAGATCTGGGATGTCTCTGTCGGTTTGGAGCCTGATCGCTGTCAGGTCTCTGGAACAGAATTGGGTTAGTGGCGTAATGGGTACGTCTTTAGGTGTGTATATACAGGTTCGTGGTTTATTCGAACTGTTTGTGTTGACTGTCAATTTACTATATAATCCGATGTTTCCAAGGCCGCATATCCTGTCGCTTCTGATCCACGGCTCTTGTATAAGTGCAATTGTTCGTGGTTTCACCTCCAGCGCCCTGCGTAGGCTTGCCGTGGCAGTTTGGCTATGCTGGAGGTTTGTTTGGATAATCTGGATATTGTTGGGTGTTGGGGTGTTGGGTGTGGGGGTGTTGGGTGCGGGCGCCATGGGCGGTGGTGGTGTGGAGTTAGGAGGAAGAGGATCCATCGGATAGTCTTCCTTCCTCCTCCACCGTTCCGGGCCAGTTGTCGCGACTCGGCGAGGATGCGAGCAGCTGCGACGTCCACCCGGGTGATGTGGGTGGTGCAGAGTCAGTCTCCGCATCGGCCATCGCTGCCCTCGCCATTTCCTCCTCCAGTTGCATCATGTCACGGTCGTCAGTCTGGGTCGGTTCTGTGGTCTCAGTGTCGGTCTTTACGTCAGAGGGCTGGGTCTTGGGGTAGAAACGGACGTATATCGACCCGAGTAGGTATGATATGTGCACCTTTTCCACTTCATCTGCCGGGATTCCCAGGGTCAAATATGTCCCATGGTTATCCCCACCGACAGAAGTTGCCCTGTACAGTGACCACCTCCCTATGTCGTACCAAGTATTCTGACGTATCAGAATACTCTGGAGCCGCGCTATATCCCCGTTATACCTGGGGACGAAGAGCGCGGCTCGGACACGGGTTGGTACGTCAGTCTGTCGCATGACGGTCAGGGTTAGGTCAGTCTCCGGGAGTCTAATTTTGGGCACATTTAGGGTCAGCCAAGTCAGGGCGTTCTCGTCCTCGCACCACATCTGCACGGTGCCATCCGTTACCCTAGGGTAACCACGGAAGGCCGGGAGTGGTTTGGTCGGGTCGGTCTCCATGACGAGTCTCTCAAGCTCAGTCCTGATGTGTGTCGCCTCAGTCTTAGTCAGGTCTCTGGAGGGGGGGGGGAAGCAGATTGCTACGGAGAGCCGCGCCGGAATGTCCTTTGTGGCCCGCGCGTAGGTTCTCTGCTCCCCTTGAGCAGCCTGGGTCCTCACACGCTTCGGGTTACCCTGGAGTGCACTCAGCGAGGCCGTGTCTTCCGGGCGCTCCCTCTTTGCCGTCCCTGAGCCGCTCGGCCCTGGTTGTGGTTCAGAGGCGCCCGGACGAGCACCCGACGCCAGGTCCCTCTTGTGTGAGGGCCGAGGCCGTTTCCCCCTCAGCCTTCTCGGTTGCGGTCGGTCTGTGTCACGTCTCAGTTGGTCTGGGTTCAGACCTTCAGTTCCGGTGGGTTCCAGCGCTTCCAAGGATTTTTCGCGCTGGGTTATCCCCTTGCAGCGGACTCGTCCTCGGTCGCGCGTTTCCGCGTCCGGCCGTTTTTCGCGCTGAGTTAGACCCTCGCGGACTCGCGGCTGGTCGCGTACTTGCTCTATGGCAACCGTCCGCGCACTACTCTGGCTACTGCCTTCGCAGACGCGCATCTGGTCCTTGGCTACCCTTAAATATTAATGTTTTTGTAAAGTAAGTTGGAAGAAAAAGCGCTATCGGACGGCTTTAACCACGTGCGCTGGAGTAATGACTAATTATACGTAAGTTCCATGTAGGTACTACAAAGATATTGGTTTTTATTAGATCTAAAAAAAAGTCCGCGACACTATAAATCCGAATCACGGATTACTAATACGTGAATCAATTGAATATTACTAAGCTCTTAACTAATATCAATATATTCGTCACACTCATATGCGCCACAGCGCGAGCGCCAAGGCGCCACTTCATACTAAACTAGAATAAAATTAGACAGTGCTGCCAACTTAGTGGATTTTCCACTAAAACTGGTGGTTTCTACCTCCTATTTAGTGGCGAAATATTTATTTTAGTGGCTGGTGAATTTTTCTAGTGGTTTGGTAAAATTCTGTTTACGCTTTGGAGGTAGCGGAACAGAGAGTAAAGTCCTACATACCTCCACTGGAAAGAGAGGATCCTCCGACCGGACGGTTGTTGGTGTCCGGTGGGCAACTGCCCGAGAGTTGATATTCGGGCTTTGCATGTGTTCTAATCGCACGGTAAACTTTGATATCGTGATTTAGGATTTTGCAGTTTATTCGCAGCTGTCGAGATAGATGGCGCTGCGAGTCTCATTTGTTGTGATGTTGATTCTGCTACGTTGATTTTTGTGGCGGCATGAATGCCACTACAACGCTTTAAATCACACAAATTGTGATTACTCAGCAACGAAGCTACTTACTGCCTCATTCCAATGCCGATGTTGGACTATTTAGTAGTAGGTATGAATGTAATAAAAATGAAGCGTAATGAAGATTGAAAATAAATCCATTAACTGCTATATTACTAAGGGTATGCTGTGATTTGAGATTGGAAGGAAAATGCTACAAAGAATATGAAATTCCAATAAACGTTGTAAAACCAATCGGTACCAAAGAAAAGAATCATAATCAATCTGGAACTGACGATGATGGTACAAATAAAAATGATTCGTCTGAAGATGACTAACAGAATAGCTTTTGTTTTAAAAATATTAGGTTAGCCGCACCGTCGATCTTCAAGGTAAGCAACGCTTACCGAGGTCGGTTTGTGGGGGTGACCATCTTTACGAGGCTGCAACGTGCCTCGGAAAGCAGGTTAAGCCGGTGGATTTTCCGAAGCCAGAAAATCTGACTCCAGTCAGGTTTGTGGGTGTCTGGTAGGCAGCCGCTCTACGTAAAATACTGTTATTCAGCTGAATCCGGTTTGACTGGGAGCATAGTTGATGATCCTACGTTGATTTATTTCATATAAATGGTGTGTCGATTATAGTTTTTTTTTGTTACGGTTTTGTTTGTTTTTGTTAAGGAAAGTAAAAACTAATAACTTTTATCTACTAATTTGTTTCCTTATTATAAAAAACGATTATTAGTGGAAATTGCTGTGGTAACGTGCGACAATTTTTTGTTAGTGGTTTTCTGGTGGTTTTTTTAGTACCTAATTGAATCTGGTGGAGAGCTAGTTAAGCTGTTGGCTTGGCAACACTGGAATTTTTATATAGTTTATTTTATGCTGTGCGCCTGTGCGATTGTGTGCTGCGCTTATAAACAAATAAGTATTAATTATTGATTTAATGTTTTATACAAAAAAGATCTATTATAATGGACGACAATCCAGAATTAGAGTTAAAGAAGCTTTGTTGTACGTGTTTAAGTCGGGACAGAAAGTTGTTTCAGCTCTGCAGACTTCCGGACGGCGTTAATAATTTATATTTGCTGTTATCCTATGATTCCGAGGCTTACAAGGTAATTATACTTTATATATTATTTAACTGTACTATATTAATCAAACAATTTAAATTGCTGTAAGCTGTAGTGTTAGGTACCTGCTTAACAAAAGGTACCTACCTAAAACATGACAAAAAACGATCGCCTTCCACTAGTACCTGGCAATTAAATTCAAGGGTAATAATTTATTATAATTATGTTTGGCTTAGAGAAGACTTCGGAGTCGTCTTAGGGGCGGACTCTGAACTTGAATGCAACAAGTAACACATACAGTAGAAACCGCCATAAAGGGTTATTAAATTACACTATTCTTCTGCTTTGTCTTTCTTTGAAAAAAAACATTGTCCCACACTAGGAATTTCTCCTGTATCGTGGGTGCGTTTACAAACATACAAACTCACATACACAAACAGCCAGACCCCGAGCAACTACCTGTAGGCCATACAAATATTTGCTCCGTGCGGGAATCAGTAATCGTAGTAAATCCGATCCAACCCCTAAGACGACCCACTGACCCAATCTTCTGTTTTTTGAAACATGCAAATTTTAAAAAAATAGGTTCCTAGCTGTTCCTAGTTAGATTTCCGGCAAATTGAATAGTGTAACCCTTTTACGACTTAGTTTTTAACGGCTAACCGTTTTTAGCGACGAATATGCAAACATAACACAACTTAGGTTTTATAGAAAACATACGGCATACTTTTATTACGACTCCGGTTTATGGCACCAACTGCTTAGAACAACCGATTTTGACAATAACTCATCCGGTTAGAAACGACTGCCCTGCGCTGCGTCCCTGCTTGCTTTCCTAGCCTAGGGCGCCTAGTACTTAGGTCGATTGGCGCGTGTACCTAATCTTAAATCGCAGTTATTAATCTGTTTTGACAAAATCTTATCGTAATCGGATACGTAGCGTGCCCTAAAATGAGTTCCATGAAGCGAAAGTATTTCTCTTTTTTATGGTTGTCTTGTTAGTACGTCCAAATATCGCTGGTGTTATTTGAATCTAAGTCGAATGATTAAATTAAAACAAAAGTTTCGAAGTTAGTGTTATTTCAATTTCAATTATTTTTAAAAATAATCAACATTAAATCAATAAAACATCAATTTATTAATGAAGTTACAAACTTAATCATCTTGAGTCTATGGACTTTGAACGCACACCTTCAAATATTTTAATGGAATAGAGAAGAAACCATTTATTCAATACTGTTTACGTGACCATGATGATGTCATTCAACACGGCAATACTGCCAGTGTTCCGGGCACTTTTGTCATTGACAGCAATGTGGATGAATTTTTTGATGCCCAATGATTTATTTTGTTTTTATACACATTTGTACATAATTTGGCAATTTTTAGTCTAGTTTTTTTATAGTTAGGTTTAGTAGATATAAATAGTTAAGTTTATATACACACTTAAATAATAAATATTTATTCAATACAGACACAAAACAATAGCAACAACCACATGTTATAAAAAAAAAGAAAATAATAATAAAACATACACAATAAAATGGTGCTAAGTGTGCCCATACCGAAACTGTTACCATCTCAGCATTTGCTGGGCGTCAGACACCCAGTGCTGGTTTTCAGTTGGCACCCCACAGTGACACACTTGAGTAATGATAATAAGCACCTAATGTTTTAGAATAAAAAAAATAAATAGAGAATGTAAAAGAATGTTTTTTTTATAAAGCAAGTGACTTTGTTCTCATTTAGGTTGTTATTGTAATTTATACCGTTTTAAATCAAATAAAAAAAAAAACTTTTGTAATGTTAAATACACCTAATTATAATTTTTTAATTTATTCTTCATTGTTTCTAATATTTATTTATATTTTAATTTCACATGTATGCATATAAGGACTGGTCCTGAAATAAATAAATTTTATTATTAATGTCAGCAACATTCGATGTGTCAACATCTTTTTCATCCAAAGCATCATCGTCATCATCAAAACAAAGAATTTCTCTGGCACCTCTAGCAGCAATTCTTTGAGGGCGAATCTTTGCGTTGGGCATACTTCTTGTGTTTTGGCAATTTTTTTTTGGCTTTTTAACACTTAGATCACACTTCGTCGACCCGCTCCCCCCCCCCTTAACGTGTGACGTACTTTATGGATGGTCCCTTACATTATTCATATTAAATCAGTATTGCAGCCCTCCCTGTTAAAACTTGAAATTTTAATTGTAGCTTCAAAAGGATCCAAAATTCATTGGTTTTTACAAGTCATTAAAGCTGGCCAAGTGCGAGTCGAAGGGTTCCGTCCCATTATCTATAAAAAAACGGCAAAAATCACGTTTGTTGAAAGTGAGCCCAATAAGTATCACCATCACGCAAGGGTTATCAACTGCTTAACCGGACTATCCTGTGTATCCAAATAAATTTAAGGCCCCGGCAAGGGCAAAATGCTAGTTGAGTTCGGGACAGCAAAGGACAGGCTGGGTTATTATTTTATGGGGTTAGGTAATATAATAGTAATGGCGGCTCAGCGACGCGGGCTGGCTCGTTAGGCAAAAGACGGGGAGGGTTTTGAATGGGTCGTCGCGAAGGGCCTCGGCGGCGAGGCCGGAATACGGAACGCGGTCTGTTATTGTATTTTCTAAGCGTGCTGGTTTCCCTACAGCTTTCTTGTATCTTTGTGATCTCGTCGTCGGACTCGACGAGTGTATGCCAGGACAGCGAATCTTACTAATACGGGAATGATGGGAGGCCTACTTAAATATTTATTTTATTGTTTTTAGTATTTGTTCTTATAGTGGCAACAGAAATACATCTCTGATAATTTCAACTGTCTACCTATCACATGAGATACAGCCTGGTGACAGATAGACGGACAGCGGAGTCTTAGTAATAGAGTCCAGTTTTTACCCTTTGGGTACGGAACCCTAATAAATGATCTCCTTTCAGCATCTCTACATCATTTGTCTGACCAACCTCAAAACTAGATCTTTTGTATGATTACAGGAACTTTTTTTCAAGGATACAACAAGCCTATACATATGCTGGGAATGTAGAGCTGTCATGTGTAGGTTCACACGGTTCCGGAAACAGGCCTGCGTTGCACAGAAAGAGCTTACTAGAATTGCTAATGGGAGAACTCAGGTTCGTGTATTGTATTTTAATTTCTGTGTTATATTACTGTCAAATGTCAATATCCTACAAAATACCTTGATAGAGTAATAATAGAGTTTAAAAACGCGTGAATCGGCACACCGATGTGCCAGAGGTGCTTGACCGGTCCCAAGAGAATAAATGAAGGGAATAAATTATATTTCGCCGGCCAAGCGTGGCGATTATGGCAAACCTTTTGGGGGTGATTTATACAATGTGTAGCATAATAAACGCAATACGAAATCGCGAAAAAAACGACTGCCCCTTTTATTTCCGTGTGCATAACTCCACTAATTGTACTGAACAGCTGTTTTTTTTAACCGACTTCTAAAACAGGAGGAGGTTCTCAATTCGGATGTTTGTATTTTTTTTATTTTATGTTTGTTCGCGCATAACTCCATCGCTTGCCCACCGATTTGAAAAATTCTTTTTTAGTTGGAGTTTGTAAACTTCCCAAATGGTCCCATTAAAATTTTATCAAAATCGGTTCAGTAGTTTGGTTTTTAGATCCAAATAGCTGGAAAAATATGTGGAAAAATCATCCATGTATACGAAATTGCGTATTTTTGCTTTCCTGTGACCTTCCAGTGTGCAGTGGTGTTAGGTTAGGTGTGTGAAAAATAAAAAACTTTTTCACCAAAAAAGAAACAGACTTCCAAAAAACACTACAAAGTTCAAAGAAACTTTAATTTCGGAAGTCGGTGTCAGAAACGAAGAAGCAACCAAAAACACCGACTACCGAAATTAAAGTTTTTTTGAACTTTGTAGTGTTTTTTGGAAGTCGGTTCCTTTTTTTTACGCGTTGTACATGTTGCAGCCAACTAGCTGAATCAGCCGTTTCATTAAAAATCTAGCCTTTTCATTGAACTGCGCCGTTTAATCAGCGATATGTGACGTGGACGATATTGAACAAAAGATGTCACTTAGGTCGCTGAAAAATTGGCGCATTTAAATGAAAAGGCTAGGTAACCAATTAAACGGCTGATTGGCTGCGACATATACATAGTTATATGCAGGGTATAAGTGATATTGACGCACAAACGGATACCTTTAATTTAGTTCATGATTTCTGGATTATCCAGTGTTGAAATTTTTGGTTTTTACTTTATACTGATCATCCCATAATCGCTTACCATCAGGTGAGATGGTGGTCAAACGCTTGCCTATCTTAGAGTCGTCGTCGTTAGAGTTCACTTGCGCTGTGAAACCACAATATTATCACCCCGTGTCTCCTATGCTTCGTCACAAAAAAGTTTTCAACGGATTTTTGTCAGTTCCTTGTTGAAGTTAATCGCGAACGAGTGTGCTATTTGGTGCAAAGTTCAGTAACTATTGGAGGGTTATCAAACCAAAAGTAATTCTCGCTCTGTGCTTGTGTGTGTGTGTGATTTGAACATGTCTTATGGAGCCAACCATTATTACAGTTACCGGCACGTAAGTTGGCAAAGATTTTCGCAGCGGGGGAAGTTCGCGCATGTATAAATGTATGAAATTGTGCGTGCGCGAATTTCCCCCACTACGAAAATCTTTGCCAATTTACGTGCCGGTAACTGTACAGTGTCCAAGAATACGGGGATATGCTCATGTGCTATGCCGAAACACGAGAGAACATACGTCTGGCACTGCGTATTTATGTGGAAAGATATCTAGGAGCTCGTCACCCACCAGATTCTCGAGTCATAACCTGGGGCACCAAATTCCATGGTCGGTGAATATCTTTATAGACCTTGTGATTGGACCCATTTTTCTCCCGAAACGACCGATACATCACGACTCACGAGTTACAGATTACAACGTACAACCCATCAGGAAATAATCAAAGAGATTCCTCTAGCCCCATACAGACTAAGAGTGACATGGTTCCAAACACCTCCAGGAAATAATCGAAGAGATTCCCAGTACAGAGTGATATCGTTCTATCACTACGGCGCTCCCTCACATGTGACTCCTGTCAAACTCCTGCCTCACCGAATCTTTTGGGAACCGGCGGATTGGAAGATTCGCTGGCTATATCGCTCAACGGACTTTACCCCATTTGGACGAAAAACGAAAAAGAAATGCCTCTTTGCGCCAAGGATGATGCATATCATGAAAAGAGAGACAAATACAGACGTTTGAATCCGAGTGCGATTCCGCACGCAGCAGAGATGAGGAATCGCATTGTGAATGTGTTCGCAACGCTGCTGCTGCGTGCAGTGTGGCCAGGACCCCACGTTTCTGCAACATGTCTACGCTGAAACTGAACCGCGCTCAGATCTGCGAGTGAGTTGCCGTCAGCCTAATGTGAGTACGTTCATTCGTTTTTACCTACACTAGCTGCTGCCCACGTTTACATTAAATTGAGCGATCAAAAATGACAATATCGACGAGATTTATGACTCATAATTTTGTTGAATCGCAAAATTCAAGTGGCAGTCGGCAGGGCACATTGCTCACAGAACAGATAGTCGATGTGGTCGAAAGGTTCTGGAGTGGCGACCGTGTGAAGCGTTGGAAGGCCTCCCACAAGGTGGACCGATAACCTGATGAAGACCGCGGGTATTCGCCGGATGCGAGACACAGGAACGATTCTTGGTGGAGCCTAAGTGTCCAGCAGTCGACGTCCTTCGGCGGATGATGATGATTTATTTGAAATGGGAAATCATCAAATGACTTCTTCCGCTCTGGGGAGCGGAAGGGAGTGTCAGACTCTTATTGACTAAAACCCATCCGTGTTCCTCCATATGCCCTTTGCGTTCCAGGGCCGCGGTGACTCTTTCGAACGAATTCCGCAACATGATGATGATTATTTTGTTAATGGCATTAGGTGTAATCTTCTCGCAAAATTTGCGTAACCTTGTCACTTACATCCTGTACATGAGAACGGTGTAGTTAGACGTGCATGTTAAATGTGTCTAGAGTAATTAAAAACCGGCCAAATGCGAGTCAGACTCGCGCGCAATGGATCTATAAGCATATTATACCTGTATTTTTTCGAATTGTATCTAAATTGTCAGCTAATTTATTTAAAACTTAAAAAAACATTGATTTTTAAAAAATATATTTTCGACCCACTTTGAAAAATTCTAATTTATCCCCTATTCTTAAATAAATATTTTTAAATGACGCGGTCGTGTTTGGGTCACAGAAGTCCTTAAGAATGGCCCAGCCTTTTGACAAATCATCTTTTTATTTTTTTTTACACTGTGTACATTAGAGTGGACACATCACACATGGACACATGGGCGGACTCAATGCAAGAAGGCATAATTGCACTCTCTATTAAAATGAACAAGTTATTCTTCTTCTATTTCAGATTCAAACGACCAGCCTGTCCCGTCTTACAGTCCACCACAAGACTACCTACCAGAAAATAATCTCAGACTCAAATAAAACTCCACCAGACAATTTCATAGACTGTGGTTTAACAACAGACATAAACAGCGAAAGCGAAGAGGACGTCCCTCTGTCAAAACTCCTCAGCAACTGGCTTTCAGACAATGACACAGAGGTAGTCATACCAACCATAGACTCTAAAGAGGAACTGTCAAACTCGAAAGAAACCAAAGACTATGAAGACGAACTGTCAAATTTGGAAGATACCACAGATTGCAATGAGGATTTATTGTACACAAAAAAGAAAAGAAAGAAAAAGAAGAGTGGATTTTCTACGGTTCTGTTAGATGAAAGTGAGTTGGAAGAAATTAGGGTTCATAAGAAACTTGAAGATTTTTATTTAGATTTGGAGTTTAAATGTGATAGTTGTATTGAAGGGTTCGAAAGTCAAGAAGACTTGGATGATCATAATTATTTTTTACATGTCGAGGTGAGTGCCTCTTTATCAACATTCTCTTCTATCCACTGCTGTATACAACGTGTAACAGAATAAACGCAATACCTCTTAAGGGGTCATTATACTAATCATTATGAACAACTTTCACTCTGGGGTCAACATTGAAATCGCCAAAAAAAATCGACTGCCCCGTATATTTCTGTGCGCATAACTCGACAAAATGTACTGAACGGTTGTTTTTTTTTCGCGATTTCGGAGTTGGCCCCATAGTAGAAGGTGTTCTGCTTTAAACTATGTCATCATCTTCTTGTCAGAAAAGAAAGACAGTGAGAGTGTGTCAGTTTAGAGCGATGTAAATAACAATTTTATGTGTTCTTTAATAAGTGAAAATCGCTCTTCCTTTCCTAAGGGCCAATTTCACCAATGAAACTGAACGCGATCAACAAATAAACCACGCTTATGAGCTGTCAGTGTCATTATTTTGCTATAGAATATTTACACTGACAGCTCTTGAACGCAGTTTAGATGTACCGTAAAACGGGTTGAATAGGAACGGTGGGGTGAATAGAAACAAAACTTTGGTAAGGTTTTTCACTTTAATATAATAATGTTGGTTGTTTATGAGAGTCACTTTATTTGATTTAATTCAATTCAATCAAATTGGAGACCGCAAATGCTGCAAACAAGATTTATATAACGTAAAAATCCTCTTCAAAGTCTTGTGCCTATTCACCCCTTTTTTTTTTTTTTTTTTTTTTTTTTTTTTTTTTTTTTTTTATTGGATGGGAAATCATCAAATGACCCCTCCCGCTCTGGGTGGAGCGGCAGGGAGTGTCAGACTTCTACTGACTAAAACCCACCCATGCTCCTCTTAGTGCCTTTACGTTCCAGGGCCACGGTAACTCTTTCGAACAAATCCGCAACCCTGGTAGGCTCTGGCCTTAACGGGCCCCGACCCATGCTGACGACTGCTGGCTTGGCGCGCGTAGAACACAGCGCGCCGTCAACCCGGGCCTGTTCTGATCGGACGGCGAGCTACCCATTGCTCGCCGTCCACAGGCATCAGTCACTGCGCCATGCTCAGGAGCATCAGTTCCTGGGCGGCGTAGTGGCTGACGTTCAACAGGAGGGGGTGAAATGGGGCCATTACTGGCACTCCATTTCAGCCCCCTCCGGAGCCCGTTGTAGGGGCTCTACTGCGGCTGTTGCAGTGGCAGCAGCCGCAGTGGAACCGGCTTTGGCGGCGGAGGAAGCGGCGGCGGTGGCGGCGGTCGCGGCAGAGACGGCGGTGGCGGAGGGCTTTCTCCGGTTTCCGGCTTTGGCGGGTGGGGCGCAGGCCCTACCCCCAGCCCAGTGGTCGGCCGGCTTGCCAGCTGCCGCACAGACTGCGCAGTGCGGCGCGGCGTCGCAGGAGCCGGCCCTGTGACCGGGCTGACCGCAGCGGAAACATAGACCGCTGCGGTCCACCTCCGAGGTGCATTGTGCTCCTACATGGTGGCCCACCTGGCACCGGAAGCACCTCAGAGGTCGGGGTTCCAGCAGTTTGACCTGCGCGGAAACCCAACCCACCAAAAACCTACGGCCCTCCGAGATGGACTTGGCCGCCGACACGGGACAGCTCACCACGATGGTGCGCATGCCCGTGTTGTCAGGACGTAGGGTGCCCGCCTTCACCTCCTCTGCTGAGCACCCCCCCGTCCTAACGACGGCGGCCACCACCTCCGCCTTGCCTATTCACCCCTGCATTGCTATTCATTGGTGAAATTCGCTCTCTTTTTCGAAAAACTTCTCAACTAACATTAACTAGAAATGTGAGTGCGGTGCTCCTATTTAGAACATGAGCCACACGTTGGAGTGCCCCAAGTGCCACCTGTACTTTGGGGGACCTGATGAATGCCACCGACACTGCAATAGGGATGATTCCTGGTTAAAAAATATATGATTCTATTAGGTCCGTCGGTTTTACTATCAAAATAAAAAATATTGGACACGTATTTTTTGCTTTATCTAATCAATAATAAAAGACGAAGATTAAATGCAACAAAGATTGGGAGGGGGCTTGTGACGTCATGTGTTGGTAAAAAGTGTACTTAAATGTGACGTCACACGAGTTTTCAACGCACTGTATCGTTTTCATTTTTTGTTTACGTGGAAAAAAATAAAATATGTGTAATATTTTTTGGAAATCTATCTGACGGAATAATTCGATTTTTATGGTCATCTGATCTACCCTACTGCCGCGGCCACCTACTGCGCCAAAAAAATCTAAGGACTTAACCATCGACTCGTAAAGAAGAAAAACTAACAACTCTTAAACTGACCTTTATTTGTTTATTTCTAGAAACCCGACCACCTCCAATGCGACGTATGCCTAGTCTTCATACCAACAACGACATACAACAACCATAGAGACGCTCACTACCATAGACACATATGTCAGTTCTGTGTGTATACAGCCTATAATGTCAATGATATGCTGACACATTTGAGGAGTGCTCACGCCGAGAAGAATTTGTCTGGTAAAAAGAAAAAGGTGGGTAGTCTTAAATAATGTTGAAGTTTTCAGTGTTTCTTTTTTAAAGATGAGAAATCATCAAATGACTCCTTCCACACTGGGCGGAGCGGAAGGGAGTGTCAGACTCTTACTGACTGAAACCTACCTGTGTTCCGCCATTATTTCAGATGGAATTCTTCAAAATAAAAGCAAGATGTTAATATTGCATGTTCCCTATTGGCGATGCAAAGATTCTAACTAGCGCCTCTAGTGTCAAATTGTGAAGCTGTCTAAGAACGACACTTTGACAGTTTTCGTACAGCTTTAACAACGTGTGGGGAATTCCCTATAATGCGGGCAACCTCAAGTTGATTGGGGATTGGCGTTATGCGGGGAAAATGCGAGGATTTTGAATATCGATAGTCCGGACTAAGTCGAAAAAATTTAGAGAAATCGAAATACTTGTCTTTACATTTTTGTTAGATTACTCGTGGATATCGAATGACTACCTTTTTCTAAATTGATTTATATCGCTCGATCGATGCGTTCTAAATCTATCCATCTATCTACCTCTCCCTTTTCCACAAAACTGTCATTTGCTATGTCGGGCCAGAGGGGTTTTTGTGGGGAATCAGTAGATTTTTGTCCCCAAATTGGGGAATTTGTCTTAAGACTGCAAGTAATCGTTCTTAGGCAACTTCTAAATTTCGCCGCTAGAGGCGCGCGCGTAATCTTTGCATCGCCAATTGTCCCAAGGAAACATACTTCCTGGAATAAAAAGTATTTTATCTTATTAGGAAAACTTACAGCTAAACAGATACAGGATTCTACTTCCTGCATGTAGTGCAATGTGTTCCATCAGACACTCAACTGAACCTCTCGCTCGGCGCATCTTGGTCTCACCTAACACCTTACAAAGCTGGCCAATCCTCCCCTTGCGGTGGTAGCCCTGGTTGCGACCACCCTCCCACCGGAGTCCGGCGTCAAACAGCCTGCTGTGTTCAGTCGACGTGTGGGAGTACCAGTGCCTCAAGGCATCTTCTGGGCACGCTCGCTCCATCATAGACCTCATCTATCGCTTTCCATAAGGCGTGATCGAGGTCAAGAGCTAGCCCATTCCTCAATTAAAAAATCCTTCTGCAAGGTCCAATCTACTGCTAAAAATTAATCAAGTGAATGATGCACATTCATTTTAACTAGTTAAAGAAGCTGCTTGGTCAATATTTTCTTAAAAAATACTTAGATTAGCTATAATATTTTCACAAGTTCGCATTTAGGGCTATTTCAAAGAATATTATTAAGTCTAAAAATATTTTTTCTTACAGACGCGCCACGAAACTGCTGAAGGTGATGTTGGTTCCAAAACTAGTCAAAAATCAGCGGTAAAAAGAACGCCTTACGGTTACCTCTGCACCGAATGTGACAGATATTTTGAGTGAGTAATATCAAGTAGATACAATAACTGACGATTTATAGTTTTTATTGCAAACCAATCAATGAGGGTTCTATACTCCATCCGAGTAGGTAGTTAACTAAAGGTAAACAAAAAAAACCACGTGACTTGGTTAACCGACTAAACGTAATACCAGTCTATTCAGTTGTCATGATACGTTACAGTTGTACTCTTCAATTTAGCAATGTTATTAACGAATAATAACGTTGCTAAATTGAAGAGTACAATGTGACGTAGCATGGCAACTGAAGTGACTGGTATTACGTTTAGCCGGGTAACCCTGTCACGTGTTTTTTTTTGTTTACCTTTAGTTAACTACCTACTCGGATGAAGTATAGGTGCATTTACACGAGCAATTTTTTGAGCAAATATTGCTCTTCAACACATGGATCAATCTCATATTCATATTTATTTGAATTTGAAAAAAATGCGGCAATAGGGTATTACACCATTTTTTAAAAACTGTTTTAAATTAATCCTGAGATCGTAATGAACTAGTAGAAATTTTGTTAATTTTTTTTAAAACCGAAAATCGCCCTAAAATCTGTTTTTTATTTATGATTTTGAATTTTCGCGCGGAAACGCTAGCCGCCATGCTTTTTCATCTCGTGACGTCACTCGGTTAGTAAACAATACGACTGCGAAAGACCAAGTAATAAGATTCGTGAAAATAATGAGTTGTCATTGGTGTCTTGTGCCTGAATGCAAAAATACAAGTGTAAAAACGCAATACAAGTGTACAGAAATCGGGATTGGAGGCAAAAAATTTCGCCACCATTAAAGTATTAACCATTGGCAGATTTGTACTTTCTGCTTTCACAAAACCGTCTTCCATAGTGAAATAAAGGCTAGAAGTCTACAAACGTGTTAATAACTCGTAAATTTATCAAAATAACAGCGCACAACTTATTTTCAGTAGATTGTTTGCTATCGGAATGACGTCACGGCGGGATCCAATATGGCGAATGGCGTTTTAGACATTTGAAAAACAGATTAGAAAAGACGATTTTTAAAATGGAATTATAAAATTAAAATTGCAATTTTATGAATAAATATCGACGTTTCTTGTTTACTTTTTTCGAAATCTATTATGAACAAACATTTTTATATTTTTCCTTACATAGTGTAAAATACCCTATTGTTTCAGCAATATTGCTTCTCTCTGTGTTTTGTGTTTTTTTTTTTAGAATGAAATTACTTGTGTATTGCCTAGTTAGGTAATTAAATAAGCAAACTCAAGTATACAAAAGCAGTCAAAAATGAGCCTCCGGGCATAAATAGCGTGCCTGAATACATATGCAACGCTCTAATTGTGATCCACAGTCACAAGTGATAAACTAGGACAATTTTAGTTAAATTAATAAACAGTTAATAGTTATAACAATAAAAAACATGGTCAGCAAGACGACCAGTAACCACAAGCAGCACCCGTTCACGAGCATAACGCAAAGATCAGCCATTACCCCCCTCGCCATGTTTGAGGGACGGAGGTAACCTAACCGGAGCTTGACGAACTTGCCGCTGGTTGCTCAGACAAAAATAATATTATAGAGGGTATGCTGTACAGAGAGTAAAGTCCCGAATATACCTCCGTTGAAAAGGGAGGATCCTCCGATCGGACGGTTGTTGTGCCCGGTGGACAACTGCCCGATAGTTGATTTTCGGGCTGTTGTACATGTTCAAATCGCACGGTAAACTCCGATATAGCGATTCAAGATTTCGTTAAGTTAGTTCGCAGCTGTCGGGATAGATGGCGTTGCTGGTCTTATTGTTGCGATATAGATTTTGCTACGTTAATTTTTGTGACGGCAATGATGCCGCTACAATATCAATCAATCATAACATACACGATGTGGTCGCGAGCAACAGGCCCGCGACTACGTCCGCATCATGATCACGATTTAATGGGTTTTATTTTTTCTGCAAGGAACCCCAATTATTATTCTTAAATAAAAGTATCTTAGTAGTCCTTATAACATCAGTTGTCTCCCAGTGAAAGTCTCGTCGAAATCGGTACAGCCGTTTCGGATATTAGCCAGAAATATGAGTACTAAAATGTAGTGTTATATTTTGTGTCCAGCAACAAGAATCAACGATGGAAGCACGTCCAACGACACCACAGAGAGGGTTACAAGTGTCCTACATGCGGCAAAAGATTCCCGTTCAGGAATGACTTGACGAGGCATGAACAGTAAGTATAAAATGTCGCAACCAACTAGAAATCTAAAGTTGATATCGACTCCACACGACTGCAGCCGACTGCGTGAAGTTGATATCACGACTGTACGAAGTCGAACGTACAACTGCATGCAGTTGAATATATCGACTACGTGCAACTACTGCGGTGCAGTCTGTCTGATGGCAGCCTTACTCTTCTTTTCAGAGTCCACCTAAATCCTCCGGCTCGGGAAGAATGCTCCGTCTGCCACAAGATGATCCGCCGTGATCTCGTAAAGGTGCACGCGCGCATACATACAGACAGACAGACGTACAGCTGCGCCGCGTGCGACAAGTTCTTCGTCAGCCAAGCGTCCTACGAACATCACTTGAAGTATACCCTGCAGCATACAATGGCTGACGTGCACAAGTAAGAACAAAACACTAACTTGAAGTAGATGATCCGCTTTGACCTCGTGAAGGTGCACGCGCGCATACATACAGACAGACAGACGTTCAGCTGCGCCGCGTGCGACAAGTTCTTCGTCAGCCAAGCGTCCTACGAACATCACTTGAAGTATACCCTGCAGCATACAATGGCTGACGTGCACAAGTAAGAACAAAACAATAACTTTGACAATTAATAAAAAACACTAACATGTACAAGTAAGAAAAAACACTAAGTTGCACACGTAACAAGAAAAAAATAATTTGCACAAATAAGCAAAAAAACGCTAACTTGCACAAGTAAGAAAACCCCAAATTTGCACAAGTAAGCAAAAAAACACTAACTTGCACAAGTAAGAAAACCCAAAATTTGCACAAGTAAGAAAACAAACACCAACTTGCGCTAGTAAGGAAAAATACTAATTTGCACAAGAAAAAACACTTTTTTGCGCATGTAAGGAAAAACACTAACTTGCAACTGCCTAGCCTTTGCCCAACTATATTGGGGTCGACTTCTAGCTATAGTCAATTACTAATCAAATTTGAATTCAAATTTGAAATTGAGTCTCCCATACAAATTGTGACCAGTTGATGACAATTTTTGTATGGGAAGTACAATTTTTTTAGAAATTGACTATAGCTTTCTTGGGCAAAGTGGTTCATTTACATGGGCTGAAGTGGTTCTTAAAGTTTGCGCACTCAGAGAAAAATACCCAGTATAACGAATTTAAAAGGAAAACTATCACAGCTTTAGTAGACTTTACAAGTTAACGAGTAAGGCACCTCGCGCACTAGACGACCACAACGACGACCAGTCGTGGTCGTGGTCGCAACCTTGGTCGCAGAAGCTACGGGGCTGTGGCCAAGTTTGTGGCCACGACCACGACTGGTCGTAAAGGGGCCATTTGTCGAGCTGCTGCAGTTGTTGTTCTGAGCTCGAATAGTATGTGTGCCTGTACTTGATGTGGAAAAGACGTAATTGCTCTGAGCTCGAACAGGGCCGCATTCGCGGTCGCAGATCTAGTGCGCGAGCGCTTATAGCAAACTATACGTAAGTTGGATTGTATAAGGATCTTAAACTACTTAAAACATCTGCATTTTTTGTACCTACTTTCTATGCAAATAAGTAATTTTATTATTCATTCTAAGCCCGGTGTGCGGCCAGTTGGCCGTTGCGCCCAAGTGCGTGACGTTCATATGGTTTCTTTAGTTAGTCTGGTCGTTGCGGCCACTGGTCGTGGTCGTGGCCGTCTAGTGCGCGAGGTGCCTAATAGTTGCAACTACGGAACCCTACACTGCGCGTGGCCCAACACGCACTTGGCCTGTTTCTTTTTTCGCAATTTCGAAGTTGGTTCCATAGTTAGGATAGAAGTTGACAGTTGTTCATAATGATACAGTACAATGACCCCTTTTCAGGAATTGCGTTTATTCTGTTACACGTTGCACAACACTACAAATGAATTATTTTCACTTTCAGATACAAGTGCACAATGTGTGACAAAGGGTACCGGACGCACGCTGAATTGAAGGACCACGTGAACTATCAACATATTGGAAAGACGCAGCATAAGTGTCCTGTTTGCGGGAAGGTGAGGATTTCTGTACAAGTTCCAGAAAGGTGTGGTCATATTAAAGGGTGATATTGGGTAGCTGATACGGACTTCGGACTTACGGCCGCTTTCTATAATATATCTCAATCCCAATCTTGATCCCGATTCTTGTCTGTAACCAATCAAAGGTGAGGAATGTGTGGTGAAGGACACAAACTCGGCCGTTGATTGGTTACAGACAAGGATCGGAATCAAGATTAGGATTGAGATATATTATAGAAAGCGGCCGTTAAAGAGTAGACCCCTGAGTTGTGACCAACTGTGGACGTCTTTAGCTAAACGATGATGTTCATGAATCATGAGCCCTTATGTGGGAACACTTTGTCTAGTACCATTATAGTAACCATAAAATATATACAACGTGTAACAGAATAAACGCAATACCTCTTAAGAGGCCATTGCACTCATCATTAAGAACAACTTTTACTATGGGACCAACCCGGAATCGCGCAAAAAGCTGTTCAGTACATTTTGTCGAGTTACGCTCACATAAATGTATGGTAATTAATTTTTTAAAAGTTGTTCATTGTGATGAGTGCAATGGCCTCTTACAGGTATTGCGTTTATTCATTTACACGTTGTAATGATGGCATGCAAATGCCGAATTGTAAAATATGGCTGAGCTTTGATCATCATCTGCCTAGCCTTTTCCCAACCAAATTGGGGTCGGTTCCCAGTCAAACCGGATTCAACTGAATACCAGTATTTTACGTGGAGCGGCTGCTTACCAGACCTCCACAACCCATTAACTGGGTAACACGGTACTTCTTGGCAAGACTGGTGTCAGATTTTCTGGCTACTGACAATCCGTAACGACTGCCAAAGATCTACAAATGACAGCCGGGACCAACGGCTTAACGTGCTGTCCGAGGCACGGAGGAGTCTCGGTATGTTAACATGGTCACCCATCCACAGACCAACCTCGGTAAGCGTTGCTTAACCTTGAAGATTGGTCCGTGCGGCTGTCATAATTTAGCCACGAGCTCCTCTGAGCTTTGATATATCATAACAACTATCCCTACTAATATTATAAATGCGAAAGTAACTGTCTGTCTGTTACTCTTTCACTCTAAAACGGGTGAACGGATCGTCATGAAATTCGGCAGATATTTAGCCTGGGATATTGGGATATGGGGGTGTGTAACGATTGACATAATAACAAAATATCTAACGTTCACTTGACATAATTTCAGTTAACATAATTTTGTTTAACATAACGATCAGTTGACATAATGAATTGTTGATATAATTTCATTTTACCTAATTTCATATGACATAATGAACATTTCCTATAATGCACATTTCACATAATATTCATTTAGCATATTATTCATTTACTATAATATTCATAATCTCTAAGTAACTTTTAATATAATTTAGAAAATCTGATACGATTTTAAATGCCTGCTAGTATGGTGCTGGATGCAATCTGGACTTTAGGGCACCCCGACTCGGATAGGTTAGGTTAGAAGGGGATGGCGGGGTCGTGTGAGCGAGCGAAGCGAGCGAATAGACCCCGCCATCCCCTTCGTGATTATTTTTTTATAAACCACCCAGAAGTAGGAGCCCCGCGAAGCGGTGCTCCGTCGACCAAGCCCACCCTCGACTATGCATAGAATATTTTAAGGTTTGGTTAAGTGCCATTTGAGTTAGGCTAGAACTGTGCCCATTAAACATGAATTTTAGGTCAAAAGAATATTAGGTCAAATGAACGTTATATTAAAAGAATATTATACATATTGAAAATTATATAAAATGAACGTTATACTAAATGTTATTATGTCAAATGAATATTATATGATATGAAACATTAGGTCATATGAATTTATGTCATTTGATATTGTCATATGAAAATTATGTCATATGAACGTTAGTTCAAGTGAAATTAGAGCATTTGTTATTATGCCAAACATTACACACCCGGGATATGGAGAAGGACATAGACTTTTTATGCGATAATCGACATCCACACGGGCGGATCCGCGGGCAAAAGCTAGTTATACGATATAATACTCATATTTGCAAAATAAAATTTAATAATTATTCTCTTCCCTAGGCACTAGCAACTCGACGCTGCGTCACGAGACACATGCGTCGCGCGCACGACGGTGTCAGCGAGACGGTCAAAGACAAGATGTGCCAACAGTGCGGCAAGGGTTTCCGGGTAAGGCTTACTTTAACTATACTAAATGCTCATGAAAGTATACAACGTAATAAACGCAATACCTCTTAAGGGGTCATTGTACTCATCATTATGAATAACTTTTACTATTGTACCAATGACCCCTTAGAGGTATTGCGTTTATTCTGTTACACGTTGTATATGTCGCAGCCAACTAGCTGAATCCGCCGTTTCATTAAAAGTCTAGCCTTTTCATTGAATTGTGCCTTTTAATCAGCGACATAAGTAGCATGGGCAAGTCATTAAACGATATTGAACAGAAGATGTCACTTAGGTCGCTGAAAAATCGGCGCATTTAAATGAAAAGGCTAGGCAACCAATTAAACGGCTGATTAAGCTAATTGGCTGCGACATATACATACGATACGCTGTGTGTCGATCTATCTGGTTGTTTGTTGTTTGTAACGGCTTATCTTAGAAATGGCTGGCTCGTTTTTAACGGCACTTTCACTAGCAGATAGCTGATGTTATTAGAAGTAACTTAGGTTACTTTTAGGAAAAGGATTAAGAGCGTGTACGCCGTATGTCATTTCATACAAAATTTCAAGTCCTTATTCTTCAAAATGAATGAACCGATTTTAACGAAACTTGGTATTAAACATTTTTGAAAAAGAGTTCAGGGGGAAGGATATAGTGATTTTTCACTTTCTATAGAAAATTTAAAATCGCTCTCTCTCTCTCCCTCTGAAATCTTTATCAAAAATGTTTTCTGATAACTATTTAGATCTGGATATCTAGCGTATGCATACCACGTTTCGTTAAAATCGGTCCATTCATTTTGAAGAATAAGGATTTGAAAGTTTGTATGAAAAGCCGTACCGCGTAAACGCTCTTTCAAGTACTTATTTTTCTAATTTTAATTTTAATTAAACTTGATATGCATACGCTAGATATTCAGGTCTAAATAGTTAGTAGAGAAAATTTTCGAAGAGGTTCATTCATTTCGAAAAATAAGGTTAAAAATTTTGTATGAAATGCCTTAGCCTTTATCAATTGGCTTCCAGTCCAACCGGATGCAGCTGAATACAAGTAATGTACATGGAGTGGCTGCCTACCAGACCTCCACAACCCATTAACTGGGTAACACGGTACTTATTGGCAAGACTGCAGTCAGATTTTCTAGTATCTGACAATCTGTAACAACTGCCAAAGATCTACAAATGACAGCCGGGATCAACGGCTTAACGTGGTTTCCGAGGCACGGAGGAGTCTCGGTACGTTAAGATGGTCACCCATCCACATACCGACTCCGGCAAGCGTTGCTTAACCTTGAAGATTGCCTTCGGCTGTTATAATTCAGCCACGAGCTCGGACCAACGGCATAACGTGCTTTCCGAGGCACGGAGGAGTCTTGGTACGTTAAGATGGTCACCCATCCACATACCAACCCCGGCAAGCGTTGCTTAACCTTAAAGATCGCCTTCGGCTGTTATAATTCAGCCACGAGCTCGGACCAACGGCATAACGTGCTTTCCGAGGCACGGAGGAGTCTCGGTACGTTAAGATGGTCACCCATCCACATACCGACTCCGGCAAGCTTAACTTATTTCTCTCTTTTCAGGACAAGAAAGGTCTCCGTGAGCATGAAATGATCCACACAGGCGAGCGTCCCCTATCGTGTGAAGTCTGCGGCGGTACGTTCAGACAGAGCGCGTCGCTGTACACACATAGGAAGCGAGTGCACAACTTATACCCTAGCGCTAAGAAGGTAACGCTGTTAGAACAAGGCTGAAGAGTGACCACCGATTTGAATTTCTCAACGACACGTCCTGGGGAAATCTCAACATAACACACTAGGTACAGAACGCAATTATCTAGTCCGTGAATCGCGTCCGAGATTGACTGTGTATGGGTGGCCTTAGGATTTATCGACCGTATACGGTCGGTAGGCGATCGGTAAATATGTCGAGACTGAGGCCCTGGTGGATCCAATTGATTCCAGTATATTGCATATTGATTTTATACTTAAGGACGCGTTTCCAAATGGGTAGTCAAATCATTATATTGTTTATAGTATTTTCTCAGTAAATGTACCGAAGTAAAAAAAATCACTTCGGTACATTTATTGAGAAACTGTACCTATCTAAAATTATATTTATAGTTCAGAATCGTACCATGTACATCTATCAACAATTCATGGGAAAAACAATTTAAGAATGCAAAGCATTTAATTTAATAAACTTACTTTTGTGTAAAAAAGTAATGATTTGACTACCCATTTGGAAACGCGTCCTTAAATTCCACGTTTTTACGGTTTACTTTCATTTGTTTATATTTTCATAAAATTGGGTCCCCCAGACGATAGATGTCAAACCCCCTTTAGGGGGTAATCTACCTTGTGCATGGGCACAAGGTAGATTATGCCATCTAGTGTTTCAGAATTGAAACTTGTATGTGAAAAGTATTTCATATTGAAGCTTCTGTATTCCCTCTAGCCTCTAGCCAGAATGTAGTATTACATTCAAATCCTGTCAGTTTACCACACATTCTTAACTAAAAATAGTCAATTCAGAAACCCTAGCGACTATATGACTCTCACTTTAAAATATATTTTGAATAGATTTTATTTTGTTTTATGTTCTTTTCCGATTACGGTGACTTTTTCGACTAGAGCGACTATTATGTCATTAGTGTAACGTTTGTGACTATTCGGACTCCAACCAAAGTGACTTTTATGACTATCAACTAAAGTGAATTTTGTGACTTCTTTGACAAGTGACTTTATAAATAGCTACATAACGACGCGCGACGCCGACGATATAATGTTATTTAAATAAATTGTGCTATGTTATGTCGTGACTATTATGACTACCCTTTTCCGACTACGGTGACTTTCGGCTAGACTGACTGGGTTAAAAATAACTCTAAGCTTAGAAGTTAAGATGTCACGACGATGTTGGTCATTGTAGTAACAAAATAAAGGACTTTTGGTCAGATTCAATGACTTGAAGAATTCAGTAAATACTTGGGCTGGTGACGATGAATTGGAATATCAAGTATATTGACTTTCTAAAGTTGCTGATTTTAGGAAATTATCATGTCCATATATTCCCGATGGAAAATACCTCTGAATTTATTCCCATTAAATTTTAAATACGTTTTTCCACGAGCGAGTATGTGTACGAATATGTCATTTTGAATCGTTTTTCAATATCTAAAAAACTACTACGACGTTTGCTGTGAATGAGATTTCGACCGACAATACCTCGTGTACCAGAAAATCTAAGAGGAGTATACATTTCTAATTTCTACGGTCATTCAACTCCGTCTAAAGACAGTCAGTGAACTCAAAACAAGAGCAGGCCCGCCGTCAGGATGAACAGGCCCGCCGTCAGGAGGAACAGGCCCGCCGTCAGGAGGAACAGGCCCGCCGTCAGGAGGAACAGGCCCGCCGTCAGGAGGAACAGGCCCGCCGTCAGGAGGAACAGGCCCGCCGTCAGGAGGAACAGGCCCGCCGTCAGGAGGAACAGGCCCGCCGTCAGGAGGAACAGGCCCGCCGTCAGGAGGAACAGGCCCGCCGTCAGTAGGAACAGGCCCGCCGTCAGGAGGAACAGGCCCGCCGTCAGGAGGAACAGGCCCGCCGTCAGGAGGAACAGGCCCGCCGACAGGAGGAACAGGCCCGCCGTCAGGAGGAACATGCCCGCCGTCAGGAGGAACAGGCCCGCCGACAGGAGGAACAGGCCCGCCGACAGGAGGAACAGGCCCGCCGTCAGGAGGAACAGGCCCGCCGACAGGAGGAACAGGCCCGCCGTCAGGAGGAACAGGCCCGTCGGTTAGAAGAACAGCTCCAGCGTGAGAAGGAGGAACAGCACCGACAGGAGGAGCAGGCGCGGCCCCAGGAAGAACAAAGTTACTCATGAAGGATCTGCACGCCACTTTCGGCAAAGAATTAAAGGTTGTTTAGCATGACCCATTAACCTTGTAATTGTTCCACCTTTTTCACCTGTGTACACAAATAAACGTATTTGATTTGATGAGAACCGCCTAACGGAAACTGAAACACGCATCGCCCAAACGGATCATCGGGTTGACAACTTGATTGCTGACGTGAAGAAACCGCTGGACGACCTTATACCGTCCACAGCAGCTCCTACATCCCCTCAACAGACTTTGCGACTCTGATGATGATGCTTCAGGAGCAGGCAAGCTGACTGGAGGAATAGGAAGAACTCATCAAAGATCTTTACGGCTCTTTCGGAAAGGGAATAAAGGTGGAGAAAGATAAGGTTGCTAAGCATGCCAATAGCCCGACAGAAGCTGAAGCCCAGATTGGCAAGGTTAACGGGGTGATTGCTGATCTGAAGAAAGAGTTGGGGAATGTTAGAAATGGGATGGCAATTTCCGTATATAAATATAAAAAATACGTACAAAAATACCGAAGTTCTGTGCAGTCGTTTTATCTTAGCGGGATTTGCAATAGCATAATGTGCAACTGTTATAAAAAAAAATCAGAATTTTCTTTTGGTGGATAGAGCGGACACAAATATGACTTGACATGCAGTGGTACCACACTAACAAAGTCGCTCAGTCAATTTTTATTGGTTTTTCTATATCTGTATGTGTTTTTGTGTAAATAAAGATTGTTGTTTATGTATTTTTTGGGGTACCACACTAGACTGAGCGACTGTCCACTAGGACATAAAAATTGGATTACGATTTTTTTGCTATGTCCTGTCTGCTATGTACTTTTATTTTATTAGATTTGTAAGAATTAGAATTATTTATTTGTGAAACATAGGTATTTACATAAAAAAATATTAGGATAGTACGCTATGTTTTGCCAATAATGACATACAAATATTAAATATCAATTTATTACCACATAATTTTACAAATATTAAGCTAAGTAATTGCATGCACGTACATTAAATTTAATTATGTTTTTTGGGGTACCTACCACACTGGACTGAGCGACTTTTGTCCACTAGGACATAAAGATTAGGATTTTGTACGCTATGCTCAATGATCGCGAGCAAGATTTGCTTGCGCAGACTTGGAGATATCAAATATCCCGGACATACCTGGCGAGAATGTGGTGCACACTGTCGGGCTTGGGGTGACTAGAGGAACGCGACATAGTGTCCGTACAGCGTGTGGGGCTGGGGTGGGACGTGGGACGGGCGCAGCGAGTCCAGCGGGGGCGGCGCATCGTAGTGCGTCTGACGAGCTGCTGCAGGGCGCGCGTGTGCGCCGTGGAGCCAGCACGGCAGACTTTAGTAATGCCGCGCCCTCGCGTCGTTTCTTTGTCAATGAGAGGCTCACGCTAAGCAACAAACAAGCACCTGTTCATCGTGTACGTCAGGCTGGCGGCCATCTCGGGTGGCGATACACTTGAAGAAGAGCGGTCGTATCTTCGCCAAGCAGGGTGACGGTAAGCCGTCTCACTGCATCCACACGATGTAAGACCTGACTCGTGTTTTTGGTCAGAATATCTCTGTTGAGAAGGATGTTTAGTTTTTTTTATCACTTTTACGGTTCATTTAGATTATATATTTTTAGGTTCTAATGTTTTTCAATCTATTTTATGTGTTGTTATATTTTTAAGTTTGTTCTGTACGAGGTCATCAAATTTCCTGTTTCAGTATTTTAGTTACTACCTTTTTTTATTTTGAAAGCTATTTATTTTTTATTTATATTTATATAGGTATTTATTTTATTTTTAGCATGTGTTCCGTGAGTGTATCCGTGGAATCACAGGCCCTATCAGAATACTAGCGTTGAATATTTATTTATTTTTCAAATATCGCTACACATGCTGAGATAGGGACCTGTTTGGCCTCGCACAGATTAATGTCATGGTGTTTTCTTTTGTTATTTTAATTATTTATTTTTTAGTGTCACCTGTTAATTTACTTTATTTCTTCTTTCTTTCTATGTCCTGTCTATTTTTATTTTATTAGATTTGTAAGGTTTTTAAAAATATACTAATGTAAGTGTTTTTGTTTATTCATTAATTGTTTACATTTTTAAATATTTCCATAAAAAACATTAAAAAATATAAACCATAGTAGTCCGCCGGTGTCGGGAGCAGAGTCCAAGCTACCGGTGGTTAGGGCTCCAGAGACAGGAACCTCCTCACAATACGAGCCATATCCAGGAGTACTGCCTTCTGTATTAGGCCTAAGTTTTTCTTTATTTGTATGTTTTAGTGTGTAAATATATCCTTTAGTCCTTTATGTATTCTTTGTATAATTGATTATTAGATTGATTTTATTACATTTGAAAGGTTTCTCACCAGTGTTTTTACGACTGTGACTTAAAATGTTGTAGTACTATCAGACCCGGTGAAGTTTACGAGTGGGGGAAAGATAGCAAAAAGCGATCGACCGGAACTTTCGCTTGTACAGTCAATAGCCAGGGAAGTTCACGAGTTGGGGAAAGATAGCAAAAACGGATTGACCGGAACTTTCGCTTGTTCAGTCAATAGCCGAGGAAGTTCACGAGTGGGGGAAATATAGCAAAAACTGATTGACCAGAACTTTCGCTAATACAGTCAATAGCCGGGGAAGTTCACGAGTGGGGTAAAGATACCAAAAACTGATTGACCGGAACTTTCGCTTGTACAGTCAATAGCCGGGGAAGTTCACGAGTGGGGGAAAGATAGCAAAAACTGATTGACCGGAACTTTCGCTAATACAGTCAATACCCGGGGAAGTTCACGAGTGGGGGAAAGATAGCAAAAACCGATCGACCGGAATTTCGCTAATACAGTCAAGTGCACCACAACCAGTGTTAACATTAACACTATGTTTTTTTATGGCTACTGTGCCAGTTTCGACTATTCTGCCAGTGTCACGTCGTGTTACATTTGAAAGGTTTCTCACCAGTGTTTTTACGACTGTGACTTTAAAATGTTGTAGTACTTATCATACCCGGGGAAGTTCACGAGTGGGGGAAAGATAGCAAAAACCGATCGACCGAAACTTTCGCTAATACTGTCATGTGCACCACAACCAGTGTTATCATTAGCACTATGTTTTTTTATGGCAACTGTGCTGGTTTCGACTATTCTGCCAGTGTCACGTCGTGGCGGCAGCACAGAGAGGCGGGCCGTTGAACTTTGTAGTTCGTGGTAGGCGTTAGTCTAGCTGAAATGACTAGAACTAAAATTAAAATCAACTTACTGCTACTGCTCATTGTCAATATTATTACCAGTGATGTGTGGGCTTTGCAAACTGTAGAAGATTGCCGTTGAAAAATAGCTTTTGATGACTGATAAAAAGTTTTTAGCCGAGCCTTTCATATTTTTAGTTACAAAAAAACTCGCTAGTTCATGTTGGTACCAGCAAGCCATACTTTTTACTCATACTTATTCTCTTTTTTAATGCTTGTTTATTTATTTAAAGTTTATGATTATTCTGAAGATATATTGTGGTCCATTGTTTTTCCTTATTTGATGAAGGCGGTTCTTCACCAGTGTGTATACGAATATGTTTAATTCTATACAATCTCCCAATATGTAGAACGACTTTCCGAAAAACAGTTGTATTATTCTATTGCGACTCTGAATTACTGGTATCGAGTTATCTGTGGCTGAAGAAAATCCTTAAAAATACGCTTATGATTCGGTAACATGTTTAGATAGTTTTGGAGTTTACTCCTTACGAAACGATTTTCATATTTATCCCGCGGTATGAAAACTTAATGACGCGTGAACTAAAAGTGAGGCGTTACGTTCCTTTGCGCACCTTTCACCTCGAGATCATGTATGTGTTTGTATACAAAGTATACTCAGCCTCTTTTTTTATTGGAATGTTGTAAATAATATGAACAAATATTTATATATGCTTTGATTATATTTTAAGATGCTTTCATTTACCCTCTTTTTACATAATCTACACAATAATAGTTCTTAAGGAGTATAGTAATGTGGATATCTAGGTATATTTTGTATGTTTGTTGTCTAAATACGAGTAGTAGCATTATTTTTTGAAGACTGTTTGATTCCGTTAGATTTGTAAGATTTTAAATATAATTTAGTAAGGTATTTCTAATGTATGTTTTATTGTGTAAATAATGTATCAGTGTTCTTAATGTATTCTTTTTTTTTAATGATTATTAGATTGATTTTATTACATTTGAAAGGTTTCTCACCAGTGTTTTTACGACTGAGACTTTAAAATGTTGTAGTACTACAGGGTGGGCCAGAAAAGAGTACGATTTTAAAAACACTCTAGCGTTTGAAGCTTTAGAGAGGGGACTGCGCGGGTGGTGGGGTTAAGTAGCTCGGTTCTCAGAAATTTATTTATTTATTTATTTATTTATTATTATAAAAATCACGATTCGTGCGCTATTGTTCGGCGTTTATTTCGACGTGAGTTTGAATTATATGACCAAAATCAGTGTCCGAAGGAAAGCGTGATTCGATCGTGGGTCAGAAAGTTCGAAGCTACTGGTTCGACTCTCAAACAAGCCTGCGGGACGCCCAAGGTCAACAAGAACGGAAGACAATTGAACAAGTTAGAGCTTCAGTTCAACGTAATCCTGCTCTATCGACTCGAAAGCGTTCAGCCGAACTTGTGGTGTCCAGAACATTTTTGCGTCGCATTTTGTTGAAAGATCTGAAATTGCACCAGTATAAAATTCAACTTGTGCAGGAATTACAGCCAAATGATCCAATTTTACGACGAGCTTTTGTTGAAACGATGCTGGAACGCTTTCGGAGTTTCAACAATATTCTGTTCTCCGACGAAGCCCATTTTCACATAAATGGGCATGTGAATAAACAGAATTGCCGTTACTGGGCTGCAGAGAACCCACGTGTAAAACATCAAAAGCCTCTACATTCGCCGAAAGTAACCGTTTGGGCGGCCATGTCAGCGCACGGAATTGTCGGACCCCACTTCTTCGAAAATCGACAAGGCCAATCTGTCACTGTAAATTCTGACCGATACATAGCCATGTTAAGGGATTTTTTCTTTCCAAAACTGCAACAATTTGAAGCCTATAATCGTGCGACATGGTTTCAACAAGATGGCGCGACATGCCACACAGCTAATGCCTCTTTGGCGGTCGTAAACGAGATGTTTGCTGAAAAACTGATATCGCGCCGAGGTGACATTGAATGGCCTCCTAGAAGTCCGGATCTTACACCACTGGACTTTTTTTTGTGGGGATCCCTAAAAAGTAGAGTCTACTCCAATAACCCAGCCACAATTGACCTGTTGAAGACCAATATCCGGAATGAAATGGCAGATATTCCCCGCGCAATGTGCCAGCGAGTTTTTACCAATTTGAGGTTCAGATTCGAAGAATGTTTGCAGCGCGATGGTGCACATCTGGATGATGTTATTTTTAAGAAATGAATTTCCCAGATGTAATTTTTTGTAGAAATAAAAATTTGTATGTGAATTATAGGTACTTAGTTTCTTTTTAATGATTTTTTCAAATTCGCAATTCCTGGCCCACCCTGTATCATGTCCGGGGAATTTCACGAGTGGGGGAAAGATAGCAAAAACTGATCGACCGGTGCACCACAACCAGTGTTAACATTAGCACTATGTTTTTTTTTTATGGCAACTATGCCAGTGTCACGTCATGGCGGCAGCGCACAGAGGCAGGTCTTCGAACTTTGTTGTTCGTGGTAGGTGTTAGTCTAGCTGAAACGACTAGAACTAAGATGAAAATCACCCTTACTGTTACAACTTGAAGGCCAAATTATACCTATACGTTGACTCGGGCGTATTCCATAGCTTAGGTTACATTCAGATCTGATTCAGACATTAAAATATTATCTACTTTGTACAAACTACCACCAGCCCTTACCTACAATGACTTTCGTAACTATGTTGAGTTTTACGACCGCTGTGACTAAAGTGACTATGTTGACTTTTTACGACCGGTATAACTTAAGTGACTATGTTGACTTTTACGACCGGTATGACTAAAGTGACTTGACTTTTTACGACCGGTATGACTAAAGTGACTTGACTTTTTACGACCGGTATGACTAAAGTGACTTGACTTTTTACAACCGGTATAACTAAAGTGACTATATTCCCCGCTGTGTCGAATGCGCAACGTAAACAATGCCCTTATTTTTGACCTACCCGATTGTGGTGTGTTAAATGACAGATTCAACCAAATCATGTTATTGTGCTTGAGATTCTGTGAAAGACATTGTATAAGAATAATTATATGTCCTAATAATGTGTAACCTAACAAAATGTATTTTCTAATTATTTTTTTAAATGTTAGTTTAGTATATTAGTCCTGTACCTATCTAGATGAAATTGTAGTGTATATAATATACATAAGAAATTAATTAATTACTGTTAATGGTGTATAACCATTGTAATTAATAAATAAATAAATATTGACCTTTACAACTGGCGTGACAGATAGATACAAAAGGAATTTGTGCTCAATTGGTGCAATTGCTAAAAAGCGTTCCGATGCGAGGTTTAAATAAATAAATGACTAATGTGACTATGTTGACTTTTACGACTGGTCTGGAATGACTTGTGATCATGTTGTAGTTTTTCTTTGACTACGGGGAAACAAAAGGAGGGTTCTGATTTTGTCCGGTGTATGTTTATCTGTTCCTTCATAACTTCTACACTACTTAACATTATTGGACAAGTAAGGTAACTTAGTAACGTCTTGACTATTTTTCAATGTCACGTTGTGGTTGACTGTATGATATGTTGTAAATGTAGATAAGTAACACAAATAAATAATAAGTATCACCTTTGTACCTATTTTCTGACTCCTTATTCTTATCTATTTGTTAAATGTGTGTACATTATATGTTGTAGTATTATAAACATGCTCATTTATTTGTTTTGTATATAATTGAGGCTTTGATGTTGTATAATAAAAATATTTTTTTATTAAAATTATGGATTTTTTTTATTTATTTCCATATTTTTTACATACATAAATAAAACGCACTGAAAGTGCTTTTACGTTTCCTAGTGTTTTACGTGTGTATTCATGATAAAGTATTTAATAACAAAATATGTTGTAGTATTATAAACATGCTCATTTATTTTTTTGTATATAATTGAGGCTTTGATGTTGAATAAAAAAAATATTTTTATTAAAATTATGAATTTTATTTATTCCCTTACCTAACCTGTGTTATATATTATAAGGTAATAATGATGATAACTTCAATAAAATCAAGATCAAGTCATCTGTTGAAATACATAATTTTAATTTAAAAAGAAGCTTACAAAAGTTCTCCACGATTCTGATCTCCTGGTAGTTTGCGAGGCTTACAATTCTAGCCCCGGAAATACCTTGGTCTCCCGGTACTTGTGAATCTCTAGTACCTACTACGGCAGCAGCGGCTCTGAATTCCCACTTCCTCCTCAGTCATCGCCAAGACGTCATTTATCGGAATAAAAAGAAGCCTATGTGTTAACCTAGGTTATGAACTATCTGTGTGCCAAATTTCATCCAAATCTATTCAGCTGTTTTTATGATTAGCGCGAACAAACGCACAGAAAGTTACAGATTTATTATAGGTATGTACCTATAGAAGAAGATATAGATAAGTAAGAGCCATCTTGTTAGGCTGCGTTTCCACCAGAGATGTGCGATGATGCGTTGCGAGGGATGTGTTTTTATGCACCAATAGAATCGCTTGCGCTGAGCGAGGCTAGGTAAATGAGGCAATGCTATTGGTTCATAACAAACATATCCCTCGCTACGCATCCTCGCACATCTCTGGTGGAAACGCAGCCTTATGAACCAAAATAAAAAACAAAAGTTCACTTTTTAGAATTTATTTGGGAGTATGTAACAGTTTATTGTGAGTATACAGAGCCGCTGAATGCGCGAACGTCGCGGGACAGTGCGTGCAGTGCAGCGGACGTTCTCCCGTGTGTGTCCTGATGTGGGACTGGAGGATTGTTTGCGTCTGAAATTAACAAGGACATGAATAATACATGTACAGGACAGTGCATAAACTCAAGCCACTTTCCCTCAGGACACTGAAATTACAGCAATGTGATTCTGTGAGCCCCCTCACCGTGTGTCGAGTTAGGCGCACAGAAATGTATGGGGCAGTCGATTTTATTTCGCGATTTCAGTGTTGGTCTCATAATAAAAGTTGTTCATAACCATGAGAACAATGACCCCTTAAGAGTTATTGCGTTTATTCTGTAACAAGTATACCCACATTTCGCCAGCCTCTGCTTAACCCATTGTAGAATACATGCGTGATGTTACATAATTTTATTTCTTTTTATTAGTGAATAGGCATGCGCTTGACCGCTATCTCACCCGATCGTAAGCAATGATGTGGTCGAAGATGGAGCACGCGTACCTAGAAGTAACTTAAATCTTATTTAAATGTAACTTACAGTGAAAGCTCTACCGCAATAGTCACAAATCTTGTTGCGAGGCGGCCTCTTCTTATGGTGCACGTATGTAATGTGGCGATTGAGGGCGTTGCGACTCTTGAACACCTGGAATGATAAAATATTCTTATTTATACTATTATAAATGCCTTGTGGCTAAATAATAACAGCCGCACGGGTCGATCTTCAAGGTTAAGCAACGCTTGCCGAGGTCGGTCTATGGATGGGTGACCATCTTAACATACCTAGACTCCTCCGTTCCTCGTGAAGCCGTTGGTCCCGGCTGCCATTTATAGATATTTGGCAGTCGTTACGGATTGTCTGAAGCCAGATAATCTGACACCAGTCTTGCCAAGAAGTACCGTGTTACCCAGTTGATGGGTTGTGGAGGTCTGGTAGGCAGCCGCTCCACGTAAAATACTGGTATTCAGCTGAATCCGGTTTGACTGGGAGCCGACCGCAATATAGTTGGGAATAGGATTGTAACGAATATATTAGTAATATTCCATGGATTCCGGTATTGGTAATCCGACGAACTAATATATGGTAATATTTAATATTCACACAATCCACAGATTACTAACATGTACAATAATAATAAAAGAGAGTGCTGAGGCGGACGTAATGCAAGAAGGCATTATCTACCAGTCACCATTGGGATAAAAAGAATCCACACCCAGTTTTCCCACAGTAGTTATTTTTCTGATCCATGGCAAAGACTATCAATCGGTCATTGGCCGCGTTTCCACCTTCCTCACCTCCTTAGATTGTTTGAGCCCAGTAGGCGGCTACATTAATTTCAGCATCGGTGGCATTTGTAGCGACTGCCTACCTGACCTCCACAACCCAGTAACTGGGTAACATGGTACGTCTTGGCAACTAGGTACTGTACACAAAGTTTAAATAAATAAAAGTTCAAGGAACCGCACTGTTTCAGAATTGTTGAAAGCGGATATTATTAAACAATGTGTAACAGAATAAACACAATACCTCTTAGTGGTCATTGTACCTACTCATCATTATGAATAACTTTTACTATGGGGCCAACCCAGAAATCGCCAAAAAAAAAACAGCTGTTCAGTACATTTTGTCGAGTTATGCACACAGAAATGTATGGGCCAGTCGATTAATTTTCGTGATTTCAGTGTTGGTCCCATACTGATAGTTGTTCATAATGATGACTACAATGACCCTTTAGTATTGCGTTTATTCTGTTACACGTTGTATAGTGTTTACCTTGGTACACTTAGTACAACGATGTGTGTTGATCTTGAAATGTTCCCAGTTGATATGCACCTGCAGGTTGCTTTTCGTCACGAACTTGGCGCCACATTCGTCACAGATGAATCTGTAGCAAATATTACAGTATAACAGGCTTATTCATAACCACTTTTTAACCATTATTTAGTTAAAATAAATTAAATCTAAATTCAAATAAGTACCTAATCCGTAGAATTTCTTTTTTTGCTTTTCCCAACTATATTGGGGTCGGCTTCCAGTCAAACCGGATTCAGCTGAATACCAGTACGTTACGTGGAGCGGCTGTCTACCAGACCTCCACAACCCATTAACTGGGTCACACGGTACTTCTTGGCAAGACTGGTGTCAGATTTTTTTGACAATCCGTAACGACTGCCAAGATTTACAAACGACAGCCGGGACCAACGGGTTAACGTGCTTTCCGAGGCATGAAGGAGTCTCGGTATGTCAAGATGGTCACCCATCCACATACCGACCTTGGGAAGCGTTGCTTAACCTTGAAGATCGACCCGTGCGGCTGGTATTATTTAAATATGCCAAAACATAATTTTGTGTCTTCAATTGCCATTCGCCAGGCAAGAATCATTTATGATTTAACGCAGTGCATAAAAAAAAGAAGAACAAGAATGCATTACGTAGGTACGTGAGTCTAATCGAATTCACGAGTGCGCAAAAGTTCGCAGAGCCTATGTTCAGACTCGCCAAGATCCGTCAACCGTTTTGTAACTTCATTCTGACACAAGGATCCTCTTATTTCTTATGAAGGAAACAGTACCTACCCATCAAAAACATAAATGAGAAAATGGGAGCCAAGTTCAATATACGTGATGTCTACTCTCAAGTAGACAATAGAGTCCAATCCCACGGACGCGGGATCGAGCGTTTAAATCACGGTATTTGTCAAAATCAACTAATTTAATTTGTAAATAAGTTCATAAACTCATAATCATTAAAATATATATATATATAGGGTCCAATTAAAATAGGTGGACAAATTTTACCACAGCGCTCAGTAGGTCTAACAAAGGTATCCAAGCAAAAAAAAAAACACTGATTAAAATGATTTTATTTTGACCTAAAATAATAAATACCTGGCACTCTAGAATAAACACATCCATCCAATAGGGGTACGTATGCGGTGACGTGGTCACGTGCGCCTGCACATTTGTAGTATCAAGGGATGTGTTTATGCATTGGGTAACCAACACTTATAAGTGTATTTTTGTTCGCTGATTATTTTAATTGTAGGTATCTAATGCGATTTTCTTATATTTTTTTTTACCATTGTCCTTATTTTGGTGGTCTGAATGATTCCTAAAAGTTTGTCCACCTATTTTAATGGGACCTTATATATATTTTGCAGTCCCAAATTCCACGGATCCGCGGAACTAATGTCCTGATCCCGCAGGCTTGCGGGATTGAGATTTTTAATTCCTTTGTAGCCTAGGATGGCGTGCTATTGGAGAGTCCTGTGTCCTCCCTCACCTCTTATCGCTCTCGCTGACATGTCTGGAGTGCGTGCTCAAGTGATGCTGTAGACCCTGCGCGGTGCTGTACTGCGTCTTACAGTCGACGCAGAAGGCGCGTGTATCTGCTGTGCCGTGTGCTGATCGTTGATGCGCTTCGAGACCTGAGCGGGAACGGTAGGACTTGTTGCATTGCTCGCATTTGTAGACTCTAGAGGATTGCTTGTGGACTGTGCTGCGGGAGGAAAACAGGATCTTGATCAATCTGAATTCCTTAACATTGGGACCAGATGCTTTAATAAACCAAATTTTATATAGTGAGAGCCAAAGTACGGGTGTCGTCTAGCCTACGTCTAGTCGAAAAGCCTAGGAAACGTTGGCGTGACGACTTGGAGGCGTTCATAACGGATTTGTCAGAGAGGACTACACACCGGGAAGATTGGCTATGAACAAATAGGTTCTTTTTATAAGTAGGGACAAAATAGGTTGAATAATTGAAGTATACAATGTGTAACAGAATAAACGCAATACCTGAAAATGGGCCAATGTACTCAACATTATGAACAACTTTTAGTTTACGATTACAAAAAAAAATTCAAGCAGACTTGGCGGGGTCACTCTACCATGATCGACTGAAAGAGGTGACTTTTCTTTTCACACTTCAATAACCACTACTACGGGTAGGACGCCATTCCTAAATAAAACAAAAAGCCGTTAAAAAACAAACAAAATGACTTACTACATATGAACTTTTAGTCCGTTACTGTTAACAAACATGTTCCCACAGATGTTACAACTCTGCTTCTTCTTGTGTTTGTCCATGTGATAACGATACGCACGGTTGGAACTGTAACAAAAAAAAAACTAAAAATTAGGCTTAATTTAACATCTCAAAGTGATCAGAGGTATTTAGATGCTGCTACATCCACTTAACTGACGTCGCTCGACTTTTTTGACGTCGAATCATCAAATGTGGCCTTATTATAGTTAGTGTGTTTTGCGTAAACGTCATCATCATCATCATATCAGCCGAAAGACGTCCACTGCTGGACATAAGCCTCCCTCAACTGTCGCTACAACAACCGGTCCTGTGCGTCTTGCATCCATCGGCTACCCGCGACCCTCACCGGGTCATCGCTCCACCTTGTGGGTGGCCTTCCAACGCTGCGTCTTCCGGAAGACGCAGCGTAAACATCAATCAATCTAAATGTTTATAAAAACACTGCCGTAACTGAGTGAGTGGCAGACAGACAACGCACAGCCGAAACTACTGGTCGTAGAAAGCTGAAAGCTGGCATGTAGGTTCCTTGGGGAGTGTAGGGGAGCACTAAGAGAGGATTCCTACGGAAATAGGAAAAAACGGGATATGCGCGTACGAAGTCGCGGCCAAAAGCTAGTATATACCAATAATTAAATTGTAGTGTCTGTTTGTACTATGGTAGGCGCCAGATAAACTTACAATAAAGTACATTGACCTTTCCCTAATATCCCTTCGTAGATACCCAAAGACTATAAAACCACTCTATGTAGATACCCGAACAATAAATTATGAATCGTTTTTCACTACTAGAGAACGTAAAGGATCACGATAGAAGTCGATTCAGTTTTGACAACTCCTTCAGTTAGAATTAATGCCAAATGTTATGATTTCATGAAATAATACATTTGTCATCAATTCTAATTGAAAGAGTTGTATTGATGATTTTAATGATTATAATTCTTTATACATTCTTGCTACGGCCGCGAATCATATTTTGACCAAGGTACAACCTGACACTGACCTGCAAGTTGCAAAGAACGTAAGAAATTTTGAATTTTGCGGGCTACCAGAGGTAGGTAACGTTTTGATGTTAAAAACATGCTGATCGAGAATCAACGTTTTGAAATGTCTTGATTTGATTTTTTTTAACTAACACTCTTAGTGAAAAATGGGAGAGTCCTTTGCCCAGGAGTGCGACAGTTCACGCTGACAAAAAAAAGACTTACGTGGTTGTAAAGCCGCATTCCTTACAAATATAACCCTGTTGTATGCCTGCGCCAGCGGGGGCGTGCTGTTCATCGTAGTGTTGTACTGCAGATTGCATGTGATTGTATCTCTTGCGACAGATCATGCATTCTAATCTGGAACACAATAGAGGTCGTCTTCACTGTCAAAAGAGTTTAGAGGGAGAGAGAGCGATTTTAAGTTTTCTATAGAAAGTTGTAGGTACCTACTCTATCTCTCACTAAACGAAATTTAGAAAAAATCAAAGTGTGCCAAAGAGGAATAGAAAGGAGCTACATGAACAAAGTAAAGAAAACAACAATTAGAAGTAAAACCAAGGCAAAGGACGTGGCCATAAAGGTACTTGGATTGAAATGGAAATGGGCTGGACATTTCCAAAGAGTACCAGATGAAAGATGGACGAAAATTACCACGAACTGGTACCCATTGAACAAAAAGCGCAGACAAGGGCGACCACAAATGAGATGGAGCGACGACATTATAAAAATAGTAGGAAAAATTTGGAGTAGAGTAGCTAGAGACAGAATAGCAGGGAAACGAATGGAGGAGGCTTTCACCGCTATTGCTAGCGGTCCTTGTACATAATTTATAATATATTTAAATCGAGGAAAACATTATTATTAACATTTACACTACGAGTTAAATTTGTAACACTAATAACACTAATCATTAGTTTATGGCAAAAAATTGTAGAAGGAAATAAAGCTATTTTTATTTTTTTATTTTTACTCTATGTTTTCCCCTGAAATCTTTTTCGAAAATGTTCTCTACTAACTAATTAGACCTGGATATCTAGCGTGTGCATATCAAGTTTCATTAAAATCGGTTCATTAATTTCGAAAAATAAGGACTTGAAAGTCTGTATGACTTGCCGTAGGGCATATAAACTCCGCGAATTCAGTCGGTAGGCGATCGGCAAATGTCGAGACTTCCCGCTCTGTAACGCAGAGTAAGCGAAAATAGACCTACCTACCTAGGCGCTATGGCGATATTGTTTCGCCCGTTCCGCTCTAGCTGCTGAACTCCATACAAAATACCCTTTTCTTATGGATCATCAACTCACCCCTTCCGCTCTGGGTGGAGCGGGGGGAGTGTCAGACTCTTACTGACTAAAACCCATCTTTGCTCCTCCTAGTGCCCTTTGCGTTACAGGGCCGCGGTAACTCTTTCGAACCAAACCCTGGCAATACAAAATACCCTTAGAGATACTGCGCGATACCAAGCGAAATTTATCGCTACCGCTCTGGGTAGTGGATATCGCGTAGGTCTGAACTGGCCTTTATCGCCCCAGGATAACTCTGCTTGTACAGTCGGCAGCACATCAAGCTACTTTAATAGATTTTCAACTTAATGAGTACAGCATTAGGTTCAAAGTTGATTGGGAAAATTTGACAGTTTCGGGTAGCATAATAAAATAAATATATTCTACTTAACCGGTCAAGCTCCGCCGACACACCGTTGTGTCGCCCGATTTACGCGTTTTAAAACTCTATTATTACTATAGCGCAAGGTATAGTATGTCTTTTTTGTTTTCGACTGTTTAAGTGTTTAAATGCGGAAACTTGTAAATGGCCTTCAAGTCAGTATTGTTTGGGAACATTGTTTATATTAGCTGTAAGTTTCCCGAACAGCATAAAATAAAATAAAATAAAATAAATAAAATATTATTATATGACGTTCGCATTCGCATCTCTATCGCAAATGTCAAACAGGTATGGAAATTGAGGTTATAATGATGACAGATTGCGGAAATTAGTAGATAGAATTGGCCCTCAGATGTACCTACTTAATTCTCATTATGAGAAAAATAACAAAAGAGTAGGTATACCTATGCAAAGAGAATGTAAGGTTTTACCTTCTGATGTGTCTTTTCGTATGTTCGTTGTAAGAAAACTTGGTACTTAATACTGACTTGCAAACATTACATTGGAAGCCATTTTTCATCTGAAAACAAAATAAAAATATAACTATAGTTTTTGAACAGCTTGTACTCAACGCATTGGTGTGATATGGAGACCAAAAAGGTCTTTTTTTTATGGATGGGAAATCATCCAATGACTCCTGCCGCTCTGGGTGGAGCGGGAGGGAGTGTCAGACTCTTACTGACTAAAACCCATCCGTGCTCTTCGTAGTGCCCTTTGCTTTCCAGGGCCGCGGTAACTCTTTCGAACAAAATCCGCAGCCCTGGCAGGCTCTGGCCCTAACGGGCCCCTACTCCTATGCTGAGATCTCTTTGAGGCGCGCGTGGAACACAACGCGCCGTCGACCAAAAAGGTCTGCAGTGCGATTCTGTAAGCATGTCGAAGTGAAGACTTAGGGTGAAGTAATCACGAAGTCAGCGATCAATTCCATGAAACCAAGATGGAATGACAGCTCACTTCGTGATCACTTCATTCGAGTCTTCACTTCGACATGTTTACAGAATCGACCGGCTGATTTCCGCAAGTGCACACCAGTCTCCCACAATAGTAGATTATGCACCCAGGGGATAAAGCAGTGTCTTGTGTCACGGGCGTCATATTGAATCTCGAACGCAATGAAGGATCCGGAAGTTAACTCCCGAGCGCAGCGAGGGAGTTTAGAGTTTAACTCACGAGCGAAGCGAGGGAGTTAATACAAGAATCCTGAATGCAGCGAGGGATTCAAGCTAGCCCAAGGCAAAGACACCTTTATCCCCGAGGAGGATACTCTACTTTTCACACCTCCTGTGAGAAAATAAGAAGCCATAATACGAAAAACAAAGTAGGTATTTTAAATTTACAAACACTCTTGTAAGTAAATATGTCTCTGTGGGTAAGTAAATATGTTCAGGCCTATTGTTAGCAACCTACTACAATTTATGTGTACACAAAGCTTTATACAGAGCTTTATATCAGATGGTAGAATGGGTTCGGACGCTTGGCTGTATGCAATTTGAATTTAGAACGTCATAGGAGATGCTCGAGAAAATAGTTTTTAAATTAATAAATCGACTATAAATGGGTTTTAAGTGTTATTCTTATCCTTTTATACAATAATCCGTACATAACCAATTATTCTTATAATATTGTCTTCAATCCTGGACCCTGGTCAATCCTTATGATTTTGTAGAAATTCGAGAATGTCATCCCTAAGTAGTAAGAGTAGGTATCGAGAATATCTTTCTTCTTTTTGGAACAGAAAGAGAGAGACAGAGACAGAAGGCGTTGTAAGTAATATACCGCCAGTTGAGCAGACAGATGAGGTTCCAAATTTAAATCACATTATTGACCAGCGGGTTATAATGAAATCCAGTACAATATTATTGCCCGGCTGTGCCACCGGCCAAAAATGACTCACTTTAGGTTAGGTTGACATGACATATAATTTGACGTTTTCGATCAGGTGGTGTGAAAAGGATGTTACATGATGTACAGCTTAGCAAAAAAGAGTATGATGTGGTGACAAGTGGAACTTACTATTTTACTAAATGGAAACCTATGATGTATGTGAAATTGTGAACTCTTTTTTGCCAAGCTGTATGTAGTTTGTAAGATGTCTTTGTGGAAGATAAATAAATATACATACCTATGTGGTATAGTCGATTTTGAAAGCGTTCTGAGCGAGTTTCAAGAGGAGCTCCCTTGCCGAGCCGTTATATTTTTAATGCATGGTAGGTGTCCACGGACGGACCGAGGAGGTCCGTCCGTGGACACCTACCATGCATTAAAAATATAACGGCTTTCCTCCGTGCCTCAGAGATCACTTTAAGAGCGTTATAACGTACGGCATTTCATACAAACTTTCAAGTCCTTATTTTTCGAAATGAATGAACCGATTTCAAGGTGATAGCAGGGTAGCCCGCGAAATTCAAATTTTCTTACGTTTTTTGCAATTTGCATGTCAGTATCAGGTAAATATGATTCGCTGATTCAAATCAAATCGTTTATTGCAATCCATAATGTACAAATACAGGTGGCAAATATAAAATGGAAACAATTATGGACCCTGTCGGGCACAGCAAATTTTTAAATAAGTAGAGAGAGGAAGAGCGCTTTCATAAAATAAAATAAAAACTTATTTACCTACTTACTATATTTGTATTATTTTGTATCAATTAAGTTTTTTTTTTTTTTTTTTTTTAAATACAACATTCATTCATTCATATTAATTATTTATTTAATTATATTAGTTATTTAATATTATCTAGGTATGTATTAATAATTATTTATTTGTGAATTCACTTAAAGATTTTTCATTATTATTAGTATAGTATAACTTTATAATATTAAATGTAATTGTAATGTAATTAGGTACTCAATATAATTATTTACTTACTAAGTAATTGTTATTAGTACTTATGTATTAATGGATTTATCCGTTAGATATTCGTCTACTGTGTAATAACATTTTTTAATTAAGAATTGTTTTAATTTATTTAAAAATATATTGGTTTTATTTTGTAGTTTTATGTCTACTGGTAATTTATTATATATTTTTATTGACATTGAATATGGACTAGAAGAATGTAATTTAAGGCGGGAGGGAGGCAAATTGATTCTGTTTTCATGGCGCAACGAATACTTTGTTTGTATGTCACCCCGAGTGTTATAAGAATCTGGATGTTTACGGACCAGTTTACATAATTCTAAAATATAAATACTAACCAAGGTGAGGATCTTGTGTTTTTGGAAGTAAGGCTTGCAGCTATCTGTTTGTTTTATGTTGAAAATTATTCGTATTAGCTTTTTTTGCATGGTTAATAGGGAGGGAGCGTCTGTGCTATTTCCCCATAAGATAATGCCATATGTGAACCAAGCATGGGCATACGCGTAGTATGTAACTAGTGCGGTTTGTAGGTTTGTAGTCTTTTTTATTTCGCGGAGGGCATATGAATACTTTGAAATTTTTGATTTTACTGTCTGTATATGTGTTTTCCAGTTTATATGTGTGTCTATTGTTAAACCTAGGAGTGTGAAATTGTTTACTGTTTCTAGTTTTTGATTATTAAAAGTAAAGTCTATGTTTATTTGGTTTTTCTGCCGGGGATGAAAAGCTATTAATTTGGTTTTGGTAAAATTGATTTCGAGATTATGGTCGCTCATCCACTTTATAATTTTTTCGAGAATAGACTTAAGTTTTTCATTTAAATTAGCATTTGTTTGGCATGAGGTTAGGATAGAAATATCATCCGCGAAAAGTACACATGGCCCGTCTATGGTTTTGGGGAGGTCATTTATGTATATGAGGAAAAGGAGGCAACCTATAACACTTCCCTGGGGAATTGAAGCATGTATTGGTCTAACATCAGATCTTATGAGCTGTGTTTCTTTTTCAGTTTTATTGTAAAATTCAATTTCAACTAATTGCTCTCTATCTGTCAAGTATGATGTAAACCAGTCATGGGCTTTCCCGCGTATTCCTATTCCGTATAGTTTATCTAAAAGTACCCCAAATTGCACTTTGTCGTAGGCCTTTGTCATGTCGAGTAATAATCCTATTGCATATTGTTTATTATTTATTATGTTTATAGCTTCTTGGATGTATTTATAAACAGCTAGCGTTGTAGATCTGTTTTTGCGAAATCCATTTTGGCAGTCATCGAAAATCTTATATTTTTCACAAAAGGAATACACACGATCACACATTGCTCTTTCGAAGACTTTGGATGCTGTGGGAAGGAGGGAAATTGGTCTGTAATTACTTGGGTCTGTTTTAGCGTTCTTTTTATGAATGGGTTTTATTAAAGCTTTTTTTAGTAGTTTTGGGAAAGTGCCTTCTTCGAAGGATTGATTTATTAATCTATAGAACGGCAAGGTAAGTTCGTCAGCACACTGTCTGAACAGAGTCGGTGGGAGTTCGTCTATGCCGTGACTATTTTTATTTTTAAGGTTCTTTAAAATGTTGTTTACCTCGTATCCATCGACTGCGGAAAGAAACATGGTGTTTTCAGTAGGGTTAATTACTGATGTTTTGATTCGCGAATATGTATACTGGTATTCAGCTGCATTCGGTTAGACTGGAAGCCGACTTCGACATAGTTGGGGAAAAACTAGACCGAATCGATCTGAGCGCGAGTTTCGCTTATCGGTACTTACATTTTTTTAAGGACGGGAAAATCATCAAATGACTCCTTCCGCTCTGGGCGGAGCGGAACGGACTTGCTGACTAAACCCATCCATGTTCCTCTAAATGCCCTCTGCGTACCAGAGCCGCGGTGACTCTTTCGAACAAGCTCCGCAATTGCTTATACCTTTTTTTATATGGATGGGAAATCATCCTATGACTCCTTCCGCTCTGGCCGCTCTGGGTGGAGCGGGAGAGAGTGTCAGATGTCAGACTCTTACTGACTAAAACCCATCCATGCTCCTCCTAGTGCCCTTTGCGTTCCAGGGCCGCGGTGACTCTTTCGAACAAAATCCGCAACCCTGGAATTGCTTATCTACGCCTTTTTTTTTAGGATGAAGGAATCTATACAATCTTACCTTTTTATGTCTCTTCTCAATATGGCTGACCAAGGTCAACTCGTGATCAAACCCGACAATGCAGTCTTCACATTTGTATGGCAGCTTTAAGTATCCTTCGTTCTTAGCCATGCGCTCCCTTTCTTCCTTCAGCTCCTTTTCTGTTAATATCACTATTCCAATCTTTCCTTCGTACCTGTAGACAAATGATGGACAAGTCGTTAATTTGAAGACATTCTTGCAACACAAGTAAAGCACGTAATGACGTAAATAATAATTAATCTAAGTATACTAATCTATACTAACCTATACTATCGATACTGAAATTATAAATCTGAAGAGTTTGTTTGTTGGAACGCGCTAACCTCTGGAACTACCAGTCGGATTAGAAAAATTCTCTTCTTCATTCTGCATGGCGTCAAAGGAACGAAATATACTTGCGTCGCGGGCGCGCAGCCAGACGCCATAAATTTTCGTCACAGCGCCCTGGGGCCAACCACAAGCTCCAACCGCGCGCCCGCCCCGCGCCGTATATCAAGTCCTAAAGGGGAACCGAAAGCCTAGTAAGGCCCTTGTCAGTTTAAGATCGGCGGAGAACTTTTGCTAACTGTGGAAGTTTTTCGCTAGATGGCAAATAGTACCTAGTTTCCATTTTTTTTTTATCGGGTGGAAATCCTCATGGATGTCCTCCGCCCTGGGGCGGGCGGAGTGGTATGTCAGACTCTTAGACCGTGCGCTGCGTTAGGCGTGCGCACGACACGCAGGCGCCCGCGCCGTACGCACGCCTAACACAGCGCACGGCCTTACTGAGTGAAACCAACCCGTTGTTCCATCTCCCACCTACGCCGGGGATCGCGGGAACTTACGCGACTTCCGTAATCCCCGGCTGGCCTAGTTTCCATACCTACCTCAACTCATTCTTTGTCTTCTTTTTCTTCCTCTTTTTCAATTCCGCTAGAGGTTCAGTCTCATTGTCAGAAGAATCGTGTTCGACTTTGACATCGGTTTCGACTGCCACACATTCTAACTCTGTCGGTTCGGGCTTGACTTCTATGTCGATTTCTGACTTCGTAACGCCGTCAATTTCTATAGGCGAGCGTTGGAAGTTGTGTAGTTTGTTTATTTTCAGGATTGGTACCTGTGAAAGAGAGAGAGAGATAGATATAGATAGAGGAGCTCATAGCTAATTCGATCTGCAAGGTTACGCATCGCTTGCCGAGGTCAGTTTGTGGATGAGTGACATACCGCGACTGCGCCGTGCCTCGGAAAGCATGTTAAGCCGTTGGTCCCGGCTGTCATTTGTAGATCTTTGGCAGTCGTTAGGTACGGATTGTCATAAGCTAGAAAATCTGGCCTTGCCTTCTTTAAAGATGGGTAATCCTCAAATGACTCCTGCCGCTCTGGGCGGAGCGGGAAGGAGTGTCAGACTCTTACTGATGAAAGCTCACCCGTGTTCCCTCAAACGCCTTTTGCGTTCCAGGGCCGCGCTAACTCTTTCGAACAATTCCAAAACCCTGGGTACTGTATCATCTTAAGAAGTCAGTTGATGCAGGTCTCATCAAAAAAAAAAGATGGTAGCTGTACAGTGCGTTGATATTTCATGTAACATCATGACATCACGCTTAGGTACACTTTTTACCAACAAGTGACGTACCAACTACACCTGAACTTATGCGCTTTATCTTTGTAGATAATAGGTCTTTAACTATGAAATTGCCGTTTTGTATGAAATAGTTATTTATGATATTAGTGCGGTAAGTTGGTTTTTACAAACGAGTAGACGAATGTAAGCACGAGACGAAGTCGAGGGCTTACCATAGTTACGAGTTTGTAAAAACCAAATCCGCACGTGTGTCATACAACGTTTTTCGACACATTTGCGAGAAAACAGTACAATAAGTAATGAAATAAAAAAAATTGTCTTTAGAAATCAGTAGGAAAGTCGCAACAATCTTTGACGTTTCTAATATGAAAATGGCGCGAATTTGCAAAGGGCGCCACATGCGCGTGGTGAAAATTAGAACCAAGTCTTTCATTTATTTTTATTTATCTTCTCTCATTTTCTCTTTAATATTAAAACGAGACAAACGTATACAGCAAAAGCACTTCCAAGGAAGTTCGAATCGGGTTGATCATTCAGCTTATATTATTCTCGTGATGTGAAACTCCTTGGTGGAATTCTTATTAATTTTTATGGAAATTAAAAAAAAGCCGTAAAGAATACGCACGGCGCTATATAACGGAGTTAGCGGTAAAATATGTACTTAAGTGAGAGTACCTACTTTGCCGCACGCTCCATTGTGTGGTGCATAATTTTGAACTTTCGAACGATGCATACAGGCTTCGTAAATGCATTTTTTGAGCAAATGTGTTGAAATAGTTATTTATGATATTAGTGCGGTAAGTTGGTTTTTACAAACGAGTAGACGAATGTAAGCACGAGACGAAGTCGAGGGTTTACCATAGTTACGAGTTTGTAAAAACCAAATCCGCACGTGTGTCATACAACGTTTTTCGACACATTTGCGAGAAAACAGTACAATAAGTAATGAAATAAAAAAAATTGTCTTTAGAAACCAGTAGGAAAGTCGCAACAATCTTTGACGTTTCTAATATGAAAATGGCGCGAATTTGCAAAGGGCGCCACATGCGCGTGGTGAAAATTAGAACCAAGTCTTTCATTTATTTTTATTTATCTTCTCTCATTTTCTCTTTAATATTAAAACGAGACAAACGTATACAGCAAAAGCACTTCCAAGGAGGTTCGAATCGGTTCGATCATTCAGCTTATATTATTCTCGTGATGCGAAACTCCTTGGTGGAATTCTTATTAATTTTTATGGAAATTAAAAAAAAAACCGTGAAGAATACGCACGGCGCTATACAACGGAGTTAGCGGTAAAATATGTACTTAAGTGAGAGTACCTACTTTCCCGCACGCTCCATTGTGTGGTGCATAATTTTGAACTTTCGAACGATGCATACATACAGGCTTCGTAAATGCATTTTTTGAGCAAATGTGTTGAAAAAATTTAAACGAGTTTTTTTCATGTATTTTTTATTTGTATTAATCGAAGTAATCACCCATGCAATCAATGCATCTTTGCCAACGCAGTGGCAGTTTATTGATGCCCTTCTTAAAGAAATCAGCTGGACGGGAGGCAACAAATTCTTCAAAGGCATTTTGTACTGCCTCTCGGGTATTGAATTTTTTTCCCGCCAAGAAGTTATCCAAATTCTGGAAAAAGTAGTAGTCTGTAGGCGCAAGGTCTGGTGAGTAGGGCGGATGACGGAGAGCTTCCAACCCCAGTTCTTGCAACTTGGAGACCGTCTGCTGTGCAGTATGAGGTCGCGGTGCAGGAGCAGCGGAGACGAGCGATTGACCAATGCTGGTTGGAGATGTGCCAGCTTCTCCATCATTGTGTTCAGTTCTTCACAGTACACATCTGCAGTAATGCTCACCCCGTTTGGTAAGAAGCTGTGATGAATCACACCGGCGCTAGACCACCAAACAGTGACCATCACTTTTCTAGGGGTAAGTTTTCGTTTAGAGCATTGTTTAGGTGCTCAACCAGGATCCAACCAACTTGCTGAGCGCTTGCGGTTATCAAACAGAATCCATTTTTCATCGCAGGTAACAATGCGGTTCAAAATTCCTTCATTTGTGTGTCTGTTGAGCAGTGCAAGGCACGTCTCGACGCGTACTTCGCGCTGGCGATCATTGAGTTCGTGGGGCACCCATTTGTCAAGCTTTTTTACCTTGCCAATTTGACGCAAATGGACAAATATTGTTTTGACGCTAACGTCGAAAGCTGCTGCTAATTCAGCCGTAGATTGTGTATCATCAGCTTCCACAATCGCCTTTAATTTGTCATTGTTGTCATTCGAAGCCTAAATCGCAACTTTGACGGTCTCAATGTCTTAGTACATTCCATCAATGTTAAGTGCGATGTAATAGTCCTCTCTGAGTGCTGGTTAAGTAAAGTGGCAGATATTCCTGTATTAACTGGTTTTACCTCAGCTAGATCCTCTTTTAACAACCAAAATGATGGGGTGGTAGTTTATGTAAGTTCTGAGGTGACTCATAAGCTCGTTGAACCGGTTTTCCAGGACGCTAATTGTCTGATCTTGAGGTTAGGTCTGGATACAGCTATTGTTGCAGTGTACCGGTCACCTTCAGTAAGAAATATAGAAAATTTTCTTACTTCTTTGAACAATATTTTAGAATCCCTGGCGTCAACAACAACTGTAGTTGTGATAGGAGACTTAAATATAATATTCGACCAGATAACAATGACCCAAACTCTGAAGAATATTTAAATACAATGGCTTTTCACGGGCTCCTACCTGCCCACGTTTTGCCCACTCGTATTGAAAACTGCCTGGATCATGTTTTTTTAAAAACAGATAGACCCTCCACAACTTTGGTCCTAGACTCATATTTTACTGATCATGCACCAATCCTGTTTTGCACTGAACGAAACCCTCTTAATGTTACAAAACCTAAAAGTATGATACGGCATTTAAACCTTCCAGGAATTATTGGCTGCTTAGAAAACTCCGATTTCTCAAGTGTCTTAGCTAGTACAGATCCAAATCAAAGTGCGGAACAACTCATCTCCATTATATTTAACGCAATAAATCAACACACTACGCTAAAAAAAGTCCCTATTAGGAAGCAGACTATTAAACCATGGATGACCACTGGCCTCCTGAGGTGCGTGCGTAATCGGGATCAACTCCATAAAAAAGCAATGCAAAATCCTAAAGACCTAACTGCTAATCTAATATATACTAGATACCGAAATTACTGTAACAATTTGATGAAGACTATTAGAAGCAATTTTCACCAAAAAGAACTCCTGAAGGCCAATGGTAACCCCAAAGCAACTTGGGACATCATTAAAAATATCAGCTACAAAAACACATCACCCTTAAATAAGTCAGGAGAACTTCTTAATATGTGTAGTGATCCAAAATCCTCTGTTAATGCAATAAATAAGTATTTCGCAAACGTTGGAGTGGATCTTGCTAGGCAGGTTGCGCAGAGTCAGCGTGTAACTCGCCCAAACTTTGAATTTGACAGCTTAATAAATCCAAAAGGTAACTCATTCGTATTACTTGAAACAGATTTCTCAGAAATAGAAAATATTATTATAGAATTAAAAAATAATTGTGCAGTAGGTCACGATGGAATACCAGCCTCAGTTGTCAAGTCTGCCAGACATGTACTTGTTCCAGCAATAACGCATATCTGTAATTTATGTATCTTAAAAGGTATTTTCCCAGATACTTTTAAGAAGGCATTGGTGACACCGGTATTTAAAGGTGGGGATGGTGACCGTGTCGAGAACTATAGGCCTATATCTGTACTCACCACACTGTCCAAAATTATGGAGAAGGTTCTGAACAAAAGATTGCTTAGCTACCTTGAATGCAACAACATAATTGCACCAAACCAATACGGTTTTAGGAGAGGCGTATCAACAGAGGATGCTGTTCTTGAACTTACAAGCCAAATTGTTAAGAATCTTGACTCTAGGACTAAAACTATAGGTATTTTTCTAGATTTAGCCAAAGCTTTCGACACGGTCTCTACTCCCATCCTTCTTCGTGGTTTAGAAAGTTTAGGAATAAGAGATGTTGCTCTAAACCTCTTCCGTGACTATCTTACAAACCGTAACCAGCGAGTTAAAGTAGACAACTTTATCAGTGACGACGTGAATCTGACCTTTGGCGTACCACAGGGCAGCGTGCTAGGGCCCACCCTCTTTCTTCTATTTGTAAACAGATTGTGTCAGCTGTCAATCCCCCACTGCAAGATACTTGTATATGCAGATGACACTGCGCTTATTGTAAGTGGAGAAACATGGGAATCTGCTCAGCATGCAGCTGAAAATGCTCTTAGCATAGTCATGGATTGGCTTTCATTGAACTTACTAACGCTAAATGTCTCTAAAACCCACTATGTCCCTTTCTCAGCGAACACTGCTACACAGCCTAGTATGCCAGACGTTATTGCCCATACTTGCAACCCTACACAGACCCCTTGCAGCTGCCCTACTATACATAGAAGCTCTTGTGTTAAATACTTGGGCGTGCACATTGATAATACATTGAGTTGGCAAAATCATATTAGTGTGACAGTTTCGCGTGTTCGTAAACTAATGTTTCCGATGAAAAAACTAAGAGGAGTAGTTGCTGACCGATTATTAAAAACTATCTATTTTGCTCTAGCCCAGTCACTTCTTACGTATTGTATATCTGTCTGGGGTGGTACATTTAAAACGTATTTACTTCGACTTGAGAGGGCACAAAGAGCAGTTTTGAAAGTCATGCTTCACAAACCTTACAGGCACCCGACTACCCAGCTTTATAAAGACATATCTGTACTCACTGTCCGTCAGCTCTGTGCACTTAACATCACTTTACGAGTACACTCATCATTGACCTATGACCCAAGGTTACTAGAGCAAAATAAACGACGTAAAGATCCTGTATGCCCACCAATCACCACCAAAACTGCTTTGGCGAGGCGAAGCTACCCGTGTCTTAGCAGCCACCTTTATAACATTATAAATGAAACCTGCAACGTTTACTCTTTACCTAAATTTAAATTTAAAACTGTAGTTAGTAGTTTTCTTCAAAAGTTAACGTACGATGAGACTGAAAACCTCTTTGCAAAAAAATCTTACTAAAACATCCAAAAAACAGATTAAATTGCTCCTTTATTTATTTATTTATTTATTTTTTTTTATACTGTGACACATACGAAACACACAACTAAACGCACCATCACACCCACACCACACTCACCTACACCACATACACCCATACCAGACTCACCTACACCACATACACCCACACCACACTCACCTACACCACATACACTCACACCACACTCACCTACACCACAAACACCCCCACCACACTCACTTACACCACATACACCCACGCCACATATTACACCACACTGACCCATTCTTTGCCTACATACATTTTAATAAGTGTTAAGTTCTAATAATGGTTATAATTTAAATACTTCCTACAAAGTGCAGCAAATTGTAAGAGGAAGGCGCCTGTGTCTGTAACACAGTTTATACTAGCACAGACACAGACGTTCACTCTGTCTCAAATAATGCATATTTTAATATACATATAATGGCATTTTTTATGTTTTGGTTGAGATGGACGAATTGTATTTGGCTTTTTTGATAATAAAGATTATTATTATTATTATTGTCGACCAAAGTCTTCGGACGACCGCGAGGTTCATTTTTCAGGTCGAAATTTCCAGAACGGAAGCGAGCAAACCAATAACAGGTGGTGCGTTGGTTTGTAGTGTTAGCTCCGTAAACGTCGTTGATGTTGCGTGCCGCTTGTGCCGCGTTGCTGCCACGACGGTACTCATATTCCATAATTACTCGAATTTTTAACGTATCCATGATGACGAAAAAGATTGAAATGCGATGAAAATGTAACACTAATCAATAAACAAATGACTACTTTTGGAAAAAAAAACCATGTTTTTAAAATAAAATTAATTTGAAATTAGAATTCTTAGCCAAACAAAAATTATTTTGATTTGAAATGGCCAGTACTACAGAACGGCAATTTCATAGGTAAAGACCTAATATTTAACGCCTATGCTGACGCTTCTCATTATTACACATTCTAAATGCAAGACATCAGATTGCGTAGATGTGGTAACACCTTTATATTAGAGTTGCATGCAATGCCTGTAACTTGCACAGAAGTATTCAAGTTGCATGGCAATAGTTAGTTACATACTCCAATCAAAATTGGTTATGGTAAACGTAAACGTCGGCCTCTTTAACTTCAGAAAAAGGAGGTTCTGTTTTCGATCCTTTAAGTAAGTAGGTACGTACCTAAGCTACAGCCGCCAGATAAACTTGCAATAAAGCAAATTGACTTTTCAATAATATCACTTCGTAGATACCTGAACAATAAATTATGATCCGTTTTCATTACTAGAGTATGTAAATGATCACGATGGAAGTCGATTCAGGACAGCTTTATGTCATTATTTCTGTTTTTGATATTATGAAAGTCAATAAATGTATGTGGGTCAATGACCGTTATTGCACACTTATCTGGCGCTTACCATAGGTACCTACTTATGTTTTGTCTTACCTGTTCAAAGAGCAATGCTATGCTCTCTTCAACTTGCTGCTTGAAAACTTCTATCTTTTTTAGCATGTTATGGCAAATGTTGCAAATGTACGTATTTTTCAAGTCAATCTAAAACAGAAAATTAGTTATTTAGAGTAAATATTTTAAAACATTTTGTGTGTTCTAGAACACCTAAAAAAGCTTTTGCTTTGATTTTCGCAAAAAAGGAAGCCTTCTCCAGGGTCCAATCTATCCCTGTATCAAAATTCATTAAAATCTATTCAGCTATAAAGGCGTGAAAGCGAAACAAACAAATAATCCACTTTTGCATCTAAATTAAAAAAGTGATTATTTCTAAAAATAAGCACTGTTCAGCCATATTGTGACATTACGACGCCAATTCAGAATGTCATTTCTATACCTGTGAATTTATCACTTTATAAAGGCTCAAACTTGCTAAAAAATATTGGAATAAGTCGGGAGAGATATAACTACAACATAATTACAATAGCTCACCTCTGATTTTATGTAATTCGCCAGAAATCGAGTATGTTTGCATGAACTGAATTTTACTAAAACAACATTTTGGGACGTGCAGCAAATGCATACTTTATTGATATCAGTAATGTTTTGTTCAAAATCATAATCTTGCACGTTTAGATGCAAAAACGACGTCATTTTAACTTATTTTTTACGTAAATACAAATTCAGAAACCAATTCTCGACAGACATTCTACAATTTTTAATAACATTAACAAACGTTTCTTTTTACTTTTGCTGGGTGAGGCCGCTAGATGTTTTTTTTCTTCTGTTTTTATAGCATATCATCAGATTTGCAAGTATTTGTGTACTGACTAATCTTGATAATCACATTGAATAAATAATGTAATGTTGTGGTATTATTTTAATTTTCTTGAGTGAATGTAAAAGATTTCTATTGTTACAAATTATGTACGTTAACCGAAACGTAAATGATACAACGTTTTGTTCACAATGATTTAATTTATGATCTGATCACTGGATAGTTTTATCAACCAATAAAACAAGCCGAAAGTATACTGTTAAGATTGATACATTGAGAAAGGTTTATTTACCATTTTTAGTAACAGATTTTGATGCCAAATTTTACATCTAAATAAAACTCGTAAAGTGATGTTTTTGCTCGAGTGACAATGAAACGCATATGACATTTCAGATAACAGCTGTAGCCGTACCCTTTCGCACGTATTAGGTAGGTACTATTTTTGATTGTTGTGTTAATTTTTGAATGAAGATTGTAATCAAGCTTAACAATCTACTGCATGCCTTAAATATAGATTTCGAAGATGAACACATTTGCCTCAGCTCTGGCCGGAAAATGATGCTTCTAGTAGAATAGGTATTGGAAGAAGCAATACTTTAAGCAACAAAGCGAAATATCTGTGAGTTCACATTTTTATAATATTTCATAGTTTGTAAACCTATAACTTCTACATTTCTAAGGCATTTTAAAGCAGGTGCTTTGTACCAAACATCTTTGACCACATCATCCATCGCTTACCATCATACATGTAAGATAGTGGTCAAGCACGTGCCAATCAATAATAAAAAAAATAGGTCTTTGTTTAGTGGCAGTTGTTTTCCGAACAGACCTATGCTATTGCATACCTACTTAAGTAACATACCATCACGCCTACACCTGTCTTAGAAGGGTAAGCAGTAGTGTTATAAGTCCCATATAATAGGGTGTGAGCCTATTGAAATTTACTGAACACAAACTTACCTCTAGGATGCTACAGAGTCTCTCCATAGACAAAGTATTGAGAATTATCTCTGGTTTGGCAGTCTTCGACTTTTTTCGTATCGTTCATGCTCTTGCTTCTCAGCCATGGCCTATTTGACAGGTACTGCATTTGTCAAAAAGTAGCTGTATGAAGTTATGACACTCAGGTATAGGGAACATGCACGGCAATGACTGTGCCATCTAGTGTTACATATTCGAAACTCATAAGTAAAATATACTCGACAATGACACTTCTGTGCTGCCACCTGCACGCTCCATTTAAGGGAATGTGTACGAAGTAGACTGTGCCATCTAGCTCAAAGTGTCCGGAGTAAAAAAAGAAACAATTCAAAGAAATAAATAAAATAAACCATGGCAGCCGAGAGATGACCAGTCTCAGCTGACGGCACCATTCGGCTCAACCAGTTTTAAGGGAGCCAAATAATCTAACGCATGCGCCACCATCAGCTAGACCTTTGAGTGAGCATGTCCGGGACGTGTCAGAGTCGGTCTGACGGACCACAGACTGCCACGTCCCAGATATTATGTGGATCATCCTTAAATTCGAATGTTAGAATTTTCCATTTGTTATACATGTTATATGTGTAGGTAATAATATGATAATGTCAAAAATTTTGGCATGCAAGTGATTTAAAAAAATCTCTCAGTGGAAACACTCTCATAAATAATTATAATGAATCCCCTTACAGTATTAATGGACTACATAACTAAAGAAAACCTTATTCTCTTACAGAACATTGCACCAGCTTGTAGTCCGACTGGACTCCGAGGTGAACTTCGGAAGGAGAGATAGGGCCGAAACACATAACCGCGTTGCGACGCCGCAACGGTAAAATCGGCAGTTTGCGTTGTGGCGTTGCGGTCGCAAAAAAGAGCGTTTTATTGTCGTACGGTAGAGTAACCAGTTCCTCGTGATTTTTTATTGTGGATAGACGTGTCTGCAATGGATCGTCGTAAGAAAGTTATCGCTTATTTGTTATTAAGAAGACGTTACTCTGTTTTAAATCGACAAAGAAGATCCTGGATACATCCATTTAATAAGGCTATGAATCCCGATGGCGAGTACTTTTCTCGACAATACAAAGCATTAAAGACAGACGAAAAGAAATTTTTCGCCTACTTTAGAATGAGTGTTTCATCATTCGAAGAGCTATTAAGCGGGTTAGCAAAATATATACAGAAAACAAATATTAAAGGAAGGAAACCTGTTACTGCTTTGGAAATGTTGGCCTTGACTGTAAGGTAAAGTTAAACAAATACGTTTTTTTATTGATATTTATGGCACTAGGAATCAAATTAGGTTTTTTGCATTACCTATACTTAATTACTTAGTTTAAGAATACTTTAATTGGTAGGTATTTCAAAAATAAATGATTAATTCAAGAAAAATCAAACTCTTCATAATGTGTACCATTATAGGAAGTAAAGGGTTTTTCAACAAGAACTTTGTTTTCTAAAGCAAAATAAATTTGGTGTACAATAAAGTATATATAAATAAATAAATAAAACAAAGAATCTAGATGAAGATGATTCAAATTTTTATTGTATTAGGAAGAGAAAAGTTTAGCAAAATTATCTTTTATGGCCTTCCACTTCTTAACTAGTTCATTACCTGAAACAGAAAGCATCAGAAATGAAAAATAGTAATAAAGATTAAAAATGCCCTAGATTACATTTAAACTACAAAATTATTAACCATATGGGGCCCATACGAAATATATAAGGAGCTTTAAAAAATATGTAAGTACGCAAACTGCTAAAGGTGAAAGTATTGTTGAAACTGAATAAATTTTCCAAAAAACAAACGTTTGTTCCTGATTTATGTAAGTAAAATCTGATTGACTTTCCCTTGAACAAACGAAATTTAAATTATATTTTTAGTAGGTACATGTGTCTTTGGAAAAGTAATCCAGCTTTAGCAATATGTGATACTAGCACTTCGCCCGCGACTTCGTCCGCGCGGATTGAGTAGGTACTCCACAAACTTCAACGCCCCCTGTACCCCCTTATAAAGGTTAGTTTTGGAAAATTAAGCACAACGATTTTCATTAATTTACATTTATTACATAGCCATTTCTACTTATTCTATGGTCTCAGGTTCAGCGCAACTGTTCACCCCGTTCGCCCCGTCAGGAGTTGATTATGCAAAAATTGTTAGGTACATCTGTTTCAATAATCCCATTTTTAGTTTGTTCATAGCATCCCGACGTAAATTAAAGCAAGCAATAATGTCCTCCCCTAAAATCTTAATCACCCCTGCTTCACCCCTTATTATGTAGGTATGTAGTTTATTTGCGAAAAATCCAAACATTTGTTATTCTTATTGTTTTATCGAAATCATTTTCAACTTCATCGGACCAAGCATTGATATGATTCTTCCCAGTTCACTCAAGCCGCGACATTTTTCTTACTCCGAGCATGTTTATTACCGTCGTAACTTTTGAACGAAAGGTCCGATTTGAATAATTTAAAGTGTAATTTACACAGAAATAATCAACCTTAATTATCAAACCATTTAAATGGATAAGGATTGATATCATGATACCGAAATCACCATTTTTTCAAATCACCAAGGATTTGCTTGAATAATTTGAACAAAAAGCGGTCATGGTGACTTAACCATAATAGTTAGACATATGGTATCGCGGACTTTTTTGTAGACATTGATGACCTCTATAAAACTGTAGTACATCACTTTGCTCTATTGTCAATAGATTCCGCAGCGTACGTGATATAAGGATTTTTTCTCACACCTTGGGTTACATTATCGAAGTTTTCATACGGATCCCTAACTTTTTTGAAAATATTCTATAGCCTATGTCCATCAACGATAATGTACAATTCTACTGGTGAAAGAATTTTTCAAATCGGTCCAGTAGTTTCGGAGCCTATTCATTTCAAACAAACAAACAAACAAACAAACAAATCTTTCCTCTTTATAATATTAGTGTAGATATTGCTCAAGCTGAATCAACTCTTCTCAACATCATACGAGACATCAATTAAACGGGCGGTCTGCGCACGAGTCGCTAGATATCACACATCATATAGAGTTCACCTGTAGCAATTTGCGTATTTAATTTTATAGCACCTTGTATTATTTGTTATACCTACATTTTTATTATTTTATTACATGCCTGCTAATTATTATTTCATTTCAGATTTCTAGCAACCGGCAGTGACTTCAAAATCATGCATACGAATTACTACCAAGGAGCAAGTACAATAGCAAACATTGTGAGGATAGTTTGTCGCGGCATATGGAAACATCTGTCCAGTCAAAATATACCTCCTATAACAAAACAGCTTCTAGAAGATGTCGCTATTGAGTTTGACAAGAAAGCGAATTTTCCTAACTGCATAGGAGCACTCGATGGTAAACATGTCCGTATTTGGTGTCCTGCGCACACTGGATCTAACAATTATGAGAGCTATAATTCAATAGTTTTATTAGCTCTAGTTGATTCTAGATATAGATTCATTTTTGTCGATATAGGAGCATATGGAAAAGAATGTGACTCCGCCGTTTTCCAGAACTCTAAACTTTATGATTTGATTATGACACATAAATTACCTATTCCAGCACCAAAGCCTTTACCAGGCAATCAAAATGCAACTCCATTTGTTTTTGTAGGAGACGAAGCATTCTCAATTTCGAATAACATCATGCGCCCTTACTCAGGGAAATATTTGTCGGTACCAGAAAGAATTTTCAATTATCGGTTGAGTCGTGCACGAAGGTATGTGGAGTGCGCTTTCGGCATCCTAGCCAATAGATGGCGCATATTACATCGACCTATGAATGTGCAATATGAATTTGCGACAGACATTATTAAGGCATGTTGTGTACTACATAACTTTGTTGTGAATCGAGATGGATTACAAGCGTCTGATGACGTTATCTTTGATGATTCTGATCTTCAAATGTTGCAATCGCCGACAACTAATGAAATTAGTATGAGCCCACATCTAATACGAAATAATTTTTGTAATTACTTTTCTAGTGATGTTGGTGCCCTTAGTTGGCAATTAAAAAATATATGAACCTTCGTATTCTCATTCAAAATACAAATAATACTTTTTCAACACATTTGCTCAAAAAATGCATTTACGAAGCCTGTATGCATTGTTCGAAAGTTAAAAATTATGCACCTCGCAATGGAACGTGCGGTAAAATAGGTACTCTCACCTAAGTACATACTTTACCGCATTCTCCGTTGTATAGCGCCGTGTGTATTCTTTACGGTTTTTTTTATTTCCATAAAAAAAATGATAAGAATTCCACCAAGGAGTTTCACATCACGAGAACGAATAAGCTGAATGATCGAACCTCCTTGGAAGCGCTTTTGCTGTACCTATACGTTTGTCTCATTTTAATACTAAAGAGAAAATGAGGGAAGATAAATAAAAATAAATGAAAGATGTGGTTCTAATTCTCACCACGCGCATGTGGCGCCCTTTGCAAATTCGCGCCATTTTCATATCAGAAACGTCAAATATTGTTGCGACTTTCCGACTGATTTCTAAAGACAAAAAGTTTGTTTCATTACCTACTTATTGTACTGTTTTCTCGCAAATGTGTCGAAAAACGTTGTATGACACACGTGCGGATTTGGTTTTTACAAACTCGTGACTATGGTAAGCCCTCGACTTACATTCGTCTACTCGTTTGTAAAAACCAACTTACCGCACTAATATCATAAATAACTATATTAGATTTGATTCAGTCTACTTGACATGTTTTAAACTGCGAATAAACAATTTGAATAGCAATTTAGGATTTTATTTATAGTATTTGTTTACCTTTTAGAATTAGAGCGCCATAAACCTACAGATACTTAATAGTAGGTACACTCAGCAGCTATGCCTTAAATTTTGGCTCATTAAAAAATAAAGCCTTTTTTATAAACAAAGTAGGTACTAGTCTGTTTTCTGTGTTTGGTAAAATATTTTTATTTATAACTCGGATTTTTAAAGAAAGGGACTGAAAAAAATCAAAACTGGGTAAGTTTTGATTTTTCGGTAGCGTCTTTTTCGTTGTAATTTTCATAAATGATTTTACAAACGCTTTTCCATGCCTCTTGTTTTATAAATTTTATAAGTTTTCTTGGGGGATGCAGTTTTGGAAGACCCAATAATGAGGGAGAGACGGTAGCGGATTTCTGCTGCATTTGACCTGGCAGTAGCCAACATTTAGGTGCAGAAAAGAGATGAACACCTAGTTACACACAAAAGTGTCAACCACAAGACCCAAATTGACTATTTTCTAGTTAGACGCAACCAGAAAGCACGTCAAAGACTGCAAAGTGCTGCCAGGAGAAGACTTGGTCTCACAACACAGACTCCTGGTAATGGTACTAGCGAAAAACACAGTGTACAAAAAGCTATGAGCGTTCTTCTCCTAAATTAAAATGGCAAATGCTAGAGAAGAATGATTGTGCGAAGGAATTTACAGAGCGAGCAAAAGACAAAATGATAGAAATGGGAGACATAAATGATCGAAGTGAAGTGATCTATCTTATAAAAATAAATTAAAAAAATTAAAATTAAAATGTGTTTATTAACTTAAAATCTTTACAATTAAGTTGCCGGGGCTTCCCAGGAAGTAATCCGAAGATACTTGTGTTGGGAAAAGCCTCGCTCTCCCTCGATTTACAGATCGTTAAAAGTTACACATTTTATATAAAAACAAATAAAGAAAAGAAAAGTGAATAGTTATATTGGAAGCGTGCGAGACTAGAGTATGGTGCGTGTAAGTGTATCTTTATGGGCGAGTTTATGTGTGTGTGTATGTATGTGGGTGTGTTGCGTATGTGAGAATAGTTGTGTTTGGGTGTGTGTAAGTTTATGTGTTTGTGTGAGTGTGTGTGTGTGAGTGAGTGAATGATGGTGTGTGTGAGAGTGAGTGAGTGAGTGGGTGAGTGTGTGAGGATGTGTGTGAAGGTGTGCGTGCATATGCATGTGAGTGGGTCTCATACATACCAACTAATTTATTTTGTCTGTGTGTATGTATGAAGTTCAACCTAGAGTAACCAAAATGTCCTCTACGCCTTCGTACTTAAGTGTGAAGAGCCATTCAGTCAAGGTCCTCTTACACTCATACAGCTGCATGGGGTAAATATTGAGAATGCGATTAAGTTTGTTATAAACGCGTGGGGCTTGAGCTACATTTTGGCGGCTAGCAAAAATTGAACGTGATGCGTATGTAGGGGCTACCAGGTCACACCGTCTTTTTTTGAGTTTGGCCTGGTGAAAAGGTAATATTTTATGATGTCTTAGTACCATGTGTAGTATATATAGTTTTCTGACGGAGAGTAGCTTAGAGCTAGCATATAGCGAATCAGTAGAAAACCTATAAGGCTTACGGTACATGACCTTAATCAGAGATCTTTGTGCCCTCTCTAGATCCATAAAGTATGATTTGGCTGCTCCACCCCATACCGAGATACAGTATGTGATTACCGATTGGGCTAGTGCAATATATACTTGCTTCTGAAGCTCGGTACTCATAACTTGTCTCAGGGATTTGAAAACCCATATGAGTTTTCTTACCCTCCCTATGGTCACTTCCAGATGAGGGTACCAGCTTAACCGCTGATCCACAACAATACCTAGATACCTAACGGATTTTTCCCTCTGGATTACAGGACAGCTACAGGAAATTTGGGTTGGAGTACGACAGGAGTGGATTCTAATGTTAAAGTCAGGTGCAGGCTGAGAGTTTATGTATTTTGTGAAACAGACGTAGTTTGTTTTTTGGGTGTTTAGCGTAAGAAGATTCTCGCTTAGCCAGTGACTAACTCTAGCCAGTCCCCTCTCAGCCTCAAGCTTAACTTTGTCCCAGGTCTTAGCAGAGAAGATAACAGCGGTATCATCCGCGTAGGACAGTATTCTCGCACCGTTGATAATAAGGTTGCAGAGCTCATTTATATATATCAAAAACAGCGTCGGGCCGAGAACACTGCCCTGCGGGACGCCAAACGTTACCCTCTCTTCATCACTAAGGTAGTTTTCAATTTTTACCCCCTGGTGTCTATTTTGAAGGTAACTGCTGAGAAGAGAGAGAGCAGAACCTCGAAATCCTAATTTCTCCAGCCTGTGTATAAGTTTTGAGACAGAGACGGTATCGAAGGCTTTCTTGAGATCAAGGAAGACCACCAGGCATTTGTTCCCCTTATCTACTTCCTTGGTTATAACAGATGCAAGTTCTTCAGTAGCATCCTGGGCCGACATTCCCCTCCTAAAACCGTATTGAGAAGCATGTTATATTTAGTTAAGTATTTTACGATTCTATTGTTCAAGAGCTTCTCAATGATTTTAGAAATGGAGGTCAACACAGAAATTGGCCGATAGTTGCTAACGTCGTCTCTATCTCCGCTCTTATACACAGGGGTAACAACGGAGCGCTTAAGAAGGTAGGGGAAGATACCTGTGCTAAAACATAGGTTGGCCAGGTCACAGATCAGAGGGACTAAGACTTCTTTAGCTTGCTTTAGGAATAGGGTAGGAATTCCGTCCCAACCTGGTGCACTCCCAGAGTCCAGGGACAATAATATATTTTATACTTCCTCCTGAGAGGTGTCTAATAAAACAAAAGAGGACAGATTAGGGCTGACTATATTAGAAGATTTAGAGGGAATGAAGCTATCTAAGATGTTCTTTGCTAGAGTTTGTCCGATGTTAATAAAATAATTATTAACATAGTTAACGGAGTCTTGGGGACATGATTTAATCTTAAGTAGGTCACCATTTGAGCTCCTTGGTGGCTTATAATTTGTGATTTCGTTAATGGTTGACCACAGTGCTCGAGGGTTTTTAACAGATGTTTTAATTTTATCTCTATTGAATTTATTTTTAAGTTTTTTTATAAGGTTCCCACAGAAAGTCCGATATCGCCTGTATGTTATTATTAAAATTTGATTATGGGGGTTAGATTTTAGTTTAAGGTGGATTGAATTCCTTAGTCTAATACAACGTAAGGCACCTGCTGTGATCCAGGGTTTAATAGTTCTTCCAGGGTTGCGGAATTGTTCGAAAGAGTTACCGCGGCCCTGGGAAGAAAGGCACTAGGAGGACTAAGGGTGGGTTTTAGTCAGTAAAAGTCTGACACTCCCTGCCGCTCCACCCAGAGCGGGAGGGGTCATTTGATGATTTCCCATCCTATAAAAAAAAAAAAAAAAAAAAAAAAAAAAAAAAAAAAAAAAAAAAAAAAAAAAAAAAAAAAAAAAGGCACCTGCTGTGATCCAGGGTTTAATAGTTCTTTTGCTATTCGTTATAATTACAGTTTTAGTGTTGGAAAGTACAGCTGTCTTAACCATTTCGATCAGCGCAAAGGCGTAAGTATCGGGGTCTTTGAAGATATTAAAAAAGGAGGTATCAATATTTATTAAACTATTGAGAGCACTTTCATAGTTGACTACTGTTTTGCATCTTTTAGGTATACTATGATGATATTTATTCGCGTTAGATAACAGAATTAAGCAGTGGTCTGTTACTGTTGTATTTAAAACCGCTGTGAAAGCTGTATTTTTTGTTTTATCAAGACTCAGAAGTACGTGGTCTAGGCATCCATCCCCCCTCGTAGGTAGGTTGTGAGACGGTAAAAGTCCATGTGTTGATAGCACATCTAAGTACGTAAGTCTATTATTTCTCTCTTGATTAGTTTCAGTTGGGGAAATAATCAAGTCAATATTAATGTCCCCTAGAATCAGAACGTTATTATTAGGGGTAATATTATCAAGATGGTTGCTAAGGGATGTTATGAAATTACCTACATGTGGAAATGATGGGGAACGATAGATACCTAGTATAGTGCAGTTTGATATTTTTATTTCGAGTCCGGTGGCATTTACAAGGTTGAGCTCTTTGTATTTTACCGAAAGTTTATTTGTGCTGTATACCACTACTCCGTCACTTTGGTTAATATGGTTGTTTGTTTGAAATGAGGTGTAATTCACTAGTTGTGGTATGTTTTTTTTTGGGTTCAACCAACATTCTGTGAGAATCAAGATATCAACTTCATATTTTAGTTGTGAGAAAGTGAGCTGCAAGTCATCAAAATTTTTGTAAATACTTCTAATGTTTTGTGTTAAAACAATTAGATTATGAGAAGAATTTTCCATATTTAGTTTCAGTTCCTGTATGTTACACTTGATAGCATCCGATGGTTTAATCTGATCGATTTCCTTTAGCGTATCAAAATTATCCATTTAGAAACTTCAAGTTAGAACTCTCAGGGTTGCAACCAGGGTAGTTAGGTGGAATGAATGATAGCGGATCAGGTGCTAGTAGGTGCAAGAATATACGGATGAATTTTACGTTTAGTTTAAGGGAAAACAGTGGGTAACATATTGTATATTTACAATCTAAGCAATACAGGCTTACTACAGTAATAGGTTCAGAATTATAATATCTAGAGTTGTAGACGGCGTGTAAGTATGGTGGTATGTTTATATTTTGTGCGTGTTTATGTTTATAGTGAAAGTTCTCGTGAAGTATTAGCGGGATATACAGTTGGTAGTTGTAATTGTGTTTTAAAGGTGTGTAGACATGTGAGAGTTTGTGTGATGATTTCATTGTATAGTAGTCGTTTACCTTTATCAAGCTAGGCAATCCATACCTAACTTGATAAAGGCTACGACATGTGTAGATATGTATAAGTGTGTGGACATGTATGGGTTTGTGTACAGACTTCTGTGTGTGTTTTGTTGTATAGTATACGTTTAACATTTTATTTAACAAATTAGGTATAGGGTTTAAGTAAACTAATGTAAGTAAGAGAAACAGTTTTGAGATATATATACCCTTAGTTAGTCATTTTTCTTGCATTAGTTGTTGCACCTGTGCTTCGTGTTGTATATGGATGATTTTAGATGTTTCATCTTTCCGGACCAAGACTTTTCCCATAGAGGTCCAACAGTACTTAAACTTTTCAGCCTTTTTTAGGTCTCGGGCCAGGAAAAACAGACGAGCCCCCTTAGGAGTAAGTTGTTCGGTTATAAAGATAGGTGTATCTTCGTTGCTTGTGAAGCCTAGATGTTTAGCCTGTAGTCGAGTCTTGTTCATAAGATTGAAGTCTTTCACTTTCTTTAGTAAGTCTGATTTCAGTATTGCTGACCTCAGTTCCACCACAATTGTAGGTTTCTTTTCTCCTTCTCCTCGGGGTTTCATGCGAAAAATGTCGCTTATATCGCAACCATTAAAACCAAGCTGAACAGTTTTTGAGAGGTTTACAACCATTTGTATCAAATCTTCCCTGGTTTCCTGGGGCTTTTTAGGGACATTTTTAATTTCTACGCAGGACTTACGCGACTTTCTTTGGAGATCTTCTACTTTTTCTTCCAAAATACTAATGTACTCCCGGTCTTTTTGAGTCTGTTTTTCAAGGAGTGCAATTTTGCCGCGGTACTCTTCGTTTTGTGCAGTTAAGAGTGAAACAGCCGCGTCAATTTTAGCGTTTGACTCGGTTAATTCCTGTAATTTGCTGGCTATGGATGCAAGTTCCTTACTTTGAGCGCCGACGAGCGAGCTGATTAGGTCTTTTATTTCGTCCTTAAAAACCGTGAATTTATTGGGTGAGGAAATTTCATCTCGTGGTCGTTTGCTACGTTGTGTTACATTTTCTAATGGAAGTTCTTCACTATTTGTTGATGTTCGATTCAAGGAAGGATCAGAAGAATACTGTTGCATTTGAGTTAAGTTGCGATCCGGAATAGGCGATCGTAAAGGCGGCGATCTCTGCACTGACATGTTAAAGTAGGCCTTGCTATGTATTCCTGGTGCACAGCTGATTTATTTACTAATTTTTTGTGTATTATGGCTTGTAATTGGCAATTGGTTGTGGAGCTAGGATTCCTTTAAAAAAAGCTGTGGCAATAAGTTGCAGCGATAAGTGTCTTAAAGCACTTGATGAATTTAAAAGCAATACAGGCAACTACAATTTGCCCACAGTACTGCTTCAGGCGTTTTTGATAAAATGTTCGGATAGTTGAGGGTAATCGAGAGATTTTAGGTAAATTCTGTTTAATGAATGATTTGTTTTGGACGATTAATCCCACGAATCACTGTACAGACGTTACAACCAATATTTCTACAGTTCGCCAGCCACTTAATTAGTCCACTCACACAAGTTTTACACAATTATAGCAAGTTTTTACATAAAAAAGTTATTAATCAACGAGAGCACTTTCAACATGATCTAACTGTCACAACATCAGAAAGCTAACCAAAAAATAAATTTACTAGTTTCATTTTGTTATTTAATATAGCGATGTCTAATACCCTGTTTTTTTTTTCACACAAAAGAAGCCCTTATTTTTCTTAAAATCTGCAAAAACAAAAACTCCGAACATTTTTAGTGTCCCCAGAATGCCAAGTACTTTATATATAGTCGGCCAGTGATGTAACGTGACGCGAAAGTTGTTTGATTTCGGCCGTTGAAATATTTATAAATAATACTATAGAAAACAATTTGAGGTCAGTAAAATATGAACTTAGTTGGTTGGTTTAACGCGCTGTGATCAGCAAAAACTCGGTCACTCGGACTGTATAGAAAAGAAAGACAAGCGCGACGACGCACGGTGGGTTGATTTATATACGTAGTGGACTTAGGACATTAAAAAAAAAGTCATCTTATTTTTACTGATTAATGATGCAAATTTGTTCTACTATCTAATACAGTAAATTATTGTTCTATGACTTTTTATTTTACGCATTATTTTTAGTACTACAATTTTTTAAATATTTTTTTGTATAGAAAAAATCATAAAATCTAAAGAATCTCAAAAATCTGAAAACATCTCCAACTGCGATGTATAAATTAAAATAGTACTATTTATTAGCTTATTTTTACAACTAGTCAGCTACTGCGCTTTGCTGCGATTTAGGAGATTTTTTTTTTTTTATTTTTTTTCTTATTAAAATCGCATTTAAGTCTACAAAATCTCAAATTTCTTCCAATTGTTGGATAAGTATTTTAATAGTACAATTTATTTGCATCTAATCGTCTACTGTAGTTTACTGTGACTTAGTAGGTAGTTAGACTTTTTTAGATTTTTTTGAACGAAAATATCTTAAAAGTCACCTAAATCTCAGAATACTTAGCAGTGATAATTATTGTATTCTCTATTCCACACCACCCCAGAGGTAGAGAACTAGGCGCGTTTTTTTTATCAGTGGTCTCCCCAATAGGCCTAATCCACGACTACAAATCTGTGTTCTGTATGTGTGAGACTTACAAAGACAAATTCAAAATTCAAATCATTTACCAATATTTTTAGGAGGGGCCTGCACCATGCTCAACACCATGCTCTGACAATAACGGGTCTTCAGTTAAAACCCCTAAATTTTCTTGATCATCATCGTCAACAAATGTATCCTTAACGATCAACAAAGCTGTTGCTTCTTCTGAAAAGGCTTTGTGTTTTCGCACCAGTTTGTGTCGTATCTTTGAAATATGTGGATCAGAGCTGATTAACAAATTGTTCAAAATATCTTCATTAGTAGCTTTTCTACAGAATTTCCTCGAATTATGAGCACGATATCTCCGAAAATCTTTGTTGCGTGCTTCAGCTGCTTCTTCGGATAATTTTCCAATGGGCACTATACCCAAGCTTTCAATAATAGCTGCTCCGTGAGCTAAAACTTTGTGAACACTTGCAGGCATGTAAAACCAATTATATAATTCAATGTATAGTTCCATGGTGGTTTCGGTATAATCTTTAAACTTCAATATATCAATACGGTGACCCGACGAAATTGCTTCTAATATAGTTTTAAATCTTTTTATTAATTCTTCATTTACTCCTGTGATCGAAGCTGCAATATCGGGGTTTTCGAAAAATCTCCTCGCAGTATTCCCATCATTTGTTGTACCATGACCCTGTTTCACAACATCAATTAAAAGTCCTGTTTCGGATTTAAATGCTTCCTGAATATTTCTCTTTTTGCTCTCCATAATAGCTTTACTGTCACCTTTCACCATCCATGTCTTCAAATCTAATCTGTACGCTATATGAAGAATGCATTCCATGAATCGTATCCAGATGTGTAACGACGATAAACCATATTTATATAAATCGACATCAATTTCTTTTGCCAAAACCAAGGACAAATCATTCATTTCCTTTGGAGTAGCTTTACATATGTCACATCTTTGTGTTGATGTATCGCAAAGAACTGCAGTCGCTTTACCATCTATCATGGTTAGTATTAGGTTGTGCGAGATGGTCAAATCATCAACCACTGTCTTAACTAAATTGTTAATCTCTGCCTCAATCGCATTTTTTTCTTGCAAAATGCTGAATTTGTTTTCCTTCATGAATTTAAAAAACAGCGGACGACACCATAATGAGGAATTTGGGGAATCATTTTCCCATATAACTCTGTCACTAGACACTAATTTGATAGGAATCAAACTACCCATAAATACGCTAGAATCGTCAAAGTCCTCATCTTCTTCATTTTCTCTTCCAACTTTCTGCTTATAATTGGCTTGATTCGAAGCTCCGTCAAATCCCCATTTACTAATCAGTGTCAAATCTTTACAAGTTTCACTAATTTCGTTTGACATTATAATTCTCTTCACAGTAATATCCAATAGTGCCTGCAATTCTATCGTAGCCGTTTTATCTGTTACTACAATAGCAGTTTTAGGTGGATAACATTTAATTTTTTCATTTTGCAGTGCGTAGTAAGAGGGATATACGTTGGTACCAGTTACTTCTGCGATACTTTTTCGTAGCGTATTATATTGCCATTTTGACAATTTCAAAGACAAAAACAAGCCTAAAGCTTCATCTGGAGAGAATACTGATTTCTTTTTATTTCCAAAAAGACAATCTTTTACTTTTTGCACGTCCTGTGGATGCTTGAGCAGATGCTGTAATATGTCAGCAACATCTTCCTTTCCTTCTGCTTTTAAGTTAAAAACATGGGCATGTGACAACTCCTCTGAAGCAATAGTTTGCGTAGTAAGTTCCGTACGTCTCTTTTTTTGTTTAGGACCTAATTCTGTAAATGGTTTTCTCGGACTTACTTGAGTTGATGTACCAACAGACACCTTTTCATGAGATGTAGTTGATGTGCTAGGAACTGGATCGTCGTCGTTTTTTGCAAAATCTTTCATAAACTCAGGCCAAACTATCTCCGATGCCAACCAATCACTGTATTTACTTCTAAATGTATGTTCTTTTCGTTTAGCATTTTCCCATTTTTTATAAGTATTATAACAATACTTTGCGCAGAATTCCTTTAGCAAATTATCATTATCTTGATTTAAATCACACAATTTTGACTTGATAGCACTGTATAAAAAGTTATGATCCTTAATACTACCACTTGATTTCAATTTCACAAACATATCAACATTAGTAACTAAACATTTTAAACTACACTAAACATTTTCACAAAATTCTCGAAAATCAACTTTTAACAAAAATCAAGTAACGAGCGGGTAGTCCGTATGTAAAGGGTGGTTACAACGAACTGATATCATTGTTTTCAACTTGCTACCCCAAATATTTTTTACCTGCAAATTTACTGCCCTCTGATTGGCGCACGTCACTAATGACGACTCGTCTACTGATAAGAAAACCGGTTTTGGTGTTGTGGAAAGAGTGGTGTGGAATGCAGTTGCACAAAATATTTACAACAAACTAATAATAATAATCCTAATAATATGCACCATGCATCGAATTCTTTGTTTTATTCATACAAATTAAATCTCTGAAATTTTAGGGTAATAACCTACTTTAAAAAAAAAGTTCCAAAACATAAAAGTATGGTATAAGTATATACAATGCAAATATATATTTAAAAATCCTTAAGTCCCAACTTCGCGATTTCAGCCCACCGTGCGACGCAATGCTTGCAATTTCTTGCCAAATATGAAGCATTTTATCGATTTACTCAAAACTAAGTTGAGCTATTAAAAATCTAAAACAACAAAGTTTTGCGTTATGTTTCGATTCATTATTTGGTATACATTTTACCGGCATAAGTAGGCTAGTATATACGGGATCTTTTTTCTAAGGTCAAAGTTGGATGTGACTCAGGTTGGCTGGACAAATCTTCAAAATAGCTTGCATTTAACTAGGTCAAAATAGGTCACTTAACGTGACGGCTAAACACCCTTATTTCAGAATTTGTGACGCTACAGAATCTTAGATAATCGATCGAAAACGTATCCAGCCATCTTGAAAAACCACTTTTCGCTGGTCTCTCAATCTCGGTAACGGAAGTGATTTTGACGACTTTTTGCATATCAACGGGCGTCACATAAATTTGTGACGGGCACCGAGCTAAAAGTTTTGTGATAAGTACAGTGGTTTAGTAGAAAAATGCAAAAATCTGTGTCCAGCCATCTTGAATTTACGTATAAAACTTATAGATGGCACTTCCGAATCTCAATAACGGGGGCGTTTTCGAATATGGTTCCTTTACTAATACTTGGTGACGCAATGTGTGACAGTAATAACGTTTGATTTATGACGTCACATGTAAGGGTTTACGAGAAATCAATAAAAACTTAATGTCCAGCCAACCTGAGTTCAAGATGGCTGGACACATGTATCTCCACTGCCTGATGATCTACGACCTTCAAAATGTGTTCAAAATGTTGTGACGGGGACTATAATGATAACCTGAAATTGTAACGGAGAAACTTTGCGTAGTTTCAAAGATATTGACCATTTAAATTTTCCCATACAAACATCCATTAATATTGTGAAGTGACCATAATTTTACATAAGTAAAGGATTTTTATTAATAAAAAAAAAAAAATCTTTTTAATCGATTAATTGGCCGGTAGCATCCACGCCTGCTTTGTATTTGATTTCCCCGTGGGAATAAAAGGTTTTCCTGCAGTGAAAAGAGTAAGTATGTGTTAATTCAAAATAATAATTGACCACCAGCGCTACAAGAGAAAGCCCACTTGTATTTCGCGTTTAGTTCATTATCTTATGTAACTGAAAATGAGAACTAAACTCGACAGCCGGCAGTGTATGTACTTTTCGAAGTGTTATCACTAATCAGAGTACTAGTAACTATTAATTAATCTGCGGTAAGACAACCTAAATAAGAGTTAAGATTCGACCAGTTGTCCTAGTAGTACCAACTTTAAGCAATAGATGGCGACACCAACATTAGCTATCATGGCAGTATAGTTTGTCCTCCGACGTTTTCGTGGTAGCCCGCGAAATTCAATTTTTCTTGAGTTTTTTTGTCCTTACCCGCCCCCCCTTCCTCACTTCTACATTTTTGTCTTCTATTGATTTAAATATCTACAGTTGTTCGTATTAGTATCACCAATACACGGATTTTCGTCCATTAAAGAAAACACCTTAAAATATACTTGTCCTACATAAAACCTACAATATTGGTTACCCTACTGCAGTGTCTGTATGGGGAAATTTAAATGATCAATATCTTTGAAACTACGCAAAGTTTCTCCGTCACAATTTTAGGTTATCATTATCGTCCCCGTCACAACATTTTGAACACATTTTGAAGGTCGTAGATCATCAGGCAGTGGAGATACATGTGTCCAGCCATCTTGAACTCAGGTTGGCTGGACATTAAGTTTCTATTGATTTCTCGTAAACCCTTACATGTGACGCCATAAATCAAACGTTATTACTGTCACACATTGCGTCACCAAGTATTAGTAAAGGAACCATATTCGAAAACGCCCCCGTTATTGAGATTCGGAAGTGCCAGCCATAAGTTTTATACGTAAATTCAAGATGGCTGGACACAGATTTTTGCATTTTTCTACTAAACCACTGTACTTATCACAAAACTTTTAGCTCGGTGCCCGTCACAAATTTATGTGACACCCGTTGATATGCAAAAAGTCGTCAAAATCACTTCCGTTACCGAGATTGAGAGACCAGCGAAAAGTGGTTTTTCAAGATGGCTGGACACGTTTTCGATCGATTATCTAAGATTGTGTAGCGTCACAAATTCTGAAATAAGGGTGTTTAGCCGTCACATAAAGTGACCTATTGACCTAGTTAAATGCAAGCTATTTTGAAGATTTGTCCAGCCAACCTGAGTCACATAAAGTTGGAGGTAAGTGACGATAATTTCTTTCGAGGATTTTATTTTTAAACATTTTTCGGAAACAACAGTGTTCTTTGAAATATAGTTTTGAAGTATAGCTTTTATATTCAATCTGTGTGTGGATCAAGGGGTTTTCCCGGACCTTATGAAATACAGTAAAGTAATTCCTTTATTCAAATCCGGGGACAGTAAAGATACTAATAACTATAGACCCGTATCTGTGTTGCCAGTTTTCAGCAAGGTGTTTGAAAAGGTAATGCTTAATCAAATGCTCAGTCACTTTAACGCGAATAACATCTTACACGATAAACAATACGGATTCACCAGGGGACGTTGTACAACTGACGCTGGTGTAACCTTACTAAAACATATCTATAATGCGTGGGAAGAGGCGCAAGATGCCATAGGTATCTTCTGCGACCTGTCGAAGGCGTTTGATTGTGTGAGCCATGAAACATTACTCCTGAAACTGGAGCATTACGGACTAGGCAAAGCAGCCTTGAACTTAGTAAAATCGTATTTGAATGATAGACAGCAGCTAGTGCATATAAACGGCAACAATTCAACAGGATTAAACGTGAAAATGGGGGTACCTCAGGGCTCAATTTTGGGTCCTTTTTTGTTTCTAGTTTATATAAATGATTTGCCCTATATTTTACAAAATAAACTTAATATGGTGTTATTTGCTGACGACACATCTTTAATTTTTAAAATAAATAGACATGCTAACAATCTTGACGATATAAATAACGCCCTAATGCAGGTACATGATTGGTTCACTGCTAATAATTTAGTATTAAATGGAAAAAAAACGAAGTGCATTCGATTTACTTTACCAAATGTCAGATGTAGTGATTGTGACATAGTATTGAACAGGGAGAAACTAGAATTCGTCGATGAAACAGTTTTCCTGGGGATTACGCTTGACTCAAGGCTACAATGGGGTCCTCATTTGACATCTCTTGCAGGAAGGCTAAGTTCGGCAGCATATGCTGTTAGGAAAATCCGCCAATTTACAGATGTTGAAACCGCGAGACTAGTCTATTTTAGTTACTTTCATAGTATAATGTCTTACGGTATCTTACTATGGGGACGGGCTGCTGACATTGAGTCTATTTTCATTCTGCAGAAAAGAGCCATCAGAGCCATTTACAATCTCCGCCGGCGCGATTCTCTAAGGGAACTGTTTAAAGAAATTAACATCATGACGGTGCCTTGTCAATATATCTATGAAAATATCATGTACGTTAGGAAGAATCTGCATCTTTTTAGTAAACGAGGTGACAGACATAACTATGTCACTAGAAATAGGAATCAATTAGTTCAACCAGGGTTTAGACTTGCTAAAGTAGCCACATCTTTCATGGGGTACTGTTTAAAATGTTATAATAAAATACCTCCCCAAATATTAGAATTAAATGAGACGAAATTTAAATCCTGTATTAAACGCACACTATGCAAGCAAGCATATTATAAGTTAGGGGAGTATATTGAAGATAAAAATGCTTGGCTCAATGCTGGTCCTGCTCCACAACGCCACTAGGTAGCCACTAGGGGGCTCGAAAGTAATGTTAGCATTTGGTAATATTGTTGGTCCGGCTGAAGATTGTAAGAATGCAATATTTTTCATTGTATAGACTCCACTTATTTAGCAATGTATAATTTCATGCACATGTGTGAGTACTGTGTATCTTTAAATTATAATGATCATTTTGGGTAGGTCTTTGACTTGAATGTACCCTGGCGATTGGGGATGTCATGCTCACTCAAAAGTCTGGCTGATGGTGGCGCATGCGTTGGATCATTTGGCTCCCTTAAAAATGGTTGAGCCGAATGGTGCTAGCGTATGCGTCATGTTCGTGAACGGGCGCCGTCAGCTGAGACTGGTCATCTCTCGACTGCCATGGTTTATTTTAATTATTTCTTTGAATTGTTTCTTTTTTACTCCGGACTCTTTTATCCTGCACGTCTTTTACATCGTTCTCACATATATGTATAATTTCAATATAAATGCTGTAACCATAATTTTGTAACAAAATATTATTTTTAAAAGAGTGTCCGTGGAGTTTCTTGTACGTTCTTCTCCATAGAGATCTACGCTTTGGAACGTGCAAATAGCTTCATCTTTTTGACCGACCGACCTTGACAATTCAAAAGTACCTGTAAATGGTCTAATTGAAATAAATGCTTTGACTTTGACTTTTGACTTTGAGTTAAAATTAACATGTATTTTTTCTGCAGCTTGAAACAAAACAGATTTGGCTAAAATTTCGTTAGGAAACCAGCAATTTTTCAGTTTATGCTGATCACAGCGCCTTAACCCATGAACCGTTTGTGAAGAAAGAAAGAAATCTAATCCATCTTAAGATATCGAGATTCCTCCGTGCCTCGGAAAGCACGTTAAGCCGTTGGTCCCGGCTGTCAAATGGAGATCTTTGGCAGTCGTTACGGATTGTCAGAAGCCAGATAATCTGACACCAGTCTTGGCAAGAAGTACCGTGTTACCCAATTAATGGGTTGTGGAGGTCTGGTAGGCAGCCGCTTCACGTAAAATAATCCGGTTTGACTGGAAGCCGACCCCAACCCCAATATACACTTCTGGACACATCTATTGGCCCACCTTGTATTTTCAGTTTCGTTTGGTCCTAGCTAAAATTTTATATTAGGTCGAGCAAAAAGTTTTTATGCAGTTTTGAACCTGGCACATTCACAATTTCATTCAATAGTCTTTTTTTGAATTTCGAACACAGAATTTAAAGAAACAAAAGACAATTTGGAGCCTGTTTGTTGATATCAAACAATCGAATACTAAGAAAACTTGGTTTTATTGGTTTACTTAGATTTAATTCTTGAAAAAGTGATTGATATCTTTGGTTTTGCAACAAACATTACTTATTCTTAACATTAAGGTGAGGTTCTATCAATAATCTATGGATACTTCACCTGAAGTCGCCGCCCAAGCTGTGGCACTTATTCAGGCCGGACACAGCCAAAGAAACGTGAGTGCTCAACTTAATTTAAGTCGATCTGCGGTCCGAAATGTTTATCGGAGGTACCTAGAGACTGGCGGCTTTGTTCGTCGCCAAGGAAGGCCACGATCTCGGGTCACAACTGAAAGGCAGGATCGATTCATCGTGACGACCAGCTTGAGAAATCGTCATCTTACCTCCATTGAGATACAAAACCAACTTCGCGACTTCCACGGAGTATCTGTGAGCGCTCGAACTGTTCGGAGAAGGTTAAAAGAACGCGATATGGTACCACACAAGCCAGCTAATGGGCCCAAACTAACGCGAGCCCACCGAACAGCGCGCCTTCATTTCGCACGCAGTCATTTAAATTGGACACAGCAAGATTGGAGCAGTGAACTCTTTTCTGATGAGTCTAAAATTGTGTTACATGGCAATGATGGAAGGAAGAAGGTCTATCGACGTAAGGGAGAGCGTTTCGCACAATGCTGCTTTGAAGAGAGGGTTGCTTATGGCGGTGGCTCATGGACTGTCTGGGGCGGTATATCCGCGAGCGGCAAAACTCAACTTGAGGTTGTTACAGGACCACGGCTGCCAACATTAAATGCTGAAAGGTACATTCGTGAGTGCTTAGAACCTCACGTGATACCATACGCGGACTATGTGGGCCCAAATTTCCTTTTTATGCATGATAATGCAAGAGCCCATGCGGCCGGCATCGTCAGGGAATATCTTCGGGATGTGAACATCACAGTTATGGACTGGCCAGCCAGAAGCCCAGACATGAACCCCATTGAGCACATGTGAGACGAGCTAAAAAGACGTGTTAGGGCTCGTCAGCCAGTTGCCCAGACGATGCAGGAGTTGAAAACTGCCATAGAAGAGGAATGGGAGATGATCCCTCAAAATTTCATAGAGCGGTTGATAAACTCTATGCCTAATCGTATGAGAGCTGTGGTAGATGCCCAAGGAGGCAACATGCGTTATTAAATTAAACCTTTATTTGATAAAACATGTTTTTTATTCAAAAATCAATTGCCTTTAACAAGGCGCATATCCGACTTGTTAGGCGTAGCTCCATGTAGTATGGTATTCTGAATTCAAATTTAAAACAATACGATCGAAAAGATGGTAAAATGTATCAGGTTTAAAACTGCATCAACAGTTTTTGTTCAATCTAGCAATCATATTTCGGTAGGGGCCATCGAAACCTAAACTCTAAGGTGGGCCAATAGATGTGTCCAGAAGTGTAGTTGGGAAAAGCCTAGGCAGATGGTGATCTTGGTGTTCAATAAAGTGTATATAAATTAAACAAGGTGTGCATCTTATTCTGGCAGTATAATTTATTTGGCAGTGTGTAACAGTTTGTTATGGTTATACAGCGCCGCTGAATGCGCGAACGTCGCGGGACAGTGCGTGCAGTGCAGCGGACGTTCTCCCGTGTGTGTCCTGATGTGAGCCTGTAAGACTGCTTGCGTCTGGAAATAACAACACAAATTATCATTATCATCATCATCATATCAGCCGAAACACGTCCAATGCTGGACATAGCTATGCCTCCCCCAAATGGGGGGCGGGGGTTGCCATATATCGCCACGCTTGGCAGGCGGGTTGGCGATCGCAGTGTAGCTGTAGCAATGTATAAAGAATGCTGCTGCCCATTCTCTGGTGAGTCCCTTAGTCGCCTCTCACGACACCCACGGGAAGTGATGGGATGGTGCTATTCTTTTATGTCCGACACCATACGCCACTCGAGCACTGACATGTGAAAATTCCAAAATAAAAAATAAATCTTACGTAATAGTAATAATAAACATAAAAATCGCTGTAATCTCGCTGCACACCCCGGTGTATCGGTGTGCTCGAGCGCTTGAAATTCAGTTTTGAAGATCGTATCAAAAAAGAAATAACATGCTAGGGATGCGGAATTTGTTGTAAAGAGTCACCGCGGCTCTGAAACGCAAAGGGAGACTTCCACTCCGGGAGCGAAAGGAGTCATTTGATGATTTCCCAGACCATATCGGTGGATGTGAGAAGCTCGTGGCCAAATAACAACAGCCGCAAGGGTCGGTCTTCAAGGTTAAGCAACGGTTGCCGGGGTCGGTCTGTGGATGGGTGACCATCTTAACATACCGAGTTGCCTCCGTGCCTCTGAAAGCACGTTAAGCCGTCGGTCCCGGCTGTCGTTTGTTAGATTTTTGGCAGTCGTTACGGATTGTCAGAAGCTAGAAAATCTGACGCCAGTGTTGCCAAGAAGTACGGTGTTACCCAGTTAATGGGTTGTGTGTGGAGGTCTGGTATAGATAGCCGCTCTACGTAAAATACTGGTATTCAGCTGAATCCGGTTTTATTGGGAGCCGACCCCAATTAAGTTGGGAAGAGGCTAGGCAGATCATGAGTACTTTTTTTTACGGGAGCAAATCCTCATGATGATGTCCTCCGAGCGGAGAGGTCTGTCAGACTCTTACTGACTAAAACCACCCCGATGTTCCATCTCCCACCTACGCCAGGGATCGCGGGAACGTATGCGACTTCCGTAATCCCCTGGCTGGTGGCGGCACCTCTCGTAAGCGGGGGGAGTGAGGTGTTTAACTCCCCCCGCGACGTCAGAGGGGCGCACGGGAGCACCACGCGCCGCCACATCGGGTCCGGATGAATGGGGGGCAACGGACATCCCCAAGTCCGCCACCCCTGGAAGAGCACTCGACATTTCCCTTCCCCTTTCCGCAGCCTCCTTCTGCGCGATAAGATGATGACTCCTAGACCAGATCGATGGAACTAGGCTCATCCTATATTTCAAAAGTACATAGTTTAATACTAGTCCAGTCAAATTAGCTTTGAACCTTGCAAAAATTCCTAACTCTGATTTTTTTCTTGAATCGTGTATTTGACCTTAGCTCTTCTAATAGTAACAAAAAATTAAACATTTTCCAGAACCGGATCACGGTAAAAAAAACAAAAACGCGTTTATTTTAATAAAAACTCGGAAAAAAATATTAACTCGAAAATGTTAGTTACAATATGTCGAGAATAGGTAAAGCAAATTATTTTCTTCAAAATTAAACATTTTCACCCTCGGGATTTTTGAAAAAATAAAAAAAACTAAATTTTTGAATTGTACTTCAGGCAAAAATATTAACTCCGATTTTTTTTCATAAAATTATTCAATTAAATACCTTAGTACTCTATGCAACAAAATTAAACAATTTCTGTTAACGGAAGATATTAATACCTGTTTTTTTGAAATAGCGGCTCAGGCAAAAATGTAACTCTAATAAATTTAGGTTAACTTTAATTTATGGACCATGTCTCACTTAATTACAAGAAAATTAAACACATCCAAGCAAATCGTAACGATTTTTTTAAACTATTAAAGATTGTGTAGTTTATGCACGATTGTGGTGGCGCGTCATTCATTCACCAGCCGTAGCCGGGAGCACACGTGTTCTGTATCGTGCATATCCTATATCCACCTGAGTGCTTATAAGTGTGTTTTATTGGCTCCTGAGACATTACAAGTGGCGACGAGGATAAAAGTAAGCTTACAAAACATTTACCTACCAGAAAAAGGGAAAGAATGCACGCTGAAAAATAATGCACGTTGAAAGTTGTTTACGATCAATTAAGCGACTATATTTCGATCTGATAAGGATCGTTAGTAGTTTGGATACTGAAGTGAAAACAGAACGTAGTCACGCTGTACCCACCTACATACACGTAAATAAATCGTTACCAAGGTAGATGTTTACAGGTAATGATTACTTTGTTGCCTCAGTTTCGTAGGATTAAGTAACGAAAAATAACAATTCTGCTTCGATTGAGGTAAGCAACTGATAAGCGTAAATGTTACAAAGGCCATGCAGTGAGTGTTGTTTACAACAAAACAAAGGGCCATGCCTGGATAGTACGCAATTATTTTTAATGTGTTGTAATGAAAACAGTAAATTATTGTTAATTATTATTATTGAGTAAGTACTTTCATTTAAATAACAAGATTGAGAGAGAGAGTTATTTGCACGCTTCTTATTTTAAATAAAAATAGTAACCAATTGTTATCGTAAATCTTGGACATATTTAACTTTTTGTTGTAAATAACCTACATACCCACTTATTGTAAAAATAAAACAAAATCAGTAGATCGATACTATTTTAATCAGGGCACTGGTTTTGCTAGGATCAATTGTTTGCATTTCGTCACGCAAATACTATCCGCACATATGACCATGCTTAAAGAATAAATGTGAGGAAAGACCGGGAAACGTTAGTGTAAGCATCAATAATGGCTCACACGACGACACGGTTGGCGCGGTGGTTCGTCGCGTGGTGGACGAGCGATCAGCTGCTGCGCTGCGTGTCGCGGGTTCGATTCCCGCACAGATTATAACGGAATTTTCATGAGTGAGTATGCATTTCAGAAATTTAATTTGATAGATCGGATATCTTTCCGTTGTCCGTAATGTTGTGCGGGGAGCACTGTGCACGAATCCCCCATGACTGCATATTGTACTACACCCGAGCATGGGTGTTAGTCACGGATGGCAGTGTCGTGGATCCATGGCGCTACGGTATAAATGACTGCGCCATTCGCTGCTGAATAGAACAATCAAGGGTGTAGTGTAGACAAAATCAATCTGGTCAATTTATGTATTAACTTTATAGATGTACTCTTTCTTTTTTCGAGTTTTATTTTTCTATTAACTCACACACTGTTTTATTAATGGTTCCAATATTTGTAAATATGTGAGTACCATGTACTTATTAAGAGAATGAACAAGTTTTACCTCTGCTGGTAATACATCGAATTCTATAAGCAGTATACTCTAGGTGCATCAACCTCACATAATTATATTAACCGCTCAGGCCCAACATGTGAAAATTCCCTAATATAAAGTAAATCTTATGTAATAGGTAAATAAACATTAAATTCGCGATTAATTCGCGACACACCGGTGTGTCGCCGGGGCCGGACAGGTTCAAGTTAATTTTTGTATTCAAAATATTGTAAAACATTTATTTGAAAAGAGTAACTATGGAGTTTCTTGTCCGTTCTTCTCCATAAGAATCTACCTTTGCGAACGGACAGTAGAGTCACCTTATTTTGTATACATAGTATTTGGATATAAATGATGACGATCAAAAGAGCAGTTTATGGCCTTATTGAAATGAACGTTTTGACTTAGACTTTTATAAAAGGCAGTTTGGGAAGCAAGTGAAGAAAAAAGGGAAAAGTATGGTATATACCTGGAAATAGCGGAAAATTATTCATGAAAAATGTATTGAAAATCTGTAATATAATGCCTATTTAAAGTATTAATAATATTTACAACATCCGATGAGTTACCAGTCATATTATAAAGATTTAAGTTTTGATGTGATTTTGAACTAATTTAAATCAATTAAAATAAAGATGGAATGTAGTGTATGCACGATGGTGGTGGCGCGTCATTCATTCACCAGCCGTAGCCGGGAGCACACGTGTTCTGTATCTTGCATACCCTATATCCACCTGAGTGCTTATAAGTGTGTTTTATTGGCTCCTGAGACATTACAGATTGATATTATCTTCCTAATGTGGCCCTGTTGTTTCAAACCCATTTGTCAGATTGGATCGAATTGAGCACATTTTATCACAATATTTGTTTAGTCAGAATTTAAATAACTATGAAAAATCATCTTGTTCTACAAAATGTGTATCTAAAAGATGTTACCTACCTACCTATTGAGTTTTGTTTAGAGTCATAATTATGGCAAAGTTTATGGATTTAACAATTATATCAAGATAATGACTATGGTTTATTTTTTTGTTGGTTTTTATTAGCTGTAAGTCCTATAATAATTTTACCTAGTATATTCATTAATATTCACGTACACTACTACTAACAAAGGTTTTATTAGTGTATACTTTCGAAATCACAATCGTCGTAAGGGTTTATTAAAATACAGTTATGTGCAGTTTCATAGACTACTTTATTTTAAGTCATGCAAAATTTCTGCGAGTATTTTTGCATTGGGAAACGTAGCACGTCAAACTTTAACCTTGTTGGTACGCATTAACGCGTAGTAACAAGTACAAGAAATTGCAAGTCTAATCATATTCGCAAATTCACATCAACTCTCAACTTATCGGTCAGTTTTCGTATATCTTGCACTTGCAGACGAGTCTTTCCAGGTGACATCTAATGTCAGATGTGAGTGTTTTGTTTAACATGATCAACTTCTATGAACAAGACTTCTAAATTAACTGCAGTCATACGTATAAACAGACATTTTCTTGACCGTCTTCGGTCTATCTGTATTATTAGGAAACGCAGCCTTATCCTGAGCTGCTATTAGAAGTAATGCATTACAATTGCATTTTGTTGCTAATGCACAAAGAAGGTCAACTTGGAATAATTGCCATATTTGGAATGAGTTTTATGAAAACATACCTTTAATCCCGTTGTCCCCGTATGCCATATCCCGTCATGGGGCAGCGGGACGTGATTAAATTTATTTTCCGTTGTCCCCATAACGTACATTCGGCTAACGGGGAAAACGGGAAGTAAATCATATTTCTGGGTGGTTTGAAAAAAAATAACCACAAAGGTGATGGCGGGGTCTGCTTGCTCGCTTCGCTCGCTCACTTGACCTCGCCATCCCCTTCCAACCTAACCTGTCCGAGTCGGGTTGCCCCAAGTCCCGAGCTCACTTCGCTCACTCTTGCACCAACATCATTTGAAAAGTATATTTAATTATTACAATAAATTAACAGGAACAACGGGAAGTAATTTTTATTATTTTATTAAATTTCCTTCGTACCCTTTAACGGAGATATGGCCTACGGGGACAACGGGAATATACTAAAACATATATTTTCCGTTGAATACCCGTTGAATATAAGTACCAAAACATGTATTACATGAAAATAATTCATAGACTTACTAGACTATCTGATGAATACATATTTGTCAAGGTGGCGGATATTATAATAAACAAACAGTTTAATACCGCTCAAGCACTGTCAGCACACCGGTGTACCGCGGGATTTATTTATTACATGATTTGGAATTCTCACATGTCAGTGCTTAAACGGTTAAGCGTCATATTGTCTCGGCAGTAGATTTTTTTTTAAGGATTGGTAATCATCAAATGACTCCTTACGCTCTGGGCGGAGCGGGAGGGAGTGTCAGACTCTTAGAACCCATTCGTGTTCCTCCTAATGCCCTTTGCGTTCCAGGGCCGCGGTGACTCTTTCGAAAAAATTCCGCAAGAACTTTGTTATCTACGAAATTTCCAAAGCTCATCCTTATCCGACGAACTTTATCGTAAGGCGTCATACAATTGAACTCCGCTCTGGGTGCGAAGGAGCGGAAGGGAGTATCAAACTCTTACTGGTTAAAACCCATTCGTATTCCTTCTATTGCCCTTTGCGTTCCAGGGCCGCTGTAAATTTTTCGAACAAATTCCGCAACCCTGGCAGTCTCTGGCCCTAGCGGGCCCCAGCGTCTTTGCTGACAGCTCTTTCTGGCGCACGTGGAACACAACGCGCAGTAGACTCAGGCCTGTTCTGATCGTATGGCGAGCTACTCATTGCTCTCCAGCTATTGATGCCTGCGGACGGCGGTCCGCAGGCTGCCTACGTGGTTGCACACTTGGCAGAGGAAGCACCTCAGAGGTCTGGGTTCCAGCAGTTTGACCTGCGTAGAAACCCAACCCACCAGGAGCCTTCGGCCCTCCAATATTATCTTAGCCACCGACACGGGGCAGCTCACCACAACGGTTCCCATGCCCGTGTGGTCAGGATGTATGGTGCTTGCCTTCACCTCCTCAGAGAAACCCCCCGTCCTGACGACGTCGGCCACCACCTTCTCCTCCGTGACAGAGTCATCCAGGCCCAGAATGCGTATGTCCATGCACTTCGCGGGCCTTGACACTCGGCCATCGTCCGCATTTGACGCCCCCTGTAAGCCAACTTCTTGGAGCCCGACTAGGTCTGCTCGGAGTTTTGCGTTTTCATTTTGGAGAAACTCCGTGGCGGCCACCAAGCGGGTGACCTCTGCCCGCAGCTTGGACATTTCGTCCGACGGAGGCCCACCACAATTAGCCTCAGCCGCCAGAATGGAAACCAACGCCGCGCTTAGGCCTTGTTTTTAGAGGCCTGCGTCCACTTCAAGGCCACATTGCGGACTGCAGCCTCCACGACCTCCGCAAACCTGACCTTACGCTCCTTATTGGAACCGCTAGCGATATCCGGCTCACCGCCGGAAGAAGCCGAAGGGATAGCCCTTCGACCGGTCGCTCTTGGGTGGCGCCCCTCCTCCCAAGCTTAGCGGCTCGCTGGGCTGTCTCCTGGGAGGTGAGAACCCTCCACTTGCTTCCTTCTCGGCCCTTACCTCCCCTACTGGTGGGAATTTTTCGGGCCAGCGGCCCACTTTTCGTTGGAGGACAAACCCTGGTCATCCTCTAGTCTGGGCCACCTACGGAAGAGCCTGGAGTTCTCCGCAGCAGCCCCCATTCCCTAACGACGACAGCTCGCTGAGCTGATGCCAGATACAGAGTCGTCAGAGTCTAACCCCGCACCTGCACGACGCTCAAACGAGCCCATCTTCCAAAACTGGGCGCCTTGACCAGTGCCATATGCTGCGGCAGGTTATACAGAAGACCGAAGAGTATAATCTGCCCCTCTGCCTAGCGTTTGTGGACTACGAGAAAGCCTTCGATTTGATCGAGACTTGGGCTGTGCTGCAGTCTCTCCAACGGTGCCAGATCGACTGTAGTTACATCGAGGTGCCTAAGTGTTTGTACGAAAACGCCACCATGTCAGTCCGACTTCAGGATCAGACTTCGAAACCTATCCTCCAGCAGCGGGGTGTGAGGTAGGGAGACGTCATTTCTCCGCAACTGTTCACGGCCGCAATGGAGGATGTCTTCAAGGTTTTGAACTGGAGAAGGCTAGGCATTCATGTCAATGGCGAGTACATCACTCACCTTCGATTTGCTGACGTTATAGTCGTCATGGCTGAGACCATGGAGGACCTCAGTACAATGCTCGATGACCTCAGTAGAGCTTCCGAAAGAGTGGGTCTTAAAATGAACATGGACAAAACCAAGGTCATGGGATATGTAGCACCCACTCCTATCAAGATCGGAGGCTCTGCAATCGAAGTTGTTGACGAGTACATCTACCTGGGACAAACGGTCCAGTTAGGTAGGGCTAACTTCCAGAAAGAGGTCAACCGTTGAATCCGACTCGGCTGGGCGGTGTTTGGGAAGTTGCGTGATATCTTCTCGTCTCACATACCACAGTGTCTCAAGACGAAAGTCTATGACCAGTGCCTGTTGCCAGTGATGACTTATGGAACTGAAACGTGGTCGCTCACAATGGGTCTTATCAGAAGGCTTAAAGTCACCCAAAGTGCAATGTAGAGGGCAATGTTTGGGGTTTCCTTGCGTGATCAAATCAGGAATGATGAAATCCGCAAGAGAACCAAGGTAACCGACATAGCCCGAAGGATCGCCAAGCTGAAGTGGCAGTGGGCAGGGCACATTGCTCGCAGAACTGATGGTCGATGGGGCTGAAAAGGAAGTGGCGACCGCGTACCGGAAGACGCAGCGTTGGTAGGCCTCCCACAAGATAAACCGATGACCCGGTGAGGGTCGCTGGTGGCCGATGGATGCGAGACGCATAGGACCGGTTTTTGTAGCGACACTTGGGGGAGGCCTATGTCCAGCAGTGGACGTCTTTCGGCTGAGATGATGATGATGATGCAATTTGATGTGTTATGTGTTATGTGATTTGATAAAGTCGCATAAGTTTAGACGACAGAGTAGTTTGTGAAACTGTGCATAACAAAGTTTCAAATTTATTATTTCATCACAACAATTATGAATTCTTTTAGAATTATGAACCTCGTTTGACCCTCGTTTGTACACTCGTTCTAGTTTTTTTAATAATTTCAGGTAAGTATGTAACAGTTTCATAAACTACTAATAAAACATCAATGCAGCTCTTTCGTCTTTGCTGAAATAAGACGATTTTGTGAAAAATACCGATTTGCTGCAATCATTTCAAGAGCAGCACATTGTTGCATGATTTTATCTATAAATAAAAAAATGGGTTAGTTGCACCATTTGTAATTCAAGAATGATCTTTTTTTTATTTTCCTTCACCCTGAATAGCAGAATAAATATTTTAAAAAATTGGAAGAATTCACGAAACACAAGTTATGAGCAAAATTAATTTTCTCATGCATTTTGTACTCTGACTGATTCTGACACATGAGAGAAACAAAACACGGATGACGATTCTAATAGTTGAACTTAACTGAGTGCGGCAAAAAAGATGCCACTTTATTAACAATTAAAGAGATAGGTAATAAATAACGTCTGATTTGTTTAATTTTGATAAATTATGGTTTGTGTTTGTACATTTTCCATTATTAAACAACTTTCAGGAGAGTTACATTTTTGCCTGAAAACTTATATGACAATTTCTTACATCTCGGAACCCCGAGGTAGTATTGTTTTAATTTTCTCAATATAAATAAACATGTTATTTAAAATCCATTTAGCATTATTTTTGTCAAGTTAATATTTTTGCTTGAAGTACAAAGTCAAAAAATAACATTATTTAAAAAAAAGTACAGTTCCGTGGATGAAAAACGTTTAATTTTCTTACCTACTTGTACAGCTCAATCTGTTTTACAAATGTCCCAAACTAACATGCCAGTTAATATTTTTTCCCAACGAGTTATTATGAAATTAAATGTTTTGCTAAAAAAAACGAACATCCGGGGGTTAACTTTTCGCGGGATGCATTTAAACATACTTCTCTGCTTATACTCTAAACATTAATGGCAAAAAATCGGAGTTAAGAATTAATGCTAAGTTTGCCTTATTTTCGGCGTAATTTGACCGGACTATACTCACAGTAAAGGCTCTTCCACAGTAATCACAGACTTTGTTGCGAGGCGGTTTTTTCTTGTCATGCACGTAGTTGACGTGGCGATTCAGATTGCTAAGACATTTGAATACCTGTAAACATTTTTTTTTTAAATTATTATTGACTAGGTTTTGCCCGCGGCTCCACCCGCGTGGACGTCGATTATCGCGTAAAAAAGTAGCCTTTGTCTTCTCCATATCCCGGGCTATATATCTAACGAAATTTCATGACGATCCGTTCGTTCTGTTTTAGCGTGAAAGCGTAACAGACAGACAGAGTTACTATCGTATTTATAATATACTAGCACTTCGCCCGCGACTTCGTCCGCGTGGGGATAGTAGGTACTCCACAAACTGCAACGCCCCCTATACATATCCCCTTATAAAGGTTAGTTTTGGAAAATTAAGCACAACGATTCTCATTATTGGTTCAGCGCAACTGTTCACCCCGTTCAGCCCGTCAGGGGTTGATTATGCAAATATTGTTAGGTAATTATCCCACTTTAAGTTTGTTCATAGAATTCCGACGTAAATTGAAGTAAGCTATAATTTCCTCCCCTAAAAACTTATTCACCCCTGCTTCACCCCTTACTATGTATGTACCTAGTTGATTTTCGAAAAATCCAAACATTTGTTATTCCTATTGTTTTATCGAAAATATTTAAATGCCGTGGTGTTTCAACTTCATCGGACCAAGCATTGATACGATTCTCCCCAGTTCGCTCAAGCCGCGACATTTTTCTTACTCCGAGCATGTTTATTACCGTCGTAACTTTTGAACGAAAGGTCCGATTTGAATGATTTAAAGTGTCATTTACACGGACATAATCACCCTTAATTATCAAACCATTTAAATGGATAAGGATTAAAATCATGGTACTAAAATCACCATTTTTTATTTCACCATGGGATTTGCTTGACTAATATTAACAAAAAGCGGTCATGGTGACTTATCCATAATAGTTAGACATATGGTATCGCGGACTTTTTTGTAGATATTGATGACCTCTATAAAACTGTAGTACATCACTTTGCTCTATTGTCAATAGATTCCGCAGCGTACGCGATATAAGGATTTTTTCTCACACCTTGGGTCACATTATCGAAGTTTTCATACGGATCCCTAACTTTTTTGAAAATATTCTATAGCCTATGTCCATCACTGATAATGTACGGTTCTACTGGTGAAAGAATTTTTTAAATCGGTCCAGTAGTTTCGGAGCCTATTCATTTCAAACAAACAAACAAAAAAATCTTTCCTCTTTATAATATTAGTGTAGATAAGTAGTGATGGCGGTATAAATTAGGTTCGAATTGTATGACGTGAGCTAGAGTTAGCGAACTTAGCTCCCGTCATCTCCCGTCATGCCATTCATGTTAGGTACGTTAAAAGTTTAATTAAAATAAGTTAATGATGACCTCACCTTGGTACATTTCGGACAGCGATGAGTTTTAACCTTGATGTGTTCCCAATTGATATGCACCTGTAAGGTACTCTTCGTAGCAAACTTGGCTCCACAGTCGTCACAAATGAATCTGTAAACATTTTTTCTTTTATTTAACCCGAAGGGAAGGCTACAGTCTTTTGACCACGTCCTTTTTATATTTTTGTTCTGCATTAGAAAGCGGGTGTATTATATTCTAATGCATAGAGTATGTTCTAATGTTTGCTGGAGTATTTGGCAGCAAATATATCGAGTCAGCCTTCTCGGCGAGTTTCGATGTGGTAGTCATGTCGCAGCCAACTAACTGAATCCGCCGTTTCATTAAAAGTCTAGCCTTTTCATTGAACTGTGCCGTTTAATCAGCGACATAAGTGACATGGGCAAGTCATTAAACGATATTGAACAAAAGATGTCACTTAGGTCGCTGAAAAATCGACACATTTAAATGAAAAGGCTAGGCAACCACTTAAACGGCTGATTAAGCTTATTGGCTGCGACAGTCATACTGCAATAAAATTCACAGCTCCACTTTACCGAGATCGCGTCTGTTTCAATGATTTCACATATTGGCCAGTTGCGTAGACACTAGAGACATAAAACTACACTAATTTTACACCACAATATCCACTAGAAATTAATTTGCGAATAATTAAAACAGCCACTAAACTTCACTCGTTAAAATCCCGCCAAAAACTCTCTGTAAACAAACTACAGTTCATAAAAAACGTATAGCAGAATAAACGGCTCATGATATTAGGCCGGGTCGAAGGAAGACGTGCTCAAGGTAGAACACCGGCAAGATGGTCCGACGCCATAAAGAAGGCTGTTGGAGGCAGCATGTACAGAGCGGTCCACATTGCAGAAGACCGCATGGCTTGGAGACGCGTCGTATGTGGTCGCGATCCTAAGCAGTGAGGAAACGACGAAGAAGAAGAAGAACTCGACAAAATTTACTGAACAGTTGATGTCTTACTTCGCAATTTTGGGTTTTGTCCCATAGTAAAAGTTGTTCATAGTGATGAGTACAATTTAACAAACCCCTTTTCTGGTATTGCATTTATTCTGTTACACGTTGTATAAGTTAAAGAAAAGATAGCTGAAGAAAACATAAGGTAGGTACATTAGGGTGATACAATAGACGGCCTTATCGCTAAAATCTTTTCAAGACAACCTTTGGATGGATTTTAAAGAGAAAAGGAAATACAGTACTGTAAGTAGTCTTAGGTCATCATTTCAGCCAAAAGACGTCCACTGCTGGATATTGGCCTTCCCCAGGATTCTGCACGTCGACCGGTCCTCGAATCAGAAATGAAAATATCCGCCAAAGTAGACCAAAGCCAAAATCGCAAAAAAAAAATGAGCTGTTCAGTACATTTTGTCGAGTTATGCTCACAGAAATGTATGGGGCAGGCGATTTTAGTTAAGAGGTACTGCGTTTATTCTGTTACACGTTGTACCTATGGTGTACATTATTCTATTCTTTGATGATGAATATAATCGTAATCACCTTCTATCTCTCTCGCCAACGTGTCGGGAGTGAGTGCTTAAGTGTTGCTGCAGTCCCTTCGCGGTACTGTAATGAGTCTTACAGTCCTCACAGAAGGCGCGTGTGTCCGCCGTCCCGTGTGCTGAGCGTTCATGCGCTTCTAGTCCCGTGCGCGAGCGGTAAGTTTTGTTGCATGGCTCGCACTTGTACATGCGGGAGCATTGTTTGTGCACTGTGCTGGGGAGAAAGACGGTTATTTATATAGGAAATGGTTTAGAAACAGAAATACACAATAGAAAAATAGATTTTTAAATTATGATGAACTTTTTTATTTAAATAGCCTCCTCCATAATTTGACTTTACAAAGGGTCGTACGACTACAAAATCAAAAAATAAAAATCCATAGACAATGTATGGGCACTTTTGAAGCTAGTTCTGCCGCGCTAGCGACAAGAGCAGAGAATGCTCCTCAGCAAATCACAATCACCGACCCTATCTCCAACGCTGCAGATGCAGATGCGGGTGTTGCATTCCTAAAACACATATGTAACGCATTGTAGAACTCGCTAAAAGCAATTGGGAGTCTTCTGTGATCTCTCCAAAGCCTTTGATTGCGTACAACAAGACACGCCTCTACGTAAACTACGTCATTATGGTCTCCAAAGCAAACCTGTTAACGTAATTGATCCATTTTTGCATGATAAGTTCCAATGTATGGATGACAATGGTGTTAAGTCTTCTGGGCTGCCAGTGCATTTAGGTGTGACTCAAGGTTCTATACTGGGTCCATTCTTATTTTTGGTGTTTATAATTTATAATTTTTCTTTAGATACCCTATCTGTGCCGTAGTAGTAGTGTTTGGAGGTGACTCTTCTATTATCTCTAAAGTAGATAGGAATAGACAAGATTTTGATAACAACATTTTTTAAAACAGCGCTCTCTCAATGCTTACTGATTCGTTTAACAAATAATGGCATGGCAATGGACAAATAATCTAGTTCTAAATGCCAAGAAAACGAAATGTTTGAAGTTTGCTTTGCCCAATGTTATCTTAAGTGACGAGATGACTGAAATTGTAGACTCGGCAGTATTTTTGGGCTCATCTGTTGATTCCAAACTTCACTGCGCCCCACATACATAATATATCAACCCTATTGAGAGGGCTCAGAGCTCAGCCACCTACGCAGTCAGGGAAGTTAGACAATACACTGAAATTTACACAGCTCGGTTAGTCTATGTTTGTTATTTCCATAGCGTTATGTCCTACAGTATATTTTCTATTATATACCTACGAACTTATGACGATAAACCAGGGGTTGTCCTTGGGTGAACTTGTATTGCATATACAGGGATAACCATCAGTTGGTGCCTCATAACATTAAAAGCGTCTAACGGGGACTGCGAGTTTGCTTCGACCCCACGTTCGCCTTCCAAAGGCCAGGGCCAGGGTCCCGAAAAATTTTCAAGACGTCGACAACATAAAAATAATTTATTAACGAACTAGCTGACCCGACAGACGTCGTTCTTTCAAAGGTATTGGAAGGTATTATGGCAGAGACAGCTAGGAATAGTATAAATAAGAAAAGAAAAATGTGTTTCTTTTTACGATTTTTACAATATTTTTCTTCCTAAGAACCTGTCCCGAACACAAACGAATATTTGGAAAAACAAAACTAGCCAAATAGGTCCCGCCGTTCTCGAGTTTTGAGCTAACCAACACATTAAGCTATTTATTTTTATTTCTATAGAGCAGAAACTGTTAAAATACTTACTACAAGTGAACTTTAAGTCCTTGACTGTTGGCGAAGATATTCCCACAAATGTCACAATTGTGCTTCTTCTTGTGTTTGTCCATATGATAGCGAAACGCACGGTTAGAACTGTAACAACATTTTTTTATAAATCACTAGTGTTCCCGCAATGAGGAGCTCGTGGATAAATTATAACAGCAGCACAGGTCGATCTTCAAGGTTAAGCAACGCTTGCCGAGGTTGGTCTGTGGATGGGATGGACCATCTAACATACCAAGACTCCTCCGTGCCTCGGAGAGCACGTTAAGCCGTTGGTCCCGGCTGTCATTTGAAGCCAAAAAAACTGACACCAGTCTTGCCAACAAGTACCCAGTTAATGGGTTGTGGAGGTCTGGTAAGCAGCTGCTCCACGTAAAATACTGGTATTCAGCTGAATCCTGTTTGACTGGGAGCCGACCGCAATATAGTTTGGAAAAGGCTAGGCAGATGATGATGTCTAAGTCGGAAGTCGGTGTTTTTGGTTGTTTCGTTGGTTTTTTGACAGCTACTTCCGGAATTATAGTTATTTTATACTTTGTAGTGTTTTTTGTTATGTTAGTTGCTCTTGCGTTATCTATTTCTATCTATATCTGTGACAAAAAAAGAAAAGAAAAGAAAGGAAAGAAATGATACATTGAGTCTCAGCTCAATAAAGGCCTTGCCTGCGAGTGCCTTCGACTCGAGCGTATATTGGCTGCAATGACAAAATTTGCCCTCTTGCATGCACATTTATAGACTCACTTGGTAGTGAAACTGCACTCCTTACAGGTGTATCCCTGTTGTATACCCGCGCCGGCCGGGGCGTGCTGCTCGTCATAGTGCTGCACTGCCGACTGCATGCGGTTGTATCTCTTGCTACATATCATGCATTCCAGTCTAGAACACAATTTAATAATAGGCTATAAATGATTTTTTTTTCGTCAGCTCTTAGCAAACCCTTTTTTCATATTACGGGGTACATACAAATTATCTTTACGATTATGACGTTGTTAGATGTTAACTCGGATTGTGACGTTGTCAGATGCTAAATAAAAGAAACTCTGATTATGACGTTGTCAGATGCTAAATAAAAGAAACTCGGATTGTGACGTTGTCAGATGCTAAATAAAAGAAACTCGGATTGTGACGTTGTCAGATGCTAAATAAAAGAAACTCTGATTATGACGTTGTCAGATGCTAAATAAAAGAAACTCGGATTGTGACGTTGTCAGATGCTAAATAAAAGAAACTCGGATTGTGACGTTGTCAGATATTAAATAAGAGAAACTCGGATTGTGACGTTGTCAGATGCTAACTAAAAGAAACTCGGATTGTGACGTTGTCAGATGCTAAATAAAATAAACTCGGATTGTGACGTTGTCAGATGATAAATAAAAGAAACTCGGATTGTGACGTTGTCAGATGCTAAATAAAATAAACTCGGATTGTGACATTGTCAGATGCTAAATAAAAGAAACTCGGATTGTGACGTTGTCAGATGCTAAATAAAAGAAACTCGGATTGTGACGTTGTCAGATGCTAAATAAAAGAAACTCGTACTGTTTTTCGGGCCTTTTTTAAAACAAATGGCTACTTAAAAATCAATCAAAAATACACGTCGCTAAAGTCAATACTTGAATGGGAGATGTATTGAAATTATCTCGAAATATCTAAAAATTCTCTATACAACGTGTAACCGAATAGACGATTCAATGTGTTCATCATTCTGCACAACTTTTACTATGGGACCAACCACGAAATCACGAAAAAAAAACAGCTGTTCAGTACATTAGTCAAGTTATGCGCACAAAAATGTATGGGGCAGTCGATTTTTTTTCCATACAACTATATTGTAGTAGTCACATTTTTTATTACCTCCTGATGTGAGTCTTTGTGTGTTGACTGGCAGAAAACTTGTTGCCTGATACCGACTTGCAAATATTACATTGGAAACCATTTTCAATCTGAAAAAAAAAACGGGTAAGAGTTTAATTTTTTTAAAACGAGCTTTTATGCACCAAATGCACGAGTATATTGTTACTTGTCAATACATCTTATGAGTCAAAACACGATGGTGCTATCTTTTTACTAGGTACTACAGTTTATTACTTGCAGCTATGGTAGGCGCCTGATAAACTTGCAATGTAGCAACTTCCCTCCCATACAAAATTGTCAACAACTGATTACAATTTGTATGGGAGACTCATTTTTTTTTTTAGGAATTGGCTATGGCTCTCTTGAGGAAAGTAGTTCATTAAATGGGCAGAAGTGGTTCTTAAAGTTTGCGCACTAGAGTTATTTAAAAGATTTACGGCCGCTTTCTATAATATATCTCAATCCCAATCTTGATCCCGATCCTTGTCTGTAACCAATCAACGGCCGAGTTTGTGTCCTTCACCACACAATCCTCACCTTTGATTGGTTACAGACAAGGATCGGGATCAAGATTGGGATTGAGATATATTATAGAATTAAGCGGCCGTTAGTGAGCCGCCAGCCTGATATCAGAATGACGGGTGTATTTTTAATCTGAGCAAATTACTTTCATCTAAATATGAAAACATTGTCGTACCAATGTTCCGGCAATGTGCTCGAACTTATCAAAAGCAGAATCAGATGCGGCTAAAGGTTTAACAGTACTTTTGAAAATAAAAATTATAAATTTGAACGCCTGCTTATTTTATAATGGCAATCACGACGAAATGTATAGAGGAACATTTACACCACAGCACAGGTACCAAGGACTTCTGGAACATTCTGTATTCTTAAGTATTAGGATGTTAGCTCTCACCATCTTATGTCGCTTCTCAATATGACTGGCTAGCGTCAACTCGCGTTCGAACCCGACAATACAGTCTTCACATTTGTACGGCAGCTTCAAGTATGCCTCGTTTTTAGCCATGCGTTCTCTTTCTTCTTCAACCTCTTTATCAGTTAGAATCACGACTTCAATCTTTCCTTCGTACCTTTGGGAAAAAAAGTGTGTGTAGCAAGTAAACTCCAGTCGTGCGTCGGAGGTCAGCTCCGACGCACGACTGGAGTTTAGGAGTTTACTCCTTCAGGCGCTGTGATCAGCAAAAACTGAAAAATTGCTGGTTTCCTAACGAAATTTTAGCCAAATCTGTTTAGTTTCAAGCTGCAAAAAAATATATGTTAATTTTAACTATATTTTCAAAGAACACTGTTGTTTCCGAAACATGTTTAAAAATAAAGTCCTCGATAGAAATTATCGTCAAAGTTACCTCCAACTTTGACCTTAGAAAAAAAATCCCGTATTTACTAGCCTACGTAAAATGTATTTTTTTTTTTTTTTAATTATTGATAGGCAAGCGCTTGACCACTATCTCACCTGATGGTAAGCGACGATGTGGTCGAAGATGGAGCACGTTTGCCTAGAAGTAACCTATTCACTCTTGACTTAAAGACTCCCAGGTTGTAGCTATCAGGAAACACAGACCCCGGCAGGGAATTCCACTCCTTAGCTGTACGCACAATGAATGTATTCCCAAAACGCTTTGTGCGTGTGGGTGGGATGTCCACTATGTACCGGTGGCGCATCGCCGTACGTCTTGTGGTCCGATGATGGAACGAGCTAGGCGGAATCAAACTATGTAATTCCGTTGCACACTCTCCAAAATGCAACCGATAGAAAACCGACAGGCTAGCAACTCGGCGTCGATGCTCGAGGCTTTGGAGCTTCGACTCGACGAGACTATCATTGCCGATGATCCTCTTGGCTCGTTTCTCTATTGACTCAAGGGCATCAAGCTAGTATCTGGCAGATCCGTCCCAAAGATGCGAGCAGTACCTACTCCATAAACGATCGAACTTGCGCTTGATAAAGTTTGAGCAGCTGTTCCGGCGTGAACTACCGTCGCACCTTTGCTAGGATTCCCAACTTTTTGGCAGCCAGTATACCAAATAATTAATCGAATCTTAACGCAAAAATTTGTTGTTTTAGATTTTTAATGGCTCAACTTAGTTTTGAGTAAATCGATACAATGTTTCATATTTGGCAAGAAATTGCAAGCATTGTGTCGTCGCGCTTCTCTTTCTTTTCTATGCAGTCCGATAGTGACCGAGTTTTTGCTGATCACAGCCTCTTAATTAAGAATTATTTGTGTGTAGATTATGTAAAAAGAGGGTAAATGAAAGCATCTTAAAAAATTATCAAAGCATAATATATAAAGATTTATTCATATTATTTATATAATTCCAATGAAATATATAACAAACTATTTCACATAATAATATTTTTTTATAAAAAATTCTTGAGAAGATTCGTTTGTTCTCTCATGAACATGATTTTTAATCGACTTCCCAAAAAGGAGGAGGTTAAAATTCGACTGTATTTTTTTTTTTTTTTTTTTGTGTTTGTTACCTCATATCTCAGTCATTTATGATCCGATTTGAAAAATTCTTGTTTTATGTGAAAGGATATACTTCTCGATTGGTCCCATTTAAATTTTATCAAAATCAGTTCAGCAGTTTGGTTTTTAAATCCAAATAACTGGAAAAAATATGTGCAAAAATCATACGAAATTGCATATTTTTGCTTTCCTGTGACTTTTCAGTGGTGGTTTTAGGAGTGGGTTACCACTAAAAAGTGAAAAATAAAAACTTTTTCACAAAAAAAAAACCGACTTCCAAAAAAAACACTACAAGGTACAAAATAACTTTAATTTCGGAAGTCGGTGTCAAATGTCAAATAACGAAGAAGCAACCAAAAACACCGACTTCCGAAATTAAAGTTATTTTGTACTTTGTAGTATTTTTTTTGGAAGTCGGTTTTTTTTGTGAAATGTTTTTTTGACCAGACAGAGTATTATGATCATTATTAAATACTGTGACAACAGGTTTGTGGTAATTATAATACGATACGTGTCCGTCAGAAGTTACATGGGTTATGCATCGTGAAAACATTGCATCAAAAGTGTTATACGTCCTGTATAAACGTACAACTATTTTGTAAACGTAGTTTATAAAAAAAAAACAAACACAACAAACAATACTGTATTTATTACTAACGCACTATAAAATTAACTACAACCTAGAATTAATAATACAAAATTATACAAATTGTAAATACCTACGTAAAAATACACAATTCAGAATATACAACGTATAACAGAATAAACGCAATCCCTACCTCTTAAGGGGTCATTGTACTCATCATTATGAACAACTTTCACTATGGGACCAACACTAACAACACAAAGTTTTTAAAATATGTGCAATGAGTTTGTGGTCTGGGTAAAAGGCTTATCAGGTTATTAACCGAGACAGGTAAATTAATAATTTGTCCAGTTATTACGATTGTCCGTAAAAATGTCGCAATCTGCGTATCTGTATAAATGGGAGCTCCTTTTTTATTATTGATAGGCACGCGCTTGACCACTATCTCACCTAAGGGTAAGATAGCTTTGATGAAATGAGTCTTTCAGCAATGTCTAATTCCGGTAAATCTCTGGTCTCTTTGGATATTTGAAACCATTATATCTAAACATGGAATACTGCCTTTCCTAATGCTGACCTTGCAAGTTATGCACATCTTGACTTCAGCAGCAGTTGTACAATCCATATTGAACAAATGTTGATAATAAAATTTAGGTTAAAAACTGAACGTAATTTGTTTCAGTAGATTTTCTTCTTCAGGTGATCCACTTTTTAGATCTTCTAAAAACCATAGGCGATCACAACACATTACAGACAGAAATAATTTATCACAAACGTCTTTTCAAATAGTTTATGCGCTGATTGATGTGAGCGATACGGGTATACTTAAGGATGAGTCAAAGTCAAAGCATTTATTTCAATTAGACCATTTATAGGTACTTTTGAATTGTCAAGGTCGGACGGTCAAAAACATTAACCTTTTGAACGCCAATGTCGGCTATAGCCGACATGAGCAAGCGTGCCCTGTGCGCCAACGACGGCTATACTCGACAAAAAACAGGTCGCAGAAAAATACAAAATAAACCTATTAAATCATTACTTTTATGTATTTTATTGATACACCTTGAAAGCTGAATGTCTAAACATTATTTAGTTGCATACAGTAAACAAAAATGCATATTCCTCATTTAAATATTTGATGATAAAAAGTAAAATAATTTATGGTTAAAAAAGTAAGTCCCATGACGCCAATGTCGTGCAGAGCCGACTGCTAGTGATGTAGTATCATGTTGACGTATATTATATTCTTAAATTAATTTAGGTAACTTAAGGTATTGTAATATTTGTCATTACAGTTTTTATTGTTCTAACAAAATATAAACGATTGTAAGCACTGAGAAAAAAGTAGTTTTACTATATTAAAAACTGAAACATAGTTGCGTAAATACATTTTCGATATTCCCTTATCGCCAATCATGCGCATCCCTAGCAAGCTCTCGATAAGCAGTCCCCTCTGCGCCATTGTCGGCAGAAGTCGACTGACTCGTGACGTCGTAAGCGTATAAAGTGAATTTTAGTGCGGGAAATATGGAACAACAAGAAGTATATACCACTGAACAATTATTACGTATCTTGGAAGGTACTGAAGACGATGAGTTTTCTGAATCTTTAGATGAAGATGATTTAGAGGTAAGTTAATTTTAATTTAAAGTTATGTTTTGCTTTACATGTAAGTATGTACATACTTAATTGGTTATTATATTCTAAAGAGTGCTCTCTTATTTCGCAGATACGAGAAACTAAATAATGTATCTATTTTAAGAATATAAATATCGTTATACTTAAAAATCGTTACGTATATACTACGCAATTTCATACGAAAATTTTGATTTATTTTATACATATAATTAATCTGATTAGTGAGAATATTAGAAAGTTCCTGTTATAAAAATTTTTGCTATGTAATAATATCATGTGATAATATTATTCATAAGTGACATGTAAGTAATATGATCTCAAAGTAATTATTAATAATATAACTCAATAATTAAACTAAATGATTGGTAAATAAATAGTTTTATTTGCATTCAATCCATTAACAACCCAAATTGTTGCAATAAGTGTAAATTTCAAGAATAATAAAAACAAACTACTGTGGCCTTTGAATTTAATTAGATACTAACATCGATAAACTGTATGACACTATGGTACAACTCTAATGTACATGCAACGATGTCTTATAAAAGACTCGTCGACGGCGCCAATGTCGGCTATTCCCGACAGTGAGGTACATCAGTACTGAGAATAGTGCTGTACCTAGAGTTATTTTCATTTTAACTGTTGTGTGTCTTAATCATTGTTTTTATGTTATTAACAACTTCGGAACTACTTGAGTGGAACGTTGTAAAATATTTAATATTGGAATGTTCTTTTTAACATATTAATGATCGACCATTTATCTGGCAAGTATTGATAAAAAAAATAATAATAATGGGTATCGATATAATGTTGAAATCCCTATTTTTTTGTAGGTATTTAATTAAGATTTTCGGGCTTGGCGTACAGGGCATAGGAATACCGATATGGCGTGGCGGTGAAAAGGTTGCTATTTGCACGTTCCAAAGCGTAGATCTCTATGGAGAAGAACGTAAAAGAAACTCCACGGACACTCTTTTAAAAATAATATTTTGTTACAAAATTATGGTTACATCATTCATATTGAAATTATACATATATGTGAGAACGATGTAAAAGACGTGCAGGATAAAAGAGTCCGGAGTAAAAAAGAAACAATTTAAAGAAATAATTAAAATAGACTATGGCAGCCGAGAGATGACCAGTCTCAGCTGACGGCGCCCGTCCACGAACATGACGCATACGCTAGCACCATTCGGCTCAACCATTTTTAAGCGAGCCAAATGATCCAACACATGCGCCACCATCAGCCAGACTTTTGAGTGAACATGACGCTGTCGAATCATCTTCCGCTATCGGCTCTTCATCCATAGTGTCATCTTCGTTTTCAACATGTTCATCCTCAGTGGCTGCCTCTAAATATTCACGGTCATCACCATCATAAAAGTCTTGCAGTTGAATTAACTCAGCAATTTCTATATTTTTGTCGGGCTGATTAATTAAATGTCCTATTTAATTATTTGGCAAATGTGGAGTTGGTATGGGTGGGCTCTGAAGCTGGTAAATTGCATCAAAGTCATAATCTCTTGCTGGGTATTGTTGTACTCTCGTCACTTTACGAACTTCACTGACACTTTCGAGCTGTTCTAGTGTTTTATTTTTTTGTTTCACAGTAGGTTAATGCAAGGTCTCAATAACTGCTGCGCGTTTTATAAATTTTATAGTTTCTGCATCTGGACTTAAGTGCGATGATTGTGTCGTAGTTATGGGTGCCAGATCACTGGAAGATTCCGCTTCTTGCGGTAGTATAATTTCAGCGAGGCCAGAGTTCAACTCTGCGTTGATTTTTTGTTTTTTTCTCAACCTATATTCTCGCTGATATTCTGCATGCGATTTCTTGGCTGGCTTATTTTTATTCTTTTCATTTCGTTTTTCATGTCTAGATAGTCTCTGATTCGTAATTTTTTTCTGTTGATTTTTTTTTCGTCTTTCCTCTTCAGCATCGGTCAAAATTTTTTGTTTTTGTCGAAATCTGTACTCTCGCTGCCGTTCCGCCGAAGTTTTTGGTTTATTAGAAGCTGGTGATAGCAGCGGGCTGGTTTTAGAACTGCGAATAAACAAATTCAAGCATATTAAAATATAACAGTCAAAGTGAGTCATAATAATTTTAAGTAGGTAATAAAATTATAAAAAATATAAAAGATAATACGAGTATATGCAATTGATCAAACAAAATACAAACATAATAATAAGCTGAGTATACTTTGTATATACACACTACACACATAGTCATAATCTCGAAGTGAAAGGTGCGCAAAGGAACGTAACGCCTCACTTTCTTTTCTTTCTTCAGTTAACGCTCGATTTTACTCCTCATAAAATTTGCATACCGCGGACTAAACATGAAAATCGTTTACTTACTTCACTTTCACTTCGCTTCACTTTACTCCACTTCACTTATTGTTCTTAACACAACTCACTCAACTTCACTTCTCTACACTTCAATTTACTTTCACATTCACCTCACTTTAACTCAACTTCACTTTCACTTCACTTCACATCACTTCATTTCACTTCGTATTAGAAACTCCTCGTACCACCAAAGTCAGAAAATATATCAAAAGATATACAAAGGAAGGTAACGCCTCACTTTTAGTAAACGCTCGATTTTACTCCTCATAAAATTTTCATACCGCGAGCTAAATACGAAAATCGTTTCTTAAGGAGTTAACTCCAATTCAGTATGGTGTCGGACGTAAAAGAATAGCACCATCCCATTACTTCCCGTGGGTGTCGTAAGAGGCGACTAAGGGACTAACCAGAGAATGGGCAGCAGCATTCTCTGCAGGTACATTGCACCAGCTACACTGCGATCGCCAACCCGCCTGCCAAGCGTGGCGATTATGGCAAACACCCCCATCTGGGGGAGGCCCATTTGGTGGAACTCCAATTATGGGATTAGGTGGGAACTTGGCGGAAATATTTGATTTTTAGAGCTACGAAATTGCAACGGAATAAAGACAACCTAGTCATATCAGTGACCGACCCGTATCCTTGACTTAATGTGAAAAAAAATACATCCGGGCGAATCCAGGGCGGACCACTACTATTATACTATTAGTTATATTACTATTAGTTTGGACGAATGGATGTTTGTTACTCAATCACGCAAGAACGGCTGAACGGATCTAGATAAAATTTGGCACAGAGATAGATTATAGTCTGGATACCCTCGGGGTAGTTTCCGACATTAACGCGAACGAATCGCTGGCAGAAGTTAGTACCTACGTAAGCGGCAAAGATATTATAGACATAGAAGATACCTACTTCGACTCATTCTTCATCAACTTCTTTTTGTTCTCCATCTCCACCTTCTTCAACTCATCCTTTTCCACCTTCTTTTTCTTCTCCTTCTTTAATTCCTTCACAGGTTCAGTTTCATTGTCCGAAGATTCGTTCTCCTCCTCTACTTTGACATTCGACGCCACAGTGTCGACATCTGAACTCTCAGTGTCCATCGGTTCCAGTTTGACTTCTATTTCGATTTTCGACACTCCAGCGTCATCAATTTCAATTGGCGAGCATTCTAAATTGTGCAGTTTGTTTATTTTCAGAATTGGTACCTGTGAAGGTAGTTTTAAGATAAGTAAAGTCAGGTTATTGTAGCCCTTGTTTTTGGATGGGAAATCATCAAATGACTTCTTACGCTCTCTGGGTGGAGCGAAAGGGAGTTTCAGACTCTTACTGACTAAAACCCATCCGTGTTCTTACATCGCGTCCATCTATTCGACTTCTAGTCAACCTTAGGATTGTATATTTTAATCGAGTTAAAAAAGGAGGTTCAATATTTTACTGTGTTTTTGTTTCTCTTACCTGATTCAGAAGTAGTGCTGTGCTCTCTTCAACTTGCTTCTTGAAATCTTCTATCTTTTTCAGCATGTTGTGGCAAATGTTGCAAATGTACGTATTTTTCAAGTCAATCTAAAAAAATTAAGGAAGGAACGTGAAATATCAAAAAAAATAAAAAAGGAAGGGAGGTAAAAGGCGTATTATCATGCCTTTCTTGTTGTAGACTGAAGTACCATGGGACAGCAGGGAAATAAATTAAAATACTTAACTCATTTTTTGACAATAACTGCGGTGTAGAGTTGAGTGATGTGTTGCGTGGGCGGCGTCTGGCGATAGAATCAAGCCGAGAATTCTTTTTTTTTTTTGGACATGGCCACTTTCATGTCTGGCACGCTAGGGCTATAAACTGCTAAACCGGACTATCCTGTGGTGGCTTCAAATGAATTTAACGCCCCCAGCCAGGGCTAAAAAGCAAGCTAAATTCTAAGTTACCTACTACTGGCTGCTCGCTAAAGCCTAGTTCGGACTAGGCTAGTAATTTAGTAGAGTAGCGAGCAAGTTAATGCCTAAATGTGTGCGAACACTGCGAACCACAAAAAATTAGTCAAATAGTTTAGTGAATGATTAAGTCGAGTCGATCCATTTTACTCTATTTTATCGGGAGAGTAGCGCCTCCCACCACGCGTCTGTGCTCACTGGTTCACCGGCAAACAAGTCCGAACCTATTGATTAGTCGAGTTCATTAGTGGCCGCAAAAATAAAAAAAGAAACAACTTTCGGAAATTCTCAAACTATCGAAGTATTCTTTGGGATCTTCCAATGCTAGAGACATTTTCAAACTATCAAAATATTCTTTGGGATCTATCAATGCTAGAGACATTCTCAAACTATCAAAGTATTCTTTGGGATCTTCCAATGCTAGAGACATTCTCAAACTATCGAAGTATTCTTTGGGATCTTCCAATGCTAGAGACATTCTCAAACTATCGAAGTATTCTTTGGGATCTTCCAATGCTAGACATTCTCAAACTATCGAAGTATTCTTTGGGATCTTCCAATGCTAGAGACATTCTCAAACTATCGAAGTATTCTTTGGGATCTTCCAATGCTAGAGACATTCTCAAACTATCAAAGTATTCTTTGGGATCTGTCAATGCTAGAGACATTTTCAAACTATCGAAGTATTCTTTGGGATCTTCCAATGCTAGAGACATTCTCAAACTATCGAAGTATTCTTTGGGATCTTCCATAAGACAAAACAGAAGACAATTAGTAGCTCCTAGTTTATCTCTTCTATCGATCCATTTTCGTACCCATAACTTTTTTTTTTAATCACACAAATTTCTTTATCCATCCTTCTGAAATAGCCATTACGATTAGCTTAATCAGTTTATTCACTCTTTTGCGTTGCAGCCCGTTCATCTTGCAAAACACCACTCACTTGTGTACTGTACTGTGGCCTTAGTGCGAGTTTTTTAACGTTCTCGATCGCGTTCGCGTAAACGTCTATTTGTATTGAAACTTAATAAGCGCCATCAGGGGCTCGATTCTGCTATTGCAATCGTGTCTCAATGACCGGTCAGTGATCGAATATTTGACAATTTTGACAGTTTTTGTATGGGAAATGTGTCAAAAGTTTGACGTTATACGTCAAAAATCGATCATTGACCGATCATTGAGACACGATTGCAATAGCAGAATCGACCCCCTGTTGACACTCACGGACAACCTGTTTTTTTCTATACAATTTGATATAAGCGAACGTTTACGTTAACGCGATCGAGTACGTTAAAAAACTCACACTAAGCCCTCTGGACCGTAATGCGAATGATTTCTCTGCAGTGGCGAGTGGTTTAGCCACTAAATTACACTCTATGTACTCTTCTTAATTACTAAAGTAGTCCGAACTAGGCGTAAGGGCATCCCCTGTGGAATACGGACCTCGGCTTAGCGGCTTTAGTTCGGGGCCGACCCGCCTGTCCCTTGCTGCCCAAGGGACAGGCTGGGTCGTTTCATTATTTATGGGATTTAAGCTGGCTCGTTACGCAAAAGACGGGGAGGGTTTTGATTAGATCGTCGCGAGGGAAATGACGCCGAGAACGGGCGCGCCTCTCTTTTATTAACAGACTTCATAAAAAGGAGGAGGTTCTCAATTCGATTGTAACCGATCGAGTTGGCGGCCGGTGTGTTACGGTCGTGTGTAGTAAGGACGTTTAATAGCAGCTCGTTTATTAGCATTTGAAACTTAGATTTGAGTACACACATTGAAATTTCTTGTACAATTTGGTATAAAGCTAATTAGATTCTAATATAAACTTAGGTTAACAAATAGAGCTTAAAACTATTTATTTATTTATTTATTCATTTCATTTCGTTTTTTTTTTTTTTGAATTAGCTTATTACTGTAAAACAAAGGACTAACATAACTAGTACTTGTTATTTACATCTTACTTATATAACTGAAGCTGTAATTTACAGCGGGGAAGCTTTTGCTGTTCGTTAGTCTCGCAAAAACTCAAGAACGGCTGGACCGATTTGGATGATTTCACTTTTGAAATATTTGTGGAAGTCCACGGAAGGTATAAATGGTGAGAAAATGTGAAAAAAAACGTCCGGGTGAAAAATACGTCGGGGCGGGCCACTAGTATACTTATATTTAATTGTTATTGCCTGATTGTTTACTATTTGATTTGAATGGAGCCCATTTGTGTGTATATCGCAACCAACTAGTATACCTAAAGCAAGTTCAGATTAATTAGCCATTTCATTAGTGGCTTCATTTAACTGCGCCAATTATTCAGCTACGTAAGCATAGAAATTAAAAAATAATAATTATATACAAGTTTTTTAAAATAAACTGTTTTTAGGGTTCCGTACCCAAAGGGTAAAAACGGGACGTATTACTAAGACTCCGATGTCCGTCTGTTTGTCTGTCTGTCACCAGGCTGTATCTCATGAACCGTGATAGCTAGACAGTTGAAATTTTCACAGATGATGTATTTCTGTTGCCGCTATAACAACAAATACTAAAAACAGAATAAAATGAATATTTAACTGGGCTCCCATACAACAAACGTGACTTTTTTGCCGTTTTTTAAATGATGGTAGGTACGGAACGCTTCGTGCGCGAGTCCGACTCGCACTTGGCCGGTTTTCTTTAATATTTCTATGGACGTAAGTGACATCTTTGGTTGGGAAAGGACTTGCCCATGAGCATGACACATAATGTGTGTTGCTTGTGTATGTAATATTAATGTCTTATGTATGTAATGAAACGGCTGATTAGCTCGTTGCCTGCGACATGTAGGTATATTGCAAATAGAACAGGCTCAGCTAATCAAAATAAAACCAGTGAGCATTTCCAAAAATTTTAAGTATTGTTCAGCCTTAATTTATTGCCTTTTCAGAATGTAATTCCTTAACCCACAGAGGCAATTGCCCCATATTAATGTGGAGTTGTAAAATAAACTTTGACTATGCCATTCGTTTTGCCGTTCTTGAACCTCAAGATACAAATGGGTAGTCAAATCATTACTTTTTAACACAAAAGTATGTTTATTAAATACATGCTTTGCATTCTTAAAATGTTTTTTGCCCGAATTGTTGAGAGATGTGCATGGTACGATTCTGAACTATAAATATAATTTTAGATAGGTACATTTTCTCAATAAACATACTTTTGTGTTTTTAAAAGACTGACTACCCATTTGTAATAGCGTCCTTAATCCGCCACTGATATTTCTATGTACCATGTTTCTGTAATATTGCGCCAACCCACTCCCAAGCAAATTCTGGGTATATTCAAACTTAATGGCGTTTTGGAACACTAGGCGAGTCGCTAACTCGCTACCATGTGACAGAGTCGGTGTTGGTGGGGTACCGTAGGGTAGCACTGCGCAGCACGACTAATATAAATGGTACTGCGCAGCGGAAAGCGTACTTCACAGCCGCCATTATGCTTGAATCGATCGATAGTGACTAAATTAAGTAAAAATAGCTAAAACCTCAAAGTTAAAAATCTCTTGAATTAATTCCAGGCAGCTAAATAATTAGAACTTAGTAAAAGTATTAAAACTTACCTCCGATTTAATATAATTCGCCAAAAATCCAGTGTGTTTACATGAACTGAACTTCAACAAAACAGCACTTTGGGACGTGCAGCAAATGCAAACTAAAACATAATCTTTAACGTTTAAATGCAAAAACGACGTCATTTTAATTTATTATTGCAAAACAAATTCGCAAAACAATTCTCCGCAAACATTCTACAATGACTGAAAATAAAATACGCTTCTTTTCACTTTTACTAGATTTGGTCTTCGAGGTTTTGTTTTTGTTACTTTTTCAATATGAAGACTATAATATTTACATTTTTGTTTCAATTAATTATAATTCTCAAATATATAGAAAAACAACAAAATCACCTTTGGGATTTCTGATGATTTCGAGTTTTAGGATCGTTCGTATATCGGAACGTTAAATAAGACGACGTTTTGTTCACTATGATAAAGAAATTTATTATTATTCTGGATAATTTAATTCCAAAAATTGCTTGAAATAAATAGGAAATTTGATTAGATATAACTTTAAAATGATATTTTTTTAAATATTATAAGCATCCCTCGAAATCTAAAACTGGAGTTTCCACTATTTGAGTGATTAATAAATAATTAAACGTATTCGACATTTCAGCTATAATGGCCGTAGCGTACCCTTTCGCGCAAAACACTTTGTTTTTTTATTGTTTATTTATGATTTCTGAATGAAGATTGAATTTATACTTGACCATTTGTTACCAATTCTAAAATGGATTCCGAAGATAATATCATTTGCTGTGGTTGCCTAAACTCTGGCCGGAAAATGATACTTCTAGTAGAATATTGTAAGAAGCAATCTTTTAGGCAACTTATAAGCGAAATATCTGTAAGTTGATAATTTTATGATTCTCCATATGTTTCCAGACCAAAAACATCAACATTTATACAGTTTAGACACCTACTTTGCACCAAAGAGGTCTCTTCTTCTAAGACAGTTGTTTTCTAAGACTCATGTGCCATTGCACAAATAAGTATTGATTTATCATCAGCATCACGTCTACATCCCGGAAGGCCTGAATCCCCGAGCCTAATAAAATTGTTATCCAATTTATCCACATACACATAGGTACCTACTTGGGGATAATAGGATTAAGATAACATTGGAACATGTTTAATTTCCATGGAATAGGAGATGAGCATTTTGCCATCAACCAGGTGCAAGTACAGACTCTAGACTACTCATATACCTTTTCCATTTTGTTTCGATGAAATTTAAACAAAATATATATCAAACATAGATCTAAAAGGAGCAACTCAAAATTGTGTTTTTTAGTTATGCACACCATCAAATTTCTCAATACCCACCAAAAACAGATTTAAACATATTGCCGCTATTCAACTCTAGTTGGCTAAATTCACCAACACGGACTAAATTCAAAATAATAAACATACATTGTTAAGCAATAGGTTTCATCATCGGACCATAAGACGTACATTGTTGCACCACCTACGTACATGATGGACATCCCACCCACACAAAACGTTTTGAGAACACATTCATTGTGTGTACAGCTAAGGAGTGGAACTCCCTGCCAGAGTCTGTGTTTCCTGATAGCTACAGCCCGGGAGTACAGTTAGTTTATTTTTACCTAACTGCGTCAGGAGGAGGGTAATGTTTTTCGAGCGTTGTATGTATGTCCATTTCTTTGGCACGCCCTACAGCCCAAACGGCTGGACGGATTTTGACATATGAGGTGTTGTTGAATTCGTCAGAATAATAATTGTGGTAGTGACATGTAGACAATAACATGTAGGAAATAAAAAAAATTACTCAAAAAACCCGACCGCTAAAAACGAATAAAAAGTTCTAAACAAGTCGCTTTTCAAGCAGTCTGATGCAGTTCAATCACAGAAAATAAGTGATTTGTTTGGAACTTTTTAGTCGTTTTTAGCGTTTGGGTTTTTCGACAGTAATTTTTTTTTAAAGATGTTACTTGATCATCTTTTATGGAATTAGGAATGTGGTTAAAAATAGCCAGTGCCATACCAAAGACACTTTTCCTCAACAAATCTGTCCTATATCCACTTGCGTGTAACAAGTTTTGGTATTGTTTTTTTTTCCTTTCATGGGCACTTATATTATGTATATTGCATGGTTCGAGTTTGTTCTTTCCTATGGAGAACGACAAAAATCGTTCCTTAGGGAGCAAACTCCACTGCCAGGGTTGCGGATTTTGTTCGAAAGAGTTACCGCGTGGAAAACAACGCAGGAGGAGCATGGATGGGTTTTAGTCAGCAAAAGTCTGACACTCCCGCTCCGCCCAGAGCGGAAGGAGTCATTTGATGATTTCCCATCCGTAAAACAGTAAACTCCAAAAAGAAACTTATCACCTGTGGCTATAACTTACCTTTTTTCCCAGTTAACAGAAGGAGACAGTATACCGGTGTGGCTGTGCTGGGAATGTGACGCCCGTATGAATAGCTTCACCAAGTTTAAACAACAAGTTAAAGCCTCATACTCTTTGTTCTATGAATATATTAAACAGGTATGTTCTTACAAGATTATTCATAAAAAAAATTTGCCACATCATCATCATCATATCAGCCGAAAGACGTCCACTGCTGGACATAGGCCTCCCCCAAGTGCCGCCACAACAACCGGTCCTGTGCGTCTCGCATCCATCGGCTACCAGCGACCCTCACGGTCATCGGTCCACGTTGTGGGAGGCCTTCCAATGCTACGTCTTCATTGTTATCTTGCATGTATCATGTACACCATGTTTAAAGAAATAAAATTTTACTTACTTACTTCCGGTACGCGGTCGCTACTCCATCTGTTCTGCGAGCACTGTGCCCTGCCCACTGCCACTTCAGTTTGGCGATCCTTCGGGCTATGTCGGTAACCTTGGTTCTCTTGCGGATATCGTCATTCCTGATTCGATCACGCAAGGAAACTCCGAGCATTGCCCTCTCTGTTGCCCTTTGGGTGACTTTAAGCCTTCTGATGAGGCCCATTGTGAGCGACCACGTTTCGAGTAATCACTGCCATATATGCTTGGTTTTATTACTGATTAGCAGATAATTGTAATTCAAGTCTTAAGTAATGAATTTCAATATTAATGAATTTTAGTCGTAAGTTTCTCCTTTGTACTTTTGTAATGCATAATCCATACTAATAATAATTATAAACGCAAAAGTATATCTATATGTCTCGGAGGACACGGTGGAGGCCTACCCTGCTTGGGCTGAGCATCACCGTGTCCTTGTCGAGGCGATCGGCGGCGGCGACCTCTCGAGTCCGGCCCTGGTTCAGCGAAGTCGCTGGCAGAAGCTAGTGTTTCAATAAATGTAACGTGTAACAGAATAAACGCAATACCTCTTAAGGGGTCATTGTGCTAAATAATAATGAATCACTTTTTTCAATCTATCAATCACGAAAAATAAATTTGCTTGTCAGTACATTTTGTCGAGTTATGTTCATAATGATGAGTACAATGACCCCTTAAGAGGTATAGTCGCCCGCACTCGTGAGATAAAACAACTACATTGCGTTTATTCTGTTATACGATATCACTAAAAACTTATTTTTCACTTTCAGAACACAAACCTCACAAGGCTCCGACCTGCACCAAGACTGTCCACACACACGCTACACAACTTTTCTCTACAAAACAACGGCCAACAACAATCATTCCAGATAATAACAACAGAAAACAACGATCAACCGAACTCACCAGAAAACTTAGACGAAAATAATTGTACTATTGATACAAACTCGGACGATGAGAAATCAGTAAGAATTCGAATAAAAAAAAAGAAAAAAATTAACAGAATTTTGTTAAGTAGCATTAAAAAGAAGAAAAAGCGGAAGAGGAAAGAAGTACAGCTGTATAAAGAGATAGAGCTGAGTAAAGAAGAATTGGAAGAAGAGAGGAGACTGGCTATGTTGAAAGACGATTATGTCAATGCTATGTTTAGATGTCAAAGATGTATTTTGTCTTTCCCTAATGCGGAGGATTTGAAGGACCATGTTAATATCAAACATGAATTGGTAAGTGAACGAGATTATTTCATACTTACTATAATACACATAAACTCATGCGTTCATCGCATGGAGGTTGGGCAGTTACTATAGAAAGTTGTTTTGTTTAGGGTTCCGTATCGAAACGTGACCCTATTACTAAGACTCCGTTGTCCGTCTGTCTGTCTGTCACCAGGCTGTATCTCATGTACCGTGATAGCCAGACAGTTGAACTTTCACAGAAGATGTATTTCTGTTGCCGCTATAACAACAAATACTAAAAACAGAATAAAGTAAATATTTGAGTGGGGCTCCCATACAACAAACGTGATTTTTTTTATAGATAATGGTACGGAACCCTTCGTGCGTGAGTCCGACTCGCAGTTGGCCGGTTTTTATGGATGGGAAATCATCAAATGACTCCTTCCGCTCTGGGTGGAGCGGGAGGGAGTGTCTGACTCTTACTGACTAAAACCGATCCGTCCTCCTCCAAATGTCCTTTGCGTTTCAGGGCCGCGGTGACTCTTTCGAACAAATTCCGCAGCCCTGGCAGGAGTAGTCTAGAATCTGACTTAGTAACCGGTTGTTGTTGGTTCGCCCCCTATTATATGCGACTTTTGTTTTTGGTACAAGCCCTCCACACATTCCCAAACCACTGCAACTCCTGAAAGCCAGAATCAACAGTAGCGACCACCAGAAAAAAATGCAGAGTCAATGAAGCTCGACGAGTCCTGGAGACACGATTCAACTGTCTTGGATCCCGCAACGAAATTAATCAGAAAATAACAGCGGAGGAGTAGGAAAAAAAAAATGTAACTTCCACATGCTACTTATAATGAAACTAGTACTTAGAACTCGAGGGTTTTAAACTCTTCAGCCTATAACTTATTAGGAAATGTCATCATCGGCCTAGCCTTTTCCCAAATATATTGAGCTCAGCTTCCAGTCAACTGACTCAACTGAATACCAGTAGTTTACGTAGAGCGGCTGCCTACCAGAGCTCCACAACCCATTAACTGGATAACACTGTCCACTTCTTGGCAAGATTGGTGTCAGATTTTCTGGTATCTGACAATCCGTAACGACTGCCAAAGATCTACAAATGACAGCCGGGACCAAACAGCTTAATTAACGTGCTTTTCGAGGCACGAAACTCGGTATGTTTTAAGATGGTTACCCCCCCCCCCCCCATTGACCGACCGCGGCAAGCGGACCTTGAAGCTAATCAAGGATATGATGGTTATAACTTATAATTATAATTATTATTTTCTTCACAGAACTTACAAAACTTCAAATGCGAGGTATGTGAGTGTACATTCGCCTCAGAGGTATCATACAACTATCATACAAACAAACATACACGCCGGTATGAATGCAATTCATGCACAGAACGTTGTAACAGTAAGCGAGCTGTTATCAAACACTATGAAATGGTGCACTTTCATGGGTAAGTATTACGAATCGGCTTTTATCAGCGTTTCCGCGGCCTGCTACGTGACGCCGTCACTTTTCATGTGCTGTAGTTTTTAGGGTTCCGTACCCAAAGGGTAAAAACGGAACCCTATTACTAAGACTTCGCTGTCCGTCTGTCTGTCACCAGGCTGTATCTCATGAACCGTGATAGCTAGACAGTTGAAATTTTCACAGATGATGTTTTTCTGTTGCCGCTATAACAACAAATACTAAAACCAGAATAAAATAAATATTTCAGTGGAGCTCCCATCCAACAAACGTGATTTTTTTGCCGTTTTTTTTATAGAAAGTGGTACGGAACCCTTCGTAAGCGATTCCGACTCGCACTTGGCCAGGTTTTTAGTGTTTAATTTGCTAAAACCCACCCTCAGCGGGGTCAAGACCTCCCCAAACGACAATCCGGGATCCGCCCCTGCAAAGCTCAACATTATACGTCAGCCGAGACCAATGAGTATTATTCAGCTTTTTCATCAGCATAATTCCACAACTTGGATATAACTTTTTCTATTTATCTAGATATGGAATAAAAAATTAATGGTTATAATCTTGTCCACAGACCATCGATAGAAATTGATGTTCAAAATCATCATCAAAACGGTGGCACAACGCATGATGCAGACGGCACGGAGGATAATAATGGGTAATCTATACAGACTATCGATAGGGTTATTTGTAAAACACCAACAACCTTCCAGGGGTGAAAGTACTCATGATTATAAACAACTTTTGCTATGAGACCAACCCTGAAAAATAGTCTTTTCAAGCAGTTCAACCACAGACTGCTTGAAAAGCGACTTGTTTGGAACTTTTTAATCGTTTTTAACGGTCGTGTTTTTTGACAAACTCATTTTTTTTGTGTTCGATTTAATTGAAAAAAGTCAGATTTTTATGTACTCGTATATCAGCTAATGATATGACTACGTACTTCTGGAACATATGGTATAGGTATCAAATGAAAGGATTTGCTGAGACAAATACAATTTTTATTTTTAATAAATGACTGGCTTTTTCCCGCGACTCCGTACGCGTATATCCCGTTCTATCTTCTATCTATTGGGTATGGTTTCCGCACTTAGTCCTGCTGTGGACCATTGTACGTGAGCCATGGCGGCCGTACGTGAGCCATGGCGGCCGTACGTGAGCCATGGCGGCCGTACGTGAGCCATGGAGGCCGTACGTGAGCCATGGCGGCCGTACGTGAGACATGGCGGCCGTACGTGAGCCATGGCAGCCGTACGTGAGCCATGGCGGCCGTACGTGAGACATGGCGGCCGTACGTGAGCCATGGCAGCCGTACGTGAGACATGGCGGCCGTACGTGAGCCATGGCGGCCGTACCTGAGCCATGGCGGCCGTACGTGAGACATGGCGGCCGTACGTGAGCCATGGCGGCCGTACGTGAGACATGGCGGCCGTCATTCCAACCAGCCAACCTCCCTCCAGAAGCAGATCAGTCCTCTCAGTGTGTTCAGGATGTCTGTGAGTGAATTAGGTGTCCCTATTGTTTGCCTCCGTATTTCGGTAACGCCTGTGCACTCAAGGGCACGTGCGATACCGTTTCCTCCTCCTCCATGCATGCTCTGCATAGAGATCCGTTATACCTATCGTGTGGAGATGTTTGTTCAGTGAGCAGTGTCCGGTGATGGTCCCCGCCACCATTCCCGTATATCACGTTTTTTTCCCTTCACTTCCCAAGAAACCTACATATGTCAAATTTCAGCTTTCTACGATCAGTAGTTTCGGCTGTATGCCTCTGTATGGTCACATCATGACAGTACCTACTTATCTTTTCACAGTATGAAGCAGTCTTCAGCGACGTTTTCGTGTGAGTTTTGCGACAAGAGCTTCAGATGGAAGGCTTCGCTAAGGAAACACGTTGAGACGCACCGCATAGAGACAGGGCAGAAACGCAAGCCTTATTGTGAGCCGTGCAGGTGAGGATCGAATTTAATCTCTAAAACTTTCTTCATAAAGTCTGTTTTTGCTTGTTTTGTAGAAGTAGATCTACGAAGATGAATTTCAACTCTATGCGATTTCAAATAAAGTCGGTTTAGGCTTGGCATTCGTTAATCTTGTAGCAGTAGGACCGTGGAAGGTGAAAGAGAGTATGTTTTTGCTTGTTTAGTAGCAATAGAGCTCTGAGTACGAATTTCAACTCTGAGCTGCTTGAAATAAAGTCAGTTTTGGCTTGATAATTGTTAAGTTGGTAGAAGTTGAACTATGAGGGTGAAATTGAACTGTAAAGACTGCAAAATTAAGTCTTTATTGGCTTATCTACTAACTTTTACTTTGCTAAACATTTTTCCCTCAACACGCTCCAGTGAAATATACAATGTGTAACAGAATAAACGCAATACCTCTTAAGGGATCATTTTACTCATCATTATGAACAACTTTTACTATGGCAACCCCGAAATCGCTGTTCAATACATTTTGTCGAGTTATGCGCACGGAAATGTATGGGGGAGTCGATTATTTTTTCGCGATTTCAGTGTTGGCGCTATAGTAAAAGTTGTTCAAAATGATGAGTACAATGACCCCTTGAGAAGTATTGCGTTTATTCTGTTACAAGTTGTAACTTGTAATACACTTTATGTTGTGTTTACTTACTTTATGAGCCTTTTGCTAGAGAAAGTCTACTATGGCACTGACGAATTCCTAACCGACAATTTAATTTGACTAGTATTGACATCTTAATTTTATTAATACCTGATTTGACATTTGATTTTTTATTTTTTAATTTGTTATTATGATTCGAGTTTATGACATTATTTTATTGTACCTGTCTAATTTCAAATTATCCTCTTAATTGAATTATTTATTATAAATGTGTATAAATGGACAATTTTAAAATTAATTGATGCTGTCTAGCGTCCTACATCCAATATTTGTACGCCATTCAGGCAAAACATGACTGTCTGCTATATTATTGATGTAACATCTTGCATGCCATGTGTTGTGTATACTCATGTTTTGAACAAATAAAATTATCTTTATCTTTATCTGTTACAACTTGTATACATTTGTTTTTTTTCCAGGTTATCGTTCACAAATACTTCGAATCTTCAGAAACATGTGAAAACCAGTTCTAAACATCAGATTCAATTGAAACTTAGGTAAGCTTCAGTATTCTCTTTATCTTTCTTAACAACATCAACATTTTGAATGATAATTAAAATAAATTATTTGTTGTAATGAAATTTTTCAAGCAGTGTTCTAGCAGTTTTAATATCGTTTTTGTTATCTTAAATTTTATCAACAGTATTTTATTCAATAATGAAAATGTCATTACCATTATTGAATACAAACAAAATGGACTTACTTTAAAATTACTTATTCGCAACTTTAAACCTGTTTAAAATTGTTAATATTACCGTAAAATTAAACAGCAGCTTCATCTGACAATGGACAAGACAAAATACTGTTGATACCACCAGCTACATCAGACTTTCTAATGTTTTTTTTACCTCACGGCAATACCATAAACAAAAAGGTTGCACACATTATGGCGCTCAAAATACGCCGTTTTGTTTTTCTTTGACATCACACAGCTTCTCCACAACGTAGTGTGCACAACACCAAATAGTTTCAAACAAAACGTTTAATTAACTCCTCTCTTTCTCACCTCCAGGAAACTAACAGAATCTCTTCCCGAAGACTCTTCGAACCCGGAAAAACATCAACAGTTTATCGACCAGATCAAATGCTCAGTGAACACCGCTAAGGAAAAGTTCCCTTGTCCCCAGTGCGACAAGAAGTTTCAGTGGCGAGGCAATCTGTTGAGGCATCTTAATAGTCATGTGGCTAGGTGAGAATACACACTAAATAGTAATATTACCATGAGCCACTAAATAGTGCCAAAGGTATAGTGCCCCTGTCCCCAGTGCGACAAGAAGTTTCAGTGGCGAGGCAATCTGTTGAGGCATCTTAACAGTCATGTGGCTAGGTGAGAATACACACTAAATAGTAATATTATCATGAGCCACTAAATAGTGCCAAAGGTATAGTGCCCCTGTCCCCAGTGCGACAAGAAGTTTCAGTGGCGAGGCAATCTATTGAGGCATCTTAATGGTCATGTGGCCAGATGAGAATACACACTAAGTAGTAATATTATCATGTGTCACTAAATAGTGCCAAAGGAAACGTACCCTTGTCCCCAGTGCGACAAGAAGTTTCAGTGGCGAGGCAATCTATTGAGGCATCTTAATAGTCATGTGGCTAGGTGAGAATACACACTAAATAGTAATATTACCATGAGCCACTAAATAGTGCCAAAGGTATAGTGCCCCTGTCCTCAGTGGGACAAGAAGTTTCAGTGGCTAGGCAATCTATTGAGGCATCTTAACAGTCATGTAGCCAGGTGAGAATACATTCTAAGTAGTAATATTACCATGAGCCACTAAATAGTGCCAAAGGTATAGTGCCCCTGTCCCCAGTGCGACAAGAAGTTTCAGTGGCGAGGCAATCTATTGAGGCATCTTAACAGTCATGTAGCCAGGTGAGAATACACTCTAAATAGTAATATTACCATGAGCCACTAAATAGTGCCAAAGGTATAGTGCCCCTGTCCCCAGTGCGACAAGAAGTTTCAGTGGCGAGGCAATCTATTGAGGCATCTTAATAGTCATGTGACCAGGTGAGAATACACTCTAAAAAGCGTGACAAAGAATCGGCTGTTCACTACATTTTGTCGAGTTATGGTCACAGAAATGTATGGGGCAGTCGATATTTTTTTCGTGATTTCAGTGTTGGTCCCATAGTAAAAGTTGTTCATAATGATGAGTACAATGACCCCGAGATATTGCGTTAATTAATTTTGTTACACCTTGTATTTGAACAGCGAATTAAAATTATTTTTCTCTTTATTTCCAGAGCAAATGGCGAGTTAGTCTGTGAACCGTGCAACAGAACATTCTCTTCTATAGCAACGTATAAACAACATATGAAAATTAGCAGAAAACATGTCAGCGAGAATGATTTCAAGTGAGTTCGTTATTAGCGTGATCCATCGTGTGTTGTCGTTCATCGTCGTTTTCTATGGACGATTTTTTTGAAAAAAAAAAAATTTTTTTTACGAGTTGCTATTTTTCCTTAATATAAATCAGCTACCAAACATCACCCTTAAATATTGCCACGCACTTCTGGAACACCCTGTATAAGATCTATAGCTCCTATACCCATAGTATGTATAACCTCTTATTAGAAATTGAATAAAATAATTGTCTGTAGTTGACAAAAGTAATAAACACAAAAGTAGGCAATGAATTTACGTTACAAAATTAATCGAGTGAACAGAATCAAAGGGAATTTTTAAAGTGCGCGCCGCCGGATGTGGGAATGAGCCCATGGTCACGGTACGCGTTGGCTCATTTATGCTCAATCACATGGTCCGGGCTTTCTAGAGGGGTGTAGGTTGGATGGTGTCAGACGTAAAAGAATAGCACCATCCCATCACTTCCCGTGGATGTCGTAAGAGGCGACTAAGGGACTCACCAGAGAATGGGCAGCAGCGTTCTCTGTAGGTACATTGCTACAGCTACACTGCGATACCCAACCCGCCTGACAAGCGTGGCGATTATGGCAAACCCTCCTTTTGGAGGAGGCCTATGTCCAGCAGTGGAAGTCTTTCGGCTGATATGATGATGATGATGATCCACGCTCGCTATCCTCAGGTACATGTGCAGTGACTGCGGGAAGCGCTTCGCCAACAAGACTCGCCTCAAGGACCACGTGGACTGGGAGCATCTCAAGAACTATGTCCACACGTGTTCTGTGTGTCAGAAGGTAAATATTCTGAATACACTGTCATATTGTTTCTTTTTACCCGACTGCTCGACGCAAAGAAGGGTAATGTGTTTATTTAAAATTAGCCTATACAGGGGTACCTTTCAGTGGATGAAAGTACTCATGATTATAAACAACTTTTGCTATGAGACCAACCCTGAAAAATCGAAAAAAAAATCTACTGTTTCATACATTTTCATCGGGTGAATATTTCATTTTGTATGAAACAGCCGACTTATTTTTTGACTTTATAGGGTTCCGTACCCAAAGGATAAAAACGGGACACTATAACTAAGACTCCGCTGTCCGTCCGTCTGTCTGTCTGTCACCAGGCTGTATCTCATGAACCGTGATAGCTAGACAGTTGAAATTTTTACAGATGATGTATTTCTGTTGCCGTTATAACAGCAAATACTAAAAACAGGATAAAATAAATATTTAAGTGGAGCTCCCAAACAACAAACGTGATTTTTTTTGCCGTTTTTATAGAAAGGTACGGAACCCTTCGTGCGCGATTCGGACTCGCACTTGGCCGGTTTTTATTTAACTTGATGATGAAAAATTCTGGCAAAATAAATGATAATAACTATGTTTACAGTTCTGCTCGACCCTATGGAAATACAGGAGTGATATCGTGTATAAATGTATTTATTCGCAGGTGTTCAAGAGCCACACGTCGCTGTACCTGCACAATCAAGTCGTGCACAAGAAGGACAACGCAGAGCATCTGTGCGACCACTGCGGGAAGCCTTTCCCGGTTAGTATTGCTTTATTACAATACAGGGAGATTTTTTCAAGTGGATTTGGATGGCCCCTTCAAGGAGGTCATAGTCAATTCTCAGAAAAAAAAATTGCGTTTCAGTTCCGACGTACGACTGGAGTTTAGTCCCTAAGAACTGTTATTGTGTAGGTTATGTAAAAAGAGGGTTAATGAAAGCATATAGGTATTCATATTATTTACATAATTCCAATGAAAAAATATGCTGAGTATACTTTGTACAAACACACATACATGATCTCGAACTGAAAGGTGCACAAAGGAAGGTAACGCCTCACTTTTAGCTAACGCTCGATTTTACTCCTCATAAAATTTTCATACCGCGAGCTAAATATGAAAAAGATACTGATTTTTCACTTTCTTTAGAAAACTTAAAATCGCTCTCTCCGATTTTAAGTTTTCTAAAGAAAGTGAAAAATCAGTATCTTTTTCATATTTCGAAAATGTTAACTATTACCTCTTAACTATTTTTCGAAAATGTTCTCAACTGACTTTTTAGACCAGTGGGAAAGAGACGGAGCTATACAGGACGTATAGCTCTGTCTCTTTCCCACTAGAAGTAATATTAAAGTAATACTGCTTTAAGAGTTGGTGGTTAGGCCCCTGGTTGAATGGCGTAAGGATACCAAGTTTCATTTAAATCGGTCCATTCATTTCGAAAAATAAGGACTTAAAAGTTTGTATGAAATGCCGTACGGCGTAAACGCTCTTTACGTTAAAGTTTCAAATATTCAACACTAGATGGCATAGTCAACGCTTTACACGTTCCCTATGGATTAGGTTTGGGATAGAATGTCTAGTCATACGTTCAAACGATGCTCCATTTTATTTTTCTGCTTGAATATTTCTGTATCTATTCATATTTTTTTTCTCAATCTTTTCAGAATCAAGCCAAGCTCCGCTGCCACATGCTGGCTCTCCACAGTTCACAATCCGCCTACAAATGTAACACGTGCGGTGCTCGCTTTAGTTGGCTTTCCTGTCTATCAAGACACAACAAGAAACTGCATGCGAACCTAAACACTATCCCTAGTAGATAAGATTAATATTCACTTGATAGCCCTACACACTTATTGCAATGAAAATCTCTTAGCAGTTTATTTGTTCAAGCTTGAGCTCAGCGTTCTGGGAGTCAGATTAACAGACCGCGGTATAAACACAAATCGCCGGCGTCACCCAAAAAGCAGCCAAGCTAAAACTGGGCCAGACACGTCTGCTGCATGTCGGCCGATTCATGGGCTAAAACAACCACAATGTTCCAGAAAAAGTCAGAAAAAATAGCGGCAGACCAGGCGGAGATGTGGGGACGAGCGTGACGCCTGTCGACAGGATTGGTCATCATTAGTCCAGAGCCGGGAAGAAATAGGCCTCGGCCCTGCAGTGGAACGGAATAGGCCAAAAATAAATAAAAGAACCTCTCTCTGAGCCCTGACCGCCGGTAGCTTGGTCCCTGTTCCCGATACCGGTGGGCTACTATTTTTTAATCTAAGATCAAGTGGTTACAAAGGTCGCATGCTTGTTTGGCATCTCGGTTCCAAACTGCCTTGGAGTCCGGCTCGCTGCCCGAATTCCAGGAGTTACCCACCTGCTCCATAAATCTGGTACCCAAAAACTATAGACCAATAACGTGTTTACCGACGGTCTACAAGGTTCTTACATCTATTTTGAGAGCTAAAATTAATAACCATATTATCAGCCATGACATCATGTCTGCCTCTCAAAATGGATGTAGGAATGGGTCCCGCGGTACTAACGAGCTACTCCTCATTGATACGGCCATTAGCCAACAGGTTCAGCGTTCCCGAAAGGATCTTTCGGCATGTTGAATAGACTATAAGAAGGCCTATGACTCGGTGCCTCATACATGGCTCATGAGGGTGCTAGAATTATATAAAATTAATGCAACGCTACGCACCTTCTTGATGTCATGTATTGGGCAATGGAGGACAGTCCTTCGCTATCCAGGATGCCGAAATATCCAGAGGAATAGCGAACCAGTAAGGATCGAGCGGGGCATATTTCAGGGCGATAGTTTGAGTCCACTTTGGTTTTGCCTAGCCTTGAATCCTCTTAGCACACTGCTGGAGAATTCAGGACTAGGCTATCGGTTGAAGAGAGGTGGTCAGGTTATATCTCACCTCCTTTACATGGATGGTCTGAAGCTCTTTGCCCTCAGTAATCTGCAACTGATGGAGCTACTGAAGGTAACTGAAACTTTCAGTAGTGCCATCAGGATGGAGTTTGGTGTGGACAAATGTGCGGCCATGCATGTAAAGCGTGGAGAAATTATGGAATCCGTGGGATGTCAACTCTCGGATTCCACAAACCTGAGATCCCTCTCTCCAACTGAAACTTACAAGTATTTGGGTATGTCGGAAGCATTATTCATCAATATTACTGACATGAAGCATTCGTTGAGGGAGCGCTTCTTCGGCCGCCTGAAGAAGGTGTTCAACAACCTTCTATCGGGCGGAAACAAGGTGCGCGCTTTAACGGATGGGTCATGCCGGTATTGATGCACTCTTTCGGCGTACTCAAATGGATTCAAACGGAACTTGACGCCCTGGATAGGCGGGTCCGTACACTGCTAACTGCATATCGAATGCATCACCCACGATCGTCGGTGATGAGACTGTACATCCCGCGAAAGTGCTGAGGTCGAGGCTTTTTAAACGCTAAGACTCTCCACAATCGCTAGATATGCAGTCTCAGGGAATATTTCCTAGCTGTCGACGTGGGTATGCATCGAGATGTAGTGGCGGTGGACAAGGGACTCAGCCCGCTCTCCTCGGCAAATGAGAACTGGCGCAAACCTGCGGTGCTTGACACTAACGATCGCAGGGCGGTATGGCAGAGCAAGGAACTTCACGGACGCTTTTTCCGGGCCTTACACGGGCCCGACGTAGATCAGTTAGCGTCCGTAGCCTGGCTGCGTTTTGGTGACCTCTTTCGGGAAACCGAAAGTTTTGTCTGTGCAATTTTGTTAAGTTAAGTTATTATGACGAAAACTACCGGAGATTTATTGTGAAGGACGGCACGGTTGACATGTCGGACATGTCACCGTCCGGGAGAATCAATTCGCCACATTATCTCTGGTTGTTCTCGTCTTGCTAACGGAGAGTACTTGCATAGACACAACCTTGTAGCCAGCAGCAACTTGCTCTGAAATACTCTCTTGTGGAATCGGAGGTGCCGTACTACAGGTATGTGCCCGACCCAGTTCTCGATAATGGCAGTGTCACATTGTACTGGGATCGGTTCATCATCACTGACAGGACTATTGTTGCCAATAAGCCTGATATAGTGGTGGTGGACCGAATCGAGAGGCGTGCAATGATTCTAGACATAACCGTTCTGCATGACGAGAACCTCGTGAAAGCCGAGAAAGATAAATAAATCAAATATCTTGACTTGGCTCGCGAGGTTGTCGATATGTGGGATGTGGACTCAGCAATCATTGTACCGATAGTCGTGTCAGCCAACGGCTTAATAGCCACGAGCCTCGACCAACACCTCAGGAGGCTCTCGTTAGGCACCTGGATCAAGGGCTTGATTCAGAAAGCAGTACTTCTGGACACGGCTCGCATTGTTAGGAGGTTCCTCTCTGGACCCTGTTCCCGATACCGGTGGGCTAATATTTTTTGTACTTTTTTTAATATTTAAAAATGTATAAAGTAAGTTTACAAAAATGAATAAACGGAATAATAAAATGATAGCAGTTTATTAAGTAAGATAAAAGTGTCAAGATTAATACGCGTGTGTAGCCTTCGTCCAGTGGCGTAGCTGGTGGTGGTGGCACCCCACAAAATGAACTCTCCCCCCCCCCCCCCCCCCAATTATTAAGGGTTGCGCCTTTCGACCTGGTGACGGCAGCCGGAAGCTATTTTTCGGGTTGTTCCATTTGCGGGCCGGTCCCCGCTATTCCTCATAACATTTGGAAAATTCACCCTGTATTACTATATCTACAGGGTGAATTTTTCAAGTGGGCGTTTTTGTACAGGGCTTGTACAAATGTGTCATAATAACTGGTAACCATATTATATAATGTATTTTATAAAAATTATCATGAACTGTGTATGATTGTAAATAAATGTATTTTGATACCGTAATGAGTAAAGTGAATTGTGTTGAAACTCTTATTTGTTTTATTTATTATTGTTGTTGCAATACGGAACGTGCAGGAACTGTAGGTGGCAGCACACTAGTGTCATTGTCAAGTATATTTTACTTATAATTTTCGAAAATGCAACTTCGTTTGGTTAGAGTTTAGACGCTGAGATTTAGTATGGAAAAGTAATGAAAGCTGATTTCTCTTAAAATACAACATTCAAGAATATGAATTTTTGGTCACTATGACTTTGAGTAGGTACTAATTTTTGTATAAATTTGGGCAGAAATTACAGAGTTTTTAATAAGGAAATCTTGAAATGAAAATTTAACACCGTGACTACCGCCACCCCACCAATGGCATGGTATATCTCGTAAAATACTGGAGCACTAACTTTGAATTTTCGGTACTAATTCTATCTAGCAGGGTACTAATTTTCTATGTAGGTTCGAGGAAAGCGACAAGCTCCTGAAACTTGGAATCGACATTCAGTCGTGGTCCTGCTGAACGACCGCCCGAAAGTTATCACCGTTGATTTCTCGGTAAATACAAATGTTTCAGTTCCGTTTTTTTTACGAAATATACCACATTTAAGGGTACTAATTATTTGTATACTTAGAATAGCTGTAGGATGCCCCCTTTTTCTGCGCTCATGGTGGTCCTGCTGAAAGGAGCGTGACTACCGCCGGACCACCTTCAAAATTTTCTCGAAACTAGTGATGTACCAATTTTATTGTTCGAGTACTCAATTAGCACTAATTGAGTACTAATAATTTACCAAATATGGAAGTGATTGGCGTTCGTGGTCCTGCGGTAGTCACGGACATAATAAATTGCCTCAAAATCGTTTTTAACCGACTTCGAAAAAAGGAGGTAGTTCTCAATTCGGTTGTATTTTATTTTTTATGTTTGTTTCCTCACAACTCCGTCATTTATGAACCGATTTGAAAAATTCTTCTTTTATGTGAAAGGATATACTACTTTCCGATTGGTCCTAGTGAAATTTCATGAAAATCGGTACAGTAGTTTGGTTTTTAAATGCGTATTTTGCTTTCCTGTGACTTCCAGTGATATTATCGTGTGATATTTCGACGGCCTCGTGGCTTACAGTTGGTAGTAGCCCTGCCTGCGAAGCGAGAGGTCCCGGGTTCAATCCTCTGCCCGGCCAGACTTTATGTGATAAACATAAAAAAACTTCTTAAATCTTGGTTATGTGTCATGGCGTACTATGTGTTTGTTTATGCTACCTGCGACACAGGGAATTCTAGTGCAAGGGTATAAGTATGTAATCGTTATCTCTATTTTGCTACTGAAGCTTAACTGTCGACACTGACTGACATTGATGGCATGACGTGTAGGTAGTTGTGTGCGTGTGCATTAGTAGTGCGTATAACTTTGCCAGTTTTAATAAAATTGTAAAAATGTTAAACGCTCCTTGGACGCTGTGCGGGAACTATGCCATTCTTGCGATTTAATCGCGTTGCAAGAAACATGGCTGTTACCTGAAGATATACCTTATTTATGTAACATTGACCGAAATTTTGGATACACGGGTACGTCAGCAGTAGACACATCGGCGAGAATACAACGTGGGAGGCCTCACGGTGGCGTAGCATTGCTGTGGAAGAATGAAGTATTCCCACAAGTGTCAGTGTTACAGTGTAATAATGCGCGGGTTTGTGCGATCAAAATTATAGGTAACGAGTGACCGTCCTATAATCGTTATGAGTGTGTACATGCCTACGAATGCGAGTGCTAACCTACCTGAATTTACGGACTGTCTTGGTACGGTGAGTGCAATCATAAACGAATATGGTGTGGAATCTGTTTTTATCTTAGAAGATTTTAATGCTGACCCATTTGAAATGTTTTTAAATGAACTTTCAGACTTTTGTGAGGAACAAACATAGTCATGCATAGATGTAGATCTGTTAGGCGTACAATCTGGTTCTTACACCTTTTTAAGTGATGTGTATGGAACGTGTAGTTGGCTGGATCACTGCATTGTGACCCAGGCGGCTAGACGCACTGTTTGTAATGTGTATATAAAATATGACACTACTTGGTCTGATCACTTTCCCCTTATTGTTCAATGTAATTTAAATTTATTAATACCTATGTCATATAGTGACGTAAATACAAACAAGGATATTGTATGGGGCAAGAGGGATGAGGCGCAAGTGATGGTCTACGTTAAAGAATGTCATTGGAGACTGAGCTGTATTGATTTTCCTGTGGAGTTTTCGCAATGTGCAGATACTTATTGTAGAGAGCCTGGTCACAGCCATATTCTTGACAAGTTATACTCTGACATAATAGCCGCACTTCGTGATGCAGCAGTGGTCAGTGATATGGGCACTCGTGCCGGGAGTGGTGGGAAGGGCTCATGCATAGCAGGATGGAGTGAACACGTCCGCGGGGCTTATCTGGAGGCCAGGTCGAGGTTTCTGGAGTGGGTTATGTGTGGGAGGCCTAGAACTGGTTGTGTGTATGATGATATGAATCAAAGTCGAAAAGTATTTAAGTCCAGGCTTAAATGGTGTCAGGATCATCAAGATCAGGTGAAAATGGATGCCATTGCTAAAGAACATAAGTCTGGAGACTTCCGGAGTTTCTGGCAATGCACCGATAGTATCAATCCGAGACCTGGTCACCCGGTGAGCGTCGGCGGGGTGAGTGACTGTAAAGGCATTGCTGACATATTTGGAAGACATTTCCGTGTGCAGTCTCCACTAGGGCAAGGAAGCGGGGTGCCCACTTCTGAGATAGTGAGTGGTCTGTGGGTACAAGGTTTAATGCTAAAGATGTAGCTGCAGTCATAAAGGCTATGACTAAAGGTAAATCCCCTGGCCACGATGGGCTCAGCATTGAGCACCTACAGCACGCAGGCCCGCATATATCGAGAGTGCTGGCAATGTTTTATTCTCTATGTGTGAGCCATTCATACCTACCTGCTGATCTTATGAAAACGATTGTAGTGCCTGTGGTTAAGAAGAAGACCGGGGATGTTGCTGACGTAAATAACTACAGGCCTATTTCACTTGCAACAATTGTAGCAAAAGTGTTTGACGGCCTGCTTAATATACAGCTAGATAAGTATCTGTCACTGCATGACAATCAGTTTGGGTTTCGGCCCAAACTGTCCACTGAAGCTGCGATTCTGAGTCTTAAGCATGTCGTCAGATATTATACGGATCGCAAAACTCCTGTGTACGCGTGTTTCCTGGATCTTTCCAAGGCGTTTGATCTGGTGTCATATAACATCCTGTGGGAGAAACTGGAGAGTATCGGGTTACCCTCAGAAGTCTCAAACATATTCAAATATTGGTACAGACACCAGATCAATAGCGTCAGATGGGCGGATGTAATGTCTGAACCTTATAGGTTGGAATGCGGGGTGAGACAGGGGGGGTTGACCTCTCCTGCGCTCTTCAACCTCTATGTGAACGCCCTGATCGTTGGGCTCAGCAGTCAGCATGTTGGTTGCCATGTGGATGGAGTATGCGTCAACAATTTGAGCTACGCTGACGACATGGTGCTGCTGAGCGCATCGGTCTGCGGTCTTAGAAAATTGATGGGGACTTGTGAAGAGTATGCCTCGAGCCCTGGGTTGAAATATAATGCAGGGAAGAGTAAATTCATGGTGTTTGGGGCTAATTTAAGAAGCGTAAATAGTCTACCCCATGTGTATATAAATAATGCACCGCTTGAGAGGGTGGAACAGTTTAGATACTTGGGTCACATTATAACAGATGACTTGAAAGACAATGTGGACATTGAGCGGGAGCGGAGGGCGTTGTCAGTCAGAGGCAATATGATAGCGCGTAGGTTTGTGCGTTGTTCGAGGGAGGTAAAAATAACACTCTTTAGAGCTTATTGTACATCCCTCTACACGTGCAGCCTGTGGGAAAGTATACTCATGCGGCATACAGCGCCCTCCGCGTCCAGTTCAATAACGTGTTCAGGGCGGTGTTGGGGCTGCCCCGTTACTGCAGCGCCTCGGGCATGTTTGCGGAGGTGCGCACCGACTGCTTTCACGCGACTATGCGCAAGCGTAGCGCATCTCTGGTGCGCAGAGTGCGGGGCAGCGCCAATACTGTCCTGGCGATGATCGCTAACAGACTTGATTGCCCTTACATCCGACAATGCTGCAGTAGACATATTGTAAATTTGTGAGTGTTTGTTTGTGCTTGTTATCCTGTCTGTATCCATTTATGTACCTTCTTTTTTAAGAGTCGTGTTACTTGAAATAAACAAATTTTATTTATTTTACTTTATTATTAGTCCCTAAGATAATAAATTTTACAAAAAAATACAACCGACTTCGAAACAAAAAACACTACAAAGTACAATAACTATAATTTTGGAAGTCGGTGGAAACAATCAAAAACACCGTCTTCTTCATCTCAATATAGTTATTTTATACTTTGTAGTGTTTTTGGTTTCGAAGTCGGTTGAATTTTTTAAAAACTCGCGCACTAGACGGCCACGACCACGACCAGTTGCCGCAACGACCAGATTAACCAAAGAAACCATATGAACGTCGCGCACTTGGCCGCAACGGCCAACTAGCCGCACACCGGGCCGGCCCGGCTGGTCGTTGCGACCAACTTACGTATAGTTTGCTATGAGCGCTCGCGCACTAAATCTGCTACCGCGAATGCGACCCGGCCGCGGCCAGCCGTTCGCGGCGTCCTTTCCAACACAGGGTGTATCCAATAACGTCTTTTCCACATCAAGTACAGGCACACAATTTCTATGTCCATGCATTGGTAATCCTGGCACATATTCTATGGCGGCAACGATCCTGTATTTTTTATTCTCGATCAGAAATTAAAATTGATGACAACTTAAATATTACTGAAGTACCAACTTCAGTAATATTTAAGTTGTCATCAATTTTAATTAAAAACGATTAAATGATCACTTGATTTTGTTTTTTTCAGTAATCACTCCCTTTTAATTATTGCACTGATGATTGGATGACGGCTGGTAGACATTTGGTATTTGACGTAAACGTTATTTGCTAAGAACTTTAATCTAGGCACTTAGCGACCTGCCAGGGTTGCGGAATATGTTCGAAAGAGTTACCGCGGCCGTGGAACGCAAGGGCAATGGAAGGAACACGGATGGGTTTTAGTCAGTAAGAGTCTGACACTCCCTTCCGCTCCACCCAGAGCGAATGAAGTCATGAGCACTTAGCGACTATTTTTCGAAGACAAAGTTTGAGGCACCGTTTTGTTCATATATTTAAATTAGATTGAAGATTTTTGTGGGTTCATTATAGAATGATTTGATACTATATATAATTCTATTACTATACCTATATTATGTATAGTAATAGAAATATCATGGTGGTTTCGCCGGGAAGGATATTCCGCAGCGCAACCACTTTTATAAAAAGTTTACGACGAAACTAGATTTGTAGACTTTTTTAATAGGACTAGAATTTTGTAGACATTCCATAGAATTTTCCATGTAAGAGCTCTTACACACGAGCGGCATGTTGCCAACGGCAGAAGTAACTGCTGCCGTCGATACGTGTCGACGGCAGCCGTCGACGCGCCGGCGGCAGCCGTCGACCAATAGCGACACTTGCAGTTGTAGCGTGCCGCGGCCGAAGTTTGAAGTTGGCATGTCAACGGCTGCCACCGACGCGTCAGCGGCAGCCGTTGACGCGTCGACGGCAGCCGTCGACATGCCAACTTCAAAATTCGGCTACAACTGCAAATGTCGCTATAGGTCGACGGCTGCCGCCGGCGCGCGGCGCGTCGACGGCTGCCGCCGACACGTATCGACGGCAGCAGTTACTTCTGCCGTTGGCAACATGCCGCTCGTGTGTAAAAGCTCTAACTTATACTTGTTACAGCAGAGGTGGATCCGCCAGGCAGCATGACGTTATTTCCAGTGCATTCAAGGTAAGACAAAAAATAAAACAAAGAAATAAGAGTCCCAACTGTTTATTCTCATCATTCGAGATTTCTTTTGACTCATGCATATTTTCTTTACAAAATTCACATCACATTCACGCACACGTATAACGGGAATACATATCTATTGTTTTTAACATTAAATGCAGGTAAATAGCTATATATTGACAATTTATACTATAAAGGATTTTTTTAAAGCTTCAGTGTACCAACTTGCAGTGGTTTAACGATTTGTCAATGCGTCTATTAAAGGCATATTGGAAGACTGTTTTGAATTGGCTGTGGTCATGTTGTAAAAAAAAATAGAAGAAAAATATTCTTACATTATAAATTGTCAATAAATAACATTAAATTGGTGTTTCTGTTGCCGTTAGCAATACTTTAGAAATATCATTTTTACAATTATCACTCCGTTTAGTACTGACTTTAAAATGTTCGCGCCAAAATGACAAAATCGCCATCTTGGATCGTCTATGACTCCGACACATTTTCTTCAGTATTTTGATATTTACATTGTAAACGGTATTTCCTTATAAAAATAATATTAATTAGTTTCTTATTATTAAATCAGTTACTTTATTTATATAATTCTTCGTTTTTATAAAGATATTTACAACGAAAGGTTATTGTGCGAACAGATTTTACACTATTTCATCTTTTTACATACCTAACATTTAAGGCATTCTTAACTTACTATACAAATTCGACTATTTGCGACTTAATTTAAGTATGTCGAAATCAATCACCACAATTTTAAAATCAGTACTAATTATAATATTTATAAAAAGTCGGATCTTATACCTTTTTATAAAAACGATCTTAAAATATTTCGAGATGTTCGTTTATCAATAAGGATTTTATTAACAACTTTGATAAAAGTATAAAAGGCACATGTTGGAATGCAGAAATTCCTTCAAATAGACATACTTCGTTAGACTCACGAATTTGCTGAAATTATCGAGCAAATCTTTAGCTTTCGTTTCAAGCGATTTCTGCATCTTCTGATTCTTCTATACTTTCTCAATTTTAACATTATCACAGAGCGTAAATGTACATTGCTTTCATATTCAAAGACTTTCATTTTGCTGCTTTATTATAAGTATTGTATGCGTAAGAAGTTAAAAGAAAAGTAATCGGAAATAAATAAAAAATACATACTTAGCTTCTGGTTTGGGATGATATGAACCACAAAATGCACCGATGTTAGAAATGCACAATTTCCATTTTAGAAAAATGAAAATATTATAACGAATGCCATTTTACGCACACAACACTCAGAATATGACCCTCCTAATAACTTCCACGTTTTATTTTTGCAAAGAAAACTACAAACTGAGATCATTTTTTTTTTACTATTTTTTCATAAATTTGTATTTTTTTTTTGTCATTTATAAGTTTATGAACTACGACAATAAGAAAAAAGTGATTATAACTACTGAAAAAATTTAAAAAGTAATTGAAATTAAGTATGAAATTGTTTCTTTAATTTTTTTATCAGATTTTTTCAAAACTCGTAGAAAGAGTTTAATCGTGAATGGAAATATTTATTATTTATGAATTAATAATTGTTTTTACAATAACTATAATACTTAAATTCAAACAGATAATAGATGTACTTAAAAGAGAAACGTTCGGTGGATATTTTTTTTCACTTTTTTTCGCTTATAAAAAGTTTACATTCGCTCAGTTTTTATGTGACTCAAATTCTTATATTTAAAAACGCTAAGAGCGAGATTTGGGGAGCAACTGCGGTGCAACAGTTGGTCGATTGTTGCACAACTGTGCGGCGACTGTGAGCGAACAAAAAATATTTAGTCGCCCAGTTTTTAAAGCTCGCCAATTTAACCCTAATAAAATTTAATACTATTCATTTTAACACCACATTTTGATATTTATCCACCATTGAACTCCACCACAGTTCCAACCCTAGATTTCGCCCTGAACCTTAACACTAGTAAAAAATATGGAATATTTTTTTTTTTGAACTTTTTTTTTTCTCTTAAGAAAAATCACAGTAAGGAAAAGCTTTTGGGTTGACAGACAACGGTTCTTTCTTACTAATCGTATAACGAAAACATTAGTAAAGCTATTTAAGGGACTGATATAAAAGTTAGAGGTCCTAGAAGTAGACAGAAGTCTTTCTTTGAAGATTCCATTTCTAAATCTTGAAATAATTAAGTTTTCTGCCTACCCCCGTAACCCAAAAAACGAAAGAAACGCTGTCCATCGCAAGAACATTTTATGTAAAAAAAAAAACAACTTTTCACATGAATAATACTCCAAATATTACTTTTATTTACCCTTAAATTTTGAATTGGATTTTTTTGAATTTTAAAATTGCACCATTTTTATTTTTTTTTTGTCCTTTATTCGGATTAATCATTAATTAAGCTTAATAATTTTAGTTCGAAACATACAATTAAGCGATAGTGGCGCGACTGTGTGGCAACTCCATGACAATTTTTAATTAGAAAAAAAAAATGGTCAGGATAACTGAGAATTGCGACCAAATTGCTTCTAAGATCTATAAAGCTTTGAAATCGAAGCGTTGTAGCTGATGTTATCAACAAGACCTTTTATCAGTTCTGCACATACGTTGATGTTCGATAAGCAAGTATCATCAAACATAAATAAAGCCACGTGAATTATTTTGGTTCGATTTCGAGCAATAAGTCTAAGTTACAACAATCTTTACGTTGGATCTTGCTCAAATGAATGTAAAAACGTCTCGCAAGTTGACCGCAAGCTCTCAGCATGTTCCCCTGCTTGGCTCGTCACAAAGCGAGGCCCTAAACCGCCACGCCACACAGACGTACCGTCGCGCACTACCCACACAGACACACAGACCTACAACATACGGATCGCATACATTTTGACATTCTCAAAATTAGGATCACGCGACAATCGAGAGACATAAATCCTTCTTGAAAAAGAAAAAACTAAACTTAAAATTTAGAACCACGGCTTTTTATCTCCTTTTTTAGATATAAATTAATTAACACAGTATTGTATTTTTTTTCTTTTTGAAATTGTAAAAGTAAAATAAACTTAAAACTTGTAATTTTATCGACGAGACATAATTTGGCTGAGCAGTTGGCTATAAGGCCTGAAGTTATTCGTAAAATTCGCTAATCTATGTTTCGGTACAAAAGTATGAAAATTAATAAATATACTTATTTTATTGACCAAGTAACAGTCTTGTGGAGAAATTCAGCTGCATTCGATTCGACTGGAAGCCGACTCCAACATAGTTGGAAAAGACTTGGCTGATGATAATATCGCGAATTTAGCCTATTTTCTTTGCTAAATAAATGCTTTCGCTGCTACAAACCATATTACATTCCCGTCGTCTTTTTAATGTTATTACGACCGCTTAGACCCGGCAATTATAAAGTTCTACTTGTCATCTATTTAGATTTATATTTCAAGTCTAACTATAAACTATTATTAATTACCATTTAATAAGACCTTTCAGAATTCGAGTTTCATTTATAATAATGTCAAAAATATATTTAAATTTCGCAATTAAATTAAATTCTTCAATATTTACTCATTATAAAATAAATGTCATTTATTATTTTTAATATATTAGTAATGTCATAAGTTTATTTTGAGGTAAAATTCCAAAAGATCCTATTTTTTAATAATCAGCTGCCAGGTACAAATTAGGTTTTAATATTAACACTAAAAAGTACCGCCTGAACATAATAACAGATGGTACTATCCTCGAAATGTGATGTTAGTAACAATTTGGTCCAAAAGTACCACTCGAGACTATTAGCTTAAAATACAGATGTCTTGTATCAACACGGTTGCTGCTTGATGTTTTTCTAGCTTAAAATTTTGATGTAGATAGCTTTGAATGTCACTTTAAAAGTACCACTGAAGCCTCAGTTCGAACAGATAGTGCGATCGAGATTCATTTCCATCCTCAATAAGCACTAAGAGTTAACATCTTTAAACTCCAAGTGTCCCTGATATAACAACTCAAGTCCCAGCTCTGGGTCCATATAGCACTAAAAAGTACCACACGAGCCACAGCTCCAAACCAATGAACACAGTTAAAGGACTACAAATGTCACTAAAAAGTACCGTTCGAGCCAGCAGCTTCAATACAACTGTTAATCTTCAAGCGTCTACGGGCTTAAGTGTCACTAAAAGTACCAGTGAAGCCAGCAGCTTCAGATACCGTTGCAAATCTTCAAGTGTCACTAAAAGTACCATTCAAGCCAACAGTGTCAAAGATACCGCTGTTGTTCTTCGTTACGTGGAGAGTACCGGATGTCGTCTGTATACAGTCGGGTGGTACCGGCTAGTGTCGGCTGCGATGCCACGTTAAGTACCGGAGCGCCGGGCCGGGCGGCCGCTTAGTTGTCGCAGTAGACGGGCAGTACGGGACTGCAGGGCCAATCTGATGTCTCTTCGTTCTCGCTGCTTTCACTGCCCGATCTGGTAGACGGAAACGAACATGTTAATTATAGTACATCAATGCCTAGTTGTGGCCAAGGCTTGTATAGTACTTTTCTCAAATAATGCGCGAAAATTAAAACTAAGTAGTACCTAGGCAGAACTTTTTATTTGAAAAAGTACTTTTCAAAATCAATGACGAACAACAATATTTTTTCCCGCGTTAAGTGTTCACTTGTTTTTTTTAAACAGATTTCTATTTGCAAGCCAGTTCGAAAATAAAACCTTTGATAAGTTACCTCCTTGGAGTCTTTGGTTGCCATGTTTCGGAGTAAAAGACCGTTCCATTTTTAAATTTCTCGACGGATATATCGAGTTTACTATGTAATTTATTTGGCCGTTAAACCACGACAGATAAGGACTATCATTGGCAATGCAATGATTCTAACAAGCACCGCTAGTGTCAAAATTGTGTAGCTATCTAAGGGCCATTTTCACCAAGCTAAACTGATCGCGATCAGCGTATAAACCGCGTTTATGAGCTGTCAGTGTCACAATTTTTCTATGGAATATTGACGCTGATAGCTCTTGAACGCAGTTTAGATGTACTGATCGCGTTCAGTTTCATTGGTGAAATCCGCTCTAAGAACGACATCTGACAGTTTTCTAAAAGCGTCGCCAACGTGTGGTTAATTCCCCAAACTGCAGGGAATCTCAACTTAGGAAATTTGACTTAGATTTTCGGGGAATTTGATTAATTAGTGTTGGCCACGTTGCAAGTGTCGTTCTTAGACAACTTCTAAATTTCGCCGCTAGAGGCGCGGGCGTAATCTTTGCATTGCCAATACAACTTTCGCCGGCCGCTGCTCGCATGTATTTGGCCAGTACAGCAATTTCGATTTATCTCGAAGAAAGTTGTCAAAATACCAAACTCGTTAACCAATAGGAACACATCATACTGAGTTCCTACTGGTTAAAAGTTTGAAGTCATAAAGGTGAAAGGAGGCAAAATAGATATGACACGGAATGCAAGTCGCGGGTAAGAGCTTTATAGTGTTTACCTGGTCCTGGTGGGCGTGGCGTCAACTGCAAAGTGTTGCTCTTCGATGGTGGGCAGCAACGACGTCAGGCGGTCTGTGGGGCGAAGCACCTGAGGGAAGAAACGTTGACGTTAATACTTGTTAACACTTTCAGAATAAGTGTACCTGACGACAAAAATGTTTGCGTTAGGGGGTCGATCCTGCCAGGGTTGCGGAATTTGTTAGAAACGAATTGGACATTGTGGGAGTTGGACATTTTGACCCTGAACGTCGAAATGCTCGCGTAATAAGCGTCAATATTCGATAGAGCGTGGTTACCTTGAGTGTACGCTCCGAGAGCCGCCACACGAGGCGCTGGCGCTGGTCCCGGCGCGCCTCGCAGCGCTCGTAGCGGGACAGCACGTAGCGCACGCGCGCGCGGGCGTGGCTCAGAGACTGCTCGTTCATCTGTACGGGTAGTGTTCTATAGAGCGTGGTTACCTTGAGTGTACGCTCCGAGAGCCGCCACACGAGGCGCTGGCGCTGGTCCCGGCGCGCCTCGCAGCGCTCGTAGCGGGACAGCACGTAGCGCACGCGCGCGCGGGCGTGGCTCAGAGACTGCTCGTTCATCTGTACGGGTAGTGTTCTATAGAGCGTGGTTACCTTGAGTGTACGCTCCGAGAGCCGCCACACGAGGCGCTGGCGCTGGTCCCGGCGCGCCTCGCAGCGCTCGTAGCGGGACAGCACGTAGCGCACGCGCGCGCGGGCGTGGCTCAGAGACTGCTCGTTCATCTGTACGGGTAGTGTTCTATAGAGCGTGGTTACCTTGAGTGTACGCTCCGAGAGCCGCCACACGAGGCGCTGGCGCTGGTCCCGGCGCGCCTCGCAGCGCTCGTAGCGGGACAGCACGTAGCGCACGCGCGCGCGGGCGTGGCTCAGAGACTGCTCGTTCATCTGTACGGGTAGTGTTCTATAGAGCGTGGTTACCTTGAGTGTACGCTCCGAGAGCCGCCACACGAGGCGCTGGCGCTGGTCCCGGCGCGCCTCGCAGCGCTCGTAGCGGGACAGCACGTAGCGCACGCGCGCGCGGGCGTGGCTCAGAGACTGCTCGTTCATCTGTACGGGTAGTGTTCTATAGAGCGTGGTTACCTTGAGTGTACGCTCCGAGAGCCGCCACACGAGGCGCTGGCGCTGGTCCCGGCGCGCCTCGCAGCGCTCGTAGCGGGACAGCACGTAGCGCACGCGCGCGCGGGCGTGGCTCAGAGACTGCTCGTTCATCTGTACGGGTAGTGTTCTATAGAGCGTGGTTACCTTGAGTGTACGCTCCGAGAGCCGCCACACGAGGCGCTGGCGCTGGTCCCGGCGCGCCTCGCAGCGCTCGTAGCGGGACAGCACGTAGCGCACGCGCGCGCGGGCGTGGCTCAGAGACTGCTCGTTCATCTGTACGGGTAGTGTTCTATAGAGCGTGGTTACCTTGAGTGTACGCTCCGAGAGCCGCCACACGAGGCGCTGGCGCTGGTCCCGGCGCGCCTCGCAGCGCTCGTAGCGGGACAGCACGTAGCGCACGCGCGCGCGGGCGTGGCTCAGAGACTGCTCGTTCATCTGTACGGGTAGTGTTCTATAGAGCGTGGTTACCTTGAGTGTACGCTCCGAGAGCCGCCACACGAGGCGCTGGCGCTGGTCCCGGCGCGCCTCGCAGCGCTCGTAGCGGGACAGCACGTAGCGCACGCGCGCGCGGGCGTGGCTCAGAGACTGCTCGTTCATCTGTACGGGTAGTGTTCTATAGAGCGTGGTTACCTTGAGTGTACGCTCCGAGAGCCGCCACACGAGGCGCTGGCGCTGGTCCCGGCGCGCCTCGCAGCGCTCGTAGCGGGACAGCACGTAGCGCACGCGCGCGCGGGCGTGGCTCAGAGACTGCTCGTTCATCTGTACGGGTAGTGTTCTATAGAGCGTGGTTACCTTGAGTGTACGCTCCGAGAGCCGCCACACGAGGCGCTGGCGCTGGTCCCGGCGCGCCTCGCAGCGCTCGTAGCGGGACAGCACGTAGCGCACGCGCGCGCGGGCGTGGCTCAGAGACTGCTCGTTCATCTGTACGGGTAGTGTTCTATAGAGCGTGGTTACCTTGAGTGTACGCTCCGAGAGCCGCCACACGAGGCGCTGGCGCTGGTCCCGGCGCGCCTCGCAGCGCTCGTAGCGGGACAGCACGTAGCGCACGCGCGCGCGGGCGTGGCTCAGAGACTGCTCGTTCATCTGTACGGGTAGTGTTCTATAGAGCGTGGTTACCTTGAGTGTACGCTCCGAGAGCCGCCACACGAGGCGCTGGCGCTGGTCCCGGCGCGCCTCGCAGCGCTCGTAGCGGGACAGCACGTAGCGCACGCGCGCGCGGGCGTGGCTCAGAGACTGCTCGTTCATCTGTACGGGTAGTGTTCTATAGAGCGTGGTTACCTTGAGTGTACGCTCCGAGAGCCGCCACACGAGGCGCTGGCGCTGGTCCCGGCGCGCCTCGCAGCGCTCGTAGCGGGACAGCACGTAGCGCACGCGCGCGCGGGCGTGGCTCAGAGACTGCTCGTTCATCTGTACGGGTAGTGTTCTATAGAGCGTGGTTACCTTGAGTGTACGCTCCGAGAGCCGCCACACGAGGCGCTGGCGCTGGTCCCGGCGCGCCTCGCAGCGCTCGTAGCGGGACAGCACGTAGCGCACGCGCGCGCGGGCGTGGCTCAGAGACTGCTCGTTCATCTGTACGGGTAGTGTTCTATAGAGCGTGGTTACCTTGAGTGTACGCTCCGAGAGCCGCCACACGAGGCGCTGGCGCTGGTCCCGGCGCGCCTCGCAGCGCTCGTAGCGGGACAGCACGTAGCGCACGCGCGCGCGGGCGTGGCTCAGAGACTGCTCGTTCATCTGTACGGGTAGTGTTCTATAGAGCGTGGTTACCTTGAGTGTACGCTCCGAGAGCCGCCACACGAGGCGCTGGCGCTGGTCCCGGCGCGCCTCGCAGCGCTCGTAGCGGGACAGCACGTAGCGCACGCGCGCGCGGGCGTGGCTCAGAGACTGCTCGTTCATCTGTAGCGAGGAACATTATTATTACTATTGTTTACTGCACTGGGACTAAATAGTACTTTTATTTTATTTCACCTATATGAGTGAAGATTATGCAACGGCATATAATTAGGTATTAAAACACTCGTGTGATGCTATTATCATACTCGGCTTCGCCTCGTATGGTATTCCCACACTCGGCTTCGCCTCGTGTGATAAACCCACGCTCGTGTTTTAATAACCCCTTTTATATGATTGTTGCATAAACTACTATTACAAAATTTACCATAGTTTTTGATACAAAACATTGCATTTGACCTACAAGACATTATTGATCCATCCCTCTTCAAGAATCTGTCTTGAGTGCAAAGAAACATATTCCCAGTATAAACGTTAATCCCAACATAACCGGGCCCTACCCGGGAAGTGGATGGACCGTGATATGTTAGGAGCTCAACCAAATATTGATGTAAACATTTTATAGGAACTCATTCACATTCATGTCCAAATCATGCTCAAAAGTGTCAGACCACGTTGTGGCAGACTACAGTGCAGCCACGTCCCCGACAATGCCAAATGATCAGCGCATATACGCATGCCTTAATGGCCTTTCCCTCTTCAAGAATCTTTCTCGAGTGCTCGAGCCTTGAGCCCACAGAAGACAGTCAAAGTACCGAGTACTCACATGACAGTGCAGCTGCAGCTGGTGCGCGAATTCGTACAAGTAGTAGGCGTGCTCCGGGATGTCGCCGCTCTCTCCCGCCGCCGCCAGGGACTCCGCCAACTGTTGCTCTACAAACAAAAACATTTCACTTACTAATAAAGACCATCTGACTTCAAAACTAATACTACCAACTGAACAGCGATAATCTAAACCATATGATTTGTGTAGGGAGAATGCTACAAAACGGTGATTAATTAAAATTGCAAACATATTTCACTTCAATTAGACTTGCTTACGATTAGCAAGAATTTAGGATTTTTCCTAAACAAGACATAAAAACCACAACCTTTTAATTCGGGATGGAATCTAATGGTTGTGAATATCTATACTGCACAAAGATGAGCCAAGTACTTAAATTATACTGCGTGCGCAAACACAGGTGCGCTCTCTCTTCCGTTTCTATCAAGTTTGATAAGACGACAATCCGACACGAAGGGATTTTTATTAGACGCAGGTCTGTTGGTTCATGATTGTTCAAAAAGTAACTGTATTCCATAGTCTATGTCTAAACTGAAACAGTCCAGTAAGATTGCTGTCTGTGGAAAGTTTATTATCTCTCCATTGACATAACTACAGATATATGGGATCAGCAGTTAGCTTTTTAGGAGACAGGTTACACTTATTGTTAATTATTCTATGGAAGTAAAGGAACTTCCCTGATAGTGCTTCTTAAACAAAGGATTTGTTATTCTTTCACTGTGCATGCAGAAAGAGTGGACATTCCCTGACGGATTACTTCGTTCAACCGAGTGGTCTTTAAGTCAAGTGTGAATAGTTTACTTCTTGGCAAGCATGCCCCACTGTCGGCCGAACATAATGATATATTATACAACAGCCCGACAATAACCATCGGTCAGTTGCCCACGGTACAAAGAGTAAAGTCCCGCAAACCTCCATAGAAAAGGAAGGATCCTCCGACCGGACGGTTGTTGTATCCGGTGGGCAACTGCCCGATAGTTGATATTCGGAGTGTTGTATCTGTTCAAATCGCACGGTAAATTCTGATATCGCGATTTAGGATTTTGTTGTTAGTTTGCAGCTGACGGGATAAATGGCGCTGCGAGTCTCACTCATTGTTGCGATGTAGATTCTGCTATGTTAATTTTTGTGGCAGCATAATACCGCTACAACAACACCTGTCTGGTCAGAGGTTCCTCCCTTTTCTATGAAAGTTTGCGGGACTTTGTACTCTATTCCGTGTAACTTGTATTATTTTTCATCTTCCCGCTCAAGCACCGGCAACACACCGGTGTGCGCCGAATTAATCGCGAATTTAGTGTTTATTTACCAATTACATAAGATTTATTTTTTATTTGGGAATTTTCACATGTCGGGGCTGGAGCGGTTAACTTCTAACTGGGGAAAATGTACTGCCTTCCTCCCTCGGGGGATCATCGTTATCCACAGCCCAATTTGACCCCGCTGAGCATAGGCCTCTCTGTTCTTGTGTCAGTCTTCACGTTCCTGTGCCAGCCTCATCTAAGTTCTACCCGCGATGACAACGATGTCGTCTGCGTATCTCGCCGCCGGACGACCGGGTCGATGCTGTCGTGATGGTATGTAACAAAACTCACCTAGTTTGTAGAAGAGCAAGACGATCGCCAGTTCGCTGGTGCGCGTGTTGACACAGGCCGCGTCACAGGACACAATCTCAAGCAGTTGAACCAGCTCTTCTTCCTGATGGGACAAACATACATAAAAATTAGAAGAAAAAATATAGAGAAACTGAAAGGAAGATCTTTGTCCAGGAGTGGAACATAATGAAACAATATTTGAGAAAACTAGGTCTGACCGTAAAAAAACTGAGTCCGTGTCCATTCTGTAGACGTGTCAACAGATCTGAACATTTTTAAAAAGAGAGTCCATGGAGTTTCTTGCACGTTCTTCTCCATATAGATCTACTCTTTGGAACGTGCAAATAGCTTCATGTTTTTGACTGACTGACTTTGACAATTCAAAAGTACCTGTGAATGGTTTATTCACAGGCAGACAGGCCGGTTGGTCCAGTGGTTAGTGACCCTGACTGCAAAGCCGGAGGTTGTGGGTTCGATTCCCACCCAGGACAAACTTTGTGTGATGAGCATTATTGTTTGTTCTGTGTCTGGGTGTAATTTATCTATAACTAGCTGTCTCCCGCGGCTTCGCTCCCGTCAACTGGCTACCTACCTACCTATCCTACACCTACCCTACACATACATGCATGCAAATAATTCTATTTTATTGAGGTATTTCTTTCCGACTTGCTAGACAAAAGTTGTGATAGCTCGGTTAATATACATGTTAAAAAATTATTTATAGCCTATAACACTCAGGAATAATGTAGCTTTCTACCAGTGAAAAAATTTTTTGAATTGGATCATAAGTTCCAGAGATTACCCCCTACATACAAACTTACAAATTTTACCTCTTTATAATATTAGTATAGATATGTATGTATTTATAAATTATATAAGTATGTATATCAGTTGTCTGGTTACCATAACACAAGCTCTGCTTAGCTTGGGATCAGATGGCCGTGTGTGAGTTGTCCCAAGTTATTTATTTATTTATTTATTTGAAATAAATGCTTTGACTTTAATACATATACATGTTTCACTTGTTACATAAATAAGTTAAAGTTATTGAATTTTGACCTTAGTTGGTTGATTAAAAAGGTTTAAATAATACTGTATTCCATAGTCTATGTCTAAACTGAAACAGTCCAGTAAGATTGTTGTCTGTGGAAAGTTTAATATCTCTCCATTGACATAACTACAGATATATGGGATCAGCAGTTAGCTTTTTAGGAGAAATACGTTTTCTTATATCATACAACCCAAATACAGGTAGGTAATACAATACGTCTTTGTAAGACTGGACAAAGATGTCCAGAATAGAAAACTATTCATTTAACATGATAATTGTGTCATTTTCATGGTGTTTTGGGGTTGCTCATAACAAAAACGGCCTTAATTTTTTTTGTCATGTATATGTTACGGCTAATAGCTTAAGTGCGGCTACACCTAGTTTTTAGCCGGCTACAACTAGTTCTAACCTAACCTCAAAACACTTTAAAGTTCCCATTTCTGTGTGGTTTAAAAAAGAACCTTCTAAAACGAAGGATCTTCTAACCTAACCTGTCCGAGTCGGGGTGCCCAATGACCGGCTAAAATTAGGTGTAGCCGGATTTCGGCTATTAGCCGTAACATATACTGGATAACTTTAATTCCAGTGCGCAAACTTTGAGAACCACTTCTGCCCATGTAAATGAACAACTTGCCTCAAGAAAGCCATAGTCAATTCCTAAAAAAAAATTTGAACTTCCCATTACAAAATTGTCATCAACTGACCACAATTTGTACGGGAGACTCGATTTTTTTTTTAGGAATTGACTATGGCTTTCTTGGGGAAAGTTGTTCATTTACATGGGCAGAAGTGGTTCTTAAAGTTTGCGCACTGGAAAAAAAATTACCCAGTATATGCACAGAAAACTAAGGAACCCTCTTCTCTATGCGTGGCCAGACACGCACTTGGCGTGATTAGTTTTTTTTTATTATGTTTGGCCACATCGCGGCAGACCAAGGCGAAGGTGGCCAAACGAACCTGACTTACCAGAAAGCCTGGCCCGATACGATCCTTTGCAAGCAGTGGGACACTACGGACTAATGTAGATGAGATCGGTACCTGACAGCTCTGCGGCAGTATGATGCTGCACTGCTCGGCGTACACACTCAGCATGGCGCGCAGCAGAAGCAGCCAGTCCAGCGCCGTGCTGGTGCGGCAGCCCGGCATCACGCTCAGCTTGCCCGTGATCACGTTGGACATGCGGAGCACATCGCCCGCAGTACACGCTGACTGGGAGATAGACACTGGAATACAGAAAGGTTATATTATTTTAGGGTTCAATGTCATGAGACCTGAAAAGAGGAGATTTTTGCTAAGTTATTAACAGTAGTGGTAGTTAACGAATAGAAATATAGGCTCAAAATCAACATCCAAGATGGCGCCGACGAAGTTTGTCAACTTTTCGTCATGGGTGTCATTTTCATGGTTTTCGGGGTTACTTGTAATTAATATGAGCTCAAAATCAACATCCAAGATGGCGCCGACGAAGTTTGTCAACTTTTCGTCATGGGTGTCATTTTCATGGTTTTCGGGGTTACTTGTAATTAATATGAGCTCAAAACCAACATCCAAGATGGCGTCGACGAAGTTTGACAACTTTTCGTCATGGGTGTCGTTTTCATGGTTTTCGGGGGGGTTTAGCAATATTCATTGCGTTTTTTTCGTTGGTGAACAGGCTTTGCAAAAAATGTAAGAAATTTCCACCAATATGGAACTAATTTTGAGTGAAAGTGTGTTACGCTAATTGGGTGCGGGTAAGGGTGCGGAAAACACGTAAGTAATTATTAAATTGGAAAAGCAACCATTTTATTTGCTCAAAATATATTTATCCACTATTTTAAGTAGTATTTATCCAAAAAAAATTGATAAAAAAGGGGTATTTATCCCCCGCCCATCACTAGTTGCACGTTGTATGTAGCCAAGTGACAAGACAACTCACCCAACTCCTCGGCAGAGATACTGCGTTTAGTGTCAGTGTAAAGAGCGTGATTATCCAAAGCGATGTTCATGCACGAAACGGTGATGCATGGCACGTGGCACGGACGCACCTTCATCTTTGTCAGGAACCTGTCAAGAAGAGAATATTGTTGACATTATACTGTCTTTCGTAATAGTAGTTTATGCAACGACCATATAAAAAGGGTTATTAAAACACGAGTGTGATAATAGCATCACACGAGTGTTTTAATACTTAGAAAATAAAGTGGAAAAATAGTTTATTCCAATATGGCGGATATTCTCATTGCGTATTCGAATGACTGCGCAGCGCGCTCATCCATAGACAAAGATAAAAGCTGGCACATTGACTTAAGTCAATGAGCCCGCGCCGAAAATTAAAAAGAAAAAGTGTGCTATAAAAATTAAAAAGTTATATTAACTCATATTTGGAACATTACGTTGTGAGTGTAGATAAAACATTTGAGACACGAATACATTTTTAACATACTTAGGCCCGCTTGCACAAAAAGCGGCCCTATCATGACGTGTTAAAACGTCAGTCGTTTGAGCGAGAAAGAGGGATGGAGCTATATAGGGTGTATAGCTCCATCCCTCTTTCTCGCTCGAATGATGTCATGGTACGGCCCCAGTTATCTTTACACTCGCGAGTTAGTTTCGTCCATTATGTATGAAATATTTGTGATTTCAACCTTGTGTTAGCTACTAACTCAGTCAAAAGGTAACTGTGGGCGTCTTTAATGAGTATGACGAATTCTTTTCTAACCAGAATAAAATCCATACATATATATATAATAACGATGAAAATGTGGAAATACATGTCGGATTTGGAAAATTCTTTTTGTATATGATAGCCACATTCATGAGGAAGGCTATGGGCTATACGGAGCGGTAAGAAACGATTTGCGCGTACGAAGTCGCGGGCAAAAGATAGATACTTTAAAATAACTGTATTCCATAGTCTATGTCTAAACTGAAACAGTCCAGTAAGATTGTTGTCTGTGGAAAGTTCATTATCTCTCCATTGACATAACTACAGATATATGGGATCAGCAGTTAGCTTTTTAGGAGAATTTTCGACTAGACTCGTCTGTCGATGTCGTTGCATAACTTTTATCAACTATATCAAGGTTGGTTAGATATCAAACCGTATGTACAAGTACCAGTAAGCCACCAACCAAGGATTAAATATCTATCTGTATTAGTAGAACTGGTACACAGGTGGAATACAACCTACATTATCAAATAGTATGTTTTTACATATATCATGATGATGATGAATCCTCACCTGTCAAACAAGTTGATGGCACTGATGAGCACGTCGGCTGGCAGGTCGAAGCATACTTTGAGACATCTGAGCACGTGAGCCGCGCCGTCGCGCGCCCCCGTCGTCACCTCTCCATTCTGTTGACAATTACAAAACACATTAATACACGTAGTAGAGTACACTAGTAACATTTCGCTGGTAATCAGAAATTCTTAATGGATGTAAAAAAACAGTCAATAACTCTGCACGTTCTGGGGATCGCTCCCAGAACGCCCCGCTCAGCAATAACGGCGCAGACAACATAAGAAATGTATCAATTGAAATATAAACACTGGGTACATTAGAAGTAACCCAGGAATTCCTTAAGCGTTGACGAGTTGCACAATCTTTTCTCATAATAATTCAATCATCAATCTACTCTCATGTTTCAATTATTAATACCTCCATTCTCTCACCAGAGAATGGGCAGCAGTATTCTCTGTAGGTACATTGCTATGCTACATCACAGCGATCGCCAACCCGCCTGCCAAGCGTGGCAATTATGGCAAACCCTCCCCCCATTTGGGGGAGGCCTATGTCCAGCAGTGGACGTCTTTCGGCTGATATGATGATAATGAATTACTGACCACCCGTTTTTGCATCAGGACATCACAAATTGTACTACATAAGTGTGCTAGCTTACAAGCGGCGAATAATTTAGTTTTAGGTTTAACGTGTTACCTATGTTATATTATTTTCTTTGTAATAATACTTTTAATAATATTTTATAAATGCTATAACTTCTTCCAACTCAACAGAAAGATGTGTTGCTGGGGAGTTTGTTGCGCCACTTCTTCTTCACAGCTAAAACACTAGGAAGTGGTGACGGGCGGGGCATTTTTGGGGGACTGTCATTTTGTAAACGTTGACGTTCAAAAATAGCTGGCACTCAGCCTCATTTGAATAAAGCATTTTTGACTTTTTTCTTTGACTTTTGATTCACAATGTAACATGTCTAAATAACGCAACTACTTACAGAATAATCGCACTTTAGCAACGAGTTGACGCAATTAGCATCTTTTGAAGGTTCTCCGACATTCCTAATTTGTATGGAGGTCAGTTTTCTACGATGTTTATACCTACTTTATTTTCAAATGTGTACCATATTATGACTTTTCTAGTATTATTTAACACCAAGAGTATCCCTCGAAGAGGTAGGCAGGGAGATGTAGAGACTATGTCTGTAGAGGACCCACATTTTTTTTATTTTTTTTATTTATGAATGGGCTAGCTCTTGACCTCGATCACGCCTGATGATAAGCGATAGATGAGGTCCATGATGAAAGCGAGCGTGCCCAGAAGATGCCTTGAGGCACTGGTACTCCCACGCGTCGACGAAACACAGCAGGCTGCTTGACGCCGAACTCCGGTGGGAGGGTGGTCGCGAACCAGGCGGGTGTTAGCCCTACCACCGCCAGAGAAGGATTGGCCAGTGTTATAAGGTGTTAGGTGAGACTGTCCAGGATGCGCCGAGCGCTCGGTTCAGTTGAGTGTCTGATGGAACAAATTGCGCTACACGAGGAGGCCCCTTCATGCATCCCAACAACATTTTACAGTCATGCTTGTTTCTCATGTAATACTAGTTTGCCAGTTTTTCGCCTGTGATCATGCTATGCGAAAAATACTCTTTTTCTTTTTGTATTCGTTTTTAGGGTTCCGCACCCAAAGGGTAAAAACGGTACCCTATTACTAAGACTCCGCTGTCCGTCTGTCTGTCTGTCACCAAGCTGTATCTCATCAAACGTGATAGCTAGACAGATGAAATGTTTACAGATGATGTAGTTGTGTTGCCGCTATAACAAATACTAAAACAGAATAAAATTAATATTTAAGTGGGGGCTCCCATACAATAAACGTGTTTTTTTGCCGTTTTTTTATAGATATGGTACGGAACCTTCTGTGCGCGAGTCCGACTCGCACTTGACACGGCAAGGATATTTAAAACTCACGAATTGAGAAAGATTAAGATAAAAACTGCCGCCTTATTGGAACCCCACGGCCTTGACCAACAGACGCGGCTCCGTATATCGGCTATGTGAAACGCACGTGCCTGTAGCGTGCTCTTTATTTGGTCATGTTTAATTACGACTTTTGTTAAAGGCTTCCTAAGGTGAATTAAAAGATAGAAGAAGAAAAATAAAAAAATTGTTTTGAGAAAAAAGAGTATAGAAAGTGAAAGATCACTATCTTTCCCCCTGAACTCTTTTTCGAAAATGTTCTCCACTAACTATTTAGACCTGGATATCTAGCGTATGCATACCAAGTTTCATTAAAATCGAAAAATTAGGACTTGAAAGTTCGTATGAAATGCCGTGCGTCGCCGTCGTGACGAATCTAATACCTCATTTGTTCAAATCTATCCTACCGTTTAGGCCACAGAGCGTGACAAAGAAATAGTCATATACACATGAGGTGGATGGCCTCTGCGCAACGAATAAAACTGTTCCAGTTCTAACCCTATGCGGGGCTGTTGGGTGGACATACATACATACTTCTATGTATCTATCTATTGGGTATGGTTTCCACACTTAGTCCTGATGATGGATCATTGTGCGCTAACCATGGCGGCCGTCATTCCAACCAGCCAACCTCCCTCCAGAAGCAGATCGGTCCTCCTAGTGTGTTCAAGTGAAGATATCCGAGTATTCCTTTGTTTGTATCCCTATTGTTTGCCTCAAGGAGCACGGGCGATACCGTTTCGTCCTCCTCCATGCATGCTCTGCACAGAAGACTATCCGTTTACCTATCGTGTGGAAATGTCTGTTCAGTGAGCAGTGCCCGGTGATGGTCACCGCCACCATTCGTAGGCTGCACCTGGTAAGTTTCCTTACATACTTTCGAAATACTTCACTATACTTCTGGGGCAGTTGTGAAAAGCGGTTCCTTACCTCGTATTCATTAGGTAGGCACAGCCTGGGCTGCGCCTTGTGCTCGAGCAGCAGGTACTCGTTGAGCGTCGCGTACAGTCTTTGCTGCTCCTCCTCGAGCGAGAACTGACGCGACGTGGACGCTTCCGATTGGCCAGCATCCGGGTGCCCCGCGCCCGATCTCAACATTATCGGGATTATTGGCGCGAGTTGAGGGTGAATCGGCACCTGTACGAAGTTACATGGTTATAGTAGAAACAAAATACATTTATTTAGTAGGTACAACACGTTTACAGGATAAAATAACAAAAAGAAGTGTTGCCCTAGAACAGTCCACCACATTATGCTTAACCGCTGCAACTCCTGAGAGTCAGAATCAACAGTAACGAGCACCAAAAAAGAGCGAGTTAATTAAGCTCGACGAGTCCCGAAAAGACAATTCAACCGCCTTGGATCCTGCGTTGGTTGGGGTTTGTCAATGGCAAACCTCAAACAACGGAATATTGCTAGGCTAAAAAAGAATGACAACAAGCTATAAAATCGGATACTAACTTTGGTGAAGATGTTACTAGAAATTCTCGGAGTTTAAATAGTGATGTCTATAAAGAGAACGACTAAAAGTGAATGCGCGCGGTACATGAATCAGATTCGCTAGAATGGATTAAGTACGGACTGGTTGATACAAGTTGCGGTTGAATCATATTTTCACTCCCTCACGCAATGTGGAGGGTGAGTAATGAATTCATTTATTTTTTAAAAAGAAAACACGAAACGAAATATTCATAACGTTTCTGATTGTTCCCTTGCCCTTATCATCGTTACCGAAATGACTGACATGACGTGACTCAACATCTTATTTACATACACATATACAGGTTACATAATAATGCTTACACTATTGGACACCCCTAAAGACATAAAAAATACCACAATCAGTCTGAAAAATGTATTGTTGAATAGCAATGAACATAGATTTTCAACAACAACGGTCATTATTCAGTCTGGAACGAAAATTATCGCAAAAATGGCAAATCCGTTCAATCTGTTCAACAACACATTTCCAGGACTTCGAAAAATCCTTACCTAAGCGAGTGCAGGAGCAATCAGCGGCTAGTTGTCGTTGTATATGCCCGCACCGATCCGCCCGCAGCTCGTGTCCCGAAAGTTTGAGCGACCGGGCGCGAGGGCCCTAGTACCTGACACAAGAGAGAGCGCAATCAACACACTGCAGCCAGGGTAGGCCGCCGAGCGGTGATACAGGGTGACGAGGAATAGGATAGAAGGTCTTAGGGAGATACGATGAAAGATTAATGTCTTTGATGTTGACAACAAAGGATTGGATGATGTCAATAAGTCGTCGAGGTAAACGAAATTTTAGTCTCAGATTAAAAGTGAAGTTTCTATAAAACAAATATCAGAAAGCTACACTCGAAACTTATTTAAGCTTCAAATTATAATAAAAATAAATAATTCAATTAGATTTTAAATAATATTTTCCAAAGAAATAATTTATGGGATTTTATTTGAATTTGATTGTTTCCTTTCGCCAGACTCAAATATTAAAATACTGGAAAATAAAAAAATACTGATGAATTTCAATAGGAACTTTAAATTTTACGATTTTTCGGGAATTTGGATAACAGGATGTAGGATATTTCAGGAGCTATAGCTCGAGAAGGCTACCGGGAGCAATGTCTTGTTGAAAAACAATTGCCCAGCCGCCAATGCGCCTCTCAAACAGGTCAGATACGCTACAATCAGTGGTTGAGCACTGTTGTAGGCCGTACAATGTGCTCTGAACGAGACACAAAGACACTAGCGTTTAAAAAACACAAGTAAAATGCCACGGTCTATCCCTTAGCCCTAGTATACACTGAGTTTAACCTCCTGGTTTAACCCTTGATACTATTTTTATGTGAACCTTTGACAGTTCTATCGCAGCAAGCGACGTGGGCTGCTTGACAGGGATTGATTAAGGTAGCGGTAGAAATTCTTTTTAAGTTACCTGTAAAATTGGAACAATGAATATGGCATATGGATTGGGATGAATATAACCTTTGCTTGCATGAGAAAGTTTCTAAGCATAATTTTGAAATCAACCAGTGTCTTTTTGCAGAAATTCTAACAGAAATAATTTGACGAAGTCCTTTAGATCCTTTAACATTTTTTGTGAACACTATTTAATTATGATAAAATAAACAATATTCTTGCTGAGTAATACTTCAACCTGTCATTTATTTAATGTGCCGATGTGTTTGTAATATTGTAACTGGTAACCAAAGCTTCCGTTTGACGTCATATCTTAATCATCAGATGAAGTAATTCAATATGTAGCAGCTATCTACAATTACATTTCAGGTCTTATATTTTTGCATGAACTCAACACTGGTAGCAATTATCTGGTACCTTTTTTGTAGCATGAGCATTATGGAACTTTTTTCTTGACAGTACATGAAAGCATGATCTAGATTTTATCGACAACCGTCTAAGAAGAACGGAGGATTGAACGGCAAAAAGCTACATAGTAGTTTCATTATTTCGTTGTGTTTACTTTACAAGAAATTAATATTCTTATTTCTTCATTTACAAAACACAACACAAACTTGCAATATGAATACTAATTAATACGGATAATATTCAGTCATTTACAAATTGTGTTTACTTCCATTCGCCAGTCCATAGCAATATGACCTTTATAAAATAAACATAATAGTGGAACATTCTCGTTTTGAATTGTTTATTTTATTTGTATGGACCGACTATTTTGCTCCTACACGCCGATCTCTTTCAACACGTCTTCTGACAACAAAATGTATATCATCTCTTAGACCAACACGCAGTTAAGAAAATTTGTGCTGCCCGCTGCTAAAAGGTAGTCGGGAGAATACCTTGGGAGTTTTCGTCGGTAAAAGTCCAACGAAACTTTCCTCGGATAATCCCTGAGGATTTCCCTTTTAGTTTTGGGTTGGAATTTTTAATCGAGGCTTCTATCGGCCTTTTTATCTAAATTGGTCCAGATTCTACAAAAGGAACTTGGACAAACATGAAGCAGCTGATCAAATTCATACAATTTTAGACCAAATTATTATAAGAAAAAGCAATTTCAAGGTCGCTAAATACAAACGAAAAATTTTAGCACTTTGAACATCCTAGGTGTAAAAGAATACGCAAATATCGTTATGAATTACATAAGAGATAAGGTTTATAATATCAATATTTGTTTTCTGATAAAAATCGACAAAAACTTGAAACCGAGTGCGTTTCATGTTCTTATCGATCGTTTTTATTTAATTGAAGATGAACTTTGAACTAACGGAACATCGCACGTGTATTCAAATGCAGAATTGGCTGAAATCCGACTAGCTAAAGACTCCAAGTATTGTATTACTTTATTTCACTTTCTGTACGAAAACTGAACACATAGGTATAAGTCACACTCACATTACGAAAGCCTGCAGTCAGTTCTAATTACAATACAAAGGTTTTCAGAAAAATTCACGCCACCAGGTGGCGTCACTTAAGCGAGAGGTCCTCTACTTCGACGTAAACTCAACGTTAATGTCAGTTAATTAAACTAATGTCAGAAAACATGTACGTGGTTTGACAGGATCTATATTCTAGAAAACTATCAAAAATGTATCACTCACCCAAAGGCCGAGATAAAATCTTGGCTATCAAAGAAGATAAGACCTAGTTTCTTATTTCAACAGTAAAGTGACTTAAAAAATCTTGTCTTTGACACGGATTTTCCGTCTGCCGCCAGCTAGTCTGAACATGTAAATAAACAACAATAATTTCACGATTCTAGTGCCTAGAATTCAGCTCAATTTAAAAACATTACTATTTGTACAAAAGACTTCTATTTTGGACCTCACTTTTTTTTATTGTTCAGCAATATCTCTGCAATTCTCAATCGTTTTTGATGATTTCTTTTGTTAGTAGGTACTACTCAATTTCGATATTTTTTAACCGACTTCTAAAAAAGGAGGAGGTTCTCAATTCGGATGTTTGTATTTTTTTTTTTTTTATGTTTGTTCGGGCATAACTCCGTCGCTTGCCAACCGATTTGAAAAATTCTTTTTTTATTGGAAAGGGTATACTTCCCAAATGGTCCCATTGAAATTTTATCAAAATCGGTTCAGTAGTTTGGTTATTAAATCCAAATAGCTGGAAAAAATATGTGGAAAAATCATCCATGTATACGAAATTGCGTATTTTTGCTTTCCTGTGACTTTTATCACGTATTTTCGTCTTACTTGTATATTTTTACTCGCTGCACGTTACTTTACGACGATTTTTTTCCAGGATACCCCCTTTTCTTCACTATGTGAATTTGAAATGTCAATTTTTAACACACACCAAAAATGCCACAAGTACAAAATTCAAATGAACCACGCACAAAACAGCTGATCGTTAGGAGCCTAGTTACCAACATTAATTAGCATTACTAATTAAAGTAGAAAATGAACGCGTTGCATACATAATTATCGTTTAGGCGAGCGGTTACCACTTAACCAGTAACCAACACGTCATTTGGTTGGCCAACCGAAATTATTGTGGTTTAGAAAGAAAAAGTTTGTGTTATATCGGGTATTTTAACTTTCTTTTCGAGGTGGCTGCATTATAAGTTTTCAATACCTACATTAAAAAAAACATTTAAAAAATTATTTTATCAACAAGGTTTGGAATAGATAATAAATTGTTTGTTTGTCTAAATTTTTCATCCAACTCTCCTGTCGCAGGTCTGCTGGAGGAAATTTCTCTTGAAATAAGCAGCACTTTGTGCTCCTGATGTGTTCTTTTCTCTTTTTAATGTTGTGTTTACATTATTAAATAAGTTATTATTTTGTAAAGGATAGCACAGAAGTACCCCTATTTAAAATATCACCTATTAGATACTAGGATCGATTTATCGAGTTCGCAAGAGTCAAGGGAGCAACGACATACCTAGTCAACACAGCTGCTTAGAAAACTTAAAAATTACCCTCAATGAATCATGCTTAAATATTTTTCAAAGCTACCCTCATTATTGATCTGCTTTCTATCTACATCGTGCAACTGAATTTAAAATAGGAGTTATGGAGCAACGACCTGGATAGTAAACCAAGATGCTTATATAGTTTTTTCATAACTACCCTCAATAAAGCTACACCTTCTATCTACCTACCAATCTGCTAGCTAAATCATGCGACTGAGTTCATACGAGTCACGGGGGTAACGACCTCGTGATTGGACATGCACTGTGACTTAGATAAACTCACTTTCATACTAAATATCACTGTTTTACGTCATTATCATAATTGTATAATGTAGCAGTAGGTAGTATCGTTGTTTGGTATTTAGATAGTTCGTGGCTAAGGTAGGTTGGGCAGAGCTCTTGGTTAAGTAAAGCCGCGCTGCTTAAAGGTTAAGCAACGCTTGACGAGGTCGGTACAAGGATGGATGACCATCCACTACATACCGAGACTCTTCCGTGCCTCGAAAGTCTTAAAGTCGTTGGTCCAGGCTTTCATTTAAAGATTTTTGGCAGTCGTCACGGTATACAGAAGACATCAATTCTGATACCAGTCTTGCTAAGAGGTTTCGCGTTACCCAGCTACTGGGTTGTAGAGGTCAGATAGGCTGTCGCTCCATATAATATAGGTACAGATCCTGCCTCCAGTTAGACTGGAAGCCGAGCCCGACATAGTTGGGAATTTCCAAGGCTATGAAATATGAATGTATTAAGATGTACCTACCTAGTGAAGGGTTTTCTGGCATATGCCTTCAGAGTATCGAAGGATATTTTGAGATTCAGCGACTAATGTCAGATTCTAGAAATGTCAGACGAGTTTAGAACGCCAGCTTCTATAAATGCCAGACTCTACAAACGCTAGATTCTACAAACTGGCATTTGTAGAATCTGGCGTTTTAAACTCGTCGACGAATACATATTTTGTAGGTGTTGATCGATAACGATTTTAATGAATAATTTGGATCGATTTCAAGACTTAATCCCACTAATGTGTCTCGGTCTAGACGACTGTAATACATTTTATGAAAACAAGTATTGTTTGTTGTTCAAGTCAAAGTAATTGGAAGGGACAATAGCCCGACAGGCTTAGCTACAACTTAGCGGTCGAAAGGTTACAGGTTTAAATCAAGACCAATAGTTGAGTTCAAATTTTGAACCAGTTAGACTATGTAGGTCATTGTAGGTGGTTGGATTTTGTTCATAAGAGTCACCGCGGCCCTGGAACGCAAAGGGCACTAGGAGGAGCACGGATGGGTTTTAGTCAGTAAGAGTCTGACACTCCCTCCCGCTCCACCCAGAGCGGAAGGAGTCATTTGATGATTTCCTATCTATAAGGACATAAAATTGATTGTCGTTGGGCTAAACTCTGGTACTACTCTGTCCCGATTTCGAAATCTGTTTCACGAATAGAAAAATAACTACACTATCAAGTAATTTCATAGGCAACTTTTTGTCCAAACAAAATGCTGAGTTCCAATGGAAAAAGATGCGAGAATTTAAGTCCAATAAGTAAGTAAATAAGAACTGCGAAAAGTACATAACAGAAGAATAAGGGTCAGATAAATGGAAAACTAAACAATAATATTTATTATTACAACGTTTCACTGCACAAAAAACTTCGTCCATATTAAAAATAACAAAAACAAGACATTCAAAAAGCAACTTTCACAAAATATAAACAGAAATCAGCTGATTATTGTTGCATTGCAATATCGGTAGAAAAATAACTTTTATCTACAAAATAAAAAAAAACAAACAAAAACCGTTCCCACTAAAAAGTTGAAAATAAATATTTGAATTGCTTTAAAGAAACGTAATTTAAAAGTAAACTTATTTGACATTAATATTTTGCAAATATTTAAAATTTATTACTTCTTTTTGGAGCCGGTGCCAGCAGCTTTATTGTTGGAACTTGATAAGTATCTAGTTATATTTAATATCCCGTGCCTTTGTTTTTTGATCCACAATGACAAAATTTAAAAACAGATGCATAAAGACAATGCTAAAAATGTCAAAGTACTTACTTAAAAAGTGGCTAGAATTTTTTTATAAGTATATCTTTTTCGTTTAAAAGAAATTATTGTGCATATTGGTTAAATTTTTTCGAATTTAGTCTAGTCCGTATTCGTCTTTTAATTAATATGTGTATGCAATTGGTATCTTGGTAGTTTTATAGTTAAGTTAGAGGTAGTTTTTCTAGGAATTATTGCCTATTCGTATTTCCTTGCTTTGGCTGGCACCGACTCCAAAAAGAAGTAATAAATTTTAAATATTTGCAAAATATTAATGTCAAATAAGTTTACTTTTAAATTACGTTTCTTTAAAGCAATTCAAATATTTATTTTCAACTTTTTAGTGGGAACGGTTTTTGTTTGTTTTTTTTGAAGGCGGTTTTTTTTTTGTAAAATTTTTTTTTTATTTCTCGCCGGTTAGTGTTTTTTTTTATTAAAATGAAGGCAACGAAGCTAACATCGTTCCTACATTGAATATTCTTATGAAAAAGGTACCATGTCGTAAATATTGTACACTGTTTTTTTTTAAACGTTTTATTCCCGGGAAGGGATGATACGCCGCATAAAATACCTACTATCGATGTGTCTATTTCAAATAAAAAAAATGTCCCTTGTTACAAATTCGAATTAGTTCTCGCCTTACGAAAAACCGAAAAACTAGCAGTACTCAGTAGGCATTTTTCTCACCTTAACACTGCTAGAATTCATTGTTTTATTATGAAGTTCCCATGCCTACCTTCTACCTTCCGGTTCCATCATCAGAACAGTCTCATAGTATAGTTGTTTTATCTCACGAGTGCGGGCGAGCCATAGTTGTGTAGGTAAATGTACGTGCACATTGTCTTAGTGTGCGTAACCTTGAGAGCGACTGACACAAGCTCACGCACACTAAGACAATGTGCACGTACATTTACCTACACAACTATGACTCGCCCGCACTCGTGAGATAAAAAAACTATACCTTATAGCCAAAGTGCATCTCATGACAATTCTAATAAGCCCAAACACGGCTGGGATACATTGATTAATTACGCAGTTCCGGTGCCTACCATCCAGCTCCATCATCATCAGATCAGTTCGATGATACCATTCTCAACATAACTATTCAGAATCATTTGTTTATTTGCATTGACATATGTAGTTGCATTGTGATATTTATGCGAGTGTCAAGTTCCGTTGGCCACTGGTTTCTGATCTTCTCCACCAGTTCCACTTCATCAAATGTTACTTTTTGACTGTAGATGCTTAAGTTCTCGATGAAAATACCAAAATAACTATATGGTTGCCTATAATATTTGAGGAGTTCCCTCGATTTCTCATAGATTCCATCATCAGAGCTGGATTTTGAAAAAAATGGGACCAATCTGGAAGCATATCAAGAAAGGGGAAAAAAAAATTTTGCAAATCGGTTCATGAACGACGGAGTTCTGAGGTAACAAACATAAAAAAAAAAAAAAAAAAAAAAAAAAAAATACAACCGAATTGAGAACCTCCTCCTTTTTTTGAAGTCGGTTAAAAATAACAAAGAAAGATAAAGAAAGGCAACACAATGAAGACTGCAGTTTACAAAATGATAAAAACCGCATAACATCAACATTATCTACGTATTACGTACGGGACAGTCCGTTGACTGCATTTTTAACCGACTTCCCAAAAAGGAGGAGGTTCTCAATTCGACTGTACTTTTTTTTTGTGTTTGTAACCTCATATCTCCGTCATTTATGAACCGATTTGAAAAATTCTTGTTTTATACGAAAGGATATACTTCTCGATTGGTCCCATTTAAATTTTATCAAAATCGGTTCAGCAGTTTGGTTTTTAAATCCAAATTGCTGGAAAAAATATGAGAAAAAATCATACCAAATTGCATATTTTTGCTTTCCTGTGACTTGTTAAGTGTGGGATACCACTAAAAAGTGAAAAATAAAAAACACTACAAAGTACAAAATAACTTTAATTTCGGAAGTCGGTGTCAAATAACGAAGAAGCAACCAAAAACACCGACTTCCGAAATTAAAGTTATTTTGTACTTTGTAGTGTTTTTTTTGGAAGTCGGTTTTTTTTTGTGAAAAGTTTTTTATTATACCAAAGAAAGAAAAAGAAATGTTCATTTGGCACGGCACTAATACACAGAAAATAAAATGGAAATCCTAATTTAAAATTTGTGCTTCGCGGCTGCGCCACAGAGCTCCAATTCAAATGTCCAAATGCCAGAACAAGTATTTATTTGCCTTACGCTGTTTTTCAACTGAACCTTACATTGAGTGTCTATATGCAAATAGCTTCTTGAGGTGTCATTAGATTTATATGTAAACTAGCTGTCCCCCGCGGCTTCGCTCCCGTCAACTGGCTACCTACCTACCTACCCTACACCTACTCTACACCTACCCTACACCTACCCTAAGGATTCTTAAATTTTCTAATTTTCCGCGCAATTCTTTTAATTTTTTCATAAGAACCTTCTCCTGACAATAACAAACACAACAAAAAAAGAATTAGTGAAATCGGTCCAGCCATTCACGCGTGATGCCGTGACCAAGGAAAACGGGTTTCATTTTATATATATAGATAAATAGGTATATGGTCATGAAACGTAATGCCAGCAGAATTTTACCTAAACCAGACATTGAAAAACAGAAAAATTATGTCAACTAAGTCTAGAAAAGTGACTGCCTAAGTGGCACGACACTAGTGCAAAACATTTTGTCATGATTAAAAAAAACCGGCCAAGTGCGAGTCGGACTCGCGCACAAAGGGTTCCGTACCATTATGTACAAAAAAAAAACGGCAAAAAATCACGTTTGTTGTATGGGAGCCCAACTTAAATATTTATTTTATTCTGTTTTTAGTATTTGTTGTTATAGCGGCAACAGAAATACATCATCTGTGAAAATTTCAACTGTCTATGTCTATCTATCACGGTTCATGAGATACAGCCTGGTGACAGACAGACAGCGGAGTCTTAATAGTAGGGTCCCGTTTTTACCCTTTGGGTACGGAACCCTAAAAATGTGGAAATTACAGCGGCATTTATGTGCTCAAAATTTTCATTCAGCGACTGTGAACACACATTTTAAAAATGAAACAATACACGAAACCTATTCACATTGTTTCAAACGTATTTTCAACAAACAATAGTGATATCAGATGTTGTTATCTTTACTCGTGTATGTGATAAGCAGATCTGCAGGTCTAGTCACTAGTGCTAAGTTGCTGACTATCACGTTCAGCACAGTCTTTTACGTGATTATTGTTTGTCTAACTGGAGAAACGTCAGAAAGTGATTTAGATAGATATCTTTTTTGATCAGACTAAGCCTGTGTAGATTATTATGTTTTTTTATTGAGACTTACGTTGCCCCACACTAGTATTTTTTTATTTTTTTTTATTTATGAATGAGCTAGCTCTTGACCTCGATCACGCCTGATGGAAAGCGATAGATGAGGTCCATGATGAAGCGAGCGTGCCCAGAAGATGCCTTGAGGCTCTGGTACTCCCACGCGTCGACGAAACACAGTAGGCTGCTTGACGCCGAACTCCGGTGGGAGGGTGGTCGCGAACCAGGCGGGCGTTAGCCCTACCACCGCAAGGGAAGGATTGGCCAGTCTTATGAGGTGTTAGATGAGACTGTCCAGGATGCGCCGAGCGCTCGGTTCAGTTGAGTGTCAGATGGAACAAATTGCGCTACACGAGGAGGCTCCTTCATGCATCCCAATTTCTTCTGTGTCGTGGGTGCGTTTACAAACATATAAACTCACATACACAAACAGCCTTGAGAGTAAAATGTAAGGAGTGGAGATGCCTAGAGGTCTCTGCCTGGAACGAGACAGAACAAGCTAGCAAAAAAAAAACACAATTTTGCCATTGATTCCGATCCTTATGAAATTCTAGGCGAGTTGCACCAGCCATGTCCTGTCTCGACACCATCCTTTTTTATGGATGGAAAACAATCTTCTTCCGCTCTGGGCGGAGCGGAAGGGAGTGTCAGGCTCTTACTGACTAAAACCCACCCGTGTTCCTCCTCATGCCCTTTGCGGTCCAGGGCCGCGGTGATTCCACATTTTCCATTAATTCCCTGGTCGACACCACCCTCTCTTAGACCAACTAACCAGTTGACGGGCAATTGTGCAGTGTTTTTTGTACTAGTATAGTATAATTTCTAGAAATACGTTAATAAGAACCCTAACTTTCTACACAGCATAGTTTCTTATGTACTATAGACGATAGGTATATAGAGTTGCTACATAGCATCTAAAAGTAAACTACATAGCTACTTTGACCGGGCATCGCCCACCGCCTATTAGACAGAATGAAAACAAGCTATTAGTGAAACAAACAACTCTTCTCTTGCGAAATGCATTGCGTAAATATTATGTGGCATTGAGATGTAATACTTCGTTATTGTTTTAATTGAGATAGTCTAGTGTTTTGCCACTAGAGGTCAGATGTTCGTCACTCTGTGAATATTTTCGTCCATCATCAAATGAGGGTGTCTACTCTCTAAGCCCGAAGTCCGTAGTTTCGGCCTTATTATCTATCGGACGTTTTCTACTTTGACTTTTACCAGCAATTTGTTAATGCTAAGACCTAAAATTTTTATTTAAGTACCATAATACAGTTCATACTAGTACGGGGAGCAGGGTGAATCAGTTCCGTTTCAACCCTACTAAGTACCTTAAAAAAATGTTAAATAATTGTGTTAAAAGTTGTTGAAATAAAAACAGGTGAGACAGCTGCGGTCAAGCGCGTCGACTATCTTTATTAATATTATAAAGAGGAAAGATTTGTATTTTTGTGTGTGTGTATGTTTGTAATGAATAAACTCAAAAACTACAGTGCCGTTTTCAAAAGTTCTTTCACCAATGGAAAGCTACATTATTAGGGAGTAACATAGGCATATTTTATCCAAGTATTCCCACAGGAACGGGAACTACGCGGGTGAAACTGCGGCGTGCTGCAAGTCAATAATAAAAAAAGTTTTTTTTTTAAATACTAGCCCAAAAACCATCCAAGACCACAAGAATCTAAAGAACGTAGCAGCCACTATTCATAGTCAAGCCATCACCAATCGATTGAATTATGAAACACATCTAATCTAAAAACAGTACGCGGGTAGGCGTCGAAAAACATCTGAATTTCGATAATAGCTTGTTTTCATTAAAATTCGCGAGTCAATGAACTTGTGCGAAAGAGTCGAACGATTGTGACCGTTAATTCTAGAAGCACGATATTTTTGTGTGACTGAATATTACATTGTTTTTAGTGTAGGCTCGGGTGAAAATATTAAATGGGTACATACGTCATTGGGAAAGGTCAAACAGAATATTAATAATATTGATATTTGATGAAACCTGTACCTACAAGTTAGATTTTAACCATTCAGTATGGGTAAAAATATACATAATAAATATATATAAATAGGTTTTATATTTTATTTTATGAAAGCGCTCTTCCACTCTCTACTTATTTAAAAATTTGCTGTGCCCGACAGGGTCCATAATTGTTTCCATTTTTATATTTTTTTTCCACCTGTATTTGTACAATATGGATTGCAATTAACGATTTGATTTGAAAAAAGGTTATCTTGACAAAATAGATACCTTTAAGTACAGAAATTAGAGGTGTTATAGATCAAGATTTGAATGCGAACCTTCCCTAAAAAATCCTGAAAAAAAAACAGGATAGAATCCTCTTTATTATTATATATAATATGTCGCAACCAACTAGCTAAATCAGCCATTTCATTAAAAGTCTAGCCTTTTCACTGAACTGCGCCCTAAGTGACATGGGCAAGTCACTAAACGATATTGAACAAAAGATGTCACGTCACATAAGTCGCTGAAAAACCGGCACATTTAAATGAAAACGCTAGGCAACAAATTAAACGGCTGATTAATTAATTGGCTGCGACATATATTTAGTTTATTTTTAGTTGCAAAAAAGATAGATGAAGAAAAAATTACATAGGTTGACACAATGGGCGGCCTTATTGCTAAAAGCGATCTTTTATAGACAAACTTTGGATAGATTTGAAAGATAGGAGGAAAGAAAGTACTATAAGTACCTAGATGAAATTCAGTTTGTAGATAGAAACTTTCTATTACCAAGACACATCGCTTTTCTAACCAACTAAAGTAGGCCTTCTAAAAACGAGCTACATAATCACTACCACATACCAATAGGTCATAAATCCTCATAAACGAAGTAAAAACAAACAACAATAAAGTCGTGTTTCGCACAATTTCCCCGTTTACAATGTTACTGCAGACTTTCACTACTGGACATGCTTCGAGCAACGAGCATTGAGAGCCATTGTTATGGAGAAATCCAACGCATACACACCCGAGTGTGTAGAAAAATACTGAATAATACAACTAATATTATGAATGCGAAAGTGTGTATCTCACGTTTCATGTCTACAATGCTCAACAGATTTTGATGAAACTAAACACAAGGATTGACACTGACCAAAAAAAAAAACTTTTAATTTAAAGAGACTATTTACGGGCACTTTTGAATGGGAAATATGCATGAAAAAAATATTTGTTATTTACTTAAACAGTTTATCTCAAAATATACAAAAATATAATACTAACGGTGAAAATAGAATCAAAATTGATCGAAAAACCAACGAGATATAACTATTTTAAACAAATATATCTGTCCCTCTTGCGAAAACGCTGTTTTGTATGACAGCTGTATAGGCGTCATGCCAAAGTCCATATCGGACTTCTCTTTCTAATTGTGAAGTTATTTTAAAACTTATTTCTTATTTGCTTTCAAGCATTTCATTGTGTAAACAAAAAAATTGCATGCTTATTCCCTAGTCAAGAACAGCAAGTAAATTCGGCAGCAGAACACACCGTTCCCATCGCCAGCGCGACAGAGTTGCATGTTTTAAAGGGTACCTACATATAGAGAAGACCTGGGGGGCCTCAAGTCTGCTATTACTTAGTTTATTATTAAGTTTGGTAATCTACTAATATAAAAGCGTCATTATGACTTTCCAATGGTCAACCACTGACACTCCATTGAAAGAAATGGCATAGAATGGTAATCTCGTACATAATGACAAAGGAATGACAGACGTATGCGGTAATCTGCTAAAATTTGGACAGTTCCTTCGATTAGTGACCTACCATTAGAACGTTATTGTGCAGTCATTGCCTTTCAAAGACATTGAATATTTAGAACCACGATTCTATTACGAGACCATTGACCGACCAATGATCGACCATTATGAATTTAGCAGATTACGAACTTATAGCAAAATGACAATGGGATCGTGTTGGAATGACGAATTTATAAAAATAGCAGACTTGGGGCCCTGGGATGAACCTGGATTAGGACATGTTTGTAAGCCTACGAACCAAATAGTGAGGTTGACGAATGCAATTCGCCTTGCATCACGAGAGATGACATGATGGCTGTCAGTGTCACATAACTTCTATTTTTACCCGACTGTGCGACTATAAAATATGTTGTTAATGAAATCAAATATCATTAAAACCGTTATTTTATAGGAAACAGCGTAATACTTTCAGACCGTTGGAAATAATAATACTTAATGATTGAAATGCGACAAAATTACTTTATTGTTCCAACATAGGCTGCGATTAGATAAAAATGGCTCTGTATATTTTCCTGTGAACATTGATAGGCACTGCCAAATGAGATCAGTGAGGTTGAGTGATGCATCTATCCTGATTTAGCTTAGGGATAAATTACTAATACCGATATGGCAGTTTGCCTGAATAATGTGGTTCGTAAACAATGACAATACGCTACACAGCAATAACTCTAAACAAAAATTATTTCAGTGATACCTAGCGATGTGTTGTAACACCATCGCTGAGAGTCTTAGGCTCAATTTACATTCCCGCGGGACGGAAGCATCTGAAACTTAACCATAGCATATTCACCCTTATCTCCATAACGTAATGCACATGTTTCTTATGAGATAAAAAGAAGACGAATTCGCGCGTCTAAGCGGAAGAAATATCTCAGAAGAAATATGTGCATTATTACGGTGTGGAGGGATGGGTGAATTTGCTATGTTAAGTTTCAGATTGACGCTCCCGTTCCGCGGGAATATAAATTGAGCCTTATGCTCATTTTTATCGAAAAACTGTACTGTTCATGTGGGGTAGGCTACGTGAGCGAAGTCACGGGCAAACATTATTGACTTTAATTGCAAGTCAAAGACTTTTCGAATACAATTTTATCCTACAGCTACGGGCCTACGATACGACCAGTTTAGTTTTTTTTTTGGGGTGTTTTTAAACGTGTTCTTTCGTTGCTCTATCTATCTATCTATCGAGTATGGTTTTCGCACTTAGTCCTGCTGTGGACCATTGTGCGCGTTTTTCGTTGCTCAAAAGCACGTAATATTATAAAATTCATCATTATTTGATTCAAATGACATCACTGTTTTTTTCGAGGAAAATTACGGGAATCACGTCAATTTAAAACGAATTATCCGAGCCAATAATCCTCCTAACAGTAATCGACTTTAATTTTCCTTTACAGTTATTAATTACCATTTCGGAAATTCCATTTGTGTATTTCAGGAAATGAAGTAACAACTGAAATTCGCACGATTACCAACATAGACAATGAGAAGTCGTTTAGACTAAAAATAATTACAATGATAAAAATTGAAAACTTAGGGTCACCTCATACTGAGAAAACGCTGCGTTCTCAATTCGAATGCACATGACACACTCCTAAATTTTCTATAATTCAATCTCATACATTTTTGTGTAGAATTACCAAATAAAATGTAGTTGACGATGAAATGTAATGGACGAATTTATTAAATTATTTTTATTGTTTCTCTAGCATCAATATAAATCCGTCCTCAACGCTGTCAGGTGATAATGTGTCCAAGACACGGGCGAATACCTTTCTGTGTAGTAGGTAGACAGTTCTATATTGTAACGCTATTTCGAAGAGCACACACCGAAGTCTAGGTGTGACCAGACCCTTAGACAAAAAAAAAAAACGCCATTAAAAAATTAAAAACATAATTAAAAAAACAATACGCAGTTTCAAAACGTTTTGGAAAGCCAGCGTCCTTATTCGCACGCATAACTAGCTGGTTAATTGCACAACTCGTGACGTCAAAAGTCGACGACACCCGTTTAAGGGTGCGTTTCCACTGAGGCGGAGCGGAGCAGAGCGTGCCACGATTCACCAATCACAAGGCTTGAAATTCACATCTCTTTTCCACTCCGCTTGGTTGATTGGTGAATCGCGGCACGCTCTGCTCCGCTCCGCCTCAGTGGAAACGCACCCTAAGGTGAGGATGAGACTTATGTAAGCGTACACGCATATTTATGTCCAAGTGACAACAATTTCACGATGAAGACCTTCCTACCTTTTGTTTCCTATAGGGAATCTAGCGTCGCAATTTCGAAACTTTCAAGTAATAATATACTTGACACCTTATTTCCTGCACGTTCCCTCAAAAAATAATCTTCCTTCGTGGGATCGGCTTCTAAGATTTTAAGACCAGAGGGCGTACCATGACGTGTTAAAACGTCAGTCTTCTAAGCGAGTAAAAGGGATCACAGGGTGTATAGCCATCCCTCTTTCTCGCTCGAACGACTGACATTTTAACACGTCATGGTAAGTCCCCAGTATTTTACATGCCTGTCAGACTTCAATAACCTATTACTGGATAATATGCGATAGGTATAGTCTTAGCAAGGGGTAAGACTTGTTACTTGCGTACTGCTGACGAAGTGTACCGACTGTCGAAGATCTACAAGTGGCAGTCAGGTCAGGCCTGGGTCCAGCGGCGTAACGGACTTTCCGAGCCACTGACGTCATCGTCATCATCATCATCATCATATCAGCCGAAAGACGTCCACTGCTGGAAATGGGCCTCCCTCAGATGGGTTTGCCATAATCGCCACGCTTGGCAGGCGGGTTGGCGATCGCAGTGTCGCTGTTGCAATCTACAGAGAACGCTGCTGCCTATTCTCTGGTGAGTCCCTTAGGCGCCTCTTACGACACCCACAGAAAGTGATGGGATGGATGTATCCTATCTAAGCTCAAAACCCAAACCCAATATTGCTCATCAAGAAAGGTAAGTAGATTTTTTTCTCAATTACCAACTGACAATTTGAACCGGGAAGCCCTCAGTTTGTTTTCCAAAATAAGGAATTTAAATAACATAGGTCTTTACTTTCACCTCCAATGTAAATTAAAACACAAAATTTACATATTGTTTTGACACAATTCCATATTAATACGAATCGAGGGAAAACATCATTGATCAATTTTCGTATTGAGTAAATTATTGGAATTCCTAACTGGGCTCTTCCGGTGCTAAAACTAAGCTTCTATGACATTCATAATTTTAAATAGGAGACCGGCTTTTGTTAAAGTATTCCTGTTGACATCAAAACCTATGAACTCCAGCAGTTCATTCACTGCCCGAATTTTGAACTCATGACCTCAGATATAAACAACATATTGTCACTATTGACCAACGCCTGTTCTAACAGAACTGTTTTGATATGCTAAAACATCAATATACTGTATCAATGCCAAAACATGGCAAAGATTAATCGCGCGAAGTAAAGAAGATCCTACTTTTTATCGCCAACTACCTTTACAGATCCAAAAACTCACAAAAATAACGGTTATTTTCATAAATCATTACCATACAGTGCTACAATGTCAACAATTAACAGTTACAAGATGGCCGCCGCCATAGACAACAGAGAGCGTTCCAAATTCAAACGTACGTCTATTTCGGGAGTATATTGGCGCGAAATTGGGCCGGTACTGTTATGAAAATAATTGTTGTTCCGTTGGTCTTTGTGAGTTATGATTTGCATGTGTTTTTAGTCATAAACATGTTATTTTTTAGTTATATTTTAAGTGTTATTCTCCCGCTAAGGCTGTTTAGTTTAGATAATGGGTGTTTAAACAATTAAAAAACGAATCGATAACAGTAATGTGAAAATTGCGCCATCTGACATTTGGCTTTTAAAGAACCGGTAGCTGCTTGATAATTATTTCGTAATTTTCTAGAACATGAAAAAAGCAAACACAGCAAACTTCGGAGGGAATTTCAATACTACTAACTGTACGAATACGAATAGTTTTGCTATAAATTAAACAACATACGTACCAGTCTAAAACATGGAATTTTATCCACAAATTTACGCAGTACTATAGATACCGGAACACAATCGCCAAGATTAAAGATAAGAGTTATGGCAAGACATCGTTCGTTTGATTCGGTTAAATATATACCTCAATGACATCATACCACTAAACTTAACGATAAAACTATTTACTGTGATTTCCTAACTACTTAGAGATAGAATGTAGAATAGACGGTAGTTTTGAAAAAGAAACCGCTGACATAGAACAAACAAAAACAGACTTCCAAAAAAAGCACTACAAAGTACAAAATAACTTTAATTTCGGTGTTTTTGGTTGCTTCTTCGTTATTTGACACTGACTTCCGAAATTAAAGTTATTTTGTACTTTGTAGTATTTTTTATTTTTCACCTTTTAGTGGTACCCCACACCTAAAACACCACTTAAAAGTCACAGGAAAGCAAAATATGCAATTTGGTATGATTTTTCTCATATTTTTTCCAGCAATTTGGATTTAAAAACCAAACTGCTGAACCGATTTTGATAAAATTTAAATGGGACCAATCGAGAAGTAAATCCTTTCACACAAAACAAGAATTTTTCAAATCGGTTCATAAATGACGGAGATATGAGGTAACAAACACAAACACAAAAAAAAAATACAGTCGAATTGAGAACCTCCTCCTTTTTGGGAAGTCGGTTAAAAATAGGTATGGAAACAGGCTCCTATAAGAGCCCATTTAGAAAGGGAATGGAATCTTTGACTTGGATCACCTAGTTTCGGATATTTAACGACCGTCGAAGACTCCTGGAGTCTTCTACAACAACCAAAAATAAGGTAGGAAAGTAGATACACTGTAAACAGTAAACAATGAAATATCATCGTCGATGTAGAATGCCGACAAACCAAGACTAACAATGGAAAAAGCTATTTTTACCCGCCAAAAGGAAGGGCTATGATTCTGAGACATGTTCTATCAACACTTTTCGAAGTCTCAAGGCATTTATTGCTACTCAAACTACGATAAGACGATGGTGACGTTACAAGAGCATTTGGCACAAACAAGAAAACGTTACGAGTTAACGTGCCAGTATTTTTAGAAGCAGGTAATCGCGACCAAGGGGCCGGACGAGCGGACGTACTCAAGTTCAGAAGAAATAACCGGTACTCCGGAATGAAAATTGGTTCCATATGAAAGGAATCTTTTGATGAGTCAGGGGGTAAGAGGACACGGTTGCTAAAAATAACTGTTATAAAAAGAAAGTAACGGTTTGCAAGAGTTAAGAGCCAGTAATACATGCGCATTGGCCAGATAATCTAGCAGTTTATCATTGTTTAGACCAAAAATCGGCTAAAATACATAATATACTCACGAATTTTTCCCATGGGGAAGGGCGGAAACTACTGAACGTTTTCTACATACCTCCTTTTGAGAGAAGAAAGTCATAGATAAATGGACGTTCTGATAGGAGAGGAGACATAATATGCGTTCAGGCAAGTTAACAGAGTGACAGAGGCCGTTCAGAAATAACTGGGCACCTTGGCCCGCATGTGTTAAACATTGTCAATGAAACTGGTCAAGGGAAGTAAACAAAAATATTCAAGGGATATTTTTGTTTTTGTGAAAAGCATTTTGACATCCAGCTGCCAGTTTAGAAATATACTTTAGGAATGTCGAGTTGTGGAGTTCAGGAAAGACAACAAAATCAAGGCTGATATCAAAATATAGACAGGAAAAGGCAGGCTGGGTACTATATGAAGAGATAGAAGTTTGATATGCGAAAGCTAATACCTTTGAGATTTTGAAACAAGAACCGCGATGTTGTTTTCGCAGTAACCTGTGAAACACGAAACAGGTTAGGGCAGGCCTAGATTAGCTAGAAAACACGTGAGTGAGCAGTCGGCTTCAAGCAGGAAGGCAGCGTAGCGTCTGAAGTGGGAGTGCAAAAGGTCATTTGATTGATTCATCATAGAGCCTTAAATTTGTTTGCCATTCTATGGCCTTACATATGCATGGCTAATGCTAATTCGATAGGAATCGCAACCCATGGCCAATTTTCAAGGCATTGCGTACAAAGATTTTAAACTAGTGTTAATTTTATTACTGTCGAAATTGAGAGTCAAATGCTCACACTCAGTAAGCATTGGTACACAAGTTACAACATCGAGACATCGCGTTTTGTATACGATACACTCAAATCAAGGTCATGTTTTTGTATTCAACAAAAAATACTGGCCAAGGTTTTCCTACCAAACCTGTAAGAGAAAACTTGACTCGTTAACTTTTGGAGAATAGGAATCAAGATTTGATCATCAAGTTGTAGCTATAATCGTCAATTTCTATTCTCTATTTTCTAGATCTGAAAACGGTATTACACCCATTCTGCAAACGGCCCACCCGATTACCTAATTTCTGACTACTAGTGAAACTTTGTCGTATAGATTAAGCAAACTAATACGGTATGCCGCAGTTTGCACTATTTGAATCGAACACTCTGTTACTTTGTGCGCGGCATACTAAATAGGTAGAATGGGTCAGCGAGCAGTATCTACTTGTAATACAGATGGCGAATTTGCTATTGTTCTATATGCATACAGCTTTCGTGTAGCTTTAACGCTTAAATAAGAGGGTCTTCGGGATAATTAAGTACTTACTATAGGATTCTACGCTCCTTAGGTGGGTTAGCTGTCAAACCCTGCTGAGCTAAGACAATTATTGAAACGAAGAATTGAAGAAGAAAACTTGTCTCCCCGAGTAACAATGACTTCCTCCGCTCTGGGTGGAGCGGAAGGGAGTGTCAGACTCTTACTGACTAAAACCCATCCTTCTCATGTCCTCTGCGGTCCAGAGCCGCGGTGACTCTTTCGAACCAATTTCGCATCAACCAATAACACTAGGTTAGATGATGATTGTAAATAAAAAGGAGACGTGAGCCACCATTTTAGGAAGGAACAATATTTGGCATCTCTTCAGTCGTAACAAATAACCTTGGCAAGTGATAACAACATGAGAAAAGCTCGTAAAAGAAAATATTTTCGTAGCAACACGTAATGTTTTATTTCGTAATAGTAATGTTCCGATGGTTCAAAGCCATGGACACTTGCCCACGTTGTTTTTTTTTCAGTAGATCTTCAAGGCAAGTATCTTGTTTTCATTATGATCTCACAGCCTCGAACAATTTGTAAGTGTGTGGGTGAATATAGATATTCTTGTTGGTGTGACGTTAAACATCGAATGTTGTGAGTTGTTATTTTTTCTGTAATATTTTTGCTAACGTCAACATGGCTTCCTACCTATTTGTTTTTAATTATCATTGGAATATTAGAAGTCGAAGGTTGATTACTTATTCAATTCATTATATACTTCCGTCTTCCTCTGAGATTTTTGTAAACTTATTAAACAGCTGTTGCTTGCGACCTTGTTTTCGTAACAAGTTTGCAAAACCACGCCCTGATTGACCCCGTTGAGGGTGGAGTTTCGAAATAACCTTTTTAGTACACCCTCTAAGGAACATTGTTTGCCAAATTTTATGTTTATATCTTCAGAGGTTGAAATGGTGTGTTGATAGTAGACTTCGCTGGTTTATAACTTTGTACTTGTAGTGAAGAAAGATAACATTCTATTTTCATACATAAATAATTGCGTTCTAAGTTCACTACAATCATTTATCGTTCATTATCATTTATCAATTTAGGATATAATAACAAAAACATGTACAGCGTCATGTTGATCAAAATGTCACCTTTAGATAATATTTACGTTTGCTCTCTTGGAAACTATTCAAATTGCTTTATCGATGATATTAACAACAATGCGCGACCTTTCCATTTTTATTTCTTAGAAAGAAATACTAACATAGAACCAGTTTTATGAGTTTTTTTTTACAATATTCCAGTTGAATATCAGGCCAGGAGTGTTAAGAGCTGAGTATTAGCAAAACATCACTTAAATGTCGGTGTGTTTGTTGAAGTTTTGTAATATTATTATTCAATTTGATTTTGCAAATCACTAAATGATAATGGCCGAGGTTCTACCCGGCTAGCTTGTGATTAAAGAGGGCTCTATCCAGCTATGAATTGCAATTAGACTGAACACGACGACAAAACAGATCTTGGATCTAGGAGACATGCTCATATAAACTAACTAACGTATTGTTCTACTGCAGAGCAAACACGCCTCCCTCTCGATATTCCACAGAATTTTCTACTAGTACAAGCCATTCCTTAAAATTAGGAATCGAGCTCGTTCCAATATCTTTGTCTGGGTCTGCCGAGATGTCATATTTTAGATACTCATATTTTAGAAAATATAAATTGAGAGGTACAAATCGTAGATAGTATCAGCGTCGATCTATCAAACTCGCTGTTACATTGAAACAATATTACAGCTTGTTATTCAAGGCTACAAATCGGCCATGAAACCTATTATACTCGAAGTGCAGCAAGCAAACTATTACTCAACACTGTTACCAAGTGGAAACAACCATAAATGTGCCGATATCACTTTCCATGGTTTTATCAAGCCATATCTAACAGTACGAGCGTTTTGATGAATTTTTATGTTTCACATGGTATGGAAAGCAGAGAGAATGATACCAGAAGCATACAGGTCTGTTCTGACAACGCTGAAATCTATATTTATAAGAGGGAACTGACTGCCTGACATATATCAATGAACATAAAGGTTTCATTTTAAGAAGTGAGCACAAAAAAGGGATTTTTAGAAATTCAACTGTTAAAGGGGTGAAAATGGGGTAAAACGAAGTCGCAGGCGAAGTGCTAGTCTCAATGTAACTACACCGGCACACATTTATCCTTCAGTCCGGAACACAGTAAACCTTAGCAGCAGAACTATGTACGGTGGTAGAAATACCCATAGAAGTTCCTGTACTAAGAGTTCTAGTACTAAACTAAAAGAGACGGGCATATTTATCTCACAAGCTCTTCACCTCGCTACGAGGCCAATCTGTTTTAGTATAGTAGTTGACCTTAATTCTTTGTTTTCCTTCCTTTTATTGTGTGAGTATCCTATGGAGATGTCCATGGCTACGTTGTGTTACGGGAATTTGTGAATAAGGACTAAAATTACTTGAAAATTCGACGACCTTAAAAAGGTGGATAGGACGGACTGTGATAGGTCTACATCGAGCGTTAGACAGCGACAGATCCTCCCAAAATTTAACATTATTATCAACCTAAATTGTTGAGCTGAACACACCCTTCAATTTCTTTCATTATTGTGTTTATTCACACCTATTCCCTTGCTACTCTCCAGCGTCGGCTTTTTCGTATTCTATAACTACATAGGGGTGCAATTGAAGCATTGCCACTCATTTTAATACAAGAGGCGTATGATTGTACGAACACTATGAACAAGCCCTCAGACGCGTCACCTTATCCGTTACGCTATAAAGACCACTGTTCTTATCGCCGCACGTTTGCTCGTTGCCTAGCAACGGACATGACAACGTCAGGGGGGTATGACGCTTATGCACATGTAACCTTATTTAAAGCGATTACTGTGAACGGTCAACACTGTGACGCACAATATCACGTTCAGTGTTTAGATGTGATCATTTTCATTCGAGTGTTTGAATGCTACAAATTAATGAAATAGTAATTAGTGTTCTGTCTGAGCATCATTCAAGACAGAAATAAGAAATAGATTAGGACAGAGTTTATTGACTTTAGTTCCAAGTGCATAAATCATTACTTTATCTTGATAAAGACCCTAGATTTTGTGCCCCAATTATGGCTAAAACTTGGTCTATTTGGTTCACCCACCCATTTATTTACCTTTACGGGTTAAATTAGCATATTAACAATCTTATTGCAAAAGTGAGTCTTTTTGCTAAAACAACCACTTGGTCGCTCTCAAACGATCAAAAAATAATAATTCAAAAGCGGCAGTCCAAAGAAACAAGCAACTAATTCAAACGAATAATTAGCTGAATACATTACAGTCGTTATAAAAAGTATACAAACAAGGCCACTGGCTGTGTACGTGATCAAATGGCAGGGGGAATATAAATAGGTCATGAGTATGGCGAGTTTACGTCCATATACAGCATTGGCTGTTTCAAAGGAATTTTTGGGATCTTGAAAGAACAATTTGGACGAAAAATTTGCGTTTTTTTTGTAAGAAATGTTACTGTTCTTTTGTAGTTAAGTTTGGGTGAAAGAAATACATTTACACGCGAAAACTGTTTTTGTATTTAGCTTCTGTGTTCCGTACTGACAGACCTAAACAAAGTTGGATGTTACAAAAATGATGTACAAAAGAGACAGTGATAGAATTAGAACAAAATGGTTGTCTAGTTTTTTATGTATTTATGTAATAGCGTATATTGCTCCCATATTACATTAGCGTTTCCCGGTGAATGAATATTGTAGAAATTCAGGGCCAAAGGCAAGGCCTTTCGTACTACACATAGTACGAAATATTACTCGTGTTTACGTCAGAAATTCTATTCAATAAAGTTCACATTTTATGGCTGACGCAATCTGATTATCCAGCTGGAATTTGGGTAAATCCCTAGTGGTTTTGGTCACGGAAATCTGATGTTATACGCATTCGAAGCGGAAACTATTTTTGCTCAGTACAATGGACAGGTTTTAACGAAACTAGGAATACATAGCACAGCGTTTTGTCACGTTCATTTCTGTTCCTTTATTGTTTAAACTAAGACTCAATTGAGGGAGATAATTCGGAGCAAATAAGAGTGACTTCAGAAGTCTTAACCACCCGAAATCTTCCCACTCAGTAAGATATACATGTGGTTAATTTTGAGTATGAATTCTGATGGCTATAAAAATAAGGCTGGAATTGTGAGCGGTTAAGATTCACAATTACCAGGGAAATCAGAACGAACAACACAACACAACAACATCTCGAACATGTCGAAGTATTTCCGCCGAGACAGGATATCTATAATTGTATTTCATCCAATAAACGATTGTTTGGCTAGAAAGGAATGACTGAATACTGTGATGACTACACTAACAGCGAAGTATGAAATAAGAAGACGTTGCACGGTCTTTAATCAAACTGGGACACAAGAATGATGATCATGAGCGTGTTCTAAGCTAGCAATGACGTATGTTTCCACATGTATTGTCATGTTTCCTTACCGACACGGATACTTGAAAGAAGTATCAATATCTAAGCACGTTTTCAGTCACAAGACTCTCGCACGTTTTCTTGAGTATGCTTTGAACTTGGGAAGAGTCAGCTACATTTTGTGCTTTAAACGATTTTTAATTATCGTTTTATTTAGGTATGTCAATCGTTTTAAAATGACGAGGTAGGAATGTTGTTCTAAATGCGATTATAATTAAGTGCAAATTAGTAGTATGTGATGCAATAGCCCTAATAAGGGCTATTGCATCAGCAAGGGCAATATATTGTTTGAAATTCCAGTTGGTTATGGGTTTTTTGGGTAACAAAATATGTTTTTCTGTCTAAAATAGTTGCCAAGCTATAATATCAATTAAAAAAAAAACAATCAATTTAATCTTGAGGTAAACGTAAGTTAGACTTGTATTCCCAACAAGGTGGTCGGATCATATACCTGTAACCAATTAGAGATACCAGACTCGACCAGGCTCATCAGGCAGGCCGACAGTGACAGATGAAGAAAAACCGTTGACAATTTGAAACGAAGTTCTTAATGTAAGAGAACGAGCCCAGGGTTGCGGAAGAAGTCATAAATTTGATGATTTTTCATCCAAAAAAAAAAGTAAGAACCTTTAAGAAGGAATTATGGGCATCTAAAGACCTTGAAAATGACGCCTAAGGCTTTATACTAATCTTGTTGCGCCCCGAGATATCTATAAAATAATAAAAACTAGTTCTTGGACACTAGAAAAGTCGTTATCAACGTGCAATTGACCGTTTTTTATCGTTATTTTTTATCAATCTACCTACACGGGGGGAGACCAATCACAAGGTCTTTTCTATTTGGAGCGACAACCTCATTTTATTCACATCATATAACCTACATAGTTTATCATTAATTATTTGGAGTGGCGGGTCGCCAAGTGGTTAAAAAATAACGGCCATTTTTGTGGTGACGAATTATTTTTAACCGACTTCAAAAAAGGAGGAGGTTCTCAATTCGGTTGTATTTTTTTTTATATATATTTTTTTTTTACTTACAATCTGGAGCGGTTAAAATTTATTTTTGCTTGCCAACCTTGACAGATGCCTATGAAGAAGATATCAGGGATGAACAGAACTCAAGACTGGCTTCAGATGGAAAGAGAAAAGTTTTTTTTTTATTATTATTGATAGGCACGCGCTTGACCACTATCTCACCTGCTGGTAAGCGATGATGTGGTCGAAGATGGAGCACGCTTGCCTAGAAGTAACCTATTCACTCTTGACTTAAAGACTCCCAGGTTGTAGCTATCAGGAAACAAACTCTGGCAGGGAATTCCACTCCTTAGCTGTACGCACAATGAATGTGTTGAAGGACAGTCCTTGAACTGCTGGTCCAAAAGAAAATCAACACGATTTTGTGATAAGAGCAGTGAGGACTATTTTAAGAGTAGTTGTCTGTATTTCATCATTTGGCTAAAGAATAACAGAAGCACGGGTAGATCTTCAAGGTTAAGCAACGCTTGCCGAGGTCGGTCTGTGGATGGGTGACCATCTTAACATACCGAGTTTCTTCCATGCCTCGGAAAGCCAACAAAATGACCGGGACCAACGGCTTAACGTAAGCCGTTGGTCCCGGTTGTCATTTGTAGATCTTTGGCAGTCGGTACGGATTGTCAGAAGCCAGTAAATCTGACTACAGTCTTCCCAAGAACTACCTTGTTATAGTTGTTTTATCTCACGAGTGCGGGCGAGCCATAGTTGTGTAGGTAAATGTACGTGCACATTGTCTTAGTGTGCGTAACCTTGAGAGCGACTGACACAAGCTCACGCACACTAAGACAATGTGCACGTACATTTACTTACACAACTATGGCTCGCCCGCACTCGTGAGATAAAACAACTCCGGAAGCCGACCCCAATATAGTTGGGAAAAGGCTAGGCCGACGATGATGATTGTATATTTTTCAAAAATACCCTCCAATACCATAAAATTATAGTCTGAAATACGTTACCTTGGAATGATTTCCGACATTCACGCCAGACGAAGACGCAAAAGCTAATAGCCTATATAATGCATTATTTGTCTTAATTACAGATTAAATATTAAAACTGCGTCACAATATGCTAATGAAGGTCCTTTAAACGCGATTACTATTGGTACATTGATTTCAAGGTAAATTCATTTTGTGCAAAATAAACGATATTTAATCCAGCACTTGATCAAACAAGTTATGCGCGTTATAATAAGACAATATGGTTTTTAAAGTGATAATGAACGTCATCTTTTGCGCAGTTTGTATAAATGGGATATATTTACATACATATTATAAATGCGATTACTTGTCTGAACTTTCTAGATCTTCGAGGGAACAACGAAACATCGCTTCCGAGGTTTCTAGTCTACCTAATATGGACCGATGACCTGGTGAGGGTCGCGGGTAGCCGATGGATGCGAGACGCACAGGACCGGTTGTTGTGGCGACACGCGCGGGGAGGCTTATGTCTAGCAGTGTACGTCTTTCAGCCAATATGATTATGATGAAACTACCTAATATTATAAAGAAGTAGTTTGTTCTACTGATCCAATTAAGACTCAGTAATAGAAAGCTACAGTGAGTGCCATTTTTGTCGTTTCTTGGAAGCCCCCTTTATTTTTTAATTTAATTCTATTTTCATTATTTTTTTTGTTGTTATTGCGGCTGAACTGAAAATTTAAACTGTCTACCTATACGTTTCTAGAGATAGAGATACAGAGCGCTGACAGACAGACGGACAGCAGAGGCTTAGTAATAGCTTCCGTTGATTACCATTACGGGTACGGAACCCTAAAAAAGGACGTACATGTAGAAGCAACAAGGATAATGTAACCAGGATTTTTGAAAAAATTTTAGATCATAAAATGGTTTAAAAGAGTGTCCGTGGAGTCTTCTCCATAGAGATCTACTCTCCACTGGTACTCCCACGCGTCGACGAAACAAAGCAGGCTGCTTGACACCGGATTCCGGTGGGAGGGTGGTCGCGAACCAGGCGCTTCCACCGCAAGGGAAGAATTGGCCAGTCTTATAAGGTGTAAGCTGAGAATGTCCAGGATGCTCGGTTCAGTTGAGTGCCTGATGGAACAAATTGCGCTACACGAGGAGGCTCCTTCATGCATCCCAATTTACAAAGAAGAAGGTATGCTATCATGACGAAACTAATGCAAAAGCTGGAATCTCTGTCTATAACTTGTTACACAAAAAAGCTTTGTCCACCAGTGAACTGCAATGCGCTAATTTGATAAAACGCCGAGTTTATCGACCAAAATGACGATCATGCTCGACAAACAAAAATATGTAGATACGACCTTTAAGCAACTATCACAGCATGACTTATTGAATTCAGCAAATACGTAATTTAGATTGACTAATTTTATAGTTGCTTTATCGTACAATAACTCGGTAAATTATCTTGTCATGAGTAGATAGGTTTACCGTCATACAAAGTCATTCCGCCAAAGCCTTTTTCAAATAGGGTTGCAATATTTTCATCTTTCTTTCGTTTTGAAGAATTCCGTGTAAAATAGACCATACATAAATAAAAGAACAAAACTCTATATTTTATTGCCAAAATTGCGGCTTTAAACGAACGATGACGTCACTCCTGTTTGTCACAGGTAATTAACTGTCTTAACTCAAAGAAATAAGATCGTCTTTTCGTTTTCATAACAGCAGTAACTGGCTAGACGCTGATTGTTGTTCTTAAAAACTTCTGATTTCACGTTATTTTAATTCGTATTTTTTGCTAAAAATCAATAAAAACGTTGCAGTACAAAATTTTCATAAATTCTGCATCTTCCCTATTAGATTGGGCCAACCCAGTAAATGCGTAACAACACGGCACTTCTTAGAATTCTGATGTTAGATTTTCTGGCTTCTGAAAATTTGTAGCGACTGCCACAGATGACAGCCAGAACCAACGGCTTAACGTGCTTTCTGAGTCACGAAGGAATACGGTATGTTAAGATGGTACACCCATCCACAGACCGAACCCGGCCAGCGTTGCTTAACCTTAAAGATAGACCCGTGCGGTTGTTATTATTTAGCCAAGCATGAGCTCCTATCCTCGACTAGTTAACCGACTTCAAAAAAGGAGGAGGTTCTCAATTCGGCTGTATTTTTTTTTTTTTTTTTATGTTTCTTTAAATAATGACGTAAAGTACCGACAGAAACAATCATTATGGAACTAAAGATTTTACGATTTTCACATGTCGAACACGTGAATCTTGTTTTTATTTCGGCTGCTTAATTGTATGTGTGTGTGTGTGTGATTAAGGAACTCGTTTCGCGATAGTGTGAGCACGTTTTATCGCACGAAGTCTGACTGTCCGTCTGTCGTATAAAAGTTTGGTTTTTAGGTAGATAAATAGCAATTTAGCGGGCGGCTCACCTGAAAGATGGTATGCAGGTATGGAGTTCACCGCCGCATAATCATGGACATCTGTAATACCAGCACAAGGGAATCTACTGATGCTATGCCTAACTTTTACCAAAGCATGTGTTTTCAAAAGGGAATAAGACATTTTTGGGAAGCCCAGACTAGGTATTTTTAACTTTTACAAAGATAGAACGTACTAGAAATGACATCAAGCAACACGATGATTCTTATTCTTGGTTAAAAAATAATGATTCTATTTAGTCCGTCAATTAGATTTTCGAAAAATTTTGGACAAATATTTTTTTATTTATTAAATAAATTTAAAAAAAAAGACGAACATAAAACGCATCAAAGATCAGGAGTAGAGATCAGGCTTGTGACGTCACACGAGTTTACAACGAACTGTATCGTTTTAACTTTTTGTCTATTATTTTTTGGAAATCTATCTGACGGACTTATTTGATTTTTTTTAGTCATCTATTGCAGAAAACGCTAGAGAAAAGCTGAACCCAGCAAAACGAGAGACTTCAAGTTACCAGAAAACGTATCGTATAATGTGCAACAGATTACAGCGGTTGGCCACATGGCAACAACGAGAGGTGGTACATTATGTATCTACATTTCGGCATTAACGTACGCACTCGAGTGACTGGGCCAGGCATATGGCAACCGGCAGATGGTATATAAAATATCAGCTGCCCGATTAAACTTTTTAAGGCTTGATTTGGCTTCCTGTGACCGGCCAGTGGTATTGGTTTAGCTTCCCCTTAACAAAGAAAGATTATGGCTTATTATTCTACAATTTTGACTAAAAGAAATTACATGTAGTTTAGTTACTAGTAAGACCAATGAAAGTCCTGGCTAGGCAAAAACTTGATCAATATACATTTATTCGACAATAGAGTGTGAATACGATTGAGAAGCTGCCCCTAAAATGCTTCACCGCCTGTGCAATCTGGTCTCCATAAAGTCCAGAAGTGACATCTTTGCTGCCACTGACGTGACATTGGTGAAGCTCCGGGTCAACAAAATAGGGTATTTTACTGAAAAAAATCTAATTAGTCCGTCAGATAGATTTCCAAAAAATATTGAACACGTATTTTTTCTTCTTTCACGTAAACTTAAAATGAAGACTATTGAAGACGATACAGTGCTGAAAAGACACGTAACGTCACGTTGCTTCGATTTTGTTTACGTCGTGTACAAAGAAAATAGTGTCCAAATTTTTTTGGAAATCTGTCTGACGAACTAATTAGATTATTTCAATAAAATATCCTATTCTGATACGCACATAGGTAGCTACTATACTGCCAAGATGAGACTGCTTTTAAGTATGTATCTACAGAAAAATGCAATCCCAAGAGATGTACCTGTCTAAATAAAGCAGAAAAACGTGTTCAAAAACCAAATAAATCCATAATCCCCGCTCACATTTCGCAACACGGATCGGTATTTTCAATAATCTTCACGTTTCTGACGTACTTAGATGCGCAGTAACGTTTAAAGTTTCAACACAGCGTTATCTGCCCTAAATTGGGCTTATCGGTTCAAAACTCGGGCGTTCAACAAAATGTATGTTTACTGGCAACTCAGTGAACGTGACTTTAAAGAGGTTTAGTGTATTGTTTATGGTTTAGCAGTTTAGCTTTGCTATCCTGAGGTAGAGGTTTTCCCATCAGACAGTGAAGAGAGACCGAAAAGCTCACGTATAGATAAATGCCGATTGTTTTCTGAGGTACAAAGATTTCCTGACTAGGGCCCAACTTTCTAATAGGACAAAATCCATTTTCGGTTTCGAGTCTAGTCCGGCGTTGTCTTAGTAAGGTCTAAGTAGACAATTTTCGGGTATAAAAGAGCAGATATTTACCGCGTGAAATTATGAAATATTGAATTTGGATGGGACTTATTACATACAAAACGATTTTTTCAAAATTTAACGAAGTATAACCAAGATTTATTACGGGGTTTGCAATTTTCTGGTGACTTATACAATTGAATATGTCAAATAGCCTTCTTTAATTTAGATGAATTATCTTACTACGCCTCTTGGAAACCAAGCTATACGCTTGGAGTCACGTAGTCACCTTTAGGTATTCGACAAACAGGTACTGCGCGTCTAAAAGAAGCCCTTCTAAAGGCAGTGGCCTCAATGGAATCGCGTGGATAGCTTTATGGTGTTCCTTATGAGTCGATTAATGCCTATTCCTATAAGATACTGGCTGTTACTAGTTAATACTTCTTGTAACTTCCAATATTGATTTTACTATGGGATCTAATGGGATGACCACAAATTTTTTTTTTTTAAAGCTATGATTAGCTTAGACAACTTTTTGTAGCAGAAATTTTTTGGCACTAAGTATATAATTCAGCAGAAGTATTGCCATTCAGCAACTTAGGATCAGCTGAGCACAAACACTGTTTTAGATCACCAGCACATTGTTTCCATGCTGTGGAGTGATATCTTCTCTTTGAGCTCTGCGTGGATCAGACTTATCAGATAGGGTATTTGTTTTTGGTAGAAAAAATATAATTCTATTTAGTCTGTCTGTTAAGAATTTCAAAATATGTTGGACATGTTTTTTGCCATTTCAAATTGCTAAAAAGTTATAAAGATATTGCATCAACGTTCAAGAGAGGGGGCTGATGACGGTCACGTCGCCAGAAAAAATTGTACTATCGTAGTGACGTTTCAGTGCACTGTGCCTTCGTAATTTTTTGTTAACGTGAAAAAAGAAAAAATACGTGTCCTATATTTTTTAGAAATCTACCTGACGGACTAATTAGATTTTTTTTAGTACAATACCCTAATATTTCGTTTATTATTAATACCTATTTATTTATTCTTTATTACACACACTTACACAGACTTATACTTCTGTATGCTTAGTTGTGTTATCGATTATGAAGATTGGCGTGAACCCACGCATTATGAAACTTGAATAGCTATTGTTTATAGTGACGTCATTAGTCATTACAAACAAGTTTTTAGAGTACTTTTATATGTCGCTACAGTTATTTGATACGCGGAAATAAAACAGCTAGCTGCCAGGATACAGCAATACATAGACAACTTTATCTAACAATCTGCCTAGACTTTTAGAAACTTTTTTTTTTTAGGATGGAAAATCATCAAATGAACTCCTTCCGCTCTGGGCGGAGCGGAAGGCAGTGTGAGACTGTTACTGACTTAAATAAATATCTATCAAGTTGACTTCATAGAAATCGGGTAGATGACAAAAAAAAATCTAATTAGTCCGTCAGATAGATTTCCAAAAAATATTAGACACATATTTTTTATTTTCACGTAAAGAAAAAATTAAAACTGTACAGTGCGTTGAAAACTCTTGTGACGTCACTTGTAAGTACACGTGACATCACAAGTCCCCACTCCTGATCTTTGATACATTCTAACATTGTCTTATTTTTATTAATTTGATAAAGCAAAAATATGTGTCCAATATTTTCCAATAATCTAACTACGAACTAAATGAATCATATTTTTTAACCAGGAATCATGCCTATTCTCAAATGATATCCATACAGTGTGACTTCTTTGATCAAAATAACTAATCATAATTCCTTAACATTTGAAATCCATGATAAAATTCTGAAGCAAATTGATAAGATTACTTATTTCATAATTGTCAAATTAATTTCACAGTAAGATCCTGATGGAAATCTTATCATAAACCATAAAAATAAAGACAACACTCTCCCTTTAGTCATCTTGAAATCTGATGCAAATATCAAAAATAAATTTTGAAAAGTAGGATGATGAATCATTTTGAAACAGTAGGTGACTCATAGCTTAATCGAGACTGCATACCTTGTATGGTAGGTAGTAATAAGAGTTATTTTAAATGCTAATCAGATTTATGCGTAAAACTAATTAAGAAGAGTATTCAATGTTAAAGGGTCTCGTCCGGGTGAAACCAATTGGTTCCAGTAAACTGCAAATTGATTTAAACTACACCTCTTTTCTTTTTTGGTTTACCCGGACAGGATTAGGGAAAGGTCAATGTTCTTTATTGCAAGTTTATTTGGCGTCTACTATGGCTCAGTGGTCAGCAGTGACATATGCTAGTTGATACAAAAAGTCAAGGTCATAATGGTCAATTAAAATCTTCATGAAAATATTTTAACCCAGTTTTTTACTAGAAATAAACCCTTTTTCTGATGACCGTTAGCATATATTTGGTTCTTCTACTGAGAAGAATTATTATGGGTCTGAATTATAGATATGGTATGAGGTGTACCGAAAACCTAAAAATCCTGCTTAATATATTGAAAAATATGCTGTAGTCTCAATAGCTGAATTATTACTATTATTATTTTTGCTTCACAGTGACATTTGCAGCAATTACAATTTAAAAAGAAGAATGGATCAGAATTGAACAGACAAAATACTCATATTGCAGAAAGTAGTGCCAAAAAACCAGGTACGATTACAATTAAAATAAAAATAGAGAATAAAATAAAATTATCAACATCACACAATACGCCATACGTACTTTAAAATTAAAGATTATTCACGGGTGGATAAAAGATTATGCAATGGGCACAGGTTTCAACATGTGGGGACTAAATTTAGCAACGGTTTTAAAACACTGAAATGTTTCTTGTAACTTTTTGTAGTTGTTAATAACTGTAGTCTCTGGAATTTTCTAGAAAAGATCTCTGTACTTTTATGAACTGTACATATACATTTTGGATATTTTGTTGTGAGGGGTAATTACAAATTTATTTGTAATAAACATACTTTATGACGATTACCAGTAAAAAGTTAGAAAAATGGTAAAAATAGCAATTAATTTGATCCCATGACGTTATCAAGGTTACTTATATACTAAATATAAATTGGCACATAAGATTTTGAGTTCAACTTTCTAGTTTGAAAACTTTTAGAAACCAATAAAAGCCGTCGATTTCTCTCCCACGAGCGCCTAAACACATCGTATATGCAAATAAAACACACGCAAATACGAAATTTCGCCATAAAAGACACTGGTTGACCTAAAAACTGGCTTAGCAACCAAGTGAGGTTAACTTTTAACAAAGAAGATTTAACACACAAAGAAAGCGTAATGGCCGGAGTTTTCAATGAAATAAAGTATTTAAGGACTCACCCGGATGCTTCCGTGGTTGGTTTTATATAAAAACCACCCTATGAGAGATGATTTTTTTTGTTTCACACCCTTCACGAACACTAACCAACAAGAATGCTTGACAGATGACTGATGGTGGGTACAAAGATGGCAGACTAGAAACGACGAATTACGTCATTCCGCGGGAAAATTAAAACGACCGTTACACTTCCTTTTATATGTTATTTTTGCATTTTTAACCACGATATCTATGAATAAAACTCACTTACCTCATAAAAAGTAGAAAGATGTGTGATGATATATAATATCCAATGGAGTTTTGCTAATACATCAGTAAATTATTCACTCCGATTCCTCGCGCTGTTGCCAGATTGCTATTGCGTCAGATAATGTATAACGTTCAGAGATACACATTTCAATACACTTTAGCATTACTTTTAAAAAATCACGCACGAAATGATCACAGGTTTAACTTATGACGCTAAACTTTATTGTAGAGTATCCTCTGGAGTATAATTTTCTCCAATAAGAAAAGTAGGGAAGAAGAACGGCAACGTCGCTTTATAACACTCTTGGAACAAAGACTTCTTTATTAGAAATTGATTTACTAATTTACGTCGCGATATTAAATAAAATCTATTGTAGGTAATTGAACTAACGATGCTAAAATTGTAAATTAGTTACAAAATGGTGAAAATCCTAGACGCGTATCGGAACAAGGTACAAAAATAACTGACTTGCTTTGAACTTGTTTTTGTTTCGTTTGTTCTGGCGTTGTAAACAATGGGGGTCAGTGTTGCCATTGCAATATGAATATTTTTCTACCATTTCCAACCATTGGTTGTTGATTCGAGAAATCAGAAATAATATTATGAAATCTATTGAAATATTATTGGAAAGTGCATTAGGTTTTTGTTATTTAAAGTCATGTTAGTCAGTCAACCTGTACCGTGTTACCCAATTAATGGGTTGTGGTCTGTGGAGGTCTGGTATTCTAGGCAGCCGCTCCACCTAAAATACTTAGTTGTAAGTAAGTTTTTTATTTGCAAAAAATTGGATAAAAAGATGTTACATAGTCAAAGTCAAAGTCAAAGCATTTATTTCAATTAGACCATTTACAGGCACTTTTGAATTGTCAAGGTCGGTCGGTCAAAAAGATGAAGCTATTTGCACGTTCCAAGGCGTTAATCTCTATGGAGAAGAACGTGCAAGAAACTCCACGGACACTCTTTTAAAAAAATAATATTTTGTTACAAAATTATGGTTACATCATTCATATTGAAATAATACATATGCGAGAACAATGTAAAAGACGTGCAGGATAAAAGAGTCCGGAGTAAAAAGAAACAGTTCAAAGAAATAATTAAAATAAACCATGGCAGCCAAGAGATGACCAGTCTCAGCTGACGGCGCCCGTTCACGAACATGACGCATACGCTAGCACCATTTGGCTCAACCATTTTTAAGGGTGCCAAATGATCCAACGCACGCGCCACCATCAGACAGACTTTTGAGTGAGCATGACATTCCCAATCGCCAGGGTACATTCAAGTCAAAGACCTACCCAAAATGATCATTATAGTTTAAATTTAAGGTACATATACTCACAAATGTGCAGTTAATGCATGAAATTATACAATGCTAAATAAATTGAGTCTATACAATGAAAAATATCGCATTCTTACAATCTTCATCCGGTCCAACAGTATTTCCAAATGTTAACAGATTACTTTGTGTGCCGCCCTAGTGGCTGTGGAGCAGGACCAGCACTGAGCCAAGCCAAGTAGTGCCAAGTAGTCTTGCATTCATATTAATTAAGCTGAATTCGGTTTGACTGGGAGCAGCACCCAATACAGTTGGGAAAAGGCTAGCTAGGCATATGATGATGTAGTCGGTGATTCTGATTACGTAGGTACTTTTTTTCACCATTGCTCAGGGACTTGTCGTTAAGAGTAACATGATTTTTTCATGTTATTCTTATCTTAAAATCAATCCGACTAATCTTGTGATAGTAGTACTAGTAGAATCATCCATCATGGTGGAACTAGTATGGTATAGTTCATAAAGTGTATTTTACACAAGACATATTTTTTTCCATTTTGATGTGAAACATCTATCGGCGCGCCTTGGCAGTAAAACCAACTCATATGCTGTGAGGTAAACGACGACGCTGTCATGTCGTGATGCCCCACTACGCCGTCTATTACAGACTGCGAACTTTAGTATTGTGTATAGTTAGATTCTTATTAGTGTTTGAATTTACCTATTTGTGAACCTGATTTATTTATTTTATTTATTTATTTAATTAATTAAGGCACATCAACAACACAAACATGGACATATTAAATTGTATAAGGTCATAGTCTAGTGATATATAATCGTATGTTGTGCACGTCTTTTATTGACATAAAGTCAATAACAGACGTGCACAACATACGATTTGTATGGGAAAAGTTGCAAGTGTTCGTAATATTTTTAGTAATTAGTTCGTTTAGGTTATTCTTATTGTAAATATATATGATTTTATACAGGTTGTCTAAGAATTGTTAGGAATAAACGAATACAGTGTAAATGCGCTCGTTACGGTAATGTAACATTATAGTTGAAGACTGAAGTTATCGTAAGCAGTTGAGATGCAAGTAATCCAAAACAGATTTCTCCGAAAAGCCACGGGCGCCCCGTGGTATGTACGGAACGAACGACTTCATGTCGACCTTAAAATCCCGACCTTAAAACAGTTTATGAAGCGCCTTACAAAGCGTTTCTTCGAATCCGCTGAAAAGCACCAAAACCCTTTGATTTCAAAGGCAACCCAGTACACTCCCTCTCGCATTAGTAAGATTCGCCGTCCTCGGCATACACTCGTCGAGTCCGACGATGAGATCAAAAAGATTCAGGAAAGCAGTAGGGAAACCAGCACCCTTAGATTAAACAGATACAGACCGCGTTCCGTATACCGACCTCGCCGCCGAGGTCCGTCGCGACGACCCATTCAAAACCCTCCCCGACTTTTGCCAACGAGCCAGCCCGCGCCGCTGAGCCTTTAGCTTTAATTAATGAAACGACCCAGCCTGATTGTCCCTTGCTGTCCCTAACTGACGCCGCTAAGCCGAGGTCGTATTCCACAGGGAATGCCCTTAGCGAGCGGTCAGTAGTTTTTTAGTTTGTAGCTAGTTTTGTTGCCATGGTTGCTGGGGGCCTTAAATTCATTTGAGGCCACCACAGGTTAGTCCGGTTAAGCAGTTGATATCCCAAGTGTGTTAACTTGCTAGTGGTCATACCTAAAAAAAAAAAAAAGCGCAGAATTTTATTATTTTTGTAAGATTTTGAGATTTTGGGATGCATGAAGGAGCTTCCTCGTGTAGCGCAATTTGTTCCATCAGACACTCAACTGAACCGAGCGCTCGGCGCACCCTGGACAGTCTCACCTAACATCTTACTATAAGACTGGCCAATCCTTCCTTTGCGGTGGTAGGGCTAACACCCGCCTGGTTCACGACCTCCCTCCCAGCGGAGTTCGGCATCAAGCAGCCTGCTGTGTTTCATCGACGCGTGGCGTACCATTGCTTCAAGGCATCTTCTGGGCACGCTCGCTTCATCATGGATCTCATCTATCGCTTTCCATCAGGCGTGATCGCGGTCAAGAGCTAGCCTATTCATAAATAATAAAAAAAAGATACCTATTTGAATTTTATTAGCTGAGCGGTCCCCACCCCGCAGCCGTCAGCCTGTCGGAGCCCGGACTACTAACTAAAAAAATTGACATAGATGTTTCACATCTGCCGGGCCTCCTGTGACGGCTTTTTTTTAGAATTAGAATTAGGTGTAAAACATGTGCTTAAAATCTGCGCCATGGCTCTGTCTCACACACAAGTCCACAGTGTAGTCTTTTTGACCCAAAGGTTGACTGGTAGAGAATGCCTTGTTGCATTAAGTCCGCCCATGTACCACTATTGTACATAGAGTTTAAATAAATAAATAAACAAGTCCTAATTCCTACCATACCTACTGAGCGATAGCCGTTTTGCGTGATGTGACGAATAGTTTCCCAACATGCATGTCTCTAGATATATTTGTTTATTTATGTATTATTCTTCGCAATAGATACATGTCCTGAAAGTGAATTTATTCACATTTGACCTACTATCTGACGGCATAAAAAGCCTATTGGAAAATACGTGGCATTGTTTTAGAAAAGTAAACTAAGTACTCAAAAGTGATCATCATTTTCTGTTGTCAATGCTTGCTCAAAAACCGTGCAAACTACCTTTTTTCATTTATGAAGGTTTAGGGCCCCTTAGTAATATTTGCCACAAGCCCCGCGCTGGCTTAATCCGGAAATTGTAATAAGGAAAATGCAGGTAGAATCTTTATCAATATTTTGTGACTTAAATGTAAAAAAATCTTAAAAGAATGGTCAGTGCAAGGTTTTTCTCCAGTAAATATTGGTTTTCAAAAATAATTACGAACTAAAGTAACGTGAAACACAACGAGTTGTAATACACCAATCATCGTCTAGTGACGTCACTCCTGTTTTGTTATTAGTCTATAGAGATAGGTTAATATCGATATTATTATCAGTATTACCTAATATGAATATATTATTCTAGTAATATTATGATATCTTAACTAATATTAGAGGATCAGTGATATTTAACTAAGATCTAATAATACGTATCACTTCCGTATTAGATTAGCATTCATAATTAATCAGCATCTCGGTAGTATTTATTATTAGTAGGTGAATTATTAAGATGGAAGCGCCAGGGAAGCCCGCGAAATTATTTTTTTTTACGTTTTTTGCAATTATATTCATTAAAATCATCAATACAACTCCTTCAGTTAGAATTGATGCCAAATGTTATGATTTCATGAAATACTACATTTGGCATCAATTCTAACTAAGAGAGTGAAATTTTAATGATTACAGTTCTGTAAATACGTACTTGCTACGGCCGCGAATCATATTTTGACCAACATACAACCTGATACTGACCTGCAGAATTGCAAAAAACGTAAGAAAATTTGAATACTACTACCCTGGTGCTTAATGTACCAGTAATTTATATTCGTCACACCCCTATTAGTTCAAGATCAAGGGCTCCCAGACGTTACTTATTTTTTTGATAACACAATGTTTGGATAGAGTAGTGTTAGTGTAATTTCAACATACGCATATCTGCTAGCTCAGTCCGACGGCAGATTTTAAGCGATGTAGGTTTAAGATATATTTCGAAAGTCTAGGAGGCAGTTTTACATCTTCCCAAATCCTTGCAGACTTTAGTTTTCATTATTAACCTAGTAAATCCACTATGCCCTTTCAGCCTTGTGAAAAGGATCTCAGTAGAGATGGCGATCAGATCTTAGGCTATTACAATGGCTAATTTTTAGGCATTAAAATATTACCTACTAATTTACTAGATAATTATATAACATTTTGTGAAAATACATAAAAATCGTGAGTGATCTAGTCGTTTTATAGGATCAGCACCTGATAATGGTTCGTCTTTTCAGTAATCCGAAATCTTCAATGAAATGAATTAATTATAATTGATATTGAGGAGGTTTTAATGAAAATTACCAGTTAAAATCACTTTAAATGTATTTATTTAAAAAGTAACATCTAAACATACTATGTAAATAACTTTATCATAATACTTAACTTAATTTTACTTACTTTAAAAACAAAACATAGTTGGTATCAAACATTAAAAGGATATAAATTGTTACTCAACTTAGCAACATAAGCCACTTACTATGAGTACCGTAATTTATACGTATAACAATAAAAAAAGAAAAATACGATTGAAATTGTCTCTTCGGTGAAAACAACTAATATCATCTAACTACATACATACTTAATTATTAAGACTGCATTAAAGTCTGTGCAAAAATAAAAATGAGATCGCAAATAATTAACGGTACAAAATTATTTACCACATGCATTTCTCACAAATAACGTTAAATCAACCAAAATGTACCATTTTGGTAGAATATGTAGTGGTAAACACTGCCTCGAAACTTCGATACAAATGATACAACCATGGATGTAACACCTTGAACATTTTATTTAATTGAATATTTTACGGCCAATTATGACAAAAAGTACATGTAAATCTATCGGTTCTCTGCCCTTTCGCCGAAAACGGTTTGCCAGATTTTCACTTGCTAACTAACGTTTCGCAGAATTTTATTTCGCCGGATAATCATTTGCCAACTTATCATTTAATTTTGTTTTATTTCCCAACCTCCTAGTTACCAACTGTACGTTTGGTCTGCTTTTCATGCTTTTCATAATGACACTTTTAAAATGCCAACTTTGAAGTAGCAGAATGTTTTAGTTTGCGTACCTAATATTCATAATTTACAACTCCCAAAATCTTTGAACCTAACTTCAAAACACTTTAAAGTTGTCAAAGTGAAACATCGGCGAAACGTTGGTTGGCAAGTGATAATCTGCCAAACAATTTTCGACGAAAAGGCAGGATACCAAATCCATCAAATGTCATTTAAATATATCTCAGACCAACAAAAGGTCTGAGAATGATATATTATACTAAAATAAATGAAACATTTTTAGCAAAACATCTCAAACATCAAATAAGTAGCTCTTACAACAAAGAAAATGTCTACCTATTCTATTCAGGATAAGGTTTTCATTGTGATGTAAATATAGTATCTAAGATAACAAAAACCATGTAAAGGAATATTATTCGTCTATAATATTATTGTCATATTCATGAAAATACTCTTTTCAATCCATCGCACATACGGCCCATTTCAAGGTTACAGTTAGCCCGTGGGTTCCTACCATTATTGTTTGGAGTCATGCAATACCAGGGGCTCTAAAGGTTCAAAAGCCAAAGCTTAAATATTTCATGCATTAACTAGTACTGGCACAGCAGAAGCATAAGTATTTATTTTTGTATACTTGCTTTTGCGACTTTTATAATAGTAGTAACATTGCTAATTTGATATAGAGTTGTTTTATCTCACGAGTGCGGACGAGCCATAGTTATGTAGGTAAATGTACGTGCACATTGTCTTGTGCGTAAGCTTGGGAGCGCTCAGTGTCAGTCGAACGATAGTAACGCACACTACGACAATGTACACGGACATTTACCTACACAACCACAGATATAGATTGACAGATAACGCAAGAGCAACTACTTCGCGTGCCGGTTTCGGTGCCCAGCTTACGATCAATAATCGTAAGCCGCCACATAAGCGCTCAATTTGCATCGGTGTACGCTAGTCGGACGTCAGTTAGGTGTCAGTTATGTGGTTAGGTCAGTTAGGTGCCACACGCGGCGGCGTCTTTGAATCGATTTGATTTTCCCATCACCTAATAGTGCTTGTTTTGACGTCATAGTAGGTAGTCAAAAAAATGGCACGCTTGGTTTTCATACAGATCGTGATACTTGCGTTATCTATGTCTATCTACTCGTGAGATAAAACAACTATACAGCAAATTAGCCGTTTCTACTATTATAAATGCGAAAGTGGATGGATATATTGTTACTAAATCATGCCAGAACGACTGAATGGATCTGGATGAAAGGCACAGTACAGTGTTCCCTTGGGAAAATTTTACTTCAGGCGGGCGAAGCCGCTCGCAGAAGTTAGTTTATACTAAATTAATTAAAATCTTTCACTCTGTCTTCTCAGAACCGCAAACATTCGCAGGTATAGGGAATGTGCACGGTGTTGAATAATGCCATCTAGTGTTACATATTCGAAACTTTAACGTTAAGAATATTTGACGTTGACGCTTCTGTGCTGCCACCTATAGTTCCTGCACGCTCCGTTTAGGGGAACGTGCACGAAGTAGACTGTGCCATCTAGCGTTGGAATTTCGAAACTTATAAGAGTAACATAATGACAAAGACGCTTCAGTGCTGTCAGCTATAGATAGTTCCTGCACGCTCCGTTTAAGGGAACGTGCACGAAGTACCTAGACTGTGCACTAGCGTTGCACTTGAGAAACTTTTATACAACATTCAATTAACAATAACACTTCTGTGCTTCCGTCTCTATAGATGCACATTCCATAGTCTGCCTGGATTCACACCCACATATTAGAGTTGGGAACAGGCTGGACAGACTCTACAACTTTATTTCTCAATCACTAGATGGAGTCTTGATTTTAAAAAACTTTTGAATTGATGTCTGTATCAAGTTATCCGGAGTTTTTTCCTGCTTTATGATTTTCTTTTTCTTCAGCGGCGTTATATTGTTATTCGGCTTGATTGAAGAGCACTTCTGTGGCGAGCATTCAAGAATATACTGCTTGAATGTCATAGACTTTTTCTTCTTCTTTTTTGATTCTATTTTCAGCTTAAATTGCTCCTTACGCCATTTGATTTTTACTTGTATATTCTTGTTTTTGATAGATATATTTTTGCGATTCTTTTTCTTGTCTTTTCTCCGTTTTTTAGACTCGTATTTCAACACGATTTGGTCGTCATCGAGTTTTCTTTTCCTGCTTTTCTTTGACGACTTCTTTTCTGTAACTTTCTCCTCTGTTTTGACATCTTTTTTAACTCTTTGTAAACCTACTTCGTTAAGGTACCGATCTTTGAAGCTTTCCATATCGATATCGATGTTCTCAGTATCTAAAACCTCCTTGTTATAAGGGCTAAATTTGAATGCACATTTCTTACTTTTCTCAGGGCTTTTTAATTCGAGTTTCTTTAAAAAGTCATCGTTTTGACTGTTCTCAATTTTGATCATATCTATGTTTATAATTTCGTCTTTAGCTGATATTTCTAAACTAGAATCTTTTAATATGTCAACGGTTTTAAGGTTTTTAGGGGACTTGAAGATAGGGTATGTATTTTCTGGTTCGTTTTTGAATTTGATACGTAGATCTGTGGAAGGACGCCTTTTAGGGGTCGTGGAGTATTCTGCTTCTTTGTCTTGCTTGACTGGCGTCTTTGTGTTTTCCTTGTTGGAGTTCGAAGGTGGGGGTGGGGAGTCCTGGAAGAACAGAGATGGTTTTATTAAAATTTAGGACAATTTTCACAGCTAATGTAATATTTCTTTTTACTCCAGAAACCCAGGAACCCAGGTTAGGTTCGGTGTTTTACTTTGGAGCCCTAAATAGGGGCAATTCTCAAATTTTTAAGGAGCGTTCGCAATCGCATGGCCTTTACAAACTGTCAAAAACAGTACACACACTACTAATTTCCCTATATTTCAACAATTTTATGACATTAATTGTCACTAAGATGATAATGAGACTTGAATTTGAACGCTTCCAGTACGAGAATTAGCTTTCTAAAATGCTGTTATGCTAAGCGCCAGATAAACTTGCAATAAAGTTCATTGATTGGAAAGGCCAAACAGTAAATTATGAACAGTTTTCCATTACTAGAGAATGTAAAGGATCATGTTAGAAGTCGATTTAAGACAGCTATGTCTTTAATCTTGTTTTTTATAAATCAAAAAATATTATGTGGGTCAATGACCGTTATTGCACATTTATCTGGCGCCTACCATAGTGTATCACAAAATACTTACATCCAATATCTCGATGACTTCTGGTTGAACGTCACACTTCTTAGGCGAGCACCATTGTTTGACCGGCTCCTTCTGTTTCGGCTCTATCAGTAAACTGTCGAACACGCCGTTTAAGATGTCACTGTGAAAGATACAAAAATATTTACTTGTTATAAAGGGTATTTATTTATTTAACAACTTTAGCACACAAATGGACGATTCCAAGATGTTTTAACAATCGAAAGAATCGGAGTCGATAAAATTAACCCAGGAGTGCTTGAATCGACTCACCGTTCTACAAAACTATCGAGATGTTATTCGATTGTTTCGAGTCAATAGAATCGACCGCTAGCAAGGAACTCATACTTTATAATAAACGAAATACATACTTTCGCATTTATAATATTAGTTTGGAAGTACGGATGCAGTTTCTATTTGACTTATATTTAGGGGAATTTAATAAATTGGTGCTGGCAGCACTGCAAGTGTCGTTCTTAGACAACTTCTAAATTTCGCCGCTAGGAGCGCGCGCGTAATCTTTGCATCGCCAATAGGTGTCCCAAAATGAACGCAAGATTTGATTTAACTAGTAAGTTAGAATCTTTGCATCGCCAACAATATCCTATGCTACCCGTGCGAAGCCGGGGCGGGTCGCTAGTATATTAGTAGGAAGCAGCTTAGTTTACTTACTTGACAATCTTCCTCTTCTCACTCAAAGGCTTTGGCTTCCTAAACCTGATCCTCAAATCTTCCACCCGCTTCTCATCTAAAACAACATCATTTCGCCCCATCCTATTCTTCAAGCTCTCTTCCAACAACTTAGTAGGAGAAATATACTTCAGCTCCAAACCTTTAATAGGAGACTGACTTTTGAAGTCGTCGACGACTTTCAAAGTCGATTTGAAGTCTTTTTTCGGTGGTGTCGAGTTTGTTCTTTGGGTTTCTAGAGTTTTTGAATTGTTATCTTGAATCTTTTTGGGTGTTTTTAGGTTCAGATCTTGGCGGCTGGATGAAGTAGTTGAGGTGGCTGAAAAATAAATGAAATAAGTTAAATTTTTATAGGAAACTAGCTCATCGTGTAGTGTTATTTGTTCCATCAGGCACTCGAGTAAACCTTTTCGCTCGGCGCATCCTGGACAGTCTCACCTAACACCACCAATCCTTCCCTTGCGGTGGTAGCGCCTGCTTCGCGACCAGCCTCAAGCAGCCTTTTGCCAACGCGTGGGAGTACCAGTACCACCTCAAGGCTAGCCCCATTCCTCAATAAAAAAAAATAAAAAAACTAGCACCTCATCCGTTACTGGGCAGATTTAATACAAACGATATTTCCCTTTTCACCCCCTTTTTTACTGATGGGAAATTATCAAATGACTCCTCCGGCTCTGGGTGGAGCGGGAGGGAGTGTCAGACTCTTACTGACTAAAACCCATCCGTGCTCCTCCTAGTACCCTTTGCGTTCCTGGGCCGCGGTAACTCTTTCGAACAAAATCCGCAACCCTGGCGGTAAGTGATGCTGTCGCGAAAAGAGCACGCTTCTCTATATACCTGTCAACTTATGACTAATAAGTATAGTAATATGAAAATAACTTACGTTCTGATATAACTTCAGTTTTATCCGTCGAAATTCCTGAAGATGAACATGAGGGCCTGAAATAAAAGAAAAATTGTACTCGTAAATGATGCTGTGAAAAATAACCTTTTATAACAACTAGTAGAAGGCGACGTGGTGCACCGCAAACGTGCGACATATCATGAAAAAGCTTATTGTGCGGATCTCAAATACAATGTGTAACAGAATAAACGCAATACCTCCCAATTGAGAGTCCGTGGCCTTAGCTGTTACCAAAGTAAAACTACTCTCAGCAGTCCGTGGCCACATTAGTTGCCGATTACAAATTCAATCTGATATCGCGAAAAAAAAATCGACTGCCCCATACATTTCTGTGCGCATAACCCTACAACATGCACTGAACAGCTGATTTTTTTGTGTGAGAGACGCACAGGGGTGGGTGTTGTCGCGGTACTAGGGGAGGCCTATGTTCAGCAGTGGACGTCTTTCGGCTGATGTGTTGATGATGATACTTACAAGTGGTGAGCGTAGCGATGTCGCTTGGTGCGGCGCAGCGACATGCGGGACGACATGACGGGGCCGCGGCGCGAGCGGGACGACGACTGCTGCTGCTCTTGTGTTATCACTGGAACATTGTTCACTTATTATTATACTGATTCTCCTTATGTGGAGACATTGAAGAATCTAACAAATTAAAAAAAAGAACTGCTTTAGAAAAAACACGAATTAAACACGGGTTGAAAATAATGTTTTATTAATTTGTCTTTCGATGTCACCTTGTTTCAATCTATATATATAAAAATGAAACCCGTTTTCCTTGGTCACGGCATCACGCGTGAATGGCTGGACCGATTTCACTAATTCTTTTTTTGTTGTGTTTGTTATTGTCAGGAGAAGGTTCATATGAAAAAAAAAAAAAAAATAATTAAAAAAATTGCGCGGAAAATTAGAAAATTTAAGAATCCTTAGGGTAGGTGTAGGGTAGCTGTAGGGTAGGTGTAGGGTAGGTGTAGGGTAGGTGTAGGGTAGGTGTAGGGTAGGTGTAGGGTAGGTGTAGGGTAGGTGTAGGGTAGGTGTAGGGTAGGTGTAGGGTAGGGTAGGTGTAGGGTAGGTGTAGGGTAGGTGTAGGGTAGGTGTAGGGTAGGTGTAGGGTAGGTGTAGGGTAGGTGTAGGGTAGGTGTAGGGTAGGTGTAGGGTATGTGTAGTGTAGGTGTAGGGTAGGTGTAGGGTAGGTGTAGGGTATGTAGGTAGGTAGCCAGTTGACGGGAGCGAAGCCGCGGGGGACAGCTAGTTTTAATATAACAATTTAGGATTCGATAGTCACCAAATTTTTATTTAATTAACCGCACACGTGCCGCACGACGCCGGCTGGCACGCGTGGTGCAGCCCGCTGCTGCCGCACAGGAGGCAGAGCTTTATGTTATACTAACCTGCTTCAATACAGCTCGCCAACTGTTCAATATGCTCAGGCGCAGCCGGCGTGCATGTGCCGCACACGTGCACCGTGCCGCACGACGCCGGCTGGCACGCGTGGTGCAGCCCGCTGCTGCCGCACAGGAGGCAGAGCTTTATGTTATACTAACCTGCTTCAATACAGCTCGCCAACTGTTCAATATGCTCAGGCGCAGCCGGCGTGCATGTGCCGCACACGTGCACCGTGCCGCACGACGCCGGCTGGCACGCGTGGTGCAGCCCGCTGCTGCCGCACAGGAGGCAGAGCTTTATGTTATACTAACCTGCTTCAATACAGCTCGCCAACTGTTCAATATGCTCAGGCGCAGCCGGCGTGCATGTGCCGCACACGTGCACCGTGCCGCACGACGCCGGCTGGCACGCGTGGTGCAGCCCGCTGCTGCCGCACAGGAGGCAGAGCTTTATGTTATACTAACCTGCTTCAATACAGCTCGCCAACTGTTCAATATGCTCAGGCGCAGCCGGCGTGCATGTGCCGCACACGTGCACCGTGCCGCACGACGCCGGCTGGCACGCGTGGTGCAGCCCGCTGCTGCCGCACAGGAGGCAGAGCTTTATGTTATACTAACCTGCTTCAATACAGCTCGCCAACTGTTCAATATGCTCAGGCGCAGCCGGCGTGCATGTGCCGCACACGTGCACCGTGCCGCACGACGCCGGCTGGCACGCGTGGTGCAGCCCGCTGCTGCCGCACAGGAGGCAGAGCTTTATGTTATACTAACCTGCTTCAATACAGCTCGCCAACTGTTCAATATGCTCAGGCGCAGCCGGCGTGCATGTGCCGCACACGTGCACCGTGCCGCACGACGCCGGCTGGCACGCGTGGTGCAGCCCGCTGCTGCCGCACAGGAGGCAGAGCTTTATGTTATACTAACCTGCTTCAATACAGCTCGCCAACTGTTCAATATGCTCAGGCGCAGCCGGCGTGCATGTGCCGCACACGTGCACCGTGCCGCACGACGCCGGCTGGCACGCGTGGTGCAGCCCGCTGCTGCCGCACAGGAGGCAGAGCTTTATGTTATACTAACCTGCTTCAATACAGCTCGCCAACTGTTCAATATGCTCAGGCGCAGCCGGCGTGCATGTGCCGCACACGTGCACCGTGCCGCACGACGCCGGCTGGCACGCGTGGTGCAGCCCGCTGCTGCCGCACAGGAGGCAGAGCTTTATGTTATACTAACCTGCTTCAATACAGCTCGCCAACTGTTCAATATGCTCAGGCGCAGCCGGCGTGCATGTGCCGCACACGTGCACCGTGCCGCACGACGCCGGCTGGCACGCGTGGTGCAGCCCGCTGCTGCCGCACAGGAGGCAGAGCTTTATGTTATACTAACCTGCTTCAATACAGCTCGCCAACTGTTCAATATGCTCAGGCGCAGCCGGCGTGCATGTGCCGCACACGTGCACCGTGCCGCACGACGCCGGCTGGCACGCGTGGTGCAGCCCGCTGCTGCCGCACAGGAGGCAGAGCTTTATGTTATACTAACCTGCTTCAATACAGCTCGCCAACTGTTCAATATGCTCAGGCGCAGCCGGCGTGCATGTGCCGCACACGTGCACCGTGCCGCACGACGCCGGCTGGCACGCGTGGTGCAGCCCGCTGCTGCCGCACAGGAGGCAGAGCTTTATGTTATACTAACCTGCTTCAATACAGCTCGCCAACTGTTCAATATGCTCAGGCGCAGCCGGCGTGCATGTGCCGCACACGTGCACCGTGCCGCACGACGCCGGCTGGCACGCGTGGTGCAGCCCGCTGCTGCCGCACAGGAGGCAGAGCTTTATGTTATACTAACCTGCTTCAATACAGCTCGCCAACTGTTCAATATGCTCAGGCGCAGCCGGCGTGCATGTGCCGCACACGTGCACCGTGCCGCACGACGCCGGCTGGCACGCGTGGTGCAGCCCGCTGCTGCCGCACAGGAGGCAGAGCTTTATGTTATACTAACCTGCTTCAATACAGCTCGCCAACTGTTCAATATGCTCAGGCGCAGCCGGCGTGCATGTGCCGCACACGTGCACCGTGCCGCACGACGCCGGCTGGCACGCGTGGTGCAGCCCGCTGCTGCCGCACAGGAGGCAGAGCTTTATGTTATACTAACCTGCTTCAATACAGCTCGCCAACTGTTCAATATGCTCAGGCGCAGCCGGCGTGCATGTGCCGCACACGTGCACCGTGCCGCACGACGCCGGCTGGCACGCGTGGTGCAGCCCGCTGCTGCCGCACAGGAGGCAGAGCTTTATGTTATACTAACCTGCTTCAATACAGCTCGCCAACTGTTCAATATGCTCAGGCGCAGCCGGCGTGCATGTGCCGCACACGTGCACCGTGCCGCACGACGCCGGCTGGCACGCGTGGTGCAGCCCGCTGCTGCCGCACAGGAGGCAGAGCTTTATGTTATACTAACCTGCTTCAATACAGCTCGCCAACTGTTCAATATGCTCAGGCGCAGCCGGCGTGCATGTGCCGCACACGTGCACCGTGCCGCACGACGCCGGCTGGCACGCGTGGTGCAGCCCGCTGCTGCCGCACAGGAGGCAGAGCTTTATGTTATACTAACCTGCTTCAATACAGCTCGCCAACTGTTCAATATGCTCAGGCGCAGCCGGCGTGCATGTGCCGCACACGTGCACCGTGCCGCACGACGCCGGCTGGCACGCGTGGTGCAGCCCGCTGCTGCCGCACAGGAGGCAGAGCTTTATGTTATACTAACCTGCTTCAATACAGCTCGCCAACTGTTCAATATGCTCAGGCGCAGCCGGCGTGCATGTGCCGCACACGTGCACCGTGCCGCACGACGCCGGCTGGCACGCGTGGTGCAGCCCGCTGCTGCCGCACAGGAGGCAGAGCTTTATGCACCAGGACCTGAGGGAGGGGAGATGTGAGTTTAGAAATAAGGAAGGCGCTAAAAATTAATTAGTGAACATTTTGTAATTAAAATGATAAAAAAGTATAATAATTGTAACGTTTTTATTGTTTTTTTTTTACTTCTCATGACACATTGTGGAATGCAAATAAATATATTGACTACCCTATTATTGTACTCACTAACACTAACTTTTGAATAAAAAAGTCTCATTAGTCCGTCAGATAGATTTCCAAAAAGTATTAGATAAGTACTTATTTTTTATTTTTTCATGTTAAAAAAAAAACGATACAGTCCGTTGAAAACTCGTGTGACGTTTTACATACACGTGACGTCACGAGCCCCCACTCCTGATCTTTGATGCTTTTATCTTCGTTATTTTTTATCTACACTAATATTATAATGACGAAAGATTTGTTTGTTTGAAATGAATAGGCTCCGAAACTACTGGACCGATTTGAAAAATTCTTTCATCAGTAGAAACCTACATTATCCGTGATGGACATAGGATATAGAATATTTTCAAAAAGTTAGGGATCCGTATGAAAACTTCGATAATGTAATCACAGGTGTGAAGAAATCCTTATGTCGCGTACGCTGTGGAATTTTTTGACAATAGAGCAAAGTAATGTATTACAGTTTTATAGAGGTCATCAATATCTACAAAAAAGTCCGCGATACCAATGTGTCTAACTTATATGGTTAAGTCACCATGACCGCTTTTTGTTCAAATTATTCCAGCCTGGTGACATGAAAAAATGGTGATTTTGGTATCATGATATTTATCCTTATCCATTTAAATGGTTTGATAATTAAGGTTGATTATGTCCGTGTAAATTACACTTTGAATTATTTTTTATTTTTTTTCAAACCACTACTAAACTTCTACTAACCAATGTTTGGATTTTTCGAAAATAAACTAGAATACATAATAAGGGGTGAAGCAGGGGTGATTAGGTTTTTAGGGGAGGACATTATTGCTTGCTTCAATTTCCGTCGCAATGCTATGAACAAACTAAAAGTGGGATAATTGACACAGATTTACCTAACAATTTTTGCATAATCAATCCCTGACGGGAACGGGCTGAACAGTTGCGCTGAACCTGGGCGAGAGACAAGTGAGGTTCTGTCAACGGTGGCGTGGCGTGTTTCCTGATAGCTACAATCTGGGAGTCTTTAAGTCAAGAGTGAATAGGTTACTTCTAGGCAAGCATGCTCCATCATTGCTTACCATCAGGTGAGATAGTGGTCAAGCGCGTGCCTATCAATAATAATAATTTAAAAAAAATGGGGGTAGGAAAGTACTAATACAGCAGGGCGGTAGAAGCTAGTATACAATACAGTACCCTTGGTCGGCGTCATGGCTGCGCCCCATGGGACACTGGCAGTCCGTCGCTGCGCACGACACCTCGCGGTCGTAGATCTCGGCGAAGGCGTTCTGTTCCAACTCCCAGGCTGCGTCCCTGGAGACATTTCAATTCCAATAGCAAAATCCGCCAATTTTTTTTTTTTTTTTTTTAAACGTTGCCCCACACTAGGAATTTCTCCTGTATCGTGGGTGCGTTTACAAACATACAAAGTCACATACACAAACAGCCAGACCCGGAACAACTATCTGTAGGCCATACAAATATTTGTTCCGTGCGGGAATCGAACCCGCGACACGCAGCGCAGCAGCCGATCGCTCAACCACTGCGCCAACCATGTCGTCGTCAATTGCGAGTCGGACTCGCGCGGAATGATCGTACCGTTACCACAATTGTTTAAGAGCGTTTACGCCGTAGGTACGGCATTTCATACAAACTTTCAAGTCCTTATTTTTTTAAATGAATGTACTGATTTTAATGAGACTTTATATCCACAGTTGTTCTTAGTTCTGGTTCGGGACTAATCGTAAGTCCGTAGGTGATACGGAGTAGAAAACAGCTTAGAGAGTAAGCCCCAGCGAAATTAAATTAGAAAATATTCAGCAATATTAACCGCTACCCCATAGGGCAGAACAAACTTTCATAATATTTACCTGTCAGGCACATAGTATCCTTGCGTGACGACCGCTTGGTAGAAGTTGTCCTTATCATTGCAGAGGGGGCACTTCAGATAGTGCATGCCTGCACTTAGAGCCATGCGCTGGAAACAGAAACAAATAGTGTATTTGAGACTACATAATATTGGCAGATATGGTGATGGTGGAAGCACTTTCTCAGATTAATTTAATACTTGAATCTTTAAGTATACATATATAAAACAACATAGGGTTTGTTCGAACACTTTTAACTCCAGAACGGCTGAACCGATTTTCATAGTTTTTGTTTTATTGAATTTGTCTTCGTCCTAAATAGCAAAGTACATTTCTCGTCAAATTACTTTGCCCCTCTGAAGTTGTGTCGAGTGGCTGAGTAGTAGTCAAAATTACGAACACACTGCAACTGCGCATGCGTAAGAGACATGGGGGCGGGGATTATGGCGGCGCGATTTGATGTCTCAGTGATACGTTCGATGCATGCTTGCGTCCCGCTTGCTCCCGTCTACGTGACTGCACCAAGCGATCTTTGCTAATGGCTAACTTCAGAGGGGCAAAGTTATTTAACGCAAGCTGTAACTATTAAAAACATTGGAAAATTGACGAAAAAAATAAATAAATGAAAAAAAAATATCCCATACAAAATGTTCATGGGTTTCGTAGGGTAGGGTAGGGTAGGTAGCCAGATGACTGGTGCGAAGCCGCGGAGGACAGCTAGTTTATAATAATAACAGTTATCGTAATTGAGAATCGACCATTACCATCTCGTACCTTGACATTTGCAAAATCATCGAATGTTCGTCGGTGGAGCCATAATCATTAAAATTGAATTGTACTGGTTACGGTTCTGTCGGTCCTGATCAACCTCAAGAGCTTAAGTGTGGCATTTTGTGACTACTTTTGTAAGCGTTATATGGTAAATCTTATCTTATCGTATACTGGATAACTTTTTTTCCAGTGCGCAAACTTTGAGAACCACTTCTGCCCATTAGGGGGGTGTTGTTGCTCGCGTCCGTAGGATTTACCACCTTCTCCTAGGCCCACCCTACACGTGCCCCCCGGGTGGTGCTAAACGAGCAACAACGCCGAGGCACAGGCGGCGGTCAAGTAACCTGTTGTGGCTACCACAAGCCAGTAGGAACTAAATCCCCTCAAAAAAACGTGGACCGACCAATGGCGGTATAACCATACACCCAGTTGGGTTACTGACTGGAAGAGGCCACAGCGAGCCTTGAGACCTAAATAGACCCTAAAATGTCCCGAGTAGTTGGAGGTAAATTATCATGGAAGTAGTGTTGCAAAAGAAACTACCCCAGGAAGGTTCCAGCGAAGCTGGGGAATCCTTCCCTGAGTCCAACTCAGGCTGCCCCGCGTATTCTGGGGGGGGCACAATCCTACTAAGTGATAGCGAAGATTATGCAGAAAACCCGAAGAAAGTTACCCGACAAGTACTAGTCCAACAAACATTCCATCCAAGCATGTTCAACATAAGACCCAGGAGTTCTTCTCTTGGTAACACACACCTGAACATCTCTGGTACCCAACAGGATGGCAACACCCAGCAAGATAGAGCCCAAACAGACACTTATACTTCCGAGAGCTCAAGTGAAGCTAACCCACCACCGTGGCAAAGAATTCCTCAGACAAGGCATCCCAAAAAAAGGAAAATGACGTGTAGCCCATCACCAGAAGCAGTTACAACTTCAAATAGCTTCGGTGTACTGCCTATAAACCAAGATGAAGAAAACGGAGAAACAAAAAGTAAACAGAGCCCACCTCCACCAATAATTCTATATGGTATAGAGGATTTAAATAAATTAACCGAGTTGTTAGTGACAGCAGTTGGCAAAAAAGAATTTACTTACAAGACAGTAAATAAAAGCCAGCTAAGAATTAAGTGTTCAAATATTGATATCTACCGAAAACTAATACATATCAGAGAAAACAATCTAATAGGACATACATTTAACACAAAGGAGGAACGGTGTTTCAGAATTGTTATTAGAAACCTACACCACAGCACCCCAGTCTTGGAAATCAAAGAAGATATAGAAAGAACTGGAAATGTAGTCTCAGGAGAAATAATAAACGCAAAGTATGGTCCAGAGAAAATACCTACATCAACCTTCTTTGTAAATCTCTTGCCAAGCCCCAAAAACAAACTTGTGAAGGATCTGAAATACATCTATCATCAATCTGTAATAATAGAAGACCCTAAAAAGAAGAGATCTGTAGTTCAATGCCATCGATGTCAGCAATATGGACACAGTAAAAATTACTGTATGAGGCCATTTAGATGTGTTAAATGTGCAGAATCTCACAAAACAAAAGATTGCCCAAAAAAAGACCGCAATACTCCAGCCAAATGTGCCTTATGTCTAGGTGCTCATCCAGCTAACTATAAAGGCTGCGAAGTATATGTGGAAATTTTAAAACGAAAATTTCCAAATCACAGCACTTTTACCAAAACCTCAAAACTAACATCGAAGGAAAATATCACAAAAGAAATACAATCAATTTCATTGCCTCCAAGCAAAAAACAAAAAGATTACTCATATGCTGATATTTTAAAATCAAAAAACAATCACACCAACTATACTTCTAATAAGATAGATCACGAAAGCACAAACTGTCTAGAACAACTTTTAACAAAACAATCGGAAAAATTTGACATACTCTTACAACAAATGAGTACTCTAATGAGTCTCATATCAACACTGCTCAACAAGATTCCAAAATAAGTTTACGCATAGCAACGTGGAACATAAATGGCTTGGCTCCAAATAGGGATGAAATCCAAACGCTGATAAATGAGCATAATCTTGATGTCATTCTAGTTTCAGAAGCACATTGCACTAATAAAAGCTGCATCAAAATCAAGGGGTACATGATTTATACAACTAATCACCCTGATGGAACTGGACATGGCGGAACTGCAGTAATTATACGTAATACTGTAAAACATCACCTACTGCCTGAATTCAAGGTTAACCACACCCAAGCTACAGTTGTTGCGGTGGAAGACAAATGTGGATATTTCTCTTTGGCTGCAGTTTACTGCCCCCCAAAATATCTAATAACTGAAGAGATGTTTACTGACTTATTTTCACAATTTGGCGGGCGTTTCATTGCTGGAGGAGACTGGAATGCAAAGCATAACCACTGGGCAAGAGAGAGGTGGCATGGTTCATTAGAAACACCGAAATCCATGAGGAATTAAAAATGAACACAATAAAGGAAGAAATCCGGTTTGCCATTCCATCGTACAAAAAAAGGCTCGCTACTCATCCAAATAAACTTGCAAATGAGTTAATTACAACAAGCTCCACAAAGCGCCTCAAGCGAAAAAATATCCTTGAGCTTAACTTGGATCACGGGCTCTAAGCCTGTTTACTGGATATGGTGGCGATCTTCACTGGAAGATGTGCACCTCAAAAGAATTTGCACTATGTACACATGTAAATGAACAACTTTCCTCAAGAAAGCCATAGTCAATTCCTAAAAATTTGAACTTCCCATACAAAATTGTCATCGACTGACCACAATTTGTATGGGAGACTCAATTTTTTTTTTAGGAATTGACTATGGCTTTCTTGGGGAAAGTTGTTCATTTACATGGGCAGAAGTGGTTCTTAAAGTTTGCGCACTAGAAAAAAAATTACCCAGTATATAAAAATGTATTCATGTTCGTTAGTCTCGCTAAAACTCGAGAACGGCTGCACCGATTCGGATAATTTTAGTTTTGAAATATTTGTGGAAGTCCAGGGAAGGTTTGAATGGTGAGAAAATATGGAAAAAAATACATCCGGGCGAAGCCGGGGCGGGCTAACTAGTATGTATATGAAAATGAATTGATGTTCGTTAGTCTCGCTAAAACTCGAGAACGGCTGGACCGATTTGGATAATTTTAGTTTTGAAATATTTGTGGAAGTCCAGGGAAGGTTTAAATGGTGAGAAAATATAGAAAAAAAATACAGCGTGAGCGAAGCCGGGGCAGGCCTCTAGTAATAAACAAATATTACCTGCAAGCAAGTTCTATGGAACCAAGCGTCCCTCGCGCAGCAAGGCGGCCAGAAAGTGTTGACCGTCGGGTAGCCGTCCACAGCCTCGTAACAGATCACGCATACCGATTGGGTGTCCGGTTTCGATTCTGGAAGAACAAATAAATTCTTAGTATTTAAATGTTTTAAAAATAAGATTTCATTTTAAGGCGCTAAAAAGAAGAAAAATTTCGTGTCCTGTACTGTTGACCGTTGAAGAGTTACTTTGTTTGGAGCCAGTGCTAGGTGGAGAATCAGGTCATCCGTCTAAGTGACTTATTTTGTTTACACATACATTTACTGGGTGAATTTTTAAAGTGTGCGTGGATCAGGGTGAATTTTTATCAGTGTGCGTGGATCAGGGTGAATTTTTATTAGTGTGCGTGGATCAGGGTGAATTTTTATTAGTGTGCGTGGATCAGGGTGAATTTTTATTAGTGTGCGTGGATCAGGGTGAATTTTTATTAGTGTGCGTGGATCAGGGTGAATTTTTATTAGTGTGCGTGGATCAGGGTGAATTTTTATTAGTGTGCGTGGATCAGGGTGAATTTTTTAAGTGCGAGTGGATGGCCAAATGCTAAAATATGAGGAATATCGATAAACACTGAATGGAGTTTCGAGCCCGATTTTTATAAAAAAATAAAACTGCATCACTGGATTGTTGAGAACATCACTACGCACCGGGCGACCGCGGGCGGTCGCGGAGGGGGCGCTCAAGCTGCGAGCGCGCACCGGCCGGCTCACACGACACTGCGTCATCGTCCGCCTTACCGAGCGCGCACTCCTCTTACTCATAATTAATTATATTTTAACCGTTGTTCACTTGTCGAATTTAATACAGTCTACTATTTTATTGTTACCGGAGTTTCCCTGATATCTGTCCTAGTACCACCTGTAGGATATAACCCACTTCTTTCTAGGATTGTTAAAAAAATTTGTTTTATTAGCCAAAATCGAACCGGTTTTTTTTTCAAAATCAACCGGTTCTATTCCCGGGTGAATAGCGATTGTTTTAGTTTGTAAGGCAAACTAAAACAATCGCTATCCCCCCTTTTTGTTTCCCTTCGCAAGAGAAGGATTGGCCAGTCTTGTAAGGTTAGGTAAGACTGTCCAGGATGCGCCGAGCGAGATATTCACTTAAGTTCCTGATGGAACAAATTACGCTACACGAGGAGGCTCCTTCATGCGTCCCAATAATAAAAAGATAAAAGGGTTCTGTTTTATCATACGGAACCCTATGAAACAAAGATGGTTGCTCCGACTTTTTCTACCCCTATCTATATTGGCCAAATGGCCATCATGTTGAATGACCATATTGCAAGTTTTACATATATCCGTGTCGTGACATTCTTAGAAGTCGGATTTGAAGGCGGAGTTATGAGAGACATGAAATAAATCTCTTTCGCACTTAGTAGTAGAGCAATCTTCTATCCCTCTCTACTCAGCTGTCAAATCCGACTTAATACATTGTCACGAATATATGTAGTTCTTACTTGGCCTAGTTCCTTTGGAAATTATGTTTTCTTACTACACCGCTGTTATTTTCTGATTAATTGAAACGTTTCTCCAGGAGTCGTCGAGCTTCATTGACTCGGCGTTTTTCGGATTATCGTCACTGTTGATTCTAGCTCCCAGGAGCGGCAGTGCTTAGTGCAAAAAAAAGTGTTGCTTACCATCCTCCCCGCTGCAGCTAATAGACAGTTCCTTTAAATCCCTGAAGTTAGGATCCTTTCTCTTCGCTTTGTTGTCGCTGATCTTCCTCTGTTGTGCCTTAGCCATTATCGCGGCAGGAATGTTCTGTTTAGGCGCGTGGGATTGGCAGAATGACCTGGAAAGTTGATGGGTTTAATAAATACTGCCCGTGGAGTTTCGTGAACATTCTTCTCCATGGAGTTCTACTCTTTGGAACATGGAAATAGCTTCATGTTTTTTGACTGACCAACCTTGACAATTAAAAAGTGCTTTCGTAAATCTCTTCTTAATATATATAATACTAGCACTTCGCCCGCGACTTCGTCCGCGTGGGGATAGTAGGTACTCCACAAACTGCAACGCCCCTATACATATCCCCTTATAAAGGTTAGTTTTGGAAAATTAAGCACAACGATTCTCATTATTGGTTCAGCGCAACTGTTCACCCCGTTCAGCCCGTCAGGGGTTGATTATGCAAAAATTGTTAGGTACATGATCTGTTTCAATTATCCCACTTTTAGTTTATTCATAGAATTCCGACGTAAATTGAAGCAAGCTATAATTTCCTCCCCTGAAAACTTATTCACCCCTGCTTCACCCCTTATTATGTATGTACCTAGTTGATTTTCGAAAAATCCAAACATTTGATATTCTTATTGTTTTATCGAAAACATTTAAATGCCGTGGTGTTTCAACGTCATCGGACCAAGCATTGATACGATTCTCCCCAGTTCGCTCAAGCCGCGACATTTTTCTTACTCCGAGCATGTTTATTACCGTCGTAACTTTTGAACGAAAGGTCCGATTTGAATGATTTAAAGTGTAATTTACACGGACATAATCAACCTTAATTATCAAACCATTTAAATGGATAAGGATTAATATCATGGTACTATAATCACCATTTTTTATTTCACCATGGGATTTGCTTGACTAATATTAACAAAAAGCGGTCATGGTGACTTATCCATAATAGTTAGACATATGGTATCGCGGACTTTTTTGTAGATATTGATGACCTCTATAAAACTGTAGTACATCACTTTGCTCTATTGTCAATAGATTCCGCAGCGTACGCGATATAAGGATTTTTTCTCACACCTTGGGTCACATTATCGAAGTTTTCATACGGATCCCTAACTTTTTTGAAAATATTCTATAGCCTATGTCCATCTCTGATAATGTAGGATTCTACTGGTGAAAGAATTTTTCAAATCGGTCCAGTAGTTTCGGAGCCTATTCATTTCAAACAAACAAACAAACAAACAAATCTTTCCTCTTTATAATATTAGTGTAGACATCCGTTACTGAGTGACTGACAGACAACGCACAGCCGAAACTACTGGTCATAGAAAGCTGAAATTTGGCAAGTAGGTTCCTTGGGGAGTGTAGGGGAGCACTAATAGAGAATTTCTCGAAATTCTTACGGGAAAGGGACAAAACGAGATATGCGCGTACAAAGTCGCGGGTGAAAGCTAGTGGTTTATGAACACTTTGAGTTGGAACAAAAGTTTTAACCAGACATTTTATGTGGATTCAGCTCCAGGGGTCAAAGGATTAGCTTTGAATTTAGATGCTGACGTAAAAATTGTGTTATCAATAGTGATGATTCCTGGTTAAAAAATATATTATTCTATTTAGTCCGTCAGTTAGATTATCAAAAAATTTTGGACATGTATTTTTTACTTTTTCAAATCAATAAAAAACGACGAAGATAAAACGCATCAAAGATTAACGCGGTGTCCTGCGTGAGCGACGAACGCGACGCGACGCGACGCAACACGGCGCGACGTAATGCGACGCGATGCTATACGCGACAAATGTCCTACGTGATTTTGGTCATTACTTCTCGAATCATGGAGAAGTACAGTACAATTTTGCTTGAAAGTTGTTTTGCTAGTTTATTTTTGATTAGTCTAAAGTAGTGTTACGCGCCAGAATTAATGCCGGGTACATAAAGATAAAAGTTACTACTAGCGCCATCTAATATCGAGTAGCAGAACTAATAGAGTCAAGATCCTTCTAGACTTTTCTATGCTAGAACATTCTAGAGTTTTCGATGTCTGGTTGGTCCGGACCGGTATGTACTCGAACTTTCTAGATGTTTCTATACTAGAAGGTTCTGGAATTATCTGCCGACCTATATAAGGCCCGCATAGCCCGCGACCGAGTCAGTATTGAATTTGCGATACAAGCGACAACTTCGAGAGCGAACTTCGACTGCGAATAAAAGTGATCAGTAGTGCAATTGTGATTTATAATTAGTGAGTTTAAAGTTGTAATTAGTGTTGATTAATTAAAGTGTCATTTTGGTTATTTAATCGGCTATTTTTATTGTCACGAACCCTAAGCTCGTAACAGTAGTATGCGTGCCATAGAAAAAGTTGAACTGTCAAGGAACTCTTCTTAGGGCGAAAAATGTTATAGTTCGTGTTGTCGCATCTGGTCGCCCTCAAAACAAGTGCGCGTTACGTCGCGTCTCGCCGCAGACTGTCACATAGGCCGCATGTAGGGTATGCCGTTGAGTTGATCGCGTTCGTCGCGTTCGCAGCGTCGCGTCGCGTCGAGTTCGTCGCTCACGCAGGACACCGCGTAAGAGTGGTGGGTGGTCACGTCACGTGTAAGTAAAAAGTTTACATACATGTGACGTCACGCGAGTTTTCAACGCACTGTATCGTTTTCATTTTTTGTTTACGTTCAAAAAGAAAAAATACGTGTCTAATATTTTTTGGAAATCTATCTAACGGACTTATTAGATTTTTTTAGTCATCAACCCTATTGTAAGCTCACTTGTAATTCCCATAGAACAGCGACACAGCATTGCGCTCCCTCCCACACGGCAGGTGGAACTGCTTCCTGCATTGTGACACGGAGCAGCCCAGGTTGGCTCCCCCGCGGCCGCAGTATGAACATCTCTGCAAATTAAGTAGATTGAAATCAGTTGCCTGCGTATTTACTACATTCAACAGTTAATTCTGAAAAATAGAACGGCCAAGTGGGAGTCAAACTCGCGCGCAAAGGGTTCTGCACCATTATCTATAAAAAAAAAACGATAAAAAAGACTTGTGGCACTCGGAGACTGCCGCGGTAAAGCTATTGCAATAGCTTAATAATTATGCAAGCAAAACCGCGGGAAAGTAGCAATACTAATAAATAGGGCACCAACCTCAAAAAGTTCAAAAGAGGTCACATTGCATTTGACAGCTCAAAAATGCCACTCGCAACTTATAAAAATAATTTCAAAAAAACAAAACTTTCAAATTAAGAACACAGATCGTCATAGAAACAAAAAGTATCACCGCTGTGCCGGTCGGAGTGGGGGGTGTTAGGTTATTTTCGTTACGGAATTTCTGGATTCGGTCTCCACGCTCAAGGCCCGCGATAGAAGCTATGCAATAGCTTAAAAAACAAACAAATCAATATTAAATTACGAAGATAAAACGCATCAAAGATCAAGAAAAGTGTAGGTATATACACGTGACGTCAAATAAGTTTTTATCTACACTCACAACGTAATGTTCCAAATATGAGTTCAAAAACGAATGCATAAACACATACTTTTTTTTCGTGGATAGGTAAAATTTAAAAAAAAAACCAATACAGTTCAACATTTTCCTTCGATTTTTAAACAACTGCATCATAAAATAACTTTTTAATTTTTATAGCACACTTTTTCTTTTTAATTTTTGGCGCGGGCTCATTGACTTACGTCAATGAGCCAGCTTTTATCTTTGTCTATGTTTGAGCGCGCTGCGCAGTCATTCGAATACGCAATGAGAATATCCGCCATATTGGAATAAACTATTTTTCCACTTACTTTATTTCAACTGTATGAGTGAAGATAAAATAGTGTATGCAACGGCATATAATTAGGTATTAAAACACTCGTGTGATGCTATTATCACACTCGGCTACGCCTCGTGTGATAAACCCACACTCGTGTTTTAATAACCCTTTTTATATGGTCGTTGCATAAACTACTATAAACGCACTGTATCTTAATAACATTTTGTTTACATGAAAAAAGAAAAAATACGTGTCTGATATTTTTTGGAAATCTATCTTGACGGACTTATTAGATTTTTTTAAGGCCACCCGTACAGTCAATATCGATCGCGATCCACGGATCAGATCATTGATTTCTACAGTCTCGCGCGAATCGCCGAGGTGAGCGCGCGCGATAAGCTGAGGTCGATTTTGTTCGAGTTTTGTTTTTCGCTCTACCCTCTTTGAATAAATGTTACGCGATAATGGATAACATAGATTTTTGCGATTCAAGTGGAAGTGATATAGTAGAAGAAGAGATGGTGCATAAGCGTGAGCAACTAGTTAATAATAAGAATTCGAAGGAAGAGGGAAAAAAGGTGGATAAAAGGCAACGGTCAGACAGTGAAGAAATAATAGAAGATGATGAGGGATTTACCACGGTTCGAAAGGACAAAAAGAGGTCATTGAGGAGGCCGTCAATGAGGTCTAATAGTACTGAGAATAACGAGAATACATGTAAATTAACAAATGAGAAAATAATAGTGTGCGTAACGTCAAAAGAGGTTTTACCCAAACCTTTCGGCATGGCCAAACTGTTAAGAGTAGAAAATATTGAAAATATTCTTAAAATACAATATAAAAACCCATACAAGATACTTATTCAATTTGAAGACCGAAAAGACGCGGAGAGTCTGATCAATTGCAGCAAGTTTCAAAATCTGGATTATAGATGTCAGTTTATAGATGAAATTAACTTGTCATATGGTGTAGTGAAACAAATTGACTTAGATATTGAGGAGAAAGAGATTCTAGAGAGTATTGAATGTGAGAGGGAAGTTGTTTCTGTCAAGAGATTAAAAAGACAATCAGATAGTGGAGAATGGATACAAAGCGAGACTATTCGCATTTGTTTTAAAAGTTCTACCTTACCCCCGTATCTCCTAATATACGGGTGCAGATTTAAGGTAGAACCTTACACATTTCCCGTTAGCCCGTTAGCAAATCCTTGGTCATATGAAAAAATGGTGATTTCGATATCATGATATTAGTCCTTATCCATTTAAATGGTTTGATAATAAAGTTTGATTATGTCCGTGTAAATTACACTTTAAATTATTCAAATCGGACCTTTCGTTCAAAACTTACGACGGTAATAAACATGCTCGGAGTAAGAAAAATGTCGCGGCTTGAGCGAACTGGGAAGAATCATATCAATGCTTGGTCCGATGAAGTTGAAAATGATTTCGATAAAACAATAAGAATAACAAATGTTTGGATTTTTCTCAAATAAACTACATACATAATAAGGGGTGAAGCAGGGGCGAATAAGTTTTTAGGGGAGGAAATTATAGCTTGCTTCAATTTACGTCGGAATTCTATGAACAAACTAAAAGTGGGATAATTGAAACAGATCATGTACCTAACAATTTTTGCATAATCAACCCCTGACGGGCTGAACGGGGTGAACAGTTGCGCTGAACCAATAATGAGTATCGTTGTGCTTAATTTTCCAAAACTAACCGTTATAAGGGGATATGTATAGGGGCGTCGCAGTTTGTGGAGTACCTACTATCCCCACGCGGACGAAGTCGCGGGCGAAGTGCTAGTATCTCAATAAAAGTAATTCGCATCAGACTAAAGAACGTATTAATCAAGAGGATACTATAACGCAAACCCTCCAAGTCCCACTCTCTGTCGACAAAGAAAAGTCATATAGAGATGTTTTGTTGTCACAAGTTCATACAGAACGGATAGATTCAATCCCCAAAAATTATTATTCTGGCGAGACAAGTCGAGATATTATTATGGAGTCTACTATCTCTGAAACTACTTCAAAATCGAAGAAAACAATTAATAATAGTCGACAGGAAAAAGCTGAAGTAAATACAGAAGGTCAACAGACGTATACATCTAGGAATATATTTTATTTAAAAAAATTAATGGATAAACTGAATGAAATTGTCTTCTCCAAGTCAAGTATTGCTGTTAAAATCAAGTTAGTAATTAGTGTTATTCTTGAAGAAATTGTTCAATTTGTTTTAGGATTCGTGAGAGAGGGAGATTTGATGAAAAAAGTATTTTCCTTATTTAACGATGGCTCCTAACAAATTACGAGATTTCGCTCTTAATATATTGCAATGGAACTCGCAGAGTATTAGACCTAAAATCACTGAATTTGAATCACTTTTATTTAAAGATCAAATCCATATAGCTATCATCTGTGAGACATGGTTAGAGGAACATAGCTTCTTAAACATATCCCAATATAATATTTATAGAAAAGACCGATCCGATGGTTATGGGGGTGTAGCAATCATGGTACATAAATCTATATTAACTGAATTGAAATTATCTAGTATTAATAATACCGGCATCGAAATGCTACATGTTAAGATTATTAATTGTAAATATCTAGAAAATATAGTATCAGTCTACTGCCCGTCCTCTGCCCAAACGAGACAATGTGATTGGGATGAGTTATTTTCTTTGTGTCCTCAAAAAAGTCTTATAGTCGGGGACTTCAACGGGCATCACTCCAATTGGTCCTATAAAACTGATACAAGAGGTACACAAATTATGGACTCAGCGTTGGAAAATGGATTTATATCTATAAATGATGGCAGTGCCACTCGGGTAAAATATGTAAGTAATGTTTTACAACAGTCATCTCCTGATATCACCTTTTCTTCATCCGATATAGCTATACATTTTTCTTGGCGAGTGTTAAGTGATAACTTGGGGAGTGATCACCTTATTATAAAATTTAAAATGAACTATCAAGATACAGTTAATACGACTAGTAAACGTAATTTTAAAAAGTCTAATTGGCTGGACTATCGTAAAGATATAGAACAGTTATTCTCTAATGTTGATTCTAATATATGTGACATCCAGGTAATGTATTCAACTTTTATCTCTGTTATTAATAAATCTGCGGATAAAAATATCCCAATAATTAAAATGTGCAATAATCCTCAAAATAACTTCAAACCTAAGCCGTACTGGGATTCTCATCTTTCTAAAGTAGTAGCGGAAAGAAGACTCGCGTTGAAGGAGTTTAGATGTAACCCTACGCCGACAAACCTGGCTATATTGGAGGATAAAACTTTAAAAGCTAAACAGAAAATCCGGCAAGCCAAGACAAATTGTTGGCAAACATTTTGTAGCTCTATTGATGGCACTGTGACTTCATCAGAAATGTGGTGTAAAATGAAGTGGATTAAGGGCTATAGACAAGCTGGTTATTCTGTTTCAATGGATAAAAAAAGTGAGCTCTTGCACAGTTTAGCCCCTGACTCATCTCTAGCCTCTAAACCTTTATTTTCTTCAATCAATGTTTTATTAGAGTCAGAGTTCACATTTCAGGAATTTGAGTCATGTATCAAAAAGAAGGATACTGCTCCTGGAGATGATAATATCACTTATTCTATGATTTTTAACCTTCCAGATGTCGCAAAAGCGTTTTTACTCCGTATATTCAACAAAATATTTTATTCTGGTTGTATTCCTAATGAGTGGCGTAATATAAAAATAATTGCAATACCTAAAGTGGGGAATAACTCCAAACTTAGACCAATTTCATTAATCTCTTGCCCTTGTAAGATTTTCCATTTGATGCTAACTAAAAGGATAGAGTGGTTTATTGAACATAACAGTGTGTTATCTCCCAGTACTACCGGTTTTCGCAGAGGTCAATCATGCTTGGACTCACTTGCACAGTTGATAACCAATATACAGGTAGCTTTTACTAAAAACTGGACCACATTAGCGTGTTTCTTAGATATTGAGAACGCATACAACAATGTTTTAGTCGACAGTGTAGTTAAAACATTAGATAACCTCAAAGTGGGCAGTCGAATATGTAACTATTTGTGGGAATTTCTTAAGGAAAGACATTTAATTGTTAAAGATGACACGGATGGGAAGGGTGGTATCACAAGATGGACTAATAGGGGGTTAGCACAGGGAGATCCAATCTCTCCATTGCTATTTAATATTGCAACACTTGAAATTTGTAATAAAATTAACAACAGTAATTTGATCAAAATATGTCAATATGCTGATGACTTTGTCCTCTTTGTTAGTTCGGAAAAAATATGTGACAGTGTTCATAATATGCAATTATCTTTAAATTATATTGTGGAGATTTTATCTAATATAGGTTTAGAATTATCAACGTCTAAATCACAAGTTTGCTTATTCAGTAGAGGATATCGAAGACAAACTGTTCAATTGTATTTAAATGATATCCCTTTGGTACCGGCTGATAGTATAAAATATCTAGGTGTCTGGTTAGACCCTTCACTTCGATGGGGCAAACATATTAATGAACTTAATGAAAAATGTCAGAAAATGTTAAATATTATAAAAGTATTAGCTGGTTCCAATTGGGGTATGCATCCATTACAGTTGAGGCTTTTGTATATATCTTTAATTAGAAGTCGAATAGATTACGGCTGTGTCTTCTATGATAGTAGTGTTAAGTCTCGATTAGGTAAATAAGAGAAAATTCAAAATAAGGCTATGAGAATTGTTGGTAGTTTCATTAAAACTACACCTATACATGTGATGGAGAGCGAGTTGTGCTTACCCCCGTTAGATATTAGACGTAAATTTTTAGCATTTAAGTTTTGCCTTAAAGTTAAGTCGTGTACCAACTGTGTATCAAGTAAATGTCTGTCCGATCTTGGAGCTCTTAGAACCCATAGCTATTGGTCAAATAAAAAAATACCTATTTTAATGGATACATATAATAGTACTAGAGAAGAAAACATATATTCATCTAACCCTTTAGATATGTATAAATTAAATGTTTGGTGTAGCTACATGTTAGTTAAAAATTTTATTAAAATTAATTTAGATACTGTTAACAAGCCTAAGAAATCCTATGAGAGTAACTGTTTGAGAAACGATATCTTGCAAGAATTAAATTACACATACAATCGGTGGCATAAATTGTTTACCGATGGTTCTAAGAGTTCTCAGATTGGTGCCGCTTTTTATGATGCTACCACTAAAACTAGCGGATGTTTTAAACGTGACCGTCAGGATGGCTGGACCAGACGAGATATGTACATGAGTCCATGTGCACCGTTTACTACCTATTTGCTACTATTTACTACCTATAATGAAATATTTGCTACCTTTGCGTTAAGAGAGATATCAAAGAAACAAAGTGGTCAGCCATTCTGACGTCAGGTTGGCTGACCACTTTCAAGTTCTCATAGTTTTAGCGTTGTATTAATTGAGTTGTTAATGTAAATATTTACTACCTGTTTGCTACCTTAACATATATTTGTTACACAATTTAAAGAAGCTCCTATAAAAAGTTATTATTAAAAGTCATTTAAACGCCTGTACATCAATTATATTGGCGCTTAGTGGCCTAAGAACAATTTGTTTCTGGATATCCATGGGATATCTTTTTGTTGCTAGTTCCCGCCAGATTTCTATTAATCTTGGATTTTCCGTAAAAAAAATTCTTCTGCATGTTCTATACACTTACCCACTTTTACATTCTTCGTCTCCTTTTAATTCTTTGGTTTCAGTGTTTTCCTGTATTATTTATTTTTCGAGTTACTTCATTATTGTCGCAAAGAAGCGAAATACTGTATCGTAATTTGATCAAGATTAATTTAATAAATCACCAAGTACATACGTACATTTCTAAGAATAAATGCGATATGTAAATAATTATAAAATTGTACAAATGCAAAAAATTGTTAGCAATCATTCTGAGAAGAAAAGACGTCAGTAAATGATGTACAGGCGTTTAAATGGCTTTTAATTATAACTTTTTATAGGAGCTTCTTAAAGTTGTTTAACAAATGTATGTTAAGGTAGCAAACAGGTAGTAAATATTTACATTAACAACGCAATTAATACAACGCTAAAACTATGAGAACTTGAAAGTGGTCAGCCAACTTGACGTCAGAATGGCTGACCACTTTATTTCTTTGATATCTCTCTTAACGCAAAGGTAGCAAATATTTCATTATAGGTAGTAAATAGTAGCAAATAGGTAGTAAACGGTGCACATGGACTCATGTACATATCTCGTTTGGTCCAGCCATCCTGACGGTCACTTTAAACTTGTATCTGAGGTTTCCATAATGACAGCGGAGTTATATGCTATTTCTGAAGCGTTGTCTTACGTTGCTAAATTACAACACGTTAATATAGTTATATTCACTGATAGCAAGAGCGCGCTCCAGCATTTGGCTCGATGCGCCTCTGGACAGAGAGGTGTATCGATAGCCTTTGCTGTTTTGAGTAAAATTAATACAATTCTAATGAATAATGTTAACTTGGTTTTACAATGGATTCCGTCACATATTGGCCTGCAGGGAAACGAGGAGGCTGACAGATTAGCTAAGATAGCAGCAACTACAGGTATAGAGGTTTATGTTTTACCAGTATTTTCAGAAATTTTAGTAACTTATTGTTATAATGAATGGAAAGAATATTTTAAATCTAAAGACAAAGGGCTATGGTATAAAACCATCCAAAGTGAGCCTCCTCGGATCCCATGGTTTAGTAATTTTAAAGTTAGCCGTAGAACGTTGGTAACTTCTTTCAGAATTCGTTCCGGACACATGCCACTAAGAGCCTTTGCATTTCTGATGAAGAAGGTGGAATCTCCGTTCTGTTTAGTTTGTGATCATAAAGTAGAAGATGTTTATCACCTCTTGGTGGAGTGTGTCAGGAATGGGCCTGAAAGAAGTGCGTTAGTTAGTGAACTAAATATAAATAAGTTAGATGTAGGTATATTTAATATGATCTTAGCAAAACCAATGTCGCCAGAGGCTGCATTGGTATATTCATTGGTTAATTTGTAAGTTTGTTGTAATTAGATTAGTTTATGATGGAACTAGCGTAACATATTGTTAAAAGTTCCTAAAACAAATAAAGAGAAAAAAAAAAAAATTGATTTCTACCATGGATCGCGTTTAAGATTGACTGTGTACGGGTGGCCTTAGGACTTAACGACCGAATTCGCTCGGTATACGATCGGTAACTATATCGAGACTTCCCGCTATGGTAGCAGTTGGATAGCACCAAACCACTTGCATATCCTAGAGTATCAATTTAATTAGAGTTAATCAACACAATAAGAAGAAGATTTTGAAGAAACATGCTTTTCAATTCAAAGGAAATAGATTTCAAACAAATTCATTTGTTTGAAATTAAAAGAATCCTTTCTCCAGTAGTTTCTCCTGCAGTGAGACATACAGGGTGTTCCAGAGGTGCGTGGTCATATTTAAGGGTGTTGTTCTGTTTCTGCCAATGTCACAATTTCAAAATATTATTTTTTACTTTTTTCATAAAACCGATAGCAAAAAACAACTAAAAAGTTATGTCACTTTTTGAGCGGTCTGATGCAGTTGGTGGCTTTTACTTTTTGGAAGGTAGCGGAACAGAGAGTAAAGTCCCACATACCTCCACTGGAAAGAGAGGATCCTCCGACCAGACGGTTGTTTGTGTCTGGTGGGCAACTGCCCGAGAGTTGATATTCGGGCTTTGCATATGTTCTCATCCCACGGTAAACTTTGATATCGCGATTTAGGATTTTGTAGTTAGTTCGCAGCTGTCGAGATAGATGGCGCTGCGAGTCTCATTTGTTGTGATGTTGATTCTGCTACGTTGATTTTTGTGGCGGCATGAATGCCGCTACAACTTCAATCACAGTTTCGATGCCACTAACTTCATCAGACTGCTTAAGAGCATTACTCCGTAGCGGCGCGCTTCGATTTTAGGTAAATTTACTCACACAGCGTTAGAGTTAGTGAGCACACAGCTGTCTGTGTTGGAGCGCGTATAACCGCGTGTCATACACCGCATTGATAATTTTGATACATTGCCAGCGTTTTTAGTTAGTATGAAATGTTTTCGTTTTTTCGTAAGTAGGGACTTAGTTTTTTTTTAGTTTATTGTAAAAAGTGAGGAATTAAATTACTATTACTTTTAAGTAAATAAAAATATAATCGTGTAAAATATAATTTTAATATTTATCATCTCTAAGTTTGTAGTATTTGGTAAAACCAGTCATGACAGCGATTTACAGATCCATCTATTTTCCAAAATTTGATTTTTTTTTGGTTTATTGCAACATCTGCCTCTAAACCGAATGCCGAACTAGGACACTTAATTTCGACGATGCCATCAGATTCGATAAGTCCATCCGGCGAAGCACCTGTAACCAAATTAATTTGATACTCAATTCTCTAATTACGTCATCATCATCACTATCATTTCAGCCGAAAGCCGTCCACTGTTGGATTTAGGCCCCCAAGTGTCGCCACAATGAACAAATATTCTGTAAGAAATTGTTGGTTTTTAAAAAATATTAAGTACCAAGTATAGTATTTTAAACTATTTTTACAATAAGGATCTTTTCGGAAGTAACAACAAAAGAAAAACTAAAAGAAAGAGCTCATTTTTCCCTATTCCTCAGAGTTACGAAATTGACCCGAAAAATTCATTCCTTGTATCGAAATAAATCCCTACACCAGGATCTTGAGTTGGAGACAATGATGCATCGTTTTGGATGTGTAGGGTTTTATCACCACCAATTTCACACGTCATTTGATTATCTTTAATGGGATTTGCTGTTTCTGATGTTGCCTGCAACTTTTCTTGGATTTCCTCTGTGTTTTTGCTAAGGTTTTCTATTGGTTGTATCTGAAAATAATATTTATTTATTTATTAACACATACATATGTGTGTGTTTGTATTTATTTACAATAATACAAACAGTAAGCACCTTATCATGATCGGTGATCGATTCAGAAATCAAAAATTAGTCGGCTTGAGATAAATAAATAATGACTTATTTGTTTTTGTTAGTAACTCCTTAATCAAAATCAAGAAAACAATGTCTCTTGGTACACAATTTCAAAAAGTGCCAAATATATAAATAAGTAGAAAAACAAACTTACAAGAGCATCTTTTAAGAACAATATAGGTAGGTACGTTCCATCAAATATTAAGTAAGCCGACTTCCGATGATGCAAGAAAGTTGTTCGAATTCATGACCCTGATCCATTGATCTCGTTCGTTTTTTAATAATTGTCTTAGGGTACGACTACGATGGGACTGACATACGCTGTGCGTTATAAAAGTCCCTAAAATTTTAAAGAAATAAAAAAAAAATAAAAAAAGAGCATCTTTATTTATGTCTTGGTTCCCAAGGATTTGAACTTCTCTTTTCTGCCTATAAGAATAATTAATCGACTAAAAAAAACAGCACAAACAGGCACTGGAACTCAATAATAAAACAATATATCTTAGCCGTGTTTGGACTTGTTGAAATAATTGTAATGAGATGTACTTTTAGGTGTAGGTACAACAAATTTTTTTCTCTCTTACTTTTTAATTGTATACCTAAAAAGTACGTCTCAATACAATTCCAACAAGCCCAAACACAGCTAAGATATATTGTCTATTACAGAGTTCCGGCGCCTGTCTCTCAGCCATCAGATCCATTTTGCTAACTGGTACTTTCCGAATGCAAATGCTTCATTTGTTGATGAAAATACCAAAAATCGCTATGTTTTCCTATAAAATTTAATGAGTTCCCTGGATTTCTCCAGGGTCGCATTATCAGATTCTGATTAGGTGATCATGAGACTACCTGGAAAATCTATCCTTTCAAACAAAAAAAGATTGAATTGAGGGTCCCTCTTTTTTTAAAATCGGTTTATAAAAGGGAGAAAATTGTGAATTGGCTATAAACTGTTTTTAAAAGTGGCTCCTCGGTAACTTACCTTTTGGCTTCATTAGCCTTGTCCAAATTTCCGTATTTTTTTCTTTTTTTCCGGTATAACCCCTTTTGTTAGCCATATCTGAAAAAAAAGCTGGTAAAATAAAAACATATATATAGTAGCCTAATTTTATCTTGTTAAGTTATTGAACTTCATTACAATAAAATATGTACTCACCAAAGTTTTATTATATAATAAAAAAATATTATTATAATAAAAAGTATCAATAAGATCCGGTCGCACTAAAAACTCGCCAAACTGCACTAATATTTTTACGCAGCGCGTGGCAACGAGAGCGACACACGTCCTACCTCTGAAAGACCTCGGCCGGCACCATGCTATGGCAACTTAGAACAAAATTAAAATTCCATTTTTTTATTGAAAACAGCGCCATCTAGTTTTTAGTTAAGGGAAACAAATTGCGGTGTTGCTACGGTTAAATTTATATATTTTTTTGGGAGTTACTTTATAACATTAATCAAGAAAAATAATATAATTTCATGATCTTCTTATATAAAAATAATAGAATGAATTAGTACATAATTAGGTTTTTAATTTGAGCTTTAATAGTGAAGAACTTATATTTTGGTATTTAAACGTGCAAAAGTTTGTTTTTGAATGGCCACACTTGAATTGCAAATGGCTGCGTGAGAGTGTAACTTCTTGTGCGCATTTATTTTCCTTTTGCAATAGAGTTTATGTTGTTTCGCTAGTGCATCTGCAGGTTGAGTTGAGCTTTCGTTACTCTATGTTGTTGAGCCGCGTTACAATTCGTTCGTACGTTCGTGTTGTGTTGTGATGTGTGTGTTGTTGTTGTAAACCACTGGTGCAAAGATATCAATAATGTTCTCACTGGCAAAACAACCGTTTGGGATATTAACGATTCAATGAAAGATAAGGCTAATCGGCACTACCCTAATCATAAGGGACGAAAAAGGCGAACATAAAATTTTATTGTAAATGTGTGATGTTTTTCTAAATAAAATGGTATTCAATTATGTGGTTTTTTTCCTTTATGTAGTACGTATGTTTGTAATATATAGCGGATACACTCATCTCTCTACCTAATATCATAAAGGATCAGACAGCAGCTATATACCTACCAACCTATACATTTATTTATATAAATTAGTTCCCTTAACTAAAAACTAGATGGCGCTGAGTTCGACCACTTACTAATATTAAAAATAAGGTAGAGTTGCCTGTCTATAGCCAGTATACTATTGTAGTCTTTGGCCGGCACTAAGCGCTCATGCGATTCCGCGTCTATTATATAGTGATACTAAATAATTAATTGTAGTGTAAACAAATAATTTATTTAAAAAATAATTGTACCATGTCTTTGGTCGTAAATGTGTTCAATTAATAAGTCTAAAAAAAAACAAAAATGCCTCATATTTTATCCTAAACTAACACGTTTAATATTTCGAAAAATGGCTAAAAATTATAGTTTTGAGTTTACTTTTCTTGAATGAAAACTTACAGCAATCGTGGTTTTTTTTGGATCAAACTCTAGTCAATGTTATCATTTTTTTTTAAGTAAATTTCTTGTAAGTTTGTCATATAAGTTTTACTCCTATCTGAAATCTGCGACGCCGTCGGCCGCTAGTTTTAAAAACGGCTTGGATAAGAACTGTTCTAATGAGAATACTATATGACTATTTGAAAATGTTTTTGGATCAAACACTAGATTATGAAATTTCCAATAATATGACGTCAATATATTATCTATAAATTAAGCACATTATTGTTTTATTGACCGTCGGAAATCATTTATTTTGCCTCCAGCGCGCTTTTAACGGATGAATGCTCTTAAAGGTCAGTTTTTCTTTTTAAATTCATATTTTTTTATTTTGATATTGTATAGTTATTGTATAAGGGTGGTGTATTTACACCATCCTTAAATATGACCATGCACTTCTGGAACATTCTGTATAACGAAGTTCGAAAAGATACTCACATGTTTCTTGGCCCTCTCTATTTCAGTGAGTATATCTTCATAGACAAAGCCAAAGAGTCCATCTCCATCTCTACCTTTCTGTACCAGACATGAGGATAGCAGCTGAAATATTAATGAGAAACTATTAATCTAATAAGCACAGAATGCATCTGCTGATGGCTTGAGAAACCGATTGCAAGATAAAAGAGACAAAAAAATACTATGTCCTAATTAAAAAAGATCATTGGATACCTCTGTTTCTAAGGGAAATTTAAAATCAGTCGAATTTAGCTGTAACACTATTTTTCGAAAATATTCTTTGATAACTTTGACCTTGTATACTGCTAATGCATAGGAAGTTTCATTAAAATCAGTTCATTCATATTGAAAAATAAGGACTTGAAAGTTTTTATGAAATTCCGTATGTCGTAAACACTCTTAACATATCAAAATCAAAGTCTTCATTAACATGAGCTTGACAGGAGCACTGAAAGTCAGACTGGCTTTCAGTTTTTGCATGCTATAGTATAAAAGATTTTTCATGAGAAATTAGGTTTCTCAATAGCAGAATATGTTTGGCTGATGGCAAAAGACTAGCCTTCTTAGTGATCTTGAGCATAGGCACTGATGCAGTGCCAGATTAGCAATGTTGCAAAAATAGCAAATGTCGCTGAAAACTCTCTTTCTCGCACACAAGTCCTAACTCCTACCACACTAAACGATAGCTGTTTTGTGCAGATGTAATGCTTATTTTCCCAACCTGTAGAAGTCACTAATTATGTTCTTTTTTTAATTGTTTGCATCATACTTCGTGGAAATAAACTCTTTTTCTTTCTAGGTGCCATTACAACTTTTGAAATCTAACCAGCCCCGGATCTGGTGCAAATAGACAACGTAGGCCTGTGGGCTCAGGCACTACTTCAGGGCCCCATCACCCGTGATAATAACTTTATAAGTCTAAGAAGTTTTTAATTTTCAACCTAAATAGGCCAAGGCCAAGGCAAGTTGCGCTCTTTTAATTTTGTATCTATTTTCTTTTAGTGTGTTATTTCAGGGAGAATAAAAGTGTTTTCTTTTTTTCTTTCTAAAGTGGCCCATAGTAAAATTTGCTACATGCCCCACGCCAGGTTCATCCGGCACTGCACTGGCGAAATGTGTTTTTTTTTCAGCGGCAGCCTCAATCTATATATTTGTGTGATTGTGTTGATAACAATCATGCTCACACTATCACAGGGAGCTTAGGTAAACATCACCTGTCTAGCCTTTTACCAACTACGTTGGGGTCGGCTTCTAATTTAACCGGATCTACTTATCTATCTATCGGGTATGGTTTCCGCACTTAGTCCTGCTGTGGACCATTGTGCGTGAGCCATGTCATTTAACCGGATGCAGCTGAATACCAGTATTTTACGTTGAGCGATGGATGTCTGTCTACCAGATCCCAATAATACCTACTTTAAATTATAAAACCCCTTAGAAGAGAACTGGTTGCCAGACTTTCTGGGCTCAGCTATTTATCAATATAACTTTGGACAAGACATTGAAATCAGGAATTTAATATAATATACATTATGAAGAAGTAAAATTGTTTATGTTTATTATGTTTTAAAGATAATCTTTGGTAGTGCTGATTTGATTGATTATGAATATTCAGACAATGATACAATCTTAATTTAACTATAGCTCAGTACTTTTTAACTCAGAATAATTTACTACTGTGATATATACCACAGTAGTAAATTCTGAGCCTTATAAGCCATCGAAAAGGCTATCGAATTTATTATCGAAAAAGTGAAATTGAGACACATTAATATCCAAGCATGAAGCTTAGAAATAGACTTAGTTTCTCAACTAGATTTTGATGCTGTGTTTTGCTAGCAGTTCCCTAAGATGACCCACTGACCAAAAATGCTGTGTAACTGTATTAACCTCATGAGAAAAGTTTTAAGATGGCCTAAATAGTGCCTACTTGTGCGTGTGTATGCTGTAAATATAACGTTTAATAGCGTGGGTATAGACAGAAATTGCTCTTGCCAATCAACCTAATAGAAATAAAAGGTTTTATGTCGGCTTCACCGAAAATAAACGAAAAGTTAGAACTAAACTTACGACACAATAATAGTGACATTGTATGTCTCCGATAGCGTATAATTTTCCGTAAGTTAGCTCGTCATCCACTTCACGTTGACAAAAACCACACGGCAGTTTCTTTCCGGTCACTATTTTAGCCACTATCTTACTTTTAATAATACTTTTACGTGGCGCCATGATAGCACTTTTTACCACTTCAATAAATCTTATTTAAGCCATCACACTAACAAAAGATGCATTCAAAATTTAGTTATTGAACCAAATTTGATGTAAAATACCAGGACACAACTGTAGAAATTACATTATACTGGCAAATCGTATGAATTAGAATGGTGATAAGATAATTAGGATAACAAAACAACAAACATTATCAAACATGGCGTTTGACATTAGTTTGGCGGGAATTTCTATTTTTTTCTATTTTCGTCCAGAAATTTAGACGCCTTCTATTATTTTATTGTACTTGCAAAACTGAATTGGTTCTAAGTGTCTAAACACACTATGCCGAAGTTACGCGACCGAAGTTCGACGGCTGATTTTACGTTCCGACTTATTCGGCTGATATGACACACCATAAGTGCCGAACTTACGCAGCAGAAATTCAGTTCCGCAACTTTGTGTGTCTCGAGCACTATCGTGTACCCCGGATCTTCGTCCGTCGGTAATAGAACCGAACTTCGGTCACGTATAATGTGCTGAACTTACGCCCGACCGAAGTTAGGCTATATTATATAGATAGATAGCCGCTATGACGCTACGTAATTTTGGCATAGTGTGTCGTCAGTAATTCAAATAGCATTGCAGGCGTAATTGTGCTGAACTTCGTTCGCGTAACTTCGGCATACTGTGCTTAGACACTAAGTTCGCATTGATTCGCATTTTTTAGTGACGATCATGAACATTGCTGATTTGATGCGAGATTCAGCTGATTTTCCCGATTTTTATCTTTATTATTACTATTACGCGAGATTTATTATATAATTTGGAATTTTCACATGTCGGTGCTGGAGCGGTTCATTAGAATAGAATAGAATAGAATAGAATACTCTTTATTATGTACACCATATAAGTTACAGTCAGTCAGTCAGTCAGTTACATTCTGATTATAATCCCTTTGCTATTCAAATAAAATTGTGTTTCAACTCAAGAATGGTTTCTGAACGAAAAGCAAAATGTTTCAAACCTTTTCGTGTGATGTTGCCCTGTACAAAAGTCTATTTTCTCCAGCCTCATGATCTCATTGTTCCAAATAAAAATAAGGTTGTCTATGGCAAAAATTATATTAAAATTATGTGCAATTAATCAAACAAGCAGCAACACTATATTAAAAACGTCAAGAAATCTAAAAAAAAGCCGGAAGGCAACTTAGTTTTTATTTTTATTGTTATTTGTTTAATTATTGTTATAATACTACGTTAATAGTAACAACCATAATTTTATCTAGTCTTAGAGCTTATTTCATGTCCAGAGTAATTTAATTGCAAATATCTGTGCTTGTGACGGGTTTATGGAGCCATAAAATTGTTGATATAAAGTCCTTTGTTTGGGAAACAGCAATTTCTTCGTGTTTTCTCGTGAGCTGGGTGTGGAAAACGCATTTATGTAGCGTATAAGACGTGTTTTTATTGTTCTTTGTTAGAAAGAAGTGTGAAAAGTGGTCAGACAAGCTTATTTGAGTTCGGTTTTATAGGCGGCAGTGGTTGACCGTTTCGACATAAAACTTTATACGTTTGCCGTCACAAATATGGCTGTGTTGCTCAACTCTCGTTGTGAAAACCGTCTAAAGGGAATAAGGAACAGGAAATCTCCATTAATTATCCAATAGGAATCTTGTTAGCTGTGTGAAACTCTCAAAATGTCTGCTTTGGGGGATAACAAAGATATCTGGTCGGTTCCTGGCGATCGGCTGGATTCTAAATACGAAAAATGTCGGAATATAACTGAGGAGATATATAAGAGGATAAATATTACGTTTCAAATAAAGAAATTGGAGACAGAAGCACAAAGTGATGTGTCGGATCAGAGGTAAAACTTACATCTCATTTTTATCATATTTCTTATGTTTAAACGCTAATTCCACCAACTATTTGGTATTTATTTATGTATATCTTATCCCTACACTGTATTACATTATTGGGTAAGCTGATTTCTAATGAGTTTGTATGTGAAATCTATTGGTTGTTTTCAAGGACAAATTTCACAATTGGTTCTGTCAACTTTGTGGTGCATTATATTACGATAGAATGATATTTGACGTTTTAGTATTGTATCTATGCAGGCTGGAATATTATGAGAATATTTTAATACTTAGTTTGTTCAATTTAGTGCATACAAATTACTTAATAAAAGCTAAGAAGTTAAAAATACATTTATTTTCGTGTTTAAACCAGTTTTCAGATGTTTGTTTAGCTTCAACAATTGAATAATTTATAGAATGAACTATAGTAAATATTTATTTTCCAATATAAAAGATAATAAGATAATTAATATGATTGCTTCTCGTCTATTGGAACACCTGCCTCCTGTCTGTTTGAGATTCAATATAGTTTAATATTTTTTGTGGAATTTATCATTCCCAGCAATAAACTCTCTCTACATATAACGCTGTCTAACTAGGCTTAACAAAATGTACCCAGGAAATGGGTAATAGAGGCCAAATAGGCTGCTTAACTTAGTTGCGTGTGAATAAGACCACCGTCTTCAGATACATAGTTGATGGAACAACTACAAACTAAAAACGGAGAGCCAATTCTACAAATTTTGAAACAACAGCTGGGACCGACATGTTAATGTGCTTTCAGGGCATGTTGGAGTCTCGAAATGTAATTTTTGTCTTTTATTTCAGGCAACTAAGGCCCATAAAACACAATACATATAAAAACAATAACTATAAACTAATACATATTTTATACAACATACTTAAAAACGACTGCACATGGCGAGGTGTGCATACCTTCCATTTTTCCGATTTCACCATTTGCGTCTTCAGCATTCAACAATAGAAACGCAACTCTTGCGAGAAGCCGTGGAATTTGTTCAAAAGAGTTACCGCGGTCCTGGAACCCAAAGGACATTAGGAGGAACACTGATGGGTTTTAGTCAGTAAGAGTTTGACTGCTCCACCCAGAGTGGAAGGAGTCATTTGATGATTACTAATCCTTAAAAAAAAGACTCTGTGAGCACTCCACACTCGTGTTCATTTGGTAAAAACATTTTTAGGTTTTGGCAGCGAAAGAATAAAAAGGAAGAAAAAGTATTTATTGTCATAGAAGTGACATGCATACAAAATATAAACCTTAACTAAAATTCCTTAGTTAGTTAAATAGCTTTTATTTTTTCAGTGACCAAATAGACAGCAACGATCTCAGTAACGAAACAGACTTGTTCGCGTGCGACAAGACCGACTCGATCTCGAGTAGCGAGGAGGGACAGAAGCCCGCGGTCACCTGCGAGAAGTACATCAATATCAACAACAATGAAGAGACCAAGATGAAGAAGGCTGGCGTAGTCTATAAGAGGCCGAGGAAACGGTGAGTCATATCTTAGGTAGAACAGGAAACGGTGAGTCGTTTCTTAGGTAGAACAGGAAACAGTGAGTCGTTTCTTAGGTAGAACAGGAAACGGTGAGTCGTTTCTTAGGTAGAACAGGAAACGGTGAGTCGTTTCTTAGGTAGAACAGGAAACAGTGAGTCGTTTCTTAGGTAGAACAGGAAACGGTGAGTCGTTTCTTAGGTAGAACAGGAAACGGTGAGTCGTTTCTTAGGTAGAACAGGAAACAGTGAGTCATTTCTTAGGTAGAACAGGAAACGGTGAGTCGTGTTTTAGGTAGAACAGGAAACGGTGAGTCGTTTCATAGGTAGAACAGGAAACGGTAAGTCCTTTCTTAGGTAGAACTGGAAACAGTGAGTCATTTCTTAGGTAGAACAGGAAACGGTGAGTCGTGTTTTAGGTAGAACAGGAAACGGTGAGTCGTTTCTTAGGTAAATCAAGAAACGGTGAGTCGTTTCTTAGGTAAAACAGGAAACGGTGAGTCGTTTCTTAGGTAAAACAGGAAACGGTGAGTCGTTTCTTAGGTAGATCAAGAATCGGTGAGTCGTTTCTAAGGTAGAGCAGGAAACGGTGAGTCGTTTCTTAGTTAGAACAGGAAACGGTGAGTCGTTTCTTAGTTAGAACAGGAAACGGTATGCCGTTTCTTAGGCAGAACAGGAAACGGTGAGTCGTTTCTTAGGTAGAACAGGAAACGGTGAGTCGTTTCTTAGGTAGAACAGGAAACGGTGAGTCGTTTCTTAGGTAGAACAGGAAACCGTGAGCCGTTTCTTAGGTAGAACAGGAAACGGTGAGTCGTTTCTTAGGTAGAACAGCAAATAGTGAGTCATTTCTTAGGTAGAACAGGAAACGGTGAGTCTTGTCCGAGGAAGATAACAACGAAATGCAGATGACCAATAAAATCTAATTAGTCTGTCATTAGATTTCCAAAACTTTTTTCACGTACAACAAAATATGAAAACGATACCTACAGTGCGTTGAAAACTCGTGTGACGTCACATGTATGTAAGTACACAGTTTACCTCTTTGATGCGTTATACGTTCGTCTTTTTTTATTGATTTGTTATAGCAAAAAATACGTGTCCAATATTTTTCGATAACCCAACTGACGGACTAAAGAGAATCATATATACTTTTTTTTTAACCAGAAATCATCCCTATTCACTCTGTTATAATAGTTGGTATTGAAATAGAGAATGTAAGCCGTAACAAACCATAATATATTGCTTTGTTTTGTTACAATCACTTGAATCGGAATGTCATGGTATTGTGCGACAGCAGTATTGTATTGTTATACAATACGTATAACATTCGGCATGCCTCGTGGTATGTTAGTGGACTAACTGGCCAATAAGGTTTTGCTCGCGACTTCGGCCGCGTGAAGGACGTATAGTATTGTGTTTTATGATTATTTTTTATGTATTAAAATAATAAATCGGTCAAGTGCAAAGACTCCGACAGAAAAAAAAAACCGACTCCAAAAAAAACACTACACATTACAAAATAACTTTAATTTCGGTAGTCAGTGTTTGGTTGCTTCTTAGTTAATTGACACCGGCTTCCGAAATTAAAGTTATTTTGTACTTTGTAGTGTTTTTTTTGGAGTGGTTTTTTTTTTGTGAAAAAGTTTTTTATTTTTCACTTTTTAGTGGTACCTCACACCTAATAACACCGCTGGAAAGTCACAGGAAAGCAAAAATACGCAATTTCGTATACATGGATGATTTTTCCACATATTTTTTCCAGCTATTTGGATTTAAAAACCAAATTGCTTAACCGATTTTGATAAAATTTAAATGGGACCAATCGAGAAGTCAATCCTTTCACATAAAACAAGAATTTTTCAAATCGGTTCATAAATGACGGAGATATGAGGTAACAAACAGTCGAATTGAGAACCTCCTCCTTTTTTGGAAGTCGGTTAAAAAACACGTTTCATTTGTGGGGGCCGCTTTTAATTTTTATTATTTGTTGTTAAACCTGCAAGTTTCACACTGTAGAAATTTTAACTGTCTACCTCTTAAGAGCGTGTACGCCGTATGTCATTTCATACAAACTTTCAAGTCCTTATTCTTCAAAATGAATGAACCAATTTTAACGAAACTTGGTATGCATACGCAAGATATCCAGGTCTAAATAGTTATCAAAAAACATTTTTGAAAAAGAGTTCAGGGGGAAGGATATAGTGATTTTTCACTTTCTATAGAAAAGTTAAAATCGCTCTCTCTCTCCCTCTGAAATCTTTTCCAAAAATATTTTCTGATAACTATTTAGACCTGGATATCTAGCGTATGCATACCAAGTTTCGTTAAAATCGGTTCATTCATTATGAAGAATAAGGATTTGAAAGATTGTATGAAAAGCCGTACCGCGTAAACGCTCTTAAGGTTCATGAGATACGCTGACAGACACACAGACGGGCGGAAGGACAGCGGAGGCTTAGTAATAGGGTTACCCATCGAGCGCGGAACCTTAAAAACAACCAATCACGTGTACACATCAGAACAACACATAGTTTAAAAAAAAACATAGTCTAAATCTATACCATCATTCCAGATTCAGGAAGCGAGTAAAGAAACGTCAGACCAAGTGCACTCACAGCGATTCTGAGGGTTCCAGCGATGAGGCACTGCCTCTCAGCCGGATTGTAGAGGTGGACAGCAAGAGTGTGGCAGAGTCACCTGACAATGTCATGGGAGTGCCGAATATCGTGATAGTGACCAGAGGTGAGCATATTTCATCATCTGCCGAGCCTTTCCCCAACTTTATTGAGGTCGGCTCCCAGTCAAAACCGGATTCAGCTGAATACCAGTATTTAACGTGAAGCGGCTGGTTACCAGACCTCCACAAACCTTTAACTGGGTAACACGGTACTTGGCAAGACTGGTGTCAGATTTTTTGGCTTCTGACAATCCGTAACGACTGCCAAACATCTACAAATGACAGCCGGGACCAACGGCTTAACGTGCTTTCCAAGGCACGGAGGAAACTCGGTATGTTAAGCTGGTCATCCACCCTCAGACCGACCGACCTCAGCAAGTGTTGCTTAACTTGCTTTTCTCATGCGGGCGGACGCTGCCCAATCTTCTCATTGCGAGTGACCCCAGTCACGTATACTATGGAAGTTCGTCCAGCCTCCGGCAAATCGTATAACCTTAAAGACCGACCAAGGCGGCTGGTATTATTTAGCTTTGAGCTTCTATAAAATGTGGTAACCCTTTACAGATCTAAAACCAAAAATCACCACTGAGAAGAAACCGTTACTTAAAACTCTAACAGTCCAACTCACAAAGACAGACTTGCTCCCCTTAAAGAAGGAGACAGAAGTATCTGCGTCCTTAAAAAAGGAGACAGCAGTACCTTCCCCCTTGAAGAAGAAAGAGAAAGAAGAGGTTGCTGCAGTGAAGGTAAAAGAAGAGAAGGGGAGAAGTGAGTGGAAGAACTGTAGCATGTGCAGTTTGTCTTTTAGAGGGGAGAGGGGGCTGAGGTAACCGTTATCTACACTAATATTATAAAGAGGAAAGATTTGTTTGTTTGTTTGTTTGTTTGTTTGTTTGTTTGAAATGAATAGGCTCCGAAACTACTGGACCGATTTGAAAAATTCTTTCACCAGTAGAGTTGCACATTATCGATGATGGACATAGGCTATAGAATATTTTCAAAAAAGTTAGGGATCCGTATGATAACTTCGATAATGTAACCCAAGGTGTGAGAAAAAATCCTTATATCGCGTACGCTGCGGAATCTATTGACAATAGAGCAAAGTGATGTTCTACAGTTTTATAGAGGTCATCAATGTCTACAAAAAAGTCCGCGATACCATATGTCTAACTATTATAGTTAAGTCACCATGACCGCTTTTTGTTCAAATTATTCAAGGAAATCCTTGGTGATTTGAAAAAATGGTGATTTCGGTGTCATGATATCAATCCTTATCCATTTAAATGGTTTGATAATTAAGGTTGATTATTTCCGTGTAAATTACACTTTAAATTATTCAAATCGGACCTTTCGTTCAAAAGTTACGACGGTAATAAACATGCTCGGAGTAAGAAAAAATGTCGCGGCTTGAGCGAACTGGGAAGAATCATATCAATGCTTGGTCCGATGAAGTTGAAAATGATTTCGATAAAACAATAAGAATCACAAATGTTTGGATTTTTCGCAAATAAACTACATACCTACATAATAAGGGGTGAAGCAGGGGTGATTAAGATTTTAGGGGAGGACATTATTGCTTGCTTTAATTTACGTCGGGATGCTATGAACAAACTAAAAATGGGATTATTGAAACAAATGTACCTAACAATTTTTGCATAGGTAATCAACTCCTGACGGGGTGAACGGGGTGAACAGTTGCGCTGAACCTGAGACCATAGAATAAGTAGAAATGGCTAAGTAATAAATGTATATTAATGAAAATCGTTGTGCTTAATTTTCCAAAACTAACCTTTATAAGGGGGTATTATAGGGGGCGTTAAAGTTTGTGGAGTACCTACTAAATCCGCGCGGACGAAGTCGCGGGCGAAGTGCTAGTTTAAATATTTGTTTTGCTAAATACTTTCTTCGGCTTAACTTACGTGACCAATTCTTTATGAAATTGCATTTTTACGTTTGAAAGAATTTTCATATTACTACAAATTTTAGAAAAAAAAATTAATATCTTAGACAGATATATCTAAGATATTTATATATCTTGTATTTGTGTAACGTTTTAAAAACAATGATGGTTACAATCTGAAGAAAGTAGGAGAAATATTTGTTACTGCAGCAACAAAAACGCAATTTCATTTTTGCTGCTTTTTGTTGCTGTGAGTTGATGTAATAGTTAGTAGAGAACATTTTCGAAAAAGAGTTCAGAGGGAGAGAGAGACTGTTTTTAAGTTTTCTTGTAGAAAGTGAAAAATCACTCTATCTTTCCCCCTGAACTGTTTTTCGTAAATGTTCTCCACTAACTATTTAGTCCTGGATATCTAGCGTATGCATACCAAGTTTCATTAAAATCGGTTCATTCATTTCGAAAAATAAGGACTTGAAAGTTTGTATGAAATGCCGTGACGCGTAAATGCTCTTAAGAGGCCGTGCATAAAATTCACTTGTTAGATTCGCTGCAAGGCTATGTTCGTGTGCATCGTTCATGCAGCTACACGCACACGCGCGCAAAAATCGAGCTCAGTGAGCGCTCAAATAATGTTGATCCTTTAGAAGATATTATTTTAAGTTACAAAATTATATAGTAGTAAGGTTTATAAATAAACATCTGTAACGTCTGTATATTTTATATTTATCACAATTCCCATTAAATTTATTCAATTTTGTGTTAGATGGATGTTGATACATTGAGACATTTAAGAGGGCGCCGACCAAACATCGACCGCGCAGTGGCGCCCTCATCGTTTGTTTGGTAATTTCTTTTATTTTAGAATGAAAATGCAGAAAATATGACATTTAAGTTGTGCTCCACAAGATTATACGTTAATATTATTATAAACGGTAGTTTTAAATTGTTCAGTTTTATTATAATCACTAAAACGGATAAAAGTGGCCACTATTTTCCGTTTTAGTGATTATAATAAAACTGAACAATTTAAAACTACCGTTTATAATAATATTAACGTATAATCTTGTGGAGAACAACTTAAATGTCATATTTTCTGCATTTTCATTCTAAAATAAAAGAAATAACCAAACAAACGATGAGGGCGCCACTGCGCGGTCGACGTTTGGTCGGCGCCCTCTTAACAAAATGATAAATAAAAAAACGATACAATACAATGATATTTGTTTTTTGTAAAATGGTTGTACAAAAAAACACTTTCCATACGGACATATTTACGAGAATTCTCTTTTATTCTGATATATTGTAATCTTGGTATAAACTAGTGTCTAAGATGTTTTTTTGAGGATGGAATCGTGCACATTAGAGTAGACCTGTTCAGTCAGTGCAACCATTTGTGAAAAATTACTTTGACAAAACAATACAAAGTTGAGGTTGTCGTTAAAAAAGGAAGTAAAAAGACTTAAATATACAGGGTTATTTGTGAAACACTGGCAACTTCACCTACAATACTAGCTATTTGGCATTGCCGAGTGTCGCAAACATTATTGAAAACAAAATGGAAGCAGAACATTACAGTGAACAGGCCCTTTACCTGCTACGACGGAAAAATTCGAAATGGCAATCACCGATCATAAAAGGCTTTACTCGATCGGCAAATGAGTAATAAGGTTTCTAAAAGCGCAGTATTTGTCTCCTACCGAGCAGATTATAAAAAATAAGTATCTTAAACAGTCCGGTGCATATCTTTGGTTACCACCACGCTTGTAAGAACTATCACTATGCTAAAAATAGGAAAGTAGAAGTTAATATCCTTATAAAACTGCACGGCTCAAGTATTATTCATTAAGTAACAACAGAACTAAACAATTTAATCAATTGCGGCAAAATTAGTACGCGGAAAACGCATAATTAAAAAGAAAAAACAATCGTATCCAGCACGCTGTTATATATCACAGTTATTTCATTTGATTCTACACGACCTCAGTACGCCATATTTTAAAAAACGAAATTGAACAAGAGTCCAGGTATTCACCATCACTATATCAGGTTTATTGGCTACAATAGACCTGTCAGTGATGATGAGTTGACTGTATTACAATGTGATATTACCATTTTGGAGAACTAGATCGGGCAAATACCTATAATATGGCACTTCCAATCCCACACGGCTGTATCTAGAGCAAATTACTGGTATATAATCCTGGCTACAAGGTTGTGTCTATGCAAGTAATCTTCGGTAGTTAGTTATCATCATAAGGTCATCCATAATCCATAGAGTACATCAAAACCAGTATGATCCAACGGACAAAGGCACGTGGAGAACTAGATCGGGCCCATACCTACAATATGGCACTTCCGATCCCACAAGGCTCTAATTTAGAGCAAATTGAGGGAAAATAGTCCTGGCTACAAGGTTGTGTCTATGCAAGTAATCTCCAGAAGTTAATCATCATCATTACTTCATCCACAATCCAAAGAGTACCTAAACCAAAACCTAAAAAAATCTTAAAATGTTGTGTCCCTCAGTGGCATGGAGCGAGTTTTTCTCGGATCTACTATTTCTGGTAGAAGACAAGTATTGTGACGGACGGACGGACTCACACTACCTTTTTCCATAGCCATAGAAGCTTCTTCTTTACCGGCAGCAGTCATACATGATTCAGCCGTAGTCTTCCACCAGTCATACAAGTTGTCGTGACATTTCTGGTAGGTCGATTTGCTAATAAGTGGCAAATTAATGGATGCTGCTAGCTCGTTCAAGTTGGCCCGACCACAACCGATACTAACAATACCCGAAACTACGCTATGGTTAACGTCCAATTCGTTTTTTTACTCTCACATGTGTTTATTTCGAATCGACTTCCATGAAAACGACACCCATGACGAAAATATTGATATAGAATACCTATTGCAGTCGCCATCTTGGATGTACTTATTGTTACCACTATCAGCTTAAAATACCCTCATAACCGCCGCATTAATGATTTACAAGTAAGTTCACGAATTCATTATGATCGATCACACGGACTTATACGTAATTCGACAACAATTAAATAACAATAACTAGAAATCATTCTTACCTTTCAATATCAGCAGGAAGTTTAAAATACGATAGCTCCGGTTGTGATGAAGCCGAGTTCAAACAGCCGTATATGTAGGTACTACGCAATACTTTCCTGGCATTTTCAAAACGATCGCGGAGATAAAGTTAAACGTGACCACTCGTCTCGACGCGGCACTCGCTACTGCTAGTCCCGCGTAGTCACCTTAGGAGTCTCGTCGGTGTGCATGTTTGTGTGAGTGTGCCGTTTCGAGCGTTTGTAGGCAGTTTCCCTACTGTCCATTTTTATATTGTGGTATGAGTAACCATAAAAAATGTGAACATTCTGTGGATGATAATATAGCTGCACTTAACCATTGTAGATGCCATTAGAGAAAGTATTTTAATTTAATAGTAGTAGTAGAGTAATTCCGCAGATTTACTTTTACATACAAACATACAACCGTTACCTCTAATTATTATAAAGGTGAAAAAAATGTAATCAGTCCTAATAAACAAACAAAATATAATACTTACTCAAAATGTGGTAGTCGGTGTACAATTTTGTAAATGTATTTACGTAAAACAATCGAGCGGCTGCGAAACAAAGTAGTACGTGCTGACGCTGGGAGAGCCCGATTGGTACTGACGCGATCGAGTTTGCGCGCTCACTAATATAGCTCAATTTGCTTGTAATTTACGAAATGAAGTTATTGTTTATTTATAAAATAAATTTCAGATTCTATTAAAAGGTTAACTTAAGATTATTGTGCAATTTTTAAATTTTCTTAAAAGTGTTTCTAAGGTATAGAAAAAAATATTTATTTGTATAGACGTTTTCCAAGAATTCCGTTTTTTCAACCCTTTTTTTCAGTCATATTTTCTATTGAAGTCAATAATGTTTTCAACGCATATGATTGTTGACAATACAATGATGGTAGTGATATTTTTTTAATGTTATAAATCTGTCGTAGTTTTGTGTAAAACGTAACCAAACATCACTCGCTCGTTACTTTTGCGATAAAAGGGTTTTGAATATGGGTAATTACCATTAATACATACATTATTTTTGAAAAATTCTCAAGCCATCTGAGAGAATAAGAACTTGACTTTTATCATCTAAAACAAGTAGGTTCAAATTCTTCTCACCTTTGTCACAAACGATGTTCAAAAATGTTCAAAATGATTTAATTTCATGCACGGCCTCTTAATCTGAAGATTATTTTCAAAAATAAAGTTTTTACACAAGTAAAATAATACTATACATGGCCCAGTTTACTATTAACTGTAGTCAAATACATAATGATTATCTGTATTTTTCCAGACGCCACATGACAATGTCTCACATAATAAATGAAGAAGAAACAAAAAAGTCCATGAAACCGGAACAACGAGAAAAAACCACTTAAGATGGGGGTAATATGCATAATGACCAGCCGCCATTTTTGCGGGCAAAGTGCGAAATTATACAACCAAGTATATAACCACTACTAACTGGTACTTTTTAGTAGCACTCCTGAAAAAATGGCCGCTCGTCAAAATTTTTATTATTATAGTATTATAAATGTTTTTTAAAAATAGTTTATGGAAAGCTAGTTTTGAAGTTTTTTGGTAATTTTATTAAAATAATTGTAAAATAATAAAAATGTTTCGGACGTGGGATGGAGTGCAATAGAGGATCGTTTTTCAAAATAACTGAGTGCATTAAGTATTTTTTGGGATGTACTCGAAAAGAGGTCGAATTTTTAATTTAATTCGGTGTTTTTCCTCGGAATCGTATTTTACGCACGATCCATTTAACAAAGCTTAATAAAACACTGAAAGTATTACAAATTAAAATAACAAATAAGAAAAAAGCTTTTAATCTCGTGGTCATTTGTTTACAGTTACGTTTTTACTAATTGGTAAGCTTTAAAAGCGTACAAATAGTAAGCTTTAAAATTTTACCATTTAGCTATTCTAAAAACACTTTCTGCACTCGGTACTTTTTTGAAAAAGAGGTACTTACTTCGTTAAAAGTGTTAGTGCCAATGTTGTCATAATCATATTAATGCCTTATTCAGTCTAAAAGGCGCTAAAAGCTCTCTAAGAGAAAAACTTACTTCTCTCGAAACGGTAGGTGAGAAAATTGCTCATGCCGTAGTATAATACGTGTCAGCAAGGCTGATTGGATCAGGAGTAAAAAATGTGAAAAAACTATGGTGTATAAAATAATAGGCTGGCCTAATTCTTACCCTAAAAGTATAATAGGTTAAACAAGTAGAAAACAGCAGTTGTGGATAAAATCCAGACACAATTGGCAAAGCTAAATAATTAATATGGTGAATATTTATTCACCATATTGCTAGAAATGATTGAAAACAATGTGGTACTTTTATGAAAAGTACGTTATTTTAACATTAAACTGATAAAATATTCTTTTGGAAGTAGTACTTTTCAGTAAATTGATAGAAATGGTTGAGCATTGTGTTCTTTTTATGAAAAACAGCTGAGATTAACCTAAAATATTTAGAAAAATTAAAACAAATGTGGTACTTTTCATAAATTATGGCAGCATTGGCACTTTAGTGGCAGGGTTGAAAATATCTGTGATCGATCGGCGTATTGTGATGTAGGTTAGAAAAATGAACGGAGGACATAGGCTTATTTTTTTTGTTTTCAAAATTAATCAAATAATTGTATTTTAGCATGTGATCTTTGAGAAAAAGAAACAAAAAGTTAAGTCATCTGAAGAACAATTTATTAAAAATATTCGCATTCAAGTCGCAATCTCGGTGAAAAACAATGTTTAAAAGATTGACAAAAAGTAGATTTTGACAGATAGGCGATAAATAAAATCACGATTCCAGTAAAATATTATATTTAACAAAATTATTGTCATCTTATTTTCACTTTGGCAAAGCCATTACATTTTTTTTAAATAAAAATAAACCTATGTCCAAAAATTATTGAAAGTAAAAAAAATGGTTTGGCTATACAAGTACAAAATTCTATTTAGTGAAAAAGGAAGAGATAAGAAACTGTCATTTTTCTAAAAAGCGAAAATCTGAAAAAAATTATTGAAAAACAAATCTTAGATTTTAGCTTTCTTCTATACATAGTTGTAAGGATTTTTAAAAAACCAACCGTTTTCCGATCTGTCTAGCTGTGTTGCCAGTTAAGGTTTTAATGTTAAGGGTGTTGCAATATGAAAAAAAAAAAAGTTTTTTTTCGTAAACGCGGTGCTATTTTTATTTTTAGTCAGGATAATTAGCCGTTGACTAGTCAGTTTAAAAATGTTTGCCACTTATTGTTCCTAGAGCGTATTTGTTTATAAAATGGTTAATTTTGTTGAGAAGTTACTGAAAAAAAGAAATAAATGTAGGTGCATTCGACTTTCGAATAGAATCGTCTTTTCTTCCTGGGTAGAAATGTGTGCATTATGAAATGAAGACAGGGGTCAATATGTACATTTTTAGATATTCGCATTGTCTCGCGTCAATATGACTTGACCCTTACACGAAAGCGGTGTATTGTAGTGAGGGAAATCAGCTGTTTATGACCAAAGGCTCAAACCTGAGTTTTTATTTGGAATTGTTGTCACAAGCAGTGGCGGATCCAGGATTGTCATTTGGGGGAGGGGGATTTGACCCCAATGAGGGTAGGTTTTAGTAAAGTATACACTAGGAAAGCGCCAAACATTTTATTTTACTTAACGCATAACAACCTTGAAATAATTTTCGTAAATTTATCAATGAATTCCTTAGATTGTAGACAAACAAAGATACCTCGGTCTTTGGGGGGGGGGGGGGGCGCTTGAGCCTATTAGCCCCTTCCCCACTCCACATCCGCCACTGGTCAAAATTTGTGGTAAAACAATTAATTTCCCTGACTTTACTTCCACATATCCAGTATTCTGAAATCTATTTTTCAGTACTTAACTTCACAATAAAATACCATTTTCTTAGAAAGTGTTTTGAAAATCTCGACATTAATAATATTATTCCTAATTTTAAAAGCATTTTACTTCTTTTATTTAAAAATTGTTAAAACTCTGCTTTAAATCCTTAAATAAAAGGGTTTAGAATTGCTTAAGTCGAATTAATCTCTTCTGGGTCCAAATAAATTAATTAGCGATACCGCAGATCGAACCTCATTAATGGGATAGGTACCCATCAGTACGGCTGCCAGTTTTACTCTAATATACGGGGTGAACAGAAATGCGTGGTCATATTAAAGGCTGCTGTTCTGTATAATTATGCTATACAAATAGGACAAAATATCAAAATAAAAAAAAATGACTACAAAAAACCCCAAGAAGTCTAAAAAGCCAAAAAGTTCAGAAAAAAAAATACTTTTCAAGCTGTCCGATGCAGTTAGTGGTGTTTTATTTTAGTTCAATCACATATTAAATGACGCCGACTGCATCAGACTGCTTGAGAAGTGTTTTTTTCTGAACTTTATAGTAGATATTAGGTCAGGTTTAAAAAAAAAAAATGTATATATTTTGATATTGTTTTTTAACTCTATATCAGTTATAAAACACCACCCTTAAAAATGAACACGCACTTCTGAAACCCTCTCGGTTTTACTTATTGTGAAACAACAAATGGTTTGTTACACAATAAGTAAAACAACAGGGTACTTACTATTTTTTCTGAGACTGTACTTTTTTTTTAAGTACCCTTTCTAAAATCCTGAAATTCTTCTAAAAAAAACTACCCATCACGTTTGCGTAATTGCGCTAACTAATTTATTTCGACCTAAAATCATTTTTTAACTACACTCAAGTAGGAAGAAACCTTCAGAATAAAAGGGCCCGTACACATTGGGGAATACGCCACGAATATGCAAATATAATGAAGAAAGATAAATTTTGTAGTACCGCTGTCATTAGGTACTTACAGAAAGTTAGTTAGTTACTCCAACGCGTGCTGCGCATTCGTGACATACTCGCTGATGTGGACACACCCTAAACCAGTCGTATTGAAATCCACTCAGGATTAATTTCAGAGTTAAACAGTGTGACTTGCACGCTGATTACGCGTCTTCGATTCAGTGTTAGTCCAATACTAAAAGTCGATTATCTAGTGGAAAGCACCGTCTGGTGACAATAACGGAAAACCTCTTTTTCTCATTGGCGATGCAGATTCTAATAACTATCGCCGCTAGTGTCTAAATTGTGAAGCTCTCTAAGAACGACACTGACAGTTTTCGCACAGCGTTGCCAATGTGTGGGGAATGCCCCAAACTGCAGGGAATCACAAGTTAGGGAATTTGACTTACGATTTTCGGGGAATGTAATAAATTGGTGTTGGCAACACTGCAAGTGTCGTTCTTAGGCGCGCGCGTTTACGTTGTTGCGATCGAGTACGAACAAAAACTCTCACTAGGTCCTCTGAAAGATTTCCAATGAATCACAAGTCACACTGTGGAACTATTATAGAAGTCAAATACTGAAGGCTTCGTGTGTGAGTAGTATTAAATGTAGCAAAAACCGGAACCATGAAAACCTTGTATATTAGTAAAATATTTGACTCAAATGATCTCCAGTATGTGTCATCGGATCTTTTTGGTGCAATCTATGGGTGTTGCCATACTATTAATTTTAAACAAAATACTATTTTTATTTTTTTTCCTATAGTAACTTAGAGTTCTATTATAAAAAAAATAGATAAAATAATTTTTCCATATTATACTATAATGTTCTTGCTTTTTATTGCGAAGCATATGATTTTTGTGGTGTTTTGAAAATGTTGATAGGGTAATTTGACAATTATTATTGAATATTTGAAAAAAAAATGGTTGATGTTTGAAGTGCGCAATTTGAGATAACGTTAAAAAAAAGAACCGAATTGCGCATTTTTTTTATTATTTGTGTTCCTTAATTAAATATTGTTTTGTCTGTAAATATTATTGTTAATAACAATGGTGAATTGATGTGAAAACTAGCTTATTATTTAAGTACCAGAAGGTAGCTGGAAATAATCTCGGGTTTTTTCTTGTTTTAAAGCAATAGCTGATATAAATGACAGAAATGAATTGAGTATTTGTTAAACTCTACTTTAACTTGACAACATCATCTGCCTAGCCTTTTCCCAACTTTATTGGGGTCGGCTTCCAGTCAAACCGGATTCATCTGAATACCAGTATTTTACGTGGAGCGGCTGCTTTTCAGACCTCCACAACCCATTAACTGGGTAACAGGGTACTTCTTGGCAAGACTGTAGTCAGATGTTCTGGCTTCTGACAATCCGTAACGACTGCCAAAGATCCACAAATGACAACCTGGAACAACAGCTTCACCAAATAACCTGTCAAAATTAAAGTAGCGTTTACACATTCTTAAATAGAAATATGTACTCGATTCAGCCCTTATCCCTAATTTCTGAACCACCTTGAACGACGAAAACTGGGGGCATTACCAAGATGCTAAATTTCTTACAATGGTATACCCGAAGACAAGGCTAAACTACCTACTACCTATATTTAATAATTATGCTAGTTGTCATACCAGTCAGCATAATTTAAGTTAAAAATGCATTATGCATATTATAAAAAATATTTTTATGTTTTCCTTTTTTTGTTATAGAATTGATAATTTTAAGTTTTTAACCGTCTATATACCATAAACAAGAAAGAAGCTGTATCTGTGGTTTTAGATAGAAAAAATGAAGGAATTTTAGAACGATTATTAAGAAGAAATACTAAATTAAAGTGGTATATAGATGAATAGGAATATTTTTTGAATAACAGAAGTTTGTGAGCACTACTATAGTATGTTGGACACAATGAAAGTATAAAAAATATGTTTTGCCATTTATAGTTATCATCAGTTGATCAAAATTGATAGGAGAGGTACAATTTTAAAATACACTTTGTTCATCTACACTTTTTTACACTTTATTCATCTACACTTTTTTAAATATTGTTCATCTATATTGGCAGAATTAGTTTTTAAAAATATGACAACATCTTTCATTTACACTCTGTAGAAAAGAGATCAAACCCCTTAGAAGTATATTGTTCCAACATACAATTATTTTAGCGCTTCCAAACTTCTAAATTGGTGATTTTTATAAGTAAATCTAGTCTAAAGTCTGTTCATTTCGGTTAAGGCGTTACACGGTGTGGATATATTTCGATATAATTCTTTTAAGGATGGTTTTTGTTAAACCAATTTTATTGTCATTAAGTTTTAATATGTCAGTCGATTGGACTATTTATGCTCGGAATGCATATGCTAGTAACTTGTGCAAGTTTGCAAGTAGCTTGCTTGCCATTGTGATTTTCATCAATCAGTTGTTATGGCAGAATAATGGCCATGTAGACTTGAATCACGATTTTGCGACACGATTGATAAATAGAATAAATTTTAATGTAATTTATTCTTATTAACTCTGAGTAGCACGCCATCCTTACTAATATTATAAACGCGGAAGTTTGTATGGATGGATGTTTGTTACTCTTTCACGCAAATACTACTGAATGGATGTTGATGAAATTTGGCACAGAGGTAGATTATAGTCTGGAATAACACATAGGATAATTTTTATCCCGGGAGTATGTTCCCTTGGGATAATTTTAGACATTCACGCGGACGGCAGTAGATTCATAAATTGATAAAATGATAGTTTAAATTCAACAAGACATTGGTCTTTTTTATGCTATTTTAGCCTTTATTTTTCAATGATAAAGTATAGATTTTTATGCGGTAGTAAGTCAGTACCGTAGATATAAAAGTATTTTGTGCCCCGACGTGATGAAGGAAAGAATTTGAAAACTGACGAAGATATAAACGACTAGACTGTACGCAAAAAAAAATGTTATAATCAATTTCGATCAGCATGGGTCGCAAAAACGTTACTTTTTCAAGCTACCACCGTCACCTCTTCCAAGACTGAAAAAGGTGACGGGCGGGCATATTTTTTTTTTAATGCCCCACACTAGGAATTTCTCCTGTATCGTGGGTGCGTTTACAAACATATAAACTCACATACACAAACAGCCAGACCCGGAACAACTATCTGTAGGCCATACAAATATTTGTTCCGTGCGGGAATCGAACCCGCAACAGTCACTTGCTCAATCACTGCGCCAACCGTGCCGTTAGTTACTTACATGCTTCCGCGCAAGTTACTGCCACATGTATTTCCAATTTTATCGCCTAAATAGTCGATTTATAATGCCATTTCTAGTGGTCATATAATGTCAGTCAACAGCTTTTAGAATATTATCGTTAATTTGCAATTGGTGTTACAATAGCTTGTTGAATCGACTTTCAGTCGAGATTTAGGAAGATTTTGTAGTTTACTAAATACACTAGCCGATTTTGAGTCGCGTTTTTAGTAGTCTTATTTAAATTCCAACTTTATTTCGATAAAGTTAACGTTCAAATTGCAATAACTGTATTTTAAACAGAGTCTAAGTTGTCGAACCATGTCTCTCAGTCAGAATAAAGTTCTAACTTGTGTGGTTTAAAACGTAAGTCTAAAGTAAGTACTCCTTCAGTACTAAAACATTTTTTACCTGGCAACATTATCCAACTATCATAAAAGTGTTGCCATCATGTCTTGTCTAGTGAAAACGTGGCTTCAAATCGACTTTTTATTACATTTTTAAGCGCAGATTCGCTCAATATTTCATAAGATAACTTTTAAATGTCAAATTTTATTAGATAGGTGAATTTTGAAAGGTATCTTGCCACGTTGTAATTTTAATGTAAATTGGTGTTGTGGCGAATGAACAAATATAATGTGAATAGTTCATGTTTTTGGGACGTCCGTCGCCAAATGATAAAAACAGTACAAAATTTTTGAGAAAATTGTATAAGTAATACATTTGGGTAAAAGTTGAAACCGGCATTTTGTCAATGTACAGTCGCCAGTACATGCTACAACAATCTGTCAAGTTTCTTTAATAGATTTTCAACTTTATCGCTGTAGAATTAGGTTCAAGGTTGATTGGGAAAGCTTGATGTGCTCGCGTCTGTATAGCCCAGCTTTTGGAACAGAAATTATCGCTATACATTGTGATAAATTGTCGAACGCATCACTAGACTTGCATTTACTTTGTGATGCGTCGATAATCTTTTTTCTCAACTGAGGGTAAGTTCATAAATAGTAGTACTTATGGAATTTAAAAAGTTGATTCTCAAATGTTTGAAGTAGCAATCATCATCATGTCAGCCGAAAGACGACCACTGCTGGACATAGACCGCCCCAAATGTCGGCACGTCGACCGGCCCTGTGCGACTCGCTTCCAGCGGACTCCCGCGGCCTTCACCAGGACACCGGTCTACCTTGTGGGAGGCCATCAATGCTGCGTCCTCTGGCACTATCATTATACAGTAAACACAGTTGTGATGTGTTGCTATTGGTTAAAGAGTTAGGGCCAAAGTAACCTAATGTTGCGGTATATCCAAATATTTGAAGCGAGTTCGGTATACATGTGTTAAGCCGGCACTTCAGTTGCCGTATTTGTCAAAATATTTGCGTCTTTTGTGTAATACAAAATTAACCTTATTTCGAATAAGGTACATTTTGTTTTGCACAAGTGACACGAATATTATGTCCTGTCAATATAATCTTGGTGAGTTATTCGTTATGTTTGTTCATTCGCCACAGTACGTTGTCGTTGATAAGTGAACCCATTCGGCCAAGCCTAGTTAAGTGGATGTACAACAGAACCAGTTCATTGTGATCCCCAATAAAACAAACTTTATCGATATTTCAACACTAGAGTTTTATTTATATCCTTAAAGGTTGATCCATACATATCCGGGCCGTACCCAGTACCAGAAAGGCCGTTTTTTTTTATTAGTGATGGGTTTGCTCTTGACTCTAGTCAATGTCAGATATGACAGAGACAAAGTCTACGATGGAGCGAGCTTACCCAGAAGGAGCCTGTTCACTCTAACTTTGAAGAGATTAGGGCTGTAAGCTTTGGGAAACACAGACGCAGGCAGAGAGTTCCACTCCTTTGCTGTGCGCATTATAAAAGACGTTTAGAAACGCTTAGTGCGAATTGGTGGAATAGCTACAAGGTAGGGATGGTAAGATGCAGTGCGTCTGGATGTCCGATGGTAGAAGGGGGCCGGTGGGATGAAGCCGTGGTCCGTCCTGAGCTCAAAATTGGTGCGTAAATTTTATATGAACTCGTTAACATGCGTCCCGGTCACGGACCTGATATCTGTGGATCAACCTTAAAACAATCTTACGAGATAAATGAGGTAAATTAAAACTAATTAGCACTTGCTGTAGCGGAAGTCGAAAGACGGAAAAAGGAATGTTTCCTGGCTAAAACAATACATTTTATTATATGAATTTAGTCCGTTAGTTGGAAATTATAAAAAAATATTGGATATTTTTTTTTTATTAATAAAATAATATGATAAATATAACACACATATTCTGTAGTGGAAGCTTGTGACGACAATAGATAAAATTGACATGTTATCTTTTTTTGAAAAAAAAAAAAACAAGAAATCATTTCAATATTTTTTTTAAATGGATCTTAAAAGTGATGATGCCAGCCTATGCCTGTTTGTAATATCTAAATAACAGCTCTTGATTATATTAATACGAAAGTATATACGACACTAAAAAAATGTCTGTTTGTTTGTTCTGACTACAACTCCGAAACGGCTGGACCGATTTTGACTGGCCTTTCATTAGCAGATAGCTAAGGAGTAACCTATGCTACTTTTATTTTAGAAAAACGACTAGCATTCCGCGTAAATAAAATAAAACACATTAAATTGTGAACAGTCGCGTGTAACAGCTAGTTATAAATACAAAACAATATTATCCATTATTAATCAAAACAAAATAATTAATTAACTCAATCCTACTAAGATATTACCGACAGTCAGAAGCCCGGAGGTCTGACAATCGGATTTATCAATGTGTCACACAGTGCTGGGGTGTACTCTCTAAGCCCGAAGTCCGTAGTTTCGGCCTTAGTGTCGGGCGTTTTCTACTCCGTATCACCTACGGACTTACGATTACTCCCGAACCCGAACTAAGAATGAATGACAACACGATTTGACAGTTGTTCTTAGTTCAGGTTCGGGACTAATCGTAAGTTCGTGGGTGATACGGAGTAGAAAACGCCCGATACTAAGGCCGAAACTACGAACTTCGGGCTTAGAGAGTACACCCCTTGTAAAGGTCAAGTAAAATACTGGTGTATTCAGTTGTATCCGGTCAGACTGGAAGCTGACCCCAACATGGCTGGGTAAAAACTATCCAGTGTTCCTGACACTGGCACAGCTACCATCAGGTATTTTAATTTTGATAATGTAACACAAAAAAAAATTGTCACTAATTCGTCAAATAACAGAATTAGTTGGTCACTGGTTCATAAGTTATAAGCGTTTCTAGGTGGCCGACCGAAGAATCTCCCCAGCTTGAGCACATTTGTGATTATTTAAATGTGGCCAAGATGGGAGATTCACCGCAGGTCGGCCACCCTAATTCTGATTCGACTAAAAGGGAACATGGGGTATTTTCATTTTGAAGAATTATATGTAAGATAGACCATACATAAATTAAAAAAATTAAAACGTTTCAATTTATTGCCAGAATTGTGGTTTTAAACTGAAAAATTATCCTCCTCTTTTTTACTCCTGTTTGTCACTGGTCATGAACTGTCATACCATAACTTATAGACTTAAGGTCGTCTTTTGGTTGTCATGACAGTAGTGACGTCACAAGACACTGATACGTCCCGTTTCACGTTATTTTAATTCGTAATTGTTGTTCAAAATCAATATTAACCAAAATAAAAACGTTGCAGTGACCCTTCTTTTAAGCTTTTTTATCATTTTAAACACCAAGTTTTCATAAATTCTGTATTAGCATCTTCCGTATTAGCGACTAATTGTTTGTTATCAAAATTAAAATCCTTGATGGCCGCCATGCCAGTATCAGGAACACCTATGCAGATGACAGAATCAATCCTCATCAGATTCGGGCCTACTATAATTAAAGTTATTTGATTTAATTTGATGGAAAACCTTTATTAAATCCGACGTAGGAGCAATGGCTCCTTTCGCTACCCAGCTTTTTAAAGTCTTCGCTAAGTCTTCAGTCTTTAAATTCATAGTCAACTTTATAGGTTTCTTCAAAAGAGATCTGTCAAAAAAGTATTTTGTCGTTTCTATATTAAGATCTGTTATTACTGGCGGGTTTGGACCTAAAATGTTCTCTACATAGTTGACATCATAAGTTTTGTTTGTATAGTCTATGCCTGTCTCAGTGATTACGGGCGTCGGAGCGTATTCGGGTATTTCCGCCAAGTGTTCGGCATTTGCGTTCCAAGATCGGTCGTTGATGCGCAGGAGTGATTTTATGTCGCGACCGTATAGGTTTGCGTTCTCGTATTTTTTGTAGCCGAGGCCTGAAACAGACGGAGAAATTGTTACAGTATGGAATTTTAATGGCTCGTGTGTTGTATAGGTAGATTTGAAGGGAATTGTCAGAATAAAAATATACATTTGAGGTCTTCTCTGTCACATACAGCCACATACAGTTTGGAGCCTTCCTTCTGATACTAGTTGTACATCAGATCTTACCTTCAACAGCTGCCTTGAGCAGTCCCACTGCAGTCACACTGGACACTAAGGCTACTGGCTCCCCGGGCGGAGTGGCCACATACAGTGTGGTCCCTTCCTTCTGGTCCGATACCAGTTGGACGCTCAGGTACATCAGGTCGCCGAGGAAGACTGTTTGGACCTGGAAGAATAGGAAATAAACAGTGTTTAGCGATCTTTCTTACTACTATTTTAAATGCGACTTTGAATGGATTACATGGATAAAGACATTTTAGAATCTCTATTGTAGTATGAGATTGTAATATGAAAATGATAATTTACTTATTTAGTTTATAAGAATGACATAATGTATAATAATAATTAAAAAATTAAATTATTCTATATCAACAAATTATGTGAATAATGAATAATGATAGCATGTTAAATTAATTAAAACCTGTCGCCTATACATTGCTGTGCCCTAGCAGGGTTCATTGTTTGGAACTATCATAATGTAACAACCTGTAAACAACATGAAATGCAATAAATGAATATGAATATGAATATGATAAATGAGATTAACTACAAAAGATATCTCGGTATTTGGGGGGGGGGGGGGCTTGACCTGTGTCATTTTTGGTGTAAGTTATTTTTCTGCGATAGGCACAATTCCACTCGCGCATAGAAGTTGCATCACTTCCCGTGGGTGTCGTAAGAGGCGACTAAGGGACTCACCAAAGAATGGGCAGCAGCATTCTCTGTAGGTATACATTGCTACAGCTGCACTGCGATACCCAACCTGCCTGCCAAGCGTGGCGATTATGGCAAACCCATTTGGAGGAGGCCTATGTCCAGCAGTGGACTTTCGGCTGATATGATGATAGTAGTTGGCGACCGGGAGCGCTCAGTCTTCGTGGCTCTTTAACGAACTAGGTTGCTCTTTTAGTTCGTCAGCTCTCATCTCGACCATGAGCAAGGCAGATCGTTCTGCTCGCTTTGCTACTGCCAATCCATGACCAATACACTCCACTGACCAGGCAACGATGAGAATGGCATATACTGTGTGTAAGTGAGCCGTGAGTGGTAGAAGTGACAGCTCGGGTTGCGCCGCGTTCTCGCTGTTAAAATAATTATGTCGGACACATCGAATGAACTGAAGATTGACGGATCTGGGATCTAGTTAACGTAGGTCACCAGTGGGAGACCCAGTTCGTTAGCGAACTACACAAGACTTCGAAAACAGCTATCCTAACTTACCTCTGGTCTCATGCTCCTCTTGTTCTTCCGGAGCGCCTGGCTGATCCTCCCGGGGATGGCCTTCATGGTCGCGGTCACGGGTTCGTCCACCATCCGCTCTGACAGTCTAATCACATGCCAGGTGCGAGCCTGGGTGGCTACCACTGAAATATATGAGTTGGATAGTTCTTTACCATGATGAAACATATTCTATGACATTCTTCTTCGTCGTTTCCTCACTGCTGAGGATCGCGACCACATACGATGCGTCTCCAAGCCATGCGGTCTTCTGCAATGTGGACCGCTCTATACATTCTGCCTCCAGCAGCCTTCTTTATGGCGTCGGACCATCTTGCCGGACCATTTTATTAATTTTCAATTATTGATGCAGCTTTATAGCTGCATCAATAATTACAAACAGAGGCGGCGTAAGGCGTGGGCGACGTGGGCCACCGCCTACGGCCTCGCGGTCCAAGGGGCCTCGCGCCTGGAAGGCCCGCGAACGCAAATATAGATATAATGACTCATCTAGCAATAAATAATAAAAAACCGGCTAGCAAGTATCGGGCAATACTAACCTACCACATTCGTTTTTAAAGATAATGAAGATGACTTTGCACGATGGGTCGTACAAGTGTGCTGGATTGGAGGCTTGAAAGGCGACAAGATACTGTCACTGTGAAGAAGGTGCTACCGTGTTGGAAGTATTTAAATGAAAATACTATTTCCACTATTGATAGTAGCGAGTGCTGTCCCTGCAAAACTGAGCCAAGTCCAGTGTGTCGTACTGATTGGGAACTGGAGGGAACTCAAGTGGGAACTGACTTGTTTGGACCCACTGACCTGTTTTATATGGAACTTTGGCGTCAGTTTCACCCTGCTTAGTAAGCGTAGAACGGTACTCACTACGGTATTCTTTATTTAAAAAAATAGAAAACTTTAAACGCGCGTATTACAAATGGTTGTTGCCGGTTGTTAAAACATATTCGAAACAAATGCACAATTCTGCTAATGGACACGGACATAAAAACATTTACAAAAATTATAGAAAGCAAGGGATCTTAACTATGGCGCTCGGCCATTACCTAAACAATAACAATATTGACAATGAAACCTGAAAGTTCCCGAGCGTCCAAACATCTGGCTACTTTCTAAGCATATGTTCTTAAGTAAATGGTATTTGTTTCCTAAAAATAACACGTGGTTAACTTGTGTGCGGCTGTCCTGCACAATGACAATGAAGAAGGTTGCATTTTTAAGAATAAAAATTTGAGTATATTCCCGTTGTCCCCTTAGGCCATTTCCCCGTTAAAGGGGCAAAGGGAATTTAATGAAATAATTAAAATTACTTCCCGTTGTCCCCGTTAATTTATTGTAATAATTAAATATACTTTTCAAATGAGTAGTAATTAAATGTTTAGCAAATATAAAATTTGGTGAGCCACTACAAAACAGCATTTAAATAATTTCGGCATACAAAGATTTTGTTTGCAATTAAAAAAAACAGGCAGCAATCCTTGTTATGCAAATAATTTTGATAAAAAGGTCAAAAATTAAATCATAAATAGGCAGCTTACAATAACATGAGTTTGGATAATAAACATTCAGTCCACAAAATAACTACTTGATCAGCAAGATTTCATGATTGATCAGCAGAGAAAACGTGTCTATAAGCAATTAGGTTATTTATGGAACTTACATAAAAAAAGGTTAATTGTTTTAAAAAATGTTTGTTTACCTCCTACGCACGAGCCGAGCGAGCAAAGCGAGCGGTACCGCGGTAGCGGCCAGCGAATGCCAGAAACGACTATTAGATCATATAGAAAAATAAGGCTACCCGAAACTGAACTAGTTAGACGATATTATAATAATAATATCGTCTAACTAGTTCAGTTTTTTTTTTTTTTTTTTTTTTATATTGGTTGGGAAATCATCAGATGACCCCTCCCGCTCTGGGTGGAGCGGCAGGGAGTGTCAGACTTCTACTGACTAAAACCCACCCATGCTCCTCTTAGTGCCTTTTACGTTCCAGGGCCGCGGTAACTCTTTCGAACAAATCCGCAACCCTGGTAGGCTCTGGCCTTAACGGGCCCCGACCCATGCTGACGACTGCTGGTTTGGCGAGCGTAGAACACAGCGCGCCGTCAACCCGGGCCTGTTCTGATCGGACGGCGAGCTACCCATTGCTCGCCGCCCACAGGCATCAGTCACTGCGCCATGCTCAGGAGTATCAGTTCCTGGGCGGCGCAGTGGCTGACGTGCAACAGGAGGGGGTGAAATGGGGCCATTACTGGCACTCCATTTCAGCCCCCTCCGGAGCCCGTTGTAGGGGATCTACTGCGGCTGTTGCAGTAGCAGCAGCCGCAGTGGAACCGGCTATGGCGGCGGAGGAAGCGGCGGCGGTGGCGGCGGTCGCGGCAGAGACGGCGGTGGCGGAGGGCTTTCTCCTATTTCCGGCTTTGGCGGGTGGTGCGCAGGCCCTACCCCCAGCCCAGTGGTCGGCCGGCTTGCCAGCTGCCGCACAGACTACGCAGTGCGGCGCGGCGTCGCAGGAGCCGGCCCTGTGACCGGGCTGACCGCAGCGGAAACATAGACCGCTGCGGTCCACCTCCGAGGTGCATTGAGCTCCTACATGGAACTAGTTCAGTTTCGGGTAGCCTTATTTTTACATATTTCTGATATACGTTAAGGGGACAACGGGAAATAAATTTAATCACGTCCCGCTGTCCCCGTGACGGGGATATGGCATACGGGGGCAACGGGAATAAAGAAAAATTTGAGTATCAAAAAAATTTTTCTTAACAAAATCCGTCCTCTTGCGTCATTCATCAGGGGGCCTCGCAAAATATATCTTGCCCACATCAAATTTAGGTCTTGCCCCGCCACTGATTACAAATTAACAAAATGACCATGACCAACTACAGCAAAAACTGTTTAAGGGTCACCATAAACTCCTAAAGAAGACTAACAATGACAAATCATTAAATGACTGGTCCCGCTCTTGGCGGAGTGGAAGAGAGTTTCAAGACTCTTACTGACTAAAACCCAACCATGCTCCTTAAAATGCCCTTTGCATTCCAGAGCCATGGTAACTCTTTCGAACAATACTGAAAATTATTCTAATACTTACATTTCAACCTCAACCTGGCCACAATATCCTCCAGCTCATCTGCAGTCAACGCCTTAGACACGTGCTTGCACAGCACCCTAGCCACACTGGCGGGCTGCATCGGCATCCGAGCATTACGGACTGCTTTCGCCAGCTCCCGCCAACGCACCCCGAACTCAGGCAGAGCAGCCACACAGAACACGTCGAGCGGCATCCTCGTTATGATGAGCTTGAGTTCCGATAACTCTGGAAATTAGAAATAAATATAAGTGGAAATATTTTTAAAGGTTTTGTGTAACAACCAGTACTTGGGACAAATGGTCCAGTTAGGTAGGGCTAACTTCGAGAATGAGGTCAACCGTCGAATCCGACTCGGCTGGGCGGCGTTCAGGAAGTTGCGTGAAATCTTCTTGTCTCACATACCTACCACAGTGTCTCAAGATCATAGTCTATAGCCAGTGCATGTTGCTAGTGATGACTTATGGAACTGAAACGTGGTCGGTCACAATGGGCCTCATCAGAAGGCTTAAAGTCACCCAAAGGGCAATGGAGAATGCAATGCTCGGAGTTTCCTTGCGTGATCGAATCAGGAATGATGATATCCACAAGAGAACCAAGGTTACCGACATAGCATAAGCATAAGGATCGCCAAATTGAAGTGGCAGCATTGCACGCAGAACAGATGCGACCAAAAAGTTCTGGTGTGGCGACCGCGTATCGGAAGACGCAGCTTTGGAAGGCCTCCCAAAAGGTGGACCGATGACCTGGTGAGGGTCGCTGGTAGCCGATGGATGCAAGACGCTTAGGACTAGTTCTTGTGGCCACACTTGGGGGAGGCCTATGTCCAGCAGTGTACGTCTTTCGGCAGATATGATGATGATGAACGTTTTGGGAACACATTCATTGTTAATTATAAATGCAAAAGATTTGATAGTAGTTGGATGTATCTTCCTAACTCAATCAAACCAGAACAGCTGAACAGATCTCAATGAAATTTGGCACCGAGATAGATAATAGTCTGGAATAGTACATAGGCTTCTTATTATCCCGGGAGTATGTTCCCTTGACATAATTTCCTACATAAAAGCAGGTGAAGCCTCTGGCAGTAGCTAGTATCTAAATAGCCCAAACAGGATGATGCTAACTTGTTTGTTTTTTATTTATTATACACTTTATTGTACACTAAAATGTAAATGACAAAAGGAAACTTAAAACTAACACATACAATGGGCAGCCTTATCGCAATCCGCAATCTCTTCCAGACAACTTGGGATGGTCAGTATTTGCTTGGATATGAAATTGGGGCTGTCATATTGGTGTAACAATTTTTATTTGATTATTAATACATACAGATACATACATAATACGCTTTATAATAGATAGATACATAAATACTAAATTATACAGGCAGCAAAAAAATAAATAAAGAAGTAAATGACCGATCAATATAATCACAGCGACAGGTAATGTTCTTTGACAAGTTCTTTAAAAGCAGGTAACGACTGAGCGCGCCTTACTGGAACTGGCAATGCATTCCACAGACGGGCAGCTTGTACAGAAAGGATATGTAATTTGTTATGGTGTTCAATAAAGAGAATTACTATTCTATTTCTATTTTGTTTTAACCAGTCAATTACCGATTTGCGAATGCTTACATATGTAATGATGAAAACATGTTTACTGTCATAATTTCGAGTGTATTGATACCTATTCTGACTGCTTAGGTACTTTTGAAAAAGTGTTTTTACTACAATTTTTTTACGATCAACCTTTTGTTTGATTAACTATTAAGAAGGAATCATGTTGCTTATTACAAAAAATTTAAATTTTAGTGCCTATTATTGGTTGAATCGTGTACATACTTGGTTTATTTATTGACATTAATAAGTATTTAAAACTTTAAGCACTAGTAGAAAACACTCTACAAAGGCGGACTAATCTTGAAAATAAATATTGTGGTGTGGTGTTTATTACTTACTGTCTTTGGTGGCGCCCTGCATTTTAATTGTTCGTTAGTTACTTCGTTCCTAATAATCTTCACTATCACGATTATTAGTACAATATCGTCACAAAAATAACTTTATTTATCTTCCAAACACTCGGAACCCAAAATAAACATTCCATCCGACGCCGTTGACAAAATGACATAAATTTAAATCTTCTGACGTTTTGTATCTCGTTCTGAAATGGATTATGTCACATGAGTAGTCATGTGATTGGTTTATTTTGTAAACGTGTTTTTAGGACGTGTAAGTAATTACATGCCCGCGCGCATATTTTGTCCTTACGTTGAATGGTCAATGTCTCAATAAGAAAGTATTTTTAAGCTCCATAATTAAAAGCTTGTAAGTTTGTAACTGAAGTGTCAGAAAATACGGATAAACGGGCGACGGAAAAATAGGCATAGTTGTAGGTGGGTTGTAGGGAATGGTGTTTTAAACAACATACTAAAACTACTGGAGGGTGGGGGCACAGAGTAGGTACTTTTATATATATGGTGGGGGTGTAAAGCTCCCATTTTTAGTTTTTCGTAAATAACTTGTAAACGGTACGGCCCATAGCAAAATTTTCTTCTACATAAAATTATCTACAAAAACAGACCACCTTCCCACGCCCTGGTCTCTACCACAGAGTACTTTATTATCCTACTCCTTTTTTTGAAGTCGGTTAAAGGACTAGGTTTTGCCCGCGACTTCGTATGCGCTTATCCCGATCCAGGAACGGGGAAAAATCTTTTTGTATAAATGATAGCTACGTTGACACAAGAATTTTCCAAATCCGACTGGTAGTTCCAGAGATTAGCGCGTTCAAAAAACAAACTCTTCAGCTTTATAATATATTAGTATTGATTTCAAATAAAACGACATTTTTATTACAAAATTAAAATCTTTATTCAATTAATATAATGTACAGTATGCTCTTTATACTCACGACTGTTAAATTCAAAAAGAGGATAAGTGCGTACTCTCGTTCTTTCGCAGATGGCGCCACAGAATACTTCAGCATTTCTGACAAAATTTCATCCAGACGCGTTCAGCCGTTTTGGCATGATATGAGTAACAAACATCCATCTATCCAAACATTCGTATTTATTATAATCCTAGGTAAGATTTATCATGAAAATTCATACCAGTAGTCAACAATAACAGAAAAAAAGTCATCTTTGTCAAGTATGCCGTAAGTTTGAATGGCGCCAATTAACAAACAAACCTCACAACTCACACAACAATTATGTAATACGCAAAATATTTAGTATCTAAACAGTTTGTCTAAATATAATACTAACAGTGAAAATAGTATCACAATTGTTTGATGAACAAACAAGATAACAAAAATATATCTGTCCCTCTCGCGAAAACGCCGTTTTCTATGCGTTATGGTATTTGACGTCAGAGTTCATATCGGACTTCTCTTTCTAATTGTCAAAGTGATGAAGGTATTTTAAAAATTATTTCATAGGTAAGTAATTGTTTACTAGAGGTAATAATAATAAAAAAAAACATAATATATGTATTTGTATTACTTTAAAATATTCTATGTTAATTAACCAAAAATTGTATTGTCCTTACAGCTACTAATATTGTAGGTCTACCACAAAGTGCCCACCTCACCGCGCTGCACGCTGCTGTCACCACAAGACACTGGCAGAATAGTCGTTATCGGCTCAGAAGCCAAAGAAAAAAAAAGCATTTTATATTGTTATAAAAAAAATGCATGCATAATTCCCTACTGCGTGAAAATGCGATTTGCAAGAACGTCACGAAGTCTTTCAAGTCAAGGGTGAACAGGTTACTTTTAAGGTTCTGGGCTTTTAAGTAGTTGAGCATTCACTTGTAACAGAACTTCGAGCATTCGCAGTTTTTAAATTTGTCGAATTTAACAACAAACAGAGCCGAACATAGAGGCAAACATCGCTACGAACATTTTCACGATCATTCTAGCGAACGCTTTAATAAATGCTCGTCAAAAAATATATTCTTCGCGAAGATATTAAATAACAATGACAAAATTGCTCGGCTCGGCAAAAAGCTCGAAGTAACATTACTGTCGTTCGCTAGAATGCTCGCTAAAACATTCCTGTTTATTTTAAACTACTTCGTACGCGTATAACCCGTTGTTTCTCATTCCTGTATAGCCTATAGCCTTCCTCATGAATGTGGCTATCGTTTACAAAAATAATTTTCAAAATCGTTTCAGTAGATCCAGAGATTACCCTCTACAACCTCACAAACTTTACCTCTTTATAATATTATATTATAGTATAGACAAAAGAACATTCGCTAGAATGCTCATTACAAGTGAATGCTCAAGTATATACAGATGCATACACATCATCGCTTACCATCAAGTGAGATTGTAGTCAAAGATACATTAAATCAGAGAAAATTAAAATAAAAGAAAAATTAACCGAAGTGAACGATCGCTAGCGAATGAATGGTTCCCACGCGTTATGTTTTGCGCCAGATAAATTTGCAATAAAGGATGTTGACCTTTCCCTAATATCTCTTCATATGTGCCCGAAAAATAAATGATAAATGGTTGTTCATTACAAGAAAATGTAAATCGGATAGATAATCGAATAGGATCTCGATAGATGTACATTCAGGCCAGCTCTAACACTTCGGAGGACACAGAATGCAAGAGCGAGCGGAGCGATCTCTGGAACTAGGGGCACCCCGACTAAGAATATCAAAAAATGTAGGTGGGTCAATGACCGCTATTGCAAGTTTATTTGGCGCGAACCACAGTATTCATTCGCTCATTCCATAGACAATACGAGTCCATTTTCTTTAAGACAAAAAAAACAAAGCAGCTTATCCTCTAATTAAAATTTCAAACATCGTTACATAATAATTAATTCTATCTATTTATAAAACCTTATTCTAAAAATAATAACTAAAAATAAACTCGGACTACACAACTGTGAAATCTTCAGTTTTTGGTGCAATTCGAGAAAAATTGCAGTTGCATACATATCATGCAGTCTAAGCCTTAGGTTTATGAACTCAATTCTTAAAAAATACAAACAAAACTTAATTAATGCATTCATACATTTAAAAATGTAAAATGAGTTGGGCATAATTTTGATTATTTTAAATTATATGTGATATGATGATTCCTGTTTAAAAAAGTATATGATTCTATTTAGTCCGTCAGTTAGATTATCGAAAAATTGAGCTCGTATTTTTTGCTTGATCAAATCAATAAAAAAGACGAAGATAAAACGCATCAAAGATCAGGGGGCCTACCACAACCTCTTAAAACAATATTACTTTAATATTACTTTGCGTTCCGCTCTGTTGGATTTTCAACGCTCGGATCAGCGCCGAGAGTTGAAAATGCAACAACAGAAATTACAAAGTAATATTAAAATAATATTGTTTTAAGAGGTTGTGGTAGGCCCCCAGGAGTGTTGGATTGTGACGTCACGTGTAGGCAAAGTGTACTTACATATGACGTCACACGAGTTTTCAACACACTATATCGTTTTAATTTTTTGTTTATGTGAAAAAAGAAAAAAATACATGACTATTTTTTTGGAAATCTATCTGACGGACTCATTAGATTTTTTATCATCTACCCTATTTGTTATCTGATACCAGTATTGCCAAGACTGGTATAACTAAGTTAGGGGGTCCCAATAAAAAAAAAACGCAGAAACTTGTACAACGATATTATGTACTTGGGAAAAGGCTAGGCATATAGATAGATAATTCTGACAAACATATAAGAAGTTGATAACATCCTCATCGCAGACGAAATTGTGCAGGAGACTTCTCAAAAAACATATCAAGATAAAGTTTTACAGAAGTTAAACATCATCTGCCTAACGTTTTGTTGCAACTCCATCTAAAAAGGTGACAATAAGATTTGATTATATGGTCAGATGTGTTGAAAAATTTCATTGCCTGCCATGTAGTGATAAAACTATGAAATCACACCCAACTCATGTCACAGCAACAATCATTAAGGTGAACGCGCCGGGGTAGCCCGCGAAATTCAAAAATTCTTACGTTTTTTTGCAATTCGCAGGTCAGTATCAGGTTGTATGTTGGTCAAAATATGATTCGCGGCCGTAGCAAGTACGTATGTACAGAACTGTAATCATTATGTTTTATTATTGTGTCAATAATACAACTCTCACTCACTCTTCAGTTAGAATTGATGCCAAATGTTATGATTTCATGAAATACTACTGAAAGAGTTGTATTGATGGTTTTAATTATTATAATTCTATAAATACATACTTGCTACGGCCGCGAATCATATTTTGACCAACATACAACCTGACACTTACCTGCAAATAAACGTGAGAAAATTTGAATTTCGCGGGCTACCCTGGCGCTTTCACCTTAAGCCAAAGATACACTAGGGGACAAAATGTTCCTCAACATGACGCGCAACGCTCAAATCTACGTGTTGTCCAGTGACCTGCAACACACCCCGCAACACTACATGACGCGGGACATGTTGCTAGCTTCCGCTCCGAGAGCGAGCTCACACGCGACATATAATATGTGGGACATTCCAAGTAGTTGCTGAGGGACATTTTCCGTAATATATTGCTCCATTTGTACCCTAGTGTATTTTGGTTTAAAATAAAAACACTTACCATGAAGAAACATAACTTTTACGGCATTCTAAAAAATATTGCCATCGCAAGAACACATTTTAAAGCGACAGAAATAGCATGACAATATTATGGCGATTTCAAAGTCCAGATAAGTCGATTTTTGTTTTAAATTGTGGTATGGGCTTGGTCTTGACCTCGATCACGCCTGATGGAAAGCCATCGATGAGGTAATGTCGATTTACGCGTGTAGTCAAAGATTCTAGGACCCAATGTTCTTGTAAAAGCTCAAATGTGTTGTGGGGGTCTTAGGCTGCCATCAGACGGACTGCACCGCAGCAACTGCACGTAGTCGATATATTCAACTGCATTCAGTTGCAGTCCATCTGATGGCGTGGCAGCCGAACGTTCTTTAACGACTCTATGTACTCGGAATAGGATTCACTATCCAACTTAAACTTTCGACGCGACCGACGCCCGTTCTGTTCCTTGACTAACTGCACAAGAACTGTATGCGGTTAGCGATAGACAGCGTGTGTCGACACTACACGACGCGACGACTTTATGCAATTAATATCGACTCCACACGACTGCAGCCGACCGCGTCAAGTTGATATCACGACTGTACGAAGTCAAACATATAACTGCATGCAGTTGAATATATCGACTACGTGCAGCTGCTGCGGTGCAGTCCGTCTGATGGCAGCCTTATAGGCAGTCACTACTTATATAATACTGGTATTCACCTGCCTCCAGTTAGACTGGATGGTGACCCCAACAACAACAGCTCTTGCCCGCGGCTTCGCTCGCGTGGATGTCGGTTATCGCGTAAAAAAGTAGTCTATGTCCTTCTCCATATATATCCCAGGCTATATATCTGCCAAATTAGGTAGACCTTGACGAAGGTGGAGAGACGAACTCGACTCTTACCGGAAGGACTGGCCCGCAATGGCAGAGGACAGATGTGTGTGGAGAAGAGTGAGTTAGGCCTTCATCCAGCAGTGGGACATAACGGCCTAGATTAGAAATTTCATGACGATCTCTTCAGCAGTTTTAGCGTAACAGACAGACAGAGTTACCTTCGAATTTATAATATTAGGTTCAACTGAATATCGGTATTTTATAAGGAGTATTATAAGGAGTTTTATGGATGATCACCCATCCAATGACTAACCTCGGCAAGTGTTGCTTAACCTTGAAGATAGATTGTTATTATTTAGCCACAAGCTTCTAGTTAGCATGTAAATCGCCTTATCTGGACAACGTTTATAAAATCCGTCTGCTTATTTGTATCACTATAAAACTATCCTTTTCAAATCTTCAATATTAAAATATTACAGTCATTCTCCTGTTCTTTCACTTCATATTTAATGTCTTGTTTCACTTTTAGCGGTACGGGAATTACAAGGTCTTCTTTTATCACTGTTTTTGGTGACTTCGGAGACACAGTTTTTGGTGACTTCGGAGACACAGTTTTAGGTGACTTCGGAGACACAGTTTTAGGTGACGCTGGTTTGACTTTAAATTGTCCTATCTTTGTTTTTACCACCTCTTTCTTCTTAACAGTAGTTTTTGGCTTCGGTGAACTCGTTTCAGTTAGGGTCTTGAACGTTTGGTTCACAAAGTGCTTGTATGAGTCATTGAATGACGTTGGAGATTGAATAAGTGACCGTACTGGCTCTTCCTGTTTCTTAACCCTTGATACTTTTGGTAGCGTTTCATTCTTCATGAGGGCACCTTTTATCGGTTCTTCTGTTATCTGAGGTGGTGTATTCGAGCTATTCTCTTCTAATAACTCTTGTAACTCTTTAGCTAAAGTTGTTTTCTCAGTTTTCAGCTTTGCATTTTTATTTGATGTCACAGATTTATTGACGGCATTACTACTTTTATTATGCCTCGTTGTCATTCCATTCTCAACTGCGGCTGGATAGGTTCTCTTAACCTTTTTCACAACTACATTCTCGGTTTTCTTCTCAAAACTTTGTTTACGTTTTTTGTTGTTTTTCATTTGCAAGCTATCTAAACTCTTTGAAATCTGGTCATCAGACAAGCTTTTATTGTTCAACGTAGTGGTATGATCATCTCCATGATAATTCTTTAGCACTATGGTCATTTCAAGTGCTCTGCCTAGTAAATCTCTAAGTGTAGCCACATTTACTTTGGCCGAGTCAAGCATTATACTATTGAGAACATTTTTTAATTCTACATATAGATCATTGTCATCATTGGCTTCCAATTTCAAATGATCCGTGTCTCTTGTGTATAACGATATATTGTATTGTTTGGAGTGTTTCAACGGTACATGTTCAACGGTGTGTCCACAGTGTTCTCTAAAGTAGCATGCGTGGACCCCTTTAGAGTATTCTCTAACGGAGATGGAAGCAGGACATAGTCTGGTTGCAGTTGATGAAGTGTTGTTCTGGTAGGAACAGTGGTAGATTTCTTTGCCTTTCTGCTTGTTAAGACGTGGGAATTCAATGTTGATTGCTTCTTGTAATTCTGTCTTCCATGCTTCGAATTCTGAAATTTAAAGAGGTTTTTTGTAGTGATATGATACGGAAGAAAATTGGACCTACAGTCTTGTCAAGAAGGTTACTTCTAGGCAAACATGATCCATCATCGCTTGCCAACAGTTGAGATAGTGGTCAATTGCTAAAAGAAACTGAAAAGAGAACAACTATTATTAATAATATATTCTGCTAAACAAAGGGTTTATTTTTACATTTTTTAGCAGAATATATTTGTGTTCTACATAGTCTTTTGGAATTATCACCAGACCCTTAAATGCAGTATAAATAACCCAGTTAGGTAGAAAATTCAATGGTACTTCAATATACTTTGAAGTTGGTTCCATTTTTTTATACACCATCTAAAAATGTCTTTATTGTATACTAGCACTTCGCCCGCGACTTCGTCCGCGCAGATTTAGTAGGTACTCCGCAAACTTCAACGCCCCCTATATACCTACCATAAAAGGTTAGTTTTGGAAAATTAAGCACTTTTCATTAATTATACGCCACGCCACCGTTGACAGAATCTCACTTGTCTCGAGCCCAGGTTCAGCGCAACTGTTCACCCCGTTCAACAGTCAGGGTTTGATTATGTAAAAATTGTTAGTACACCTGTTTCAATTATATCGCTTTTAGTTTGTTCATAGCATTCCGACGTAAATTGAAGCAAGCAATTATGTCCTCCCCTAAAATCTTAATCACCCCTGCTTCACTCCTTATTATGTATGTAGTTTATTTTCGAAAAATCCAAACATTTGTTATTCTTATTGTTTTATCGAAAACATTTAAATGCCGTGGTGTTTCAACTTCATCGGACCAAGCATTGATACGATTCTCCCCAGTTCGCTCAAGCCGCGACATTTTTCTTACTCCAAGCATGTTTATAACCGTCGTAACTTTTGAACGAAAGGTCCGATTTGAATAATTTAAAGTGTAATTTACACGGACATAATCAACCTTAATTATCAAACCATTTAAATGGATAAGGATTAATATCATAATACTAAAATCACCATTTTTTATTTTACCATGGGATTTGCTTGAACAATATGATCAAAAAGCGGTCATGGTGACTTATCCATAATAGTTAGACATATGGTATCGCGGACTTTTTTGTAGATATTGATGACTTCTATAAAACTGTAGTACATCACTTTGCTCTATTGTCAATAGATTCCGCAGCGTACGCGATATAAGGATTTTTGCTCACACCTTGGGTTACATTATCGAAGTTTTCATACGGATCCCTAACTTTTTTGAAAATATTCTATAGCCTATGTCCATCATCGATAATGTAGGATTCTACTGGTGAAAGAATTTTTCAAATCGGTCCAGTAGTTTCGGAGCCTATTCATTTCAAACAAACAAACAAACAAACAAACAAATCTTTCCTCTTTATAATATTAGTGTAGATGAACCTCTGTAAAAAGTTATGCATGATACATAAATCAAAAAATGTTCTAGAGAACCTCCTCCATGTTTTCTTTGCCAAAGACAAAATATTGCAGCAATGGAAATTTTATAGACTTGGCAATGCACTGCAACCGAAAACTTCTACACTAGCAGTGCTGTAAGTGAATTAATTTAATTTCAGAATTAATAGAATTCGCACTAACAAATCCTGGGCACACTGTACCATAGTCATTTTTATACAGATCCCAAGCCATAAAAAATTTTCAGGTGAAATAAAGCCTTCAAGAATCAAATCCTTAGTACTTGCACGGGTAGGTTTATCGTAAGTTACTAGCACTATATTTCAATATTAATTCTGAACACATTAACAGTACCATCAGCAATGACACACTAATATCACTTGGCCTTTGCAGTTCGAGACTATACAATTGCATTCATCGTCATATCAGCTGAAAGACGTACACTGCTGGACATGGGCTGTCCCCCAGATGGGTGGTTGGCGATTGCAGTGTAGCTGTTGCTACGTATCTACAGAGAATGCTGCCCATTCTCTGGTGAGTCCCTCAGTCGCCTCTTACGACACCCACGGGAAGTGATGGGATGGTGCTATTCTTTTACGTCCGACACCATACGGAACGTAAAAGAATAGCACCATCAACAGAATTACATTGTGTTCATGTATTTCATAGGGTACACTGAAATTTTAACATGTTAAGTTCCTGGATAATGGCCGATTGCAAATAGTGCTTCAAAGGAAAAAAAAAAGTACCAGGACTTAGCAATACAAACCTTTTCTACTAGGGAAGAAAAAATTCTGAGCTTCGTCTGCATGCAGCCCTTTTACGTGATGTTGAAATAACACAAGACCACAGAAGACTTGATCACAACCCAGGCACAAGTACTGGTCTTTAGATCCTTGCATTTTTGGACAGTCGTGCGGTATTGTTGACCGGATCTCTTGGTTGCATGATGCGCATGTTTCTATGCGTATCGGTTTTACTAGATGTGGAGAGTTTGGGGCTCTGGAAATGATAAGATTAGTTAAAACAAAGTCGGATTTGTTCGAACACTTATAACTCGAGAATGGATGGACTGATTTTCGTGGTTTTTGTTTTGTTGTGTTTGTCTCTGTCCTGAATAGCAGAGTAAATATTAAAAACATTGGAAAATTGACACAAAAATAAATAAAAGAAAAAATATTTTCCCATACAAAATGTTCATGGGTTTCGTAGGGTAGGGTAGATAAGGTAGGTAGGTAGTAATTAATAAGCAGGAAATGATTCTTTTCTGTTTATCCCCAATCAGCTACAAACATTGAGTGTATGTGGTCATGTGGTGAGTGCAAATTGTCTTAAAGTGCATGTCTTCCAATGAAGAGCAATCACTACCATTTTCAGTACACGGGACGTGTTTTGTTGCTTAGAGTTTTGTGGAGCTAGCTCATTTGCAAGTATATTAGGAGATTGAAGATGTGAAGATAAAACATAAATTAATAACCAATTATTATTGTTTTGTTACTAATGTATGTAAATAAACAAGATTTGTTTTTATGCATCTCTGTATAAGCAAGCTTAAGCCCAGATATACCTAAGCATGATAATTTCCAATATAGACCAGTGTAAACACGAAGTATTTACTCACACTTTTTCGCCCTTTTCGTCAATGCAATGATTTTTTTGTATGTGTCTGAAAGCCGTGAAGTACACAGGGTACTTTGATGCACACACCGGGCACTCAAATTCAGCTTTTTTAGTCACACTCGGTCTCGGAGATTTATCTGCTACTTCAATAGTTTTCACAGGCTCCACAGTTTTCTCTTCTTTTTGCGACTTTGGAGGGTTGACCCTCTTCAACATATGCACAGGAACCAATTTCTTCCGAACCGCCCTCGCATTCTGTTGTTTTTTAAACGCTGCACCTTTATCAGAGTCCGTTTTCGCGTGGAGAAAATTGTAATGCGACTTCCATGCAGAGACAGTGAGGAATTTTCGGCCGCAAACATCGCATTTCACCGGCGGACGGGGCTTCGGAGGCTTATTTGACTTCTTTACCTGTTCAGGCGCTTTGGCTCCCATTTTATGCACTACATTTATTTCTAATTCTGTTTATTTCGGCGAATTAACGCACAAGCTTGACCGAATCGTAGAATAGAAGCGTAGGAACCGCGGATAAAAACTAAATAGAACACACGTTCCAGTTACCCACAAATAATAGTTTTCAAAACATTGTTCAAAACGAGATAGCGGTGAAGTCTTTGTTTGGAAATACAAACAGAAAAAGTATTGGTAAATGCAATCATTAACATTCAAAAGGTATTAATCATTTTTGGAAAGTTTCTTAAACAACACGTTTGTTTATCCTCACAAAATCGTGCCTTCATCAGATTTAGATTATTCACTTCATTGTTTTATAAATACGTTAATAATTAATGCTAATGATGATGAATTTACAGATGGAACGCGACTCAATTGACGCACTTTGACATAAATGTTCTAAATTTTTAAATTCCGTTTCGTTTAGAAATTATGGCTTTGACACCTTGTCTTTAGGTATTATTTTACTATTTAAACTTGGAATCGAACATTAAATTATTATTCTCTTTCTTTTGTGTTCCAGATTATGGCTACTTGCTTATTTATTTCATACCTAGCTTTTTCCTGCGGCTTAGATCCCGTACACTATTCTACTAACCTTGCATTTTTCGGGATAAAGTTTAGTAGCAAAGTAGCACATAAGCGCTTTTTGAAATCATCGCGATTATAATTATAGCTGGAGCCTCACTGCATGCAAACATTGAAACAACATGTATTATGATATGATATGTTTTAGAATTACGCTGTTAAGCCTACGACCACCTACGACACTTCCAAATGACTGGTAGTGGTACAGCTTGGCAAAAAAGAGTATGATGTGGTGACAAGTGGAACTAAATATTTTACTAAATGGAAACATACGATGTCGACACTACTTGGCCGACAAGTGTTAGATTTAGAGTATCGTTTATTGTTCCACATTTATTTTTAACGTTTTGATTAAATTCTCTTACTGATTTCCCATAGTATGGTGCGTTAAGTGAGATAGTGGCGCCCTCATTTTTTCCAAGTTCTTTTTGACAAGCTGTACACTCACTTAACTCTCTATCTCAAAAACTACTGAACCGATTTTAATGAAACCTACACGGTTTCCTAAGTAGGACTCTAAGTACCTAGTCCAACTATAAAATATTTTTTGAAATCCGACTTGTGATTTTTGAAATATGCGTGGTCAAACATACATTTTATGTTTGGCACATGTTTAGAAGCTGGTATTGACTAACATATACAAAAACTGTGCAATTCTGACAATATTACGTACATACGGCTTGAATTGGATTTAACCTCCTTTTTTGAAGTCGGTTAAAAACAGGATGTTGCTTCAAACTGTTTTTTAATTTAATCAATCCTGGAACAAGACATTACCTACATTATTATATAATTTACATCATAGATCAACAAATATATCTTTATAACTCAGATAATTTCAATCTATCACCACCAACTTTAGAATCGACTTTAGCCTAGTGTAAAGTGTTATTTAAGTTGATTTGGGTTACCACAGCTGCTAGATTTTTAAGATTTTTTCATTAAAAATGGTAAGTAAGTAAAATTTTATTTGTTTAAACATGGTGTACTGGTGTACATGATACATGCAAGATAACAATAAAGTACAGAAAAAAAAAGTTCTAACATGTTCAGCCGCATATCGTGGCGTACAAATTGGTAGGAAGAGATGGTGCATGAACCGTGCCAATATTCATCAAAATTGACACTTTGTAGGTATTTATTAATTCACTAACAATGATTATAACTCAGCAAGCATTTATAGATGAAAATGTCAATAATGAATGTCAAATAAGTAATCGTTATAGTATGTAGGCGACATTAATACCGCCACAAAAAATCAACGTAGCAGAATCAACAAATGAGACTCGCAGCGCCATCTATCTCGACAGCTGCGAACTAACGACAAAATCCTAAATCGCGATATCAGAGTTTACCGTGCGATTAGAACATATGCAAAGCCCGAATATCAACTCTCGGGCAGTTGCCCACCAGACACAAAACAACCGTCTGGTCGGAGGATCCTCCCTTTTCAATGGAGGTTTGCGGGACTTTACTCTCTGTTCCGCTACCCGCTCAGTTCCTGTCTCCCAAAGAAGACTTCACCACAACCGATGTCACGGAGTACGCTGCATGTCTGCGCGTCCACATGGCTAAACTAGCTCCCAAGCCGACTTCGTGGCACACCAGCACCACTTCACCCTTCTACATTCCCCGAGACCTGTACTCATCAACACACGTCTTCGTCCGCCGAGATCATGTCAGAAGGTCACTGGAGCCGCCTTACGCTGGACCCTACAAGGTCATACAAAGACACGCGAAGTACTTCCAGATTGAGGTGAATGGGAGGACCAGCAACATCACGGTGGACAGACTGAAACCCGCCTACATGATGACGCAAGAAGAGACGGGAGCTCCTACCAAAAAATCAACGTAGCAGAATCAACAAATGAGACTCGCAGCGCCATCTATCTCGACAGCTGCGAACTAACGACAAAATCCTAAATCGCGATATCAGAGTTTACCGTGCGATTAGAACATATGCAAAGCCCGAATATCAACTCTCGGGCAGTTGCCCACCAGACACAAAACAACCGTCTGGTCGGAGGATCCTCCCTTTTCAATGGAGGTTTGCGGGACTTTACTCTCTGTTCCGCTACCTCTAAAAGTACATTACGATATTAGCATGCGAGGCGGAATTTCAGCCCGAGCCGAAGGCGAGGGCGTAATTGAGCCGAGCATGTTATAACCAATACGCACGTATATCGTACGACGTTTTTTAACACATTTGCGAGGAAACAGAAAAAATAATCATTTTTCGGAAAATGACTTGGCATTTTTCATGTTTTTCTACTTGCGCATGCGGTTCGCGCTTCTGTTAGTATATCCGGTGGAGTTGAAGAATTGAATTTTGCGCATCTTCATTATTGAAAGTTGTCATTTTTAGATATTCAAAGAAAAGAAAAGAAAATTTGAGAAAAATGGCGCGAGGATTATTTTCTGCCGTGGCTGCGTGAAAATGTTGGCAAAGACGCTAGAGCATGCAGGCAAGTTTTTAAATTACCGAATAAACTGTTTTTTTTATCTACACTAATATTATAAAAAGGAAAGATTTGTTTGTTTGTTTGTTTGTTTGTTTGTTTGAAATGAATAGGCTCCGAAACTACTGGACCGATTTGAAAAATTCTTTCACCAGTAGAATTCTACACTATCGGCGATGGTCATAGGCTATAGAATATTTTCAAAAAAGTTAGGGATCCGTATGAAAACTTCGATAATGTGACCCAAGGTGTGAGAAAAAATCCTTATATCGCGTACGCTGCGGAATCTATTGACAATAGAGCAAAGTGATGTACTACAGTTTTATAGAAGTCATCAATATCTACAAAAAAGTCCGCGATACCATGTGTCTAACTATTATGGATAAGTCACCATGACCGCTTTTTGTTAATATTAGTCAAGCAAATCCCATGGTGAAATAAAAAAATGGTGATTATAGTACCATGATATTAATCCTTATCCATTTAATGGTTTGATAATTAAAGTTGATTATGTCCGTGTAAATTACACTTTAAATCATTCAAATCGGACCTTTCGTTCAAAAGTTACGACGGTAATAAACATGCTCGGAGTAAGAAAAATGTCGCGGCTTGAGCGAACTGGGGAGAATCGTATCAATGCTTGGTCCGATGAAGTTGAAACATTAAGAATAACAAATGTTTGGATTTTTCGAAAATCAACTAGGTACCTACATACATAATAAGGGGTGAAGCGGAGGTGAATTAGTTTTTAGGGGAGGAAATTATAGCTTGCTTCAATTTACGTCGGAATTCTATGAACAAACTAAAAGTGGGATAATTGAAACAGATCATGTACCTAACAATTTTTGCATAATCAACCCCTGACGGGCTGAACGGGGGGGTGAACAGTTGCGCTGAACGAATAATGAGAATCGTTGTGCTTAATTTTCCAAAACTAACCTTTATAAGGGGATATGTACAGGGGCGTCGCAGTTTGTGGAGAACCTACTATACCCACGCGGACGAAGTCGCGGGCGAAGTGCTAGTTTTAAATAAAGTCAATCTGTGAATGCACACTGTTGCTTTCCCGCCATTTTAACAGCGCGCTGCCTACTGACTGACGCCGCGCGGCGATTAGTTCGAAATTTGAATAGCAACAGCGCGCTGCTCACTAGCTGGAGTCGTGCTGCGGCGATCAGTTCCATATTTGAAATGGCAAATAATACTGTTATGGAATTTGTATGGACTATAACTTAACTATTTGCTTTGGTAACACACGCGTTTTTTATGACCCGCTTTACATGCTTAAAACCGGTGGAATTACATCAGCTTTACGAGCAAGGGTGTTAAAAATTAAATTAGTCAATAAGATATGAATTACTATCAATAAATGTCCATACTAAATTACAATTATTCCAAAAAAAGAAAATACAATTACCACAACATGCCGAAAATACAACATCGTCATCTCAAAAACGAAGAAAAATTGTCCTCTTTCATAAACTCTGCTATACTGTAATATGCTCTTTCAGTTAATTGACTCTTTTACTTTTAAGGGCAGATATATTTAATGTTCTCCATGATTTCGGCAACTTATTAAAAATGGTTGGGGCCATGCAAAAGATGCTCTTACGAGAGTCGTTTTAGCGCCGTGCACACAGAGTTTGAAATAATCACGTCTATTCCTAGTTTGATTTAACGAATCCAGGATCGTTTCCAGGATATATAATGAGGGCAATGTCAATATCTTACGTTCTATAAAATAAGATTTGCAGCTGTCAGTTGTTCGTAGTCTAAACATTGATCTAATGCACCTTTTCTGTGCCCGAAACACTATTTATCTGTCCGTGCTGTTCCCCTAAAAGATGACTCCATAACTAAGAATTGATTCGGCTAATCCATAGTAAGAAGTAATTAGCGCATCTGTGTTGAGAACCGCAGCAAGCTGTTTCAGAGCATAAGCTGCACTACTCAATTTTTTACTAAGTGCCTCTATTTGAGGTTTCCAATTCAATTTAGAATCTATTATAAGTCCCAGAAATTTTCTTGTATCGGCTTCCTTGATATTTATATTATTAAATTCAATACTAAGATTGTTGATTGTTTGTGTACGTTGCCTAAAGTGCATCACATTAGTCTTATTTAAATTAATTCTTAAATTATCATCATTTAACCAATTTATTATAGATATTAGTTAATTATTAATGTCAAGTTCATAAGTGTTTATGTCATTACAAGCTAATGTCATAGTGCAAGCGTCAGCAAAAAGTGTCATCGGTTGCTCAGTTACTTTAGGCAAGTATATTAATATACAGAGTGAACAATGGAGGCCCCAATACACTGCCTTGAGGTACTCCGTACATAACTTCGCTCTCCTCTGATCTTGAAGTTTCTTCACGTTTACTTTTTATGTTTATTGCACTGATTTCTGTAATTTGTTTACGATTATGAAGATACGATTTTATTAATTCTAAAACGTTACCTCTAACACCATAGGCTTCAAGTTTCTCTATCAGGGAATTATAATGGACGCAGTCAAAGGCCTGTGTCATGTCGCAGAATATAGCACAGACTGGTGTTCTCTTATCTACATTTAGCATGACATTTTTTAAAAACTCATAAATAGCCAAGTTTATACTTTTACTTTTTAACCGACTTCCCAAAAAGGAGGAGGTTCTCAATTCGACTGTATTTTTTTTTTGTTTTTGTTACCTCCTCAGACCAACAAAAAAAGGTAGACAGCGCACCGCGAACATCCAAAGTGAAGCCACAAAACCGTGCTCCTTCAAATAAATACACAAGCTCACGCACACACGTACACTAAAACCATGCTCATCGCTCTTAGTACGTCACGAGCCGTCGTCTAGAAAACATTAATAGAAAAATATAATGATGCCTTCCTGGTGTAGTAAAAATTTGTAAAAACAATAGCTAAACACATAAAAAGTCTCACGGAATCACTTTTCACTTGTAAGTACTTGAAATAACATCGTTTTATTATAAATTAACTATGGTTACTTGGAACAAAAACGTCAACAAACGAAAGCAGTGACATTAAGTGCGAGGGTTGCCATAACATGATTTAAAATTTCCCCATTCGATTCAGCAAATTTTAATGATTTCTTTCTTCGACTTATATTCCTATTTTCTTTTTTTTTAATGTGCAAAATATTTTAGATTTGATGTTTTTCAACACATTTGCGAGAAAACAGTACAATAGGTTATGAAAAAAACTTTTTGTTTTTAGATAACAGTCGGAAAGTCGCAACAATCTTTGACGTTTCTAATATGAAAATAGCCCGAAATTGCAAACGGAACTACATCTTTAGTCTAATTTTTTTTTAGTATTTCTACTAAAGAGAAAATGAGACTAAAGATGCTTTTTTTTGTTCATGATAAATAATAAATAATATTTATTATGTTAAGTAGGTTAAACATAACACTTACACGTCAATGTTCGTTATGTTTTATCTTGATATTACCTACTTTTTCTTTAGTCAGTGATTTTGATATGGTGGTCTTTTTGAATTTTATAAAGTTGATTGAAAATATAATTACCTATTTTATTTCAAAACAATTTACATAATTACTCATACCTACGAATATGTTATAATTTACGCTTCGACAACTTATAATTGAATGTACCTACTTAAGTAGATATGTGTGATGTAAATTTTTTTTTAGGTATCTCTTTAAAAAAATTAAGTTACAATACCATAATTAACAACATCTTAGTTGTGCTGACTTGCACAATATTAGCTAACCCATAAAATATTATTTCCCAAGTTATAGGGAAAAAAATAAAAAAATGGCAACCCTTTGAGACACACATAGATAAAAAGATGGCTTCACTTTAGATATTCGCAGTGCGCTGTCTACCTTTTTTTGTTGGTCTGAGGTTACCTCATATCTCCGTCATTTATGAACCGATTTGAAAAATTCTTGTTTTATGTGAAAGGATATACTTCTCGATTGGTCCCATTTAAATTTTACCAAAATCGGTTCAGCAGTTTGGTTTTTAAATCCAAATAGCTGGAAAAAACATGTGCAAAAATCATACGAAATTGCATATTTTTGCTTTCCTGTGACTTTCCAGTGGTGTTTTTAGGTGTGGGGGGTACCCAAAGACTACAATAGTAGGGGTACCACTAAAAAGTGAAAAAATAAAAAACTTTTCCCAAAAAAAAAACCGACTTCCAAAAAAAACACTGCAAAGTCGGTGTTTTTGGTTGCTTCTTCGTTATTAGACACCGACTTCCAAAAATAAAGTTACTTTGTACTTTTTAGTGTTTTTTTTGGAAGTCGGTTTTTTTTTCCAAATCTCTTTTGTTCGTCACATAATAAGTGACCATTTTTAATGAAAAGGTCTTAAAAATCTAACAGCTGCAATAGAATTTGAACTTAGTTTTGTATGACATAGTTTGTTGTTCCAAAATTTGATATCTATATCAATCTCTGAATTCAAATAGGTATGTTAATGTATGTTTATGCACAACAGAGTTGAAATTTTGTTATGTTGTTATGGTTCAGTTTCAATGTCAATATTTTTTTATGATAATTCTGTGCACCCTGTTTGTGTAGTGTTTGTAGGTGAGGCGCGCTCCGCCGCGCCGGCGTCCAGGAGGTACCTTGTTCCTCTGTAGGTATATATGTCGCGACGCAGCCAACTAGCTGAATCAGCGGTTTCATTAAGTCTAGCTTTTTCATTGAACTGTGCCGTTTAATCAGCGACATAAGTGACACGGTCAAGTAATCAAACGATATTGAACAAAAGATGTCACTTAGGACGCTGAAAAATCGTCACATTTAAATGAAAAGGCTAGGCAACCAATTAAATGGCTGATTAAGCTAATTGGCTGCGACATATACACAGGCCTGTTGAACATGATGTCGAGCAGGTGTCGGAAAGGCACCCTGTTGGTGTATTGTGTGCAAAGGTGAGCCGATTCTCCATCTAGGAATGGGCAAATAAAAATATATTATTATGACCTGAAGCAACTCTTTAACAACAGTACAGGGGGTCGAGTCTGCTATTGCAATCGTCAATGATCGATTTTTGACGTATAACGTCAAACTTTTGACACATTTCCCATACAAAAACTGTCAAAGTTGTCAAATATTCGATCACTGACCGGTCATTGAGACACGATTGCAATAGCAGACTCGAGCCCCTGACATATCTTATATGTATAATCCTACTAATATTATAAATGCGAAAGTTTGTATGTTTATGTAACAATCAGGCAAAAACGGCTGAACGGATTTGGATGAAATTTGGCACACATGTAGTTCATATTCTGGAATAGAAAATAGGCTACTTTTTATACCAGGAAGTAGCATGGATTAATCAAAAATACCAGGAGACCAACACATCAAGTAGGTACCAGGAGACCAGAAACAAGTCATAGTATTTTTGGGCTGGTTAGAGTAGGTGTAGGGTAGGTAGGTAGATAGCCATTGTAGTTGATGTGTGCAAAGCCGTGGGGGACAGCTAGTGTTAAAATAAAACATGGAATATTTTTTTGCCTAATATTTTCACAATAGTAGTAGTGATTCAATTTAATTTGACCTGAAGAAAAGAAAAGACTGATATAAGTACTCATAATATTTTATTCCTCCATAGCTTCCACTCCCCAAAGTTTAATTTCATCTTCACAAGCAGTCACTAAGCAGTTATCATTTGGATGATGACTCAAAGACACCACCGGCCTATTCTCACTATGTTTCAATTTCTGAGTGCAAGAACTACTAATTAAATCATAATAAAAAACTTCCCCTGTAGCCGAACCACTAATAATATGACTATCTCTCTCATTTACAGCATTCTCTAATGAATAATCTCGACTTTCATGCCCTGTGAATGTGTTTAAAATCTCCCCAGATTCCTTATCAAATAATTTTACAGTACTGTCGTTGCAACTTAGGATGTAACACTGTCCATCTCTGGTTAGGCTTCCAAAAGTCACAATATGGCCGATGTAGTCAGAAATCATCTTAGCCATTCTTATATCATACAACCTCACATGGCAGTCTACTGAGGTAGTCAAAACTTCATGGTCTGTAACTTGTATGGATGTTATGGTATCCTTTGCATCTTTTAAAACTTGTACCGGCTCTTGTCTACGGCTTAGCACGTCCCAAAAGCAAACAGTATTGTCTATGGACCCTGATACTGCCATTGTGGACTCTTCATTGTATTTTATGCATGTAACAGAACTTGCGTGGCCACGGTATCTTCGTAGAGGTTGTCCTGTGGTAACGTCCCATAAAATCACAGATTTATCTGCACTGGCGGATATGATTTGGCTGCTGTCACAGGATCCTGCTGCATCTAAAACCTCATTTGCATGACCACCATAAGTTTTCAGTAGTAGTTGCCGGTGGGGATTCCAAAGTTTTATTTTCTTGTCTGCGCCGCATGTTAGGCAGTAAGAGCCGTCCACGTTGAACCGGACAGCGCGAATCGCTTGTTGCTTACACTTGATAGTCGCTAACGTTGTTAGTTCAGTCATTTTGTGGCCAATTTTGTAAATATTATAGAGGTAAACAGAAATCCACTTTTTTATGAGAAATGTGACGTTTGCGATTATCAATACTGTCAATTCTGGTACTGTCAAAATTGATGACAGTATTGTCAGTAAATATTTTTAGAAATTTTTATGAAGGTTCCCAGCCAGCATTTAGTTTTGATGGTATCAAAAATAAAAGAACAAGATTTTTAATTATCTATATTCACGATATCTTAGGTATTTTGTACACAATAATACACTTATGTACCTACCGTTTTTAAAATACAAACTGAACAGCGCCATCTAGTGTCGCTTTTCAAAGACATCAACTATCAGAGCCATCTAGTATCGCTTTTCCGAAACACCAACCACTAACGCCACCTACTGGCATTTCCACACACCACGGCAGCCATTGTTCTTCACATAATCTGTGCAATGGCCATCATCATCTATTCATACAGATTCAGCTGCGTAGTGTGTGCGGTAACAATCTATTATATACCTACTTACCGTTGTTTACATTGACACACTGACTTAGTTCTATTATATACGTTATGTTAGATATATATGTGTTGGTTACACGCCCACCTTGCGTATTGTATAAGCTAAAATCGAGAGCATTTTCTTTGCGACATTGCAGAGGTTTGTAATGATTGAAAGTCAAGTTGGAGCTAATAAAGAGCAAGTCATGGTTGCACTGGCACTTTACAAAAGATGATTCCGTGCTTCGGAAGGCACGTATAAGCCGGTGGTCCCGGCCGCCAATGGCGGTCGTCAATCAAACCATGTCAGAGGCCCTTGAGGCGGTTTCGAAACTCTGATACTAGGGTGTGTGGGGTCGTTAGACCTTACTGCCTTCAAGATAAGGAGAAGAAGAAGAGTGGCGTACTTATTTGACTGGATTTCTTTAAAATTTATTTTTTTAAAACCTAGAGAAAAGACAAAACGCAGGTTAAATGATTTTGATAACAATTTAGTGTAAATGTCTTTTTTGATCAATTATTGTAGTTATTTCATAACAGTTAATTATTTGAGCATTGCTCAAGCTAAATATTGATCGAAAAACATTCATTAACGAATTTTCTGCCCTTAAGAGCGTTTACGCGGTACGGCTTTTCATACAAACTTTCAAATCCTTATTCTTCAAAATGAATGAACCGATTTTAACGAAACTTGGTATGCATACGCTAGATATCCAGGTCTAAATAGTTATCAGAAAACATTTTAGAAAAAGAGTTCAGGGAGAAGGATAGAGTGATTTTTCACTTTCTATAGAAAACTTAAAATCGCACTCTCTCTCCCTCTGAAATCTTTTTCAAAAATGTTTTCTGATAACTATTTAGACCTGGATATCTAGCGTATGCATACCAAGTTTCGTTAAAATCGGTTCATTCATTTTGAAGAATAAGGACTTGAAAGTTTGTATGAAATGACATACGGCGTACACGCTCTTAACTTTAAATATTATTGGTTGTTACCTACTTAAACAATTTGGTCGTATTCCCTCTTTCGTGTGATCTTACATGAAGATAGTGGACCTGCAATGCGATCACCTTGAGATAATCGCATTGCAGTGGGCAGTTGGCAAGTATTCATTTAAATTAACCAGTCGTAGGTAGGTAGGTATGTTCTTCTCCATAGAGATCTACGCTTTGGAACTTGCAAGCTTCGTATTTTTGACTGACTTTGACATTTCAAAAGTTCCTATTATTTTATTATTTTAATATTATAAATGCGAAAGTAAGTCTGTCTGTCTGTTACGCTTAATTTGGCAGATATAATATAGCCTAGGATATGGAGAAGGACATAGGCTACGAGCCGCGGGCAACAGCTAGTTTTAACTTTGACTTTGTAGGTGGAAATAGGTCGTATAAGTAGGTATGGAACCTTAGATGAGTTAGCGTGTAGAAGGCTTAAAAAGCTATGCAGGTAATATTGGGTCGGTAGTAGGTATTAGGTAGGTATTGCATATAATTATGAAGGTATAAGTTAAACATATTTTTATTATATTTTCTTACAATAATTTCTTACTAATTAATAATTATACAGGGTTACTTCGGGGACAGTGCGCAAAACCAGCGCTGGGCATCTGACGCCCAGCTAATTCTGAGACAGTAACCTTTTTGGTATGGCCACATGGTATGGGCCATACTATAGTAGTCTTTGTTAAATTAAGGGCACGCTCAGCACAATGAGGGCTATCGCGTTTGAATTCGCCGCTAGAGGCGCTAGTGTAGCGTGAGGTCTTCGAAATGTCAAATTTCGCTGTTGGTTGACTTTTGACAAGAATTTATTTACTTTGTTGTGATTATGATTATCTATACTAATATTATAAAGAGGAAAGATTTATTTGTTTGTTTGTTTGTTTGAAATGAATAGGCTCCGAAACTACTGGACCGATTTGAAAAATTCTTTCACCAGTAGCATTGTACATTATCGATGATGGACATAGGCTATAGAAAATTTTCAAAAAAGTTAGGGATCCGTATGAAAACTTCGATAATGTAACCCAAGGTGTGAGAAAAAATCCTTATATCGCGTACGCTGCGGAATCTATTGACAATAGAGCAAAGTGATGTACTACAGTTTTATAGAAGTCATCAATGTCTACAAAAAAGTCCGCGATAGCATATGTCTAACTATTATGGTTAAGTCACCATGACTGCTTTTTGTTCAAATTATTCAAGCAAATCCTTGGTGATTTGAAAAAATGGTGATTTCGGTATCATGATATCAATCCTTATCCATTTAAATGGTTTTATAATTAAGGTTGATTATTTCCGTGTAAATTACACTTTAAATTATTCAAATCGGACCTTTCGTTCAAAAGTTACGACGGTAATAAACATGCTCGGAGTAAGAAAAATGTCGCGGCTTAAGCGAACTGGGAAGAATCATAACAATGCTTGGTCAGATGAAGTTGAAAATGATTTCGTTAAAACAATAAGAATAACAAATGTTTGGATTTTTCGCAAATAAACTACATACCTACATAATAAGGGGTGAAGCAGGGGTGATTAAGTTTTTAGGGGAGGACATTATTGCTTGCTTTAATTTACGTCGGGATGCTATGAACAAACTAAAAATGGGATTATTGAAACAGATGTACCTAACAATTTTTGCATAATCAATTCCTGACGGGGTGAACGGGGTGAACAGTTGCGCTGAACTTGAGACCATAGAATAAGTAGAAATGGCTAAGTAATAAATGTAAATTAATGAAAATCGTTGTGCTTAATTTTCCAAAACTAACCTTTCTAAGGGGGTATAGGGGGCGTTGAAGTTTGTGGAGTACCTACTAAATCCGCGCGGACGAAGTCGTGAATATTTTACTAAAAAAGCCTGAATTTGGCAGATTTGAAAAATTCTTTTTTTGTTGGAAAGGATATTGAATTTTATCAAAATCAGTTCTGTAGTTTGGTTTTTAAATCCAAATATCTGGAAAAAATATGTGGATAAATCATGTAGGTATACGAAATTGCGTATTTTTGCTTTCCTGTGACTTTCCAGTGGTGTTGTTAGGTGTGGGGTACCACTAAAAAGTGAAAAATAAATTGTTTTTGGTTGCTTCTTCGTTATTTGACACCGACTTCCGAAATTAAAGTTATTTTGTACTTTGTAGTGTTTTTTGGGAGTGGCTTTCTTTTTTTTGTGAAAAAGTTTTTTAAATTCGTTAATGCTACGTACCTACATAAAATTGCAAAGCCAAATCTTCCAATAATAACCAATCAGAAAATCTACAAAGCTAACATTCTCTACCCGATGAAACATATTTTCCGCCGCCGTCCGTCCGGCATACATCCGGGCCAGCCGCCGTACTCGGCCCGTAACGGCAGAAAACGGTCGAACGGCCTGAAAGCAGGTCAGTGGAGTGCGGCATCAGTACGGAGTACCTATGCAGCAGACATAATGCGGAAACTCGGGCCCAATGCGTCCTTCTTGTAACAGGGAATACAATTCAGACAGCTAATGTTAAATTGAAGTTGTTGAAAAATGGGGTTTTTGGTAGAGCTTTACTACCCCAAAGATTTAGGTAGTGGTGTATTGTATTTATTCTAGCATTTAGCCAGTTACAGTAATACCCGCATACTTAATAGGCTATTTTACGTCAGTCCCTGCAATTTGAGGCATGTTTTCAAACATTTTATCATGTCTAATACGATTCGTCATCCCGTTTAATACGTCATCTCCACACGCGTGTTAGGTAATTAGGTATAGACGAAATCAGATTATTTATTAGATAATTCCTGTGTTTTCAAGAGAGGAATATGCCATGGTAGCAAAGAAAGTAAAGAGACACTGCTTGTTGGCCTGTGCTAATTCTCATCGGTTGGAAAAGTAAGTTTTGCTAGTGATTGGTAAATTGGTAAGGCTTTAAAGTTCTACCTACAGCTTGGATGACTGACCTTCGTTTTATCGACGATGAAATTAGTACACAATATAGGTACCTACGTTTTATTAACCTATCCCGCATAATATATAGGTACGCTTTTGGCTGGGTCCCTTTGTAATCGTCTCAAAGGGGTTACCTGTACTAATATTATATAGAACCAATAATCTTGACGTCATAAATAACGCCCTAATGCAAGTCCAAAATTGGTTTACTGCCAATAATTTAGTTCTAAATGAAAAGAAAACGAAATGCATAAGATTTGCCTTACCAAATGTCAGAGGCAGTGATTGTGACATAGTATTGAACGGGGAAAAACTTGAATTCGTCGATAAAACGGTTTTCCTGGGAATTACTCTTGACTCAAGGCTACAATGGGGTCCTCATTTAACATCTCTTGCAGGACGGCTAAGTTCAGCAGCATATGCTGTCAGGAAAATCCGCCAATTTACGGATGTAGATACCGCGAGACTGGTCTATTTTAGTTACTTTCACAGTATCATGTCTTACGGTATACTACTATGGGGACGGGCTGCAGACATCGAGTCTATTTTTATTCTGCAGAAAAGAGCCATTAAAGCCGTATACAAACTCGGCCGGCGCGATTCTTTAAGGGAACTGTTTAAGAATATTAACATCATGACGGTACCTTGTCAATACATTTACGAAAACATCATGTATGTTAGAAAGAATTTACATCTTTTTAGTAAAAGAGGCGACAGACATAATTATGGTACTCGAAATAGGGACCAATTAGTTCAACCAGGTTTCAGACTGGCTAAAGTAGCCTCATCTTTTATGGGGTACTGTTTAAAATGTTATAATAAAATACCTCCCCATATATTAGAACTAAATGAGACTAAATTTAAATCTTGTATTAAACGCACACTATGCAGGCAAGCATATTATAAGTTAGGGGAGTATATTGAAGATAAAAATGCTTGGCTCAATGCTGGTCCTGCTCCACAGCCATTAGGGCGCACAAAGTAATCTGTTAGCATTTGGAAATATTGTTGGACCGGATGAAGATTGTAAGAATGCTATATTTTTTTTTTTTATTGTATAGACTCAATTTATTTAGCATTGTATAATTTCATGCATTAACGGCACATGTGTGAGTACTATGTAGGTCCCTCAAATTTAAACTATAATGATCATTTTGGGTAGGTCTTTGACTTGAATGTACCCTGGCGATTGGGGATGTCATGCTCACTCAAAAGTCTGGCTGATGGTGGCGTTTGCGTTGGATCATTTGGCTCCCTTAAAAATGGTCGAGCCGAATGGTGCTAGCGTATGCGTCATGTTCGTGAACGGGCGCCGTCAGCTGAGACTGGTCATCTCTCGGCTGCCATGGTCTATTTTAATTATTTCTTTGAATTGTTTCTTTTTTACTCCGGACTATCCTACACGTCTTTTACATCGTTCTCACATATATGTATAATTTCAATATGAATGATGTAACCATAATTTTGTAACAAAAACTTATTTTTACAAGAGTGTCCGTGGAGTTTCTTGCACGTTCTTCTCCATAGAGATCTACGCTTTGGAACGTGCAAATAGCTTCATCTTTTTTTTTTGACTGACCGACCTTGACAATTCAAAAGTGCCTGTAAATGGTCTAATTGAAATAAATGCTTTGACTTTGACTTTGAAATAGAGGTAAAGCATAGGTAAAGTTCGTGAGTTTGTGAGGTTGTATCTCTGGATCTACTGAACCGATTTTGAAAATTCTTTTTGTGTACTATAGCCTAGTAGGTACTATATATTAAAGTCATATATATAATCGCTGTTAGAGCTTTTTGATAAGACATTCAGTTTAACAACATTACGGCTATCTTCACCGATGCACTTGGCAGAAGTGTAAACTACACCTTGCTTTTTTAGCTTTGTAAGTAAGTTCTTTGAAGGTAATTAGTCTGCAAGGAGGGTGCAAAACTCTCTTCTTGATTTTTTAAATATGTTCCACAGGTCAAACAAAAATGGACGTCGGCCCAAGCTAGCCGATATGCGCACGTTCAAAGTTGTAGGTACACTCTAATACTACGCTTTTTATTTATTTTTATTTTTTAAAGTGTCAGGCTCTTACTGACTAAATCCCATCCATGTTCCTCCAAAAGCCCTTTGCGGTCCAGGGCCGCGGTGACTCTTTCGAGCAAAATCCGCAACCCTGGCAGGCTGTGGCCCTAGGGGCCAAACTGACAATTCCGCGATGCTATAATAAAGTATAACCACAAGTAGGCTATTCTACTGCGTAGATAATATCGATTTGTACAAGCGACCACTCATCCACAGACAGGCGGCGACGAGGGCAGCTCAACCTTGCAGTTTCATCGATTTGCTGGCGTTTAGTCATCAGCCCTCGTTGGATATTAATAAGAAGCCAACCCGCCCCCGCTTCGAGCGGATAGCACATATAGTGTTCTAGAACTTCGTCCGCAACTTCGTCACCGCACATTTAGTACAACCGTTTCATCATACAACGCGGCAACGGTACAACGGATTTGGATAAAACTTGGCACAAAGATGGACCATGTCCTGAGATAGGATACTTTCTATCCCGTACATATGTTCCCTTTTTATTACGGATGGGAAATAAGCAAATGACTCCTTCCGCTCTGGGTGGAGCGGGAGGGAGTGTCAGACTCTTACTGATTAAAACCCATCCGTGTTCCTCATAATGCCCTTTGCGTTCCAGGACCGCGTTGACTCTTTCGAACAAAATCCGCAACCCTGGAGATGATATGTATGCTACAAACAGATATTGTCCACCGTTCAAGTTTGTTCCCTTGGTATAATTTTCGAGTTTCCGCGGTCGAAGCCGCTCGGAGTTAGTTTATGATATTACTTGCGACCCGCCCCGTCGCATGGGTGCAAATGAAGTAAGTAGTCTTCCCTACTAATATTTTAAATGCGAAAGTAACTCTGTCTGTCTGTTACGCTTTCACGCTAAAACGGATGAATGGATCGTCATAAAATTTGTCAGATATATAGCCTGGGATATGGAGAAGGACATAGGCTACTTTTTACGCGATAACCGACATCCACACGGGTGTAGCCGCGGGCAAGACCTAGTCAATTTATATATAATTCTTCCGTTACTGAGTGACAGAGTGACTTACAGACAACGCACAGCCGAAACTACTAGTCGTGGAAAAGGGGAGGATTAGGATTTACCGAAATTCCTACGGGAACCGGAACAAACAGGATATGCGCGTACGAAATCGTGGGCAAAAGCTGATCTATGTACATATATAAAAGGTCTAATTTCAAGGGACAGCCGAAACTACTGGGTAGGTACATGAAATTTTGCACAGGGCTTCCTTTTATGATGAGTGAGCACTAAGAATGAGGATATTGGGAAATTCTACAATTAAGGGCCCTTTACTTGTCATGCGTACTATCACCGGCGCGCGGTTCTTGTCCGCATGCGGGTGATAGCACGCTCCTGGCCACATGCAGGACAAAGATTTCGTTTGCCGCTGCAGTGTCGTGCGTGTCGCCAGTGACTAAACTCGTGCGTACTATGACCATGCGTGCGACTCATGTCACAGTAAAAACAACACTGAAGGCAGAAGAACGCCGTCCGCATCCGGTTAGCACGCACGTGGGCTGAACGCACGCAGTCAATCCGCGTTCCAAGCGCGTGCTGCCCGCATGATAGGAAAAACATGTACCTAAGTATGACATGATAGGATGCGGGCAGCCCGCACGCGGGCAAGATTTGCGCGCGGGCGAAAAGACGCACGACAGAAAAAGTGCCCTATTAGGGGGTCCAAAATCGTTTGTACTAAATCTACGCAGACGAAGTCGCGGGCGAAGTGCTAGTAATAGATGTTTTAGTTCTCTACACATACCACTGCATTGCAGTTACAACACCAATTTATTATGAAACATTACTATGTTCAGAAATAAAGGTATACAGACTTTTTGGAAGCAGAATAACTTCAAGGAAATAATAAGGTCGTAATCTTTTGTTACAACAGTAAATAGGTAGGAAAGCTAATAGTGAGATGTTGGGTCGGCTCTTTGGAGAAAATTTTCATGAAGATTTTTTGTGACTTTAGTTAAAAATAGCGACTCAATCTATACTAATATTATAAAGAGGAAAGATTTGTTTGTTTGTTTGTTTGTTTGTTTGTTTGTTTGAAATGAATAGGCTCCGAAACTACAGGACCGATTTGAAAAATTCTTTCACCAGTAGAATCGTACATTATCGATGATGGACATAGGCTATAGAATATTTTCAAAAAAGTTAGGGATCCGTATGAAAACTTCGATAATGTAACCCAAGATGTGAGAAAAAATCCTTATATCGCGTACGCTGCGGAATCTATTGACAATAGAGCAAAGCGATGTACTACAATTTTATAGAGGTCATCAATGTCTACAAAAAAGTCCGCGATACCATATGTCTAACTATTATGGTTAAGTCACCATGACCGCTTTTTGTTCAAATTATTCAAGCAAATCCTTGGTGATATGAAAAAATGGTGATTTCGGTATCATGATATTAATCCTTATCCATTTAAATGGTTTGATAATTAAGGTTGATTATGTCCGTGTAAATCACGCTTTAAATTATTCAAATCGGACCTTTCGTTCAAAAGTTACGACGGTAATAAACATGCTCGGAGTAAGAAAAATGTCGCGGCTTGAGCGAACTGGGGAGAATCATAACAATGCTTGGTCCGATGAAGTTGAAAATGATTTCGATAAAACAATAAGAGTGACAAACGTTTGGATTTTTCGCAAATAAACTACATACATAATAAGGGGTGAAGCAGGGGTTGCAGCAAGTTTTAGGGGAGGACATTATTGCTTGCTTTAATTTACGTCGGAATGCAATGAACGAACTAAAAATGGGATTATTGAAACAGATGTACCTAACCATTTTTGCATAATTAACTCCTGACGGGGTGAACGGGGTGAACAGTTGCGCTGAACCTGAGACCATAGAATAAAGTAGAAATGGCTAAGTAATAAATTTAATTAATGAAAATCGTTGTGCTAAATTTTCCAAAACTAACGTTTATAAGGGGGTATAGGGGGCGTTGAAGTTTGTGGAGTACCTACTAAATCCACGCGGACGAAGTCGCGGGCGAAGTGCTAGTACAAGATAATTATGGAAGGCAGAGAACAGCGTGATGATATGGCTGCAATTTAGAAGAGGTTTATGTTCAACATTGGAGGTGCTCGTAGTTAAATTATAACAGCCGCACGGGTCGATCTTCAAGGTTAAGCAACGCTTGCCGAGGTCGGTCTATGGATGGGTGACCGTCTTAAAATACCGAGAATCCGTGCCTCGGAAAGCACGTTAAGCCGTTAGTCTTGGCTGTCATTTGTAGAACTGAAGTCGTTACGGATTGTCAGAAGCCAGAAAATCTGTCAGCAGTCTTGTCAAGAATGTAAGTAGCTACCGTGTTACTCAGTTACTGGGTTGTGGAGGTCAGATAGGCAGCCGCTCCACGTAAAGAACTAGTATTCATTCAGCTGAATCCGGTTTGACTGGAAGCTGACCCCGGTATAGTTGGAATTTTTTTTTATTGACGAATGGGCTCTTTGCCTCGATCACGCCCGATGGAAAGCGATAGATGAGGTCTATGATGGAGCGAGCGTGCCCAGGAGATTTAAGGCAGAAGGGTTATATGTGGAAGGGAACACAGACGCTGGCAGAGAGTTCCACAACAACGACAACGTACGGAATATGGTACTTACCCAGCAGAACGTCTGGTATTCCGGTAGTAATAGGGCGATGGTGGGATCAGGTCGTGGAGTTCCTGCGCACACTCTCCGAAGTACAGTCTGTAGACGACCGATAGGCAAGCAACACTACGCTGATGAGTCAGGCTGCGAAGCTTAGCCACCAGCGTCTCGTCGCCTAAGCCTGTTTGCTCTGCGTTCCACCGAGTCCAATGCAGCAAGCTGGTATTTGCTGAGTACTCCATACAGGAATGGACTAGGTGGGTGGGTAGATTATAATGAGGTAAAAATAGCGACTGGATGTGGAAGGCAGAGAACAGAGTGTTGTGGCTGATTCTTGTCTATTTTAAAAATTAAGATTAAGTTCTGGTTTAATTACCTAGCAGATAATTTCATCCAAATTCTGTTCTATTTTTATTAAACTACTTATAAGTGGCTATTATTACCTATCTACTTTTAGGAATAAGGGCTACTACAGTTGGAGACTATTACAGTTGAAATTCGCAAGAGAACCAGGGCAGTGGGCAGGGCACATTGCTCGCAGAACAGATGGTCGATGGGGCCGAACAGTTCTGGAGTAGCGACCGCGTACCGGAAGACGCAGCGTTGGAAGGCCTTGTGGGACAAGGTCTTCTGTTCAGGACCGATGACCTGGTGAGGGTCGCGGGTAGCCGATGGATGCGAGACGTACAGGACCGGTTGTTGTGGCGACACTTGGGGGAGGCCTATGTCCAGCAGTGGACGTCTTTCGGCTGATATGATACTGCAGTTGAAATTTCTAAATAAACCTTTCTACGTTCGACATTTCAGCTAGGTAGAGACTAGATAAACGTGCAGTTACGGTCATTGACCCACATACATTCATTGACTTTCATAATATCAAAAACAGCAATAAAGACTCTGTGCTGAATCGACTTCTAACGTGATCCTTTTCTAGTTATTAAAAACAGTTCCTAATTTATGGTTCGTGTATCTACGAAGGGATATTAGCAAAAGGTCCTTTAATGCAAGTTTATCTGGCGCGTACCATAGTTTAGGCTTTGCGTTGATAAGTCAGGAACTCATGACCAACGATTATACGATCAACGATCAGTGGCACAAATAAAACCTTGCCAGAGTTGTGGAATACTTCGAAAGAGTCACCGCGGCCCTGGAACGCAAAGGGAAAATGAAGGAACACAGATAGGCTTCAGTCAGTAAGAGTCTGACACACCCTCCCGCTCCACCCAGAGCGGGAGAAGAGATTTATTGATTTCTCATCCAAGAATAAAAAAGGACAAATAAAAACTAATGGCTCTACAGAAATAACTCGTGAATAATCGCTGTATTTCGATTAAAACTGTCGCAACGGTAATTGATTTAATAATTGACATCTGACGTCAACGCCATCTTTGTTCTCAGCTATTATAAAATGATTCTAAATAGTCTACAAAATGTAGTATTATGTATGACATAATCAATACTATGGTAGGCGCATATCTCTGTACCAAACTTCATCAAAATCGGTTCGGCAACTTAGGGTTGCGGATTTTGTTCGAAAGAGTCACCACGGCGCGGTCCTGGAACGCAAAGGGCACTAGGAGGAGCACGGATGGGTTTTAGTCAGTAAGAGTCTGGACTGGACACTCCCTCCTGCTCCACCCAGAGCGGAAGGGGTCATAACTTAGATGTGGAAACAAAAAGCGATTAATCCATCACCCTAACGAACTTGCTCACTCACCGTGGACCAGTATGTGAGACGACTAAAACGTCATCATATCCTAGAGCTAGAAGACCGGCAGTAGCTCTGAGCAGCAGATGAGTAGATGCTTCCAATGGGAAGCCACTCCGCATGACAGCATCGTAGGACAGACTTGCTCATTGTCCTAAGGCTGATTGCAGATAAACGCAGAGAAAAACAAAAGATGTGGAAGCTTCACAAACTCACTTCTGCATTTTTAATACTTATTAAAAGTAAGTATATTTAACATTTACTTTTGTCTGGACAGCTTATAAATACATCATACGATACGTTTTTATTACAAACTAGGTACCTATAGTATGTTAGACGAAAAATTTATAAAAAATCTTGGATCTGTAAATGCGGCAAGAAACATCTATTAATTAAACCGGGATATCTGGAAAACTGGGTAAATGATAAGTCGCTTTAAAAGTTATAAAAAAAATTTGTTCCTTGTGGCTCATCTTGCGAAAACCAGAGTCATCTTTAGACTAGAGTTAGTTGCTAACGCGTGGTTATATAAAAAAACTCGCGCACGAAGGGTTCCGTGCCATTATCTATAAAAACAGCAAAATCACTTTTGTTGTATGGGAGCTCCACTTAAATATTTATTTTATTCTGTTTTCAGTATTTGTTCTTATAGCGGCAACAGAAATACATCATCTGTGAAAATTTAAACTGTCTAGCTATCACGGTTCATGAGCCTGATGCAGCCTGGTGACAGACGGACGGACGGACAGTGGAGTCTTAGTAATAGGGTCCCGTTTTACCCTTTGGGTACGGAACCCTAAAAATCTGGGCTCTGCAAATGTGGCAACAAACATCTATCAATTAAACCAGGATAGATATCTGGAGAACTGGGTAAATGAAAGCAAAGGTAGCAAAGGTAAATAAGTGATAAAAAATGCAGTTCCTTGAGATCCAAGATTCCTGATTTCACTGTTAATTAAACTTGGCCCAGAGTTATCTTGCGACCCAGAGTTGGTTGCTAACACGCGGTTACATAAAGAATAATCATACATACAAAGGCCTAGATTGTGAAAGAGAGCCTTAGTGATAAAATCATAGATTCCTTAAGCTCTCAGCCATCCAGATTAACTGGTCTAATATTATTATTATATTCCCGTGATTCTTCGAGAGACTCCGCGAAGGATAAAGGAGGCGATGGTATGTTCTGCCATGGCGCAGGAAAGAAACAGCGACATAGAGAGACAAAGACAACAACAGTTCTGTCAGCCCGTCTCACTTTTGAAAGTGACAACGGAGGCTTTAGTTCACTGAAATTCAGGTTAAAATAATCATGAGTTATAAATAAGTTATGTGACATTTTTACCGAAGGTACTTCTAGAGCAAAATGTCATTTTTTTTTCTTAACACATGACATGTCATGTCAAGTAGTTTTCAGGTTGTCTTTCAGCACTTCAAAGTCTGCTTGCCCCGTCTTAATGACACAGCGCGTTTGTACATATATGTATGTAGGTATAGTAAAATACTGCATTGAAAGCCGTAAACATTGCAAGAATGTACCTAATGGAACGAAAAAAATTGTGTCACGACCTCACAAAAGACAAGAAGCGTTTTCAGACACGTATTCCTAAATAGGGATGCGCCAAAACTTTAAAAAAAAATTCAGTGTTGCGTATAAGAGAAAAAAAAACGAAATTTATATTTTTTTGTCCCCCGTTTTCAAATACGGAACGCGGAGTGCGCGCGCATCCTACATCGACCGATACCTTATCGCTAGTAGCTCTCCAACCGCCGCCTCGGTTGGACGTATGCCTCAATGGGCGAACTGCAATACCCAGGGGCCCCAAGCGTTGCTGATGACGAAAGACAGTACAGGGCGCCGTTCCGTCGGGCGCCGCAGTACAGGTGGCCCGCGCCCCAGCCGCCGCAGCCCTCGGCCTTCGCCCCTTGGAGGAGGGCGCCAGCCCCTCCGCGACCTCCCGATTACCGACGAAGTGCATCGTACCCTGGCAAACCTGATGAAGCACCCTTCCAGGTACGTTTTTTATTTGACACAAGTATTTTTTATTCAGCCACGTATGTCATGACTTTTTTTTTTTTTTATGTGTGCGTGGATTTTTCTACGTGTTATCTTCAGAGTTAGTTATTTAAGTATAGGCTGATGGTCTATGTATGCCAGATTCAGGTCGTTAGTGAACTTTTTAGCATATTTCGAGTGCGCAGTTTGACAGATGTGTCTAGTTCAATTGTGTTATCAATACTTGAAGCTTCAGGCTTGTTACTGAAAACGGGTGGGTTCGGTTGAAAATCGGAAAACTATTTCGTGTTTTTTTTTTTGATCGAATGTTGTCGATTTCTGTTCGTTGCTTTGAAATGAAACTAGTTTTGAGTTTTTTTAGTGAAGCACGTTACGATATAATATGTAACTACAAAAACGACTTTTTATTAAATATAACGGATATGGGTCGGGAAATCGAATAATTATAATTTTGGAATAATTTAGTAAAATTATTGAATTACTCAAGATTTTTTAACAAAAAATGCATAAATTACTTTATATTAAACTAGTCGTACTTAAATATGTAAATTATAAATATTCCGAATTAATCAAGTTAAATACATTATTCTCTCCTCCCGGGGTAGGGTCGGATGAAAACGCTTAAATACGTTTAAAACAATTTACTATCAAAGAGAAAACCACGTGATTTTTATCTTACACTGTTAAGAAAATCTGAAAACGTGTGAAAACCAAGAAGTTCACAAGAGTTTAGTATATCCCTTGGCATATTTAACAGGACTTGTAATTAATTCACCCCAAGTGTAAATTCACTTTTACCTGTCAATGTATTAGAAACAAAAAGGGGAGTGGTTATCAAGTTTTCATGACGGACTATATTCACTTGTACTCACGTTGAAAGAAAAAACAAAGAAAGATGAACATTTTCTCTGCTCGAAATTACGCACAAAAAAATAAATTTAAAACCTTATACTAACTAAAAAAAATAAAAAGAAGTTTCATTGTCGGGCCATAGACAATTCATTTATTTATCCGTTTATATATGCATTGACCAGCCATACACTATCAGGTATATTCATTAAATCTAACCATTTGCTTACTCGTAGTTAATATACAGATTAGTAGATTCATTACGGACGTTTTTCTATATAGAATTTTGAATCTACGAATTAGTAAGCATAATGATTAAAATATGTTTAGTTACTACACCCACGGAGACACTTACATTTTCATGATTAAATAATTATTTAAGTAACAAGGTGACGTAAGTAAGTCTTGAGTCCATCTGTCAATTTGAAACGGCCGTAATATGGTAGATTTTTACGTCGGAAAATTACTCGTAAGTACCTACAAGGGTGGAGACGTAACTCCATACGTTTTGCTAGAAACGTGTTACTGAAAATACGTGTTTTACATTTTAAGAATCGTGTTTATCACCTGTCAAACAATTAATCTTGATAAATATAATTTTCCCACTAAAGTTAACATTACCTTTGGTTGACCTATTTTCTGATACTCTACTAAAATATTTAAATTTTTATCTTGGTGTCAAAATCTATTGTGAGTAAATATCTTGAAAATAGCTGTAAAGTACCCGTGTACAACAAAATAGTAGCAATTAAAGGATTACAAAATCATGTTGAACTCGGTCCGCTCCCATTGGGAAATACATTTTGGAAATATTGAGAATATTTAATAGTACTTAATTCAATTTCCTTAAAAACACTTGAAAGACCGAAAATACAATAAAAAACCGATATTTTCGAAAAAACAATAAGTACAAAGTATTTGCTACAAGTAATTAAATTTAATTTACTTCCTTCAAAAATATCTTTCTGTGTTTATAAAAATACAAAAAGAAACAAATCTGAAATAAAGAAATACTATTTCCTACAAAAAAAATAACTATAAAAAAAGTAAAGGCACATCGCTCTCATCTCTTTTAATTCCATTAAAAGGGTCGAACTTTTCACAAGACAGATAACTTTTATTTGAAGACTAAATGCGGTTTGACACAATATTCTATAGAATAGCTGTCCTTTTAATATCCGTCATTTTTATTCCTCAGATAACCGCTGTATGACTATTGAAAAATCAGCCTTAAAAAACCAATATTTCGGTCAAGTCATGCATGGGCCATAATGTGAATGCTCTCGCCAGCTCATTCCAATTCTGTTTATACTAATATTGATTTTCCTTCGCAACGGCACGTGGCTGCTACAACGCGTTTTGTTACTGGCTGGTAGAGTATGTACCTACCACGCGGACGATCGCGTGTTCTTATTTTAAATAAAAGTTTTTTTAATTTTTTTTTATTATTAGTAGTATTTATTTTACTTGATGTTAGTCTTATAGGAAAGCAGTTATTCGTAATCAAAAAACATAAAAAGAATTTCTAATTTCTAAGTTAAAATAAAGTTGCATATAAAATAGTAATTAAGTAGATAATTTAAAAAACGATTTTCTACTGAAAAATAAAGTTCAAGAACGAAAACCTATTGCCGTACAGTTGTCAAACCGCAGTTAGGCCACGTTGTGATGAATTTCAGGCTTTTGAGAGCCCTGCATTGTAAGAGTTACAGGCTGTTAATATTCATTACTGAAGATACCTCTTTTTTATAGTTATTTCTATTATTTCCTTAAAATAGATAGAACGTTGATCAACGTAATTCGCAGCAGCGTAATTTAAAAGTAAAAGAAGGCAAATAATTTTCGTTTTTTTAAGTTACAAAGTCATTATATTCCAAGCCTATTGTTGAAAATAAAAGCTGAGTGAAAATGATACCAAAATATTCTTGAGTCCTAGAAAAACTAAAAAAATAATGAAATCTAAGATTCGTAGCTCCGTAGCGCGTAGCACTTCGTAGTCAAAGTCTACGTCAGGCTACGCGTCTACGTCATGGAATCACTTTTTGTTTATCACCCAAAACAAACTCTCAATTAAGATTTGTTTAGGAAAACCGATCATGTTTCTATGAGGAACCTAAACCGTATATTCTAATTATATACAACGTGTTACAGAATAAACGCAATAAGTACCTCTTACGATAATTTTACTAATCATTATGAACAACTTTTACGGGACCAACACCGAGAAATCACGAAAAAAATTCAGCTGCGCACATAAAATGTATGGGGCAGTCGATTTTTTTTCGCGATTTCAGTGTTGGTTAGGAAATTAGGAAATTAGGACACTCTAAACTTTAGAGTGTCCTAATTTCTTTAGAGTCTAAAGAAATGTGTGTTTAATCTCGTCGTGGACGAAATCGCATCGTTAAATCGGACGATCGTTAGCCAGTTGGGACGACGCCTAACAGCCTTATTCTAAAAGAAAATCTCACCATATTATTAGGTAGTTTAAATACTGATAGCAGCCTGCTATTCTTTATTAAAATTTCTCATTCATAAAAATCAGTAAAAAAAATTAAAGTGATCATGAGTTAATTTTTTATAGAATAAGGATATAATAAGTGCCTTTTCTAGATATATTTACCGACCCCGACATATGTGGGAAACACTGTCAAACAGAATACTGACCAAAACCAAGAAAATAATCAAATTATTGAAAACTAACTCTAAAAAGTACTGATTAAAGTTCAAATTCCATTGTCACGCAACTATTTAGGCCTTTTCAATACACATACCACTTAAAAATCAACTTTAGAGATACGACTCTAAAGTCGAAACTTAAGTGGCAATGGTTTCGAATACAAGAATGGAGTCGCTATAATACTCGTAATACAGGGGTTGACAGCCAGCTGATATCTTCTGTCTCTTTCACTCGTTATATACAAAATCAATACTGTCGAGTTGCTAACCTATATATTAACCGTTATAACGTTAAATAACGTTGAAGCGTTATTATAACGTTGGTTGTTTAGTTACCTACTTAGTTTTATTTTTTACTTGTGAATTTGTTATGTAGGTATCTTCTTTTGGTTACTTCGGAGACACTGCGCATTTTTCTTCCATAGATTCAGTAGCTAATGGAATGTATTCCTGTTTTTTTTTTCTGAAGAAGAATATTGGCATTAGTATTAGTCCAGTCAATCTACTTAGATTTTATTTGTATGTGATAAATCAGGTTGGACCGCATGGGATGAAAAATATACCAATGTGTAGGGAAAATTCTTCTGAGAACGTTTAGTTAGTTAAAAACAAATGTGAAAAATTGAAAATCCACTTTAATTATTAATTACCGAAAATTTTCGCAATTTTTGGGGAAAAATACATCATCTTGTAGATTCCATAATTCTCTTTGATATTGATTTAGGAATGCATGCAAGATAATACACCGTTTAGATCAGCTGATCGTCAAATGAAAAGTTTGCGCATGACGCGCATCACGTGACTTGTCACAATGATGCGCGACGATATGATAATCAGGGGACGCTACACATTGTTTTTAGGGTTCCGTACCCAAAGGGTAAAACAGAACCCTATTACTCAGACTCCGCCTGTCCGTCAGTCCGTCCGTCTGTCACCAGGCTGTATCTCATGAACCATGATAACTAGACAATTGAAATTTTCACAGATGATGTACCTATTTCTGTTGCCGCTATAACAACAAATACTAAAAATATGGGGGCTCCCATACAACAAACGTGTTTTTTTTTGCCGTTTTTTTATAGGCAATGGTACGAAACACTCCGTGCGCGAGTCCGACTCGCACTTGGCCAGTTTTTTTTAGGTCGAAACATGATACAACAAAAAAAATACGTGTCTCAGTCTATTTATATTGAATGATCTGCTATTGAACTAACCAATCGAATTTGAAATGAAATAGGTGGTCATCGTTTTGTTATTCAATTAGAATTTTATTCATAAACAACTAATCAACATTAGATATCAATCGGAAGAATTTGACCGATAGTAAAAATTACGAAAAAAAGAACGATTACAAAAAGATAAACAAATGAGCATCATTCTAACCCACTTCAAAAAGGTTCAATGACGTTCGACTGTATGATTTTTGTAAGTTCACCGATTTCTCCGGCAAATTGTGGTTCGATTTTCAAAATTATTTTTTAAATCTTTTTTCCCGCCTTTCCTCATCTATATTGTGGTCGGTTTTAAGTCTAACCGGATTCAGCTGAATACCAGTATATTAGATGGAGCGACTGCCTGCCTGACTTCCACCACCCAATAACTGGGTAATACTGTTCCCCTTGGTAGGACGGTAACAGATTTTCTGATTAGAAATGTACGAATGATAGCAGGGACCATTGACTTATACGTGCTCTCTGAAGCACGGAGGAGAGTCGGTACGTGATGAATGTTCGCCCATCCACAAGCCGACCTCGACAAGATCGAACCGTGTGATTCTTATTACTTAGCTACCAGCTTTTTCTGTACTTCTGTTTTTTTTCTCACGACGTAATATCTGAAAGGATTCTTTTAATTTATTTTTTATTGAGGAATGGGCTTGCTCTTGATCTCGATTGACCTTAATTTGGATGAATCCTGGCAAACGGGAGAACCATGTCCCGGAATAAGGCATAATTATAATAATTTTCATTCCGATGAATTGCTGAGGGTCGCTGGTAGCCGATGGATGCGAGAAGCACAGGACCGGTTGTTGTGGCGACACTTGGGAGAGTCCTATGTCCAGCAGTGGACGTCTTTTTGATATGATGATGATAGCTTCTCCTGTAGCTATCATCAATTCATCTCTTTATCTCAGAATATAGAACAAACCAGAAACCATCAACGAGCTCAAATGTGAGGCAGTGTAAACCACGCTGGAATGGCGCGTGGTTCGTTAAATTGTCATTTAGTCAATGGCCGACGCGCGTGTTATAGTCAAGTATGCCCCTCTCTACCAGCTGTATAGTTGTTTTAATTTTACCCCAAAAGAGGTAATGTCATGGTGCGCAGGTAACACTACGCGGGTGGGTAAGGCGCGGGTAGGGGGGAGTTATTTTGGCAACAGTGCGCTGCGTACAAATGTGATTGAACACTCTTTCTGGTTTGTTCTGTATTCTGAGCTGTGTCGCAGCCAACTAGCTTAATCAGTCGTTTCATTAAAAGCCTGGCCTTTTCATTGAACTGCTCTGTTTAATGAGCGTACATATGTTGTGACATGGACAAATCTTAAAACGATATTGAACCAAAAATGTCACTTAGGTCGCTGAAAATCCGGCGCAATTAATAGAAAAGGTTAGGCAACCAATTGAACAGCTCTGTGACATTTGATAAGGCGTAGGTCTTAGGTCATATATAGCTGTTCAATGGTGTTTTAATGCTACGCGTTAAGGGCTTTGTTCTGATGTAAACAGGAAAGGAAGTTTTATTATGTTTATTTTTATTAGAAATGTAAATATGACGCCACTCTAAGGGAGGCCCACGGTAAACAAGATAAATCTATTATAAATTAAAAAAAAGAGTGTGCATATATTAAAGAAACGGGGCTAAATTATAACACAGCACGGGCCGATCTTCAAGGTTAAGCAACGCTTGCCGAGCTTTGTCTGTGGATGAGTAGGACCATGGGGATGGACCATCTTAACATACCGAAACTCCTCCGTGCCTCGGAAGCCGTTGGTCCCGGCTGTCATTGGGAGATCTTTGGCAGTCGTAACGGATTGTGAGAAGCCAGAAAATCTGACACCAGTCTTGCCAAGAAGTATGCTGTTACTCAGTTAAATGGGTTGTGGAGGTCTGGTAGGCAGCCGCTCCACGTAAAATACTGGTATTCAGATGAATCCGGTTTGACTGGGAGCCGACTCCTATATAGTTGGGAAAAGGCTAGGCAGATGATGATGCTTTTGTTTGTGGTATAGATTTTCGCAAAAGAAAAGTAGCATCTATCTCTGTACTAAAATTCATCAAGATCGGTACAAGGGCTCGTAACATTGAAATAAATTCACTTTCGTATTATTTTATAACTAGCTGTCCCCCGCGGCTTCGCTCCCGTCAACTGGCTACCTACCTACCTACCCTACACCTACCCTACACCTACCCTACACCTACCCTACACCTACCCTACACCTACCCTACACCTACCCTACACCTACCCTACACCTACCCTACACCTACCCTACACCTACCCTACACCTACCCTACACCTACCCTACACCTACCCTACACCTACCCTACGCCTACCCTACACCTACCCTACGCCTACCCTACACCTACCCTACACCTACCCTACACCTACACCTACCCTACACCTACCCTACACCTACCCTACACCTACCCTACACCTACCCAACACCTACCCTACACCTACCCTACACCTACCCTACACCTACCCTACACCTACCCTACACCTACCCTACACCTACACCTACCCTACACCTACCCTACACCTACCCTACACCTACCCTACACCTACCTTACACCTACCCTACACCTACCCTAAGGATTCTTAAATTTTCTAATTTTCAAATTTTTTTTTTTTTTTTTCGTAAGAACCTTCTCCTGACAATAACAAACACAACAAAAAAAGAATTATCGAAATCGGTTCAGCCGTTCACACGTGATGCCGTGACAACGCGAAACGGGTTTCATTTTTATATATATATAGATTAAGGCGCTGTCAAGAGCAAAACCTGTAAAATTGCTGGTTTTCTAAAATAATTTTAGCCAAATTTAGTTTAAAGCTGCAGAAAAAATGCATATTAATTTTAACTATATTTCCAAGAACTCTGTTGTTTCCGAAACATGATTAAAAATAAAATCCTCCATAGAAATGATCGTCAAAGTTACCTCTAATTTTGACATTTGAAAAAAAAAACCCGTATTACTAGCCTACAAAATTTATAACAAAGAATGAATCGAATCTTAATGCAAAACTTTGTTGTTCTTAGTTTTGAGTTAATCGATAAAATGCTTCATATTTGGAAATAAATTGCAAGCATTGTGTCGTCGCCCTTCTCTTTCTTTTCTATACAGTCCGAGAGTGACCGAGTTTTTGCTATGACAGCGTCTTAATGAGTTAGGTTAAAATTAGCCGCGTTTGACAGCTATCTCATCTGAGTGACAATCCACAACAAGTGACAATACAAATTAAGGCTTTTTTGACAGATTGCAACTGACATGCGAATGTGACCGTTTGCTTAAAAATTAGAGAATTATTAGCACTCTGATGGTAAGCGATGATGTGGTCGACAATGGAGCACGCTTGCCTAGAAGTAACCTGTTCACTCTTGACTTAAAACCCCTCAGGTTATAGCTATTAGGAAACACGGATTCTGGCGGAGAATTCCACTCCTTAGCAGTAGGTATTTACATGTTCATCATCATCATCATCAATGAAAGTATACCCAAAACGTATTTCCGAAAAAAAAAACACATTATTTGCGTGGAGCGGTCCCTAGTGAAGAGGTCTCTAAAGTAGAACAAAATTGTCGATTGAAAAGTCATTGACACCGAGTATGAATCCGGTCGGGTCCCAGCTATCGGCTGACTATCAGCTGACTGTGATGCGGATCCGACGCCCTATTTACGGAGATTCGGATATTCGGATCAAGCACAACCCTTGTGCTACACCCCTGTTGAACGATGACGCTAAAATTGTGTTTAGGGGAGCGCCTGAGATTGCAAAATTTGTTTGTGACGAAATTTGAGTAATAGGCTTGGGTGGTGATATGAAGGATATTTAGATTATGTTGGGTTTTCTATGATAAAAATCCCTACTAATATTATAAATGCGGAAGTAACCCTGTCTCTCTGTCTGTTTGTTACGCTTTTACGCTAACACGGCTGAACGGATCGTCATAAAATTTGGCAGATATTGCCTAGATTAGCCTGGATTTGAAGAAGGACATAGACTACTTTTTTACGCGATAACCACTTCGGCGGAGCCGCGGTCAAACCTAGCTTTAATGATTTACAGAAACTGTGAAGTGGGTCCAATTTAACTTGCAAGATTTTATTACAAACGGACCTCGGGGCAGGTGAATCTTAATACACATACTTTATCAGTGGTTTATATACGTCGCAGCGAACTAGCTTAATCGGCCGTTTCATTACAAACCTTGCCTTTTCATTGAACTGCGCTGTTTACTCAGCGGCACCAGTGACAAGGGCAAGTCATTAAACGATATTGAACAAAAGATGTCACGCTAAAAATTCGGTGCATTTAAATGAAAAGGCTGATTAAACTAATTGGCTGCGACAAATATAAACACTTTAACAACACATCAGATCAAGGGAAAATAACTCACTTATATCAACGCACAGCCGAAACTTTTGGAACTAGAAACATGAAATATTGCACAAAGCTTTCTTTTATGATGTAGGTGAGAGCTAAGAAAAGATTATTGGAAGTTCAGGGGAAATTGCTTGTACTAAATCCACGAAGCCGTAGTCGCGGGCGAAGCGCTAGTGATCTATACAGGGTTATTTGTAAAACACCAACAACCTTTCAGTGGGTGAAAGTACTCATGATTATAAACAACTTTGGTTATGAGACCAACACTGAAAAATCTAAAAAAAAATGTACTGTTTCATTACATTTTCATCGGGTGAATTTTGTAAAACATTACTCTCCTTCTGACGCAGTCGGGTAAACTCATGTGACAACTGGCGTTACATAATTTTACCCGACTGCGTCAGAAGGAGAGTAATGTTTTTCGAGCGCATGTATGTCCATTTCTTTGGCACACCCTACAGCCCAAACGGCTGGACGGATTTTGACATAAATATTATGAGGTGCCGTTGAATTCGTTAGAATTGTAGTAGTGACATAGGCCATATAAATTTTCAAAACTCACTAAAATGTAGGAATTAAAAAAAAATACTGTCAAAAAACCCGACCGCTAAAAACGACTAAAAAGTTCTTAAAAAGTCGCTTTTCAAGTAGTCTGATGCAGTTGACTGCAGTAACAAAATGCGTGGCATAGTGTGGCGTTAGCTAATGTACTTTGAACGTACGAATACCTGCCTGTCGATTCTGTAAACATGTAGTGAAGGCTAGGGTGAAGTGATCACGAAGTGAGCTGTCATTCCATCTTGATTACATGGATTGACAGGTCACTTCCTGATTACTTCACCAAAGTCATCATTTCGAGATGTTTACAGCAGTGCGATTCTGTAAACATGTCTATGTGAACACCCGGGCGGGGCGCACGACGGGTGAGTTGTCAAACCATACAAATAAGATGGAATGACAGCTCAGTGGTCGTTCACTCCGCCTAGGTGAACACCGTGAGATGTCGACAGAATCGACCGGCAGCATCGCACTGCTGCTAGCTTGGGCTGAGCGATGGCCGACGGGCTCTGGGATCCTGCTCTATACAGGCTAATGATGATTGTTTTCTAAGATATTCCCAACGTTATACGACCGACATTTTTAACCTACATTTCTCTGTAAATGTGTACACAATAGGTATAAGTGTTTCAGTTCTGCGTCCGTTGCGAGCACAAACAAACAGCGGAACAATAGAAGCGCGTTGTGTTACAGATATGGCACAAAAATGTTGTGTAAACTGCGCTTATTTAGTAGGTACAAGTTACCTTCGATCGACTTTGAAAGAAAGAAAGAAAGAGGAAAAAAGATAACATAACATCACCCTGTATTCGTCAAAGTATGGTAGTAACTTAAGTGGGCAGGGCACATTGCCGTTAACGAAACACCGCGGCGCTGGAACGCAAATGGCATTAGGAGGAACACGGATGGGTTTTAGTCAGTAAGAGTCTGACACTCCCTCCCACTCCGCCTAAAGCGGAAGGAGTCATTTGATGATTTCCCATCCATAAAAGAAAAAGGAACTACAGATGTTTTTTAATTATCTTTTTATTAGTGATGGGTTTACTCTTGACTCTAGTCAATGTCAGAGATGTCAGATACAAAGTCTACGATGGAGCGAGCTTACTCAGAAGGAGCCTGTTCACTCTAACTTTAAAGAGAATAGGGTTGTAAGCTTTTGGAAACACAGACGCAGGCAGAGAGTTCCACTCCTTTGCTGTGCGCATTATAAAAGACGTTTGGAAACGTTTAGTGCGAATTGGTGGATTTGAAAGAAGACAGTTCCCCTCAGTTTTCACGGTGATATTTCAACAGGATTAAAGACTGGCACTCTCTCTGTTGGCCTGTTTCAGTCATAGGGGTACAAACCACTAATATTTAAGTTAACCTAACCTAAAAAGCAATTCACTCTACGTCAAAATTGTAACTTGCTGCCCAACTCTCATTTTCGCCAATATACTGGCTTTAACAAGGAATTTAACACATTATAATATTAACCAGTCGAGAATGAGCTATTAATTTTACAAACTATGTACCCCATTTCGCCCGGGTGCCCTACATTCGGCCATTGATGCCAGCCTTATCCCGGGTCGACCCATTCTCCGCTACACCGATTCGTTAGTTTGACATTACTGATGCGCGCGGTTGTCAGCATTGATTTTATGATAGTTTTAATAGAGGGCGCTGGTTGTGAAAGAAATAGGGTTTTTGCTGTTATGTACCTCTTTTTCTTCTCTACCAAATCCATGCATACGTTGTCTGTTAAAGTTCGCTTTTGGCAATATGAGCAACCATTATTACATCCTACTATTTTTATAAGCTTCTAATGTAATTTGTTATGATGTGCAATAATGATTATTTCAATTCTAATGTATTTTAGTATATTCACTTGTATAGGTAATTAACGTACCTATTCCATTAGATATGTAAAAGTCTCTGTGCTTGGATGATCATGAATTTGGTGTCTCATTGGTGGAACGGATTTGGATGTACTTACGATTAGTCGCGAACCCGAACTAAGAACAACTGTCAAATCGTGTTGTCCTTGTCATTCATCAAATGTGAAAAAAAAAACTTTTCCTGGGGTTTTTGGTTGTTTCTTCGTAATTTAACACCAACTTCCGAAATCAAACTAATTTTGTACTTTGTAGTGTTTTTTTTAAAGTTGTTTTTTTTTAATATTTTGTAAATTGTATTTCAAATACATGCGAGATAGTATTTTGTAAATTGTATTTTAGTTAAAGCCGCAAGCATGTATTTTACCCAGCTCTGGTGAAGCCATGCAGTGATGAAGTTGGTAAACATCTGCAGTATTTATACCATACCTACGTAGAGGTAGTATACTGCAATGATCGTGCCCCAATAGTTTTTTGTGTTACCAGGTTTCCGATTAGCGTAAATAAATGCTGTTATCTTGTTATGCAGGGGAAGGATCGTTCAATGATTTTCGTACTTATCTTGGAAGTATGTTTGTCATAAATCGTCTCTTTAAGTATACTTAATGCTTGGAAAGAAATGAAACACCGTCATAATATGAAAAATCAGACTAAATGTTTTGTATCTTGCATTAAAATCAAGATGGATAATTCTCTTATTTTATTTATGGCCAGCTCTAAATCAGGTGTTCCCTTCCTGGCATTTTATAAAATTCGAACACACTTGACCCATCCATGTTTCTTTTTTTTTTTTAGTATTCCTGCATGCCTGAGGTAGAGGTGTATTATCTACGGCTACATTTCATCACGACTTACGTCTGGGTGGAACCAATTGGTTCCACTTTAATGCCAATTGATACAATTTAAACTCGCACGTTTTTAACGGTTTATTTTCATTTGTTTATATTTTCATAAAATTGGTTCCCTCGGACGATTGAGGTTAAATATTTTCTTACGCAAGATGCCAGCCAATTTTCCCTACAATCAAATCACCTATAATCCTTCTCTATTCTTCCTAACGACTTCCTCCGACATTATATATAAATAACATAAATATCTCCCTGTGTAGCACCCAGGGCGGCCCATATAACGTGTTTTCAAGGCTGGCTCTGACCTACATAGCGAACCGCACTGCGACGCCGCTCAAGAGCCCAGATTGCGCGCGCGAAAAATTTCTACTAAACTACCATGTATTTTATTATGCTGGCAACTCTGCCGGTTATGGTGCAGTAGAAATGATCGATGCTTGGTTATAACAATAAATCGGGATATAGATATGAAATTTTTGTAGTTTGTTTCAATTTGTATTTGAAATTCTTCTTAGGGAATGGTTTTTATGAATGAAGCTCATATTTTGGGTCATCATCTGCCTTTTTCCAACTATATTTGGGTCGGCTACCAGTCAAACCGAATTGAGCTGAGTACCAGTATTTTACGTGGAGCGACTGCCTACCAGACCTCCACAACCCATTAACTGGGTAACACGGTACTTCTTGGCAAGACTGGTGGTGATTTTCTGGCTTCTGACATTCTAAAGTAGACCGTATTGGCCGGTTTTTCTTTAAAAAATGCCTGTTGATACTGTGGGTTTCTTTAGGGGACTTTGTTATGAATGGATCATAAAAGGAACATTTAATTGCCAATGCGTCATTAGCACTATAGTACATATTACGTACATATTTTTAGCCATTGTTTTCCTTAATTAATCTTATCGGTACCTTTTGCAGATATTTAACTATTTTTACCGTTTGTTCAGAGGTTTTTTTTGGCCTTTATTTTAAACTTCCAGATGTAGATGAACATGTTTTCAAGTTTTAAAATTGAATTAAAGGTCCAAGTTTTTTTTAAAGCATGGGAAATTATCAAATGATTCCTTCGGCTCTGGGCGGAGCGGAGCGTCAGACTCTTACTGACTAAAACCCATCCGTTTTCCTCCTTATGCCCTTTGCGTTCCAGGGCCACGGTGACTTTTTCGAACAAATTCCGCAACCGTGGCAGGATGGTGCACGCTTGCCTAGAAGTAGATAACTTAAACATTCGTTGAGTTTGTCATAAATAATAATTGTATAATGCATTTGTTTTTATCAGTAGTTTAGTAGGTATTCACATAATAAACCGACATGATTCTTGCATAATTGTTATCATAATGAGTTGTATTTGTAATAATAATTGCGTTATCAATGTTGTAATGCATTATTTAATTCAGAACTGGGTTTTGGCGCGGGTTTTTACAACAAATGAACACAGCTCGGACGTAAATAAGTAGTACATTTTAGTTTCATTAAACAGCATACAAGAATTGAAGTGTTCACTGGATTTTTAGGTTTCCGTACCCAAAGGGTAAAACGGGACCCTATTACTAAGGCTCCCTGTCCGTCCGTCCGTCCGTCTGTCATCACGCTGTATCTCATGAACCGTGATAGCTAGACAGTTGTGTTTCACAGTTGATGTGTTTGTGTTGCCGCTATAACAGATACTAAAAACAGAATAAAATAAATATTTAAGTGGGGCTCCCATACAACAAACGTGATTTTTTTGTCGTTTTTTATAGATAATGGTACGGAACCCTCCGTGCGCGAGTCCCTCTCAAGTCTTAGAGTACCTATCTTTAAATCTCAAAAGATGATGAAAGTTGTGAGTTGTGATCGTTTTAAAATCTTTTAAAGACGTCAGCACTATTTGCGTGTCTCTTCACTCACAAGTCGCGCCATACGTAGACAAGTAGTGTTTTATCTATTTTTCCGCTTTTTAACCGATTTAAAAAAAGTATAATGTTGTCAATCCAACTAGATGTTAATGTTTAGTAAAATAGTATTGGTAATAAAAGTCAGTGACACCTGCGACCCTACCATGACGTGTTAAAACGTCAGTCGTTCGAGCGAGAAAGAGGGATGGAGCTATACACCCTATTTGACCCTATATAGCTCCATCCCTTTTTCTCGCTCGAACGACTGACGTTTTAACACGTCATGGTACGGCCCTGCTACTAATACTTTTTACTTCGTCATTTTACTAAAATAAAACATCAAAATAAATAGATGAGTAGGTACACATTTTGTTATCTGTGCACTAAACCAGATTCGTAGATAACTTTAAATTATTGTGATAACAACGAAATGTCGTGATTCATATACGGATTCGATAATTTTTATTGGTTACAGTGATTTTTGTATGACCGACTTCAGAAAAGGAGGAGGTTTTGAATTCGACCGAATGATTTTCTAAATTTTATTTAGTTGTTCGGTTATATTTTCGCAAATTGTACACCTTATTTGAATTGATCAGATTTCCAAATAAAATAAAAACAGGTGAAGGTCTAATTAGTCGAACTCGCGTGGAAAGAATAAATTTTTTGTAGCTTGTTGCTTCTAAACCTTCTTAAAGCTGTAGATTATAAAAAGAACCCTTAAATAAGAAGTCTAAGGTATCTATAGGTCAACGGTAGAGCTATTATTTGCATTTATCTTTTTCATCTAATTTCTTGAATAACTTTAAAACTGTTTATTTTAAAATTACGAAAGAAATATAATAAGTACAACACGGTTCTGTTTAAAAATCAATTAAATTTTTGTTGTAATTTGTCCCGCAATTAAAGTAACCGCCATACTTAACATTTATTTATTTACGTAACGCGTCCGTGTTTGTATCACAGAAGTTCATATGTGTATTAAATTTCATCGAAATCTGTCCAGTAGATTCGGAAAAAATTGCTGTGACAGACACACGAGTGATCCTATAGGGGTTCCGTTTTTTACGAATGTTTGGAACCCTAAAAAAAATTACTAAGTAGAAAATAAGTACTAAAAAAACTTGGGTCCTGACTGACGGACCTATGGTTTAATCAGCTTTCCAAGGCACGGAGGAGTGTCATCCTCGGAGTGACCTCTGCAAGCGTTCCTCAACCTTTAGGCTGCGTTTCCACCAGAGATGTGTGAGGATGCGTAGCGAGGGACATTCCTCGCTACGCATCCTCACTCGTTTATTAAGAACCAATAGAATCGCTTCATTTGCCAAGCCTCAAGTAAGTGAAGCGAAGTCGATCCCTGCGTCTGTTCTTATATTTAGCCACGAGCTCCTCGCGGTAGCACACTCTAGTATTTATAGTATTCGAGGTAGAATACTAGGTATATCTGTATTTTAGAGACACATTGAGGATGTTTCCTGAGTAAAAAAAATATTTAAATTTTAGTCCGTCAGTTAGATTATCGAAAAATATTGCATACGTAGTTTTTGTTTAATCAAATCAATAAACACTTACGAAGATAAAACGCATCAAAGATCAGGAGTGGGCTAGTGACGTCACTTTCCGGTAAAAAGTGTATCGATCTGTGACGTCACACGAGTTTTCAACGTAGATAATGTTTCGTTTTCATTTTTTGTTGACGTGAAAAAATAAAAAATACGTGTCCAATATTTTTTGTAAATTTATCAGACGGACTAATTAGATTTTTTCAGGAAACATTCCTATATACAACCTTTTCTTTAAAAGCGATTTTTTAAAGACAACCTTTGGATAGATTTAAAAGGGAAAATCGCAGACAATTATGAAGGGATTCTAGTAGATAGATAGGCAGATATCCTTTGGCCTTTTCGATGACAGGCAGATTAATAAAAAAGATTAATTGGGAAAGCGACATGGAACGTTTGAGATTTGATAAAGAACACAATTGACTTACCCATTTACTTACAATAAAATGAGTTGTACTGAACTACTGACGCATCGTCACGCCAATTTCCGATATTAAAAACAGTGGACAATAATGGACGAGGCCTTACATACATTGGCTATGATGAACGACGAACTTTATATTTTTTTATCAATAAATAAGTAAGTGCGTGTCGTACCACGCACAGTTTGGGGACCGTAGTTATCTGCCCCGTAAACGTTAGGAAAATTTACTGAATTATTTTCTCTCTCTTCTCGTCTTATTGTCTTGGTCATCGTAGCAGGTGACCTTCTATATTACTTGCCTGCCTTCTCTGAGTTTGTTTCGACCTTCTCAGTCATCACCTCATCTAGCTTAAAAACGACCAAAAAGATTGACGTGTAAAAGTGTTATTTACAACCTATATTAATGAGAAAAGGGCGTGAGTTTATGTGTAGTATATTTAGTATATTGGCGTGGCTTCTAGTAGGTATCTTGTTGAACACCGTAACTTAGGCTTAGTCTTTCCACGGTATTCTCAATGGAAAATAGGTATGCGGGATATAGTATCTCATCATCATCATCATCATCATATCAGCCGAAAGACGTCCACTGCTGGACATAGGCCTCCCCCAAGTGTCGCCACAACAACCGATCCTGTGCGTCTCGCATCCATCGGTTACCATCATCGCATCAAAATAACTTTTTTCCTGAAGAATTTTCACGAAACGAAAACAATTTTCCAGAATCGCAAAAAAGGAAATATACCTAGGTGCAATTGTAGTTAGAAATTTCTTCGTTATCAGCTCATAGTATTTCAAGGTTGGCGGCCATTTTGATTCCGTCATAGAACATGCTGACAACTTGCTAGCCGTCTTTCTCTAGCGTACTATGTTAAAAAGTGATGGCTACACTTTTACGAGTTCAATGCTGAAATCGTTTATTTTCATTTCTTATTGGCAGTGTATTTTATATTTTATGTCCTTTTAGTATTTTAGTGACTTGGTAGAATGAAAATGGGATATATGAACGGTGTTTTTGTTTGGAAAAGCCTTTTTGTATGTGGATGATCTACCTAGGGTAGTCTTGTTTTCAGCAGAAGTTATTTAGTCCTTATCCTGACCTAGAACCTACCCTGCTGATTGGCGCGTTCAGTAATAGCCACAGCAATGGAAACGTTATTGACTGATTATGCCTTTTATACTGATTATTATGATGCTGAGCGTCCTGGCTTCGATTCCTAGATCAGGTAAAAAGTGTTAACGGTGAAACGGGGTGAATATAAATGCAGGGGAAAATAGACACCAAAGGGGTGAAGAGGTTTTCACGTGATTTTTATATTGTTAGCAGCATTTGAGGACTCAAATTTTTCAAAACGATTGCTTTGTAAGATGCCAATAATACGAGTTCGGTATTAAAGTGAAGAATCCAATCAAAGTTTGGTTTCTTTTCAACCCCCTTTTTAAGGATGGGAAATTATCAAATTACTTCTTCCGCTCTGGGCGGAGCGGAAGGGAGTGTCAGACTCTTACTGACTAAAACCCATCCGTGCTCCTCCTAGTGCCCTTTGCTTTCCAGAGCCGCGGTAACTCTTTCGAACAAAATCCGCAACCCTGGCAGTCTATTCAACCCCTGCATTACTATTTGCCCCATTTTACGGTATTGAATTTTTCCATTGGGAATTTCTTTGTAGTAGTTAGTCCGGCCGGAGTTTGGAACTCACATAATGAGTATATACTTGGCTCATCTCCGTTGAGGTTGCCCACCGTGGCCGAAATTCGGCAAGAGACTATAGAAACTTCAAAACTGAAATAGGTGTCCATATCTATCTGTTTTTCCATCAATCATAAAGCTGCTTAACTTCAGGGGATAGTGTTATGCGTTCCTGTATGATTGATCATGACATAAGACAAGATAAAGTTGTTTCTTTTTTACGGTAAAAGATGGGTCCTGTCTTGTCTGAGAAAGATGATTCTTGCAATTTTTACCCGACTGCGTCAGAAGGAAGGTAATGTTTTTCGAGCGTATGTATGTATGTCTATTTCTTTGGCACGCCCTACAGCCCAAACGGCTGGACGGATTTTGACATATGAAGTGTCGTTGAATTCGTCAGAATTGTGGTAGTGACATAGGCTATAAATTTTCAAAACTCACTAAAATGTAGAAAATAAAAAAAAATGACTGACAAAAAACCCGACCGCTAAAAACGACTAAAAAAATCCAAACAACTCGCTTTTCAAGCAGTCTGATGCAGTTCAATCACAGATCTGAGGCCACGAACTTCCGACTTGTTTTGGGTGAAGTAATCACTCTCATTCCATCTTGATTACATGGATTGTCAGCTCACTTCGTGATCACTTCACTCAGGCCTTCACTTCGACATATTTACAGAATCGCACTGCAGTTCCCCCAATCTCCTAGAATTCGTCACTCCGCGACTATTCCACATATACTTCTGCTTACCACATGTTAGTTTTATATCTGGGTTATCAGCGCACTTGACACATACGCAAACACACCTTATCGTATGTTTTGGGAAGCAAGCGTACCAAATATTGTCAACACTGTTATTATTTTAAATGGAATGAGTAAGTTTTCGGTTGAAAACATGGATTTTGGGGTACGTAAGAACTGGAGTTCAGGATTAAGGTAAAAGCGCCAGGGTGGCCCGCGAAATTCAATTTTTCTTACGTTTTTTGCAATTTGCAGGTCAGTGTCAGGTTGTATGTTGGTCAAAATATGATTCGCGGCCGTAGCAATTACGTATTTACAGAACTGTAATCATTAAAATCATCAATACGACTCTCTCAGTTAGAATTAATGCCAAATGTTATGATTTCATGAAATACATTTGTCATCACCGTCACCTTAAGGTAGGCGCCACATAAACTTGCAATAAAGTACATTGACTTTTTCCTAATATCCCTTCGTAGATACCCGAACAATAAATTATGAACCGTTTTTATTATTAGAGAACGTAAAGGATAACGATAGAAGTCGATTCAGGAAAGTTTTGTCTTTATTTGTTTTTTTTGTTTATTATAGATAGGCACGCGCTTGACCACTATCTCACCTAATGGTAAGCGATGATGTGGTCGAAGATGGAGCACGCTTGCCTAGAAGTAACGTATTCACTCTTGACTTAAAGATTCCTAGTGTTTTAGTGTTATCGATCGTGTTACCCAGTTCCTGGGTTGTGAAGGTCAGGTTGGCAGTTGCTCCATGTGAAATACTGGTGTTCAGCTGCTGGCATCTGATTAGACTAGAAGCCAGCAAAATGATAGTCATTTCTCGAAGTTTAGATACTGTGTTGGTTGTCTATTTATTCGACTTCAAAAAGGATACCAATTCGGATGTTTATTACAATGAAATATTCACAACTATTTCTATATAATACACACTTAAATAAAAGACTCTTAACTAAAACTAAAAATAATCTAAAATATGGCGTCGAAAAATTTCTCCGCATCGCAGGCCACTGGTAGTGTACCCAAAAGACTGGCAGCTGGTATTCTTTGTCCGAGGTGAAAGCCAGCCCTTGGGTCACCCGAAGTGTCAAATAAGCGTCTTGACAGATCTTTAAACAAGTAATGAGCACTCGGACCCCACGACCCGGGAGTTTCAACCCCAAACGGCTCGAAAATATAACTACCAAAAAGGTTATTATATTTCCACCGCTTGAGGCTCTCCGCAGCCGCAGCGGCAGCGTCAGCGGATGTTTATATTTTTTGTATGTATGTTCGGGCATAACTCCGGCATTTAAAGACGGATTTGCAAAATTCTACTTTTTCTTTAATGTATATCAGTAACCTCACATCACCCTTAAATATGAGCACGCACTTCCGGAACACCCTGTATAGACGATTAGCAAAATTATTTTTTTATTCGAAAGAGGTTTATGAAAATGAAATGGTCCCATTTGAATTTCGTGACGATCTGATGGATGAAGAACGTCGGAGATGGACAGCTAAATATATATGGACTGGTTGGAAATTTTGAGGGGTAGCAACTAAAACAGAGAACATAAAAAAAAACTAAAAAAAAAACTAAAAAAAAACAACCGACGCGACGTCCAAATAAAAACGACAACAAAGTACAAAATAACTTTAATTCCGGAAGTCGGTGTTTCTCGTGTGATTTTTTCGTTTTATGACGACTTCCAAAATTAAATATTTTTTTTTAAAAACTTTTTTAAAAGGTAGAGTTTTGATAGTCAGAAACTCTAAGCAAGCGTAGTTGGTGAAAGGTTGCTGAAGAAAAAAGGCTATGTAAAAACATGAAACGATAACGTAACTTATACCATGTTAAAACTAGGGGTACTGGCAGTGAAGCACAAAGACTTTATCGTGCGTTGACCCGATATGGATGCAAATTCGTCAAGACTCGAACTTGCAAGGCACTTAACAGTTCAGAAGACGAGGTCACACAATTTGACGTGACGTTTATAAAGAAACATTATTCGTTTTATTATTGAAGCGGTAGTAAATATTGTCTTCAAGAATGCGATGCAAGATATGAGGGTTTTCTTCAACTTATGCGGGTTATACATATTCAAGTAATTTGATCAAACCGGCTGGTTCAAACTGTTTGATCAAATAGAAGTACGAAATTTAATCTTCATCATCGTCATTATATCAGCCGATAGACGTCCACTGTTGGACATAGGTCTCCCCCAAATGGGCGGGTTTGCCATAATCGCCACGCTTGGCAGGCGGGTTGGCGATAGCAGTGTAGCTGTAGCAATGAACCTACAGAGAATGCTGCTGCCCATTCTCTGGTGATAATTTAAATTAAATCTTACTTCGTGCCATTTGATGACTTATTTTTGATCAAATTTTCCCACAGACATTCATGCCAATTTGATAGAACTGTTTGAAGCAGCCTGTGTGATCAAATTACTTGAACGTGTATGGCCCGCATTTTTTCGTCTGCGACCCTTTTTCATTATTGCTCCGCTCATATTTGTCGCAGCGTCATCACGCTACATCATTACTCAATTATCATTCTCTCATTTATCGAGAAAGACTGTAGGCTATAAGATGTTATAGCCTACAGTCTTCCTCGATAAATGAGCTATTCTATCCAACACTAAATGAATTTTTCAATTCAAACCAGTAGATCCTGAGATTAGCGCGGTCAACCAGACAAACAAACTCTTCAGCTTTATTATATTAGTATACATACAACGTGTAACAGAATACCTAAACGCAATTCTTGAAAAGGGGTCATTGTTCTCATCATTATGAACAACTTTTACTATGGGACCAACAATCTGCCCCAAAAAATGTAGGTAACAGCGGATTTTTTTTCGCGGTTTCTGGGTTGGTCTTAAAGTAAAAACTTGACTTAAGCTTACGCAGGTTAATTGTCCCCTCTGATGTGTTGCTATCCCAAAGACAAAGCTCCGATAAAATATGGCGTCGTGTGATTTGTCCCAGACTCTCATATGTTATGTTATTTAGTTTATCTTATCCGTGTTTTTCCTAATTCATTGACAGTCGCATGACAGATTGATCACTTATCTAATGTAACCTCGTTTTGCTAAGCATGTTTACGAACTATGTACACACACGTAGTTACAGGCTCAACTATTCGTACAAGTTAGGAATATTTTATACTTACCCATCACTTTGAAAAAAGGACGGAGGAAAAAACACCTGCCAGGGTTGCGAAGGGCACTACGAGCAGCACGGATGGGTTTTAGTCAGTAAGAGTCTGACACTCCCGCTCCAGCCAGAGCGGCAGGAGTCATTTGATGATTTCCAATCCATAAAAAAGGCATTATTCCAGCACTGAACATCTTTCGGTTAAAATGATGAAGACTCAGCAAGTCATCATTTTTTAAAAACTAACTGCAGTGCGCTTCTGTTTAAATATTTTATTTATTTATATATTAAAACTTTATGCACTAGTAAAGAAATACTGTACAAAGGCGGACTTAATGCCACAGGCATTTTCTACCAGTCGACCTTAGTTTGGAGCAGAGACCACATGGCAGGTGCAGCTTTTATTAAAAGAAAGATAGAGGAAAAAAATACAATCATAAATACATACATACATAAAATGAACAACGTTATTACGAAAAACTAATCGTTGGCAGTCGTTACGGATTGTCAGAAGCCAGTGAATCTGACTCCAGTCTTGCTAAGAAGTACCGTGTTACCCAGATAATGGGGTGTGGAGGTCTGGTAGGCGGCCGCTCTACGTAAAATGGTATTTAGCTGAATCTGGCTTGACTGGAAGCCGACCCCAATATGGTTGGAAAAACGAATTCATCGGTGAACGATTAACGCTGTGATGATTCTACCAACTTCTTGCGAATCGGCTCACGTGCCTTCACTTCACTCCGTTCTGATGGTCTGAGGGAGTGCATTCCAAATGAATATTGCCTGGACGAAAAAATATTAATTCTGGTGATAGATTTTCTGGCTTCCGACTACCTATGATGACAGTCAAATATCCACAAATGACAGCCAGGACCAACGGCTTAACTTGCTTTCCGAGGTACGGAGGAATCTCGGGATATTATTTTTCGTCATCAGCGCTTACCATCAGGTGAGATAGTGGTCAAGCGCGTGACTATCAATAACTTAAAAATAAAATATGTTGCTTGTCACCCATCGATAGACCGACTTCGGCTTGCGTTGCTTACTTTTGAAGGCTGTTATTATCTACTAGTTAACTCTTTATTTAAAACGGAACAAGTTTTCTCACTATGCCAAGTTTCACTATTAGAATTTGTAGTGTGTACGCAACTTTGCGTTTTTTCCAAAGCAATTCTACAAAAGTCTGTCACATGACATTCCAAGGGAAATTAGACTTGTCAGTTGGTGTCACAATAACGACATAGTGTTCCGGCCACACCGGGGTTCTTATAAAATGACAGCTGTCACAATCGAGGGTGTATCTGCAAATATAGTTGTTAATTTGTTATGGATATATAACGCGATTGATTTTTTAATGAATTTCAGTAAGCTATAGCTTTAGTGCGCGGCAGTATTTCAGTATTCCACAACGGAACTTAGGTACTGGCAAGATAAAAAGTAGCATTAGTAGTCCAGTCATTTTAGCATAAAAAATGGGTCAACCTCGGAATGAGAGATAATAAGCTGGAAACGCGTATACACCTTTATTTTGGTGTTCTAAATGTTTTGTCATAAGTCTCTTAAAATCTCATGTCTGCGTCGTAAGTTATTGAAAGTCAAAGGTCACAAAAACGGGTTCTACGCGATTATCTCGGTTTCCATAGCTCCAATCATGTTAACACTTCCGATCAAAATTGTAGAGCGTAAAATTTGGAACAGTTTTTGGACCAAACATTTTTTCATGCGCTCAACCGTTTTCGAGATAGAGGGCGGAGAGCGCGCAGCGCTCAGCCATACTATAATATATGGCCAACACAGGCAAGCAGACACACTTCGCATTAATCATGTTAGTAGATATAGATTATTGGATGTCACTCAAACACGGCACGGAACGGCTGTACGGATCTGGATAAATTCGACAAAGAGATAGGCAAAGTCTGGAATAGCCCATGCTACTAGGCAAAAGCAACTAATATTATTTTAAATCCGATAATAACTATGACTGTTGCTACCTCTTCACATCTTAAACATGGACGGATACTTTTCGTACCGAAAATATGTACCTTTGTGATTTTCAATATTCACGCGGGCTTAGCCACTGGCAGAACTTACAGTATCTAGTTGTTTTGTTTTGATTTCCGTGTGAACTATAGGTACAAACACTTTGTATGGCCTACTGATATTGTTCCGGGTCTGGCTGTATGTGTATGTGAGTTTATTATGTTTGTAAAAACGCACCCACGATACAGGAGACATTCCAAGTGTGGAGCAACGTTTATTAAAAAAAAAACAATAAACACGAAGTTCTGAATTCAAATATAGTGGACATGGACATGGAAATGCGATGGGACATTAAGAAAATAGTTGTAGGTGCTGGGCTTAATACTAACAGCGTGCTACATTAGATATCTACTAATACCCACCCACTATAAGAGTAGAGAATAGATAACACTTCGAGAGATCATCTGCGCGCTGATAAGAGGTACATGATAACGCTGATAAGGAGATAAGGTTCGATAACGCGAACAAACAGGTAGGTTTCGACAACACTGGCTGATACTAGAGTTATTTTAGAAGGGCTGTGTTGATATCTGCCCTCTTTTTAGCCATATGGGTGTATTATAAATAATGTAATGTTGGTAGAGTTGATGACAGTGGCGGCAAGCGCATGTGTAGGGTTCATAGTTCGAGAGCAATCGGCAGTGCAATTCTGTAAATAATGTTTATTATTTACAATAGGGAGAGCGAAACGAGCAAAATTTAGTTTTTTTTTTGCATCTGTTTCATTAATCGACCCGATATGAAAGCTTCATTCTGACAAAAAAGAAAACAAAAATCTACGACTTTACTTATTTTATTAGTTCTGAATTGTACCCGCAAAATTGAAGTAATTTCGTAACTCGTTTAAATCATTCTCAATCATTCAAAACAGCAGTCTTGTTTTGTGCCCTGGGAATATACCCGTCTTGTATCAGTAAAACTTTGTAAATCTTTGGTGATACTGGCAAATCCCAGGATTTACCGTAGTCCAGGCTTTGACAGTAACATATACATCTCATAATGGCTTCTTACATCGAAGAAAGAACACATTAGCAGAGGAAGTAACTTAATCCTATTACAAGTATTTTACTATTGCACACAGTTCCATTATTATGTAACTAGGCTCCAGATACATATTTCAAGATAAGAAAATAAAACCTCACTGCTAAAAGCCAATGTATGTAAATGAAAAACTTAAAAAATAAAAAACAGCAGCATGGCAAACGAGAACGACAATATCTCCAGTTAAAAAAAAAGTAACAACTTCCGACTTCGTTCCGTTCTATTTTTGAATCCTTATACTAACCTTATTTCCCGCGTCGCGCTCTGCGATTGGCTGCATTGTGGTTCTTGTCAGTTTAAAGTTGGCAATGCCTGGTCTTGTTAAGGTCTTTACTTTTCTGTGAACGAAAGTTGCCTTCATAATTTTTAAGAAATTATGGACCTGGGAGGCCAAAGAAAAGATAGATGGATATGTGGTGTGATACTTTGAAACAGAAGGTGATGAGAGATAGGACAGTAACATGGGATATGGGCAGGAAGAGATGAAGATGAATTTGAACAAATGTATAACACTAAAATGTAATGTCATCCATCCGTTGATCCGTAGGCTGTAGGCTTTCCTGTGATGTCGAAGATAATTTGTTACTTTTTAAGATGTTTGGTTGTGCCTGAAATGTAGATTGCTATCGACGAATCGTACTTTTGAACAGACTTCAATAAAAGGAGTAGGTTCGCAATTTTATAGTGGTTTTTTTATGTTTGTTACCTCATACTCTGTCATTTATGAAACGCATGTAAAAAAACTTCTTATGAATGAAAGAATAAGTAACTTTCCGATTGGTCCCATAGAAATGTCATCAAAATCGGTTCAGTAGTTTGGTTCTTAAATCAAAATAGCTGGAAAAAATATATCTTTCCAGTGGTAGTTACGGTGTTTTAGGTTGTTTTGTTTCTTCGTTTTTTGACACCGACTTCCGAAATTACAGTTATTTTATACTTAGTGTTTTTTATTTGGAAGTCGGTTGTATTTTTTTGTAAAAAAATGTTTTTATTTTACGTTTTTAATACCTACTTTATCATTTATCTTACTTAGTAACTACCACTGGAAAGACATATTTTTACCAGCTATTTTGTTAAATACCATGTAGTTTTTTTAATTTGGGTGTGTTAGATTTAAGTAGTAGAAGTTATCAGAGCACACACAGAGCAGGGTACCTAACCCAAAAGATTAACACATAATAATTAGTCCTTCCTGGTGGCGATGGCGCGGTGATGGCGGACCAATTATTTTTATGCAGCCCCATAATCTAGTACCTAATGAAAGGGTTGTCTAATGTTCAAAAGTTTAGTTTTTTATTTTTGATAAGTAGGTACGTTAAATTTTATAGAATGTCACTGAGGCCCTCGATCTCGTCCTGGTAAAATATCGATTATAATTTTCAACTGACACATTAATTCTACCCTACTAGTTTACATAAATACTGATTAAAGTTGTCTCCCATACATCGAATATTAATGAACATCACATAGTTTACCTACAGGGATGTTTACTTTAATTATTCATGCAATGTTGAATTAATTCATTAAGTTTTCATTATGGCTGTGTAGCTACTGTTATGTTGATACTGTTTCCCCTTAATAATTGAGGGCCTGGCACGAATGTATAGTATATACATACAGTATACTACGTGTAACAGAATAAACGCAATACATCTTAAGGGGTCATTGTACTCATCATTATGAACAAGTTTTACTGTGGGACCAACACTAAAGTCGCGCAAAAAAATACACGTAGTATACGTATAGTAACGTTACAGTATCGTTCTCGTAAGTGAATTTTTAATATAAAAACACTTTAAAAAAAAAATACAACCGACTTCCAAATAAAAAAAAAACACTACAAAGTACAAAATAACTTTAATTTTGGAAGTCGGTGTTTTTGGTTGTTTCTTCGTAATTTAACACCGACTTCCGAAATTAAAGTTATTATTACTTCAAAAAAAGGGGGAAGTTCTTACTACAACTACTTTCATTTTTTAATAACGATTAGGGTTCCGTGCAAGAAAAAAATGGCCGAAATATTTTCACGTGGGCAAAGCCGCGGGTTTAAGCTAGTATACGATATTATGCTTTCAAACAAATTAGTTACTTTGTTGCAAATTGTTTTATAGTCAATCTTATAATATGGCCAGTCATTAAAGGAAAATTAATTAATAATAAATTAAGGAACTTTTACGAGTATTTACCTGACCCCTTGACGACAAGCCAATAGTGTAGTTACCACGGCACCAATTCCTTCCGTGATCGAATCAGAAATTCAGTTAAGAGCGTTTACGCAGTACGGCTTTTCATACAAACTTTCAAATCCTTATTTTTCGAAATTAATGAACCGATTTTAATAAAACTTGGTATGCATACGCTAGATATTTAGGTCTAGATAGTTATCAGAGAAAATTTTCGAAAAAGAGTTCAGGGGGAAGGATATAGTAATTTTTCACTTGCTATAGAAAGCCTAAAATCGCTCTCTCTCTCCCTCTAAAATCTTTTTCAAAAAATATGTTCTCTGATAACTATTTAGAACTGGACTAACTAAATAACAAAGTACTTAAATATATACAAACTAGACTAAAATTGCAAAATTATGTACAAACTTGTAAAAAACAAGATGAGTCATTGGGCATCAAAAAACTCATCCACATCGTCATCAAAGACAAAAGTGCCCAGAACACTGGGAGCATTGCCACGTTGAATGGCAATGCTGATTCTTTGGCTAAATAGCCAATAGGCCAGCCCTCTGGTCACGTGAACAGTCGACAAGTCGTCTGCTGATGTCCCGAAAGACTCGGTGAGACTCGGTGAGAGGCCTAAAGTTTCAACCCCAAACGGTTCAAATAAGTATATAACTCCCAATGAGGTTGTTAATATACTTAAATTAAGTAAAATAGTGTTATTTTACTAAACTGTCAAAGGATGATTACTCACAGGATATATCTGTCTATACAGTAAATACAGTTATCCTATTTGTGTCCTTCCTGAGTCATTCGTTGTTTTTATTTTGGTAACAATAGTCAATCATCACTATTCACTATTCTTAGGACACTGTTTAGTGCAGAGGGCTAAGTGTGTGTTTTTAACGTACTCGATTGCGTTAACGTTCGCATATGTCAAATTGTATAGAAAAAAATGTGTATCTGTCCGTGAGTGTCACCAGACGGCGCTTATTCAGTTTCAATACAAATAGACGTTTACGCTAACGCGATCGAGCACGTTAAAAAACTCGCACTGAGGCCTCTGTATATTAGAATATTATTTTATTTTATTGTACACTAGCGACCCGCCCCGGTTTCGCATGAATGCAAAATAAATACATAAACCTTCATTGTTTGTCGCTCTGTCTATAAGTGAAAACTGTCTCAAAATCCGTTGCGTGGTTTAAAAGAAATAAGTGGAGAAACAGACAGACAGCGAATATGTTTTTTTTGGGACAAGTCCGCCTCACATTCCCAAACCACTGCAACTCCTCACTCCTGAAAGCCAGAATCAACAGTGGTGACCACCAGAAAAACGCCGAATCAATGAAGCTCGACGAGTCCCGGAGAAATGATTCAACTGTCTTGGATCCCGCAACGAAATTAATTAGAAAATAACAGCGGAGGAGTAGGAAAAAATATAATTTCCACTTCCCTCCTTATCAAGCAGGAGACAGAACAGAGCTAGGCCAAATAGGCACCAAGGGACATATACAACTGGGTTAAGCCCAGTTGCCAATCACCACGGATTATATATTAACACTAATACTAATGGGTCCTAAATTGTGAGCTATGTGCTAGTATTACATATAAGTACAGCCCCTAATCGTGTATATCCTGCATATACACGATTAGGGGCTGCTCCTAATCTTGGGTATACAGGGTGCTCCTAAGTAGGTCACCCGAAAGTATTCAGGGCACTGCGGATGCTGCAAAATGTATGAAAACTGATGAGACTTCAGAAATTTTGAACTTCATTTAACTTTTGGGGTACCCTTACAGCGTTTAAGTAGTTATGAAGTACTTTTAATGTTCGTTACTTTATGAAAGATGATATTTTGGATGGCGTGCTGTAGGTATTCCTTTGAGACGTTGCGTACCCGAAGGGTGGTATTGGGACTCTATTATCGTCTGTCCGTCTGTCTGTCAGCGGGCTGTATCTCAAGAACTGTAGTAATAGAGAGTTGAAATTTTTAGAGTGTAGGTACCCTACATACTTACTTATTTTTGTATTATCGCTATAACAACAAATAATAAAATAAATATCAAATTAAACGCCCCTATAGTCAATATGTATATATCGCAGCCAACTAGCTCAATCAGCCGTTTAATTGATGGCCTAGCCTTTTCATTTAAATGCGTCGATTTTTCAGTGACCTAGGTGACATCTTTTGTTCAATATCGTTTCATGACTTGCCCATGTCACTTGCATAGCTGATTAAACGGTGCAATTCAATGAAAAGGCTAGGCTTTTAATTAAACGGCTGATTAAGCTAATTGGCTGCGACGTATATAAAAAATTCTTCCGTTACTGAGTGACTGACTGACAGACAACGCACAGCCGAAACTACTGGTCGTAGAAAGCTGAAATTTGGCATGTAGGTTCCTTGAGGAGTGTGGCACAAAGAGATTCCTACGGGAAGTGGAACAAACAGGATATGCGCGTACGAAGTCGCGGACAAAAGCTAGTTTTACTTAGGTATACAAGAAACGTGATTTTTGACGACGACGGAAACCTCGTGTTTGGGACCGACTCGCACTTGACCGGTTGTTTAAATACCCGAAGCCGACCCCGACATATTTGGGCATTCGGCAGCCTTTAAAAAAGACTGATTAAGTATTAAGTAAGTAGGTTTTATTAATTTCAAGTTGGCAAGGCGATATGTTTCCCCTTTGACTGATAAAATCACATCTCCTAACTCTTGATATGTCTGTCACTGTCATATTGCCAACAAAACAGCGAGAGAGCATGAATGAATAGAGGAACATGATTTATTCATTGAAATTGAAATTACCAGTACTCAGTTCTTCAGAACTGAGATATGCCATAAATATGCCATGCGATATTACTATTCTTGTTTTAAAGCAATTATAGGTTAAAATGCATAATTTTTTTGCAAGGAAACATACTACGGCAAAGCTTTTCAATAGAAATTTCATTCGCTATTCAAATAATCAATACGGAATCAATCATTCAGGCGCCGCCATTACAAAAAAGATAGCCGCTCCACAAAGACCTCTTCTACTTAGTAATTTTGTTGCAACAGAGGTCTAACTTAACTGGTCACCAAGCCATACTGTAAACCTACTGACCTATTTTCCCGCTACGCAGTGTGACGTCAGTACAGCATTGCGCCATAACGCGAACGGAGGCACAAGCTAAATTGAATCTTACCACCCACGATATAAAGTCGCAATTTAATTATACAACGTAAACATACAAAGGTTTTAATGGTGAAAGAAAATCAACCCAGTTTCAATGGGGTAAGGTTTGTTTTGATGTGAAAGAGCAATTTAAAATTCTAGTTCTTTTTAAACTGCACGAGTACATAGGTCGAAAGGTCAACGCAATGCGATTCCAAATACAAATTGGGTCACGCAGGTCGAGAAAATATTCTAGTTATCCAATGAGAGTGCAGCTTTTAAAATGCAAGCAAAAGCGACCTATAGTAATTAGTTTAGTCTTGCTGCAGCGAAACCTTATTGGCTGCATGCTACCTATTCATAAAATTATTCATACCTAAACCAAGTGAAAAATGAAAACGTATTTGTTTTTATTACTTTTTTTACGGCGAAACAAAATCAAACTTTGCGAAATGGCCTTTTAATTTTTTTATATTGCTTTACCGAGTAGCCATTTTTGATTTATTGAAAAATACTAGGTAGGTACTAGTTTGGTTTAAATCTCGTGGCTTCTTTGGGAACGGAAATTATTGATTTAACTAAGAAGATGGACGGCGGGTCCTGTTTCTCTCTGTCGCCCGCATGGACAAGCAGAATTACTCGATTTCGTGTTGAATTATCTACTATCTACTAAGTTTTGGATTTCCCTTGTGGTTGCCTACTGAACAAGAAAATGTTGTTTTCTATTTCGGGATAGCGCTAAAGGCGGTTTCGGGGGCAATGAACAATGAATTGGCAGATGTAGGTATTTTGTCTAAACTACCTAATATTTTAAGGGGTGTTTGCAATTAGGATAGGGGTGAAATTAAATCAATTACCTACGAACATTTTCTTCTTTCACTGAAAAAAGCTAGGTACCTACACATAAGCCAAGTGCCTTAGGCTTCTCACACTAGAAAAACATACCTACATAGGTAGGTACCTACCCAGCTAAAATCATAACCCTTGCTTTTGGCTTTGCCGTAGTCGGGTAATTTGAAGTAGAGTAGAGTTACACCATGGGAGCAAAGTCGAGAAGTACCTACATACCTACCTAATGTACCTATAACTATACGAAAAACATATCCACCATTACTCTTTTACTGTTCAACTGTAGAGCCACGCTTTTCATACTAGTGTCCGACCGAAGGTGGTAATTTTTGCCGAAGTTGGCCGAAACTGAGCCGAAGCTCCGGTCGGATACTATCTCGTACTTACAGAGATGGTAAGAGCATTGATCATCCCTCGGTAACATAGTCGACGTTAGAATTAGAATTCGTTCAGGTTGTTATGCTATGCTATCTCATCGAACATACAGTGTTCCAGTGCGTGGTTATATTTAAGGGTGAAGCTGCGTAACTGCTTATATACTTACATATATGTCGCAGGCAATTAGCTTATCAGCCGTTTAGTTGATGGCCTAGTCTTTTCATTTAAGTGCGCCGATATTTCAGCGACATCTTTTGATCAATATCGTTTAATGACTTGCCCATGCCACTTATGTCGCTTATTAAATGGCGAAGTTCGATGAATAGGCTAGGATTTTAATGAAGCCCCTGATTAAGCTAGTTGGCTGCGACGTTAAGGAAAAAATAATGAAACAATAAAACTAACTTTTCAAAAAGCACTAAAAAGTGCCGATCAAATGACTTTTCAAGCAATTTGTTACAGTTGGTGGCGTTCAATCACATAGGTATTTGATGTCACCTTTGATCTTTCCTTAATGTAGGTAGGTATATACCAGCTACCCAAAATCACCCTATATAGGACCACACACCTCTGGGACACCGTATATATCAGGAATAAACCTTGTGATGAGCAATAAGCTAGTGCGCGCACGGAAACACCCCCGAAATATGAAAATGAAAACCGTAAAGTCGGGTTTCTTTAGCTCTGGAGTACAACTTTGGCTCAAACTTTTAACCAATAGGTTTACAGTAAACACAGTGTGCTGTGTTCCTATTGGTTAACGAGTTATTGCCAAAGTTACCCTCAAGGGCCAAAGTAACCCGACTTTACCGGAACAGAGAGAAACACCGAAAAACCACCACCACTCAGATTTGAGTGGACCTGTCCAGACAGTGCAAGCATTTAGTAGTACCTATATGCGTCGGGTATGTTTTTGAAGCTTCCATGAATGCGCAAAAGAACGGCATCCCTAATGCATAGGGTACGTGGAGGCTCCAATAACATCCTCAAGGTTATTGCGGAGAGGCCAGATTGCTCATTTCTGATGCACTGGTCCCGTAGGCATAGCTGCGGGCCCGGTGCTGAGGAAAGATATTTAAATTGATATCTTTCTGTAGTTAGTTATTAGTTAGTCTGTGTAGGTAAGTTAGTTTTTCTTCGTTTAAAATTTTATTGTTACTAACATAACAGTTTGTACAGCTTGACAAAAAAGAGTTTGGAAAAAATGAGGGCGCCACTATCTCACTTAACGCACCATGTTATGGGAAATCAGTAGGTAAGAGAATTTAATCAAATCGTTAAAAATAAATGTGAAACAATAAAGTTACTCAAAATCTAACATTTATCGGCCAAGTAGTGTCGACATCATAGGTTTCCATTTAGTAAAATATTTAGTTCCACGTCTTGTCACCACATCATAAGTACCTAGGTACTCTTTTTTGCCAAGCTGTAAGTTCCAATACTAATACAATATGGGTGATTTCCGAATTAACTAAAACAATAATTATAAATAATAAAATTTATTTGTCAGTTATTTTGTAGCAGTAGCTCAACCAAGAGATTCGACGAACAATGTCAAAGTTAGTGCATTTGGAAATTTGGGGTTAGTACTACTGACTTGATTTTTCTGAAGAACATCACCAAGTATGTTCTTTTAGGGCGTTCTCTCCTAGCGTTTCAACTCATGACTGAGGCATTCAACCTTTTGTTAGTTACCTTTCGGATTAAAAATGATGATGAGCGATTCTCATGTACCTGCCTCGTTTTCTGACGTACACTACTGTTTATTTATATTGTTTATAAGTTTTATAAATTAATAAGCCATCTGTTAAGTATTTATCCAGCTGGTAAGCAGAATGCTTGGCTTAAAGTTAAACAACAACTTGATAGATGGATTAATGATATTACCTACTAGTTTGGTTTTTAGAATTTTGCCAGTAAATAACAGTAGGCTCTGCCCTCTAGGGCTCAAAGAGAAGTCAGCATAGTTGACGAAGCCCGCTAGGGCCAGGGCCTGCCAGGGTTGCGGGATTGTGAGAATCCTACCGCGGCCCCGGAACACAAAGAGAATTTGAAGGAACACGGGTGTTAATCAGAAAGAGTCTGACACACACCTCCCGCTCGGGCGGAGTGGGACGGAGTGTTAGACTCTCTCATTTGATGATTTTCCATTCAGAAAAGAGCCTACCTATATTTATTAAATATCCTGGCTTCAAGGTTGTGTCTATGCAAGTAGATACTTTACGTTAGCTAGACGAGAACAACCAAAGATAATGAGGAGGATTGATTCTCCTGGACGGTGATCTATGCCTATACAGATGTCAATCGTCTCAGGGATGTGCCCTAAGAGGCGTTGCACGAGGCGGGGCGGGGGCGTCTTCTAGACTGGTCTTTTAGAGGTAATGGGGCCCCTTCCATTATCACCGGGGTGGTTTTAGTGAGGTAGAAATCCCACACTCCAACCAACATGGATTCATGCGGCAAGAATGGACCCGCAATGCACTGCCACTGCGCAAATTTCTCTGTTACGTGCTTGTTATTTTTATGAATTAATGTTTATTTTTCTTGATTGTTGCAGGAACGAAGCGGATTAGACAATATGCGCTCACTAGAACACTACCTAACAGACATAATGCGGGCAGACACTTCAGATCACATGAAAGGTAAAATATCTTTAAGACAAATCTGAAAACACCCTTGTGTAATGAAGATGAACTTTATTTCAATAGATTAAGGTGGTATTTTCAGTGAAGATTTCGATTTTTGACATTTCAACGCTGCGTCATTCCTATTCGGAAATAAAAGTTCGTAATTTCACTGTTAAATTCTTTAAAAATTCAGCGTCATCTATCGACAGTAAAAAGCAACCTAGTTGCATATCGTAAAATACAGATGGCGTTGTAATTAAAATTGTATCGTATCGTGTGAAATGCAAATTACAGGAGTTATATTTGCAACGCATGCATGGAAATGAATAAATTACGTTTGTATAGACAATGCTACGTATTATGAAGTAATTTCAAGCAATTTTCGTAATTTTGTGCACCTAGATTGCGAGACTTGAAGCCAGGAACTCACGATTCTTTTTCTACTCAATGCCGAATCATAATTTTTTGCAGGAGAATTTACGTAGGCAACCAACCAGTTGGCGCCCTTTATGCGACAGGTCCTCTTCATAGAAAGTGACTTTGATGTAAACATGATGTTGATGTCAATTTAACAAATGTCAGAAAAAATTAGCGATACCAATGACAGGTGCCAGGACCTGACACCTTAGTGCTGCCATCTGGTGCTCGTCATTTCAGGAAACTCGCATTCTAACAGATAGTCGTAAAACTCCTTGAATTACCTACAGTGGCCAAATAATGGCGTGGTTTATAAAACATAAACGGAGAAACAAACAGAGGCAGATAACGACTCTGTTTGATACTGTTTAGTATACAAGCGACCCCGTAAAGGCACAAAACAGTTTCCTTTGCTTAGAAAACTACCCAACGACATTTGACATAGAAAATTAAAAACTCGGGGGATGGGAAACTTTGTTTTTTGTTGGAAACAAAAGTAATCTTAAAGGAATTTATTGTGTTAGAATACCTATATTCGGTTTTTATACCTAAGCGAGGAAAAAAGGGTCTAAGGGGACTCGAAACTTTTTCTTTTCTTAAGTACCTAAATAACTGGTTAATTAATAAGTTTAGTTCATCATTTATGGTATGAGGGCCTAGCACGAATGTTCTGACGTATAGGTAGGTGGTAACGCAGTATCGTTAACGTAATTGAATTTTTGAATAAAAAAACTCCCCTTAGGTTTAATTTAATACGATACCTATACAGAATTAGTATCATACACAAAAATATGAATATGGTATGCAATTCATATTCTGTCCCACAGCAGGGCAAAGGCCACCCCCCACTCCTTCCAGATCTTTTTGTCCCAAACCACCTCGGACTAACCTTCGCAGTCGGCATCTAGGTTTTCTCGCCACCTCTTTTTGGGTCGATCTCGGCGGTACTTAGTATTCTAATTAAGTATAGTAAAATTTTAAAACTATACTTCAAAAACTTTCGTGCTAGGTCCTCTGTTCTAAATGTCTCTCGGAGCCCTAAGGGCCTAGCTCTTCTATTGCGTGATAAGGAGGGAAGTGTAAATTATGTTATTCTTATTGCTCCTGTTCTTTTCTGATTAATTTCGCTGCGGTATCCAAGACAGTTAAAGGTCGAGCTTCATTGACTCGGCGTTTTTCTGGAGGTCACCACTGTTGATTCTGGGTCTTAGGAGTTGCAGTGGTTAAAAACAATGTGGTGGACTGGGTCCCTAAAGAGTTGATCTATCCGACGTTCTCGAAGCGCTCTAGCTCTATACTTGTCTATGACTCTCAGGACTTGTTACATATAATGTGATAGACTGGTCCCAAAAGACTAAGATCTTACTCTAGGTTCTCCAAGCGCTTTAGCTTTATACTTATCTATGGCTCTTAGGAGTCGCAGTGAAATAGTGTGGCGGGATTGTCCTAAAACACTATGATCTACCCTAGGTTTTCCAATCGGTCAAGCTCTATACTTGTGTATGGTAACCGAGTCATACGTCACATACTGTACAAATAAGTGAGACATGGTTATGACACCGCCCGCGCCGGTGCGACATAGGTACATGTGTTAGTCAACTGTAGGTACTGAGTGGCACAAGCGGAAGCGATGTTGTGTTGGGCTTGGGAATCAGCGATTTGTTAATAAAAGTTCTACAGTAGTTAGTTGGTTTGAGTGGTCAAAACTCAAAAGTCTGTAATCCTTCATTACGTTCGGGATTCAATATGACGCCCGGGACATATAGGCCCATATTCCAAAACGTAAACTCTAACTCAACTTGAACTCCAACTCTATTGGAGCTTGTAATAATTGAAGTTTTTGCATTTGTTTGCTCATCTCTCGAGTACGAAGACGTCAATTAGACAAGCTTTCATTGACATTTTCGTGCTCATGTTGGGCTTGGAGTTCGAGTTGAGTTGGAGATTACGTTTTGGAATATGGGTTATAGTATGACACTTCTTTATCCCCTCGTTGTATCTACAATCTACTATTAAATATTTAAATAACTGGTATACTCGTACTAAAAATAAAACCTAAAATATGGCGTCCAAAAATTGGTCCGCATTGTTTCGACTGGAAGTGTCCGCAACTGACGGCATTGCCACGTTGTCCTCTGTCCAAGGTAAAAGCCAGCTCTTGGGACACGCGAATATTATTAGTCAGGATAATTAGGATTATCTCAACCCTGCCTATCCCTTTACGAATAAGGGTCAGCGCAGACCGAACTGCAAAATGCTCGCGCATGGTCGACCAAAATGTAGAATGCATACTCGAACACGCAGTCGGCTTGCTCGAGCATGGTCGAGCATCAAATTTGCGTGTATTCAATTTTGCGAAGTATGATAATAATCATAAGATATTTTTTTCAATAATCTCAGAAAATGCTCTGATCTGCTCTGCTCTTGGTGTGCGCTAAAGGCTTGGTTTTTGTTTAACATGTTTAGATTATTTCCGCTGCTCTAATGGCCACACACACATAATATCAGCATGTTAATGCATCGTGACTTCCTTTTTATCGTCAACTGGTACAGTCAACAAAACAACTCTAACTCCCATCTACTCTAGGTATGGTCAGGCAAATAGACCTGTTCAGTTAGCTTAGTGCACCTGTACTTGAAAGATACGGTCAGTAAATCAGTCATTTTAGTTTATTATTCGCTACTTCGCTAGAGAATATAGAGGAAGGTATGATCAGCAAAAAAATTAACTCCCATCTAGTACGGCCAGGCAAATAGTCCAGCCGGTCTATTGTATCAACGTGTCATCGTGTAAACTTAGGTGATGTGAGCATGAAGTGAACTGTCATTCCATCTTGTTTGTATGCTTCATGTTCACTCCACTTAAGCTTACACGGTGACATGTTTATAGAATCGCAGAGCAGTTCAGTCTTAGTAGCTACTTATATACAAGTAGGTCTTAGTATGTACTTGAAAGATGCGGTCAGCAAAACAGTGACACTCGTTTTAAAATAATCACTAGAGAGAATATAGAGGATGGTACGGTCAACAAAATAGTCTCAACTTATATGAACAATGGAATATAATAAAATAAGGTCAGCAAAATAAGTAATAGAAGCTGCGATTCTGTCAGCGGTTTCGCTCGTATGTAAGTCGGAAATTATCCAAAGGGAATGTAGGTAATCCCGGAATGAAATGTGTGCCTTCTCCAAGGTTCATCAAAATCAGTTCAATGGTTTTTTTTATTACCTACGTCATAATGTCCCACAGCTGGGCAAAGGCCTCCAGAGCCCTTCCAAGAACTTCCAGGTGAAGTCGCTGGCAGAAGCTAGTAACACCATATCGGTCAGAGAGTTACTTCATAACAAATAAAAAGTGTAATAAATTATTATAAACTTGACACAGTTTGTTTTGTTGACCGTAGTCGGTAACTATTGTTAGCGTTGTTGCAAAGTAGCTACACGGATGTTTGTGGTACATACATGCTTAGATACTAGATGTGGCAAGAATTTATCCTAACTTAATATTAAATAATAGACATATCGCTCGAGCACTGCCGGCACACCGGTGTGTCGCGAATTTATCGCGAATTTAATGTTTATTTACTATTACGTAAAATTTATTTTTTATTTGGGAATTTTCACATGTCAGGGTTCGAGCGGTTAACAGTTTTTTTTTTAATAAATACTAAACTAACTATAAGGGCTAAAAATAAAAATCAAATATCCTAACTAAGTTAACCCTAAAATATGGTGTCAAAAAATTCATCCGCATCGCTCGCCCTGTCGACTGGAAGTGTGTCCAAAAGACTGGTGGCATTGCCACGTTGTATGGCAAATATTAAATTATATATTAAATATATTATGTTTGTTTGTCTAACTGAATATTTTGACGCCTAAATAGCCGTAGCGTTTTTGATGGAATTTGGTGCAGAGATAAATGGAACCCTGGAGATGGTAGGAGACTAACTGAAGAACGTCTAATTCTAGTTTCAAAATGGTAGTAAGAGTTCGAATAAGGTTTTAGGGAAGAAAAATGGAAATCATTTTTTTTTTCCATTTTCGGATTGAATTCAGGAATAGAATTACATTGTGTTGGGTCAGCTAGATTTTATATTTAGTATACTTTTTGAAAAATAAAAAATAAATAGAGCAACCGAAGGTCGGTTCCTCTATTTATTATTATTCCTTAAAAATCAGGACGGGGGAGTTTTTATCACATTCCTCCTACCTTGATGAAACATGTCGCTTGTTTGTACAGAGTCGAATTCGCTAAACGGTTGGCACAGAACAGAATTACACAGAATTTGCTTTTACAGGATTTTGATAAAAAGCATAATAAATGGCTGTCTTGTAAATCACTTTTAGCGATAAGGCATTAAAGGTATTACGTTTTTTTCATATTTCGTTTCTGCATCGAACTTAAATGGTGTAGGGACATAATAAAGAGTATTCAGTTTATAGAAAAACAGCCATTTCTTTCAAAAAATCCTCTTGGATATCAGAAAGCTAATCAAAAAACCATGCAGTCTTATCTTCAACAAAATACATATTTCACGATATTTTTCCTATAAAAGCACCCAAAAGAGACGTCACAGCCATATTATACCGAAAACGGGCTAAAACACTCCGTTTTTATTTTTATACCGGCATCACCATAATAATAAAGATTAAACCTTCGTTGTGTACTCGTTTGAGCTATTTTTAGCTTGGCCGTCGCAAACGAGCTGTGATTAGGCCTTCCCTTATGAAACCTTGTAATAGGGTTTAATTTTAAAGTGTTTGTCGTTATTTCGTGATGAGGTTTCAAGTACCTAGTTGTTTTGGTCATAAAATATTATGTTTTTTTTATTAATAGGTAGTTACTATGTTTTTTTTATTAATATGTAGTTACTATGTTTAATTATTTAGTATTGTAAGAGAGAGAGGCCTTAAGAAGTTTCCAATCTTATTTTTTTTAATTTGGTAAAAAAAGGCAAATTATTTATCCAACAAATTGCTAAAAAAAAGTCACAAACATTGTTTGTTTCTTTTACTAAACAGTTAATACACAAAACACAGCCGTTTTCCGACCACGCTCAAGCCGCATCCAGCGCCACTATGCGCCAGCGCATGACACAACGCTGTGACAGCCTTCGAACTGACCTTGAGTGTTTTGTTAACCAATTACACTGCTACCGTACTAGTGTACTGTTTTACATATTCTACTTACATTATTTACACTGAAAACTATCATCGCTCATGTCTTTTTCGAAAGGGATTGACAGTAGTAGCAATGTAGGCTTTCCCGGTTATTTGATTAAGCATTGGCTCCATGTAAAGTTTGGTATTCAGTAGCTTCTAGTTAGACTTAGTTATTATTGTTATTATTACTGGCCCGTACTGTCCCACTGCTGGGCAAAAGCCTCCCTCCATTCCTTCCAATGCTCACGGTGTTGTGCCTCTTCCTTCCAATTCGTAAGGAAGGCATTCAGGTCGACATGTCCTGCCCAGTCCCATTTAAGTTGGGCAGCCTTTCGAGCCAGATATGGGGAGTTAGTTATGTTTTTAATTTTGATCGAGATCTTAAAGATCAAAATTACAAGCATACCTAGTCATTTAGTTGCAATTTACTATTTATTTACCAACCAACCAATTATTACCAATGCTTCCTTTCTTTTTCATAAAAAAAATAAGTCTCTGTTTTAAATTCGGAACGAAAGAAAATTTTCTAATCTCCGCAAAACTACTTCTTACACTTTTATCAACGGAAGTTGTAAAAACCATAGACGAAAAGGCGGGAAGTATGTTTTTCTTTTCTCGTACCTACTTATTGCTCGTGAAAAACTACGTATGTATGGCCGATTCATGGCCGCCGAATGAATGGAAAATCGTATTGTAACATGTAGCTGGATAGAGAAGTTTTTTTCGATAGTTTTTTATTGGCCGCGGTACATAGTGGGCGTTTGATTCAATGATTTATATCCAAAATGCCATTAATGTGTGTAAGTGTGCAAATATTTTAACAGATTTTGGGAAGTTTCTGCAACTGTCAACAGAATTTGTGTCAGTTAAATGTTTTGTGGAAAATTGTTATCTTTGAATCTGCTTTAGCCATCATTTCTTATCGTGTTTAGATAAATAACTCTTGAACCCAGACGTATTTCTTAAATTTATTGCGGCAAGTAGGTATAAGTAGTAGGTAAATAGCATTGAAGAAAAAAACCAGCAAGCGCATCGCATTTCGTAATGGAACGTGACATTTCGAAAATAGGCCAAAAATACATCATTTGATTGTCTCTTACCTAATAGATTGCAGGCAAAATAAAACCCAATAAAATCTAATATCAATGCAAAATAACCATTGGGACGGCTGACATTTTCTCATTTGGCTCGCTAGTCTAAATCTAGTTAAAAATAACTATATGCTACTAAAACCGTCGTCCACCTCGTGACTTACCACCACGCTTAGAATTTCCATAACAACCGGCAAAATTAAAAATGTACGTATTCTAATTCCAGGGTAACACTAATAGAGACTTCCAAAAATAGTCGAGTAACTCGCCTAGTATTATACTTCTAAGTTGGAGAGGTTACGTCATACAGCATTTTCGGTTGTGCCGATTCGATACTCGAAATAGCCGGTTAATCGATAACAATCGAGTGGGAATCTGTGATGCGCGCTTGTCAGTAGGTGAGCGCGCGCGAACGAAGCGCATGCGTTTGTAACTTTTTAAAATATACGAATTTAGAACCGTGGGCGGTGCGTGTTCGGTCTATTTTTATAAAAAAAATATTGCGCGGCCGTTTGGAGTGCAGTGAACTCTGTTACAAAATTTTGGTGTTTTTTTAATCTGTTGTGTGCTAAGAAAAGTGGATATTAAATAGGAAAATTGATTATTTTTTTGGTAATATTTTGGTTATTATCACTATTTATTTTTTATCGTATTTGCTGCATCCTCGAAAGTGAATATTAAATCAATACTAAGTAATCGATAAGTGAGTCGAGGTGAGGATGTAACATTTTTCCTTTGCCTTGAATTAATAATTCATGAAAAACTTATAATGGCGCCAACCTGCATCAGGTTAATTTGAAACTGTAATGACTAATTATACAAAAACTAATATAAATATGTTTAATGTTATAAAACGCGTGCTAAGAAGTTTATTTTAAAATATGAATGGCATTTTGTCACGCCGCCGCGGCTGCTTTGTTTATTTTTTCGCGCGTACTCTAGGCAGAGACAATATTTTTTGTTTTATTTGTTCTATTTTTAGGGCTGGCATATACGTAGTGAGAACTAAAGCCAGGTTTATCTAGGCAGAGTTGATTGGGTATAATTTAAATTAATGAATTAATTAAAGACTGAGTTACAACTTGTTTTAATTGCATTTACTGTAGGTATAAGTTTTACTACCTTTGTTTATTACAATAAATTGCTGTTTCGTCAGTTCAATTGAAATCTTTAGGAGTTGTAGAAAAAGTAAATGCCACTAACGAAATAGGAATTTGACTATTTGGTAAAGATTACTTAAAGGGATTTCTTATGAATTACTAGGGTTAGAAAGTAAATTAAGAAAAATAATTTTATCACAGTCCCACACGTGTACATTCCCGGTTCCGGAATTTGTTCGAAAGGGTCACCGCGGCCCTGGAACGCAAAGGGCATTAGGAGGAACACTGATGGGTTTTAGTCAGTGAGTCTAACACTCCTTCCCGCTTCGCCCAGAGCAAAAGGCGTCATTTGACGTTTTTTTAAGGGTGGGAACACCCTTAAAAAAGCGTGTAAATTCGCCACAGAGTTAGGTGGAGGTCTACTTAAAGTAAAGAAGGAAAGAAAAGAAGGAAAAACACCATATCGCCAGTTTTACTCAATTCTCACCTGGTAGAAGGTGAACAACCAATCAGGCATGAGTCTAAACTACGGACTATGGAAATTCTGATGGGAAAACCCGGAAAACCCCAAAAACACTTTGACCGATACAGGAATCCAAAGCAGGACCAGACCCGACAAAAAGAAAGACTTTAAAATTACGTTTCCACTGTTGGTACCAATGCCTCATCTAGTTTAAAATGACCTAAAATATTGACGTGTAAAAGTGTTATTCAACCTGCTTAAAAATAATTAATATAATTTCTCTGTAAAATAAACTTATGTTTTTAACTTAAGCTCCCTAAGCTTTATGAGAAGTGTTAATTAGGTATGTAACTTTGTATGGAAGTTGAAAATGAATGCCGAAAGGGGAATCACGTTGGCACCACTGCTTGTTTTTAAGAAAAAACTAACTAATGAATAGGCATTTCTCAACAAAACATGAAATTACCTTCCATTATCACGTGGAATGTTGCGAAACAAAACGTGACCCATGTTTCTTTTCAGTAAAAAAGATAAACTTCTAAATAAAGACAAACTTAACGTTTTACAGGTTTCCGTCAAAAAAGCCATAAAAGTTACAAATTCATTTCTTGATTTGTTTCTAAAAATGATTGCTCAACCTCTTTCATTCCTATAGGAACTCTTATAAAGTCGCCAACTCAGACTGGCTGTTTTGAAATCCGCTTTTAAATTGTAAAAAAAGAAGAGGGAGGTATTTTCAACAATTCCACCGAAAACATTTATATAAATTGGTTGTTCGAAACAGCGGCCCTAGAACGCAGAGGGCATTTGAAGGAACACGTGTGGGTTTTATTCAGAAAGAGCCTGAAGCTCCCTCTCGCTCCGCCCCGAGCGGGAGGAGTCATTGTTGATTTCCCATCCATAATAAAAGCCTTAAGGTCAAATACTTAGTTATAAGATCTAGAGTCGTGCCAAGCCCCAGCTCTAGAAGGCCTGACTCTACAAACCCTAGGTACATGTTGGTAAAAATACATAATTAGGTTGTTAAATGTTCTTGATCTTTGTGGAACTATTGCACATCTTATGTATTTGGGATCTCTAATGTAACCTATCTAGACCTAAACTATACATACGGCTGCAAGACTAAATAGTAGAAATCGGCCTCTTAGAAGCAAATCTAGTGACAAACGACAAGAAAACATTAACACTACGATTACTGATCTAAATAAACACTAACTAAACAGTTTTATAGCGTAATCCCACAAAAAACAGTAGACTTTTTGTTTCACCTCAACCCAAAAACCACTTGTATTGTTTTTGCGTGTGTTTTTAACAAAACTACGGCAGCCGTGTCAAGGTCCATTGCGTCAGCTAAGTTATATGTCTTTAGTGACATTTGTGGACTTAGTTGGTTGACTGTGCCTCATTTTTAACTTCGGTGTCGCCAAAAAGTAGGGATATGTTTTGTTAATTTTGAATTAGACGTCATCGGGTTACCGAACTGTCAGTCTATTCTGCAGTGCTATTTAAAAGCATTTTATTGATGCATGAAGGAGCCTCCTAGTGTAGCGCAATTTGTTCCATCAGACACTGAAGTGAACCGAGCGCTCGGTGCATCCTGGACAGTCTCACCTAACACCTTATAAGACTGGCAAATCCTTCCTTTGCGGTGGTAGCCCCTGGTTCACGACCACCCTCCCACCGGAGTCCGGTGTCAAGCAGGCTGCTGTTTCGTCGACGCGTGGGAGTAGCAATGCCTCAATTAGGCATCTTCTGGGTACGCTCGCTCCATCATAGACCTCATCCATCGCTTTCCATCAGGTGTGAATGCTGCTGCCCATTCTCTGGTGAGGCCTTTAGTCGTATCTTACGACACCCACGGGAAGACATGCGATTGCGTACGTTGCTTAAAAATTTGTAGAATTGGGCCTCAGACTTATTCTCTGTTGTAGCAGTGTTTTTGGCGACGCTATACTAATATTTAGAGTAAACAACAAACGGTAGCCAATGGCGACCTTGAGTGTTGCGACGCGAGAGGTAGAGACATCGTTACGTTACGTTATGTTATTGTTGTCTGTGGTCTATGCGAGTCATTACTACACTAGTGTTTTAGGGACGTGTTTGTATGAGCATTGAGGTTGCGTGTTTTTTTGGTGGCAAGTAGTTTTTCCAATGTAGTTACGACAACCATGAGGGTTAAGATGCACGCCTACTCCCAAGTTCCCAACTTGGGAGTAGGCGTGACTACCCCAAGTGCGTACATTAAACCTAGGTGTGTACATTTTTATCTCCAGGCCATAATCTCTGGGCTTTTGTAGGTAAGTACTGAGATATAGTCTAGCAGACAATATTTCAGATTGCTTTTACGGTGTCAGTGTGACAAGATAACAGTCATATAAACCGGACGTTGCGTTTTTCAACAGACGTTAATCTTAAAACTTAGAAGTCTTTGTAGTAGTAAAGACCCACCCCGGCTTCGCAAAGACCAAATCACATACACAAACCTTCTTCGTTCATCGCCTTTTTTATCAGTAAAAACCGTATCGAATCAGTAGCGTGGTTTATACTTTATGAAGTACCTATACGCTTACTTCTTTTAAAGTATAAACCACGAGAGCCAGTAATCTATGAATCATACAGAGGTAGACAACGACTTTGTATTAAGTATATAAGTACTAGAGATTAGAAATTCCCTCACCATTGCTACGAGTAGTCGCCCGGGACATTCAGCTTTATTTATTTACTAGCGCTCAGTACATAATATAGTAGGTACATAAGTCGTCGTAGCGTAGTCTTTGGCAGCCATTTTAGTACTGTTGCGTCACGAATTACGTGAATATGTCAGACGTTACGTTACATATATGTCAACTTATTGTTGTTTTAGGTTATAAATAATTGTTTGAGATTTTTATCTTACAAGGTTGGTGTGTGGGCTGCTGAAAATCGCATTATTTTATATTAAACACAAAAGAATATACCTACATCCTAACAATTGATAATAATGTTATAAATATTATAATCAATATACTTACATAAAATTCTTCCGTTACTGAGTGACTGAGTGACTGACAGACAACGCATAGCCGAAACTACTGGTCGTAGAAAGCTGAAATTTGGCATGTAGGTTCCTTGGGGAGTGTTGGGGAGTACTAAGAGATGATTTCCCGAAATTCCTACGGGAACGGGAAAACGGAATACGCGCGTACCAAGTTGCGGGCAAAAGCTAGAGTACGTTAAAGTAGCCTATAAAGGTCTCCAGGTTATAATCTATTACTGCACCAAATTACATTCATCAACATTGATCAACGTTGTATATACGCAGCCGTCTCCTTGAGATTTGGCCCCTATGACATATGATGTCGGTGGGGTCATGGGTTGGTGGTCCACCATCGGATTAACGTACTTTCCAAGGTACGGTAGCCAGAGTTGCTTAATCTCGAAGAGCAACCCGTGCGGCTGTTATTATTTAGCCACAATCCACCAAATGACACATACTATCTTGTGCACCTGTAAAACCCACGTACTCATTGGCGTCGGGTCTGCTAAATATATTTTACGCTCGTTACGCAATAAGATGTGCTCACTGGCCGATTCAATATTCAAAATTCGAATGCGTTAGCGAGGTGAAGGTTATTCTAATTGCATTTTTTTAAACTTTTCTTTTGTTTTTTTTTCTTTGTTGAGGTTATTAAGATGATAGTGCGTTGCATTCTATCTTGTTCATGGTCATTGCCAATATTATGATAGAATAGTAGCTCTAATGTAATAGATTTAACACGTATGACCTTGATTTTATTATGAATTGGAGTAATGTAAGATAGATGAAAGTATCGAGTATTGATTAAGACCAAAGAAACGATGGATAGATCGAGTGGAAGATAATTAATTTGTCTTGTCTAGGCTTCGCTTCAGCTGTCATTCGTAGGTCCGAAGCCAGAAAACACCAGTATTGCCAAGGGGTAGGTATCGCATTACCCAGTTACTGGGTTGTTAAGGTCAGATAGGCAGTCGCCCTATGTAAAATACTGGTATCCAGCTGCATCCGGTAAGTGGAAGCCGACTTCAAAAGGCTAAGCAGATAGGTACAGACGCCAGCACATCTGCTTAGCTACAACAATCTGTCAAATTCCTTTAGTCAATTTTCAACTTTAACGCTAAAGCATTAGGTTCAAGGTTGATTGGGAAAATTTGACAGATTCGAGTAGCTTGATGTGCTAGCGTCTCTAAATAGCACACCAACCAGTCCAATGTGTCACCATAACCCTCCGTATTTCCGTCGGACAATTGTCATCACTACAAAGGTAGCATTCATTGAGTTTGCGCTACAATGAGCAACCTTGCGCCACTTTTCAATACTTGACAGCTACTGTCTACTGACGTACAATAAAGTAGTAAGTACCTACTTGGCAAAATTTTGAGCTCGTTTGTAAACAGTTGGGCTCTATCAAAGACTTATCAGAAAACTCTTTTAAGCATGGGAAATCATCAAATGACTCCTCTCGCTCTGGACGGAGCTGGAGGGAGTGCTAATTTGTCCGAAGGAACGCTAAGGGCAGTAGAAGGAACACGTATGGGTTTTAGTCTGTAGGAGTCTGACACTCCCTTCCGCTCCACCTAGAGTGGAGTTGAGAAGTTGATTTCCAATCCTCAAAAAAAAAAAGATAGGGACTGTCAGACTCTTACTGACGAAATCCCCTCCGTGTTCCTTCTGTTGCCCTTAGCGTTCCAGGGCCGCGGTGACTCCTTCGAACAATAACCTATTCTATAAATCATAGTTACCGTCAATCGTCTTCGATAATAAACTGTTATCTTAAAGTCATCGATTCTGATTATTATAGACTATCGTAAAACGTGAGATTATGCATTGTTTAAAACACGTACATAAAGTTTATGTATCTGGCTACACTATTCATACTTAGTTGTCGCTACGTTAGAGCTTGTAACTAAATACCTAATGACAGTCACACGGGTCGGTCTTCGAGGTTAAGCAACGCTGGCCGAGGTTGGTTCGTAGATGGGTTAGTACAGGGTTCCCTTGGATTTTTTTGTGGGTGGGAAATCATCAAATGACTCCTCCCGCTCTGGTTGGAGTGAGAGGGAGTGTAAGACTCTTACTGACTAAAACCCACCCGGTTCCATGGCCGTTTGCAGGGAAGTTTTCTATATCTAGGTATTTACAAAGTGAAAAATCATACTCTCTTTGTCTCTCTTTCTCGAAAATGTTCTTTACTGACTTTTTGAAATCTTGCATAGCTATGCGTAGGTACCAAGTTTCACTAAAAACGGTTAATTTGTTGTTAAGAAACGGAGCCAACTTGCGAGTTTAAATGGATAAGGTATTTTAATCTAATTAGTCCGTCAGATAGATTTAAAAAAAAATAATGGATACGTATTTTTTCAAAACACGCGTGACGTCACTTCGCTGATAAAAATTGTACCATCATAGTGACGTTCCGTGTGCTTTCAACTCACATCACAGTATCGTGTATCATTAAAAGAAAAAATACGTGTCCAATATTTTTTGGAAATCTATCTGACGGACTTATTAGATTGTTTTTCATTAAAATAACCTATACCTATCTGTGAGGAGTACCTAGCGATATTATCTATTGACATTGTGCCAGTAAACTTTAAAATATATCGATTATGTAGTCACAGCACACCTCTAACCTCGGTATTTGTTATTAGGTAATTAATTTAACTACTAAGTAGGTTATATTTGTTTATATAATTAGGAGATTAAATAGCTAAATGCCGGTTCTTGTACTTCAAAAGCAACGAAATCCAAGCCACGCTATCATCTCAGCGACGATCAATGTCAAAACGAGAGTCGGAAGGGAATGTCAGAAAAAAAATGAAAGGGCAAAAAAAAAAAAAATTGTCAACATCACTATCTCAGTCTTGTGGAAAAGTGTAATTGGACACTCTTATTCTAGATTCTTTATTATAGATTTTTATAATTAACGTAATCTATCACGTTACATATTTTTTGCTGCAGAACAACTTGCTGCTCCTGTCGCTAGCGCGGCAGAACAAGTACTCTGTGGGCAGAACTAGCTATCTATTTGACTGACAGACTTTGACTGTGTCAAGTGCCTGTAACTAGTCTCATTGAAAAAAAAATATATACCTATTACTTATTGGTCTTTTAGGCTAGATCGTAATTAATTATTAAGAATTTTGTTCTTACTAATAAAGTATAAAAAAAGACATCACTGTTAATTAACGGGAGAGATACCAGCCGCGGCGGGCCATTCTATAAACCTCTCGTCGTAAAAAACTCAGGTGGAGTAGGTAAGTGTGAAGTGAACTGTCATTCCATCTTGATTACATGGATTGACAGCTCACTTCGTGATCACTTCACCCAAGCCTTCACTTCGACATGTTTACAGAATCACACTGCAGAACACTAGTAGCATTTTACCATTTAGCCACGTTTGCATGGCAATAAAATTGTGCCTCCCATTTTTTTTAAGGATGGGAAATCATCAAATGACTCCTTCCGCTCTGGGTGGAGCGCAAGGGAGTGTCAGGCTCTTACTGACTAACCAATCCGTGTTCCTCCTCATGCCATTTGCGTTCCGGGCCGCGGTGACTCTTTCGAACAAATTCCGCAACCCTGGCAGGATCTCCCTTAAGTACCTACTTATTTTGATCAGCTGATGATAACTTTGTATGGATATATTTTTTGGATAATGAATTCCTTGATGAAAGTTGTTAATCTGCATTGGCATTGGAATTGGAAGCAGTTTTTAAAATATAACTGTCCGAAAGAATATAAACCTTTCCGAAACACCCTCTCAGCCTGTCTTTTTTTAATATCCACTTTTCTAAACCCAAAAATGTGTTTTACAGTGAGTGTTTTTACAATGTGTTTTTGAGTTTTTTATAATATTAGTGTCAGTGACGAATTCACCCTGGATATCATGATTAACGAACACATGGTCAGCAATATGGCCTACTATGGTAAGTTCCAAATTGCTATAATATTTACTATCGATCGGCGGCGTCGTACGGGTGCAATTTTAGATTTTCCAAAAAAAAAAACGAAAAAATGCCAGCCCAGCTACCTCTCAATTAAGATTTTTTAAATTAGAATAGTTGATACCATACACTTGTAGTTTCTTACATCTAACCTCAAAATAAAGCTATGGGTTGTGAATATTTTAAGTTACGTAATTGGCATTTTACCGGACTTTTATTACTTAAAAATCTATCAAGGAAAAACTTAAGTGGAAAGAAAAAAATACCTAAAGAAAACTGTCATTTTCAAACTGACATTTCTGAGCATGATGTTTACTGTCATTCCATCTTCTTGGTACGGATTGACAGCTCACCTTCATAATATGCTTTTGAGAGATTTTACATGGATTTTACGGACTAACACCACAGATACTCAAGAGTAGCTAAATGAGGCACTATTAAAAAAGATGATATTTTCGTCATTCCCGTTTTTAATCCATTTTGTTGAGAGAAAATATAACTGGCAGGTAAGCTTATCGAGCGGACGCAGAAGGGAGTGTCGCCTGACCTCCGTGACCCATAAAAATGATCCGCACAGGTGGGTGGTATCCGTTGATATTGCTGGAGTCCTGGTATCTGGGATGTTTGCTTTAATAGTTTTAATTACATGGTGTAGTGTACCCACTAAAAATGAGTAGGTTTAGGTGTTAAATGTCAATCCTTACTTTTATGTCGATTCACATAATTAAGACACATGGCATTCGCTCAAAAAAAAAAACATATATTTTGTGATTGCAAGAAAAAATACTGATTTTTGATTAAATCATGTCTTTGATAAGTAGGTATTCTAATGCCTGCAAAAAAAATACATGGTGATAAAAAAACAGAGTAGGTTATTGTATAGTAGGTATATTTTTATGGGCGTCTGACATTTCTCAGCCTATATTTTTACCCAAGTTATGAAAAAGAAGCAACGTACTTTCATGGAGTGTAGTACCTACTTATTTATGGAAACACGACACTTATACTATGAAAACCCACCTGAAATATAAATATATAAAAACATCTGCTCCATATTCTACCTTCATTTTGATCGTGCCCTTTCTTTTACATAACATACAATCTGCCTAGGCTTTCATTGAACGGCGCTGTTTAACCAGCGGCCTAAATGATATCTAGTCAACGCTAATACAACATTTAATCTAGCTAGGTGGATGCTTTTTTTATAGATAGGAAATCATCAAATTTTAATGACTCCTTCCGCTCTGGGTGGAGCGGGACGGAGTGTCAGACTCTTACTGACTAAAACCCATCCGTGCTCCTCCTAGTGCCCTTTGCGTTCCAGGGCCGCGGTGACTCTTATGGTTCATAGAATAGGGTAACCGTGTGACGAAAATATTAAATGAAATATTTATTAATTTTGAGAATTATAAATCCAAACAACCCAACATTTTAACCTCGACGACGGTGCGTCACTGCGCGTGTCTCCTATTTCTATCTGCAGGGTTTAAAGGAACCTAACATGAATGGCATGACGGGAGCTTACCTCCATACCATTCGAACCTAACCTAACCGTGTGGGGGTGCCCTAAGCTCCCTATCCGCTACTTGGCAAGTCATTAACCAATATAGAACCAACGCCTTTAAATTAAATGCCGGGATGTGACTAGGCCGCTGATTAATTGGCGACATTCAATGAAAAGACTAGGCAGCCAATTAAACGGCTGATTAAGCAAGTTGGCTGCGACACATACAAAAAAAACAACTGGCACGGTGCTCCTCAGAACGCTTACGAAATCCATGGCTGAAACGTTACTTTATATAATACGTACTTACTAATACCATGGCTGAATAAAAGAATCCCGTTGCCACAGACATAACCAGACTTTGTTCTATATTATCTGTGGTTCCATTAGGTATAAAACCTAACCTCCTCTAGCATCTGCAGCAGCAGTTCAACAAACAATACTTCCACATACGTCAATAACTTTAATACCAGGCGTCGTATTTAGGTCACCCGGGCTGTGGTGTTCTACATTAGGTTGCCATGACAACGGGCGCCATCTTGCGGTCGCTAAGGTAACGCGCATGCGCCCCGCTGTTATAGGCGTGTCTGATAGGTGTTATGTAGCTTTACACAGATATGGTGGACACTTGAATGGTCATTGCTCCTTTTATTTTTGATTATCGGTAGCAGAATGGCTGAAGTTATCAACGGGAAGCCGGAGTAGGTGCTAGTCTTGCATAATGTCTAAAGGCCTCGGTTTTGGTCGAAACATGAATGAAAAGTGACTTCGCGAGGTAAAGATTGGCAATCAGCTGGTGGCAAATGTTATTTGATTATAGAAAACGCGATGCAAAATTGTTTTGCTCATCAGTTTTGGCTTAGCGATCGGATATGATATGATTATACCTTAGAATATAATACTTTATAAATTAATAGAGCGAAAGAGAACAATTTCAAAGACAATTTTAAAACCGGCCAGCTACCCCTTATCGGAAAGACTGTTGACGCCCAAAGATAGGAAAGGTATTTTTTCTACCCTTGGACATTGAGATGTCTCTGGTATTATGTTAGGAGAATAGGCAGTAGCGTACAGTACAACTATTTTCCTATTGCCCCTCGGCAATCATTGCATTTCCGAATACAAACGAATGCTAATTTCCATCTTATTTCCGCAGTTATGAGGTAATAAACATAAAAAAAACAACCGAATTGAGAACCTCCTCCTATTTTTGAAATCGGTTAAAAAAGTACAGAATGGAAGGCTTAGCAAATTTTTACCCCACTACGGCAAAGACAAAAGGAAGGACACTAGTATACACCATGTGGATGCCAGGAACCCTAAATCAAAATGGCATCCGACCACGGTTTTCCTTTGACCATTTTTGTAACTGTGTATTGATTTCTGTCTGATTGAAATATTTTGTTGTTTATTATGTTTTAGATCGCTTTTGTTTATCCGTAGCCAGGTTACAGATTTCAACCATTATTCTTCATTATCACTCTCAAATATTGCAGATCATAATACCTAATAGAGAGTAGCGTTAAGAGCGTAAACGCCCTACGGCATTTCATACAAACTTTCAAGTCCTTATTTTTCGAAATGAATGACCCGATTTTATTGAAACTTAATATATTTTATTGGAATGAAAGAGTTTAGAGGGAGAGCGAGAGCAATTTTAAGTTCTCTATAGAACGTGAAAAATCACTGTATCTTTCCCCCTGAACTCTTTTTCGAAAATGTTCTCTACTAACTATTTAGACTTTCGACATCCCACAAGCGTTATCGATCTTCGAAATCGAATCGACACGGAGCGATTGCACTCTATGCTCCCTGGATATCTAGCGTATGCATACCAAGTTTCATTACAATCGGTTCATTAATTTCGAAAAATAAGAACTTGAAAGTTTGTATGAAATGCCGTAGGTACCGTGTAAACGCGCTTAACGTTTAAGGCTAAGAGCACACTAACAGTCGAGCCGTCAACTAAATCAGTAACTGTAGATGTGGATCACTGAACACTGTCAAAGTTCGCGCTTATCTAGGTCAACGTTTTAACTTTCCAACTTGTGATCTTTGGGGCAGGTAAACTATTATAACGTGACGTCATAACACGCCGGAGTTGGCTAATGGGGTAGGGGAATCTATCAAACAGGCACATTTTGTTAGCAATATACATAGTTAGGTACCATTTTTAACAGACTTTAAAAAAAAGAGGAGGTTTTTAGTTCGCTTCGGTTGAATTTTTTTTATGTTTGTAACCACATAACTCCGTCATTTATGAACCGTTTTGAAAAATTCTTCTTTTATGTGAAAGGATATGTTTTCCGATTGGTCCCATTGAAATTTAATCAACATTGGATCAGTAGTTTAAAGCATACTTATCCTTTCACATTACACAAGAATTTTTCCAATCGGTTCATAAATGGCGGAGATATAGGTAACAAACCTGCTGTTTTTGAAGTCGGTTTAAACTTATCTATGTATACAAAATTTCGTGTGTTCAATAAAGTACGAAGAAACAACCAATAAAACACCGACTTTGAAATTAAAATATTATTTTGTACTTAGATTTTTTATACAAAAAAAAAATGATGATTAATAATAATAATAATAACGTTTATTGGACAAAATCAGAACTTAGCCTACTACAGTTTCATACTAAAAACATAACATATAAGAGGCTTCTAACCTAAATGAACTCCTGATTTCCAAACTAGGTAAAAACCTGTATCTTGGAAATCAGTGCTCTTCCAATGAACATAATATGGACTCTTACTTGATAAGGAGTATAAGTACATCATGCCTGAAATAGTTAGGCCACAAATAAAAAATGAGAAAAAATACAATTACCTACAAATAACAAATTATTGCTTTAGTTAGGGTTTATTTAACAGCTTAGATTGCAAGGGCTTGCTCATGACCTCGATCACGCCTGATGGAAATCGGTGATGGAGCGAGCGCGCCCAGAAGATGCCTGTTTACTCTTGCTTTGAAACCAAACGGTTTATAATTATGGTGGAAGTGAACACAGACGCTGGCAGAGAGTTCCACACTTTGACTGTGCGTATTAACAAATGTGGAGGTAGAGTTCCCTGGCAGAGTCTGTGTTTCCTGATAGATACAACCTGGGAGTCTTTAAGTCAAGAGTGGATATGTTACTTCTACGCAAGCGTGCTCCATCTTCGACCACATCATCGCTTATCGTCAGGGTGAGATTGTGGTCAAGCGCGTGCCTATCAATAATTAAGAAAAAGAAGAGCTTAGTACCTACGACTTGTCGGGATTATTATCATCATCATATCAGCCGAAAGACAACCACTGCTGGACATAGGCCTCCCCAAGTGCCGCCACAACAACCGATCCTGTGCGTCTCGCATCCATCGGCTACCCACGACCCTCACCAGGTCATCGGATCAGGATTGTTATCGGCCTTGTTTTATTTCAGACGTTTATTCTTTATGGCACTTATTCCTATCCTTGCCATAAACCAGCCACAAATCCTAACGCAGGTTGTATTTGGTTTTGTGCAAGCAACAGAGAATTCATGAACCATGACTGGAAGCCGAACTACCATTTAGCTTATTTAGCGATTTTCCAGTCTAACGAGGTATGGCTGGATATCGCCATTTGCAATCCCAACCCAATTATTATATGGGAAATGCGATATTCAGTTGTACTGGCTGGACGATATTCAGGATTTCTAACTACCAGCAACGTTTGCATTCGTGTCTCAGTCGCTATCTGTCAAAAAAGCCTCAATTTCCATTCATTTTTGACAGTGAGAACCCAAAAGGTTGCTCGCAAGGTTTTCGCAAATGTTCCCACAGATTATGCATGTTGTTTTATTTGGATGTCAATTGTATATAATACATAATTGTTCCCAAGAGGCTGTGATGGTAGAACGAAATCAAATGACAATCGCTACCTATGTAAAATAATCCCAATAATTAGGTCATTAGGTCCACCTGCGCAAAACAGAGTCTTTACTTCTATCTGAATTGGTTGCTAACGTCTTGTTGTTGCGCAAGTCATTCAATCTTATAATATCCATGCCAAGAATGAGATGACGACCACTAGACATTAAAGGCTGCGGAATTTGTTCGAAAGAGCTACCACGACCCTGGAACGCAAAGGGCAATAGAAGGAACACGGATGGGTTTTATTCAGTAAGAGTCTGACAATCCCTTCCGCTCCACCCACAGCAGAAGAAGTCATTTGATTATTTCCCATCCTTAAAAAAAGACATTAAATGTAGGTGATTTTTTAAAGAATAAAACTGGCTCAATGCGAGTCCGACTCGCATGCATAGACAGACGGATAGCGGAGTCTTAATAGTATATAGTAATAGTTCCGTTGACTATGGTACAAAGTTGCCTAGCGCGAGCCCCTGGGTCACGGGAAGTAACACCCAATTACCGTCTTGAACTTCTTAAACAGAAAAGACCTAAGTAGCTACCTATATTATTTCACGATGTCTGCCGTAGAAAACATCTAGGCAACAAAGTTGTTGACTGATATTTTTTTTTTCACGGACACCACCTAACCCTGAGTCTTTTTGCTTTAGGGACCTACGGGTATCAACAGGCTTATCAATTTCTCTATTTTTTATTTTTTATTATTGATAGGCACGCGCTCGACCACTATCTCACCTGATGGCAAGCGATGATGTGGTCGAAGTATGACGATAAGTAAGAAGACGACGGTAAGTATGATGGTGTGGTATTTCACTATCTATCTATCTATCTGTCTATCTATCTATCTGTCTATCTGTCTATCTATCTATCTATCTATCTATATATCTATCTATCTGTCTATCTATATATATATCTATCTACCTATCTATCTGCAATTTGTAAACGTACGCAACAAACCGTTCACCTCTTGTATCGATTTTCCCTGAGCTGTAGCGCAAGGGGTGAGAGTCAGCTGTTCGTAGCTATGTTACCTTTGATAATATAGATGTGTTGCCGTGTGTCTAATTGTTGTAGTGTATAATATATAGTATGTTATGTTGTAGTGTATTTGGTAAAGGTGTTAAGTACTGGGGCCTAACCACCAACTCGGGCCTTGGTATAGATAATGTAATAAAGAATACCTGCAAGTTTTTCTTTTAGGTTTGGAAAAATTAAAGTCTTTAGGGATCTATGTCCAAGAGGAGCTCGTAGCTATGCACGCACAGGCCGCTTCAAGGTTAAGCAACGCTTGCCGAGCTTGGCCTGTGGATGGGTGACCATCTTAACATACCGAGACTCCTCCGTGCCTCGGAAAGCACGTTAAGCCGTTGGTCCCGGCTGTCATTTGGATATCTTTGGCAGTCGTTACGGATTGTCAGAAACCCAAAAATCTGACACCAGTCTTGCCAAGAAGTACCGTGTTACCCAGTTAATGGGCTGTGGAGGTCTGGTAGACAGCTACTCCACGTAAAATACTGGTATTCAGCTGAATCCGGTTTGACTGGGAGCCAACCCCAATATAGTTGGGAAAAAGGCTGGGCAGATGATGAGGGATCTGTGCCCAAAAGGCCAACGGGACCCTGTTACTAAGCCCCCGCTATCCATCCCTACATCCAACTGTACGTCCGTCTGTCTGTCAGCGGGCTCTACCTCATGACCCGTAGGTAATAGGTAGACAGTTGAAATTTTTAAAGAGTGTGTATTTTTGTTGCCGCTATAACCACAAAAGTACAAAAAAGACACACACAAAGTAAAACAGACAGTACAAAGTACAAATTGACAAAAATATTTAAAAAGTACATAGTATTTAATCTTGTACGATGGTACGGAACCTTTCTTGCGCGAGTCCGACTCGCACTTCGCCAGTTTTTTTAATTTAATTAGGTATTTTTCAGAATAATACACATTTTAAAGGGAAGGATCAGAAGAGTGAATTTCAACAGGTCCTATAAAATCTTCATTTCCGTGTATTTTTTTATCTTAAGGTTTCTTTAAAAAAAAAAACGCTTTTATTAAAGTTTTTGATAATGTATTGTATTCTTGCTTAATGTCTAGCAGATAACTTAAAAAACTAACGAGATATACAGGATTCAAAATTCCGTGCCACGGCGATGAAACATGCGTGCACGGCAATGAAACAAGCGGGCACGGCAATGAAAAAACTGTGCCATGGTAATGAAAGAATCAATCCATGGAAATGAAAAAATATTATATCTCTCCGAGAGGGAAAGGCAAACCCAGACAAATTGTGTATGGGAGTAAGATTTGGATAGATATTACAAAAGGAAGAATGGGAGTATGTATAAGAATAAAGGCTGTAGTATTAAAATCTCTAAGTAGTGTTGCGAGTGTAATTCAAGTCTTTCTTTACTTATTGTACTCTCATTCTTCTTTTGTAATATTTCCTCGCCCAAATTTTACTCCCATACAAGTGTTGGAATCAAGACCTTATCCTCCTACAATATTGCGAAGTCATTGCACTTCGAGGAACAACTACTCCTGCAGCCTTCTATTTAAGATATCGTTCTCTTTCTTTTCTTCAAAAATTGAGAAGCGACTCTGTATTAAGAGAGGAGTATCTCTTAATACAGGGTCGCTTCTTAATTTTTGACGTCGCTTTTCTTCCGCCAATCTTTACCTGTCCTTTCTCTCCTCTTTAGATAATTTTGGTTTAGGCATCTTGGCATCCTAAAAATAAACAATCCATTATTAAAATCAGACTGTAGTATGTGGAGGTGCGTGCGTGTGCGAGGGTGTATTATACGTGTGATAGAGTACCAAATGTTACATCATTTTGTTAGGTTACCATGAAAAAATCTTTTTGTAGTTGGACTGTACAGTAAAAACTCATCAAGTCTATCCTTAAATGTTTTATCGCATTGCAGAGAGAGTTAACTTGACGAGTCCTGTAATGTCAGTAATCGGTATTACCTGTATAACAGATAAAAGTTGATAAAGATATTTTCTTTGCCTAATCATACCATGGCGATGAAAACACAAGTCACGGAAATGAAATACCTGGCCACGGCAATGAAAATAAATTGTTTTACAAGGCATGGCAATGAATTTTTTTTCATTGCCATGTCTTTTTTTTCATTGCCATAGAAAATTTCGCCCACAAAAACCACGGCAATGAAAGCACGGCGATGAAAATCGAGGCAAAAAATATAAATAACAAAAAATCTATTAACTATTTGAAGAAATAAACACTTCACAAATAAACATAAAAGAAATGGCGTTCTATCGAATGCTTACTCAAGAAGACAAACTTAATTCAAAATGAGGTTATACCTATCCACGGCGATGAAAGAAAAAATGTCCAGTAACATAAAAATTGAATAACTTACATTATGGCTCAAAAACGCAGGCACGTGTGTACGTCCTTCCACGTTGAGCACTTAGGCAGCACTAATACGAAACGTTTAGCGCACCGTGGGGGGGACGCAAGTCATTAGGTAAAACAATATCCTTAAACATGATTAGGACACGGCGATGAACGGTAGTTCTGGGACAAATGAATTTCTATTAACCATTTGTTGTATTGTTTAAATATTTGAATAAATGTATTCCGTAACAATACTTTAAATATTCATATATCAAATAAAACAAGGATTTAATATAAATAACCAATAGATTTTTATCAATGAGGAATAATACACAACAAGGTGACGTGTGGACAAACACGGCAATGAAATATTTCGAGGTTTAATTAATTATTTTGGAGTATCCATTAATCCTATTAATTAAATATTTAGTGCTACACGTAGATTTCTATTTCACCTAACCGGAAAAAAATATTAGAACATTATAACTTTGTTTTTTAGTACCAATTTCATTGATGCCACGCAATTTTTGGTCCCGGGAAATTCACTCAGAAAACAAATCAGTTTTGTTAGTAGGTGGTAATGACAGGAAAAAGAGTATCGTTGGTAGGTACTTACGTCTTGTACTAATGAAAATCATTGTACCTATCACAGGCTTTTTGGCCTATAATTTTGTAGCGTTTGTAGTAAAATACGAGCACGTTAAAACGTCTAAACGGGCTCGTATTTTACTACCGCTCACTAAAAACATTACCTTCCTGCATGGCCAGTTGGGTAAGAAATGACATAAGATAATCGATTTAGGTATGCGATTGCGATGGAGCTTTTCAACAGAAAAAAGTGACAACTTTGCCCTGCCTTTCTGCAGGCTGCACAAAATGATCCGGGCTACGGATTACCATAGCCCAGATCATTTTGTAGAGCTTTTGCTAGTCTTTTCCCAAATACGTTGTGGTCGGCTCCGTTCAAGCGCGTCTGACACACCGGTGTGTCACCCGATTCACGCGTTTTAAAAATCTAATATTACTATACCGTAAGGTATTTTATAGGATGTTGACGTTTAACAGTTCGATCCTTAAGCGGTTAAGTCTAACCGGTTGCAGCTGAGCACCAGTGTACAAGAAGCGACTGCTTAATCTGATCTCTGAACCTAGTGACTTAGAAAAAACTAAAAACCCCTAGGTAATTCTGAACCTCATCAAATTAGATTTAATATTCTACCCTCAAGCAAAAATGCTCTATAAATATAAACCCTAGCGCATCTATCAATAAATACAATCTGGACCGTTAAAATCTAGGTCAGTTCACATTTAGGTTACCTGCTAACGTACCTAAGTAGTTCTAGACCGTTTCACGACAAGATTGTCTATGGTAAGCAGCCATTTTGGATTTAGTGGGTAATGGCGGGAAACCTTGTGCAACTTTTTGAAAATGTATGAAAAAGAAACTGCGGAAAACTGACTTATCAACGCACAGCCGAAACACCTGGGACATAGGAACATCTTTTTTTTTTTACAAGGCTTTCTGTTTTGATGCAGAAGAACATGAACATGTCTGTGTTTCCAAAAGCTTACAGCCCTAATCTCTTCAAAGTTAGAGTGAACAGGCTCCTTCTGGGTAAGCTCGCTCCATCGTAGACTTTGTCTCTGTCATATCTGACATTGACTAGAGTCAAGAGCAAACCCATCAATAATAAAAAAAAAAAAAAAAAATGAAGGGGTTTTTGGAAATTTAAGGAGGTGAAAAAAAACGATAAACGAACTTTCGTTTATATCGCTCTTTCTGTTATGCCTAACGTTATTATAAGTCATCGCTGCCAACTCAACTCTAGTATCGACTTTAGTGTTGTTCCACATTTGGACCAGAAATGAATGAAATGGATGATGTCGTTTTATACTTTCCTATAAGTATCGATAAGGTATGAGCTCTTGCGGACATCTCTAGGAAGTCGCGCCCCTCTTTGAATGAGTGTAGGTATATCTTTGGAATCAGCTGGAGGCCTACCACAACCTCTTAAAACAATATTATTTTAATATTACTTTGTAATTTCTGTTGTTGCATTTTCAACTCTCGGCGCTGATCCGAGCATTGAAAATCCAACAGAGCGGAACGCAAAGTAATATTAAAGTAATATTGTTTTAAGAGGTTGTGGTAGGCCCCCTGATCAATAGCAAACTGTGTCAAAATAATATCTTAACAAGTAGGTAGGCAGGTAGCAGCTTTAAAACTTGTAATACAAAACCTTTCTCTAGTAGGTATCTGAAATTATTTTTTCAATAAGTTGCTTCGTTCTTGAATTCTATTTATTATTTATATCACTTTTACACGTCAAGTTTTTTTTGGTAAGTTTACGGTGTTTCCTAGCTGAAGAAAAAATATTATTTTGAAAACAAGATGGATGACTCAATTTTATATTTAGAACACCACGTGGTTTTCCGATGGATGCGAGACGCACAGGACCGGTGGCTGTGGCGAAACTTGGGGGAGGCCTATGTCCAGCAGTGGACGTCTTTCGGCTAATATGATGATGATGATGATGGTGGTTTTCCATTCGTGACGTAGAGTACCTATCTCTATAGGAATAAAAAGTAGTTGGTTGGACTTGGTTCACGTCACTAAAGAAAGGCTGAACCAATTTGGCGAATTTTTGTTTTCAAATGTTCATAATAGTCCAAATAGGATTCTTAGGAAAGGAAACATTGAAAAGTTACCCGGAAAATTGGAAAATAGAAAAACTGGAAGTTCTTTTTCTATGGGATTTCAAATAGTAGATATTTTTTTTGCTAACGAATACCCAGGTATTCGTTAGTCAAAGTTAATTTAAGTATTTCAATTAATTCTTAACTACTAATACTATATCCACTTACAATTAAAATAAAATCTTAACCTGTTTAAAAACTTATCGTAACTAAGTAAATCCTAAAAATGGCGTCGAAAATTTTTGATTTTTGTATGAACTAAAAAATGTGGACTGTGGATGAATTACAGGCAACTAGCTGGCACGAGAGATTTTTCTCATCACGTGCCAGCTAGTTGCCTGTAATTCATACAACCCTCATTTTATCAAAGAAAATACTCATCCCAATTTTCATTTCCAATCTTCCACCATTTTTCAATGAAAACCTAACCTGTTTTTGTGAATTGCATAACAACGTCATAAAATCTAGGGAAGGACGCACTACGCATGCGTGAGCGAGCACGTGCGGGGTCACCGACCTTGCCACGATTAGACAGTTTCGGTAACACGTAAAAAAAATCGTTCGTTCCTTGAGAATGGCCTATTTTTGTTTTGATTTACATTGCTGGTTTTTTAAGGTGACGGGTGTTTTATGTGATAGTTGTATAGCAATGGATGATGAACATGTTGTGAGAGAAAAATGAAAAGAGTTGGCCAGTTAAAGCCTGCTTGATAATTTTTTTTATTTTTTTTTATTTTTTTTTGGTCGACTAGGGAAACCACATTCGTCAGGTGTTATCTGCCTAGACTTTTCGACCTGGGCAAGTCGCTTAACCTCGATGATCGACCAGGGCGTCTGTTATTTATTAGCCAAATCCTAGTTCTCTAAACTGCATACATAAAAATGCTAGGTTATGGTTTTCCAACACTCAGAAACATAAATATCTTAGTCAAGTACTAGGGCAGCATAAACAACAAGGAGGCTCTCAATAATAGGATTAAACAAGAACAGCACAGTGTTATTCAGTATGGATGGTAACCCATCCACGAGCCGTCCTTGGCAAGTTGCTTAACCTCGAAGATCGACCAGTGCGGCTGTTATTAAGCCACGAGTTCCTATTTTTACAATTTGTATTCAAAATGCTAGGTTATGGTTTTCCAACACCCAGAAACACAAAAATATCTTAGTCAAGTACTAGGGCAGTATGAACAGCAAGGAGGCTCTCAATAATAGGATTGAACACGAATATTGCAGTCTATTCAGTAAGGTGGACCGAGCTTGACGAGTTGCGTAACCTCGAAGACGCTGTTATTAGGCACGAGTTCCTAGTTTTACAGACTACATACATAAAAACCGGCCAAGTGCGAGTCGGACTTGCTCACGAAGGGTTCCGTACCATGATCTATAAAAAAGTCACGTTTGTTGTATGGGAGCCCCACTTAAATATTTATTTTATTCTGTTTTTAGTATTTGTTGTTATAGTGGCAACAGAAATCCATCATCTGTGAAAATTTCAACCGTCTAGCTATCACGGTTCATGAGATACAGTCTGCTGACAGACACACGGACAGACAGACGGACAGCGGAGTCTTAGTAATAGTGTCCCGTTTTTACCCTTTGGGTATGGAACCCTAACAATGCTAGTTTATGGTTTTCCAACACCCAGAAACACAACAAGATCTTAGTCAAGTACTAGGGTAGTATGAACAGTAAGGAGGCTCTCAATAATAGGATTGAACAAGAATTGTGCAGAGTCTAGCAAAACGGATTATAATACAGTGCACATGACGTGTTTACTATCGTGTTAAGTGCTTAGCCTTATTCACGCCCCAGTTTCTTTGAAACTGTCTTAGGTCTGCTAAGAAATACGTGTTTTTAAAACTATTAGTCTCATCGGGTCATACTCATTGTTACTGGGTTACAGGACTTGTGGAGGTTGGGTAGGCAATCGCTGGTATTTGGTTAGCCTGGAAGCTTTTTTTTTACGTGGGGAAATCCTCATGGATGTCCTCCGCCCTGGGCAGATTCTTACTGACTAAAACCACCTCGGTGTTCTATCTCCCACCAACGTCGGGGAGCGCGGGATTTAATGCACTCCCACAATATGGGTATCAAATGAAAGTACTTGCAAAGAATTATTATTTTTAGCGCATTTAATTAAAAGCTGTTTAAAAAGTAAAAATTAGAAATAAATTAAGTACTTATATTTTTTATTTACTTAAACATGTATTTATAATTTTATTTAAATACAGCAGAAACGCAACATTTAACTACGAATGAATACGCATGTAACTTCAGTTAATTTATTCAGAGCACGTTCTATGGCCGCCTCAGTCATAACGCGGGCGATAACTATTGATTTTTACTACCCAGTGACCTAGAAAATGTTTTCATGCATATAACGAGTATAGTGATGGTGTTATTTCATTGATTAGGGGTAGCTGTGGTTGAGTATAATGATGAGTAGGCTTTTTATGGATGGGAAATCATCAAATGATTTCTTCCGCTCTGGGTGGAGCGGAAGGGAGTGTCAGACTTACTGACTAAAACCCACCCGTGTTCCTCCTCATGCCCTTAGCGTTCCAGGGCCGCGGTAAACAACGGTATATACTTACGCGTACGAAGTCGTGAGTAAAAGCTAGTTATACCTATATGTAAATTAATATTATAGTGTAGATAGTATATATATTTCAAAAATGAATACTTACTGAGAAAAACCACTCAACAAGGTTTCCGTTAGAGATATTCCAAGAAAAACCTACAAGGATAAAATAATAAGAGAAGAAATTAATCAATGTTTATTTACTGTATTCTTGCACGTGCCGAGAAAGTTAAGTATATACAGGTATACTTTTTTTCCAGTGCGCAAACTTTGAGAACCACTTCTGCCCATGTAAATGAACAACTTGCCCCAAGAAAGCCATAGTCAATTCCTAAAAAAAAATTTGAACTTCCCATACAAAATTGTCATCAACTGACCACAATTTGTATGCGAGACTCAATTTTTTTTTTAGGAATTGACTATGACTTTCTTGGGGAAAGTTGTTCATTTACATGGGCAGAAGTGGTTCTTAAAGTTTGCGCACTGGAAAAAAAATTACCCAGTATATTGGGTACGGAACCCTAAAAATGGTTGTCTGTTCGTCTGTCTGATTGTTACGTCTTCACCTTGATTGGATTAGGATTAAACTTTTGCCCACGTGTAGACCATGTCCTGATATGGGACAGAGGATGTTGTAATTTTCATCTCGGGAGTTTCTTTTCCTTGGGATATTTTGTTACTTTCACGCGGACTAAGCCGCTGGCGGAATCTAGTAAAGAGTTTTCTGTTATATGCTGCCTTAGAATACAGAACAAACCAGAAACTGTCAACGCGCTCAAATGTGAGGCAGTGTTAACCATGCCGGAATGGCGTGGTTCGTTTAATTATCAATTAGTCAATGGCCGACGCGCGTGTTATAGTCAATACTCTCTGCCAGCTTAAAAGTTGGTTAAATTATACCCTAAAAGAGGTAGGTAATGTCATAGTGCGCAGGTAACACGGCGCGGGTGGGAAGTTATTTTGGACACAACGCGCTGCGTACAAATGTGATTGAACACTCTTTCTGGTTTGTTCTGTATTCTGAGTATGCTGCGAACGCTCCGTTCGGTACTCTATGAAGTCAGTTGGCGTAATAATCATCAAGTATGGAGGTCGCCAGTAATGAGTTACATCCTCCCAGCTGAGCTATCCGACATCCGAAAGGGGAGTTGTGAGTTTGTGTATGACAGCTGACGTTTATATGGGAATGGTGCTGATTCGTGGTTCCGGGTTTTGATTTTTGCTTCCCTTGGATTTCCTAGGGTTAAGTTAATGGACGAATTAAGATGAATACTGATTTCCTTATTGTGTCTTCCAGATATGATAGAGATCGCTGTGAGCGATGAGCTATTGTCCGTATCCGTATAATTATGTTTGTGTAAAAGTGTTCTGTACTTAACTGTTTTTGGTATAAGTAAAAAAAGTTCATTCTATCTACCTACGTTATGCATGTTTTAGGATTTTTGTTGGCTTACCTACTGGATATTAATTTTATTTACCCATGAAAATAATTCAGAACCTGTAATTACTTGTCTTGTGACTTTCATGCCATTTTCGGGCAAGTATGTGAAAAACTGTTTCTGAGTTCCCGCTAATTTTATTGTCACAAATCGGGACAGTTTGTCTATGGCCTTTTTAGAAAGGGTTTTATTAAAATCTCCGCTAATAAAAACAAATTTCGTTTTACAGTAAGTATTAATTTCAGTCGCTATTTATTATTACCTTGTTATTTTTCATAACAAAAACCGTTAAGTAATGACTTAAAAAGAGCACAGAAAAAAAACCATGCATGTTTTTTGCTCCACATAAAATGTTACCATATGAAATAAATTCCTACCACACTACCTTGAGTAAAATCGACCGCTGTGGGAATTAGGTCTTCTGCAGTGCATTTAATATTCAACTGCAGACTAACTCATTAACTATTGATTTTAATGACAGAGGTAACAAAGAAACTGCGTCATACGAACGACATGTGCATGGCGTCTCATATAATGACGTGGGGTATCAGTAAATTGTCTTTTGAAGGCTGAATGGGCGAGATCTTTGCCTGTGTAGGCTAGGGCATTATTAAAAAATACCGTGATGTTCTACTTGAGTGTGGGAGGACAAAATCATCAAATGACTCCTCCTGCTCTGGGCGGAGCGGGAGTGTAAGACTGTCTGACTAAAACCCACCCATTTTCCTTCACATGCCCTTTGCGTTCCAGGGCCGCGGTGACTCTTCGAACAATTCCACAACCAGCAGGTTGGTGGAATACCCTGTCAATTGGGTAAAATTGGGGATTGGCGATTAAGATTGCGTCTGACATGCGAATGCGAACGTTGAAATTTGTAGAGTTGGCTCTATGGTACCTAGACTACAGTCTGTTTATCTTATGTCATGCTGTGTCATGCTCATGCTCACTTTGGACGTGACAAATGTCATCGCATGGCATGTGTCACGCATAGACGAAATAAAAAAATATCACATGTCTCATGCATTGCCTCTGATTTGCGTTTTGCCGCCATCAAAATTCGTGACCTCTTCAGATATTGATGGTCACGAAATGAAAATTATTTATCACAATATGCAAATCATGATTAAATCGTTTATATTCAAATTTCGAAAGATTAATACCTAGGTACCTATTATTTGGTATCAATTTATTAGGTATTAATTTTGTGTCGTGTTAAGAATTGTCCACGAAAAATCGTGACCCTGCATTGCGAAATTTCGTGTTTCTGCAATACGACGTTGACAATTTACGACAAAGCTTAGGACATCTTTGATTATTCATATACATATATCTTAGGTGGAAACAGAGAAGTTCTCGGCTAGGTAATAACAGCCATACGTTGGTCTTCAAGGTACAGCAACGCTTGTCGAGGTTGGCCCATGGAATGCTTTATGATACGACAAATGCTTGCACTGTGGACAGGTCCACTCAAATCTGTGTGGCACTTTCCTCAAAAAGCCACTTTTAGACATTTAACCTCCTAAGTAAAACAGTCTTGGAGGCTTAAAACAAATCTGTCTATTGACAGTCTATTCATGGTTAATCTTTGGATAGGGGCTTTCTAAAGATGGTTTGAATAAAGAATAGTAGATTATGCACCCAGGGGATAAAGCAGTGTCTTGTGTCACGGGCGTCATATTGAATCTCGAACGCAATGAAGGATTCGGGAGTTAACTCCCGAGCGTAGCGAGTGAGTTTAGAGTTTAACTCACGAGCGAAGCGAGGGAGTTAATACAAGAATCCTGAATGCAGCGAGGGATTCAAGCTAGCCCAAGACAAAGACACCTTTATCCCCGAGGAGGATACTCTACTTTTCACACCTCCTGTGAGAAAATAAGAAGCCATAATACGAAAAACAAAGTATTTTAAATTTACAAACACTAAGTAGAGACATGTATTTAGAACTATACTGTATACCTACTTAAAAAAAGTTAGTTTAATACCATACGGATTTGCAATATCCGCGCCTTTTTTGCGTTCCACTCGGTATACCTACCACATAGCGGCCACGACCAACTCGATTTTCGTTTTTTTTTTACTTCTCTGTGGGTAAGTAAATATGTGCAGGCCTATTGTTAGCAACCTAATACAATTTATGTGTACACAAAGCTTTATGCAGAGCTTTATATCAGCTGGTAGAATGGGTTCGGACACTTGGCTGTATGCAATTTGAATTTAGAACGTCATAGGAGATGCTCGAGAAAATAGTTTTTTAAATTAATAAATCGACTATAAATGGGTTTTAAGTGTTATTCTTATCCTTTTATACAATAATCCGTACATAACCAATTATTTTTATAATATTGTCTTCAATCCTGGACCCTGGTCAATCCTTATGATTTTGTCGAAATTCGAGAATATCATCCCTGAGTAGTAAGAGTATCGAGAATATCTTTCCTCTTTCTGGAACAGAAAGAGAGAGACAGAGACAGAAGGTGTTGTAAGTACCTAATATACCGCCAATTGAGCAGACAGATGAGGTTCCAAATTTAAATCACATTATTGACCAGCGGGTTATAATGAAATCCAGTACAATATTATTGCCCGGCTGTGCCACCGGCCAAAAATGATTCACTTTAGGTTAGGTTGGCATGACATATAATTTGACGTTTTCGATCAGGTGGTGTGAAAAATGTATTATTATATTTTTATTTTCTCAAGTTCGATTATTTTTAGGGCATTTGTTCTATAACACACTTAGTTTAAGTACGTTTATAGGTATATTGAATGTTTTAAGATAAAATGCTCTACATATCGTTAATAAAAGCCTAAAGGTACCTAATTTGAAGTAATTTTAGAAGAATTGCAGTGATTTGGGAATGTGGTGTGGGCGGTGTGGCGGACTAGTCGCAAAAAAAATCCATGTCAGGATCGGCTTCCAGTCTGACTTCCACCCAGTAATTGGAAAGTCTGTAGAGTCTTACCACACTTATGTTGGGGTTGACGTAAATAAAAGTAAGATAGGTAATAAATACGAGGAAATCTAGCTTCAAGGTACTGCAGTGAGCCTCCGTTGACCCGTCAATAATTAGCAATGCGACACTGTTACCGTGAATACGAAGTTATTTGCCGCAATACGACATTTTGTTTACTGCGGTGTTCCAGAAATAAATCTTTTAGCTGCTCTGTTATACGCGTTATTACCTATATAGTTTTAGATGTTGAAACCAACACATGTAAAAAAACAATCCGAATTGAAAACCTCCTTTTTAAAGTTGGTTAAAAGCTAAATAAGAAAAAAAAAACCGAACATGACTAGCACTTGCAACGGGAAGTACCCTACAGGTTTCGATTTATTTGCGAATTTCATAATAATATGTTGCTTAGAAATGGCCATACTTTTTTTTTAATAACGTTGACTTAGAGGACTTACGAATTTAATTTCAACTTGATACCTCCTTGCGTTCTTGATCAAACGACTCTGGACGCACAGACGGACGGACGGATAAAGATGTGATCCTTTGAGGGTCCGTGTTTTCCTTTTGAGGTAAAGGGACAATAAAAAACAATACAAACAAACGACTGAAAAATCTTGCAAAAAAGTTTCTATGACGCAAAAATATTTTGTGATTTATCTAATGATATTCTGGTACTTAAACAGATACGTTATCACCATAGAGTATACCACTAGTCTGTTATACACGCACAAAACAACCGAAAAAAGTGTGCCGCGCAGCAGCGGCAGCACACGTACACATTTCTCATTCATTTTACATTTCACTACACGTAGAAATGGTGCAAAAGAGATGGCTTGATTAAAAACACACGATGGCATATTTTAATTTTGTTTTTGTCGCCATGCGTGTCACAGACTTAAGACTATAAGACCCAATTGGGATGTATTCTAGTCTTCACTAGCTCGCGCTCATCAAATATCTTTTTAGTAGAATATTATTGGATTTATCACAATCAGACTATCGACCCTTTGTTAAATTTATTTAGGGTCTGACTTCCTCTCATGTCTATCAACCTTCATATCTGTATGAAACCACATTTTCTAGCAAGCATGCCAGTATACAGCCTACAATGTAGAGGCCTCCTTTCAAACAGAAACTGGGCCATTGTCTACCACGAAGGCAAAAGAATGAGGATGATATTTTGAAAAATTTCGAAGAGAAGCGGGGGTTTAGTTATGCTTGTAAAACTTGTAACTTATTGAAATATCGTTCATCAGTCGCAGCGACAAATCGCAACTCTGCGGCGAACGTTAACTCGAATCAGCATTGCGACACTTGGCGTGTTAGTGGGTGCTGCAATACGACATTGACTATGTGCTAGATGCGATACGGGTATGTCAAGGCGAATGCATCGTTTTCGGTAGGCAGAAGAGCAACGCACTTTTTTATTATCAGATTTTATCAAGATTTTGCAAGAAAAAACATTAAATACAAAGAAGAAGACCGTTCTTTATAGTTATTTTCACAATAACATCCTATTTCTTGTTTGCAATTCATGGTCAGAAGCAGTCGCTTCGTGAAAAATATAAAAAAGACCATAGAGATTTTTAGAGATTACTTACCTACTCTTAAAAACATCGAATGCGAAATGAACCCTACTTTTTTAAGTAGAAGAAAACAAAAATAACATTGAAAACTTTCTTAATAAGTTCATTACCGCTTGGCATTGAAACAATAAAAATATTCGTTCATTAATAAAATGCCATCACGTACATAAATTATCAAAGTTATTTTAACGTTATTAGGCGACTATTTAAACGGTTATTATCGTTACCCGATCGAATACCGCTGGCATGGCATGCTAGATTCAAAAAAATATTATTTCGAATTTGGAACGTTTGTCGATCCTATTTTTTTTCCATTCGCGTAGTCTGTCGCAGCCGCGTTACACGATTTTTCGAAGAAAAATATAGAAACGTGTTTTTACATTTTTTCTCGTTCATAAAATCGCAGTTTCGAAAGTAATCGTGTAAAATATTATGTCGGTGCATACTATTCCTCTGGTTACACCTTTTATTAGAGGCCCGAGGTTCCCGTATAGAAAGAGTGAGTTATTTTTATTTTTCTTATATTTTCACGCAAGTTTCATATTAGGATAGGCAGAGGGCCGCGTTGCCGTACGAAATATAGTAGCTTTTAGATGTATTAAAATGACACATCATCCACCAAGCATTTTAAAATGTCATTGCCTATCCCAAAGGGAACAGTCGTAAAGATTTTCAGTACCTACTTACGCTTTTATGTTGAATCTTAATATTTTAGTACCTGGTCTACATTTTACGCTGAAATACCATATTTCAGCTGTTAGTCTATCATATGAGAGGAACTCTATGGCATATTTTATAACCACTTTCTTCACTTTGACTTTGTTTCTTTACAGATTATTTTTTGTCATGATATTATATTGAGATGAAATCATTTAACCAAACTATGTATTGTTCTAATTAGTATTTTATTGGTAAAATCTTGGATCTCTGCCCACTTCATATAGTATCTATCTCTATATTATTCGCGGTTTAGATATTAAATACATAACCTTTATTTTTCATTACAATAATTATTAATGTATTTTTATTTTACTTTATTGTACACCAAAATAAATACATTAAAAAAATCTTGAACCTACTTATCGCATTCTGCGATCTCTTCCAGGTAACCTGGAATAAATATAGATAGCTTGGACACGAAATGGGGTTACCCCATGGGGTTGGTGTCTTTTTCGAATTCCTATTCATACAACACGTACTTAACAGAATAAACTCAATACCTACCTCTTAAATGGGTCATTTTGTACTCATCATAATAAAAAACTTTTACTATGGGGTTAATTAATCCCGAAATCGCGAAAAAAAATCAGCTTTTCAGTATCTACATTTTGTCGAGTTAAGCGCGCATAAATGTATGGGGCAGTCGATTTTTTTTTCGCGATTTCTGTGTTGGTCCCATAGTGAAAGTTGTTCATAATGATGAGTACAATGACCCCATAAGAGGTATTAATTGTGTTTATTCTGTTACACATTGTAGATATCTGCAATACCAGAAGTAATGCAGATGCGTTGCCATCCCAAAGACAATGCTGGACTGTCCTATGTATCTGTAACTACGCGCACACATTTAGGAAGGTACTCTTCACGCCGGTACATAGTGACACTGCTTGGCGGCACAACTACCTATGTATTGTGGAAGTACCCCATACTAGCTCCTTCAATCATTATCGACATCATATCAGCTGAAAGACGTCTACTGTTGGCCATAGGCTTCCCCCACATGGGGTTGGCGATCGCAGTGTAGCTGTAGCAATGTATCTACAGAGAATGCTGCTGCCCATTCTCTGGTGAGTCCCTTAGTCGCCTCTTACGACACCCACGGGAAGTGATGGGATGGTGCTATTCTTTTACGTCCGACACCATACGGAACACCTTCAATACGGAGCTCCTTCAATATAGACCTCTTATTGTGCACTAATATTTTAAAGAGATATTTAATTCAAATTAAAAGCCACACGGGTCGATTTTCAAGGTTAAGCAACGCTTGCCGAGGTTGGTTTGTGGATGGGTGACTATCTTATCATATCGAGACTCTTCCGTGCCTCGAAAAGCACGTTAAGCCTTTAAAACTGAAGAGTTTGTTTGTTTGGTTAAACGCGCTTTTTTCAGAAATCAGTTTCGAATAAAATAAATATTTCAGTGTTGGATAGCCCATTTATCGAGAGGAAGGAAAGGCAGCGGAGCATCAATGAAAAGTGTATCGCAGACGAAATTGCGCGGGTCAGCTGGTATTATTATAAATATATTATTACAACAACTATGTTACAGATAATGACTAACAAAAATCCATTTTACTCGCGTCTAAATAACTATTCTTTGGCGCCATTCCAAATGGTGGACATTTTTTATGAATGTCATTGACTTTGGTTATGATGAATTCAAGTAGATGAATGTTTTAATAAATTAAGGGGAAATATATGTTACCTACTTACTTTTGCCTGCGACTTTGTGGCTATACGAACGGGATATTTCCCGTTCGTATAGCCTTCCTTATGAATGTGGCCTTCATACACAAAAATATTTTTCCAAATCCGACTGGTACTTCCAGATAAACTTTCGCGTTCAAACCAACAAATTCTTCAGCTTTGTATAGATAGATACAATGCCGTGTTATGCAGGGGTGTTGTTGATAACTTAGAAAACATTTTCAGTAATTTTCCAACCCGGAAAATCGAACATTATAGATCCTCGTAATCTCTTTCTTGTCCATAGTTCGTTGTATTTTTTGTGTTTTAATGACTAGCTACAAAGCTTTGTAAATAGAGCTTTAATTATCATTAACATCATCATATCAACCGAAAGACGTCACGTAATCGCCACGCTTGGCAGGCGGGTTGGCGATCGCAGTGTAGCTGTAGCAATGTACCTACAGAGAATGCTGCTGCCCATTCTCTGGTGAGTCCCTTAGTCGCCTCTTACGACATCCACGGGAAGCGATGAGATGGTGCTATTCTTTTACGTCCGACACCATACGAAAATGTAAAAGGCTTACTAGCTATTTATATTCGTCACATTTTAGCTAATTTTCACAAAACCGTAATGAAATATACACCTTTAACCGTCTTCATCAAACAGTCCGTCCTGCGTATATTTTGGTCGAAATCCTATGAAAATTCGTCCAGTACTTTTAGTGTTTATCGAGTACAGACAGACTGACCCGACTTTGAGACTTTGTTTTAATAAAATATGTAGTGATGGTGACATGATGAGAGAAATACTAAAAATTGCAGAAGATTGTTATAAATCTAGATTATATATTTTTCGATACCTATTATGAAAAAAAACTTTATATAAACCCCATCCAAATGCAATAGTTTCCAATAAATCCGTGTCTTATTTTAGAAAAAAATGTTTATAAAATTACTCGCGATATTTTACAATCTCACGGCGGCGTTTGCCATTTTCTGGTGACAAATAAACATGCTCTTTTAGCCGTGAAAATGACACTAAATAGATTGACGAGCACATAATCTGAATTGAAACAATTCAAATCATGAAGTTGCACAATTAGTTAGCTGGCAGAGATATCAGTTTAGATGTCAAATCAGTTGCGTTAGCTATAATTTACAGCTAACATGCCAATTATTAAGGCATTGGCTATGTTTATCACGGCATGATGATAGAGCAATAAGTCTTGTGAACGCACTAGCTAGTTCACCGGCTACGCTCGTGTCTTATCTACATGAGAATCGGGCATTTCCGGGATAAAATTTACCTATTAACACTTATCTCAAACTCGAGAGTTTATTTCAAACTAGCTTTCGTTCTTATTAAAGTAGCCGACTCCAGGTCCCCATCTATCTCGCTGCCGTAATTCATTACAATCGGTTCAGCGATTTAGGCGTCATAACGTCACAAAGAAACTCACTCGCATTTTTATTATTCATCATCATCATCATCATCATCATATCAGCCGAAAGACGTCCATATATATATATAGGCCTCGCCAGATAGGGGGGGGGGGGTTGACATAATTGCCACGATTGGCAGGCGGGTTGGCGATCGCGATGTAGCAATGTACCTACAGAGAACGTTGATTTATATTATTAATTTAGGATAAATCATTTACAGGCACTTTATAATTGTCATGGTCAGTCAGGCAAAAATATGAAGATAGTTGCACGTTCTTCAGATATCTATGGAGAAGAACGTAAAAGAAACTCACGATAGAAGAGCTTACTATTAATGAAAGAAATAAAAAATAAAATTCTGCTGCAGAATCGCCATATTGAAAAAATTATAATTCAAACCGCGACTGCCAGAACTCGTTTTGGAATCCCTAAAAGTTTAGAGCAAAAACCGCATCATAATCCGTCTAATAGTTTCTTAGAAAAGCTGTGACAGACAGAAGCAACTTACTCGTACTTTTTTATAATAAGTAGTGATTGCGGTGTCAATGTTTCCGTCGTAAAATTCTGTACTCGGTAGGGCAACCAACATGACTTGTTTATTGAGATTTCTGTGTAGAAAATTTCTACACAGAAACAAGTCATGGTTGCCCTTTTACTTATTACTTAATAATAGTAAATAATAAGTAAAAAGGCCTTGTTTTGTAGGATATTGATGACTAGAATGAAATACATAATTATCTTATGCCTTAATCGAGGTCAAGGTCTAACCATCTGCCAATTTTGATTCAAATTCGTTCAGCTTATTACGGTGCACAAGTGCAGCCCGCTGGCAGAGCCGGATGGGCAGCAGCGGAGGCTTAGTAAAATAGGGTTCCGCTAACCATCGGATACTGAACCCTAAAAAAACACTTACAAGTCCAATTTGACATCTATTCTACAGTTTCAAAAACTCTTGTCAGTGTCCCATTTTTAACACGACAAACGGTGCCACCCTAATTGGCAGGACACACTGGATTTGTAGTTCGATGACCTGTTAAAATTTTGACCTCTGTAGGGTCACTCGAGGTCACGTCTGTGTCCAACTATAAATGTGTACATGCTGACTAGTTTATTTAGTCATGTGTCTATTTTATAAGACTATTAGATGCATATAATAGGCACACATTCATGTACAGTATGAATATATATTTATAGCAGTGCAATCCTTAATGATATTCGTCCTACGATAAATGTCTAAGCTCTTGGTTACGACATGATGTCTAAGCTCTCCGTGATGAGCACCTAAATAAAATGTGTCCGTATGAGGAGCCACGTCAGATATTGAAGGGCAACTAAAACCCTTATTTAGCAGCAAAATAGCTGATTTTGCAGCACGAATTCTGGATTTAGCAGCAAACTATATCACAAGTTATATCAATGCAAAAGTGGCTCCTCAATCTAAATATCTGAATTGAGGAGTTGATTGATTGTGAGATTGGGAGCCACTTTTTCATTGATATCTCGTGCTATGGTTTGCTGCTAAATCCAGAATTCGTGTTGCAAAATCAGCTATTTTTCTGGCTAAACAAGGTCGTTAGTTGTCCTTTAAAATCCATACGGACACAATAAAATAACACCATAAGAAATACTCGAAATGATGGCAGCCGTAGAAGTAAGGATGCTCATAATATGTTCAGGCATTGAGCTACTACCTATAATCTGACCTCCAAGTCCCAGTTACTGGGTAGGGAATACTGCAATGCATTTGGCAAGACTGGCGTTAGATTATCTGACTTTTGACTAATACGTAACGACTGTCAAAGATATACTAATGACAGTACGACGTACGTCATTTCATACAAACTTTCAAGTCCTAATTTTTCGAAATGAATGAACAGATTTTGATGAACCTTCCTACGCATAAGCAAGATATATAGTTCTAAAAAGTTATCACTGAACAATTTCGTTAAATAGTGTTAAGTATACCTAAATTAGTTAGACCGATTTTAAATTTTCCATAGAAGCAGAGATTTCCAATTACCTTTTTTTTAATAAGACATTCGAAAATGTGTGTTTAATAAAAACGAAACGTCTTTTTTTGACAATACTAGCTCATACAGAAAAGATATGGGCATTGATGACCACGCTTTCTCAATAGATCCTGGATTGCCCAAGACATTTTGTAGTACCATAACTTAAGTTGTTTTCCTTTGTCTGCAGGCAAGTCGCCGTTCTTCCCCGGCGTGGAGGAGGCGGCGGTAGCGGGGGGCGCGGCCGGCGCAGGCTCGCCCTCCGTGCCCGACCAGGCACAGGATGTGGTTTCCAGGCTGTCGGCTGCAGGTCAGTACCCTTCATCCCTTAGCAGTAGAGAAGTTGAAGGAGTCTTGATGAATTTCGAGTTGGAATGTAGGAGGATACACCGGCCACACAGTAGAATAGTACACTCAAGAGGCCAAGAGGGGTGTATCAGAATGACATGCTTTGACGCATATATCATTCGGGTTTGCACGTAAAAACGCAACGTATCGCCCGCGTGAATTTTGGATATTAAGCCAAGGGATCATATCATGATCTTCCTGCCCTTATCCCATGTTACTTGGGGTCGGCGTAACACGTTTATTTCTTCCATTCTGTCCTATCAGCCGTCACACTATCACTAACTCCCTTTTTGTTTCATAGCTCCTCACACAATCCATCTATCTTTTCATTGGCCTCCCTTTTCCTCTCAGTCCATCCACATTTATATTCATTACCCTTTTAGTTACATGCGTTTCATCCCTCCTCTTCACATGACCATACCAGGACAAGTGGTTAGGGATCATATTCTTGGGATAAAAAGCCTTTGTGCTATTCTAGAATATAATCTATCTTTGCGCCAAATTTCATCGAGATCCGTTCAGCCGGTTATTGAGTAACAGACATCTATCTATCCCAATTCAAACTTTTGGATTTATTAGAGTTGTAAGATATAATAATGAGTTTTCTATTCTACACTATTCATTCAAAGCAATCATTTTCTTTTGTCATTATTACCTATTATGTCTGTGTAAATCGTAGAGCGTCCTTCGCGCCCATTAAAATAATGCGTTCAGGATGGGGTTGCCCCGCTTCTGAATTGCGTCAGGGATGTTTTGAAACTTGAGTCGACTGTTTTCATACAACGATGCGCTTCCCTGGTGCGCCGCATGCGGGCCAGTCCCAACCTTATGCTGCGCTATGTGGCGAGCAGAATAGTCCGGTTAAGCAGTTGATAGCCCCTGCGTGTTAACTTGCTAGTGGTCATACCGAAAAAAAAAAAAAAAAAAAATTATGTGGCGAGCAGACTCGATCGTTTTGTGAGTCGCTGCTGCAAGCTGTTCACCTCGGTGTTAGGCGTGTGGCAGTGATTCACATGTATTCATGGTTTTAGGTTAAGTGATTAGAATAGGAATACTAACTTGGGGGTAAGACCCTGCCAGGGTCACGGAATTTGTTCGAAAGAGTCACCACGGCCCAGGGGGTCTACTCTCTAAGCCCGAAGTCTGTAGTTTCGGCCTTAGTGTCGGGCGTTTTCTACTCCGTACCACCTACTTATATATGATTAGTCCTGAACCCGAACTAAGAACAACTGTCAAATCGTGTTGTAATTCATTCTTAGTTCGGGTTCGAGACTAATCGTAAAGTACGTGATACGGAGTTGAAAACGCCCGACTCTAAGACCGAAACTACGGACTTCGGGCTTAGAGAGTAGACCCCCTGAAACGCAAAGGGCATGAAGAGCAACACGGATGGGTTTTAGTCAGTAAGAGTCTGACACTCCCTTCCGCTTCACCCAGAGCGGAAGGAGTCATTTGATCATCCATAAAAAAAACGGGATAAGAAATATTATTACCAACACAATTAAGATAAGTTTACCAGAACTTCTCATACAGATCACCTGTTCACAATGCCCCAATTGTTCCAGGTCTATCGATGTGTGTGAGCGCCTTGGGCTCTCCAGCTCGCTCGTCACCAGTATCTGCGGGCTCCGAGCACGGCGAGCGATTCAGCCGCAAAGTCTTCGTGGGCGGCCTGCCGCCGGATATTGATGAGGGTGAGTACGACACACGTTCTTAAGAATTAGACGAGGTTTAGCCAGGATATTTTAGGATTAGGCTCGTGAAATGAGGCCTGGGAAGAACATGGCTCGAAAATGCGCGGGAAAACACGTCTTTGGTTTATAATTGGGATAACTGGAGTTTTGTACTCAATGATGTTTATTTTGTAAATAGGTTACAATTCAATTTGCAAGTCTATCTTTTTCGGTCATTTTAAACTAGATGAGGCCGGTGTGTCCTAGCTGACTACCCTGAAAAGAATCAGAGAAGAACTCGGAGGTCAAAGTCTTCTTTATCGTCCATGGAATTCGGTACTCAAATCATATGAGAACTACATGGTTCTCATACTGCTAATTTATTTCGTGGTTATGACTGAAGTGGTCTTTTGAGGAAAGTAGGTACCACATAGATTTGAGTGGACCTGTCCAAACAGAGCAACTATTTGTCAGTTATCGTGTAGCTCAAACTTTAAGGAGCTCAACAATCGTTGAGCAGTCCCACCTACCCGTATCTACTGTGTTTGCGTGATGAGTTGTGGTCCATTCCCTCTCACAGAGGTCTGTGCCCCAGCAGAACTTTGTGCTGGTGATACATAAATACAGCAGTTGTTATATCAACTGAATGCGTAACACAACGTATAATAAAAGGACATGCTCGGAATAATTGTCATTCGTAAAACGGCCAATTTGTTTTTAGTACTCACCACCCTTTTTTACCTTATCGCGTATTTTGACCCATGTCAACTGATGTGTCCTACGTTCATACAAGTAATGTATTTGCGTTGACAACCTGCGCCAGAACATTCGTAGAGCGCTATAAGCGTTAGCCACCAGCTTTGCACGTGAAAGCGTGATGGTGAAAGAGCTGTCTGAGGCCGCGTTTCCACCTGCAAGGAACACCTGTGTAGTCTGCAATGTAATGCAACTTGGATGCAATCAGGGTGCAGGTGGAAACGTGGCCTACGGAATGTTTACACGTTTAAACGTGCCTCTTATAAGACCCTTCCTTTTGATTCCTCTTAAAAACACATCAGTACAGTCTTCGATCAAGAATTCACAAGAATAAGGATCGGGAACAAAATTGCGTCGGGAAAATGTCCACGTTTGCAATGTATATCTAATTTGATACTATAAAATATACAAAACAGGATAAAAACATCAACTTCCATTTATTGTAAACCTTTGTGCTCGAACATCAAAGTTTAATTTCGATTACAATATATTTGTATTTCGTCTTGCTACGGTTGGTGGTTCCTAATTTTGAAATAAGACCACAATTTTATTTGTGGTCTTATTTCTCTGGCCGTTTTTCAAGTGCTAATCGGACATCTAGTGTATTCTTGATCGAAAAGTACAGTGAAATTTCTTTAACAAGCATCTTGATATGGCGTACGGCAAGACATCCTCGATGACATTAATAGAGAATACTTCACCCAAGGAGGGTTGGAAGCTCCAATGTCACTAACAACCGCTTGTTTAGTTATTTCATTTAACTATCCCGGCTCTGGACCAGCCTACAGATGTAAATACCCAACAATAGTCATTCATCTATTGTCCATTTATCAGAAGGCCATTATCTGGACAGGTTGACGGGCCCAGCGGCCCCTTTTGTGCTAACTGGGTCACAGATACCATTCAGATGACTTATGCGATTTGATAGAATAGGACTCGTAATGGCTGTTGAAATGGCCTACCTTTTTCACTCGTTTTGTAACGCCGGGTAAGGGATTTTAGTAAGAAATGTAGCGAGATCGTTTGATGGTAAAATTGCAGTTCCAGCAGTGGTGGTCTCATCCATACGTAGGAAACATGTTGTGCGTACAGCTACGGAGTGGTATACCCTGCCGGGGTCTGTATTTTCTAAGATCTATAAGCTAAACTAAACTCAAGACTAAAGACCGCCGTTTTTTAAATGAACAAAATACTTAAAAATTACATTAAATGATAATAATTCAAATAAACAGTGATTTGAAGTTGTAAATGAATCATAATTTGATATTGTGGAAAATCATCAGTGCTACAAGCAGCTCTGGGGAGGAATATGTATCTGACAATGACGTTCTAAAGGTTGGACACCTTCATAACTGCAAAACAGCTCAGAAACCGGCCCTTTTCCCATTAAAGTAAAGTACTCAATATTTCGTTGATTTTGATGAAACGATGCTAGGTTGTTGATGGTACCCATGTTAGGTTGATAAGAGCCGCGTTATCGCAACGTCATGACGATATAGCGTTGCGGTGAACATGTGGTTTTCTGTGTTGACATACCTATAGAATGATACGTCGACGTGTGAATCAGGTTGATATGCGCCTCTTTACGAAATTATTTCGTACAATACTAATAGGACGCTCGTATAAGCCGGCCTCGCGAGCTGTGTGGTTTGATCTTGATGCGCGTTGTGGTCCACGCGCTCCTCAATGAGATGTCAGCAAAGTAGACGGGGCATGGGGCAGAGCCTGCCAGGGTTGCGGAATTTGATCGAAAGAGTCGCCGCGGCCCTGGAACGCAAAGGGCATTAGGAGGAACACGGATGGGTTTTAGTCAGTAAGAGTCTGACACTCCCTCCCGCTCCACCCAGAGTGGAAGGAGTCGTTTGATGATTGCACATCCAAAAAAAAGAAGCACATTTGCCTTTCCGAAGCGTTGCAGGTCGACGACAGGTCGATCAATCTGCATGCATGTGCCTCTACCTCGCAATGCTACATTGGTGCTAACTTCTTTAGCTCTGGTCATAAAGATCACCCAACGTTTCATCACTCGTAATCTACGCACACATAATTTCAGTAGCGCCAGAACCAATTACTAAATTACCTTAACCACCGGAGTACCGGACACATTATACTCATCCATCGAGTTAAACATAAAAAGGTAGCCTCAACAAATATTAGTTCCACAAACATCAATAAGCAGATCGGTATCGATGTCCCTCTGGCGGCCTTGGTAGCGCCATTACACTGCACTGGTCAAGACTGTTGTGAGGCCGTTGCTTAGCAACCGACTGTCGTTACGTAAGGCTGGCTGTTTCAACGAGTCCATTATTTAGTAGGAGAAATGCATTTGGGATTAGGGGTTGATTAGAATTTGATGACATAGCGTTCTTAGATTATTAAAAGGCAATTGAAGGAACAGGAATGGGTTTGTCAGTACACGGCCCACTTGCACAAACCAAACCAGAGCTTTTAACTTCGAGGTAGTTGCTAACTCGGGGCCATTGTGTATGAAACATTTGTTATTCAACCTCGTGGTAGCAACTAATTGAGTTTAATGATAACTCTGGTTCGTGCAAGTGGGCTTAAGGGCCTGTCACTCCCTCCCACTCCACCCAGAGCGGGAGGATCAGTCATCTGATGATTTACCATCCTTAAAATAATAAATAACCGGCAAAGTGCGAGTCGGACTAGCGCACGAAGAGTTACTCAAAACACGTTTGCTGTGGGAGCCCCACTTAAATATTTATTTTATTCTGTTTTGTATTTGTTATTATAGCGGCAACAGAAATACATCATCTGTGAAAATTTCAACTGTCTAGCTATCACGTTTCATGAGATACAGCCTGGTGACAGACAGACAGACGGACAGCGGAGTCTTAATAATAGGGTCCCGTTTTTACCCTTTTTTTTTTTTTTTTTTTTTTTTTTTTTTTTATTGGATGGGAAATCATCAAATGACCCCTCCCGCTCTGGGTGGAGCGGCAGGGAGTGTCAGACTTCTACTGACTAAAACCCACCCATGCTCCTCTCAGTGCCTTTACGTTCCAGGGCCACGGTAACTCTTTCGAACAAATCCTCAACCCGGGCCTGCTCTGATCGGACGGCGAGCTACCCATTGCTCGCCGTCCACAGGCATCAGTCACTGCGCCATGCTCAGGAGCATCAGTTCCTGGGCGGCGCAGTGGCTGACGTTCAACAGGAGGGGGTAAAATGGGGCCATTACTGGCACTCCATTTCAGCCCCCTCCGGAGCCCGTTGTAGGGGCTCTACTGCGGCTGTCGCAGTAGCAGCAGCCGCAGCGGAGCCGGCTTTGGCGGCGGAGGAAGCGGCGGCGGTGGCGGCGGTCGCGGCAGAGACGGCGGTGGCGGAGGGCTTTCTCCGGTTTCCGGCTTTGGTGGGTGGGGCGCAGGCCCTACCCCCAGCCCAGTGGTCGGCCGGCTTGCCAGCTGCCGCACAGACTGCGCAGTGCGGCGCGGCGTCGCAGGAGCCGGCCCTGTGACCGGGCTGACCGCAGCGGAAACATAGACCGCTGCGGTCCACCTCCGAGGTGCATTGTGCTCCCACATGGTGGCCCACTTGGCACCGGAAGCACCTCAGAGGTCGGGGTTCCAGCAGTTTGACCTGCGCGGAAACCCAACCCACCAAAAACCTTCGGCCCTCCGTGATGGTTTTGGCCGCCGACACGGGGCAGCTCACCACAATGGTGCGCGTGCCCGTGTTGTCAGGACGTAGGGTGCCCGCCTTCACCTCCTCTGCTGAGCACCCCCCCGTCCTAACGACGGCGGCCACCACCTCCGCCTCCGTGACGGAGTCGTCCAGGCCCAAGATGCGCATGTCGATGCGCTTGGTGGGCCTGGACACTCGGGCATCGTCCGCGCTTAGGGACGCCCTGAGCCTTTCGGCTAGAGCGTCCGCGGTTGGGCCGCTGGCTGCCCCGGGGATCTCCAGCATCCGGGCCCCAGTCATGGTGACCCGGAGCCGAAGGCCCCCCACGATGCCTAGCTCACCAAGGTTTATCGCCTCCTTCGCCTTGGTGAGCACGTCCGCGTACGTCACGCCCCTCTTCGCCGCGTCCGGCTGCAGTGTAACCACTACAGCCGCGGTTTTCGGGGGGCGCAGCGCAGCCGCGACGCTTCGCGCCTTCTGCCGCCGCTTCCTCTCCCGCCTCTTGGCCGCCCTGGCTGCCTTTCCCGCCTTCTTCTTCTCCCCGGCCACTTGCCATTCGGCTTGAGCCGGGGGAGGAGCTGAAGGCGAGGAAGCCGGGGGGAGCTGCTGCTCAGACGGCGCAGGAGCCTTCGCCGTCCGCGCAGCAACCCCACCCCTCCTCTTCTTTCCCGGGGCCGGGTCCGGTATTCCCGGCACCGGCTTCGCGGGTGCCGGCCCGGACCCTTTGCCCTGGCCGGATGACCCCGGTGTGGCAGCCACGGCGGCCGCATACGACGCCTTTTTCTGGCCTGGGGGGGCCTTCCCACTCGCCGCTAACGGGGGGCGCAGGACGATGCCCTCCAGGACGGAGAACCGCGCCTGGAAGGCAGCCATCTCCTGCCGCACGAGGTCCAGCACCTGGCTCTCCTGCGGCACGGGCTGGCCGTCCTTCTTGCGCCCCCCTTGCGGCGCCCCCTGTGGGCCGGCTCCCCGGAGCCTGGCCAGGTCTGCGCGGAGCCCCTCGTTCTCCTTTCGGAGACGCTCCGTGGCGGCAGCCAAGCAGGCGACCTCCGCCCGCAGCTCGGACATCTCGTCCGGCGGAGGCCCACCCCTGGTAACCTCCGCTGCCGCCAGAATGGAGGCCTTCGCCTCGCTTATGGCCTTGTTCTTAGAGGAAAGTTTCCTCTTCAAGGCCACATCGCGAAGCGCGGCCTCCACCACCTCCGCAAACCCGGCCCTCCGGTCATCCGGCTCGCCGCCGGAGGACTCCAAGCCTTGAGCCCCACGAACGCCATCTTCGGGGGGTCGTCCAGCATCCTTGGAGGCAAGGACTCTGCCCTTGCCTCCCTCTCGGCCCTTACCCCGCCTGCTGGTGGGGATCTTCCGGGCCGAGGCAACCTCCTCGCTGCCGGACGACCCCCGGTCCTCCTCTGATCTGGGCCGCTTGCGGAAGGACCTGGAGTCCTCCGCAGCAGCCCTCGCCTCCTCGGGTACAGGGCTCGCCGAGCTAATGGTCGCCAGGTCGTCGGAGTCCAACTCGGACTCCGACTCTACACCCGCGCGACGCTCAAGCGAGCCCTCCTCCCAGCGCAGCGCGCCTTCGCCCGCGCTCTGCCCGGCCGACTCTTCGTCGGGCGAGCTAAAATTAAACCCGATTAATTTTTCGAAGTCGAATTCGAATCGGGGGCCTCCTCGGCCACTGTTGCCCTTGGCAAGCGGAGTGCGGACAGCCCTGTTGCCCCCCCCAGAATACGAGGGGCTTGACGCACTAGGCGTGGCGGATTCCCGGACTGCTGTGCAGTCCGAACCGCCCTGGGGTAATTTCTCTTTTCCAGGCCTGTCCATTGTTTCCTTTTTGAGGGTGCGGTCCCTATCTCCCCTCCTCTCCCCTTCTTTCTCACTGCTTGCTCGCTGCCCTCACAGTCACGTCTGATGATCAGACGCGTACCAGAGAGCAGCGAGCAAGCCAATGAGACGCACACCGTCCGAGGACCCGAACACTGCTCAAGTCTCCGAACGGTGTGCCCCTCTTGTGTCTCTCTTGGTCTGGTCTCTCACTTGGGACCTTCCGGCATGAGTGGCTCTACCGGCAAAGCCCCCAAGATCATTGAGACACGCAAGCCCCACCACGACGACAACGTGGAGACACGGTTGGTGGGGCCCGTTTTTACCCTTTGGGTACGGAACCCTAAAAAAGCTAGGCTGTTTGGACGACTGGATTATTTAGTAGCAGAAATTGATTTGTGATTACAATTAGATTAAGTACCTACGTAGCGTTCGTATTTGATAACTAGCTTTTACCACGGTTTCACTCGCATTGCATAAATATGGACGAAAATAATAGATAATGCATCGAGGGGATAAATCAGTGTCTTATGTCACGGGCGTCATATTGAATCCCGACCGTAATGAAGGATTTGAGAGTTAGCTCCCGAGCGCAGCGAGGCAGCTTATTTTCCTCCCTTTCCCCTGATTCCCCTCCGAATTCCACCCAGCGAGGGATTCGCGCTAGCCCAAGGCTAGCTCTCTTTATCTCCGAGGAAACTCTACTTTTCACACCTACTGTGAGATAATATTGAAAACAATAGCCTAATGGTGGCTGGGTGCCTACTACCATTATCAACGAGCGACGCTTGCCGGCCACCGCTGCTAGATACAGGTCCCGCGTTGAAAATTATCATACGAATGTTTAGTTGGAAATAAAATTGTAGGTACTAAATTTCATTCATATTACTTGTTTAAAGTACGTATTTCTTTCTAAGTAGGTACCAATCGGTAAAACGCAATGCAGAACTTTGACGTCGTAGCACAGCGAATGTCATCGATCCACGTGTTCATGCGATGCTAACCTCTTTTATGCGTAAAGGTGCGCTTAGACGGGCAATTTTTTGCGCAATTATTGTTCGACAACACATGTTTCAATCTGGAGCAATGAGGGTTTCCTGCAATGACGAGCACCAGGCGGCAGCACTGAGGCGTCAGGTCCAGGCCCCCGTCAAAACGCTAATGTTTTCTGACATTTGTTAAATTGACATCAACGTCATGTTTACGTCAAAGTCACTTTTTCAAGGAAGTGGACCTCATCTTTGTGGCGTCAACGGGTGGCGAATTCCTCGAAACCCTCATTAGTGGAGCAAGCTGCAGCAACTTCAATAAAAAGCGAAAATTTTATTGGAAATATTTTTTTTAATTGCTTCATACAATCCATATTTCTGTTTTGTTTGTTTTTCCACTAAATTGCTCGTATGAAAGTATTACCTTTTCTTGAAGTGTCTCCATATCGCTGAATATTGTCACTGCAAAACATTTCGCCGTATTGACGCTTGCTGCCGTTGTCGTAAATTGCTGGATATTTTGAACGTCACAATCGCCCAGTATTGCTTATAATTGATCAACTATTGCCCGCGACTTCGTACTCGACTTCGTATTCCGTTTTTTCGCGTTTCGGTAGGAATTTCTGGAAATCCTTCCCTACACTGCCCAAGGAACCTACATGCCAAATTTCAGTTTTCTACGACCAGTAGTTCCGGCTGTGCGTTGTCTGTCAGTCACACAGTAATATAAGAGTTTTATATGTATATATGTCACAGCCAACTAGCTGAATCCACCGTTTCATTAGAAGTCTAGCCTTTTCATTGCACTGTGCCGTTTAACAAGCGCCATATGTGACATGGGCAAGTCATTAAACGGTATTGAACAAAAGATGTCACTTAGGTCGCTGAAAAATCAGCACATTTAAATGAAAAAGCTAGGCAACCAATTAAACGGCTGGTTAAGCTTATTGGCTGCAATATATTATTGAGGATTTTCATTGCCCGTGTAAACGCACCTTTACACGCGTAGAGCCGCAATCGAAACAAGGACGCGCGTGGGACGCTTGCAATCTCACTTTGTACGGTTTATACCCCGATGGGAAGTCTGTGCTAATAGTCTAATGTGCACGGGTTTGCGCTGGGTAGTATTTTACTTAAGTGGGTCATAGAGGATGTGGTGTTAGGTAACGCTGTTCAATTTAATGCTTACAATCTTGGATCGACTAGTATGAATGTTGACTTTTGTGATTGTTCATGTTTGGTGTTTTAGTTTTTGATTTAAGTAGAAAGACAGGGTGGATCGCACGTTCTTGACGCCACAAAGCGGACCGTAATTGGCACATCCAGACCAGACCAATGCGAGCTCGCTACGCGGTTGGCATCTTCGGGAGTGGGGTGCCCGAGACATTTTTAATGTCGTGTATCTTCTATGGTGAACGGGTATAACCAAACGTTCGGACGACCCTAACGTTACTATTTAAATATATTATACCTACTTAGGTCATAGCTATCAGTAAATTACCAAAGGCAAAGTGGCATTGGCCAACACATACCACGTAAATGTTGCGTTGAGCATACGTATTCATATGTCCGGGTCTCGGCAGTAATCGGTACACACGGGGCAGAAATCGAAAATATTGTGTGGTGTGGTGGTAATGACTGGAGACAAGATAGTGAATTTCAAAGCGAGATGAAAATGTGCGACAAATATCATCTCTCGTGATACGTTGGGAATCACCCATAACTACCCAAAATTTTAATGCAAAGGCTGTAACATAAACTGTAACAATATTGATCTTTTTTCAGATGAGATCACGTCGTCATTCCGCCGGTTCGGGCCGCTCGTGGTCGACTGGCCGCACAAAGCCGAGAGCAAGAGTTACTTTCCGCCCAAGGGTTATGCTTTTCTACTGTTCCAGGTATGTGCATGTTAAATTTCTTTAGTTTTACGAATAACTATTAGAATCAGGGGCGTATCTACCGTATCAATTATACGGGGCCCCCGAACTACCCCCCCCCCGATGTATTGAAGCAAAAAACAAAACATGTCTGCAACCTCAAATCATTCATCAATCTTAGTAATAAGAGGCCCGCTCCACGTAAAATACTGGTATTCAGCTGAATCCGGTTTGACTGGAAGCCAACCCCAATATATTTGGGAAAAGGCTAGGCAGATGATGAATGGATAAATTAATAATGATGATATGAGCTACAGTTTTGTGCTAGTAGCGCAAATTTCGTAAAACAAAACAACCTTGCATTTGTGGTCATTTTCGCAGTCGGGTAAAAAGGGAGCCCCCAAAAATGTTTGATACAGGGCCTCTTGGAGTCTAGCTACGCCACTGATTAGAATAAAATATATTTGTCATCGCAAGTTATCGCCTTTGCACCATTTCGGGATATGTTTTTGTTTTTATCTGGATCAGAATATAGGGTTTAGTAGCCTACCCATCCATTTTGGACACTCCAATGTTGCTAGATGACACCATTCAGGTTTTTATTAGGTTGACAGTCCTCGAAGCGACTTGTTGAAAGACGACCCCAACGCAGTTGAGCTTGGGAAAGGCTAGGTAGATGAGGACTGAGGCTGAGTCGATAAAAATATCAATAAAGACAAAACTCTTCACCGCTCAATATCTTGAAGGGTCTATTTATTTTCGGTGGAGTAAGCGTCCACCAAGCTTTCTCCTAACTAAGTTGAGGTCTATTTTTCTTTTATCCGGATGCAGCTGAATATACCAGTGTTTTTTCAAAGCCTTATGCAGGCTATTTCAAATTATCTACCTTCCTTGACAGTAGGATATAGGATATGCTTAAGCTTAGTCTAAAAATCATCATCATCATCTCAGCCAAAAGACGCCCACTGCTAGACATAGGCCTCCCCCAAGTGTCGCCATAACAACGGGTCCTGTTTCGTCTCGCATGCATCGGCTACCAGTGACCCTAACCAGGTCATCGGTCCATCTTGTGGGAGGCCTTCCAACGCTGCGTCTTTCGGTACGCGGTCGCCACTCCAGAACTTTTCGGCCCCATCGACCATCTGTTCTGTGAGCAATGTGCCCTGCCCACTGCCACTTTAGCTTGGCGATCCTTCGGGCTATGTCGGTTACCTGGGTTCTCTTGCGGATTTCATCATTCCTGAGTCTAAAAATATATTTCTTCAACTACCTCCAGGACGAGAGCTCAGTAGCCGCTTTAATGGAAGCCTGCATCACGGACGACGACAAGCTATACCTGTGCGTGTCTTCGCCCACAATCCGTGACAAGCCCGTGCAGATCCGGCCGTGGAGGCTCGCAGACGCCGACTTTGTGCTCGACGCTAGCATGCCGCTTGATCCCAGGAAGACTGTCTTCGTGGGAGGAGTGCCACGTCCGCTGAAAGCTGGTGAGTTTCCCAATATGCTGAAGGTACCTAAGTCATTAGATCTCCTTTAGGTGCAGGGTCAGCCCCAAAGAGTTTCCCATGGTCTGGTGGGCGAAAAGTAGGATACGATTTTAGGTCCCATGTAGCATCGGATCGACGTTGGTCAATGGTTCGATCAAAGAAGCTCGCGAACGACGACGAAGACTATCTTTGTGGGAAGTGTGCGGCGTCCGCTGAAAGCTGGTGAGTTTCCTGAAAGATTGCTGTACTTTTCAGGGTCTGTTTAGTTGGGCCGTATATTACCGATATCTGCTGAAGTTTATAATAATGTATGCAGGCAACATTCATGATAATGGGCCTCTGCCTGACCTGCCTGGCTGTGGCTGCTTCACTCACACATTTATTTCGTCGATACTGATGAGCTTTGTCTCCTGTTCCAGTGGAGCTGGCGATGATAATGGACCGGCTGTACGGCGGCGTGTGCTACGCTGGCATCGACACTGACCCCGAGCTCAAGTACCCTAAGGTCAGTAACTCAGTACACCATACATTGCAGGCAGCCTCTACTTGTGAATATAACCAGACGAGGTCTTGCGGTAGTATTCACAATTAATACTCGGAATACATTGACAGTTTATAGGTAGCTTAGAACACTGCTACAATCTCTTGGTCAACGGATTTTGAACCCATAACATCTTTATCATTTATTTGGACCCATAACATACTACGGATTTATAGTGAGATCTGGCATGGCAGGCATATGTACAGTATTGTACAGTGGCGGAAATAAAGACCAGACAACATGTTCACATAATATGTTATTTTTAGTCGGCTTGGCTGGCCCTTCGCTCATTTGTAGTCATAATATTATGTCATTTTAAATGTTAGCAAATTCGGAATACATAGACGGTACCGTCTATGTATTCCGAATTTCAGACGAACTAGTTTCAAGTAAAATTTATCGATATGTTAGAAACTTTTAATTACATGATTTTAAATCCCCCCCCCCCCTGTTTTCTTCATCAAGTTATAAGCTAAATGTGGTCTACGTTTTGTGTATCGTCTCTTTAAGGCCTTTGTCTTGAAGTACATACCGCTTCAACAGCCGTCTTGTATTAAATATTCTTATCTGGTACCACGTAGCATGTATGTGTGTGTGTGTGCAGGGTGCGGGGCGCGTGGCGTTCTCTAACCAGCAGTCGTACATCGCCGCCATCTCGGCGCGCTTCGTGCAGCTGCAGCACGGAGACATCGACAAGCGCGTCGAGGTAACGTAGCGTCACAATCTTGAAACATTTTCTCATCGTTCGTCATTTCCTCATCGTGCGTCATTTCATCACATACCCAAGAAAAATTAACCAATTTTTCCCATTATACCATGTTAACTTATCCTACTATCATCATCAGGAAACATCGTCATTCCCTCACCGTGCGTCCTCATCACAAAAAATTACGCAAAAAATACAGATTTCTCATGTTACTTATCGTCATTTGGAAACATCGTCATTACAATATCATCGTGCGTTATTTCATCATAACTTTACGCAAAAAAAACATCTAGCTTAAAATAACAAATTAAATAAATTAAAAAATACCACATTTGAAAATGCTAAAATTATTTTCACTAGCTTCTACCAGCTGCGGCTTCGCCCGCGTGAATATCGGAAATAGCAAGGTTACCTGATTCGATTTTTACTCAGGAAATACCCACCCTACACCTACCCTACCTACATAATTATACCAGCCCAAAAATACTATGACATGTTTCTGGTCTCCTCGTACTTTATGTTTCTGGTCTCCTGGTACTTGTGAATCTGAAGTACTAACGCAGCAGCGGCTGTGACTTTCCACTTCCACCTCAGTCTCCATTAATCCATGCCACTTACCGGGATAAAAAGCAGCCTATTTTTTATTCCAGGATATGAACTACATGTGTGCCAAATTTCATCCGAATCCCTTCAGCCGTTTTTGCCTGATTGTTACACAAACATACAAACGGACAAACATACAAACTTTCACCTTTATAATATTAGTAGGATTTCCACATTTTAAATTACCCTTTCCCAAATAAAAAATACCTCATAACCCAATAAAAATAACTGTAAACCCAAATAAGAACATCTTCTACCTCGAAACTTTTAACCCTTTCGTTACCACGAAAATGTATTTGATTAACCCAACTAAAATTCATCAATTACCACCACAACCCCAAATAAAACAAATAATGAACACACACGGTACTGTGTACAATACGAAGTCTATAGCCGTGTGCTGTATGTTTGCAGGTGAAGCCGTACGTGCTGGACGATCAGATGTGCGACGAGTGCGCCGGCGCACGCTGCGGCTCCAAGTTCGCGCCCTTCTTCTGCGCCAACGTCACTTGTCTGCAGGTACGGACATGACATCGTCATCTTATCATCATTATTGGCCTGCGTGGCTTTTCAACGTGCACAAATCCTCTGATCGTGTCTTGGGGGTTTCGTGGCTAACATCATCATCATCACAGCCCGACTTAGCCCACCGCTGAGCATAGACCTCTCTGTTCTTGTACCAATCCCCACGTTCCTGTGCTACCCTCATCCAGGTTCTACCAGCGATGGCAACAATGTCGTCTGCCCATCTCGCTGCCGGACGGCCCACACTGGATAACATAGCCACCTTTTTTTTGCTGTCGGGGGGAAACCTTCAAAAGGCCACTGGACTATTGGGGAAAAAATCAGAGCGTGTGGGAATTTAACCTCAATTGTACAACGTCGGTGATGATAATCATAAAGAGCGCCGTAACCTCTCAAAATATCACTCCGGAACCATCACTCTGCAACGCCTGTTAGGGCACATCCCTAAGGAGACTACAAAGGAGTCTCCCCTGAGCCTCACAGCGCGGGCAGCAAGTGATCACTGTGAATGGCTGGTTCTTTAGATAATCGTTATCATTGATAAAATGTCACTTTGTAGAGGCCCTCCGGGCTTAATATTGTCTCATCTCACTTATGTGCCTTATTACATGTCATATTATAAGACGTATCCCTTTCCAGTACTACTGCGAGCACTGCTGGGCAACGATTCACTCGCGCCCGGGCCGCGAGTTCCACAAGCCGCTGGTGAAGGAGGGCGCCGACCGCCCGCGCGCCGTGCCCTTCCGCTGGTGTTAGTGCTCTACTCTATACTATACTATACTACTGTACACGTATACGCTGCGTAGCAACACGCTGCCTGAACTGGGACTTGGTTACACCGACTGAGGTGGTTAGACAACTGGGGGACTGTCACAGAGGTGGTTTAGTTAACTGAGGGATTGGACCCGAGCTGGTTTAGTTAACTGGGGGGATTGGATCCGAGATGGTTTAGTTAACTGGGGGATTGGACCCGAGGTGGTTTAGTTAACTGGGGGTTGGACCCGAGGTGGTTTAGTTAACTGGGGTATTAGACCCAAAGTGGTTTAGTTAACTGGGGGATTGGACCCGAGGTGATTTAGTTACTGGGGGGTTGGACCCGAGGTGGTAAGGAAATCTGGGGATTTGGGTCCGAGGTGGGGTTAGTCAACTGGGGGACTTGAGCCCGAAGTGCTTAGTCAACTGGGGGACTGATTCATCTGGCAGGTACAGTCAGTCAGTCAAAATTGCAATCTCATTCTACCAAGTCTATTTTTTTTCGTATGAAGAAGGATGGTTGACTAGTTTTTTCTGCACTTCAGATTCTAAGATGTCTCTTCTACAAACAAATTTTAAATTTGGTAAAATACATCTGCATTTTTGACCGCTAGCTGTACTCTGAAATATGTGTTATTGTCGAAATATGACGGGAATTCAAAATTGACAGTTGTCTAACTATTTTGGTCGGAATGTGTGTGGGATATTTTGGGTTGATTTTTTTACCTTTTGGTGGGGCATATTCTGCATAATACATATGGAGCATAATATGACGGACTTATTTGTGGTCCCATCATGCCACAGTCTACTTGGCTTTACTCTTTATAATACTGTTAACTTCAAAGGAATGTTGACACGGTTCAACTATTGGTGGAAAATCATTTTCTGAAAGACTGAAATGATGCCCTTGACAAGACTATCCAGCTTACATAACCTTATAGATGCTCCAATGCTGTCACTAATCTGCTCCATCAGAACCAAAAAAAAAATTACTCAAAATTACAACTTAAGCCAAAAATTATTACCCAAAACCGATTCAGTATTAATTTATTAAGATAATATTATTTTTAAAGCCATACCTAGTCGTTGGCGTGTTGTTTCACAGTTGTAACCTAAAGTGTCGTACTTTTAACATCGGACAGTACTTGTGCCTATACTAACACGGCGCCGGATTAAGTGGTCGTTTCGGAACGGGTAATTTTCAAACGGGGTCATTTTGACCCGAGGATTTTTTAAATTTAATATTTATTATTTAACTAGCTTCTACCAGCTGCGGCTTCGCCCGCGTGAATATCGGAAATAGCAAGGATTCCCAATTTGTATTGTAATTTTTTTACTCAGGGAACACCCACCCTACACCTACCTTACACCTACTCTACACCTACATTACACCTACCCTACACCTACCCTACACCTACCTTACACCTACCTTACACCTACCTTACACCTATTCTACACCTACTTTACACCTACCTTACACCTACCTTACACCTACTCTACACCTACAATACACCCACCCTACACCTACCCTACACCTACCTTACACCTACTCTACACCTACATTACACCTACCCTACACCTACCCTACACCTACCTTACACCTACCTTACACCTATTCTACACCTACTTTACACCTACCTTACACCTACCCTACACCTTCTCTACACCTACCCTACACCTACCCTACCTACATAATTATACCAGCCCAAAAATACTATGACATGTTTCTGGTCTCCTGGTACTTGATGTTTCTGGTCTCCTGGTACTTGAAAATCTGAAGTACTAAGGCAGCAGCGGCTCTGAGTTTCCACTTCCTCCTCAGTCTCCATTAATCCATGCCACTTACAGGGATAAAAAGTAGCCTATTTTTTATTCCAGAATATGAACTACATGTGTGCCAAATTTCATCCAAATCCCTTCAGCCGTTTTCGCCTGATTGTTACACAAACATACAAACATACAAACATACAAACATACAAACATACAAACATACAAACTTTCACCTTTATAATATTAGTAGGAAGTAGGATTATTTAGGTTATTTTTCAAAACAGTTTTTTTCTGTGTTGGGTAAATTTGAAAGGGGTAATTTCTCGAAAAGGGAGTCCTTTCATTTGGGATTGTTTGTGCGATTATATTTTTCTATTACTAAAGCGTGGCATGTAACTGAACCAACTGAATAATTTTCTTAATAACCCGTTCCAACCACGGCCGGCGTCGGTAGTAACCCCCCACGCTGCAGTCTCTGCAAAGATGAGATATTATCAACCATTCTGACGATATTTCACCTTCGCTTACAATATCTGCCCAATTCACACATCGGGATATAGTATGGAATGGAAAAAAAAACTAGTCTTAATTACTGGCAACACTTGAAGGTAATTTCGTTGCTGTTAACATTATTTTAAAATGTAACCTTCGCGCTATTCCTTGCGAATTTGGCAGAGCATTGAATTACTAACATAAGTAATTGTTATAATAAAATGTTCAAATAAAAATATCTGACTGCACTTTGGCAGATAACGCACTAGGCAGCAGCAAGCAGCAGGCCGCCCACCCATCTTTATCCAAACCTGCGGCTGCCAGGCTATTTTAGAGCGAGCCCACGATGTACCGGATCGACTGCAAGCTGACTGTCCTAGTGCGGTATCTAGAGTAGTTACCACTTCGGAACTCCTGCCCGCGTTAAAAGCCAGGCGTGAAGGTATACATACACTAGCATTATTTTATTTAGACTAGTTTTCAGTGAATTTGCACCAACATGGTAGGAATTTCTAATGATGGCAACATTCATTCGACTGCTCAGCTAAACGGACATTTCAAACGGTGATCTTTGAACATTGATTGCAAGAATAATCGATTAAAATACCAGATTGTTAATCGAATATGTTGCTACAGATAATAATTGTAAGTGCTATAAAATAGAAGCAATTTAGTAGGTAACTAATTTTTGAATTATTATATTAGTGTGAATATTCGACTCGATACTGTCTGTCCCTTAAATCTGACTGCAACATATACGATTAGTGGCAAGGAAACATCGATCAATCGATTTTTAATCGATTTTAAAAAGTCGGTTATTCAAATCGATGCTCACCGATCATTTTACTTATTCTACGGACGATGCCAGAGGCGCCTAGAAAATTAAACTAGCAACATTATCCAATGTTTAATGTAAGCAAAATATTTTAGGATGGAAGTACAAGGCGTCGATTCATTAAAATGCTTTTGCGGAAGCCGCCATTTTGAAATATTTGCAGCTGTATGTCGTGACTTGAATAAAAACAAAATTTTCTTTAAAGTGCTATTAGAATACTGTGTTACATTAGCAAGTAGGTAGATAATTTTACTTTCACATGAAAGAACGTTGCAACGTAACTCTAGTAAAGAACAATTTTAACTTTGACACGTCCGAGATGTACACTACAAATGTTTCAAAATTAATGTTGCCAGTTTATAAAAAACTTACTGCAATGGTAGTTTCTACAAAAGCGAGTTTTTTTGACAAATAGATTCGATATAAGAAAAATATGTATCCAAAAACTTAGCTAGATGTCCGTTGTCATTTGTGGATAGGTAAGTACTATCTGTCACGAGGTGACGCATTCGCGAATTGTCGCACGACAATCGCATTTATGTACGCTCACTTGTCGTAAGATACTAAGCGTAAGACATAAGTGAAGTGTCTAATTTTTTGAAAATAACTGTACCTGTGTAGCTAGAGACAATTTCCTGATATTTTACTTTGTTTTAACGTTCGATTAGAGATTCTTGACTTGGATATTGTTGCGGTTGTCTTGTTGTCCCGTTTATGGTTGCGACGTTTCAAATGTCGGATTTTTTGAGGTTCACACCTCAAGTCTTTTGTCAGACTTTACATCACAGAGTGGGGACAGTGTCACTTGACGATGCATTGACAGGATTTGTGCTTTTTCCAATCATTCCCTGTTTGAGTCCTGTATGAAATATAATATTAACCTTTACGAAACTTGTCATGCAACGTAGGGACATAGCCAGACTTTCAGCTCATCAGGGGAGGTTTTCTTAGGCATGTCGCATGTGCCTACTGGCTGCGTCCTACACCCCGCTCTGGAACGTGGACAGCTAAGAGATAAACAGACTTTTGGGCTCGTTTTGGTTTTGACAAAGGGAGGCGGTAGGGACACGTTTTTTAGTACAAACTTAACAAAACGGTTACCAATTTGGCTGTAGTCTTGCTCTGCAAGTTCCGTGGGGACGCGAGTGCGAGCCGGACTCGTTCATTAAGGTCTCGACTGTTAGGAGAATTCAGTGTTCATGAGATTTAGTGAAGTAGTGTGTCGAAGACGTTATAGTTCGTTTTGTGTAGATCATTCGAAAGTCGATGAGGCAATTTCGCAATTCGCACATAGTTAGGCGTTTTGTCGTCTTGTCACTTAAGGGTTATCAACAATTTCCGACTATAGTTCGCGCTCGTTTCCGTCCCCACAATTTTATTTTTAGCGTTAAAAATTAATATATATAAAAAAAAAATCTATTTTTTTGAATTCGCCGGGGTAGTGCAATAGATGGTAGCATAGTATCTAATTATCAAAACGTACTAGCGGCCTCAGTGATTAGAAAATTAAGACCGCTAGTAGGTTTATTTGAAACTATTTAAGATTATACTAACCTTATTAAACCTAGTGTAAATAGGAAGGTTTCACAATTTTTGCCTTCGCGCTCGTTCACTTGGGATTGAGATGGACTAAATTTTAGTGAAGATATCTGCGTTTACTGCCTAAAGCATTTATATTTTAGCCAAAATAACGAGTGAGCTGCTACAGCCCCCGATCATAACTTTAAGTCAGCAAATTGGCACTGTTTAGGGGAATCTTAGGTTCATTTCAGTCAATTTCCTGGCTCTGTTTCTATTATGCCGTTTAAAAACCAGTGCTAGCACCTCCCACCAGCTAGAATATATTTGCTAAATGGTAGTAAACGCTAAATGCACCGATGTTTATTTGCATCGTGACGTGTGTCCTAGGATGGACCAACCGCACGATTCATTGTAACTATTGAACTTGAAACGTCTTGAAATTGTTTGTGTTGGACTGTATATGGAGGAAGAAAATTTTAATTTCTTGACTTATGTGCCTGTTGAATCTAGCGTTGTGCCTTGTGGAACACCGTTCAGCACTGAAAGATCTAAGCAAAATGGCTTGAAGTTTGAGAATAAGTTTGATCAGAGATACAACGCTTACGAATTTCAGTATGTTTCTATAGTCAAGACTCTGTCGTCCTTGGGTTTTGGTCGCATTAGGAAGTCTTGAAGACCTTGAATAGTGGATATGCTTATATTTGTACCACACTTTTACATCTGTCATACTTGGACGCGCAGTTTCATTGCAGCGAAATGTGCTTTCTAATGCTTCTCCAACTAAGTACAGCAGAGTCTGACGCAAAATTTTGGATGTTTTTTCAGTATAACGTGTACTTAAATTTTAAAGAATAATTACAACGGATACACACTGAATGGAGATAGATAACGTATCCCGAAAGACCACGGAAATAAAATAGACTGTAGTAAAAAGACTTGCGCGGATTTTTGATGATTTTTTCATAATTTCGATGCGGTTTTTTCGTGTTGTGTGGTACCTTTTTTCGAAAATTATCATGAGGCTTGATAGTGCCTTGTTGTGGCGTATGAGTTTGGTGTACCCCTCCCGATGTAGCTCGAATATAGGAGGTCTCATGGACCTCTGACTTGGGTCGTTTCACTGTTCCTTGTGACGAGACAAAATTATAATCGTCGTTTCCCCCGTTTGATTCGCGTTTCGTTCCAAAAATAGGTTGGTTTTACTTCTAAATTCTCTATTTTTTTTTTTCTTGATCATTGCGGCCGGGGTAAAACCAGCCCGCACTAAACATTAAGTAGGTACAATTTGTATTAATAGTAGAAGCATTTTAGTAAAAAATCCCATATAGACGCGTTGCGAGACTTTTTATGTCGGTGGAAAAATGTTCAAGTATTAATCAATTAATGTAGACAAAATATTTGAAGAAAAATAATAATAATATTATATTTTTCTTAGTATTTAGATATGTATGTATAGTATTTCGATATGAAGTCTCATGACGCGGACAGAATTTATAATACCGCACGTGACGGTGTAAAAATCTCTTTATAAACTATCCGTATTTAATCTAGAAATGAGAAGAAACCAGTTCATATAAAACTATTGTGGATATATCGCTGTGATCTAACTTGCAAATATATAAATCATTTTTAGATTATTGTAATCTGGTTCCTTCACCACTTTCTAGTTGGACGTCGGATCTGTTAGTAAATTAAAAGTTTCAGTATAATAGCAAATGCGAATACAATTTCTCTAAATAGAAATAGAAGTTTACTAGAAAAATATTTAAAAAACACGCCTTGATCGCCCCGAACACCTTATATAGGATCCATTTTCACATGCGCACTTTGTATCATTATTAATTCATTTTTTATCGACTGATTTTCGTTTTTCTACTGCATTTTCAAATTTGGTAGTTTTTTTCAACGATTTTGTGGCAACACTTTTGAAAAATAAATTTTTCGTTTGTAGCGTTTTGATTCTGCGTCGGTGCGTTGAGTTTAGACTTTACTAAAATTTTATTTTTATGTTTTTCTTTGTGATTTTGGTACACTCGTTCGATGTTTTTGGTGGTTCTTTTCATGAAATTGCTCAATGGTTTTTTTGTAAAATTGTTTAGTACTCCCTACCCCCCTAGTTGAAATTAGTACGGCGGGCGATGGTTGAATGTATGGTCGCACTGTCCCATTTTGTATTTTTGTATTTTTATAATAAAAAAACGTAAATAATGTGAATTCGGATGTGATTTTTTTACTTTACGCGCAACGTTGTAGTGGACGCTTGGGTTAAGACATTTTTATAAAATTAAATTATAACAGATCTTCAAGTTAACATACAGAAAAATCTTTTTGGACGGTACGAAATCAGTTTGTTATTAGTCGATTGAACTATTGGTATTACTGTCTTTTCAGCTGAATATGTTTTATATAAATTACCTTGCAACTAATCATTTAAACTGCCAACCCATTGAACGATTTTCATCGATTTCAATGGCTTTATATAAAAAAGACTTTGTAAGCAAAGAAAGCATTTAATCATTTATGATATCTCTATTATTTTTGTATGAACTGTGTTCAAAAACCAAAAACCTTGAAGATCTGTTCAACCAAGCGGTAAAAAAACTTAATAATTGGTGTTAGTATAAAACCGAGGTGTGTTTGGGATATGTGGTCTGCCTGCGAGCGGTGGGCTAGATTTGCACTATGTCTAGGGCTTTTTGACGATTGTACCGTCATGTATCGCTGGTCGCCGGCTTTATAGTAAACTATGTACCTCTGTCCCCGGTTCTAGGCTGTATGATTTGACCACTTTGAGGCTGTTATTTAACCGAATTTGACTCTACAACTCGCGATAACCTGCTCAAAAAATGCAGTTCGCCATGACAGAGACATAGCTTACAATATTTTGACTGATGTGACCAGCCAGACGCTTTTCTACCAGTTTGGTAGAATGCGATGGATTTTTAAAAACTAATTTTGCTATTTAGTTGAATTAATATTATCGCGCGGGGGAAAGTTTCAATTCGTCCTCCCTTTCTTTATTATTATTGTTTTCTCTTGAGGTTTTTATAACCTGTTTTCGCTTGTCTGTTGTAGTTTCTTGATGTCGCCTCGCATTATTTTAGTTTTGACTCTCGTTTAGTTTCTTATTAAGTGGCTTGTTTGCCTCAATGACACGGCAAAGTTTTGATGCTGCTACACATGGTTGGCAGCAATAGTGGTAATGATAGTTAAAATTGATGTAGGGTTCTTAGAATGTTAATTCTCGCGTCATTGCGGCAGTAAGCTACGGCAATCGTCTACTTTTGATGGCATTGTAGCGTTTGAAAATGAAAATATTTTTTAGTTCATTTGGAGCGTGGTTTAGTTTGTTGAGGCGGGGCGGCCGTATTCTCGCACGTACCTTTAGTCGCTAGTTTGTAGTTGTTGTTTTGTCGGCGCCGTCGCTAAGCGGCCCTCGTTCACGTTTGTACGTTGTCTGTTTTTTCTATGGACGGGTGTGCTGTTCTCATTAATTTTAGATCGTAATTTTGTCGTTTGCATATCACTGCGTGCGGTCACAGCAGGGGGGCGTCGCGGTGTCATTCTTATACATTTTTGACGTGAAATTTGTATCTTTATAAATGAATTGTTGTTGTTGATCGGTGTATCGTCCCCCACGTTACTCCCGAGTGAGTTTCGCACTTCACATGCATGTAAATAGGAGTTAGGTGAAAAACAAAATTTTTAAAAAATCCGCAAAAAAAGAATGTTTTTTAACAATTATGTCGGTGGCGGAACAGTTAGTAAAAATTTTTTCGTCTTAGCGTCGCCCGTGTCGCCCGGGCGGGTTTTGTAAATTCTTGTGCTAGAGTTTTTAGTGAAATTAAAGAATAGCAAAGAGTAGCGCAATTTAAACTAACCTAGTTGAGTCTAATAATGTACCTAATATCTTGTACCGTTGCTAGGACAATATTATTGAGTTTTTAAATAATAAAATGAATGCACCGTTTTTATCTTCAGGTGTTTTTTCACTGTTTGTATAATTTAAACTATATCGAAAGTTGCGGTGGATCTAAATTTATTTTTTTAAATAGTATTTTCGATGTTCAATGGACTCTTGTTGAGATGTGTCAGTGTGTGGACACTCGAGTTTTCAGCAAACGATTAGAAGCTTTATCTAAACCATTATTATATCCAAGACTTCATTTTAGACAAATGTAGGTGTAAGATTGAGTAAAATATGAAGTCGCTTAGTATTTATTACTTATATCTAATTGATACTCGTTTGAACTATTCGAGTGTCCAAGCATTTCGTGTTTGTGCTTCACTAAAACTCAAGTTTCTACCATACATACCACTCGAAAGATTTAATACCTATTTAGTAGAAATATTTTTGTCTTTAAAAAGGTTTTTTGTGATGCACGTACACGATTGTCTCCGAGTCCAGATCATAATTTAAATTGATTTAAAATAAGATTTATATATTTTTATATGCAGTTGTTTCATTCATTGTTATACTTGTAAAATCAATTTTGTTGTTACTTGATAAATGAAATTGAAACCAAGTTTTTTCGCCAAACGTTTAATTTGGTGCCTTTGGGTCTTATGTTTGTTCTGTAAGCGTTCTACGATACCTAGTGACAGCTTTAGTGAGAAATAATTAAGATTAATTTTTAAGCTTTCTTTTTAGACCTAAGTACATTTTCTAAATGACTGTGCAGTGCCGGTGAAGTTGGGAATACGGGAAACGGTGACAGGAAACCATGAATTACTCACTGGTGAGAAAGACTCGTTACGGTCAGAAAGCCTTGCCTGTCACCGTCGTAAACAACTTGCAGGCTACACATTAAGCATCTTTGTTCCCAATTTTCATTTCTGCTTCCGTATTTACCCTTCACCGCCACTAACATGAGCTCCAACGGCACCAAACGACGTACCGTGCCCCTTGTGTTGGCCACGACACTCGCTTAGTCTTGTTTCACGCCCGTGACTTACTTTACGACTATTGTGAGATATTAAAATGAATTTGAAACTTTCGCCCTGTGTTTGTATTGTAGTTTGCTTTCTGGGGTAGTGCAATTGTTTGCCTTTGTTGCGGGCGGGGCTGTGGCTTGCAGTTAGTGATGGAGAAATTACTGCCAGTCTATTCTGTCAACACCACACCGTGTAAATTTTGGTGGTGTGAGCATGAAGTGAACTGTCATTCCGTCTTGTTTGTATGGATTGATAGCACTATATGTTCACTTCACCTAAGCTTACATGGTGAGATGTTCGCAGAATCGCACTGCTGTTGGGTAGACGCATAGAGAAGCGTTTAGGCTGTGTAGGTAGGTACACGTGAGATACACACATCAGGTTCCAAGTAATGGTGGATCCACATAGCCCGGTGGCATGTGCCATCTGCCGGTTTTACGTGCGGCAATCGCAACAAAGCTGGCGGCCTCTGCCACTGTTACCCCGCTGGGAACAGTTCGTTCACGGCTTTCGATGAGAGCGCACTTGCCGGCTTCTGCCGGCGGGCTTGTTTGTGATCAAGACGCCGACAGTGCGGCGGGCTGTGTGGATCCACCATTAGACACTTATTTTGAGAATACTATCAATAAAACACGTTCGACGTAAATGACACTCTTGAACTACAAAATAGAGACCTCAGTTTCAAGGACTCGTTCGATTCCCAGGGATAGTACGACATAATGTTACGTTCGTTCTTTGATAAAGGTCATGACTGCAAAGCACAGTTTCCTATAAGCCCTAGTGTGTCACAGATTATTTTTGTAAGTACATATTTTTTATTAGCTACATCCTTCTAGTTTCAACCAAAGACAGTATGCGGCCCAAAGTTACCTACCAAAAAGACATGATTGATTCCTATTTTTTACTTAATTTCCGGTGAAGAATCGCTTTTTTGTAAACATTTTTTTAATCACCCGCTTGTTTTGATGTATTTTCGATGTTATTCCTATTTATTTTTTACCAATTTTTGTATAACTTTTTTATCGATTAGTAGTTTTATTCACTAGTAGTTTTAGTGTTACATTTTTTCAGTATTTTTTTTCGAGTTTTTTTTTTCTATTATAGGTAATTTTACACAGATTAGTATAAGCTTTCAGCGAATATAAAGTTTTTGCACGTTGGCCGTAAAATAAGGTATATTTATGTATATTTAACTTGAAATAAATAGAAAAAATGTAAAAAATCTGTTTGAATATTGCAAATTAGATTCAAATTTCTAAAAACGGAGCTTTATTGTTTTTTTTTTATTTCGATTAAGTATAAATAAAATGTATTACGATTTTTTATATATGTGTATTTATGTAAAAACTACATAATTATTGTAGATAAGTAGTTTTGGATTTACCTGCGTTTTTCCTTATTTTAAGAGTGATTTTTTTATTTTATTTTGTTGTTTGATAGTATTACTTAGTGTTACGCTTATTGGGGACTGCGTTGAGGAAAAATAGTATTTTTTAATCTAACGGCAGTCAGAATATTTATACACGATTGTAATGTTCCTAACTTTATTGTATCTGACGTATATGTATATATGTTTATCAAAAGTATTATCTATAATTATTATAATAATAAAATATTTTGTTGAAAATATAAATGTTTTATCAAATCATAGTATAATACAAGTAATATTTATGTAGTCTATTAATATTTTTTAAATATTGTAGTATTTAAGTACTTAATTTTTGTTATTGTATTACATCTGTTATAGTTCGTGTATGGATGAAAAGTCACAAACTGTCGTCAGATTTAAAAGTAATTTTGATGTATGCAATGCCCCTCTTTAGTCCCCAATAGGCCAGTAGGTATTGTTTAAAAACTGAAATACTTGAATTTTTATATGAATTTTATTAATATAATATGGTATTTTACTAAATATTAGTCCAATATTAAATCTTTAAATGCTTGTTTTATTTTGAACCCAAGGAAATAGTCTGGAAAAAGTAATCAAGGAAATGATACACTAATACTAGGCCTAACTTCTTAGGTCTTGTGCTTTACCAAGACAGGCGATAACGACGTCGACAGTGATACAAAAATGACGCTTTAAAGCCATCTTTCTGCAACTGGATAAGGGCAGCCTACGAGTGGTGACGGGGACCATCACCGGACACTGCTCACTGAACAAACATTTCCACACGATAGGTATATCGGACAGTCCTCTATGCAGAGCACGCATGGAGGAGGAAACGGTATCGCACGTGCTCCTTGAATGCACAGGCGTTACCGAAATACGGAGGAAAACAATAGGGACACATAATTCACTCACAGATATCCTGAACATACTGAGAGGACTGATCTGTTTCTGGAGGGAGGTTGGCTGGTTTTAATAAGTGCCGCCATCGCTCACGTAGAATGGTCCACAGCAGGACTTAGTGCGGAAACCATACTCAATAGATAGAATAGATAGCCATATTTGTGATGGCTTTAAAGCTTTGTTTCTTAGGGGGCACACTGGTGCAGAGTCGACACCAATCTAAAAATGAATATAGTTCATTGAGAGTATAGTTTGATTCATTGTAAAAGGCATTTTAGGCATTGTATCGAGATTATCAAAGAGGATGCATTTGGTAGAACGCACGAATGCTCGCCTGCAGAAAACTTTCAATTACTGCGTGAATCGAAAGACAACGAACACAGTCGTCCCTATCCTCTACAATTCCTAAATACGCACGAATCCCATAGAATGAGACACTTTGCTTCGACTCCCTCAGTGTGACTTGTCCCTTATTTTCAAAAAAAAATAAAAATGAAAAATAATACCGACCTCTTTGTATTTATTTTTCTCCTTTGCACTCATCGTACTCGTTTGGTTTTGAACGAACCACAATCGTAACACCTAGCAATATTATTCAAGACCAATCCCTTGCCATCAAGACAGACAAACTAAAATTAGCAAGGTATAATAAACGATGAAAACGAGTACACAATAACTATTTTTGCAGCGTGTCCATATGCAGACCATCGGTTTAGATCCGATAATATTTCCATAATTATCTATCACTAGTTGTCCCCCGCGGCTTCGCTCCCGTCAACTGGCTACCTACCTACCCTACACCTACCCTACACCTACCCTACACCTACCCTACACCTACCCTACACCTACCCTAAGGATTCTTAAATTTTCTGATTTTCCGCGCAATTTCTTTAATTTTTTTTTTTTCATAAGAACCTTCTCCTGACAATAACAAACACAACAAAAAAAGAATTAGTGAAATCGGTCCAGCCATTCACGCGTGATGCCGTGACCAAGGAAAACGGATTTCATTTTTATATATATAGATAAATCTGGAGGCTACAGTAGCAACAAGTCTGCGTCAGATCTCTAGCACGAATCGTTTTGAGTCAAACCTATTTAACATTCTGATTGAACTATGTTCAACACACTCAACCCATTGGCCTAGCTGTGTTGCGGGTCAGTACGATATGTAGAGCGTTCAAGGCTTTCATAGCTGCTGACCTGCCAGTAGGTATATTTTTTTTCCTTTTTATTTTTAAATATAAAAACGTTGCCCCTACTAGGATTTTTTCCTGTATCGTGGGTGCGTTTACAATCAAATAAACTCATATACACAAACAGCCAGAGACCCGGAACAACTATTTTGGTTCCGTCGCGTGCGGGACTGCTGCGCCAACTGTGCCGTCAATATACATAGCTACTGCAACTGCAGTGCGATTCTGTAAATATGTCGTAGTGAACACCCGGGTGGGGCGCACGACAGGTGAGTTGTCAAACCATACAAATAAGATGGAATGACAGCTCTATTGTCGTTCACTCCGCTTAGGTGAACACCGTGAGATGTCGACAGAATCGACTGGCTGGTGCTATTGGGTACTCGCATGCCAATAGCTCGGCATACAGTTCTCGTCAAATAACTTTGCCCCTCTGAAGTTAGCCATTTGCAAAGATCGCGCAGGTGCAGTCACGTACACGAGAGCAAGCGGGACGCAAGCATGCACCGAACGTAAACGAGCGACTGAGACATAAAATCACGCCCCGCCCCCATGTAGCTTAGCAGCTTAGCTTAGAGTAGCTTGCATGCTATAGGAAACGTGCTCGGCGAAGATTGTGCCATCTAGTGTTGCAAATTCATAACTTTAAGACTTGCCATTGACCCTTATGTGTTGCCACCACTCGGGACAATCACGCGTAGACCGTAGACTGTGCCATCAGCCATCTTTTCCCTGCACGCACCACATAGAACTTGTTATGGCACAATGGCATGCACGGTGCTGCGAGTTACTAGCATGTGTATTACGTTCCTAACAGGTCACACTGTGCACTCGTCAAACTTATGGAACACTAGCACTTCACCCGCGGCTTCGCCCGCGTAGATTTAGTACCTTACTTTGCAAAATTCGACACCCTCCACCGACCTACTTTTAAGGGTAAAAGATATTTAAAAAAATCGGTTATAGGGTTCGGTACGAAACTCTAAAAAGAAGGCGTTGGGTAAAGTACTAGATGACAAAAAAGAATGACAAGATATAATTTTTGTCACTTGGTTTCCTTAGGGCTGGACAAATTTCATATAACTGCAGGAAATCTTATAAAATCAAACCCTTCGCGCTAGGTTTCATTAGCGGTGGGGCTTATTGAAGATTCGTCATCAAATTCGATATCGCCGTCCATTGAGGCTAACTAAGAGGTTATTTGCTTGGTGGCTGTCGGGAGCGTACTGACGGTATAGCGATACAACGCATACGCACTGTCAATGTTATTGAAGCTACCCCCCCTGGATCGTGGATTTCAAGAACGTCTTGAAATCCATCAATACTGGATCACGATATTGAGTATGGTATATGATAATATTGATAGTATATTACGCACCAATAACATATCATGCGCTACTAAGCCTGTATGAGGTCACATGACCGAGTAGAGTAGCTGCACTGCACCAACCAACTATAGTTCGACTTTTAATAAAATTGTATTGAGTACCGTAAAACGTGGCAACTTGACCATATTTCATAACAAAAAAACAATTATTTTTTTAACCATAACACGCATAGAAACTAAAACTATTTGTTTATAATTATAATACATTTGGCTCACTTTACCGAAATTGTCATTCTATAAAAACAGTTATTTTAACCTGTAGAAAAGAATAAACTACTTGGGCAAAAATGACAATTTTTTGGCAACTTTACCTACGCACCGTATTCATCATCTATTGCATAATAAAGAGTAGCTGAGGTAAAGACGGCCTAAACTACGATTACTACTTATAAAAATGAAAAGAATATGAGGAAATCAATAAAGATAACGACAACACAGACAGTAGGTAAAGATGCCATGAGGTTCATTGTAATCTACATACAAATAATTTGTAACGCTCAGGGTTGTCAAAAAATAGAAAGTGTTTTTTATGAATTATATATTTTATAAAATCTAATTAACCTTACAATAACAAAAATGAAATAGCTTACAATTATATTCAACCTTTAAACTAATTTTTGGCATAAAATTAAAATGGCACGGATTACAAAGCAGAGATTTTTTTAGTTTTTTTTCGATTGTCCTCCGTGGTATACCAAAATTTCTTTCGGCCTCGTAAGATGTAATTTTTTTTGACTTCACCATCTCTATAGCCAATGTTAACATCTCTTCCGTATAATTTTTATATTGTCTAGCTCCGAGTTTTCTGCGGTTTCGTTTTTTGGGAGCCATTTTGGCTCTGAAACAAAAGGTATTAAATAAAACTAAAGCTCACATGCGCGCAAACCCAATATAATTATCATCCAGGGTATTCACTATTATGCTGTGAAATTTAGGTATTCGAAAATGGTTACATACACACAAACAAGAAATAAACACTCATGCTTGATTTAGTGCCAACCCTAGCTGCCGGCAAAGTTGCCACATGGCAGTCAGTGGTAACTTTACCTAACCTCAACCAACATTACCAAAGCAGTTTTTTTAAATAAATTAAAGAAAATGCAATAGCTCACTATACAACAGTAATCCCAACCGTAATATACATACAATATCAAAATTTCACTTACCTGTGACAAATAGTTAGGGCTCTGTGAGCACAATTTAGAAAGAATTTACTCTCAGCACGTTTTCACACAGTACACTGTAACTGTCATTACTGACATAACAGCGGTGTTGCCTCTACGCAAAATAAGATAAATGTTGCCTTTTAATGTCTAAAAAATACTACTATTACGAAATAGATTTCTATTAGGCAGATTTTTGAGATAAATGAGTTTATACCGATTACCTATAGTATGGTAATGTTACCAAGGGTTCGGTAAAGTCGCCACATTTTACGGTAACTTGACATTTTCAAGATAATTTTTAATAGTGTATAACGTGTTTATATGAAAAGTTATAAAAATCTCGTTTCAAGTTCCTTCATGACACACATAATAGATATCTTAGGTCATCGGAAAACTTGAGACTAGAGATGCCGATGCATTTCACCAGCTTCTACGATAATTCTTTCACTATTCGAGCGGTGCGGTTATGGAATGCCTTCTTGCCCATGTCGGTACGGCGTGCTCAACTTTGTCTACTTTTAAAACTATCACTATCTCTCTCTTTAATCGTCTTTACTTGGTTTCTCTGCTTTTTATTCATAATTATTATTGTATATATTTATTTATATATTATGTATTTATTGTATATGTCGGAACAATGGACGAGTTTTCCTCAGAGCGGTGTGTGTACCCATAGTTGTATTTGATAACCGTCTTCGACATTATATATTAAAGGTAAGATTACGTACCTACAGTACTGTCATTCCTTTTCTCTTCAAAAGCCATCCAAAGGTTGTTTTTAAAAGATCGCTTTTAGCGATAAGGCCGCCCATTGTGTCACCCTATGTAATGTTTTCTTTATGATCTATCTTTTCTGTCACTTTTATGGTGTACATAATAAAGAGTATTCTATTCTATTTGAAGGTGCCCTCTGTCAACATGACGACGTGATCATATTTTTCCAAACAAATGGAGACAACGATACGATCGCATAGGTATACCTGTGATCGTCGTTTTTTTCTTTCTTCGCCTGTGTGCCGGAACCTTAACTTCGCAGCTTTTAAATTGGTACAATTTCAAAGTTATTAGTAGCAACACACAACTGTCAATGTCACTCTCATTGATTGAAGATGCGTTGCGTATCATCAAATGTCAACTTTTTTGTAGCATCGAAAAGAGATAGCAGCATACATATTTCGTTAGAGTAAGAGAGATAACCAAGAAAGACAAAATTAATTTTGTTAAATGAAACGCACCCAGTTTAGCGTGTTTTGGTTCTACTGGGGCGTGCTGTAATTTCAATGTGGATACAAAACAAACAAAATAATGGTTGATAATAGAGCTAATTATATTCCAACCCCCATGCTGCAAGGACCAGAGGGGACAAAGTACGCCATAAACCCGTTCGCAACACCGCAACCTGCGATCCAGCGAGAGTTGTTAAAAAGCAGAATCAGCGAGCAATTTTCACTGTTCTGTTCACACTGCGACCTCCCATTTTTGGACACTACAGAATATGAGCATCACAACGTCGAACTACACGGCGGGAAGAAGATTTTAACATGCAATTTATGCAATGCTACATTTCGGAGACAAGACCATTTGAAGCGCCATATACACAGTTTACACAACAATCAGAAGTACTGCGTGTGTCCTGTGTGCGGGAAAGACTGTAAACGACAGGATATGCTACTAAAACACATAAAAAGAAAACATTCCGACGCAACAGAAGTTTTCCGCTGCAGAGAGTGCACTTTCGAATGTGGAACTCATTCGGAATTAGAAAAACACGAGTTCACACACTCGTCCATAGACAGGCATTTATGTCCTCACTGTCAAACAACTTTTAAAAGGCGGGATCATATGCTACGACATGTCAAATCTCAACATATGAAACTTTTAGTGGAATGCCCGATCTGCAGGCAGTCATACAAAAGGAAAGACCATGTTGTACGGCATGTTAGGGAGAAGCATAAAATGGGTTTACTGAATGGTAAGCTTGTCAGTTCTGCTGATGTAATTTAAGATTTAATGTACCAGTGATAGTATTGTTTTAACCTCTATCGTCCGGGGGAACTAACTTTATGAAAATAAAAACAAATGAGTAAACTACAAAAAAAGTGGAATTCAACATAATGGCTTTTATAAGTATAGTTTGAGTTTCAGAGGAAATATGGAATAAATTTACAGATTAGCAGCAGATTCAGGAGGCACTGTATGCCATTGATATAGATTTAAATGGTAAAAATGTATAGGTCTGAATGTTATGTAGCTTACTCCTAACTTTTCTGGCCTTGTGTTCGTCTTAGAAATAAATCCTGAAACAACGGGTTTTATTTTGATAGTACATAAATGACATAACTATGATTGCATCAAGTTAAAAACTCAAACATGAAAAGTATTGGTTTAAAATTCAATCATATCAAAAATGTTCTTTTCTAAACACAAATAATTCTTGTTGTTGGATGCCTAAATTATTTGTTACCAGGAAAACATTGAAAGAAAATTTATCCAACTTATTTAATCAATAAAACAAAATAGGTCAGTGGACTTCCCAGTTAGTTTTTAAAGATCATCAGAATCAGCATTGCCATTCAATGTGGCAATTTTAGCCAGCCATTAAGGCACTTTTAGCATTTTTAAGTAAGCTAGTGTGATAATTATATTTTTAGGTACATAAATACTTGTTTAATAGTCAAAATGTAAAAAATGTATAAGGACATTGGAAAATGCACTTTATTTCTATTTAGAACAAAGTCATACAAAAATTGACATGGTCATGAAACAGCCTTTCTGTAGTCCTGTAATGCACAGGGTTCTATACTTTATTCTACAAGAAATAAGGCTCAGTTTTCAATGTTTCTCTTGGTCTGGTGTAAGTTCTGCTTTGTTAAAACCTGTTTATTGTAAGTAACTATGATAAAGTTTCGTAAACAAAAAACATTTCTTGTGCATTCATTCATCAGCAGAATTAAAAAAGCATCAGGGATTGATGTCATTAATACCACAAAGTGAAAATTAACACATACCTACCTACAAGCATGTACTTGGATGCCAAAAGAATGTTTTCATGTCATGTTAATATTAATTAAGTAAATTTTCATTGTGTCATTAAAAATAAGGTTCATTATTCAATGCCACTTTAAATCTCCTGATTTGCGATAATCCTATGGCAGCTTAGTAAATTCCATGAACAAGTATTGTTTTACAAATAATTTATTGAAATGTATGAAAATGGTTTGAAAAATAATAATACCAGCAGCACTGACTATATTATTAGTAAGGGCAGGGCGGACCGCACGTTTTTCGTCCGAAGCGAACTCGCCACGCAGTCGGCAATCTTCGGGAACGGTCGTGTGTACGAGACAATAAAATGTTTCTTTTAAGGTGAACGCGCTATGAAACACCATGTAAAAAATTGTATAAGCCTAACTAGGTTTGGAATTTCAAAACTGTTTTGTAGCGAAAATGTTACATTTCTGAGTTAAAATAATATTAAGACCTATTTCTTTTGAGGTTTGAACTTGTAAATAAACCCATTTTTAAAGCATTACTTTATTTATTAAGACGAAATTATTGTTATCTAGATAAACTTTAACCTAACTTATTTGTAAAGTCAAGGAAATTTATTGTTTAAGTACCTACCACTTTTTCTCATCAATTCCCAGCCAATTGAAAATTGCTTCGCTAACTTTGAAACTATCTGTACCTATGCACTTTTAAATATAGTGAAATAATATAGAGCTTTATTTACTACAGCATAAGGTACCCATTTCAGTGAGAGAATTCTAATTTTATATTCTGTGGGGTGCATTCGAATTTTGTGACTGAAATGTGTACCTATCTTATTTTGTAGCTCATAAGGTTTCATGTGGTATTATTATCTTGAAAATAGTGTGGGTTGACCTGAACTGTCTCATAGACAAATGACCTTGTATTAGTTCGGAAAGAAAAAAAGAGCGATTTTCATTTTCTTTACAAAACTTAATATTTCTATCTATTTCTATTTCAGAAAACTTCTCAACTAAATTTTTAAGCTTAGAATAATAACGCCTAGAAACCTAGTACGAGCATCACAAGTGAAGCTACTCAGACTAAACCATATATGGTGTACTAGGCGCAGCGAGCAGTCAGTGCCCAAGGTCACACTCTGTTGAATGCACCTCCCGAGAAATATTTAAAAGTGACAGTTTGTTGCATGAAAAGATGCTCTAACACAACCGGAAAACTGAAAAAATGTGATAAAATTACGTTTCACAACTAAGTACTTACATTAAATCCATTATTTTTACGTAAATCGATCTTCAAATAAAAATTTTCATAACCTAATTTGTCACAATGTAGTGTTGCCAGTTGTAAAGAAAAATTACCCATAATACAGTAGGCACTAACTGTTGGAGTCTACTGTATAATGCTTATTGTTTTATGTATGAAACGAAAGATAATAATTACGGTTAATTACAATAATTTTCGCATTAAAACTTCTTTAGGCGCGTTGGGCAGTTTTGATGTGGGAAAAAATCAATAATTTCGCGACGCGACACCGACACCTCTGTGTATGAGATCGTGTATTAGGAATATAAGAACATCAGACGGTATTTGCTAACTTTTCGTCATGGGTGTCATTTCCATGTATTCTGGGGTCGCTAAAACTGATTATGGGGTCAAAATCGAAATCCAAGATGGCGCCGACGAAATTTGATCGGCACCGGGGGTCTGTAGTCTGCTTTTAAAAGTAATTGTTCAAGTTTACACTTCTGTCCGCACTCCCGGAGTGCCACTGCATTTTTTTAAACCCGGTTAGTTTCATCGAACAAGCAAACATCTAACACGTTTTTCTAGCGAATAGCAATGATGCCGATTCTTTTGTTCACCACCTAAACTAAAATAAGAATTTTGCTATATCTTACTGCAGACCACGAAAGAAGCAGACAAGTGATATGACTCCATAATCGATTTTAGCGACCCCCAGAAACCATGAAAATGACACCCATGAAGAAAAGTTAGCAAATTTCGTCGCCGCCATCTTGGATTTCGATTTTGACACCATAATCGGTTTTTTATTTTTTTATATTGATCTATGATTAGTCCCAAGTACATTAACATTTTTCCCGATTTTAGGGAGTGTTCATTCCTAGCAAAATTTTTTTATGTCTGTTGCGTGTCTGTGGCTGTAATTACATACCGCTCACTCACACGTAACTACTAAAGTTGCTTCATTTTATAGTAGGGAGCGTGTATGAGACTTTCCTTCTAGGCGTTATTATTCTAAGTTTTTAGGCCTATGTACTAACAGTCGCCAGCATATCAAGCTACAACAATCTGTCAAATTTATTTAATAAATTTTCAACTTTATCGCCAAAGCAACAAGGTTAATTAGGAAAACTACAGTTTCGGGTAGCATGTTGTGCTGGTGACTGTACTTTGCGTATATGCCTAATTGCATATTAAGTATCATTAAATTAGTTCATTCGTTTCCAAGAATATAAGTACCTACATTTATTTGCGTAAAATACTGGTATTCAGCTGAATCTGGTTTGACTGGAAGCCGACCGCAATATAGTTGGGAATTAGCAAGAAGTACATACCTACTTTCGAGTTAGTATGAAATACTATGAGGACTGAACACTTAATTTCCTTGACTAGGTATCCTAAGAATATTCTTCATGATTGCTTAAAGAAAAGATCTGAAAAATTGTAATCTCGCCACAAAAATCTCATGTGTATTTTATTCTAGTTAAAAGTACTTTCCTTCCTATTGATGATTTCACACGTAGGTAGGTACAGACCTGTGATTAAAACTTTTGTTTGATTTAAAACAACTATTAGGTTTAAATTTTAGAGAAGAAATCGGGTGGACACATATTAGTCCAAAATTGTAGCACATTGACGACGTAATTATAGTAGCCGACCGAAAATATGACACATCGAACCTTAGAAAGGGGGGACATCGTGGCTATAATAGACAATAACAACCATACTGGTCGATTTGTAATGGTAAGCGATGCTCGCCGAGGTCGGCCCATTGATGGGTGACCAATTGACCATCCATTACATAGGTATTGCGATTCCTCCGTCACGTAAGGCCGTTGGTCCCGGCTGTCACTTGTAAATCTTTGACAGCAGTCTCGCCAATGTTATCGAATTACCCAGTTACTGGGTTTTGGTTCGCTCCATGTAAAATACTGTTAGGTACTCAGCTGTATCCGGTTCGTCTGGAAGCCGATCACAAAATAGTTGAGAAAAGGCAGGCAGATTGATAAATGATATTTATTTTGCAAATACTTCTAGAGGCTACAAGAAACTCACGACAAAACATTGAGTATTTATTTTAGAAAATGATTCTCTCACAGGACCTATGAGTGACGAAATCAGTGAACTTTTTTATATAAGTATATTGTATATATTTACTGCCAGTTCCTGTACCTACATCGTCATAGGTATTTTATACGAACTGGTAGAACTTGACGTTTTGTACTTAATGTACTATTTTGTGTTTTTGCTTCAGCACGTAAAATAAAAGACAGTTATAATAATTTGTATTTCTGTTGCTCCATAGCATTACCCGTTTCCTAACGTATCCACTACCTGTGAAGCAGGGCTTGTTAACGTTACCAAATAACAAAATAATAACCATTACATAACGTTAATTTCAATTGTGATACCATAGTTACGTTACAAAATTTACCTATTTATTTAAGTAACATTTAACGTAAAATACGAGAATTATCGTTTTAACGGTAAAATAATTAGTGTTATGCCCGCGAACTTTCTTATTTTTTTTGCTATTTGAACGTCAGAGAAAAAAAATGTAATTATGGTTATAATTATGTACCAACTTACATATTTAGTGGGAAGTACAATCCCCGTATACGCTTAAGTGGTTATTGTCGTGAATCATATTTTGATCAAGATACAACTTGACACTGCACCACCTCATAGAGATAACCGTTTAAAAATAACGATAAAATTAACGTTAAACTACAAATAACGTTAATAAAGAATAACGTTAAAATGGTGCACAAATAACGTTAAAACTATTACCGTTATTTTAATATTAACGTTGACTCCTGTCAATACAAGGTAACGTTATAAATTTTTATCGGTATTTAAAGCCCTGCTGGAAGCAATTGCAGCCTGCAAGAGCGCGGACTCAGAGCGCAAGAGCTTCGCGCACATAGTGGATAGGTACCCGCCGGCCACCTTAATGTTCCTAGAGATGGCACACAGACCTCCAGTCTAAGAGTGGGTAAATAACATCTTCATGATTCTGGTCTCTTGGTGCATTGTGAGCTTTTCCGCTCACAATTCAAGCTCTGGAAATTCTTCAACGTATTTCTGGTCTTCTGGTACTTGTGAATAGTTATCGCTCACAATTCCAGCCCGAAAATACTCCTACATGTTTCTGGTGTCCTGGTACATGTGAACTTTACCGCTCACAATTCCAGCTCTGGAAATAATTCTTTATGATATTGATCTCCGGGTAATTACGATTACGAGTCTTTATCGCTCAGGAACCTATAGAATAGACTCAAAAACTAACAGGAAATCAGAATCATGCAGTATTTTCTGGTCCAGAATTGTGAGCTTCAAAGACAAGGCAGCCAGATGATGTAGAATCTCCATCGCCCAAATTCGCCACCGTTGCATCGGGTCAAGTGAGAGGGATACCAGAAAAAAAACTTCAAAAAATATAGCTAACTATTTTTTATTCATAAAATATTTTACAACATAAGTTACAATCTCATATTCAGGTTATCAACCCTTCAAGTATCTAGAATACCTAGCTTTGTATAAATAGCGGCATTTTAATTAAAAAGAAAATAAAATAAACTAATTTTAGCTTGCCTAGTCTTATCTTTGACCTCCGAATTTGTTTCGGTGTTTCTTACCTACCTACTACAAATCCTTAAGATTTTTGACTGACTTTAAAGAAGGAGGTTCTGTATTCTTGTGTATTTTTTTAGTCTTCTTTGTTTCACACAGTCAGGAAAATATTTTTTTACCACTGATAAAAAATACCAAAAAATTAAACTAACTGCCACATAAAAAAATACTGGCTGATTCTACAACGTGCAAACAACATTCAACCTTAAAATCATTACAATTAAACTTAAAATTGTTGTCTCTTTCGAAAAAGTTCTTACAGAGACCTAGGTATCTGCATAATAATGCGTTTCAAGTTTCATTAAAAGGAGGCGTTGCTGTATTTGAGCCGCTAGGGTGGATCGAATGAGATATTTGTCCCACGCGAACGCAAAATACGCGCTTGGATGTGGGAGTTGCGGAAACCAGCACGACATACATAGGTAAAGACTTGACAGTTTCTATGAAACATCATGAATAGGTAGGTACTTTGTTAATGTGGGGAAACTAGTTGTTTTCCTGACTATACAATGATTGGGCTGTGGAAGCAAAAACATCTGTTTTTAATATTTGGAAGCTCAGTAAACTGTTATATCTACATTCAATTCATAAGATTTAAATACAAAAAGTGCAAAAGTTCTTTAGTTTGAAACTCATTAAAGAAGAACTGTGATTTAAAAGGTTGATGAAAGATGTGCATAATTACGTGCACAGTTTCTCACAATTCTTATTGAGTACCGGGCATTAAAGATTAAGCAATGCAAGAGAAAATTGTCTAATTGCGTTTAAAAACTTCCAACGCATAAGCAGGATACCTGTCTCTAAAAAGTTACATTATCAAGAGTTCAGGGGGAAAGAGTGATTTTAAGTTTTCTATTGAAAGTGAAAAATCACTCTATCTTTCCCCTGAACTCTTTTTCGAAAATGTTCTCTACTAACTATTTAGACCTGGATATTTAGCGTACCTATGCATACCAAGTTTCTTTAAAATCGGTTCATTCATTTCGAAAAATAAGGGCTTGAAAGTTTGTATGAAATGCCGTATCGCGTAATCATGAAATATTCACATAAAATCACGCGAATAAGTATTCCCCCAAAGAATAGGCAGTGGTACCTATTAGTACTCCCACACTGCCAGTTATTTTTAAGCCCTTGTAATAGATCATTCATCCATTACTATCATCATATTAGCCGAAAGACGTCCTGACTGCTGGAAATAGGCCTTCCCAAGTGTCGCCGCAACAACCGGTCCCGTGCGTCTCGCATCCATCGGCTACCCGCGACCCTCACCAGGTCATCGGTCCACCTTGTGGGAGGCCTTCCAAACGCTGAAACTCAAGAACTTTTCGGCCCCATCGACCATCTGTTCTGCGAGAAATGTGCTTTGCCTACTGCCACTTCAGTTTGGCGATCCTTCGGGCTAAGTCGGTAACCTTGGTTCTCTTGCGGATATTATCATTCCTGATTCGATCACGCAAGGGAACTGCGAGCATTGCCCTATCTATTGCCCTTTGGGTGACTTTAAGCCTTCTGATGAGGCCCATTGTGAGCGACCATTGCTATGAACTTGGTCTTAATAGAGACACTGGGCTACTACTGAGAAATTCCAGAAGCAAAAACACAATAACACCATGCCTGGGTATCGAACCCAGACCCACAAGCGCAGCAGTAGCGTTCATTATTGCGAAACTATCTAGCACTGCATACAATAAAAACGTCATAATAAAAAAAAATATTTACAAAAAAGTGCAATATGCATGGGTTATTCTCTAAAATAACTTAGATTTAACATAAGTAAAGCAGTATTTAAACTTAAGTACAAAAATAAATATAAAAACGTATTATATTCACATGTTAAACTTATAGTTAACCAAATAATTAGAACTAAGTGTGCATGAAATGATAATACACTATCAAGTAAGTGTTATTATTGAATAATAATACTTTTATTTATGCAAGGGATCATAATTTAAATATAAAATTAACTGTTTACTTTATATTAATTCCTCTGTAGTATCTATATTTCGCAGCCAACTAGCTTAATCAGCCGTTTCATTAAAAGCCTAGCCTTTTCATTGAACTGCGCCGTTAAATCAGCAACTGACATAGGCAAGTCATTAAACAATACTGAAACAAAGATGTCACTTAGGTTGCTGAAAAATCGGCGCAGTAAATGAAAAAGCTAGGCCACCAATTAAACGGCTGATTGGCTGCGATATATACATATAAATAAACTAAGACTGTCCATGTGATTACATAGTACTTCAAACACAATGGATTTTCATACAGATTCCACACAAACATAATTCAAAGAATTTGTTTTTCAGTCATTACAGACATTTTAAATGTTAGGTATTATTAGACCTAATACGATCTAGCACTGGTCTTTTCTTCAGTCAACAAATCAATATTGCCATTAAATGTGGCAATGCTGCCAGTGTTCTAGGCACTTTTCCCGTTGACAGCAATGTGGACGAATTGAGCAGCATAGATGTAATGAGTAAGATCAGTAAATTATTTTAACCATCATACAATTTTCTAAATATTTGAATAGTTTATATTATTGCTTATTATATTCTTTTTCTATGTAAATTAATTCAGTTTTATTACTGACTGAATGCACAACCTAAAGTACTATAAACACAAAACATCGGGCCTTTCCAAAATGGACTAGGCAGAATTCATGAGTCTTAATATTAATTCATGACCATGTAAGGGCAAGATGTCTGTTATCCATAAAGAGTTCGCCCCGGCAACTACTGAGAATGTATATATATGTATGTAATAATATATAATTATGTAATATATATATATATATATATATATACCTATGTAATATTTGAATTTAGACTGAGATAATTTTCAAATTTGGAACAAACAACCCTATGTCATACAAAACAAAGACCAAATTCCATTGCAACCTATAATTCGTTTAGGGCCTTTTTAACAAGTTCTGTGGCCGCACAGCAGACAATAGTTTAACACATGTGGTTCATTGGAACTGTGAACCTGTTAATACAAATGGTCAGTTAAAAATCAACCTAAAACATACTGGGCTAAAGTCTACACTTCTTGAGTAAGTGGTGATGGATTGAAATTATCTTGAATTAGTTATTGGCAGATCCAGGGGGGCTTCCTGCCAGGGTTGCGGATTTTGTTCGAAAGAGTCGCCGTGGCCCTGGAACGCAAAGAGCAGTAGGAGGAGCATGGATGGGTTTCATTCAGTAAGAGTCTCACACTCCCTCGTGCTCCACCCAGAACATATGGGGTCATTTGATGATTTCCCATTTATAAAATAAGGGGGGGGGCTTAAGGGGCTCAAGCCCCCCAAAAAGACCCAGGCAACAAAGCGCAACCTAACAAAGTCAGTGAGGAATTTACGAAAAGTAATCCAAGGAAGCTTGTTAACGTTTAGCAAAATAAAATGTTATGTGCTTTTTATTGTCTACTTTGCCAGAATCTACCCTCAGTGGGGTCAAGCCCCAAGCGCCCCCAAGCGACAATCCTGGATCCGCCCCCGGCTTGAAGTTATAAACAAATGGTCAATGGTTGACATACATACGTATTTTTGTTATGAAATAAATAACTTGAACTTGATCTAATGAGAAAAACCCTATAGAATTTTGTCCAATCAAATAAGTCAGTGCAATTGCAAGCATTATTGCTAGTAATAAGGCAGGAAGTCTCTTCCAGTACGTAATATGTAGATAAATTTATATTTATATAAATAGGAAGTAGATCTAGTGTATTGCTATGGTAATAGTAATAATTATTATAGCACTATTATTAATAGTATGAAAAGGCACATTTTGGTTTACTGTAGTATAATAATCCCTTGCACAAATCAAAGATTCAGTTCTTTAGTTAGTCCTTCTTTTTTTGTAAATTAAAAATTATCTATTGATCCAGTTTGACTAGCCAACCCCAATATAATAAGGTATTTTACTGAAAAAATCTAATTAGTCCGTCAGATAGATTTCCAAAAAATATAGGATACTTACGTATTTTTTTCATTTTTTCACATAAACAAAAAATGAAGGCTGCGTTAAAAAAACACGCATGACGTCACGTCGCTAATAAAAATTTAACCATCAGTGACGTCACCCATATCTGACAGACTAATTAGATTTTTTCCGTAAAAAACTACCCTATTAGAAAAAGGCTAGGCAGATGAACCAAGAATTATTGATTCCCTTTTATACAATGTGGACTTGCAACTTCCTTATGGTATTGCTTTACCCAGTCACTGGGTTGTGGAGGTCTGATAGGCAGTCGCTCCATGTAAAATACTGGTATTCAGCTGCATCCAGTTCGACTGGAAGCCAACCTCGACATAGTTGGGAAAAAGCAGGCAGATGATAATGCAGTATTGTTGATTAAAAATCATTCAATTGAATGAACTCCAATGAAGAAATAATAATTTGGTCTGATTCCAGATCAAATTATTGGTTCTTCAATCAAACAATCAACCACCAGTCCGGATACCGGACCAGCCAGTTCGGTATAACCATTGGGTAAATACCAAATCAAAGTCTTCTGCAACCGACTTGGTTTCACAAAATTTGCATTCGTTTTGAGAGCAATTTAACATACAGAAAATAAAAAGGATTTCTCTAAAGTTGCAATTAAGCAATGTTTTAAGTGGATAAGATTTTCTTAGTAATATTTGTGAATAAATGTGACCAAAAACATAGATTAATATGTCCAGCATATCTTAACATAAACATATCATTGTGAGTTAGTTCATCTAATAATGATAAAATGACAATCTGTATTAGAAATACATCATGATTATGAATAACATTATCTATTTACATAACTTCTACACACAAAATTATTTAAGAAACCTTTCATACCATCAAATACCATTCAAAGATCTTAAACTATCAAAATTTTCCTATAAAATCATAACTTCTTATGAATTCTAGCTAGATGACTCCGCAGAGACTCCTCGGCTTTGAACTTCAAAGAGCACAGATCACATTGAAAAGTTACATTTTTAAATGTGTGTTTGTTGTTTACATGCTTGGCTAAACCCTCTTTGCTGGTAAACTTTTTTTGACACTTGAAACACGCATTTTCTTGAAGAAGCTGCTTCAGTTTTAAATGGCGGCGTAAACAGTACCTGGACTTGAAGGTGATCGCACAACTCTCGCATCTTGATTTGCTTTTCATCTGATGGTGAGTTTGGCAATGAAGATCCAAGTTGCTTTTCTTATTGAAGACAATCTGACAGTCATTGCACTCAAATGTCGCTGCCTTCTGCTGGATCTCGTGGTTTGAAGTCATATGGCGGAAATACTGACTGTTCTGAGTAAACTTCAAGCGACAATACTGACACGAATATATGTATTTTCGATCGTCGAAAATCGAAACTGGGTCGTCAGTTTTTCTTGTTTTTAAAGCTGGTCTCGTGATTCTGATCCTTGGGCCGGTTCTCACAGGTTTTTTATTCATAACTATGCCGATTTAACAAGCTTTCATAATATAATTGGACGAAGTTTTGATAGATTTTCTAAATTCAACACGTAGGCAGACACTTGTTCAGATCTTGCGCATTGACACTTTGTTGTTAAAATTACACTGAAATCTGTACTATTTGCTAATTAATGTATATTTCAGCTATAAATTATGTAACACTGGTAAATATTTGAGTATTATAAGTATTATTTTTCATAAATTCGATGTAACCACAATTTCGGACGTCAAAACGTAAGTTTGGTGTGCGCTTTGAAACTAACTTCAATCAACTTTCACTTTACTGTTAAAAAAAATAATACTAAATTAGTAAAAAAATACTTTGATTATTTACAATTGAGTAGTTAAAAAAGAAGGTTAAAGAATATTTTTGTGAATTCTAAAGTAATATGAAAATTGTGTAATTGTTATAAACGAGTGTTTAGAATTTTAACGGTCATATTAATTGGACAAAAGATTTTCGAACGTGCATCATTAAAATGAGTCATGTGAGGGAAATAACATTTTAATACAAAACAATGAAAACGTGCCCGAAATTATTATCAATTTCTTTGTTGTTGTTTGCTGTATCATCTTATCACAGATTAGCAAAAGTCAGTGACATCTGGCAATTACAGGCAATTAATTGTAACACCGAATAGGAGTAGGTAGGTAGTTACATTTTGGTAAATACCTTTTTATGGTAGGTAAACAGCGGAATCTTGACTTTTCTTGAGTTGAAATTCAGTTGCTTCCAACTAGAAGACAAACAAAGGTGTAACACACCTAGTATACCCGGATATCACTGGCACAGGTGTAATTTATTGTAACAATGCCCAAATAAATGCGCATTGTTGGGTTTTTCAATCTCGTTTCAGCGCCGACTAATATAAACTGTAGGTACTAATATAAATCTACGTACCTACTAGGGCGTACTTATAGGGCACGCCACTTTTGTGGCGATAACTCCCCCGTTTGATGAGTGGCTAGAGAGGCACCACGGAATCTTCACCTTCAAAGTCTAAAGTCAAATGTCGCAGGCCTGTCGCAGGTACCTACTTACTCACCGAACACGGTTGTTTCGGGAGCTATGTGTTTCGAATTCGGCGGGAGGACCACTGTGAGGATCGCCCGGAGGCCCGATCGGCGGCGGCGACCTCTCGCTTCCGACCCTGGTACAATCCATGTTCCGGAGCGAGGAGGCTTGGGAAGTAGTCACCTTGAAGCAGTAATGCTAGTGAAAGAGGCCGCGTGAGGGAGAGACAAACCTCACGCCCCGGTAGGTCGATTACCGGCTACCGTAGGCGCGAGCCTGCGAATGCCAGGCCCAGGTCAACGGCGCGTTGTGTTCCACGCGCGATAAGCATTTCATGACGAACCTGGTCAAAGCAAACTCTCTGATGATTCGCGAGAAGGATGCGAACGTCCTTCTACAGCGACTACTGAAGTTAACGTGAGTGCTGTGGGGCTCATGATAGAAGCTGATAGAAGGGTGACATATCAACAGATTCGTACAGCTTTAGGCATTGGTATTAGTAATGTATAAAAAGTCTTACCTAAACTAAAATTTAGGCGTCAGAAAGCTTTGTACTGGATGGATAACCCCTAATTCGAAGGAACATCAAAAACGCCATCGTTTGGGTTGGTGCCGCTCAATGCTTGAAAAGTATGTCAGAGGTGACTCGAATGCTGTGTATGACATCGTCACAGGTGATGAAAACTGGATAGGTATACTTATCTGCGAAATAGATGTTTCCATTCGAAGATTTGCCGACAAAAGTAAAGAAACAACGCTACTCCTACCAGACTCAGACCCTAGCTAGGCTCGATGCATTTTGCGGAATTATTCGAAAGAGTTACCACGGCCCTGGAACGCAATGGGCATTTGAAGAACACTGGTGGATTTGGTCAGTAAGAGTCTGACACTCCCTCTAGCTCTGCCCAGAGAGGACTGAGAGGAGAGTCATTGATGATTTGCCATACTTACATAAAAAAAAGTTTCAATGCATTTGCTTGCATCCAGTACCTAGGCGTATTGTTTGTGATTGAAAATAATGAATCACTATAGGTACTTAATGTTATGTAATAATCATAATATACCTAATAATATTGTTGAATAATTACATAATTTATAATCTAGATTGTCACTGATACAACGGTTACAACGGTTAGGTAATAATTTTAATAAATATCTTTGTAGTAGGTATTGATTTGATAGCATTCTAATGTCACGTACTAATTTCAACCTGTCCTTTTTAGAGTTCCGTACGATTTTCTGATATCTGATCTGTTCAATCTGCATGCTTTTTTTAAGGATGGGGGATCATCAAATGACTCCTTCCGCTCTGGGTGGAGCGGAAAGGAGTGTCAAACTCTTACTGACTAAAACCCATTCCTCCAAATACCTTTTGCGGTCCAGGGCCGCGGATGACTCTTGAAGAAATTGGTTCTTATATAATTTTTATTTAAATAAAATCAAACGTGCAGAACCTCAGCTGACCTTTATCAGCTCGCTCACACCCCCATGCTATCAAAATTACAAAGAAATTAAAGTTAAATGCTGCAATAACAAAATTATGCAACAAACAGCTGTATAAAAGCCGCCATATTTAAATCAAAATATAGTTCTAATTTATTTATTGAAGGGCAAAGGAAATGGCTTACAGCCTAGTGACATTCAGCCTCTTTATTTTAATTAGTTGTTTTACCCAAGGTTTGGGCATAGACAAAACAAATATTGTGAATACGAAACAGGGGAGAGTCAAGGGGTATTTATCTTCCAATGAATTGTACTACGAATATTGTGGAATACAATATGCTGTTATCAAAGATCGGTACCAGGTAAGTTTATAAAATATTTTGAGCATATGAATATTGTGAGTGTAGGAAACGTGCTTATCTGCCAACTTCTACTGAGAAATTAAACGCGAGGACGAATGATGGATTGGTCATTCAGATATTGAGTTATTAGACGAGTAATAGACTGCATGTAATGTACTTAGGTACCTTTTATTTATTTATTATATTAGCTAACACCTTTAGATGATTTGCATTTGAATTTCTTTTCTCATTTCGAAAGCAATGGCGACTTCTGTTTGCGTTTAATAAATTAGACCTCGCCACTGAGCTACCGTACTATCTATAGGCACATATAGCCAGATTAAAACGCGAATTTAAATATACTTTTCTCTTATTACAATCTAAACACATAATTTCATTCCCAGGCACCAGAAGAACCTCCATCACACAAAGGGATCTTCAACGCAGACAACCGCCTAGTCCTATGTCCCCAGTTCCCCGCCAATGACCCTCTGTCTGCCCCCAGCGAGAATGAAGACTGCCTAGTCTTGAACATATACGTCCCCCACTCCTTTAACACCACTTTACCAGTTATGGTCTTCCTTCATGGAGGAGACTTTGGGGTTGGTAGCAGCTCGCCTGTCTTCTACGGCCCCCATTACTTAGTCAGCCATGGGGTCATCGTTGTTTCTGTCAACTACAGGCTAAACGCTTTAGGGTTCCTAAATCTGGGCATTAAAGAAGCTCCAGGAAATGCTGGGCTAAAGGATATCAGAGCAGCTCTGAGGTGGATTAAGGATAACATCAAAAACTTTGGCGGCGATGAAGATAATGTGACTGTTTTTGGACATGGAAGCGGCGGAGTTTCAGCTATCTATTTGACTCTTTCCGAGTCCTGTAACGGGTTGTTCAAGAGAATTATTTCGGAAAGTGGAAGTCTGTTTACGCCGAAATCTTTTGATGCTAACCCTGTAGCTACTGCTTCTCAGGTTGCGAAATCACTTGGAGTCAAAACTTTGGATCCCGAAGAATTGTTGAACATATACACTGATGTGCCGATCAATAAGTTAGAAGAAGCAATTGGCAACCAAATGAACTGTAAATCTGTTTTTCTGCCATCAGTTGAAGAATATTTAGATGACGACCCATTTTTATGTGATACTCCATTTAATATCTTGACTTCTGAATCTTTCAACGCAGCTCCAGCTATATTTGGCCTGAACACTGTTGAAGGACTAACTTGCACCTTAGATTATTACACGATAACCAGTCAAATGGATAGAATTAAAAACGAAGATTTCACAGTTCTAGACCAAAGAAGTTTCAACGTGTCAAAAACAGAAAAAAATGAAATCAGAGAGATTCTAAAAGACACTTACTTTGCTAACATTAGTTCGGAAGAAAATGTCATAGGTGGATTGATCAATCTGAATTCTGACTTTGCATATGTTGGTCCAATGTCGCTCTTTGTAGAAATGTATACGAACAATTCTGATGTAGATGTGTTTCAGTATATATTTAATCATATGGGGTACAGGAATTTAGGAAGACTGTTGACTAATACAAGTCTGCCTGCCACAACGAATATGGATGAATTATTCTATCTGTTTGAGCTAGAAAGGCTACCATTACCTATGAGTGAGGATGATGCAAGAATTGTGACGTTTATGACCATGATGTGGACTAACTTTGCGAAATACGGGTAAGCTTTTTCGTGTTGTGTTTAATCATTTTATGGCATTGCCAAATTAAAATCTTGCTTCACCGCCCACGCCACCGAATTAAATAATATTGTGGATAATTAATTCACAATTTTTAACTGCCAGCAACTGTTTGAATGTCATTCGTAGGTACCTTCTAGCTTGTAAAAGATTATATAAAATAAAGAATTCTCTGAGGATTCTATAATACGCCCATTTTACCAAGCCATCCAATCTAATTCACTATTAAATAATAATGAACTCGTTCTTTTCCCAGATCACCGACTCCAGAAGCCGCCAACGGTGAATGGTTACCGTATCCCCACAACCTGGCTATCACATTGGAACCACAATACGTCGCTCCATTGACTCCGGAACGAGCCTACTTTTGGCGCTCACTCTATTACAAATATGGCGCCGAAATTGAGCGGGAAAACTGACACTGACAGTTATGTTATTGTCTATGATAGGCGGGAATTTTGTTTTTAATGAATTAATTCTGTTGGTGTTAATAAATTATATCATTTATATTTAATGATGTGGTTTTATTTAACGTGAATTACATACACGTACATGCGTGTAGTAGGTATTAAATAAAAATAATGTTTTTCAACGATAATTTTATTAAAAAATCTACGCAAAAATATTAAAATCCATAATTGTTTCCTTGTGCAAATCTTAAAATACGTTCTAGAGATACAATGATACAAAATTTTACTTTTAACAACAAGTTTAAAATTGTTTTCTTACATCTAAGCTAAGGTTTTACGAAAATCCATTATAATGAACCAAATAATTAAGGCACAGTAAAAGATCTTCAACTCTAGTGCCTAATATTTAAGTTGCCGCGTTGTTAAGTTCGACCCCTAGTCACAATAGGGTATTTTACTGAAAAAATTTAATTAGTACCTACGTCAAGTAGATTTTCATAAAATATTGGACACGTATTTTCTTTTTTCACGTGAACAAAAACCGAAGACGATACCTACAGTGCGTTGAAAACACGTGCAGTCACGTGCTAAAAATTGTACCATCATAGTGACGGCACGCCTGTTTCTATCTGACTAATTCGATTTTTTCAATAAAATACCCTATTTACCTGCATGTCTAACAATATGTTTGTACAACTGTGCAAATAGGAGTTGTATTTTTTAAACGACACTAGCGCACACATTCCACCTATGACCGTGTAAGTAGGATTTTTTCTTGGATCGTTATTTATTGGTCGTAATAAGCTTAAAAACATTACTTCTATATTTCTACTTATGTTTAAGCTCGTAGCTAAATAAAACAGACGAACAACGCTTGCCAAAGTCGATCCGGCAATGGATGAACGTTGACCATCTTAACATAACGAGATTCCTCAATGCCTCGGAAAGTACGGTAAACTATTGGTCCCGTCTATCGTTCGAAGATCTTTGACAGTAGTTACGGGCAGTCTGAGGACAAGATGCCCTAGACAATGTGCTATTCAATTAGCGAATGCGACTGTCGAAATAAAAAAATGTAAGAATTCGATCACGTGACATTTCGATAGCATCTGTCAATCCCATACTTTTTGACGTATTGACAGATTGCCTTCGCCACGCTACCGTTGACAGAATCTCATTTGTCTCGAGCCCAAGGAATCTGACATGAGTCTTTTTCCAAGGGTTCACCAGTTACTGGGTTGAAGAAGTCAGACGCTAGCTGCATCCAGTTAGGCTGGAAGTCGACCTGATATAGTACGGAAAAGGCTAGTAAGATGGATTGTTTAGGCACTGTAGGTACATTTGTCCAGTTCTTCATTATAAGTAACCAGCTTTTGCCTGCGACTTCGTACGCGTATATCCTGTTTTTCCCGTTCCCTTAGGAATCTCCCGTCCTGCCTATGGCCTTGCTCATGAATGTGGCTGTCATATACAAAAAGAATTTTCCAAATCCAACTGGTAGTTCCAGAGATTAGCGCGTTCAAACAAACAAACTCTTCAACTTTATAATATGAGAGTGTATAGATTAAGTTATTGATAAATATTATTTTAGTGACTAACTTAGCACGAGGTGAAACTATCGTTAAAGTTATCTCCTATTCTCTCGCAATATCGTTACCTTTTGATATACCTACATAAATATAATGTTATTTACCTAACGTTAATAACTACCAAGCGCTGTCTCAAAAAACAGCGCGTTTTACAAACATCTTATCATTAATACATAATTCAGATATTTCAACAACAATAATTCCCTTTGTAAAAATTACTTATTTGAGTAGTACATAATCAACTTTCGATTAGGCTTCTACCGAATCCAAAAGCCACGTATCAAAACTTTCCAACCAGAGACAACAAGATTTTACGCAAAGGTAACAACCCTTGCGTCCTTCAACTGGAGCTGTCAGTGTCACTGTCACTAGAGTCGTGTTTCTTTTTGTTTCTTTTCTTGTCTCTGTGCCTGTCGTCGTGTTTGTCTCTATGCCTAGGACTTCTTTTCGGGCTGTCCCTGCGCACCCGATGATGTCAAATACCTGAGTCGTCGGTCGTGTGGTGAACGTTATTCAGCGATTCTTCAGAACTTTCCGATTTTTGTTTTTTCTTGTTCCTGGAATAAAAATTTTTGGTTTTAGTTTTAGGTAGGTAAACTGACCTAAAATTTCGCACCCCTCCAATGCAAGATCTTCTCTCCCATTTTGATGACCACATCTAGCCCTCAAAATGAATTAATCGCTCGAGCACTGCCATGTGAAAATTCCAAAATAAAAAATAAATCTTACATAATAGTAATAATAAACATTATATTTGCGATAAACTCGCGGCACACCGGTGCGGCAGTGCTCGAGCGGTGAAGATGAAAATGCAAAACAAACATTTCTTTGTTTTTTAAATATTTGTACTACTAGGTACTAGACAGTTTAAATAAAACCATGGTTTTCTTTTACCATCACTTTGCGATTATAGTCGAAAAAAAGTTTTAGCCGGCTACAACTAGTTCTAACCTAACCTCAAAACACTTTAAAGTTCCTATTTCTGTGTTTTAAAAAAAATGGCTAAAACTAGGTTTAGCCGCACTTCGGCTATTAGCCGTAACATATATATAATAATAGGAAATAGTTATTTATGATATTAGTGCGGTAAGTTGGTTTTTACAAACGAGTAGACGAATGTAAGCCCGAGACGAAGTCGAGGGCTTACCATAGTCACGAGTTTGTGATAACCAATTTCTGCACATATGTCATACAACGTTTTTCAATACATTTGCGAGAATACAGTACAATAGGTAGTCAAACCAACTTTTTGTTTAAGATATCTGTCGGAAAGTTGCAACAATCTTTGACGTTTCTAATATGAAAATGGCGCGAATTTGCAAACGGTGAAAATTAAAACTACATCTTTCGTTTATTTATTTTTATTACTCTTCTCTCATTTTCTCTTTAGTATTAAATTGAGACAAACGTATTGATCAAAAGCGCTTCCAAGGAGGTTCGATCATTCAGCTTATTTATTCTAGGATTGTGAAACTCCTTGGTGATCTTCTTATTTTTTTTTGTGGAATTAAAAAAAAAAACCGTAAAGAATACCTAAGTACATATTTTACCGCACGGCGCTATACAATAGCACCGTGCGGTAATATAAAGTGAGAGTAAAAGTAAAATTTAACTTTCGAACAATGTATACAGGCTTCGTAAATGCATTTTTTGAGCAAATGTGTTGAAAAAATAATTATGATGGTCTCAGTCTTAGTAGGTAGGTACACTTCTTCCCTAAACGTGATGTGAAGGCAACGTTCGTCATCGCATGTCAGTTGCAATCTGTCAAAAAAGCCTTAATTTCCAAACATTTTTGACAGATTGCAACTGACATACGAATATGAACATTGCGATCTTTGATGCGTTTTATCTTCATACATTTTCAATGATTTAAGAATATAAGAACAATGAATGAAGCAAAAAGTACGTGTGCAATATTTTTCGATGATCTAAATAAATATAATCATACTTTTTTACTCAGAATCATCCCTATTGAAAAAGGTCACTTACCCCTTCTTTTTCTCGTTCTCGGTAGATATTTGATCTTTAAATAATTTCGATAGCTCCAGTTCTTTTATTTCGTCCGAATTCGTCAGGATGATTGCTCTGAAACAAACAAAATATTTCATTGAATAGACTAACATAAATTTTAAGTTATATATTTAATTATGTCACTTGCTGACTCTGTCAGCTCAATGCCAACTAGCGTTTCATAAAAAGCCTAGCCTTTTCATGTAACTGCGCCGTTTAATCAGCGACATAAGTGACATGGGCAAGTCATTAAACAATATTGAACAGAAGTAAATTTTTATTTTTAATTCCAAATAAATAAATAAATAAAGATGTCACTTTTTTTTTTCGCGAGTTCGTGATTGGTCCCATAGTAAAAGTTGTTCATAATGATGAGTACAATGACCTCTTTTGAAGTATTGCATTCGTCCTGTTACACGAGGAGTTCGTGACTGAATAATAACAGCCACACAGTCGATCTTCAAGGTGAAGCAACGCTTGCCGAGATTGGTCTATGGATGGGTGACCATCTAAACATACCGAGACTCATCCGTGCCTTGGAATGCACGTTAAGCCATTGGTCCTGGCTGTCATTTGTAGACCTTTGGCAGTCGTTCCGGGTAGTCAGAAGCCAGAAAAATCTGATATCCATCATCCGGTAAGTCTAGAAGTCAACCTCAATAACTTCCAATATAACCGGGTGCAGCTGGATACCAGTAATTTACGTGGAGCGACTGCCTATCTCCTCCACAACGAAGTAACTGAATATATTGTGAACTCCTTGGCTGCTGCAGGTCACTGACAGACAAGTTACACGTTGGAACTTTGGAAGCGTCTAGCAGAAATATAAATATTTTGAAATAAATGTGACATAAGAATGTAAAAATATTTATACAGGAACGGACCGTAAGAGTGAGTGAGCGAGAGAGTGAGGAGAAAAAGGGAGAGCGTTAGTTTTAAAATAAGATGGCGGTTGAACGTTGGTGGAAAAAACCAATAAAATAAAATTGGAAGATTACTTCGTGCACCATAAAAATATCCCACATGTATTGTTTTTATAGGTCAGTCATGTATTATAGTAGGCGCCAGATAAACTTGCAATAAAGTACATTGACCTTTCCCTAATATCGCTTCGTAGATACCCGAACAATAAAATTATGAACCGTTTTTCATTACTAGAGAACGTAAAGGATCACGATAGAAGTCGATTCAGGACAGCTTTATGTCTTTATTTCTGTTTTTGATATTATGAAAGACAATAAATGTATGTGGGTCAATGACCGTTAATTGCACTTTTATCTGTTGTCTACCATACCTACGTTCTAAACCAGATGGCCTACATGACGTAGGTACCAATAATTGGTTGAGACAATATACCCCTTGACAAAACATTTTGCAGCTAAAATGCTTGTGTCGAAAACATTTAAAATAGCTATTGTCAGGCTAATTAGACCCAGTACCTATATAGCTCTAAACAAAATAAACTAGACTTTCATAGGTATACTAAAGTGAGACTTTACTTAATAGCCAAACACTCATTCAGCGTTGAAAAGGTGTAAATGTACAAAACAAAGAGCCATACGTACCTATGTATATATAATGGCCTACACGACTATACAAACATACAGGGTATATCTATACCTACAGATACCAACCCCATCGTTTGCCGCTCCCTGCTATTGAGGGGATGATAACGGTGCATGTCGATAAAAATTGAGACGTTTAAAACTCATGTAAATTATGATTGTGATCGCATGTTAAAAATCTTGCTAAGTGACTTCTTTTCTCTAAATAGTATATAACACGATACATTTTGTGTGCGTGAAGTAGTGTAGTAGAATAAATAAATAAACTGTGACTCAAATACGGACGGTTAACGTATTTATAAGTAAATTTTGACTAGGAGTCACTTTTGGGGGTCTAATTATTAACTTAAAAAATAAAAGATGCCGTGAAATGAAATGTGAGGGTCTCTAATTTTTTTTTAAATAAATAATTTCTAAGTTGTTATGGAAAATAGACGAAAATCTCCGGAATCACTTATGAAGGCAATTTTTTTTAAAAACCTACTGTTCTTTACTTACAGATCACAGGACATACAAATAAGAAGTCTATGGATATAAATTAACTTATTAAAAAAATACTAAAGTGATGTGGACGTCGACCACGGGGAAGGTAGCGTGACGATCTCATGATGTTTGCGAAGCAAACTTGGTCAGTGATCGCCCAACACAGAGAAGTTTAGTAGGAGAAAGGAGCAAAGGCCGGGCCTTTTGTGTGGAACTCAAGGTAAGCATGTGTGCTTATAAATGGCCAAAGAGCTCCACACGATTTCTTCCCGCGCGAAACAACTCCAAAATAAGTGTTTTTAGCTTTATCGATATCCCAACTATCGATACTTCCCCCAACACTAGCGAAGGTTGATTTGAACGGGTTTATGTCAAGGTGATGACCGCTCGTCCCTCGCGACCCCAGCTCTATAGCGTAGTCATAGCGTCGCTAAGGTATAGCTATAGCTAATCCGAGCCAATCGCTGTGGGGTCAAGCCTTTTGTTCGGCTGAGGAATTATACTGGGGTGACTCAGAGCCACGGTTAATATGTTTAGAAATGGAATCACTGGATATGGGATTTTAACGGGTTTTTGTACAGAGGTATGATGTTTTCAGATGAACAGAGAAGTACAATAGATTCGATTCGGTTTAAATTACGGTCGTGACCAAGGATGTTAACGAAGACCCGCTGTGCGGAGCTACTATTTCTGTCTACAAGGAACCTAGTATGAATGAGATCGCGGTAGCTAAGTTCGCTCGCTTTGCTCGCTCACCCCATTCAAACCTAACCTATCCGTGTCGGGGTGGCCTGAGATTCCCAAGCTGGCACCACTCGCTCTCTGTTAGATTTCGATATAAATTAAATCTATTCGATAATCGGTTAGATTAAAATTAAGTGTCAGTTATACAAAACAAGAACGCTATACTTACTATGAACTAATTATGAATATACTAAACGAACGTTAGAGAATAAGTTGTTATAACATATCGCGCACCTAGTTTTAAAGGGAACTAACTATCTATGCCATAGTTCTATGCACTTACATTTACTTACATTTTTTTGAGTAAAAAAGTAATAAGAACATTGTCGATGCTGTTTGTTATTTATGCAATTAAAAAAATACACATGTAAAACTGTAACAATAGGTACTAATAATTCGAAATTCAAACAGTTTCTGTCAATCTGAAGATTTTGTATTCGAGCCATTCGCACTTGCTACGAGGTGCTACGAGTCTGGGCTACGACTGCTACGCCGTAGCCGATGCGTGGATTATCCGCTACGCAGCTTAGTGCCTACGCCGCACGTCGTAGCCCGTAGTTACGCATTAATTTTTTAGAGTCTGTGTACCGGTTTCAGCAAGAAAAAGGAAAGAGAAAGTATTTATTGTCACAGAACTACGAGTAACATGCATAAAAAAATATGGTTGTGATGCTAATTCGTCACATTAGTTATTTCGTCGCTATCGCTAACGTCACATTCACTACTACGTCACTTTGTATATTTGTCACCATGCACTGTGCACTGCCCGGAGAACACAGTGGAGCATACGGTGGAGGTATTGGTTGGGCGGAGCACTGCCGTGTCCTCGTAGAGGCGATCGGCAGCAGGGTCGAGGGGCGTTGAAAGCAGTCACCTCTTTCTGCGAAGCAGTAATGTGAAGGAGGAGGTGGAACGCGAGAAGCAAACCTAACGCCCCAGCCGCCTCAACAGAAGAAGACGTCCCGAGCGCTGGGAGTCGCAGGGCGATTCCCGGTCGACATAACCGTGGGACAAGGAGATAGAGCGATGGGTGACTCATCACCCGATAAGGACCAGGCCGGTGACGACGGTGTGTTGTGATCCACGCGCGCTTCAAAGAGATGTTAGCATAGTTGACGGGGCCCGCCCGCTGGGGTCAGTGCCTGCCAGGGTTGTGGAATTAATTCGAGTTACCGCGACCCTGGATCGCAAAGGGTATTTGGAGGGACACGGGTGCGTCTAAGTCATTAAGAGTCTGACACTCCCTTCCGCTTCACCCAGAGCGGAAGATTGATTGCGTATCCAAAAAAACCAGAGGCCTTCCTACCTTCTTCGGTACCAACATCAGGCTAATTCTGGTCTCCTCTTAGGGACTTGATATACAAAGGGCTCCGGGAGCGCGGCGACGAAAACGTATGGAGATTGCCGCGCGCCCGCGACACAGTATATTTCGTTCCTTTGACGCCATACATTTTTAGCCGAATTCCCAAAAAGGAGGAGGTTCTCAATTCGACTGTATTTTTTTTTTGTTTGTCATTTATGAATCGATTTGAAAAATTCTTGTTTTATGTGAAAGGAGAACTTCTCGATTGGTCCCATTTAAATTTTATCAAAATCGGTCAAGCAGTTTGGTTTTTAAATCCAAATTGCTGGAAATTATATGTGGAAAAATCATCCATGTACACGAAATTGCGTATTTTTGCTTTCCTGTGACTTTCCAGTGGTGTTGTTAGGTGACCCACACCTAACAACACCACTAAAAAGAGAAAAATAAAAAACTTTTTCACAAAAAAAAGGTGTCAAATAACTAAGAAGCAACCAAACACCGACTACCGAAATTATAGTTATTTATGATATTAGTGCGGTAAGTTGGTTTTTACAAACGAGTAGACGAATGTAAGCCCGAGACGAAGTCGAGGGCTAACCATAGTTACGAGTTTGTAAAAACCAATTTCTGCAGGTATATCATACAACGTTTTTCAATACATTTGCGAGAAAACAGTACAATAGCTAAAGAAACAAACTTTTTGTTTTTAGATATCAGTCGGAAAGTCGCAACAATCTTTGACATTTCTAATGTGAAAATGGCGCGAATTTGCAAACGGCGCCACAATCGCGTGGTGAAAATAAGAACCACATTTTTCATTTGTTTATTTTATTATTGTTCTTCTCATTTTCTCTTTAGTATTAAAGTGAGACAAACGTATTGAGCAAATGCGCTTCCAAGGAGGTTCGATCATTCAGCTTATTTATTCTAGGATTGTGAAACTCCTTGGTGAATTCTCATTTATTTTTTTATGGAAATTAAAAGAAAAAACCGTAGAGAATACCTAAGTACATATTTTACCGCATACTCCATGGTGTGGTGTGTAAAATTTAACTTTCGAACAATGTGTACAGGCTTCGTAAATGCATTTTTTGAGCAAATGTGTTGAAAAAGTTATTTTGTACTTTGTAGTGTTTTTTTGGAAGTCCTTTTTTTTGTGAAAAAGTTTTTTTATCTTAACAGCGCCCTGGCCGCGCGCCCTGTCAGCTTTGTGTTTTAAGTTCCTTGAGTATAATTATTTTATCATATTTAAGACGAAACCAGAATTAGCATGACGAGCTTAGCAATCTTAAAAACCTTTTTGTTTTAATTAAAATCATTTAAAACAAATAGGATTTCTGAATAAAAATTGATTTTGTGCTTAACCACGAGTTGTGAATGAGGCGAAATAAATCATGAGACGAATTAGGAAAGTAAGTCAATGTACAAAGTGACGTATTATTGAATGAGACGTATTAGGGATAGTGATGAAATAACTAATGTGACGAATTAGCATCACAACCATCTTTAAGTTTTTATCTAAGACCAGATACTGACCTGATCCGTCCTCCGTCGCCCCGGTCGTGTCTCCTGTCGCTGATGACAGATATTGAAGTCTCGCCGATCTCGTGTTTTTTCTTGTGCTTCTTCGATTTGTGTTTACTACGAAAGAACATTCGAGGGTTAATAAATTTTTGATTAAATTAAATTACACCAAACTTTTATACCTGGTATCAAAATGTTCTTTATCTGTTATCCTGCTGCAAGTAAACAGACTGATGCAGTTAGTGACATTTATTTTAGTTCCATCACAGATTTTATACCACCATCTGCTGTTTGTTTTTAACCATCTTCAAAAAAAGGAGATTCTCAGTATGACCTGTATGTTTGTCCGCGATTATCTCGCGTTTGGCTGAACTGATTTTGATGCGGTTTTCAGAAAAGTATTTTCTACATTTTAGTGAGTTAGTTTTTAGGAATCGTCTCCTCAAATGCTTTATGTTGCGTCTTGGCAGCAGAACTAACGTATGGCAGTAGAACTTACCCAGATGAGCTCGTTCAATGCTCTACTCTTTGGAACGTGCAACTGCCGCGCTGGAGACAGGGTTGGTGAGCGTGTTTTGCTGCAGAACAACTTGCTGCTCCTGTCGCCAGCGCGGCAGAACTAGCTTTATCTATTTGACTGACAGACCTTGACAATTCAAAAGTGCCCGTAACTGGTCTACTTGAAATAAAGGATTTTGTATTGTATTTTCTTCTCACCGACTTCGTCTTTGGCTCTTTGTGACTCACCTGTGTTTCTTGTCCTTCTCTTTCCTGTCAGGATTCCTATGTTTTGTCTTCTTCCTGTACACAGAGCCGCCATTCCCTTCATCCACAGTTTCCAAGTGTAAAACATACAGCCGGTATATTTGTAGCAGAATTACCTGGGTGACAAACATTTTCAGATTATTTTCCGTCATCATAGATGTGTTTCTTGAGTAAAAAATATGATTCTGTTTAGTCCGTCAGTAAGATTATCGAAAAATATTTGACACGTATTTTTTGATTTATCAAAACAATAAAAATTGACGACGATAAAACGCATCAAATATCAGGAGTTCAATTCCACTAATAAATTTACAACGAAATCGCAACAGAACCGTAACTAAACGACCGCTATTGAGCGTTTTTCTATTCTGCTAAAATAACAACGATGTAAGTTTAGTTCTAGTTAAGTTGAAGTTAAAAACTCGACGTTACAATAGCGTTGTAGTTGCGTTGCGGTTCCTTATCAGTTTTAGTTTTAAAATAGTAGAATACCAAAAACCCTAATGGTCGAAACTGAATCGAAACATAAACGAAACAGTTCGATTATTGTTCGATATTAGTAGAATTGATCTCCAGGAGTGGGGGCTTGTGACGTCACTTTTCGGTAAGAAGTGTATCGATCTGTGACACGAGGTTTCAACGCACTATATCGTGTACAACATTTCTTGGGAAATCAAGAAACATCGCGATCGGCTTTTTTTTTATGGACGTTTAATCATCAAATGACTTCTACCGCTCTGGGTGGAGCGGGAGGGAGTGTCAGACTCTTACTGACTGAAACCCATCCGTGTTTTTCCTAATGCCCTTTGCGTTCCAGGGCCGCAGTGACTCTTTCGAACAAATTCTGCAACCCTGGGTCCAGCTAGCCTGGAAGCCGACTCCAACATAGTTGGAAAAACCATGTTGATTGAGCAGATGTAGTGAAAAACAAAACTTACCAACGTATTCTTACAAGTGAAGAATATATTCATGTAGTTGATGATCTTGTAGTGGCAAATGATGAGGAGCCTGAATGCTAAAAACGGCGCGTCTTGGAGAGCTATGTTCATTATTATGGCACACACTTCTATTGAACAGCAACAAGCACGGCTGTTTCTGTAAGAGGAAAAGAAAGAAAGAATATTAGGCGGAGAAACAAGATCAGTTATCATAGCACGTACCTTAAGCCGGGTGCAGAACGACGTCTAACCTAAGGTAGTTTAGTTTGTAACCACAGTATAAAGATCACCAGTACTTTAACCGTACTTCGACCAAAAAAAGGGCCTTGACCCTTTCTTAAATGAAAAAATAAATTTCATCAGGTGCTAGCAGCTAGGGTTGTCAAGCAAAACTTTTTGTTACCTGTTAATGTTAAAACCCAAGGTACTATACATATGCTATGCACTGTGGTTTAGCTCCTATAGCTAAGGTAACTTGCATGAAGTGTACTAATCAAATTCGGGGTTCCTTGTATGAACCACTTTTTATTATTTATTTTATTATTTAACCGCAACAAAGCGGCAGAAATTTACATTGATATATTGGTTGATTTTCTGTTTCTTATATTTTCCTTGGTTCCTAAAGATGTGAATGGTACACATAGAAGCTGGAAAGCGTGATGAATATGACAGGTTGTGTTTCATTCAGGGTGTATATTTAAGGTGAAGGCCTTCTGAGCGATTCAGTGTTTTAAAGAAGACCATTTTTCAGACATCGCATTTTTTTTAAGCTAATAGATTTCAGAACTTTTCCCAATATGGCGGTACTTATTCTCGATAAAAATAAGAAAAACCAAAAACCATGTACATATATATGTTGCAGTCAAAACTCTTAACCAGTCAAAAGTACTTTTGACTGATTAACACCTGTGCTAAGATAGGTCGACGGAGGCCCGCTCCGCGGGGCTCGTATTTCTGGGTGGTTTAAAAAAAATAACCACGAAGGCTAAGGCGGGAGCTCCGCTCCGCTTCGCTCCCGCCTTAGCCTTCTAACTCAACCTATCCGAGTCGGGGTACTCTGAGTCGGGGTGTTAATCATAATAACATTTATAACTCTACTAGCAAAAAAAAAACTGATTTTGCTAGTCAATAGTACTTTTGACTGGTTAAGAGTTTTGACTGCAACATATATATTACTAGCACTTCGCCCGCGACTTCGTCCGCGCGGATTTAGTAGGTACTCCACAAACTTCAACGCCCCTATACCCATATAAAGGTTAGTTTTGGACAATTAAGCATAACGATTTTCATTAATTTACATTAATTACTTAGCCATTTCTACTTATTCCATGGTCTCAGGTTCAGCGCAACTGTCCACCCCGTTCACCCCGTCAGGAGTTGATTATGCAAAAATTGTTAGGTTCATCTTTTTCAATAATCCCATTTTTATTTTGTTCATAGCATCCCGACGTAAATTAAAGCAAGCAATAATGTCCTCCCCTAAAAACTAATTCACCCCCACTTCACCCCTTATTATGTAGGTATGTAGTTTATTTGCGAAAAATCCAAACATTTGTCATTCTTATGTTTTAACGAAATCATTTTCAACTTCATCGGACCAAGCATTGTTATGATTCTTCCCAGTTCGCTCAAGCCGCGACATTTTTCTTACTCCGAGCATGTTTATTACCGTCGTAACTTTTGCACGAAAGGTCCGATTTGAATAATTTAAAGTGTAATTTACACGGACATAATCAACCTTAATTATCAAACCATTTAAATGGATAAGGATTGATATCATGATACCGAAATCACCATTTTTTCAAATCACCAAGGATTTGCTTGAATAATTTGAACAAAAAGCGGTCATGGTGACTTAACCATAATAGTTAGACATATGCTATCGCGGATTTTTTTTATAGACATTGATGACCTCTATAAAACTGTAGTACATCACTTTGCTCTATTGTCAATAGATTCCGCAGCGTACGCGATATAAGGATTTTTTCTCACACCTTGGGTTACATTATCGAAGTTTTCATACGGATCCCTAACTTTTTTGAAAATATTCTATAGCCTATGTCCATCATCGATAATGTACAATTCTACTGGTGAAAGAATTTTTCAAATCGGTCCAGTAGTTTCGGAGCCTATTCATTTCAAACAAACAAACAAACAAATCTTTCCTCTTTATAATATTAGTGTAGATGTGAGGATCGAGATATCTCTATTTCCCATAACAATTAATTCATTTACATGAGAAATTTCAAAAACTAACAATAAAAACTTACGCACAATAACAATTGTTGTAGCAAAAATTATAATGTGTTTCTAACAAAACAATGAATTTCGTTAATACTCTCAAAGGCGCAACATATGAACACCATCAATATACTCTAACATTATTATGTCGTATCGTGCTTAGTTTACGAGATTTTGTTTCCAAATTTTTGTATAAAAATAATAATTGGAAGATTTAAAAAAAAAACAATTTCTCAAAAACTAGACGTGCTAGCTCAATGGGGATACGAAATCTTGTTTTTGAATGATTATCCGAAAAACAGTCTTCTTAATTCAAACACTGAATTCTTTTTTTCGAAATAGTTATTTTCAACACATTTGCTCAAAAAATGCATTTACGAAGCCTGTATGCATCGTTCGAAAGTTCAAAATTATACACCACACAATGGAGCGTGCGGCAAAGTAGGTACTCTCACTTAAGTACATATTTTACCGCTAACTCCGTTGTATAGCGCCGTGCGTATTCTTTACGGTTTTTTTTTTAATTTCCATAAAAATTAATAAGAATTCCACCAAGGAGTTTCACATCACGAGAATAATATAAGCTGAATGATCGAACCGATTCGAACCTCCTTGGAAGTGCTTTTGCTGTATACGTTTGTCTCGTTTTAATATTAAAGAGAAAATGAGAGAAGATAAATAAAAATAAATGAAAGACTTGGTTCTAATTTTCACCACGCGCATGTGGCGCCCTTTGCAAATTCGCGCCATTTTCATATTAGAAACGTCAAAGATTGTTGCGACTTTCCTACTGATTTCTAAAGACAATTTTTTTTATTTCATTACTTATTGTACTGTTTTCTCGCAAATGTGTCGAAAAACGTTGTATGACACACGTGCGGATTTGGTTTTTACAAACTCGTGACTATGGTAAGCCCTCGACTTCGTCTCGTGCTTACATTCGTCTACTCGTTTGTAAAAACCAACTTACCGCACAATATCATAATAGTTATTTATGATATTAGTGCGGTAAGTTGGTTTTTGAGAGAAAACAGTAAAATAAGTAATGAAATGAACTTTTTGTCTTTAGAAATCAGTCGGAAAGTCGCAACAATCTTTGACGTTTCTAATATGAAAATGGCGCGAATTTGCAAAGGGCGCCACATGTGCGTGGTGAAAATAAGAACTACATCTTTCATTTGTTTATTTTATTATTCTTTTCTCATTTTCTCTTTAGTATTAAAGTGAGTCAAACGTATTGAGCAAATGCTCTTCCAAGGAGGTTCGATCATTCAGCTTATTTATTCTAGGATTGTGAAACTCCTTGGTGAAACTCTTATTTATTTTTTTATGGAAATTAAAAGAAAAAACCTTAAAGAATACTTAAGTACATATTTTACCGCACATTCCATGGTGTGGTGTGTAAAATTTAACTTTCGAACTATGTGTACAGGCTTCGTAATTGCATTTTTTGAGCAAATGTGTTGAAAAAGTTATTGACTGACTTTTAGACCTAGATATCTTGTGTGGATAAACGTTACAAGTTTCATTGAAATCGGTTCATTCATTTCCAAGAATTCAAGAATAAGGACTTGGTAGTTTTTATGAAATATTGAGGAGTGAACTCTGTGGATCGGGAAGTTGTTAGGTTTACAAATACACACCCTAAAACATGTTGAAACACTGGTTTTCCCCTGAAAATATTTCGTTTTCTTACCAAAGTATGTTGTGAATAGAGTAAAATAAAAAATTAGTATACATTGTTACCACCGATTTCAATAGTGAAGATAGGGCCGTCCAAACGTTTGCTTTTATTAAATGCGTTCTGTACACGACCGCTCCCGAAGTTTGCCGACCGCGTGGCGAGTTTGTTTCGGCCTAGACCATATAGATATTTATTTCTATGGTCTAGACTGCTCAATTTATGGAATCAAAAAACGTAAGGTCTGCCCTGTCCTTACTATAAAAGTCAATGATTGTTACAGTATGTTATAATTATGTTTGTTTTAATACAACATGTAAGTATTTATCATGTACTTACATAAATATCGTCGATTCTAAATGGAAAAAGGGAGACTTTAAAACCTTTAATTTTAATATTTTTTTACCTCGCGAATTTTCTGCATTCACCTTAAGTATTGCATGGATATTTAGGCGCTTGTCAAAACGCCACCATCTTGTTTTTATTTTTCAATAAAATTTCACAATCTTTTTCCAACAATTAAGCGCCAAAAGTTCCTTGTAGCACTCTATATTCAAAATTCAAAATCAGAACGCCAATAATTCTCATATTTCAAAACGTTCAAATTCATGTCGTAATAAACATATCACAGGCGTTAGAAAATACGGAAATTGAAAAAAAAAACACATCAATCTCAAAAAGGTATTCCACCAAAAAGTTCTGTCCCTCCCTTCTGCCATTCAGGAACCATCCACAAAAAGTGCCATAGGTGTGTGGTATGAGCATTGCGTGCAGGTGTAACATAGTACGTACATACATGTCGGACCTATTAGCAGTCCCCCTGGACTTCCTACTCTTAGTGGCCGTCAGGACCACGGTGAACTGCATGAGGGACCACGACCAGATCGCCAGGGTTAGGAGCACTAATACCTTCTCCGTCGCTACCTTCTCGTCTTTGAAGGAGTCGAAGAATTCTATTATGTCGGCCGCTGTACCTGGGTGGGAAAGAAAGAAATATTTGGTGAAGTTTAAACTAAAGTAAGAAAGAATATGGAGAGGTCTCGGTGACCGCCGCAGTTTTTTTTAGCGTTGTCCCAAATGTATGGGAATGACATTAGGTGATGACGTTTCCTTTCCACACCTAATGTCATTCCCATACATTTTGTCGTCAGCGTCTGACGTTAACGCTACTGAATTTTGTTTTGTCTAGGCCTGCCACAAGGAACTTCTTCTGTATTATGGGTGCTTTTACTGCACAAACAGCCAAATCCGGAACAACTATCACTAGGCCATATAAATATTTTTTTCCGTACGGGAATCGAATCCACGACACGCAGCGCACCAGCCAATCGCTCAACCACTACGCCAACCGTGTCGTCAGTTGTCTTACTATCCATTTTTGCCAACTATTAGACTATCCCAGTTTAAGCGTGGTTACAGCGGGGGAGTGAGGCATCTAATGCCCCCCTCTTCTGGGCTTCGTCCAAATATAATAATATAACACAAAGGCCTTCCTCAAACTCTTCCAGGTATACTTATCCTGAGCCCCCTCGAACCAGTCCTTGCAGTAGGCGTCTAGGTCGTCTCGCCACCTCGTCCTGGGTCGACCTCGGCGGTGCAATCCATCCTCAGGCATCCACTTTGTGGAGACTATTGCCGAGCGGTCATTGTGCATGCAGCTGACGTGACTCGCCCAATCCCATTTTAGCCATGCAGGTAGCCTTTTTTCACGCCCACGTCTATGATCCCAGTAACATCCAGAGATAACATTTGATCCTGTCAGGAGGATTATCATTACAGGATTTGTGTGAGGTCTGAGGTGCCTGCGGCACGATGGATCAATGATTTGAAGGTGGCTGGCAGCGGATGGATGCAGAAAGCTCAAGACTGGGATGGTTGGCGCTCTTTGGGAGAGGCTGGCGTTCAACAGTGGACTGGCTACAATATCACTTACCGATATATACCAATAGCAGTTGACTGAGCTGATCTCTCGTCAGGTCTCCCTTGGGCAGCAGCCAGCGCCCCACGATGAGAGTCAGCATGAGGAACTGCTCGATCAGAGTCACCCACATGTCTGTGGGGATCTTGGAGGCGCCAGGGATTGGCAGGTCCGTCTGGAGACAATTGAGAATCCATACTAATATTGTAAATGCGAAAGTAACTCTGTTTGAATGTCATGGTTTCACGATCAACCCATGGCTATTTTTTTTAATGAATTTTGCTTGAAGCAGAACAGATAATTATTAATTTAAGGTTCTGTCCGTCCCACCGTCTGGCTGTATGTCAGCAGGCTGTAACTCATAAACCATAATAGAGGTTATAGAAAGATATTTTTTATAGATTTATTAGAGGTATGTTTCCATGCACCGTAGTATTTTCATAGAATGGCCGTTGACATTTTCATAGTGTGTATTTTATTTATGATGAAAAAAAAATGAAGGATGGCCCCCCATACAAGAAACACAACACAAAATTGTAAATTCATTGCAGCCTATACTTTTTAGGAGCGTTTTAAGTGGATGAATAGAAATTATCTCGAATTGATAAATATTAAAATTTATCAGAGATTAAAATGTTATCAGAGATCATTTTTGAGAGGTCTTATTTTAAAGAAGATAATTGGAAATCTGTTTCTATGGAAAATTTAAGATACGTCGAATTTAGCTGTAACACAATTTTCGAAAATGTTTTCTGATTTTTAGACCTATGTACTGCTGCGTAGGAAGTTTCATTAAAATCCTTTATTTTACATTTCGAAAAATAAGGACTTGAAAGTTTGTATGAAATGCCGTACGGCGTAAACGCTCTTAAGGTGACATAAGTCTGTGAACGAACGTTTTAAATAAAATATTAAGTATTTTTAAATAAAGAATTCCAATTTTTTTTTTTACATTTGTCACATAGCAACGACCTAAGCATTTGCCAGCCCGTTCATTAAATGCTGTAGTAGGCGTATTGGTTGGATGTCATTTAGGCCGTTGATTAAACGGCACCGTTAAATCAGGCTAGGCTGCGACATATCTACCATGCTTGTTATACCAGTGTATTGAGGGAGATTATTTCATTATATAAACACTTCATGAGTCTGTTGAAAAATACTTGTATCAAGAGCTCTTGGAATCGGCTCGATAACAAAGGAGGAGCTTTTAAACAGTAAAGTGTAAAATAAACTGTGATGCATACACAAAAGGGTTTAGACTAGAAAAGTATTTGAGATTAGAATTATGGAGATAGGCAAATGTTTTAAACGGGATTCTAGAGACATATCGGTTTACAGCAAAGTTCTTTTTTATAGCGTTAAAAAACACAAATATGGTTACCGATTTCTTTAATTATTCCTACCGTACTTAAATTAGTTTATGATTATTGTTCAGATTTCAAATAAGTACTTACTATGCCATATTTCATTTTAGTGTAGATAAGGACTTCGGCTATTAGCCGTAACATAAATAATTAGTTCAGTATTTATTAAAATACAGCTACCTACTACTAAATAGATTTTGTATAAAAAGAAAAAAAATCAAAAAGGTAAGAAGTCAAAAGGTATGTAGATTTACGGTAAATAAAAACACGTCACCGTGCTTGAGACAAACTGTTGGCTCTAGACAAAGTGCCATTTTATATCAGCGAATGCCACTTTCGAAATCCCAAAATATAAGGATTTAATCACGTGACATTTCGACAGCGTTTGTCAATTTCATACATTTTTGACGTTTTTGCACTGAATGTCACTAAAGGCCTGCACACACCGGGACGGAATGGCTGAGGATTTTGCCACCGGTCAGCGCACACTAGTCACTTAGATAGGTACTGTAGCATTCCGTCGGCCTACCTAGACATCCCGCGATGTGCCGCGGCATCCCGTCGCCCGATCCCTTAGCGCAGATCTCCAATGCCATATCAAAAAACCCTTTCGATGCCACGGAATCAATTTAACAAGTTGAATGCCGAAGTTACCCGATGAAATACAAGCCACCATAAAAATGACTTGCTACGTAATATTTTGTAGTTGGCATCAGGAATACCAATTTATAGAAGGAAGGAGCCAGGGTACGTAATATTGCGAAGGTATCCTAGATAAAATAAATGTTGTGGTTCCTACGCATTCGAAGAAGGGAAGACCTACGAAATAATACGTAGTCGGCTTCTGCCATTATTACTAGCTACGTAATATTGCGAAGCGGGCAGTGTTAAAACATTGGCATTTATGTCGTATTCTTACTAGATAAGTTTGAACGTCCTTTGGTAAACATTTTAATCCTCTGCCATTCCATCCCGGTGTGCGTAAGCCCTAATTGTCTGGCGGCTCTGACTCTGTTTAGCATAATATAAGCGAACAAGACACACACATACATACATAGCATACCTCTACGTATGTGGAGTTGATGAGCTTCTTCTGCAGCCTCAGGTCCACTTTATGCAGCTCTAGCAGCCAGATGGCGGGCACCACCAGTCCCAGGTAGATGAACACGGACGGGCAGAACCTGGGGACAATGGAAATAGTTCACGTTGCATACATCTGTCTGGTAGATTTCGCTGTCAACAATAGGCCGCCATTGTACCCATATAATTAAGTTTGTGTAAAAGAGTTGTGTTTCTATTTTTGGTGCACATCAAGCTACAACAATCTGTCAAATTTCTTTAATAGATTTTCAACTTTATCAGTATAGCATTAGGTTCAAGTTTATTTGTGAAATTTTGACAGTTTCGGGTGGCCTGATGTGTTGGCGTCTGTACAATAACGTATATTCTATCCAATGACGTATTATGTAGACTTTTTTGTTGTAGTAGTAAGAACAAAGATCTTCTTACAAAGTATGGTTGATGAATTTTTGTGTTCTCAACCACGACAGAACGGCTGAACTGATCTGAGTGAAATTTGACACAGAGATAGATTATAGTCTGGGATAGAACTTTTTATCCACTTGGGATGATTTCCATCATACACGAGAGCTAAGCCGCTAGTGTTACAATAAAATAATCCCCCCGACCTTATTTCGGCTACGATGGAACAATCTCAACGGAGATAAGCAAGAGATACTCGTATATACATTTTCAGAAGTGCTTTTAGTAGCCTGCGTCGCTGAGCCATTAGCTTTAAATCTCCTAAATAATATCATAACCCAGCCTGTGCCTAGCTGCAAAGGTTGCGGATTTTGCTCAAAATTTTCACCAGGGATTTTAGTCAGTAAGAGTCTGACACTCCCTTCCGCTCCACCCAGAGCAAAAGGAGTAATTTGATGATATCCCATGCATAAAAAAGACAAACTTTCCAGAAGATTACTCCACAGAATTTTCCCCAAAACATGGTTTGGTTCGCAAGTCAATTGATTAGCAAGAAACATTAGCATTTGGCCGCAGACATCCGCTGACTCGACACGTCACCCGCTTCCTGACGCGCCCAAATTGCCTAACGATGGCGACGACGCGACGCGGCGAAATAACTCAGTTCTGTAGTTATTTGTATGTTTTTGCGTATATACCTATACGGTTTCTTTAGTGTTGAATAAACATTTGCTTAAGGCTGAATATCAGTGGAGCCGATATGCTACTAATTTTTCACATTCGCATACAGTCAGTCGCAATCTGTCAAAAATTTATAAAAATTCAGGCTTTTTTGACAGAGATTGCGAGAGGTTGAGATGCGATACGAACGTTGCTTGAAAATTAGTAGAATTAGCCTTCTGTTCAAGGGCCACATAGAAAATTTAATTTAAATAAGTAAAAAACCTACATTTTGACATTTGTATTTTTATTAAGAGGGCGCCGACCAAACGTCGACCGCGCAGTGGCGCCCTCATCGTTTGTTTGGTTACGGAAAATAGTGGCCACTTTTATCCGTTTTAGTGATTATAATAAAACTGAACAATTTAAAACTACCGTTTATAATAATATTAACGTATAATCTTGTGGAGCACAACTTAAATGTCATATTTTCTGCATTTTCATTCTAAAATAAAAGAAATAACCAAACAAACGATGAGGGCGCCACTGCGCGGTCGACGTTTGGTCGGCGCCCTCTTAAATTAGATCACAGAAGTAGATTTTTATTTCGTCTGGCCCAACAGACGTCTTTTTGTCAAAAGTGATTGAACATTATACAATATGTTCTTAGCTCTCACCGCCACAGGTGAGAGCTAAGAACATATTGTATGGGATAAATTGAAATGTGATTTTTAAGTACTTTTTCTGTGTCATTTTTCTAATTTTTCTCTTCCTAAGAACCTTCCTCATTCTTCAAGGAAAAGATGAAATAAAAATTGCTGACTTCGTCGCGTCGAGATTTTTTATGGATGTTACATTATCCATTTATTTTTATGTATTATGTTACATCTAATGACTGCCATTTTTATTTGACTTTTATCTCTCATTCATTTAACTAATATTCCATTTCATTGTATTTAAATTTATTTAACATTTTATTTGTAACCCTTTATTTTATTTGTATTATTTACAGCCACTATTACATGAAATCGCTGTGCCCGATCGGGGTCCATGTGAGCTTGTAAAACAAAAACTAATTGAGGATTTACTGCGGGTCGCACATTGGTGGGTTGGGTACCTAGTTGACACAACCAATCAATTGACATATTTTTATGAGCTGCGAAAACGCGATTGCCTCATAGATTTTGTCAATAGTAAGCCAACACAAAATCAAAGAGGCATTAATGTAATTAGGAACCATCGATTTTAAAGCAACTGGACATCAGATGTTAGGTAATGGTGCTGTATTATGCACTAGTTTCATAAATAACTATTTCACACCACCTGATCGAAAACGTCAAATTATATGTCATGCCAACCTAACCTAAAGTGAGTCATTTTTGGCCGGTGGCACAGCCGGGCAATAATGTTGTACTGGATTTCATTATAACCCGCCGGTCAATAATGTGATTTAAATTTGGAACCTCATCTGTCTACTAAATTGGCGGTATATTAGGTACTTACAACGCCCTCTGTCTCTGTCTCTCTCTTTCTGTTCCAGAAAGAGGAAAGATATTCTCGATCGATACTCTGGCTACTTAGGGATGATATTCTCGAATTTCTACAGAATCATAAGGATTGACCAGGATTGAAGACTATTTAATTTTATAAGAATAAGTTATTGGTTTTGTACTGTACGGATTATTGTATAAAAGGATAACAATAACACTTAAAACCCATTTATAGTCGATTTATTAATTTAAAACTATTTTCTCGAGCATCTCCTATGACGTTCTAAATTCAAATTGCATACAGCCAAGCGTCCGAACCTATTCTACCAGCTGATATAAAGCTCTGTATAAAGCTTTGTGTACACAAATTTCTTAAATTGTATTTATTATATAGGTTGTATTATCCTTTTATACAATAATCCGTACATGACCAATTTATCTTATAATATTGTCTTCAATCCTGGACCCTGGTCAATCCTTATGATTTTGTAGAAATTCGAGAATATCATCCCTAAGTAGTAAGAGTATCGAGCATATCTTCCCTCTTTCTGGAACAGAAAGAGAGAGACAGAGACAGAAGGCGTTGTAAGTACCTAGTATACCGCCAATTGAGCAGACAGATGAGGTTCCAAATTTAAATCACATTATTGACCAGCGGGTTATAATGAAATCCAGTACAATATTATTGCCCGGCAGTGCCACCGGCCAAAAATGACTCACTTTAGGTTAGGTTGGCATGACATATAATTTGACGTTTTCGATCAGGTGGTGTGAAAAGTAATTAAGACGAAATAAATAAGTAGAATGTTGACTTGAATCTCATAAATAGGGACTAAAAAGTTTGTATGAGGATTAAAAGCTATTAATATGATTTAAGAAAATAATGGTTCTATAAGAAAATCCTCTTCTCTTCTTTTCTCGTCACGGTTCTACGAGCTAAAAAACTTGAATCGCCTTTATCTCCAAATCTGCAAAGTGTGGGTCGACATCTTATTACTAATTTGCGTCTGATTGCACGACTGAATTCCGCCAAGCCCGTTCCATCATCGGTCTACAAGAAGTACGGCGATGCGCCACCGGTACATGGTGGACATCCCACCCACACGCACAAAACGTTTAGGGAACACATTCATTGTGCGTACAGCTAAGGAGTGGAATTCCCTGGCAGAGTCTGCGTTTCCTGATAGCTACAACCTGGGAGTCTTCAAGTCACGACTGAAAAGGTTACTTCAAGGCAAGCGTGCTCCATTGTCGACCTCATCATCGCTTACCATCAGGTGAGATTGTGGTCAAGCGCGTGCCTATCAATAATCTTACTGTTGACAGATGTTTGTTATACAACGTGTAATAGAATAAACGTCATTATACTCATCATTATGAACAACTTTTACTATGGGACCAACACTGAAACCGCGAAAAAAAAATCGACTGCTCCATACATTTCTGCACGCGTAACTCGACAAAATGTACTCTTTTTTTTTGCAATTTTGGCGTTGCTCCCATAGTAAAAGTTGTTCATAATGATGAGTGCAATGACCCCTTAAGTGGTATTGCGTTTATTCTGTTACACGTTGTAAATTCAATCACGCTGGAACGGCTGAAATTTAATATCTGGATGAAATTTAGCGCAGAGGAAGATTATAATCTGGAATAGCATATAGGCTTTTTATCACGGGAGTCATCAGCCGAAAGACGTCCACTGCTGGACATACTCGTAGGTCTCCCCCAAAAAGGAAGGTTTGCCATAAACGCCACGCTTGGCAGGCGGGTTGGCGAACGCAGTGTAACTGTTGCAATGTACGGAGAATGCTGCTGCCCATTCTGGTGAGTCCCTTCGCACGGGAGTAAGTTAGGATAATAGGAAAATGCAATATTTTCATCTTGCTTTCATTTTGAAGAATTCCATGTAAAATAGACCATACATAAATTCAAAAATTAAAACGCTTCGATTGATTGCTCAAATTGCGGATTTAAACTAAATTTTAATTTTCGCGCGAAAACGGACCATGACGTCACTCCTGTCTGTCACTGGTCATGAACTGTCTTATCTCAAAGAAATAAGGTCGTCTTTTCGTTGTCATAACAGCAGTTACGTCACTAGACGCTGATTGTGGGTGGTTCTTAAATACGTCCCGTAATTATTGCTAAAAATCGTTGCAGTGGTCCTTCTTTTATGCTTTTTTATCATTTTAATCAATTTTTTTATAAATTTTGTGTTTGCATCTGCCCTATTCGCAACATTCTCGCAGGCGGAGCTGCTGGGTGAAGCCAGTTACTTACAAAAGAGGATTTATTCAGCTTGTTCAACTTATCAACTAAATAAATGTCTGAACTATTTCAGTTCAGAGACAGAGATGCTTCCAGGTATTGTATCGATCGGTCGTTAACTTCCACCCTTCCGCGGGGTGCCACCTGAAGGTTACGTTCACAGCTCTTTGTGAAAGACCAATCAGGTGTGACGCGCCTGAGGGCTGATTTGTATTAAATACATTCGTTGTAAGAGAGGGTTCGTGGCGTTGCAAAAATATTGAATTTTAATAATTATTGTTCTATTTGACATAATTGTTACATTTGACATTCCTGTTCCATTTGACATTATTGTTTTGTTTGAAATTTGTTCTTTGACATTTTATTATTAGTTTTGCATTTTTTCGTGTCAATTTTTATTTTAATTTAAAATTTTATGTAATTTGCATGCCCATGTGGCGGTAGAATGGGGAGGACTTATTATAAATGAAACACCTGTACCAATCACCCATGTTTGCAAATGAATAAATGATTATGATTATGGGATGTTGTCAAATGACTTCTCACGCGCTGGCCGGAGCGGAAGGGATTGTCAAGACTCATTAAAGTCAAAAGTCATTTAATTCAAATTAGGCTGAGAGCCAGCACTTTATGAACATCAAATTTTACATAAAGACAGTCCCCCCAAAAAACGCCCTCCCGTCACCTCTTCCTAGTGTTTTAGCTGGGAAGAAATGGTGCAACAATAGTAAATAGTTTTAAGATTGAATTTATACAATATTATGCAAAGTCAAGAGTGAATAGGTTACTTCTAGGCAAGCGTGCTTCATCTTCGACCACATCATCGCTTACCATCAGGGGAGATAGTGTTCAAGCGCGTGCCTATAATATGCCAATATTATAGGCACGCAATATAAAAAAAAGTAACTAATAGGTACATCATCATCATCATCATATCAGCCGAAAGACGTCCACTGCTGGACATAGGCCTCCCCATTTTTTTTTTTTTTTTTTTTTTTTTTTTTTTTTTTTTTTTTTTCTGGATGGGAAATCATCAAATGACCCCTCCCGCTCTGGGTGGAGCGGCAGGGAGTGTCAGACTTCTACTGACTAAAACCCACCCATGCTCCTCTTAGTGCCTTTACGTTCCAGGGCCACGGTAACTCTTTCGAACAAATCCGCAACCCTGGTAGGCTCTGGCCTTAACGGGCCCCGACCCATGCTGACGACTGCTGGCTTGGCGCGCGTAGAACACAGCGCGCCGTCAACCCGGGCCTGTTCTGATCGGACGGCGAGCTACCCATTGCTCGCCGTCCACAGGCATTAGTCACTGCGCCATGCTCAGGAGCATCAGTTCCTGGGCGGCGCAGTGGCTGACGTTCAACAGGAGGGGGTGAAATGGGGCCATTACTGGCACTCCATTTCAGCCTTCAGTTGTAGGGGCTCTACTGCGGCTGTTGCAGTAGCAGCAGCCGCAGTGGAACCGGCTTTGGCGGCGGAGGAAGCGGCGGCGGTGGCGGCGGTCGCGGCGGAGACGGCGGTGGCGGAGGGCTTTCTCCGATTTCCGGCTTTGGCGGGTGGGGCGCAGGCCCTACCCCCAGCCCAGTGGTCGGCCGGCTTGCCAGCTGCCGCACAGACTGCGCAGTGCGGCGCGGCGTCGCAGGAGCCGGCCCTGTGGCCGGGCTGACCGCAGTGGAAACATAGACCGCTGCGGTCCACCTCCGAGGTGCATTGAGCTCCTACATGGTGGCCCACCTGGCACCGGAAGCACCTCAGAGGTCGGGGTTCCAGCAGTTTGACCTGCGCGGAAACCCAACCCACCAAAAACCTACGGCCCTCCGAGATGGTCTTGGCCGCCGACACGGGACAGCTCACCACAATGGTGCGCATGCCCGTGTTGTCAGGACGTAGGGTGCCCGCCTTCACCTCCTCTGCTGAGCACCCCCCCGTCCTAACGACGGCGGCCACCACCTCCGTCTCCGTGACGGAGTCGTCCAGGCCCAAGATGCGCATGTCGATGCGCTTGGTGGGCCTGGACACTCGGGCATCGTCCGCGCTTAGGGACGCCCTAAGCCTTTCGGCTAGAGCGTCCGCGGTTGGGCCGCTGGCTGCCCCGGGGATCTCCAGCATCCGGGCCCCAGTCATGGTGACCCGGAGCCGAAGGCCCCCCACGATGCCTAGCTCACCAAGGTTTATCGCCTCCTTCGCCTTGGTGAGCACGTCCGCGTACGTCACGCCCCTCTTCGCCGCGTCCGGCTGCAGTGTGAGTACTACAGCCGCGGTTTTCGGGGGGCGGAGCGCAGCCGCGACGCTTCGCGCCTTCTGCCGCCGCTTCCTCTCTCGCCTCTTGGCCGCCCTGGCTGCCTTGCCCGCCTTCCTCTTCTCCCCGGCAACTTGCCATTCGGCTTGAGCCGGGGGAGGAGCTGAAGGCGAGGAAGCCGGGGGGAGCTGCTGCTCAGACGGCGCAGGAGCCTTCGCCGTCCGTGCAGCAACCCCACCCTTCCTCTTCCTTCCCGGGGCCGGGTCCGGTTTTCCCGGCACCGGCTTCGCGGGTGCGGGCCCGGACCCTTTGTCCTGGCCAGACGACCCCGGTGTGGCAGCCGCGGCGGCCGCGTACGACGCCGCCTTCCGGCCTGGAGCCTTTCCACTCGCCGCTAACGGGGGGCGCAGGACGATGCCCTCCAGGACGGAGAACCTCGTCTGGAAGGCAGCCATCTCTTGCCGCACCAGGTCCAGCACCTGGCTCTCCTGCGGCACGGGACGGCTGTCCTCTCTGCGCCCCCTTTGAGGCGCCCCCTGTGGGCCGGCTCCCCGGAGCCTGGCCAGGTCTGCGCGGAGCCCCTCGTTCTCCTTCTGGAGACGCTCCGTGGCGGCAGCCAAGCGGGCGACCTCCGCCCGCAGCTTGGACATCTCGTCCCGCGGAGGCCCCCCTGGGTTAGTCTCCGCTGCCGCCAGAATGGAGGCCATCGCCTCGCTTATGGCCTTGTTCTTTGAGGAAAGCTTCCTCTTCAAGGCCACATCGCGAAGCGCGGCCTCCACCACCTCCGCAAACCCGGCCCTCCGGTCATCCGGCTCACCGCCGGAGGACTCCGAACCAGGAGCCCTGCGACCGCCCTCTGCGGGGGGTCGTCCGTCAGCGACGAGCTCCCCGGCTCGCTGACCAGCCACCTTGGAGGCGGGCAATCTCCCCTTGCCTCCCTCTCGGCCCTTGCCCCGCCTGCTGGTGGGGATCTTGCGGGCCGAGGCTACCTCCTCGCTGCCGGACGACCCCCGGTCCTCCTCTGATCTGGGCCGCTTGCGGAAGGACCTGTAGTCCTCCGCAGCAGCCCTCGCCCCCTCGGGTACAGGGCTCGCCGAGCTAATGGTCGCCAGGTCGTCGGAGTCCAACTCGGACTCCGACTCTACACCCGCGCGACGCTCAAGCGAGCCCTCCTCCCAGCGCAGCGCGCCTTCGCCCGCGCTCTGCCCGGCCGACTCTTCGTCAGGCGAGCTAAAATCTAACCCGATTATTTCTTTGAACTCGAATCGGGGGCCTCCTCGGCCACTGTTGCCCTTGGCAAGCGGAGTGCGGACAGCCCTGTTGCCCCCCCCAGAATACGAGGGGCTTGACGCACTAGGCGTGGCGGATTCCCGGACTGCTGTGCAGTCCGAACCGCCCTGGGGTAATAATTCTTTGGCAGGCCTGTCCATATTTTCCTTTTTGAGGGTGCGGTCCCTATCTCCCTTCCTCTCCCCCTCTCTCTCGGTGCTTGCTCGCTGCTCTCACAGTCACGTCTGATGATCAGACGCGTACCAGAGAGCAGCGAGCAAGCCAATGAGACGCACACCGTCCGAGGACCCGAACACTGCTCAAGTCTCCGAACGGTGTGCCCCTCTTGTGTCTCTCTTGGTCTGGTCTCTCACTTGGGACCTTCCGGCATGAGTGGCTCTACCGGCAAAGCCCCCAAGATCATTGAGACACGCAAGCCCCACCACGACGACAACGTGGAGACACGGTTGGTGGGGATAGGCCTCCCCCTAGTGTCGCCACAACACCCGGTCCTGTGCGTCTCGCATCCATCGGTACATGACACAGAAAAAAATATGTTCCTAAGTATCCAACATGGAAATCATACAATTTAATATTATTTACTCATTGTTAGCTAGAACACTCCAATATGCCATAAAAAATAGATATAAATAAGTAACCATTTAACTAAATGGCATTGCAGGCATGGCATTCCAGTCATAAATGGTATGACTGCTTACTCGGGCAATGGTATAATTTAACGATAGAAATGTGACAAGAACCACACGTGATAGAAAAAACGTCATAATAAAATCAATAACATTTAATCGTTATAACAAATCGTTTTAATACATTGTAACGAGTTGATTAAGTAAATAAGTAAATGAAGTCTGTTAATTTTATAATAACAAAATTTATAGACATGTGTCGTGAAGTTGGAACGCGATAGGTTTCTGGTTCCGAGAATGGTTTTGTCGCGAAAGGAACGCAGCGATTCAAATCTGTGACTGAACTAAAGTAAATGCCAAAAAATCATTTCTTCGTAACTTTTGAGTCGTATTTTCTGGTCGAATTTTTTGAAAAAGATCTCATTTTCATGTTTTAACATTTATTCATTTAATCAGCTACCCAACATGACCCTTATTATGACCACACATTTCTGGAACACCCTGTATGTATAACTAAAAAATTATTTACGGATATTCTATACAAATAAAATGAATCGCTAAGTGTGTTGCTAGTTGCTAAGCGCTAAATTCGAGAACTCATCGATGTTCCCGCCGACGTCATCGAACGAGAATGTTCCAAACAGCTGGTTCAATTCAGCAATTCTTTTTTCATGTATTCATTGAAGTGTGTAGGAAGTTCTTATGAAGAAAAAAGGAAAACTTTAAAAACGACAAAACTTAGACCATTTACAGGCACTTTTGAATTGTCAAAGTCGGTCAGTCAAACAGCTGAAGCTATTTGATCTCTATAGAGAAAAACGTGCAAGAAACTCCACGGACACACTTTTTTAAAATCAATATATTGTTACAAAGTTGTGGTTACATATATTCATACATGACAAATGTAAGAGATGTGCATGATGAAAGCGTCCGGAGTAAAAAAGGAACAATTCAAAGTAAAAATTATTAAAACAAACCGTGACAGCTGACAGATGACCAGTCCCAGCTGACGGAGCCAAATGATGAATGAAATACATACGCCACCATCAGAGAGACTTCTGAGTGAGCATGACACTCCCAACATCCAGGGCACATTCAAGTCAAAGACATACCCAAAAATTATACTCTTTTAACTTGAAGGAACAAAGTACTCACACATTTGCCGTTATTGCATGAAATTACAAAATGCTAAAAAGATTTGATCGACACAATGAAAAAAAAAATTTTACAATCTTCAGCGGGTCCAACAATGTTTTCAAATGCTTTGGGCGCTCTAATGGCTGTGGAGCAGAACCAGCATTTAGCCAAGCTTTTTATCTTCAATGTAATCCCCCAACTTATAATATGCTTGCCTGCATTTTACTTTCTTTTTCATTTGACGTTTTACTTTATCCCATACAAATTATTTCTAGCTGCCAGAGTTCAATCACTTTTGACAGAATGATGTCTTCATTACTAGCTGACCCGACGGTCGCGGCTTCGTACGCGCATACCTATCCCGTTTTTTCTCATTCCCGTATAGCCTATATCCTTCCTCATGAATGTGACTATCATATACAAAAATAATTTTTAAAATCAGACTGGTAGTTCCTGAGATAAGTGCGTTCACACAAACAAAATCTTCAGCTTTATTATATTAATATAGAGTCACTCCGACGAATCGCTATAAAGCCTAAGTTAGTAGGAAATTATTTCTCAGTAACGAGACTGTTAATAACACAAATTAATTATGATTCATAACTTGATCAATAATCGTAAGGCCCGGATAGCTCAGTCGGTAGAGCATTGGACTTTTAATCCAAGGGTCCAGGGTTCAAGTCCCTGTCCGGGCGATACTTTTGTAATTGTTTGTATGTTTGTCCTTAAAATGCCTCTAAGTTACTGCTGGAACGATTTTGACAATGTTGATTTGAACGAAAGACAACCGAGTGTCATATTTTGACAGCTGAATGAATTGTTGACATTTTTTTTTTGCTGAACGTTTCGACTGTCAGTACGTGAACCACTGCTGCATGGTTCACGTAGTGACTAATATTAAAATATTATTTTAATTTTTAACAATAATTTATAATTTTGAAATTTAAATGTAATTTAGTTTAATTGTATGATCCAAAGTTGATTGAAATAAATGAATAAGAATAATTTTTGACCAAAAAATTATAATAAAAAAACTTTAATAAGAGGACCGGCAAAAATGTATGGAGTCCAGCCTATATGAGCAATAGCGTTAAACGATACCTATGTCATTGGAAAGTTTTTTATTGTATTCTAAAACTTCTTTAACGGCGGCAAGTATCGGGCGGAAAAAAAGTTATGGCCAAATTAGTCACAAATCACCTTTTTTTTACTACACTCTTTTTATGTAGACGTTTACAATAAATTAATTGTTTTACATGGCCATTTTTTTCCCACAGCGATTCGAGACGACGCCGACGTCCTTACTAGTAAAAGTTGTAGAAAATAAAAAAAAACACCTTTCCAACGCGCTTGACGTTTTTGGTCATATAGGCTGAAATGCCGGTCCTCCTTTCTTTTCTCTTGATCTTTGAGGAGTTGAGGAGTCTGAAGCCAACCTTAGATGGAAAATCAGGTCATAATTATTATTGATAAATGATATTTATTTTGTCAGTAACATTTCTACACGTCAATCTTTTGACTTCCCTGAGAAGAAACACCGAAACAAACTCAGAGGTCAATTAATTGGTCATTATAATTAATCGTCATTGGAACTGAATCAACTTGTAAAATTTCTGGTCTGTAGTAATTCCGCTTGCAAGATTTGACCAAAATCATGTCAACTGATTCTTCCGAAATTAATTAATACTTCTCAGTAACGAGACTGTTAATAACACAAATTAATTATGATTCATAATTTGGTCAACCATCGTAAGGCCCGGATAGCTCAGTCGGTAGAGCATTGGACTTTTAATCCAAGGGTCCAGGGTTCAAGTCCCTGTTCGGGCGTTAGTTTTTATGGTTTCTGAATAAAAATTTGTTCGTTTTACTTAACAAACTTTACTCTTTGTTTTAAAAAATAGCTGACCTGACAGATTTGTTTTATCCAAGTAGGTATTCTGTCAGATTTTTTTTTAAATTTCTCAATTAACATAGAGAAAAGACAAGACGAAGTGGCTGCTCTACACTGTCCTCTTAGCATTGTAAAACACAAACAATATTTTAAAAGAGTAACCGTGGAGTTTCTTGCTGGTTCTTCTCCAAAGGATTAACGAACATTATGAATTTTACGCTATCCACTACAAACGACGTTCAGCTTGAAGGAGGGATGGAGCTATACACCCTATATAGCTCCATCCCTCCTTCTCGCTCGAACGACTCACGCTTTAACACGTCATGGTAGGGCCGCTGGTTATATGAATAACTTCATAAAAAAATTTGAACTACCCATACAAAATTGTCATCAACTGACCACAATTTGTATGGGAGACTCAATTATTTTTTTAGGAATTGACTATGGCTTTCTTGGGGAAAGTTGTTCATTTACATGGGCAGAAGTGGTTCTTAAAGTTTGCGCACTGGAAAAAAAGTTATCCAGTATATATTCTTCCAGGGATTTTATTGACTTTTCACAAATCGTACAATTTAATAAATAATATCTTCCAAATAATTATCCATTCATGTCGATTTTAATAGTTGCCAAATACTCTATTAGCTTGCTGTAAGGTAACACCACTCATATTAATATTAAATTAAGTTCACCTAGGCCGCGCGCCGTTCGAAATTTCACACAAACTTTCAAGTTCTTTTTTTTCGAAATGAATGAACTGATTTTAATGAAACTTGGTATGCATACGCCAGATATCCAGGTCTAATTAGTTAGTAGATTTTCGAAAAAGAGTTTAGAAGGAGAGAGAGAGAGAGAGAGCGATGTTAGGTTTTCTATAGAAAGTGAAAAATCACTCTATCTTTCCCCCTGAACTATTTTTGAAACTGTTCTCTACTAACTATTTAGACCTGGATATCTAGCGTATGCATACCAATCACAGTTTTATTATTAAAATCGGTTCATTCACTTCGAAAAATAAGGACTTGAAAATTTATATGAAATGCCGCACGGCGTAAATGCTCTTAAAAGCGATAGTCGTAAAAACGGATAATGAGATGAAGTGGAATGTTCGGTCATTTCGAGACTCGTCGTAAAAACCGATTTGTTTTTTTGATAGGATCACGTTACAATTTTGCTCTTTTTAGCCGACTTCAAAAAGGAGGAGCTTAAGCTCGATTCGGATGTTTATATTTATATAGTTTTGAATGTATGAGCATAATTCCCTCATATATATAGAGAGATTTGCAAAATTATATTTTTATTCGATTGAGGTATATTCTGGAATCGTCCCATTTAAATTTCGTAAAGATCTGATGGAGAAGTTCGGAGATATACAGTTAAATAGATATGGTCTGGTTGGAGTTTTTGAGGGTAGCACTAAGAACTGAAAAAAATAAAACTGTTTTACAAAACAGTACAACCGATTTCCGAATAAAAACCGCAAAGTACAAAATAACTTTAACGAAAGTCGGTGTCAAAAAACGACCAAAAACACCGACTTCCGAAATTAAAGTTGTTTTATACTTTGCAAAATGTTTTTTTGCCTTTGAAAATCGGTTGTTTTTTTTTTGTACACTTGTACAAAAAAAAAACAACCGATTTTGTTGCTAGTAGTTTTTTTATTTTTTCATCGATAGTCACTTACCACTTCCATTCCTGGTTTTCCTTGATAGTTAACGTAAAAACTCCTTCGAAAATCAGCAACATTATCGGCGATGCTAAGTACCAATATTCTATATCGCCTTTGAAAACGGTAACTTGCCATATTGCTATCATGCCGTGACAGGCGAAAACTAATCTTGTAATAACTGCTTTAATAGTCGCCAAAACTTTGCCTACATTCGCCATTTTGAATAAAAAATAACACCAAATTATGTAACGTTTCTTCAAAATTTTTCAAAATGGACGACTTCGATTCTAAATCTTTTGTTAAAAAATAACTAGGCACTTATTTATTTGTTTAAAATTTATTTCGATAAAGAAAATCACTTTTTTATTTTATTATAATATTAAAAGCACTTTGTCTAAGGCACGCGCGTTCCAAAAACATTTTGAAAATTAAAAAATTCCGTTTTTTGTTACATTTTAAATGTTCGTACTAAATGCAACGAATTGCGAAACTCAACTAAATAGCTCTCTTGCATTGAAAGACGCGATATGATTCCGAACGGGATGTTTACAATACTTTTTTCTATTTCACATCCATTGCGCTATAGAACTGAGCGAGAAGCGATTGTCAGAGACGAAAAGAAGCAATGAACTTTATGTAACAGAAAACATACACAAGATGACTATTACGGATGCGCGCGCATCATCAAAATTGGCCAATCACAGGTCATTTTCCCAAGAAAAGGGCTTGGGAACGGTGGGAACTTAACCTGATTTAGTTTAACACGGATTTGCAATCATCATAACTCTTAAAGCAAAGAGAATTAAGCTCAAAATCCAGTAGCCAGTTGGTTTTTGTAAAATGCTGATTGCTTGCTACAGTTTTGTTCAGGATGACAGCTATATAATAAAAATAAATGTTGTAAGAGCCACGTAAATTTTAGTCAAAGGAAATTGGAATGTACCTATCCCGTGTCTAGATTGTAGGAACGAAAACTATCGCAAAAATGACGTGACTTTGATAGTCAAAAGCGCGTTAATTTTTCTGATTGGTTGAAGTTAGTTGAGTGCTTTTTCGAAAAGGTTTAGAGAGAGAAAGAGATAGTGATTTCTCACTTTGACACAGAGTGTTCCAAGTGCGTGGTCATATTTAAGGGTGATGTTCTTAGCTGCTATAGGCACAGTAAAGAACTAATATAAATTTTTGAAGTGAAAACTTCTTTGGCGGCGTTGTGCACTTTTGGGATGGGTAAAAAATGTTAAACTCGCGTCAGGACACGTGACCGTCAGGACACGTGACCTGATCGAAAATTCGTAAGACGGATAATGAAATATGTAGGTAATTTAAATTGTCATGTTTGTTTACGATATCGCAATAAATGAATATTGTATTTAAAACTCAATTTTGAGTTAGGCTCGCCTTTGTACATGAACTTTTCTTCACTGTATTTTGATTACTTTGGTGTACAATAAAGAATAAAAGAATAAATGATAGAGTACTTTTATTCCGATAAATAAAGCAATTCGTGCGAAATTATTCCGTAACCATTCCAAAATATTAAAAAATGCAAGTTTTCACTTTTGCCGGCACTCCCGGAGTGCAACCCGTTTTATTTTTACTTTTTTCTTCCTCGACAAACGACCAAAAAGCACTTTTCAAGCAGTCTGTTGAATAGTGATGTTTTTTAAAACACATATTGAATATTTTGATATAGTATTTTCTATAGGTTAAAAAATAGTTTCCTGCAGACTCAGACCAACAAAAAAAGGTAGACAGCGCACCGCGAACATCCAAAGTGAAGCCACAAAACCGTGCTCCTTCAAATAAATACACAGGCTCACGCACACACCTGCACTAAAACCATGCTCATCGCTCTTAGTACGTCACGAGCCGTCGTCTAGAAAACATTAATCTACACTAATATTATAAAGAGGAAAGATTTATTTGTTTGTTTGTTTGTTTGTTTGTTTGTTTGAAATGAATAGGCTCCGAAACTACTGGACCGATTTGAAAAATTCTTTCACCAATAGAATCCTACATTATCAGAGATGGACATAGGCTATAGAATATTTTCAAAAAAGTTAGGGATCCGTATGAAAACTTCGATAATGTGACCCAAGGTGTGAGAAAAAATCCTTATATCGCGTACGCTGCGGAATCTATTGACAATAGAGCAAAGTGATGTACTACAGTTTTATAGAGGTCATCAATGTCTACAAAAAAGTCCGCGATACCATATGTCTGACTATTATGGTTAAGTCACCATGACCGCTTTTTGTTCAAATTATTCAAGCAAATCCTTGGTGATTTGAAAAAATGGTGATTTCGGTATCATGATATCAATCCTTATCCATTTAAATGGTTTGATAATTAAGGTTGATTATTTCCGTGTAAATTACACTTTAAATTATTCAAATCGGACCTTTCGTTCAAAAGTTACGACGGTAATAAACATGCTCGGAGTAAGAAAAATGTCGTGGCTTGAGCGAACTGGGAAGAATCATATCAATGCTGGTCCGATGAAGTTGAAAATGATTTCGATAAAACGGTAAGAATAACAAATGTTTGGATTTTTCGCAAATCGCAATCGCAAATAAACTACATACCTACATAAGGGGTGAAGCAGGGGTGATTAAGATTTTAGGGGAGGACATTATTGCTTGCTTTAATTTACGCCGGGATGCTATGAACAAACTAAAAATGGGATTATTGAAACAGATGTACCTAACAATTATTGCATAATCAACTCCTGACGGGGTGAACGGGGTGAACAGTTGCGCTGAACCTGAGACCATAGAATAAGTAGAAATGGCTATGTAATAAATGTAAATTAATGAAAATCGTTGTGCTTAATTTTCCAAAACTAACCTTTATAAGGGGGTATAGGGGGCATTGAAGTTTGTGGAGTACCTACTAAATCCGCGCGAACGAAGTCGCGGGCGAAGTGCTAGTAGAAAAGTATAATGATGCCTTCAATGTGTAGTAAAAATTTGTAAAAACAATAGCAAATCACATAAAAAGTCTCACGGAATCACTTTTCACTTGTAAGTAATTGAAATAAAATCTTCGTTTTATTATAAATAAACTATGGTTACTTGGAACAAAAACGTCAACAAACGAAAGCAGTGACATGAAGGGCGAGGGTTGCCATAATATGATTTAAAATTTCCCCATTCGATTAAGCAAATTTGATTTCTTTCTTCGAGTTATATTCCTATTTTTTTTTTTAATGTACTAAATATTTTAGATTTGATGTTTTTGAACACATTTGCGAGAAAACAGTACAATAGGTTATGAAAAAACCTTTTTCTTTTTAGATAACAGTCGGAAAGTCGCAACAGTCTTTGACGTTTCTAATATGAAAATAGCCCGAAATTGCAAACGGAACTATATCTTTAGTCTAATTTTCTCTTTAGTATTTCTACTAAAGAGAAAATGAGACGACAGATGCTTTTTATTGTTCATGATAAATAATAAATAATATTTATTTTGTAAGTAGGTACCTGTCCGGCCCCGGCAACACACCGGTGTGTCGCGAATTAATCGCGAATTTAATGTTTATTTACATATACATAAGATTTACTTTATATTAGGGAATTTTCACATGTTGGGCCGGAGTGGTTAAACATAACACCTACACGTCAATGTTCGTTATGTTTTATCTTGATATTACCTACTTTTTCTTTAGTCAGTGATTTTGTCATGGTGGTCTTTTTGAATTTTATAAAATTGATTGAAAATATAATTATCTACTTATTTTATTTCAAAACAATTTACATAATTACTCATACCTACGAATATGTTATGACTTACGCTTCGACAACCTTTTATAACTTATAATTGAATGTACCTACTTAAGTAGTTATGTGTGATGTAAATTTTTTTTTTAGGTATAGCTCTTTAAAAATATTAAGTTACAATACCATACTTAACAATATCTTAGTTGTGCTGACTTGCGCAATATTAGCTAACCCATAAAATATTATTTCCCAAGTTATAGGGAAAAATATAAAAAATGACAACCCTTCGAGACACACATAGATAAAAAGATGGCTTCACTCTTGATGTTCGCAGTGCGCTGTCTACCTTTTTTTGTTGGTCTGAGCCTGCAGAGCTATAAAAAACCTCCTTTGTATTGCCCCAAATCTGAAATCACTGACGGAACTCATACAGTATCATTCGTGCCTCAGTCTGCATGGGAGGAGGATTTCCCAAATTCCTACGAGAACGGGAAAAAAACGGTATACCTATGTGCGCACGAAGTCGCGGGCTAAAGCTAGTAAGTAATACATTACCTAGTCTAGGTACCCATTATTATTAGTGTTAATGTATAATCTATGGTGCTTGGCAACTGGGCTTAACCCAGTTGTATATTATGTCCCTTGGTGTCTAATTGGCCAAGCTCTGTTCTGTCTCCTGCTTAATAAGGAGGGAAGTCGAAATTATATTTTTTCCTCCACTGTTATTTTCTGATTCATTTCGTTGCGGGATCCAAGACTGTTGAATCATTTCTCTGGGACTCGTCGAGCTTCATTGACTCGGCGTTTTTCTAGTGGTCGCCTCTGTTGATTCTGGCTTTCAGAAGTTGCAGTGGATTGGGAATGTGGTGTGGCGGGCTGGTCCCAAAAAAAAAAATACCTAGTCTAGACACAGTCCAGTAGTTCGATTATGAGGAGGCGATTGCGGCAACCACCCGGGGCCTCGCCTTATATTTGAATCGTTTCATATTTTTAGTAAATTATGTACATACCTACCTAATAATATGAATAGTATCTTGTATCCGTAGAATCTTTCTAAGATGACCCACTGACCTTTTTATCATCAAATTACTTAAACTCGATGACACAAGATCGGTTTCTATCTTTGCAATTTTTACAATTTAAAACGTACCCAGCTCATTGTTGTTTTAATTATTTAAACCATAAACGCAAACATTATCAGCAGAAATAGATCTGAGAGCCAATTCTACTAATTTTTAAACAACTTTCGCATTCGCAAGTCAGTCGCAAACTGTCAAAAAAGCCTCATTGCTCATACATTTTTGACAGATAGCAACTGAGATGCTGGCATACGAACGTTCGCGTTGAAAATAAAAGTACTGTTGCCCGGAGACTCGCAACAGTAAAGGCCGCCGCTGCCGCGTTGTAGTCATGTCACAGTGTAAATGTCGTGGCCCTAACATATAGGCCATTTCATGTTGTGAACGAAAATTTCATGAAATGGTTGAATTTCATTAAATAGAAAATACGCGCTGCCCACACGGAAAAGAAAAAACAGTGCCCATATCATGATGTGATCTGGCCAGATCAATGAATAACTCAGCGTGTGACGGTATCAACAGCTACATGTATACGGCTATTTCAGGATATGGTCAAACATTAGTGATCATATCGTAAAATAAGTTACACTATCCATCGTTAGAGCCGCTGATATCGTTCTGTTTTTGTGATGCATCATGGCGACGGACAATTATTATTCCGACAAGAAAAGCTAATTCATGATGTGGCCGAGGTTAATTCAGGTTAGGTTTGGGGGAACTTAGGGTACCCCGACACGAATAGGTCAAACGTTAAACCCTGCAGACAGAAATAGGAGGCTCCGTCGCCTAAATTAGGTTTGAAGTTGTCATTTTATGATGTGGCCAGGCATTCCATGATATGGCTAAACGTGGATTGATATACTTAATTATCATCAATCGTTGATGTTTTTCATGAAAAGGCCAATTATATGATATGGCCACGACATATCATCATGTCACAGTAATTCGCATGACAACCTATTTGATGACAATCATCATTTTAATTACATGCTCAATTATAGAGAGTATGGCAAGCTTGTGTCTTTCTGATTAGATAATGCATTTTACGCTGAGATGTGTATTCAGAGATCACAGATGTTTGCAGTGTCTAATACAAGAGCAAAACGATGAGAAATGCTATTTACTTATGTGTCATTTTATTTTACAGTAAGTTACGTGTTATTTAGTAAGATAGAATAAAAGTGCAGGCTTCGATCTGTTAAAATCAGTGCATTCTGGCCTTATTTTAACAGATCGAAGCCTTAGGACCGATTGTTCAATAGTCAGATAAACTTTATCCGAGGAATAAAATGGCCATTACACAGTTTTTGAATGGGAAATGTGTCAAACGGTCATATTTATTCTTCAGATAAAGTTATCTACTATCGACTATTGAAAAAAAGTAAGTATAATCTAAGGTACAGATATTTATACTGTGTCTAAGGCCCACTTGTACTAATCAAAGTTATCTATTAAACTAAGAGTTAGTGGCTAACACGAGGTTAAATAATTAATATACTTACCAGCTTCTGCCCGCGACCTCGTACGTGCATATCTCATTTTTTCTCGTTCCCGTACAGCCAATAGTCTTCCCCATGAATGTGACTATCATTTACAAAAATAATTTTCCAAATCCGACTGGTAGTACCAGAGATTAGCGCGTTCATACAAACAAACTCTTCAGCTTTAGTATAGATAGTATAGCTTTTGTCCACGAGTCCGTACGCGAACATGTCGTTTTTCCCCATTCTCGTAGGAATTTCTCGTTCCCATATATACAATAGCCTTCCTCATGAATGTGGCTATAATTTACAAAATTAAATTTTCCAAATCTGACCTGCAGTTCCAGAAATTAGCGCGTTCATACATTCAAACTCTTCTGCTTTGGTAGCATAGATTTTAATGGCCCCGGATTAGCACTAAATCGTTACCTATAAAGATAACTCTGGTTGGTGCAATTAAGTTCCGGATGCCTGTTTATCAAATATCTTGTTCCACAAACCAAAGTTCAAATATTATTGGAACTCTATTTTTTGGACACATATTTTTTATATAATAGATACGCTTTGAAATCAACATAATAGTAGATTATGCACCCAGGGGATAAAGCAGTGTCTTGTGTCACGGGCGTCATATTGAATCTCGAACGCAATGAAGGATTCGGGAGTTAACTCCCGAGCGTAGCGAGGGAGTTTAGAGTTTGCAAGAATCCTGAATGCAGCGAGGGATTCAAGCTAGCCCTGAGGATGAGGACGAGGATACTCTACTTTTCACACCTCCTGTGAGAAAATAAGAAGCCATAATACGAAAAACAAAGTATTTTAAATTTACAAACACTAAGTAGAGATATGTATTTAGAACTATACTGTATACGTACTTAAAAAAGGTTAGTTTAATAGCATACGGATTTGCAATATCCGCACCTTTTTTGCGTTCCACTCGGTATACCTACCACATAGCGGCCACGACCAACTCGATTTTCGTTTTTTTTTTTTACTTTTCTGTGGGTAAGTAAATATGTGCAGGCCCATTGTTATCAACCTAATACAATTAATGTGTACACAAAGCTTTATACAGAGCTTTATAACAGCTGGTAGAATGGGTTCGGACGCTTGGCTGTATGCAATTTGAATTTAGAACGTCATAGGAGATGCTCGAGAAAATAGTTTTTAAATTAATAAATCGACTATAAATGGGTTTTAAGTGTTATTCTTATCCTTTTATACAATAATCCGTACATAACCAATTATTCTTATAATATTGTCTTCAATCCTGGACCCTGGTCAATCCTTATGATTTTGTACACATTCGAGAATATCATCCCTAAGTAGTAAGAGTATCGAGAATATCTATCCTCTTTCTGGAACAGAAAGTAAGAGACAGAGACAGAAGGTGTTGTAAGTACCTAATATACCACCAATTGAGCAGACAGATGAGGTTCCAAATTTAAATCACATTATTGACCAGCGGGTTATAATGAAATCCAGTACCTACAATGTCATTGCCCGGCTGTGCCACCGGCAAAAAATGACTCACTTTTGGTTAGGTTGGCATGACATATAATTTGACGTTTTCGATCAGGTGGTGTGAAAAATACATTATTGATTGCGATGGGATCAAATTATTTCGAAACATTAATCATCTGCCTAGCCTATTTTCCCAACCGGATTCAGCTGAATACCAGTATTTTACATGGAGCGGCTGCCTACCAGACCTCCACAACCCATTAAATGGGTAACACGGTACTTGGCAAGACTAGTGTCAGATTTTCTGGCTTCTGACAATTCGTAACGACTGCCATAGATTCCAAATTACAGCCAGGACCAATGGCTTAACGTGCTTTCCGAGGCACGGAGGAGTCTCGATATGTTAAGATGGTCACCCATCCACAGACTAACCTCGGCAAGCGCTGCCTGTGCGGCTGTTATACTTTAGCCACGAGCTCCTCATTTAGCCTATCACGAAACATATAATACTTAGGCAGTGCGATTCTGTGAACATCTCACCGTGTAAGTGAACACGAAGTGAGCTGTCAATCCATACTAAACAAGACGGAATATAATATAATATAATATAATATAATATAATATAATATAATATAATATAATATAATATAATATAATATAATATAATATAATAATAATGTTTATTTCCAAAAAAACTTAATACCTACATTACAATGGCAATGTGGCAGAAATTTCAGTTTAGGCAAAGAGATTAGCGTCTGTATGACAGTTCATTTCATGCTCACACCACTTATGTTTACACGGTAAGATCTTGCCAGTAATAGACCGGCTGAAGAACCATTCAGGGGAGTAGGTACTTACATTAGGCCCTTCAGTTTAGAAATGCCCCGCTCCAGGTGGACAACCTCATTCAGAATTCCCACTATAAGTTACGTACCTACTTACATCTTGAGATTTATAAACGATTTAAAAAAAAAACTTTGCCCCACACTAGGAATTACTTCTGTATCGTGGGTGTACCCTAATATCTGATACGAATATTAGTTCCGTGCGGGAATCGAACCCGTGACACGCAGCGCAGCAGCCGATCGCTCAACCACCGCGCCAACCGTGTCGTCGAAAAGATGGATCACGATTCATTGTCCCTAACACCAAATTCACAGCCGTACCTATTCATAAAAACTTTATAACCATTTCATAACAAAAATTCTGATAAGCAAATTCTTTATTCAAAATTTTCTATCGAGAATTTAAATTTAGAATCTCTTAAACGGTTTATTGTAACAAAATAAAATAAAATACATTTATTTCGAGCAAACTCAGCTCATATGTGGAGTACCTACACACAAATATTGACAAATACAGAAAACACACTTACAAAAACAATGCAAACAAAAATAAAAAAGTGCCTAATGGTTAAAAAGTGTTTATGAATAAGCCAGCTGTCATAGTATAACAAATGAAATAACAATAAACAATTTCTTCCCAACAGTTCTCCACAACGTCAACCCAGGAAAACCAGTGGCAAGACAACTAAAACGAAACTCGGAAAAAAGAAACGTTGCTGACAAATTCAACATGGCAAACTTTGTTGACATGCTTATAAGAGACGCAAAAAAAATTGTCAAAAAACGAAACGAGCATAAAACCTCTATGAAATCAGTTAAAATTACAAAGAAGGTCAAATCTCAAGAACAAACTACGATGAAGGTGAAAGCGGAGCCGATAACAGAAAAAAATGGATTTGAAAGCAATTACGACACTTTGGTCGTTGACGAAGAATACTCGGATGTAATTGTTCGGGCCCAAAACGAGAAGAAAGACACAGAAAAGTTGGGAGAGATTATTCGAATACAAAACGAAGGTGTCGATTTAGATAATTTAGCACAAATTCTTCATTCTAACCACGTGGCCATAGACTATAAAAAGTTGAGCCAAATTCTTCGCTCAAGTAACTCAGGCTTAGATTTAAAAAAGAGACGTCCAGTTATTCGATCTAAGGACGATTCAGATGAAAGTATGCAAGAGGGCCAAATCTTTCGATCTTTTGATAAGCCCAGTGATGAGGAGGCAACAGAATTGCTCTTTGATCTTGAAGACCATTTAACGCATCCGCTGTTTTGATTAAAAAAATACGAAATCGTAGTTTATATATGACCAAACGACCTTTTGCCCGTTGTGTGGAAGTCGAAAGTTATCCCAGGGAATGTTTTACAGGGATCAAAAGTATCCTAATTCAGGCAGGTATGAAGCGCGGTAGGAGGTCCGATAGGCAGAAATACTGCTGCCCAGCACAGCATTATTTTTGCCTATTAAATCTGACCTCCACAACACGGTAACCCAGTCTTTAAAAATCGTCTGCACGAAAACTACAATCACGCAATAATTCGATACTGTTGAAATGGCAGTTAGATCTGCAAGTGGCTTTGTCCAAAAAAAAAAAAGAAAAAAAAAGATCGTACTTATATGAATAGAGTCCGTGCAACGAAAGAAGTCCCGCGGAAATAAATGGAACTAACAAGATTTGTTAGAGGATAGCGTACAGTCGCATAGAAACTAGCGCCGCGGTTGTGGGACTTCTTTCGTTGGACGGACTATACGTGTAGTCATTGAGTCTTGTTTGATTGACAACGAACGAAATAGAGACATTTTTAAAGTTAGTAACAGAAGGATGTTAAAGATTTAAAGCGGTATAAGATTCATCTGAACTCGTTAAAATGGTCACGTTTTCTGCTTTGATAATGACAAAGAAATAGTGTTGTCTTGCTCACTCATACTGAAAATCGTATCCATCGTAGCAAGCAGAATGTGTGAGCTCAACCTTTTCAGTAGGCAACTAGATTCCTATGGACACGACGTTTTTATGCGACCTGTGTGAGGGCAAATCTAATAATTACTTCTCTAAGTCTTCTCTTTGCCAAAAATCAATCAACTCTGGACTGCAGTTCGATTCTGTGAACGGCTCACTGTGTAAAGAATAGAGCTGTAGCAAACCGTATGTATTCGGTACTGAGTAACAGGTGCGCCATCAAGTACCGAGTAACGAAACGTCACTCACGAATGCATTTCGTTACTCGCATTTTTCGTACCTAGTATGGGACATGGGTGCATCTACATGAAATTTAGTAGATTCCGTCAACAGTTCAGTTGTAGTTCTACACTTTACCAATAAATTTCGAATAACTTAATCACAAGTCTGCTTAAAAATACGGAAAAGTGAAAAAATGCACCTTACGCAGCTTGGTAGTAGTATAAGTATGTTTTCTACAAATTACGAAAATTGCGACGCCGCGACGTCACACTGTACGCGTACGCAATACGACTCGATTCGTTGGTCTAACATAACATAGCATGTTATTAGGTATCAGAAGTAACGAGTAACGTAACTATACGATAGTAACGAGTACAAATTGTTATAGTTACGAATATATACGGGTACGCTTTTTTTCGTTACTTTTACACCTCTGGTAAAGAAACAAGATGGAATGACAGTTCATGTCATGCTCTCTTCGCCTATGTCTACATCACAGATATAGACATAGATAACGCAAGTATCACGATCTGTATGAAAACCAAGCGTGCCATTTTTTGACTACCTACTATGACGGCACACAGAAGCACTAATTAGTGATGGGAAAATCAAAACGATTCAAAGACGCCGCCGCGTGTGGCACCTAACTGACCTAACCACCAAACTGACACCTAACTGACGTCCGACTAGCGTACACCGATGCATACTGAGCGCGAAAGGCGGCTTACGATTTTTGTACGTAAGCTGGGCACTGAATCGGGCACTCGAAGTAGTCGCTCTTGCTTTACCTATGTCTATCTGTGTTCTACACAGAGAGACGACGAAAGAATAGACCGGCTGGACACATGTTGACACTTCTGTGCCACCTAGTTCCTGCATTCAATATCCCCATTCAATATATTGAATGCAGGAACTAGGTGGCACAGAAGTGTCAATGTCAAATAATTATAATAATAAAAGTTCCGAATTTACAACACTAGATAACACAGTCTACGCTATGAATGTTTTGCTAAAGGGAGCGTGTAGGAGTTATGGGTGGCAGCACAGAAGCGCCAATGTCAAGATTAACACGGAAAAAGTTCCAAATTTGCAACACTGCTTAAATCTCTATGTTTGCCGATGGTTTGCCGTGCACGACTTGTCACACACACACACCACAGGACCCGATTCTATGACTACACACCTACACACTATTATTATATATTATTATTTGTGTTCGTATTAAAACAAAGAGGTATACAATGGTATACAATACAATAATTATCATTAGGATTGGATGAGAAGTAAATAGCTCTTGATTAGATAAAAGCTAGTAGTCGGCATTTACAATAAACCATGTTTCAATATTAAAAATGGCAATACAATACTTACTTATGTAATTTAATAATAAATGTTTGTATGTCACCTAGGTACTGTGGCAGGACACAGAGAACCATTACCTTGTAAGTGTTCCATCTTTATTACCTGGGACACAAATAAACGTACTTATTTGATTTGTTTTGATTTGAAATCAGGGCTAATAGATAATGTTATTAATTGTTATCGACAAAAACGTACCTCTACACATATAAAATGCATTATTTTATAGTTCGATATTGAGATAGACTCATATGATAGCACAAGTTTAAACCTTTAGTGGTTTTTGGTTGCTATTTAATATGAATAATCCTAGTTTTCTTTTGTATAAATGATAAATAAATAAAAAAAATACTTGAATTCGAGATTTTTTTCTTATTTTTTTACAAATCATCAACTTAAAATATACGACGCTAAACTTAATACCTAGTTGACTTTTTAGCGACTGTTTCAAATTATCTCCAAAAACCCAAGCATCGGTAAAATAACTCATAGTATATCGTCAAATATCGTGAGCTTTGAAATTTACGTTGGCCACACCAACCTAAACCTTTCACGATGTTGTTTATTTTACCGGCAATCAGTGTTGCCAGATTAGGCGACTATTCGCCATTTAGGCTACTCGGAATGGGCGACCAATTTTTACGATCGGAGACTGGTCGCCAATTAGCCTACATCAGAAAAAAAAATTGGGTGACTTTAGGCAATTTCGTACAATTTGGCAAGAAGATAGATGTTACAGACCAATTACTATAATGTTACAGGAAAAAGTCTGAAAATTGGGAATTTGTACCTTTATTATTTAAAAAATAATTTAATGCGATAACCAACTTATATTTTCGGTTGAAGAATTGACCGTGACGTACATTGATGTATGGGAGAACATTTTTTTCAACAGCAAAGTTAAGTTTGTCGCCCAATATTACCTGCTTGTTTTTGTCAGAGGAGGAGGACGAGTTCGGAGGAGTGCTTTAATTTATGTAAGTATATAAAAATCTCGTGTCACGGTGTTTTTGGTCGCACTCCTCCAAAACGGCTCTACCACATTTTATGTTTTTTTTTTTTTGTTACGAGCTTAGGGTTCGTGACAATAAAAACAGCCGATAAAATAACCAAAATGACACTTTAATTAATCAACACTAATTAGAAGTTAAATTCACTAATTATAAATCACACTTGCACTACTGATCACTTTAATTCGCAGTCGAAGTTCGCTCTCGAAGTTGTCGCTTGTATCGCAAAATCAATACTGACTCGGTCGCAGGCTATGCGGGCCTTATATAGGTCGGCAGATAATTCCAGAACCTTCTAGTATAGAAACATCTAGAAAGTTCGAGTACATACCGGTCCGGACCAACCAGACATAGAAAACTCTAGAATGTTCTAGCATCGAAATGTCTAGAAGGATCTTGACTCTACTAGTTCTGCTACTCGATACTAGATGGCGCTAGTAGTAACTTTCATCGTCATGTACCCGGCATTAATTCTGGCGCGTAACACTGCCCCCTCCTAAGACATGCTCGTCCCGAGCATTATCGGCCCCATAATAACGTGCCAGTCGATCCACATGGACGATCTTAGGAGTACTTCTTGTACCTTTCTGTATGCGGTAGGTTACGTCATTGATTTTCGTCACAATCCGGTACGGCCCGTCCCATTTAGCTTGAAGCTTAGGAGATTTCCGCTTGCTGCGAACTGGATTGTGTAACCACACTTGTGAACCTTCGTCGAATCCTTTATTGTTCATTTTGCGGTCATAACGGGTTTTCATCTTTTCAGACATTTGCTGGCCCGATTGTCTGACGTGCTCAAAAATGTCATTCATTTTGTTCCGCAAGTCATTCGCATAATCGGTTATACTGCGTGGGGCATCAGGTGGTATTCCGGTAATCAGGTCTGCAGGCAGCCGTAATTCTCTACCAAAGTTTGCGAAAGCTGGTGTCACTGATGTGCTTTCGTGAACAGCACTTCGGTATGACAGCAAAAACGGCTGTATATGCTTGTCCCAATTCCGTTGCCGGTTCTCCACCACTTTTGCCAGGTATCTCTCCAATGTCTGATTAAATCGTTCCACCATTCCATCCGATTGTGGGTGGTAAGAAGTTGTTCTCGTTTTATGAGTACCCATAACTCGACAAGTTTCCTGGAATATTTGGGACTCAAAATTCCTTCCTTGATCGCTGTGAATCTCCAAGGGTACTCCAAAACGACAGAAGACTTCATGAACTAGCTTATCAGCAACTGTTGAAGCTTCTTGATTTGGAATGGCGAAAACTTCCGGCCACTTAGTGAAGTAATCCATTACAACCATGAAATACTTATTACCACTTTCACTTTCCGGAAACGGTCCCGCAACGTCTAGGGCTATCCTTTCCCATGGTGCACCAACATTGTACAACTTCAATGCACCTCTACTACGAGTCTGTGGCCCTTTTACAGCCGCACAAGTTGTACATTTACGACACCAGTCCTCGACATCGTCACGACAGTGGACCCAGTAAAACCGTTCCCGTATCTTTAGTAGAGTCCGCTTAACTCCCATATGGCCTCCTGAACAACCATTATGGTACAACTCTAGAACATCCGGTACTTTAGCTTTAGGTACAACCATTTGCAAATGACAGTTGTCTCCCCGAGCATTTTCCCATTTACGGCACAGGACTCCATCCTGAATCACTAAGCTGTCCCATTGGGCCCAATAGCTTTTTGTGATCGAACTCATCGCTGAGACGTCGCTCCACGCTGGCTTAGGAGCACTGGCCTTAATCCACTCCAGAATCGGCTTGATGTCCGTATCTTCCTGCTGTGCACGTTGTAGGATTTCCTTCCACTCGTAGCTGAGATCTGTCTTGAACATTCTCACAAGTACGACTTCTTTACCCTCTTGCCTGGTACAATGCTTGCAGTCTTCAGGGCAAGGTCTTCTTGACAATACATCTGCATTGTCATGAGTTCTTCCGCTACGATGTTTGACAACCAAGTCGTACTCCTGCAGCCGCTTGGTGCTGCTGTCAGCCGCCCTACCTTCGAGAGATCGGCTATCATTCCTTTCAGCAGTTCGCTTAGGGCAACTGGATCGAAGGTGGCCCTTTTCACCACAGCCGTAGCACCTAGGGCTGTACCTTTTAAAACAATCATGAACTGCAGCTTCTGTAACCTCCTTGCTACGGTGGGAACGATAATCCTGCCGCACAGCTTCCCTTTGTATAGTTTGCCTAGGGCAACTGGATCGAAGGTGGCCCCTTTCCCCACAGTCATAGCACCTAGGGCTGTATCCATTAGGGCGGTCGCGAACCGTAGCCGCTGCAACCTCTCTAACGCGATGGGAACGGTGATCCTGCCGCACAGCTTCCACTTCCAGTGCATGGGCCAAGGCGTCCTTAAGGGTCCCGTGGTGCTCGAGCCTCACAGCAGCTCTTACTTCAAGGTCGCGAATACCGTCGATGAAAGCCTGCAACAGGTTCCCATCAATGAGCGCAGGCACAGACCGGTATGCTTTTCGAACCAGCTTCTCCACTTCAAGGGCCCACTGCTGCAGGTTTTCACTGCTACGTTGCACGCGATCCTTAAGCTGCGCACAAAACACGTGTTCCAGATGAGCGTCGCCATATCTGGCGTCCAACGCCTCAAGAAGCTGCTCGTAAGTCACTTCCTCACCGAGAGCTTCCAGAACAGTTAAGGCCTGGTCGCGAAGGCATAGGGTAAGGGCAGTCATGGCCTGATTTTTACTCCAGCCGTTCGCCTTCATAACAGCTTCAAACTGTATTTTGTAGGCCGACCAGGAAGATGTCCCATCAAACGGTGGCACTTTGAACCCGCGTAGCGAAGGTGTAGTAGCTACGGGAGTTGCAATTCCATCCCCTACTTTAAGGTTGTCCATTGCTTTTTTCATTTCAGCAATCTGGGTTTCAGCTTCTACCAGGCGGTTCTCGTGCTGAACAACCTTCTCTTTTACCACCTTTATTTCTTTGCCGAAAGTGGCATGCAGATCCTTCATGAGGACCATCTGTTCTTCCTGGCGGCGCGCCTGCTCCTCCTTGTCACGCTGGAGCTGTTCTTCCAACCGACGAGCGTGTTTCTCCTGACGGCGGGCCTGTTCCTCCTGCCGGCGAGCCTGTTCCTCCTGCCGGCGAGCCTGTTCCTGCAGCATCATCATCAGAGCTCCAAAGTCTGGTGCTGCAGATGCTGGAGCTGCTGTGGATGGGCCGGGCTCCATGGTCGGCAACTGGCCCTCCAACGTCTGCGGCGTTGCACCTCCAAAACGCCTCTGGTCCGTCTCTTGCTGGCGTTGACTTCGGGTACGGATACCTTCCGTGTCGACCTTCGGTAGAATCGGCATAGTTTAAATATCCCACTTCTGACACCAATTGTTACGAGCTTAGGGTTCGTGACAATAAAAACAGCCGATAAAATAACCAAAATGACACTTTAATTTATCAACACTAATTAGAAGTTAAATTCACTAATTATAAATCACACTTGCACTACTGATCACTTTAATTCGCAGTCGAAGTTCGCTCTCGAAGTTGTCGCTTGTATCGCAAAATCAATACTGACTCGGTCGCAGGCTATGCGGGCCTTATATAGGTCGGCAGATAATTCCAGAACCTTCTAGTATAGAAACATCTAGAAAGTTCGAGTACATACCGGTCCGGACCAACCAGACATGGAAAACTCTAGAATGTTCTAGCATCGAAATGTCTAGAAGGATCTTGACTCTACTAGTTCTGCTACTCGATACTAGATGGCGCTAGTAGTAACTTTCATCGTCATGTACCCGGCATTAATTCTGGCGCGTAACAATATGTATATTTGGCAGTATGAGAATAGGTCGTAAAGTATCATACTTGTTGTGCGCATACGAAGTCGCGGGTAAAAGCTTGTAGTTTATAAACTTCCGTAAGTACCTAATGTATAGGTACTCGGAAAAAATCAAGACTCGATCGGAACCCTCGGTATGCGAGTCTGACTCGCTCTTTTCCGGTATTTTGATGGTCCTCGCGTCTATTCAAAATGGAAAAAAAACATAAGAATATTATGAAATTAAACATTAAAGGGACAAACGGGAAAAAACTGTTTTAAATAGTTACGTTTAAGTGGTCTATTTACATTTTCAGAAATTTATTGTAAATTAATTGTTTTAAAAACGTGATTTTGGTGGGAATTCAATTTCTTATTAATAATATAAAAATGTGACCAACCTAGACTACTTGCATTTTAATTGGGCGAATTTAGGCTACTTGGGGTGAAATTTTTGGCGAAATGGGGCTCGACTCATCTTGCAACACTGCCGGCAATCAATAACAAATAGGAAGGAGAACCGCGAAGGTCTATCTTTTTTTAATTCTCTGCCTAGAAAAATTAACGGAAATACAGTTCAGATGATGTGAATAAGTGCTCAATTCGATTGTTTTTGGATTGTTGGAGCCATTGCAGTACCAAACTAGTGTTTATATTTGTATTTATCTGGATGGTGAGTAGTATTTCGCTTAATTCGTACTAATTTATATGTCCGGTTTGAGTTTGTCGATTTGTGCAGGATATTGCTAAGCAGTATATTAGTTTAGGTAGGTTTCTACAATTTATTGCAAGGATAATCTGTTTAGAATCAGAGGCAGCTGCATTTATTTATAACTTAAGATGTACAGTCAACGTAAAAAAGAAATATTAAATTTTAGTTTTTTTTTATATCAATACTGGATTATGATGGTTTTTGTAGATTTAAACCTATCTATTAAAATTCCTCTTGGTTTTGACTTATTCAAAATGTCAGATGACATTGCAGCAGACCTAAGGTGAACATGGCGGAAAATTCTCGACGCCTATCGACCGGATCGGTCTATACCTACTCCATACTTTCGCAAGGGAGGAGACGGGAGGAATGGAAAGAACTAGCACAGTATAAATATCTACATTTTTACCGTGGAACAAGGGGGGCCTTTGCCTCACAGTGGGATAAAAGAAAAAACAATGGCGCCCACACCATGCTAAACATTTTTTTTTTTAAATGAATTGATTAATCCACGCATTTTGCAGAAAGGTACTGTAGGTACCATATAACAATATTATTTTCTCCAGATCAGAGAATCATCTTAAATCTTCTCCTTGTTGTGACATAGTGTTTTTGATAATTTCAATTTCGCCTGTTGTATTTTGGTACCAGTGTATTGCAAATTGATTTTTACCTAAATTCCACGGTTTTTGAGGTTTATTTTCATTTATTTATATTTTCATAAAATTGGTTCCTCAGGACGATAGAGGTTAATTTTAAGTTCTAAAAATAATGTAGCTTTCCTCCTACATCTCCCTATAATCGTTTTTTCTTTCGTTTTTCAGATATTTGTCCTTCAGTACTTACGGAAAGTAGGTAGGTAAATGATAGCATGAGACCACAGCACAAACAAACAAAATGATTTCGAAAAAAATTAAAGATTTTAAAAGTCAAATGTGCTTCAAAAAGCAAAACATAAGTCATAGTTATGTTATAAAGATGCAACCAACAGTTCCAGATTAAGACATTTTTGACATCGTCATCATTTTCTTTTTATAACCATTACAATTGTTCGACAAATGCCACTGCCAACAGGAAAAAGAACATTCGACACAGATGCAACAGCAACAAGCACATTCAAAAAAGAGAAGAATAATAATAACACAGTAAAATTGTGCTGTGTGAGCCGAAAGCGTTACCATCTCAGCGTTTGCTGTGCGTCAGACACCCAGCGCTGGTATGATAATTGACCTGTACAGCAACAGTTAGTACGCTATCCAACTTGTGACAGTCTTGATTATTGCTATTAATCCTTCTACAATGTCTTACAAACATCTTCAACATGATCGACCATCAGTCATCAGATACGCGCCCAAGAGGAGTAGGAGAGACTCCGTCCCTACACCAAAAGAGAAGAGACTTTCAACGCCTCCGCCAAGTACAGATCAAAGAAAGCCAACTCCTCCTCCATCAAACTCTGACGCAAGAAAACCTTCGAAGCCTAGAAAAACAACCGCCCCAAGGAAAATTAAACCGAAGTTTTGCAACTCACGATCTCAAATATGGCGACCGTACGACAAAGAGAAACCTTATAAATGCGACATGTGCAAAAAGAGTTTCGATAAAAAATGTGACTTGAAACGACATATTCCCATTCACTCGGTCGAAAAACCTTTCCAATGTACGATATGCAAGAAGTGTTTCGTCCACGAGAATCTTTTGAAGACTCATATAAGTGCACACAAGAATGAAAAACCGCACAAATGCACTTTATGCGATTGCAGTTTCATGCTGCCTGTGGACTTGAAGCGTCATATTTTTACACACACCGGTGAAAAACCTTATAAGTGTGATTCTTGTGAGATGGCGTTCCGTCAACCGGGGGATTTGAAACGACATATTCGAAAACACACAGGTGAAAAACCGTACAAATGCAATATTTGTCAGAAAAGTTATTCTCATCTACACAGTTTAAAGAAGCATAATCTTACTCATACAGGTGAAAAAGATCATAAGTGTGAAGAATGTGGGAAATGTTTCAGCAACGTAGAAGGATTGAAAACGCATGTCCGGATACATAGCGACTTCCAGCCACATAAATGCGATGTCTGTGAAAGAAGGTTCACTCAACTCGATGGCTTGAAGAAACACTACAGAGTACACACCGGTGAAAAACGATACAAATGTGAGACTTGTCAAAAACCATTTAGAGATTCACAGGATCTGAAGAAACATGTTCGTATACACACCGGTGAGAAACCTTTTAAGTGCGACAAGTGCCCGGAAGCGTTTAAGGAAAGGGGTCATTGGAAAAGACATAAGCGAATACATACGAACGAAAAGCCGTATCACTGCAGTATATGTCTGAAAGCACGCTTCAGGGATGCCGGCGATCGTAGGAAACATATTCGTACTCATATTCGTGATGAGCCTTATAAATGCCATATATGCCAGGAGAGTTTTGTTTATAAGTGTACTTTGAAATCCCATCTTGCGTGGCATGAGAAAAATAAACCAGTTATTTATTAAAACAAAACTATTTACTTATTGTAAATTATTTTGTGGACGAATTTTAAAAGTTATATTCGAATATTTATATATTTTATAGTAATTTCGTTTTGGTTTTAGAAAAGACAAAATAAGTTTAACCGTTACATACGTTTTTTTTTTTTATTATTATTATTGATAGGCACGCGCTTGACCACTATCTCACCTGATGGTAAGCGACGATGTGGTCGAAGATGGAGCACGCTTGCCTAGAAGTAACCTATTCACTCTTTACTTAAAGATTCCCAGGTTGTAGCTATCAGGAAACACAGACTCCGGCAGGGAATTCCACTCCTTAGCGGTACGCACAATGAATGTATTCCCAAAACGCTTTGTGCGTGTGGGTGGGATGTCCACCTTGTACCGGTGGCGCATCGCCGTACGTCTTGGTCCGATGATGGATAACTTTTTGTAGGTTAGCTCTGTAGTTAAGACTATTTACTTGTATCTGTGGTAAGAACAAATTAAATGCCTAATTTAAAATATAATCAATAGTATAAACAATACCTATCGACTACTCTTTACGAATAATAGTAATGGTTTATTTCATTTATTAAGATTTAGTGATTGGAGCCTCGTTCATACCATAAAAAATGTTAGGAGTTTCCGCTATTTGATATTATTATCTAGCCTAGTCAAAACTAGGTACTACTTGTTTTTAAGTCATTTGACAATAATATTCTAATCTAAATTAATGAATAAAAAAGTAAATGTGAGTCTGTACCTAATTGAGAATGTGTATAATAGGTAATGGACCATCCACACGATACAGACTTCCATAAAATTTGTCTACGCAACAAAGCAATGCTGATTTTTTTCTATTCAGAGTTCATGGTCTGTTTGTATTGTACAGACAAAATTATGTATCGTGTGAGCCCACTATAAGGGAGTGCATCAGTGTTTTGTATTTGTTGTAAGCAAGAATAGTATGAAGAGGCTTCTTGTTTTTAACAGACTTCAAAAGGAGGAGGTTATCAATTCGGATGTTTGATTTTTTTTTTAAGTTCGTTCGTTCGTCGGGCATAACTCCGACAGTTTGTTTGGTTGAACGCGCTAATCTCAGGAAGTACTGGTTCGAATCTGAAAAATATTTATAGTGTTGGATAGCCCATTTACTGAGGATAGCTACAGGCTTTACGGGGACTGGAAATTCTTACGGGAACGGGAAAAACGGGGTATGCGCGTACGAAGCCGCGGGCAATATCCATATAGACGGATTTGCAAAATTCGATCGGATAAAAATCTTCGGAAATGGACAATTAAATTGATATGGACTCAATGGAATTTTTGAAGGGTAGCACTAAAAAGTGAAAAATAAAAAACTTTTTTACAAAAATATACAACCGACTTCCCAAGAAAAATTTAATTTTGGAAGTCGGTGTTTCAGGTGTGGTTTCATCGATTTTTGACACCGACTTCCAAAATTAAAGTTATTTTTTACTTTGTAGTGTTTTATTTATATTTAACCTAAAGGGTTACTTCGGAGACAGTGCGCAATTTTCTTCCATGCAATCAGTAGGTATCGTTAATAGAACATATTTCACAACAAACAAAATGTGTTATTTTATTTTTTGAAGAATTTAAACATGAATTATCTCGTTGTTAAGTATCAGAAAGATTGACTTATGAATACTTTATATTTGATTTTTTTTGTTCAAAATATGGTAAAACAAGAAAAAAGTCTATTTATTTTTAATGATCTTGCTATGCGTAAAATTTGCGCACTGTCTCCGAAGTAACCCTGTAAAACTATTCTTAATGTATAATTATTGTTATTGTAACAATGCCTCAATGTCATGCTTGTTTATTAGTTTTATCCTGTTTGTTATAATTATTTTACATTCTTCATGTATCTTGTTAAACACGTAGGTATATGTATATAGTGTAAAACACTATGATAGTAATTAGGAGGAAACATATCGAAGTCCTTACAGAGGTAGGGCCGTATTTAATCAATCGTTTTTTATTAACCCCCGACGCAAAAATGACGGGGTGTTATAAGTTTGTCGTGTTTGTGTCTGTCTGCGGCATCGTAGCTCCCGAACGGAGGGACCGATTTTGATTTTGTTAAAAAGGTGAATTAGTCGGGTCGGAGTGTTCCTGTTTGATGAAAATCGGGCCAAGGTCGGGGGTCTTTTTTGCTTCTTGGGTAGTCCTACTCGAACTTTGAGGTGGAATACTATTTATTTAGCTACTATGTATATGTCTGACTCGAACACAGAACTCACTCGGCAGTTGCGTTTGCGACCGCAAGACCAACGGAGCAGTACTCTGTGGGAGCAGTTAAGCCGTTGCTCCTGCGCCAGATGTGTCTCCGGTCGTGTCGGGTTGCCGTTCCATCGGAATGAGTGATGGAAGAGGGAGTGCACCTGTGTCCGCGCAGACACTTGTGCACTGTATTTTTCGAATTTCTCGGTTACAGACTAGTCTCCGTTGAGTGAGATTGGTCGCCGTCGACGAAATCGGTCAGAAGGACTAAATATAATATTATATGTTTCAGTCGACAATATGTTATCTAAGTAGTTAAATTTTTATATCAAATATACTAAAGGAATTAGATTTAAAAATATACATGTTTCGGCACACATTGTATTAATGAAATTTTACATTGTAAATTAAAAACAAAAAAAATGTCTATTAATAAATGTCAACATCATGTTATTCAATAAGCGTTTTATTTCTTGCCACCTTAGGATCAATAACAAAAATAGAGTAACAATAATTCAACGTCACTTGATTTTGTGTCCATTTAAATGTCACTCTAAATGGACACAAAATTAAAAAATCACCAATTTCCGCTGCTGACTGTACCAAATTATTAAAAAATATTTAAAAAAAAAACAGAATTAGATCCTTATCTATGTTATCAGATAATATAGGTAGAGCGCTACGTTTTTTATGGAATCGAAAGATGCGTGTTTCTGGACTCCATAAGTCCTGGTACGGTACTCCTTGGCAAGAGTGGTGTTTTTTTTTATTTGAGGTGAATTTGCTCTAGTCTAAATCAGAGATGACAGAGACAAAATCGACGATGGAACGAGCTTACCTAGAAGCCTGTTCACTCATGGTTCACTCTAACTTTGAAGAGATTAGTACCTATTGTATGCGTTCGGAAACACAGATGCAGGCAGAGTTCCACTCCTTTGCTGTGCGTATATAAAATACTTTTGGAAACGCTTAGTGCGAATTGGAATAGTAACAAGGTAGGGATGGTAACTTGCAGACTTGCAGTGCGTCTAGTTGTCCGAGGGTAGAAGGGGGCCGGTGGCATGTGGACGTGTGGCTCTTGGGCACACTCACCGAAGTACAATCTGTAGAAGACCGCCAAGCTGGCAACCTTGTGGAGATGAGCCAAGCTGTGCAGCTTGGCATCCACCAGTTTTACGTCACCAATGAGCCTTTCTTAGCTCTGCGTTCCACTGAGTTGCGGCATGTCCGTGACTACCACCGGACCACCAACGCCAATCGCTTCCATATTTGGTAAATAGCATGTACCTAGTAGGTACTCGAATAACAAAATTGGTACCCTAGTAGTTTTCGAGAAAATCGACTTTAAAGGTGGTCAATCAACGATGATAACTTTCGCGCGCTCGTTCAGCAGTACCTCGACTTCGAATGTCGATTCAAAGTTTGACGAGCTTGTAGTTTGCCTCAAACCTACATAAAAATAAGTACCTACCCAAAATTCAGAATTAGTACTCCTGTAGTTTACGAGATATACCTACCATGCCGTTGGTGGGGTGGCGGTAGTCACGGTGTTAAATTTTCATTTCAAGATTTCCCTATTCAAAATTCTGTGATTTCTCCCCAAATGTTAACAAAAATTAGTGGGTTTTTTTTATTATTGATAGGCACGCTCTTGACCGCTATCTCACCTAGGTACTCCTAAAGAAGTCAATAGTGACAAAAATTCATATTCCTACCATCTGTTGTATTTTAAGACAAATTTATTGTGTGGAATATTTTAAGGAAACAGCGAAATAAAACTCAAAAAATTATATTTATTGTATTATTTTATTTTAAATACAATTACAAAATGAAATGAATTACGATTAAGATTAACGATTTATCTTATTTATTTCATGATCACTATTACATTTGAGTTTGATTCAAAAGACATTTAGGAAACAACTGATTTATTCTCTAAATCATAGATTAATCTATGACAACATTAACCTTATTATGGTTTAACCTACAACAATCACAGAGTTTTTTTTTACAACAGTAACTTAGCAATACAATCACAAATAACATCAATAAATTAATTTTTTTTATAAGTTCGCATTTGACCACAATGTCACTTGACGGAAAGCGACGATGGAGCACACTTGCCTAGACAGGTACTTCTAGGCAAGCGTGTAATAGATAATCCTAACTATAGGTATTGTTATTGTTATCATGAGTATTCCTTTTACTGTTAAAACTTGATAAAATAGTAGGTAATGTTTTGCATAACCTTAAACTTGTAACAAGTATGTAATACCTAATTTACATTATTCAATTCTGCTTTCATTATTTCAGTATGTCTGTAAAAGTACCTACATTAGTAAAAATATTAAGGAATAATGTAGAAAACATATAAAATATTCCAAACGGATACCCACCTTTTATGTTGTTGATATTTTTGATGACGGTAGATAGAAATATTCAAGTTGTTTGTTCACGACTATAAAAGGGGGAGCTCCGAGTGGCTCAGCCCCCTGCTGCCCAAGGCGGGGAAAAACACCCTGAAGCCGGAGAGCTATCGGCCGATCACTCTCCTGCCCACCATCTCCAAGGTGTTCGAGTCACTGCTGCTGCGACACCTCACCCCGCACATCACTCCACGACCGGAACAGTTCGGGTTTCGGTCGGAGCATAGCACGACGCTCCAATTGTCGAGGGTACTGCACCTGCTGTCGTCAACCATGAACAAGAAGGAGTACGCGGTAGCAGTATTCCTCGACATGGAGAAGGCCTTCGACCGCGTGTGGCACGATGGCCTGGTCTACAAACTGGCCACGTCCGACGCGCCCCGTCGCGTGGTAAAAGTGGTCCAATCCTTTCTGTCCAACAGGAGCTTCAGAGTGGTGGTCGACGGAGCGCTGTCCGCCCCCCGCCCGATAATGGCGGGCGTGCCGCAGGGCAGCTGCGTGTCGCCGGCGTGTTACTCACGTTACACCGACGACATACCAACCACGCCACAGTCGACGCTCGCGCTGTACGCTGACGACGCCGCGTACATCACTACGTCACTCAACGGGAAGCACGCGGCGTTGAAAATGCAGCGCGCGCTCGACCTCCTCCCCGACTGGCTCGCCAAGTGGCGACTGTCGGTTAACGTGGGTAAGACGCAGGCGATTGTTACGGGCTCCGCGCCCCTCCCGCCCCCTCTGAAGCTTCAAGGAGTCGACGTCGCATGGTCGCCCCGGGCCAAGTACCTGGGTGTGACCATCGACCGCCGACTCACGATGGGGCCGCACGTCCACCAGGTCGTTGCGCAGGCGAGCGCCGCTCGCTTCCGACTCAAGCCAGTGCTCTCGTCCCGCCTCCCGGTGCGCGTCAAGCTGGGCGTGTACAAGACGTACCTGCGCCCAGTTCTGACGTACGCCGCCCCCGCCTGGTTCGCCCTCCCATGCGAGGCAAACAAGAAGAAGCTCCGCGCGCAGCAGCACCTAGCGCTGCGCACCATCGTCGCCGCCCCTCGCATGGTGAGGAACGATATCATCCAGCGGGACCTCGGGATTGAGAGCCTGGATGAGTATGCAAGGCGCCTCGCGAAGGTAATGTTCGCGCGTGCCGACGCATCCGCTTGGCCCCACGTCAAGCACCTTGCGCCCTGGCACGCGCGCCCACCTGACGCGAGGCGCTTGCCCCGAGACCTGGTCGGGAACGTCGACGGCCCCGTCGCACCGGACTGACGCCTGAGTAGGCCGCCCCAGTCTACACGCGGCCTACTCAAACAGTAACACTGCTCACCCCCACACGCATCTCGGCGCGCAACTTGTGCTAAGTTAATATAGGCAAGTTGCGTACTGAACTCACACATGCATTTCTCCACAGGCGCTTAAACATAACGCACCGAATATGGCAGCGTGGGCTTGCTATTCGGTGCACAAGCACTGGACGGTAGTACACACACATCATAACCGCCCACACACACACATTGAACGGCTCTGCGGTCCGCGCCGCGACCGGCTAGCTCTGGAAAACGGGGCGGACGGGAGCCTCACAATAGCCGCAGGTTCGCCCACAAGTCGGCGTTCTCGTCGCTGGTCGTTCTCGCTGGGCCTCCCCCAGGTCACTGGGGGTCTCACCTGGCGGGGACTGACCGCCGAGGCGCCGTGAAGAGGCGACACGGAGCTTGCTCGTTAGTCGCCGTGGCGCGCCTGCGGTATACACGCATCTAACACACGGGCATGCGTTGCTATTCGTTTTCGGGTAGGCGCATGTCCGACGAAGCTCCGCTCACTAGGAGCAACAAAATGACGGGCCCGTCTTTACGGGCCGAGGGGTGCCCCCGCGGGCAGGGGGCCTAGCCCTGTGACCGCTCGCCACGTCCCCTTGCGGGGACGTAGCGACTTCCACCGAGCTCAGCCCCCATTCTTGTTCGAGACGTCGAGGTAAAAGTTAAGTAACTTTATTGCTGCTATTATTGTGTATTATAATTCTAAATATGAAGTTCTTATGAATAATGTAATACTATGTAATATTATGGTTATGTAAGTGTTATGTAATGTTATTATGATGACTGGTGTATTTTAAATACGGGTAATGATAACGTGTTTATTCATTATGGTTGATATATTATAACGTAACGTTGTGTATGTAGTAACTATGGAGTTTCTTGTCCGTTCTTCTCCATAAGAATCTACCCTTGCGAACGGACAGTAGAGTCACCTTGAAATAAACGTTTTGACTTTGACTTTGGCTTTGACTTTTGTGTCATATACACTACTACGATAGTTATGTAGTTGTTATATACTAAAAGATAAATATAAAGTTATTAAGAATTGAATCCTATTGTTTATATTTTTCCTTTTGATACAATTATATATTTACATAGGTGTAGATGTATTAGATATATATACCTAGTTATATATCTACATATATACATAATATCTAACAAATATTTACATAATCTAGATGTATTAGATATATATACCTAGTTATATATCTACATATATACTTAATATCTAACATCAGAAGTGGGATTCACTTCACCCCTATTAAGACTTTATTTCTAAGTTTCAGAATGGATTCTACTGTCTTGGAAAGTCTTCTCAAAGCAATCAGCGTTGCTTTTTCTGGTCGTCGCCATGCTGATAACGACGTGGCATTCCCGGTCTTCGACCCAACAACTAGTGACAGCGGTGCGGAAGACTGGTGTAAAAGCATCGAGGAACTAATTTTAGTAGTTGTCCGATCAGGTAATTTTTTTGGTGAACTAAATATAGAACATCACTTGATTTCCACGGGTACTCCCAGAAGTAATGGTCAAGTAGAACGTTACGTGTCCACTGTAACTGATACGCTTAAAACTATGTGCAATAAATAGTCAGATTGGCCGAACGTTCCGTGGAATGTACAAATCTTATTAAATACAACTGTGGGTAGTTGTCAAAACGTGTTACATTATGCAAACTGAATTGTTTTGTTTGTGTTATTTAATTTAAGTGATTTTAATATCAATTACTGTCAGTTTACCTGGTACAGCACTGCTGTATATCTACATAGCTGTATTGGCTTGCTGATACACTTTGTACTTGGGTGGCTTAGGCCTCTGTACGAACTGTGACCTTCAAGGTCTGTTCGAATGACTGTATTTCTATTACTTATTGTTTTCATTGTGTGTGTGTGTGTGTTTTTTTAAAGTGTAATAAGACTGTGTTATTGATATACTGTCTTGTTTATCCCAATAAAATTGGGACACCAATATACTGGCACTATACCTTACCCACCGCTCAGGGAAAACTCATCCATTGTTCCTACATATATATTATTGTACTGTTGAAGAGATATAAATAAATACTTGACATAATAACGTGTATTTAAAAAAAAAAAAAAAGTTAGATATATTTGTTTCCGCTGGTCGGTCATTTGCTTGGTGCAAGTCTATCCCACTAGCAGCGGGTGGAGGGGACTTGACACGTCTAGGCAATTGGCAAAACAAAAGTAAAATACATTGTTTCCGCTGGTCGGTCATTTGCTTGGTGCAAGTCTATCCCACTAGCAGCGGGTGGAGGGGACTTGACACGTCTAGGCAATTGGCAAAACAAAAGTAAAATACAATAGAATAGAATAGAATACTCTTTATTATGATATGAATTTATGTATTAATGTCAAATGTGTTTAACTGTTTAATATGTTATGATTTTATAACAAACTTATTTCAAAAACTGATTTGACTCAACTGTCATACTTGTTTGTTAACGGGTATAAAAGAGTGGAGCCACATTGGAGCAGCCCAGTTTCTCTTCGATTTTCAAGGCGTTAACATCTAAGGTATGAGATTATTCTGATTGTTTTTGGTTTATTGTTGATGATGATGTATATTGTGTAATTTAAAATCAAGCATAATTATAGATTATACCATGTTTTTCTTTATTTTCTTTCTTTGTTGTATATAGTCTTTGATCGTAATCACAGTGAAATGTGGTTCATAACATTCTGTTAAGCATTTTGTTTTATGTGATCTCTAGTTGTTGATTGTGCTGTAGAGATAATATTGAGGGTATTTGTTTAAAATTTATTTTTTAAAATATCTATTACCAATATAATGTCATGTACCTATATTATATTATCCGCTGGTAGCCTCCTATTTGGTGCCGAGTTATCTCACTGACAGCGGGTGAATGTGACTGGCATGTCTATGTAGTTGGCTAATGTTCGCTGGTTTACCCATTTGTTTTGTGGTTGGTCTATCTCAATGGCAGCGAATTGAATGTGGACCTCCATGTCTATGTAAATACTTTATATAAGAATATAATTATATACACTTTTTTTCATTGTAAAATTAACCTTGCAATACTTCGAGGACGAAGTACTGTCAGTATGGCCGTAATAGATAATCCTAACTATAGGTATTGTTATTGTTATCATGAGTATTCCTTTTACTGTTAAAACTTGATAAAATAGTAGGTAATGTTTTGCATAACCTTAAACTTGTAACAAGTATGTAATACCTAATTTACATTATTCAATTCTGCTTTCATTATTTCAGTATGTCTGTAAAAGTACCTACATTAGTAAAAATATTAAGGAATAATGTAGAAAACATATGAAATATTCCAAACGGATACCCACCTTTTATGTTGTTGATATTTTTGATGACGGTAGATAGAAATATTCAAGTTGTTTGTTCACGACTATAAAAGGGGGAGCTCCGAGTGGCTCAGCCCCCATTCTTGTTCGAGACGTCGAGGTAAAAGTTAAGTAACTTTATTGCTGCTATTATTGTGTATTATAATTCTAAATATGAAGTTCTTATGAATAATGTAATACTATGTAATATTATGGTTATGTAAGTGTTATGTAATGTTATTATGATGACTGGTGTATTTTAAATACGGGTAATGATAACGTGTTTATTCATTATGGTTGATATATTATAACGTAACGTTGTGTATGTAGTAACTATGGAGTTTCTTGTCCGTTCTTCTCCATAAGAATCTACCCTTGCGAACGGACAGTAGAGTCACCTTGAAATAAACGTTTTGACTTTGACTTTGGCTTTGACTTTTGTGTCATATACACTACTACGATAGTTATGTAGTTGTTATATACTAAAAGATAAATATAAAGTTATTAAGAATTGAATCCTATTGTTTATATTTTTCCTTTTGATACAATTATATATTTACATAGGTGTAGATGTATTAGATATATATACCTAGTTATATATCTACATATATACATAATATCTAACAAATATTTACATAATCTAGATGTATTAGATATATATACCTAGTTATATATCTACATATATACTTAATATCTAACACGTGCTCCATCGTCAATGCATATACTAGTTTTTTCCCCTTTAGATTACAGAAAAACTTACATGTTACAAAAAACAGGTTCACTCGGAACCCCTTGCACGCGAGTCCGTCTCGCACTTGACCAGTTTTCCATTACCTATTGACAGGCTAACGATTGAACACTTCCTCACCTGGTGATAAGCGACGATGTGGTCAATGATGGAGCACGCTTGCCTAGAAGTAACCTGTTCACTCTTGACTTAAGGACGCGTTTACAAATGGGTAGTCAAATCATTACTTTTTTACACAAAAGTATGTTTATTAAATAAAATGCTTTGCATTCTTAAAATGTTTTTCCCAAGAATTGTTGATAGATGCACATGGTACGATTTTGAACTGTAAATATAATTATATAGAGGTACAGTTTCTCAATAAATGTACCGAAGTGAAAAATTTACTTTGGTACATTTATTGAGAAAACTAGCACTTCGCCCGCGACTTCGTCCGCGTGGGGATAGTAGGTACTCCACAAACTGCGACGCCCCTATACATATCCCCTTATAAAGGTTAGTTTTGGAAAATTAAGCACAACGATTCTCATTATTGGTTCAGCGCAACTGTTCACCCCCCCGTTCAGCCCGTCAGGGGTTGATTATGCAAAAATTGTAAGGTACATGATCTGTTTCAATTATCCCACTTTTAGTTTGTTCATAGAATTCCGACGTAAATTGAAGCAAGCTATAATTTCCTCCCCTAAAAACTAATTCACCCCCGCTTCACCCCTTATTATGTATGTACCTAGTTGATTTTCGAAAAATCCAAACATTTGTTATTCTTATTGTTTTATCGAAAACATTTAAATGCCGTGGTGTTTCAACTTCATCGGACCAAGCATTGATACGATTCTGCCCAGTTCGCTCAAACCGCGACATTTTTCTTACTCCGAGCATGTTTATTACCGTCGTAACTTTTGAACGAAAGGTCCGATTTGAATGATTTAAAGTGTAATTTACACGGACATAATCAACCTTAATTATCAAACCATTTAAATGGATAAGGATTAATATCATGGTACTATAATCACCATTTTTTACTTCACCATGGGATTTGCTTGAATAATATTAACAAAAAGCGGTCATGGTGACTTATGCATAATAGTTAGACATATGGTATCGCGGACTTTTTTGTAGATATTGATGACTTCTATAAAATTGTAGTACATCACTTTGCTCTATTGTCAATAGATTCCGCAGCGTACGCGATATAAGGATTTTTTCTCACACCTTGGGTCACATTATCGAAGTTTTCATACGGATCCCTAACTTTTTGAAAATATTCTATAGCCTATGACCATCGCCGATAATGTAGGATTCTACTGGTGAAAGAATTTTTCAAATCGGTCCAGTAGTTTCGGAGCCTATTAATTTCAAACAAACAAACAAACAAACAAACAAACAAACAAACAAACAAATCTTTCCTCTTTATAATATTAGTGTAGATGTACCTATCGAATCTACCCAGGTTGTAGCTATCAGGAAATACAGACTCGGGCAGGGAATTCTACTCTACGTTTACTTTTACGCTAAGAAGCATATTAATAGAAGTTTATTTTATGACCTTTTATAGTTCTGCCGTCATAATAAAAAAACCTGTCAAGAGCGAGTAGGGCTCGCGCACCGAGGGTTCCGTACCATCATGATGATTTCTGAAAGTGTGCTATTTAGAGATATCGATTTTTTTTCCTGTAATCTTTAGGTACATTTTCTCACATTTAATAAGAACTATAATGACTCAGATTTTTCTCTATGCAAACTTCGGAGATAAGGGAACGTTTTTTTTTATGTATGGAAAATCATCAAATGACTCCTGCCGCTCTGGGTGGAGCAGAAGGGAGTGTCAGACTCTTACTGACTAAAACCCATCCGTGTTCCTCCTAATGCCCTTTGCGTTCCAAGGCCGCGGCGACTCTTTCGAACAATTCCATAATCCTGGACGATGTCGGCCTATGTTTGCTTCAGTATAATAGTATGATGTATGGCTCTGGCGTGTGCAGACAAAGCCGTGCTCTGAGCGAAGCGAGCGGTACACATGGAACAGGCGAACGGCTTCTCTCCAGTGTGTGTCCGTACGTGGTTGGTTAGTATCTTGTTGGTCTGAAAAAAAAAGTATCTAGATCAGCTATACTCAACCTGGAGCCAGCAGCAAGCTTTTCCGTGTGACCCTGTAGCCTAGGACATTTTCATCTGCCTAGCCTTTTCCCAACTGTATTAGGGTCGGCTCCCAGTCAAACCGGATTCAGCTGAATACCAGTATTTTACGTGGAGCGGTTGTCTACCAGACCTCCACAACCCATTAACACGGTACTTCTTGGCAAGACTGATGTCAGATTTTCTGGCTTCCGACAATCCATAACGACTGCAAAAGATCTACAAATGACAGCCGGGACCAACGGCTTAACCGAGTTTATCAAAGTTTGGCTTAACCGAGGAGACTCGGTATGTTAATATGGTCACCCATCCACAGACCAACCTCGGCAAGCGTTGCTTAACCTTGAAGATTGGTCCGTGCGGCTGTTATAATTTAGCCGAGAGCTCCTCCATTAATTCTATGTAAGTACTGGAAGAAAATATACTCACAGTGAATCCTCTGCCGCACATATTACAAATCTTGTTCTTCGGCGGCAGTATGCCCTCGTGAACGCGACGCTTGTGCTTCACCAGGTCGGCATTACGAATGAAATTCTGAAAGCATAGATATTATATCAACATTTTATTGCAATTCATAATGTACACATAGGAGCTCGTGGCTAAATTATAACAGCCGCACGGACCAATCTTCAAGGTTAAGCAACGCTTGCCGAGGTTGGTCTGTGGATGGGTAACCATATTAACATACCGAGACTCCTCCGTGCCTCGGAAAGCACGTTAAGCCGTTGGTCCCGGCTGTCATTTGGAGATCTTTGGCAGTCGTTACGGATTGTCAGAAGCCAGAAAATCTGACACCAGTCTTGCCAAGAAGTACCGTGTTACCCAGTTAATGGGTTGTGGAGGTCTGGTAGGCAGCCGCTCCACGTAAAATACTGGTATTCAGCTGAATCCGGTTTGACTGGGAGCCGACCCCAATTTGGTTGGGAAAAGGCTAGGCAGGTGATGAATGTACACATAGATGTGATAAATTTTAATGAAGAGAAAAAAATTGTTGCGCCACTTCTTCATCCCAGCTAAAACACTAGAAACTGGTGACAGGGTTTAGGGGGCTGTTTTTATGTAAAACTGACATTCAAAAAGTACTAGTTACCTGCCTAATTTGAATAAATTACTTTTGAATTTTTATATATCGCCACAATAGAAACGCACTACGCTATCATGCTGTACAATAGAACCGGATAACGGACTTACCTTATCGCATTGTTCGCACCGGTACTTGTAAAACTTGAGATGTACCAGGTTGTAGTGGTCTTTCATATAGATGTTCTTCGAGAAGACTTTGTCGCAGTCAGGGCAGGGTATCCTGTAACCAATAAAGAGTTTTTAAACACGAGTTCTAATGAATTATTACGGGAAACTAGCTCATGCCAGTGCCTTGGTCCACGTGAACGTCGAAAATTATCTCAAGGGAACATACTCTCGGGATAAAAAGTATCCTATGACGTATTCGAAGACATGGTCTAACCGTGTACCTAGTTTCAACCATATTCGTTCAGCCGATAAGACGTGATGAGGGAACAAACATACAGACAGAGTTACTTTCGCATTTATATTATTAGTAAGTATGGATTTGGTGTTACTGAGAAGGTTGACCCCGGATGCTGAATGTCCCGGGGCTGTAATTCAGGTTGTCAGGATATCCCATAAAATTTGGAGCCCGAAGGGTAAGCTTATAAAATTTTATTTTTAGTAATATTTTATGTTATATTTAAAGTTTATTGTTTTATTCATAGGTAGGTATAACCTTTACATACGGTGTCTACATCACTTTTATTCGACTTTCTTTAGAAATAAGCACCACCTTTGTACCTATTTTTCTGTGTCCTTCGTCTTATCTATTTGTTAAATGTGTGTACATAAACTGTTATATAGGTAAAATTCCCTAGAGCTGTAAAAAGATAGTTAAGGCTGTTTTATGCTCAGGGGATCTACTCTCTAAGCCCGAAGTCCGTAGTTTCGGCCTTATTCTCGGGCGTTTTCTATTCCGTATCACCTACGAACTTACGATTAGTCCCGAACCCGAACTAAGAATGAATGACAACACGATTTGACAGTTGTTCTTAGTTCGGGTTCGGGACTAATCGTAAGTCCGCAGGTGATACGGAGTAGAAAACGCCCGACACTAAGGCCGAAACTACGGACTTCGAGCTTAGAGCGTAGACCCCCAGGAGTGTTGGCAGAAACTTGAAGCCCTGAAAACTTGGCGAATTATTGTACTAACACTAATGTGCACTTACTGAACTGTCTTATTGTCCTATGTGTGAGACTTTGGACATCATAGAAAAGATGTACAGAGTTCATGAGGCTGATGTTAAAAGTTATTTAAGGCTTTGAAAAGATATTAGAAGCTCTAGCTAGAAAAATAATCAGGAGGAACATACGTGAGCGGGATACTGACCTATGTTTCTTGTGCTGCGTGTGCGTGGCGCTGTTGGCGAGGTGCCACCGGTAGCGGTACACGTCGGGGTACTGTTTGTCGCACTCCACGCAGTACGCCGCCACGCGGGCGCTGTGGGACGTCTTGTTGTGGAGCCAGAGGCCGTTGTAGCGAGCCCAGCTCTTGTTGCACAGCTTACATTCGAAAGGGGAGTGCTGTTTTCTAGAAAAAAGAAATGATTTTTTGGAGGTAGCGGAACAGAGAGTTAAGTCCCGCATACCTCCATTGAAAAGGGAGGATCCTCCGACCGGACGGTTGTTGTGTCCGGTGGGCAACTGCCCTTCAGTTGATAATCGGGCTTTGCAAATGTTCTAATCGCACGGTAAACTCGCGATATCGCGATTTAGGATTTTGTCCAGTTAGTTCGCAGCTGTCGAGATAGATGGCGCTGCGACTCTCATTTGTTGATTCTGCTACGTTGATTTTTTGTGGCGGTATTAATGTCGCCTACAGTTTCATAGCAAGGAGCTCGTGACTAAATGATAACAGCCGCCCGGCTCGATTTTGTACAAATAATGACATATCACCTATAAAGGTTTGCCATCCCTGCTATGATGTATTCTTTCTAACTCACAGGATATTATCTAAGGAAGAAAGAGACGCAAATCGTTTTCTTCGTGTCGCTGGCACGACAGTTATTTTAGGTTTGTGTGGCCCAAACATTGCTACGGCATCGTTGGTGGCAGTACATAGGTCTCTTCGTTTTTTTTTTAATTTTTTTTATCGAGGAATGGGCTTGCTCTTGACCTCGATCACGCCTGATGGAAAGCGATAGATGAAGTCTATGATGGAGCAAGATGCCCAAAAGATGCATGTTCACTCTTCCTTTGAAGGCAGACGGGTTATTATATGTGGAAGGAAACACAGACGCTGGCAGAGAGTTCCACACTTTGGCTATGCGCCTTATAAATGTGGAGGAGAAGCGCTGAGTACGACTGGTCGGGATATCGACCAAGTGCGGATGGTACCCAGCAGTACGTCTGGTATTCCGGTGGTAAAAGGGCGATGGTGAGATCAGGTCGTGGAGTTCCTGCGCACACTCACCGAAGTACAGTCTGTAGAAGACCGACAGACAAGCAACTCTACGCCCGTGAAGCTTAGCCACTAGCGTTTCGTCGCCTATAAGCCTTTTTGCTCTGCTTTCCACCGAGTCCAATGCAGCAAGCTCGCTGCATGTGTGAGGGGGAGCATGATTTGTGACTCGGCTCCACATCCACACCCTGCAGTTGATCCGTCGCAGTAGCCCCACTTTGCAAGGTAGGAATTAGACCTTCCTACTTGCGTTCAAAGTTGGTTCAGGGACTTCTAAGTGGATCACGGACGGTTAGACCCTGCGGGAAAGTGATACGCACCTGATATGGTTTTTGATGCAATATCTCATCTTGAAGCTGATCCCACAGTAATCGCAAACGAACTTCTCATGCCACTCCTTGTAATGCTTGAAGAATTCCCAACGACTCCTGTGAACATGGAATAGTTCTTTTTAACTATAAAGCCTCGTATCCACTTGGTAACATTCGGCAACGAGGAACTCTTGTTTATTTCAAACTAGCAGCACGCCGCAGTTTGACCCGCGTAGTTCCCGTTCCCGTGGGAATACGTGGATAAAATAGCCTATGTTACTCCCTAATAATGTAGCTTTCCATTGGTGAAAGAATTTTTGAAATCGGCACAGTAGTTTTTGAGTTTATTCATTACAAACATACGCACACACACAAAAATACAAATCTTTCCTCTTTATAATATTAGTATAGAAGGTATAGATATAGTTATTGTCAATGTGGCGCGTCTGCTGGCAACGTCGCGCGTTGTTGTACAACATTGCTGATCATGTTGAGCGTCACGTGTTGCCCGTTACATGTTGCGCGTTTCATGTTGCGCGTTACATGTTGCCTAGTGAATATGTGGCTTACTGAGCTCCAAGCAAACATAAATATGTCATGTGCCTCAAAAAGCTACCCAGTTTACACAGGGTGTTTCAGAAATGCGTGTTCATATTTAAGACTGACGTTCTGTCTGATAAACAGTAAGGAAACAATAGAAAAACCAGCCAAGTGCGAGTCGGACTCGCGCACGAAGGGTTCCGTACCATTATCTATAAAGAAAAATGGCAAAAAAAAAAAATATTATCACGGTTCATGAGATACAGCCTGGTGACAGACAGACAGACGGACAGCGGAGTCTTAGAAATATTTCATACATTGCTTAGACGCCCCAGGTATTCTACACATTACCTAAGTATTGTATAGAATACCTTAATTATACAGATTGCCGGTAAAATGTATTCTTACAACGAAAACACTTTTTTAAATATATGTCCATCTGTTTATTCAGGCTAATCTCCAAAACGGCGGGACTGATTTTGGAGAAACTTTAACTGGCAGACAGCTGATGTTGTAATATGAAAATTTGTGAAAACTCACCCAAAATTCAATTGACATTTTAAACACTGAAACACTTTTCTATGTCTTCGTTGACGATGCCATGTTGATTGCGACTTGTCGTGGCAGGTAAATTCACAGAGTGTGCAGACATACTTATAGTAATGATCTCTCACATGTTGGGATAGAACATGTTTACTTGAAACTCTTGAAGTACAAATATCACAGGTGAATTTCGTTAACTGAAAAAAAAAAAACAATTTGGACTGGTGATGGTCATAGGCTATAGAATATTTTCAAAAAAGTTAGGGATCCGTATGAAAACTTCGATAATGTGACCCAAGGTGTGAGAAAAAATCCTTATATCGCGTACGCTGCGGAATTTATTGACAATAGAGCAAAGTGATGTACTACAGTTTTATAGAGGTCATCAATATCTACAAAAAAGTCCGCGATACCATATGTCTAACTATTATGGATAAGTCACCATGACCGCTTTTTGGTTAATATTAGTCAAGCAAATCCCATGGTAAAATAAAAAATGGTGATTATAGTACCATGATATTAATCCTTATCCATTTAAATGGTTTGATAATTAAGGTTGATTATGTCCGTGTAAATTACACTTTAAATAATTCAAATCGGACCTTTCGTTCAAAAGTTACGACGGTAATAAACATGCTCGGAGTAAGAAAAATGTCGCGGCTTGAGCGAACTGGGGAGAATCGTATCAATGCTTGGTCCGATGAAGTTAAAACACCACGGCATTTAAATGTTTTCGATAAAACAATAAGAATAACAAATGTTTGGATTTTTCGAAAATCAACTAGGTACATACATACTAAGGGGTGAAGCAGGGGTTAATAAGTTTTTAGGGGAGGAAATAATAGCTTGCTTCAATTTACGTCGGAATCCTATGAACAAACAAACTAAAAGTGGGATAATTGAAACAGATGATGTACCTAACAATTTTTGCATAATCAATCCCTGACGGGCTGAACGGGGTGAACAGTTGCGCTGAACCAATAATGAGAATCGTTGTGCTTAATTTTCCAAAACTAACCTTTATAAGGGGATATGTATAGGGGCGTTGCAGTTTGTAGAGTACCTACTATCCCCACGCGGACGAAGTCGCGGGCGAAGTGCTAGTTGTTAATAAAGTGGCATCTTTTTGCCGCACTCAGTTAAGTTCAACTATTAGAATTGACCCGTGTTTTGTTTCTTTCATGTGTCAGAATCAGTCAGAGTACAAAATGCGTGAGAAAATGAATTTTGCTCATAACTTGTACTTCGTGAATTCTTCCAATTTTTAAAAATATTTATTCTGCTATTCAGGGTGAAGAAAAATAAAAAACAGATCATTCTTGAATTACAAATGGTGCAACTAACCCATTTTTTTATTTATAGATAAAATCATGCAACAATGTGCTGCTCTTGAAATGATTGCAGCAAATCGGTATTTTTCACAAAATCGTCTTATTTCAGCAAAGACGAAAGAGCTGCATTGATGTTTTATTAATAGTTTATGAAACTGTTACATACTTACCTGAAATTATTAAAAAAACTAGAAATAATAAAAAAAATACATTTTGAAACTTTGTTATGCACAGTTTCACAAACTACTCTGTCGTCTAAACTCATGCAACTTTATCAAAACACATCAAATTGCATCATCATCATCATCTCACCCGAAAGACGTCCACTGCTGGACATAGGCCTCCCCCTAGTGTCGCTACAAAAACCGGTCCTATGCGTCTCGCATCCATCGGCCACCAGCGACCCTCACCGGGTCATCGGTTTATCTTGTGGGAGGCCTTCCAACGCTGCGTCTTCCGGTACGCGGTCGCCACTCCCTTTTCGGCCCCATCGACCATCAGTTCTGCGAGCAATGTGCTCTGCCCACTGCCACTGCTTGGCGATCCTTCGGGCTATGTCGGTTACCTTGGTTCTCTTGCGGGTTTCATCATTCCTGATTTGATCACGCAAGGAAACCCCAAACATTGCCCTCTACATTGCACTTTGGGTGACTTTAAGCCTTCTGATAAGACCCATCGTGAGCGACCACGTTTCATTTCCATAAGTCATTACTGGCAACAGGCACTGGTCATAGACTTTCGTCTTGAGACATTGTGGTATGTGAGACGAAAAGATATCACGCAACTTCCCAAACACCGCCCAGCCGAGTCGGATTCAACGGTTGACCTCTTTCTGTAAGTTAGCCCTACCTAACTGGACCGTTTGTCCCAGGTAGATGTACTCGTCAACAACTTCGATTGCAGAGCCTCCGATCTTGATAGGAGTGGGTGCTACATATCCCATGACCTTGGTTTTGTCCATGTTCATTTTAAGATCCACTCTTTCGGAAGCTCTACTGAGGTCATCGAGCATTGTACTGAGGTCCTCCATGGTCTCAGCCGTGACGACTATAACGTCAGCAAATTGAAGGTGAGTGATGTACTCGCCATTGACATGTATGCCTAGCCTTCTCCAGTCCAAAACCTTGAAGACATCCTCCATTGCGGCCGTGAACAGTTTCGGAGAAATGACGTCTCCCTGCCTCACACCCCGCTGCTGGAGGATAGGTTTCGAAGTCTGATTCTGAAGTCGGTCTGACATGGTGGCGTTTTCGTACAAACACTTAGGCACCTCGATGTGACTACAGTCGATCCACAGCCCAAGTCTCGATCGAATCGAAGGCTTTCTCGTAGTCCACAAACGCTAGGCAGAGGGGCAGATTATACTCTTGGGTCTTCTGTATAACCTGCCGCAGCATATGGCACTGGTCTAGGCGCCCAGTTTTGGAAGAGGGGCTCGTTTGAGCGTCGTGCAGGTGCGGGGTTAGACTCTGACGACTCTGTATCTGGCATCAGCTCAGCAAGCTGTCGTCGTTAGGGAATGGGGGCTGCTGCGGAGAACTCCGGGCTCTTCCGTAGGTGGCGCAGACTAGACCTCTAAAAACAAGGCCATAAGCGTGGCGTTGGTTTCCATTCTGGCGGCTGAGGCTAATTGTGGTGGGCCTCAGTCGGACGAAATGTCCAAGCTGCGGGCTGAGGTCACCCGCTTGGTGGCCGCCACGGAGTTTCTCCAAAATGAAAACGCAAAACTCCGAGCAGACCTAGCCGGGCTCCAAGAAGCTGGCTTACAGGGGGCGCCAAATGCGGACGATGGCCGAGTGTCAAGGCCCGCGAAGTGCATGGATATGCGCATTCTCGGCCTGGATGACTCTGTCACGAAGGAGGAGGTGGTGGCCGACGTCGTCAGGACGGGGGGTTTCTCTGAGGAGGTGAAGGCAAGCACCATACGTCCTGACCACACGGGCATGGGAACCGTTGTGGTGAGCTGCCCCGTGTCGGTGGCTAAGATAATATTGGAGGGCCGAAGGCTCCTGGTGGGTTGGGTTTCTACGCAGGTCAAACTGCTGGAACCCAGACCTCTGAGGTGCTTCCTCTGCCAAGTGTGCAACCACGTAGGAAGCCTGCGGACCGCCGTCTGCATCAATAACTGGAGAGCAATGGGTAGCTCGCCATACGATCAGAACAGGCCTGAGTCGACTGCGCGTTGTGTTCTACGTGCCCCGGAAAGAGCTGTCAGCAAAGACGCTGGGGCCCGCTAGGGCCAGAGCCTGCCAGGGTTGCGGTATTTGTTCGAAAAAATTACAGCGGCCCTGGAACGCAAAGGGCAATAGAAGGAATACGAATGGGTTTTAACCAGTAAGAGTTTGATACTCCCTTCCGCTCCTTCGCACCCAGAGCGGAGTTCAATTGTATGACGCCTTACGATAAAGTTCGTCGGATAAGGATGAGCTTTAGTAATTTAGTAGATAACAAAGTTCTTGCGGAATTTGTTCGAAAGAGTCACCATGGCCCTGTAACGCAAAGGGCATTAGGAGGAACACGAATGGGTTTTAGTAAGTAAGAGTCTGACACTCTCCCGCTCCGCCCAGAGCGTAAGGAGTCATTTGATGATTACCAATCCTTAAAAAAAAATCTACTGCCGCTACTATATGACGCTTAACCGTTTTAGCACTGACATGTGAAAATTCCAAATCATGTAATAAATCTTACGTAATAGTAATAATAAACATTAAAATCGCGAAAATCCCGCGGTACACCGGTGTGCTGACAGTGCTTGAGCGGTATTAAAGTGTTTGTTTATTATAATATCCGCCACCTTGACAAATATTGTATTCATCAGATAGTCTAGTAAGTCTATGAATTCTTTTCATGTAATACATGTTTTAGTATATTCCCGTTGTCCCCGTAGGCCATATCTCCGTTAAAGGGTCCGAAGGAAATTTAATAAATTAATAAAAATTACTTCCCGTTGTTCCCGTTAATTTATTGTAATAATTAAATATACTTTTCAAACTATATTTGTGCAAGAGCGAGCGAAGCGAGCTCGGGACTTGGGGCAACCCGACTCGGACAGGTTAGGTTGGAAGGGGATGGCGAGGTCAAGTGAGCGAGCGAAGCGAGCAAACAGACCCCGCCATCACCTTTGTGGTTATTTTTTTCAAACCACCCAGTAATATGATTTACTTCCCGTTTTCCCCGTTAGCCGAATGTACGTTATGGGGACAACGGAAAATAAATTTAATCACGTCCCGCTGTCCCTATGACGGGAATGGCATACGGGGACAACGGGATTAAAGGTATGTTTTCATAAAACTCATTCCAAATATGGCAATTATTCCAAGTTGACCGTTTTTTGTGCATTAGCAACAAAATGCAATTGTTATGCATTAATTCTAATAGCAGCTCAGGATAAGGCTGCGTTTCCTAATAATACAGATAGACGGAAGACGGTCAAGAAAATGTCTGTTTATACGTATGACTGCAGTTAATTTAGAAGTCTTGTTCATAGAAGTTGATCATGTTAAACAAAACACTCACATCTGACATTAGATGTCACCTGGAAAGACTCGTCTGCAAGTGCAAGATACACGAAAACTGACCGATAAGTTGAGAGTTGATGTGAATTTGCGAATATGATTAGACTTGCAATTTCTTGTACTTGTTACTACGCGTTAATGCGTACCTACAAGGTTAAAGTTTGACGTGCTACGTTTCCCAATGCAAAAATACTCGCAGAAATTTTGCATGACTTAAAATAAAGTAGTCTATGAAACTGCACATAACTGTATTTTAATAAACCCTTACGACGATTGTGATTTCGAAAGTATATACTAATAAAACCTTTGTTAGTAGTAGTGTACGTGAATATTAATGAATATACTAGGTAAAATTATTATAGGACTTACAGCTAATAAAAACCAACAAAAAAATAAACCATAGTCATTATCTTGATATAATTGTTAAATCCATAAACTTTGCCATAATTATGACTCTAAACAAAACACAATAGGTAGGTAGGTAACATCTTTTCGATAGACATTTTGTAGAACAAGATGATTTTTCATAGTTATTTAAATTCTGACTTAACAAATATTGTGATAAAATGTGCTCAATTCGGTCCAATCTGACAAATGGGTTTGAAACAACAGGGACGCATTAGGAAGATAATATCAATCTTTAATAGTTTAAAAAATATTAACGATTTGCTTGGATGTGTTTAATTTTCTTGTAATTAAGTGAGACATGGTCCATAAATTAAAGTTAACCTAAATTTATTTGAGTTACATTTTTGCCTGAGCCGCTATTTAAAAAAAACAGGTATTAATATCTTCCGTTAACAGAAATTGTTTAATTTTGTTGCATAGAGTACAAAGGTATTTAATTGAGTAATTTTATGAAAAAAAATCGGAGTTAATATTTTTGCTTGAAGTACAATTCAAAAATTTAGGTTTTTTTTATTTTTTCAAAAATCCCGAGGGTGAAAATGTTTAATTTTGAAGAAAATAATTTGCTTTACCTATTCTCGACATATTGTAACTAACATTTCGAGTTAATATTTTTTTCCGAGTTTTTATTAAAATAAACGCGTTTTTGTTTTTTTTACCGTGATCCGGTTCTGGAAAATGTTTAATTTTTTGTTAGAAGAAGAGCTAAGGTCAAATACACGATTCAAGAAAAAAATCAGAGTTAGGAATTTTTGCAAGGTTCAAAGCTAATTTGACTGGACTATAAGACGATTTACAAATAGGATATTCTGCTAATAGGACGATTTGCGAATAGGACGTTCTGCTGATAGGACGTTTTGCTAATAGTATTTTTTGAGAATAGGACGTTTTGGTACGGAGGCAATTATTATGTCCAAAGTTTTGCTTCCTGACGATGACTCTTATTAAAACATTGATGAGCTATTGTTGTAATTGAAGGAATCACTGATTCCGATAGTACAGGTTTACCTAGTTCAGAAACAGGGGTTTAATTTTAAAATGTCTCACTTTGTTCTTATATTTTTCGCAGCCAACTGGTTTAATCAGCCGTTTCGTTGAACGGCAACGTTTGATCAGCGGCCTACCTAGCGGTTTAGCTATACATATTAATAAATACGCATACAAAAATACACATGTCATATTCACCACTTCACAATCGCTTCAAATTCGTTCACAAAGTGGCGCCCTTTTTTCTAATGTCTGTTTTGGCAAACCATTTGTCCTGACTGGACTATAGGTACATATATTTCTGTCTAGATATATCTTTAGGAAATACCAGGAAATATAGTGTTGATGTTAGCTATTTAAGACAGAAGTCAAATAAAATTAAGTACCTTACTATGAAACTTCTTTTTGTGTTTCCCCAAATTCTTTTGACTCGAAAACGCTGTTACACATTTCTCGCACTTAAACTTTTTTGACTTGAAATATACGCTTTCTCTTTCATTTTTCAGCAAACAATGTAACTCTTCATCATGTATTTGTATTCTTTTGAAACATTCTTTAGTTTCTTCTGTAATTATTTTGAATTTCGGCTTTTTATTTTGCAAAACTCTTTTTATCGCCCAGCGATTATTTCTGGGCTTCGTCCGTTCTGTTGATTTGCGTAAGGTTTTTATATTTTTAGGTTTGATATACTTTTCACAGGTTTGGTTCAAAGAATCGGCCTTTTTGTCTGTTAATTCACCTAGAAAAAAACAATTAACAAGATTACTAAACCTAATAAACAAATGAATACTGGCCAGCGCACATTTTCACACTAGTGTGAAGTAGGTACACTTCCCAACGGTGGGAGAGGAGTCAGTTTTGAAAATAAATTTTCAACTCACTTGCTCCAAAACTGACTCATACTACACCGCTTTTAGGAAATGTGTTTCGCACTAGCGCGGAAAAGTCTGCTGGTCAAGCCTCTTTACGGGTCGACTCATTAGAAACAACCGTTTTATCCAATTAGTTTATTACTAATAACTACTGTTACTTTTCTAAATTAAAAGAATGAAGTAAAACGTCAATTCATTCGTGGTGTTCGGGACTCGTCGGCCACGCGATGCCAGGTGGCGGCGCGTGATACCTAGGTGACGACGAGCGCGAGCAGCTTCGTCGACATGCGACGCGTTCCGTTGTACTCATATGTAGGTACATAATGTTATTCAAAATCTATTAAACCTAATCTCATAAACATTTTGTATTCTAAAAAAGGGCCAATTTCACCAATGAAACTTAACGCGATCAGCGAATAAACCACGTTTATGAGCAGCCAGTGTCATTATTTTTCTGGAATATTTACACTGACAGCTCTTGAACGCAGTTTAGATGTACTGATCGCGTTCAGTTTCTTTGGTGAAATCCGCTCTATTAAGTCAGCGAATAAAGGCTTTTTTTATTTTATTTTAGTATGTAAAAGAAAAACCTCCATAGTACGCACCTGTACTCTCTTTCATCACTTCTTCAATTTTAGGACAGTCATCACCTAAATCATCACATGTATCGTTCATTTCATCATCTTCACCATTTTTGTCACATGTTTTTGTGTCCGACTGTACTTTTACATTTAAATTGTTTAAATAAACAGTGTGTGGATGGGAATCATTAAATATCATTGTCGTAAGGCTGGATTGTGTGCCATAGAGGAAGATCTGAAAAACAAAAAAATAAAATCAAACAACTTTGTGAAAAGCTAAGAAAATGTGCAATAGGTTTATAGGTACCAATTTGAGCGTTAACAATAAGGGGATAGAGGTGAAGTCAAGTGTTTTTAAATGGTTTGAAACAATAACAAAATAATTTCTTGTAATGTACTGAGTGCTGTTACAAATGGGTAGTCATATCATTACTTTTTAACACAAAAGTATGTGTATTAAATAAAATGCTTTGCATTCTTAAATATATAATTCTCAATAAATGTACCAAAGTAATTTTACTTTGGTACATTTATTGAGAAAATGTACCTATCTAAAATTAAATTTATAGTTCAGAATCGTACCATGCACATAAAGCTTAAAAAACATTTTAAGAATGCAAAGCATTTTATTTAATAAACATACTTTTGTGTTAAAAAGTAATGATTTGACTACCCATTTGTCACAGCGATCTTAATAAAAATCATATTTTTCTCCCAGCAGCAACATTACCTTTATTTGTGCTTTTCTAATCTAGTTTTACAATTATACTTATAAACAACTAGACTAATTATCACGAAATTATGTACCTACTACTTAATGCATTTGCAAAAAATCATCCACATCACTGTCAAAGGCAAAAGTGCCCAGAACACTGGGAGCATTGCTGCGTTGAATGGCAATGCTGAGTATTTGGCCAAAGAAAAGCCCAGCCCAGTGGTCATGTGAACAGTCGACCAGTTGCTTGCTGATGTCCTGCACATCATATCTTATAGGGGTGTATTCTTTGGCAAACTGAACGCAATATTATGTTATTGTTAGATAGTATTCAGGTTACATCTGGAGTTGTTTACTAACGGACCTTGTAGAAACCAGAACAAATGTTCGTGCGTTCAAGCGATTTTGCCATATCTATTACTGGAATCAAAAGTAGCTCACAATTTAGGACCCATTATTATTAGTGTTAATGTATAATCCGTGGTGCTTGGCAACTGGGCTTAACCTAGTTGTATATGTCCCTTGGTGCCTATTTGGCCTAGCTCTGTTCTGTCTCCTGCTTTTAATAAGAAGGGAAGTGGAAATTATATTTTTTCCTACTCCTCCACTGTTATTTTCTGATTAATTTCGTTGCGGGATCCAAGACAGTTCAATTATTTCTCTGGGACTCGTCGAGCTTCATTGACTCGGCGTTTTTCTGGTGGTCGCCACTGTTGATTCTGGCTTTCAGGAGTTGCAGTGGTTTGGGAATGTGTGGCGGGCTTGTCCCTAACTTTTCACTGCTGTGGACCAAGACAGGAACAACGGTAGACTTACACTAGAAATTTTGTGGATACCAAGCCCACCAAAGCAAATGGGCAGTGTGGCTCGCAGCCACGCTTGGACATCCAGAGCCACATTACCACATACCAGCAGTAGTTTTACTAAATTAATTAATATACATATTTTTATACCGACAGCTAGCTTTCTCACATGGTTTTGTTCCATATTTAGGATAAATTCCAAGAACTCAGAAAGTAGCAAGGAATATTGTTTTTTTTTTAATTGATCATTTATTCATTTATACACAAATATTTTACATTTTTAAATATTTCTATAAAAACAATAAAAAAAACATTTAAAAAAATAAAAAATAGTAGCCCGCCGGTGTCGGGAGCGAGGTCCAAGCTACCGGTGGTTAGGGCTCCAGAGAAAGGAATTTCCTCACGATACGAGCCGTATCGAGGAGTACTGCCTTCTGTATCAGGCCCTTTATCCAACTGCGCAACGCCAGCTTCGACAGATGGTCGTCGAAGCTTTTGGCCATCAGGCCATTGGCCGTAACGACCATCGGCACAATGACAGCCGAGTCCACATTCCACATGTCGACAACGTCGTGCGCTAAATCAAGATACTTGATTTGTTTTTCTTTCTCAGCTTTCACGATGTTCTCGTCATGTGGAATGGTAACATCGATTATCATTGTGCGGCGCGCTAATCGGTCTATCACCACTATATCGGGCTTATTAGGGACGATAGTCTAGTATCAGTGATGATAGACCGATATCCAGTACAACGTGACATGGTCATTTTCGAGAACTGGGTCGGGCACATACTTGTAATACGGTACCTCAGAATCAACAAGTTGGTATTTCAAAGCAAGTTGCTGGTGAATAATCCTGGCCACTTGGTTATGCCTGTGCAAGTACTCGCCGTTAGCCAGACGAGAACAACCAGAGATAATATAATATGTCTGATGGACTCACCCAGATGGTGGCATGCCCGACACACGTCAACCGTCCCGTCCTTCATAATATGCTTCCGGTAGTTGTTCGTCAAGATAACTGATACACTAATTGATCATTATTATTAGAGAAAAAAAAAATACATCTGTATTTGAAATTTAAATCATGAGTGTGGAATTCTCTGTTGGAGTCTATGTTTCTTAATAGCTACAACAGGGGGGTTTTCAAGTCAATAGTGAACAGGTTACTTCTAGGCAAGCATGCTCCATCTTCGGCCACATCATAGCTTACCATCAGGTGAGATAGTGGTCAAGCGTGTGCCTATCAATAAAAAAAAAAGCAAGCATGCTCTGACCACATAATTTCTTGTTAAAATATATACAGTATTCCCAAATTAATAATACGCATGCAGATCTTCGCTAATTGTCGTATTCCCGGAAACTAAAATAATAACTAAAATAATTCTATTAAATTATGCATGAAGAAAATGCACTTAACCACTCTATATACAAATCCCCTTGACGCTCGGGCAATACGACCGTTGCCGAATAGTGACGAAGATTTCTATGCGAATTATCACTTTGGGAGACCTGTATGTATATATATTTACCTGCCCTGTTTGTAGCATTTCATTGGCTTTGTAGACTTGCTGTTGAAATATACTGGCTCTACGCAGAAATGCCTTGCATTCCCAACATAATTTTATTTCTTCTAGAGGAATATGGTTCTGAAAACATAATAAATCTTCCGTTACTGAGTGATTGCGTGACTGACAGACAACGCACAGCCTAAACTACTGGTTGTAGAAAGCATTTGGCATGTAAGGATTTGTTGAAATGGAAACGGATAAAAACGGGAACAGGAACTGGAGTCACGGGCAAAAGCTAATTAGATATAATTAGGAACAAGGGAAATAAAGCTTGGTTGAACTTCATCTCGTTTTTATCCTGGTGCTTGCCTGATATAATTATTATGGTTTTGCTATCCGACCCGCGCTTTTACTGCAGGATAAACCATGGTGTCCGAGGCAGTCGACTGCTTCACCACATTGACAGCGATGTGAAGCTCCACTTGGAGCACACAGACGCAGACATGTAGCGATCTGGAAGGTGTTGTCACTCAGCATAGTGCCTATTTTAGGTGACGGTAATGCCTGTAGCCAGAGGCCTGACTCCCATTCACCCACAGCCAGCAGTCGGGCACGCTCAGCAGTGTTAATATGATAGTTTGCTATAAAATGTTCTTTTTTTTTTAAATTGCATAATGCAAGCAATTTGAACTAGCTACAACCACTTATTTTAAAGATATTTTGCTGTATATTCTCAGTTAGTTAAAAAACCTTAATTAAAAAACTTACATGATTTTGAATGTCTGAAGTAATTATTCTAAAAACACTGATATATTCTCCCAACTGAGATAATTTTCTTCCCACGCTGAGACAAACACTACAGTGGTTCCCGTAATCAGGAAATTCACATTTTATTTCAGTTTCATCCATCACTTTTACGCAATTTTATTTAATTGTAAATAATAACAAAATTCTTTAGAAATATTTTCGAGTGAGTGAATGAAAAAACACTTGGTGTAATTATGTTTACAGAAAACTATTTCGGTCTGGTTTTAATTTAGTCTTGTTATTTATATTTGTTCTAAATAGATTAAAGACTAATTTTCACTTTACGAACAAGAACGATTATTTTAGTAGCAAACAATAATAAACAATGTTCATGTTTTTGTCTAGCTGTCAAGGTGTCAAGTTGACATTACACTTAAATAGCTCAACTAGAGATGTCATCGAATCAACGAACGGTTTAAATCGACGGTCGACGTCCAATCAACGTTTGGACGGTCTATCGTTCAAGCGTGGACCAGTCGATTCATGGACGGCTTAAATCAAAAATTCACAACGTTCCTTTGTACTGCCACCGCAACGACGACGTTAGCCGTTTACTACGTTCGTTCATTTCACCGAGAAAAATAATTTGAGCTTTAATTCTTTAATGAGAGAGTTGATTTTATCAAATAGACATGTTATAGTGAAATGGTGTGCGAGTGAGTACGTCTATAGACTGGCTAGCTAATGTAACTATGTTTGAACAGTTCAACAACTCTGTCCGTCCACCGTCGAGCCATATTCACACAGTCGCACCGTAAACATCGTCACTCTACGTTTAGATTGAATGTCTACCGTAGTCACGTCAACGAGTCGAAGATTTTAACTAGTTGATCGATTCGTCGATGAACGATGATGGACGGTCTAGTTTCGTTTACGAACGTTACATCGACGACTCATCTCTAAGCTCAACGTAGGTCAGATTTCCATGGAAGTAGTAAGTACGTGGGCACCAACATCTTATTCTATTATTTTGTACATTTGTTGAGCTACGTTTCGTTATTCAAGATTTCAATTGTTTTCAAATTACTCGAGAAATGAAAAGTTGACAGTTTGTAAGTGTAAAATTAACATAAACCGTAACAATCATAATGACAATGTGGGTAGATCGGTAAACATCTGATTTAATTAATTTTGGCGGGTTTTAAATCCTGAAAACGTCTGAACAAAACGTATAGTTGCAATATCGATTTTTCTCCCATTTACTGAGCTCTCGCCCATTTCGTCTGTGTCCACCGCCCAGAGGATATCTTTAAAGTAAGTATTTCTTTGTTAAACATAATTTAGTTTAGTAAATTCCGTAAAGTAAACCTTTGTGTGCGAGTGAGTGCAATATTTGTTCTGTGCCAAGTTCGTTCAAAAGAAGGCTTGAGATTTGAGCTGATTCGGATTCTTTGTCTCGAGAATCTTGGGGGTTCCCCTTATTTTTATATTTTCTCACTCTTTTTCTAACACATTTCTTGTTACCTTTGAGTGCATGTACAGTGTATTGTGCATTTATTTGGCTTATTTTTAGATTTTTTATATTTGTTTTTAGAAAATTATCAATTAAAATACTTACCTGCGATTTAGCTGCTCGCTTTTACTACCTATACGATAATGCATCTGCAAATTTCATAACGAATATATTTTCTTGGAAAGTCAAACATAATATGCAATCCAATCCAATGTTTTATGCAGCTTTTTTTTATTTTTAACATTTTTCTTTTTACTACACTTAAAAAAAATTGTAAAAAAAGTATTTCATGCTCATTTTGAGTTCTTATAGGTTAAAATAAAATTCAAGATTTGTTTATTTATAATTAAAAAAAAGCAACAAAAATGGGTACTTATTTATGCACTTCAGAATTTAACCTGTCACTGGCCCAGGGGCCGTACCATGACGTGTTAAAGCGTCAGTCGTTCGAGCGAGAAAGAGGGATGGAGCTATACACTATATAGCTCCTTCCCTCTTTCTCGCTCGTCATGGTAGGGCCGCAGGTGACAACATTTCATATTTTTAGGTGCCATGTATTATTCTGTTAAATGAAACTAGATCTAAAATTGAGACACCCGTATTTTATATTTTTCCGATATTTTGTAGTTTTCATTTAAAAAAACTTGTTTGAAATTCTTTCTATTCTAAACAGACGTAAGCGACATATGACATCAATAATACGATTGAATGAAGATATACCTTTGTTCTCTTTGGTGTCGGTCCGAAAAAAGAGACATAGGGGCGGGTCGCGATTTTATGTCTCAGTCGCTCGTTTACGTTCGATACATGCTTGCGTCCCGCTTGCTCCCGTGTACGTGACTGCACCTGCGCGATCTTTGCAAATGGCTAACTTCAGAGGGACAAAGTTATAGCCGTAACAGACGCTCGGATTTGGTACGGCGGACTAACTCCACCCACAAAATTCGATCTCGCAACACACGACGGGATCTGGTCCGGCGGACCAGGCGGCGGACTAACTCCGCCCACCACGCCACAGAGTATATATACTATACTAAATTTTACGCCTTCAAGTGCACAAAAATTATGGTGGTAGCGGCAACAATAGCAGCAACATTACAACCACCATGTACCAACCACACCATAAAAAGCGGAAAAAAGCAGAGAATTGGCTAAATTGTATTAAGAGAAATATATTTTTTAAATTTTTATGGTAGTCTGTGGTAGTTTGGTAGGGTAGGTAGGTACACACGTCCAGATTTGGTACGGAGCGGACCAAATCCGCTGTGCAAAACAAGCGGACCGCGGCGGACTCAATTAATAATAATAATGTTCGGCAGACCACTCTACACACGGGCGAATATGGTCCGGGAGCGTACCAAATCTTGTGGGCGGAGTTAGTCCGCCGTACCAAATTCGAACGTCTGTTACGGCTATTAGTTGACGAGAACTGTACCAGCCTATCGATCTTTAAAAAGAAAAACTAACTAACTGACATACCAACGCACAGCTGAAACTACTGGGATTAGGAACGTGAAGTTTTACACAAGGCTTCCATTTCATGATGCAGGCAAGCAATAAGAAAGGATTTTTAGAATTTTCAGCTTTAGGTATATTATGGCTGCGATTACACCAAAAATGTGCACATGAAAAAATAAAATGATTCTGTAGGACAAACCGCGTGTAAAAAGTGTCTTAAGCATTAACTAGGGCCAAACAGAGCTGGTGAAAAACGTCTTAAAGAGTTCTTCGGTTCCCATTCAGCTATTTTAATTTAAAAAAAGAATGAATGTACTTCAAATGGCAAAGTGCATCGTCTAACTAACGCATTAGTAAATAGTCAATAGTGCTGAGGGCGATGCACCGGTATTAATTTTAGAGGAAATATTGTAAGATTTTTTTATTTTGCCGATTTAATTTCCCAAAGGTGGAACTACAACGACGCGGCGACGGTATATATGTCGCAGTCAATAAGCTTAATCAGCCGTTTAATTGGTTGCCTAGCTTTTTCATTTAAATGTACCGATTTTTCAGCGACCTAGGTGACATCTTTTATTCAATATCGTTTAATGACTTGCGCATGTCACTTATGTCGCTGATTAAACGGCACAGTTTAATAAAAAGGCTAGACTTTTAATAAAACGGCGGATTCAGCTAATTGGCTGCGACATATATAACCTACTATCGTCGGTAGTAGTATTATCGAAACTCTAATGAATACAATTAAAGTCTATAAATATTAATAACAAATCTATAGGCTAGACTTTAGTCGAGGATTCGAGATACTTACATAGTCATAATATATTCCAACTGGTCTGTATTGATGATAATGGACAAGGAACTTGAACATGTAAGCATTGAAGAAGCTGAGAAAAACCATGGAGTGTAGGTATCCCCTATCATTGGTGTTTCCACTGGTGGAATTTGAAACGAGTTTGTTGAAATCAAATGTACCTACTATTAAAAGATATAACCAAAAAATAAATGGCGGGTTGCTAATGAATGCTGCGAAAATTCTGTGTATTGCTGATCCTAGTTTTGAAAAAAATAAACCAGTCCACAAGTATGGTACCTACCTAAATGTATATCTATAATCATAAATACAAATACCCAGAAAGCTTAAAATAAAAACCTTTTATAATTTAAAATCTTTTATTCTTCTATTAATCTATCTGATGTGGAACATGTACTGGGCTTTGGTTGATAATCTTGATGCTGTAATTTTCTTGAAAGTGGTGCCTTGAGTTCTGACTAGACACTACGGTAGACGAGTCTTCGAGATACCGTCCCCAACTATCTTCCTCCAACCGAAATAAACATACCTACTGCATGTAGAACACGCATTATGGAACACAATGTAACGAAAACTGGATGAAGAAAGTGTAACATGGGGAAGTATTTCCAAAAAGCAGACCAGCACATATTCTTTCATACTGTCGCACTTTCGAAGTGTCTTTTATGGATCTTCACATAATGTAAACTACGTTGTTTTGTTGATTGAGGCAACCATATTTTTCTTGAGAATCGATTATCAGCAGACCCTAATAGAACAAACTCGTTCAAAGAGAACAAAAATGAAGAGTTTTTAATATTTGGATAATGTTTGTTTGTACTTTCTGTTGTGACATTGACGTATCAAAACAGTCAAGATTTAATCTTAAAGCAACAATAACTTATTCAATCGTGTTACTGACGTCATAGCATGGTTTTCGATTTTTATTATTTTTCTCCAAAATAAAGCGTTCAAAAAAAGAAATGCAAATATATTGAACTCAGGATTGAAAAATCTAGAAATATTAAGTATTTTTCTTTATGGGGCTTCATTATTTTGAAATGTTGTCAATTGGGGAGAAAATTGTACTGGGGACCAAAGTTATTGGTACCTATTGTGATAATTTTCCAAAACAATTATTTTTCAAAATAGTTAAGTACATTTTGCATTTTACACACATGGTGCGGCAGCGTGAAGAACATGTTGTGCGTGTCTACATTTAGACGCAAACTTAGATTCTACTAATAGTACATAAGGGCGGTTGTGCAATCACTCGTATTTAAGATTTGTTTTATGAATAAGTTCAGACTCGTTTTAAGTTGACGCCCTAAGCTGAATATTTCCTATGCGTGTCCTTAACAAATATTTTTGTATCTTTCAGTACCTACCCCTTTGATAAGGAGCACTCAGTGGGTACCTACGTTCTTACCTCTGAAACAGACAACTGCCAATTGTTTGCCATGCAAGTGAGTTACTACTCCATTATTTTTTTAAAATATTTTAACAGAAATTCAGACGCTTTACGGTCCATAATACTGCGTCTATTCTGTTATAGTGACAGATTCAAGTTAGTTGTCATAATGTCATTCCACCAAAATAGCAGCTTCATTTCACTTTAGCGAACACCTCGAGATTTTTATAGAATAGCATTTTTGCTGGTCTGTTCTCTAAACATCTCGCTGTGAAAACGCAGGTGGCTCGAGCCAGAAGTGAACTATCATTCTACCTTGACTGCAGTGCGATTCTGTAAACGTGTCGAAGTGAACACTTGGGCAGGGTGAACGACGGGTGAGTTGTCAAATCATACAAATAAGATGGAATGACAGCTCTATTGTCGTTCACTCCGCCTAGGTGTATACCGTGAGATGTCAACAGAATCGACCGGCTGGTTGTTTTGACAGCTCAGCTACACATGTTAAATTGGTGATATTTTAACAGCCGACCCCAAAATTGTTCGAACAATTGTGGGGTCGTGATGAGTTATGATTTCTGTCGCCAGTGGTGTCAATGGCATGACACTATACCTAACTATAACCGGTGCAACTAAACTGTATTTACAACATCGTGCGAGGTGCACAGTTAAGTCGCACGGGTTATAACGACATGATTTATCGGTGTGCTCAATATCTTATACCGTTCCACAATTGATGTGCAAACTACCTACTAATTATAGCTTCGCCTTCGTGAAATCGTAAATAATTATCCCAAGGCAACATACTTCCGGGATGAAAAGTCTCCTTTATAAAATAATAATATTTTCTCGAAAATTGCTAAATTGTTAGATTCAGAGTCCTGTTATTTTCACACAAAGTACTCTGTTGGCAACCCATTTGAAGCCTTTGTAGTTTTGTGAATATTTTAACTGAGTTGAATTGAACATCATAAATAACTGATATATTTCATTTATTGACCCCTGAATGATCTTCTTTCATTTAATCTTGATTATTTTCTGTTCCAGCCTAAAAGAAGAAAGCCTCCAACCAGAGGGGCTTACCATGTAAAGGAAGACATCGTGGCAATTAATAGCACATACTACAACTTGGCTTTTTGGATAACCGTATTTCGGCTGATAATTTCCACCCTTTACACCATCGGCGGGATTAAGCCGAATTTTGCCACCCAATCTGTTATACATAGTGTCGTAAGTTTCATTCTCTAATACTTTTTAATTTTATGTTGGTCGTTTATTTAGCAAGTGTAGTATGGCTCGTGGCTAAATATTAACAGTGGTACGGGTCGGTCTTCAAGAGTAAGCATCGCTAGCTGAGATTGGTCCGTGAATTGGTGAATATGCATTACACACCAAAGTATCGTGTCGTAGTCGCTTAGGGTGAATTTCAAAGGACGTGTCACGTTTAGGCACATTTTTTACAAGACAGAGAATAAGGTATACCTAAATACTAAAATATTTAGGTATAGTGATTGCTGGGTTTCTTTTACGAAAAGGTTTATTAAACATTACACTTTATTAATTAAAAAAATAATATTGGATTATGATTTTATGAATTACTTAGCCAAAGTTGTTTGTTAATAAACTAAAACTATTGTTATTTCTTTTTCAGGTGTGTCACTTCAGTATTCCAACACTGTTGCTTTTTATAAACGTCATACTGAAAAAGGTCATGGTGACGTACCGCTCAAACACTGCTAAACGTAGATTTATCAAACCTGGTTATGACGTGATAGCGAATTGCGGGTAAGTACCTTCTTTTTAGCGTGTTGAAATCCTCATATGTTTTTTTTATTATTATAATTGACATGGTCGCGATTGAGCACTACCTCAACTGATGGTATGCATTGATGCTGTCGACAATGGAGCACGCTTGTCTAAAAAATACCCCCAACTTATAGATAATAGAAAACATTGGTGGCGAAAAACCTTTATTTTGCAACTACCTTTGGCCAGCTCAGTGCTTACACAGCCCATAACCGGTAAAATCATATGCGAGACCCGGATAAATAAGAACCTGCTCATCATTATCATGTTTCCTGTGTTGCGGAATTTGTTCGAAAGAGTCATCGCGGCCCTGGAACGCATATAGGGCATTAGGAGGAACATAGATGGTTTTAGTCTGTAAGAGTCTGACACTCCATCCCGCTCCACCCAGAGCGGAAGAAGTCATTTGATGATTTACCATCCATAATAAAACCGGCCAAGTGCGAGTCGGACTCGCGCACGAAGGGTTCCGTACCATTATTTATAAAAAACGGCAAACAATCACGTTTGTCATCATCGCCCTTAAATATTTATTGTATTCTGTTTTTTAGTATTTGTTGTTATAGCGGCAACATCTGTGATTTTCATACCTAGTTGTTTATTTATAGTAGACGGTTTTGCAAATGAAGTTGATTTTGTTTTTTTCGCGCTTGACACTGGAAGAGAGAGTGAACATTTTTTCCAATGACCCTTTTTTTTTTTTTTTTTTTTTATTTTTTTTTATTTTTATAGGATGTGAAATCATCAAATGACCCCTCCCGCTCTGGGTGGAGCGGCAGGGAGTGTCAGACTTTTACTGACTAAAACCCACCCTTTAGTCCTCCTAGTGCCTTTCTTCCCAGGGCCGCGGTAACTCTTTCGAACATATTCCGCAACCCTGGCAGGCTCTGGCCCTGGCGGGCCCCGTCTCCGTTGCTGACTGCTCTTTCCGGCGCGTTCGGAGTGAAACGCGCCGTCAACTCTGGCCTGACCTGATCGGACAGCGAGCTACCCATTGGTCGCTGTCCGCAGGCGTCAATCACTGCGCCTTGCTCAGGATGTCAGTTCCTGAGAGGCGCAGCGACTAACGTTCGTCTGGAGGAGGCGAAATGGGGCCATTACTGGCACTCCATTTCGGCCCCCTCCCGAGCAGTGGCAGCGGCGGCGACGGTGGCGGCGGCTGCGGCGGAAGCGACGGCGGTGGCGGCGGCGGTGGAGGAGGGTTTTCTCCTCGACCCGGCCCTGGCGGGTGGACCGCAGGCTTTGCCCCCAGCCCAGTGATCGGCCGGCTTGCCAGCTGCCGCACATGCGAAGCAGTGCGGCGCGGCGTTGCACGAGCCGGCCCTGTGACCGGGCTGACCACAGCGGAAGCAGTGGTCACTGCGGTCCACCTCCGAGGTGCAGAGTGCTCCGACGTGGTTGCCAACCTGGCAACGGAAGCACCTCAGAGGTCTGGGCTCCAGCAGTTTCACCTGCGCGGAGACCCAGCCCACCAAGAGCCTTCGGCCCTCCGAAATTCCAATGACCCTTGGTTTAGATCACACACACCTAACTTAAGCATTAACTAGTCTGGGCATCTAAATCCTACTTTTTTAAACTGTCCATGGAGTTTCTTGCACATTCGTCTCCATACATATCTACATTATCTACTATTTAGAATGTGCAACTAGCTCCATTTTTCTAACTCCTTGACAATTAAAATTAAATGGTTACATCATTGAACTACATACTTAAATAATTTGAGTAGGTAAGAGCTATAATAATCGGGTATGGTTTTGTTTCAGACCGTGTGTGATTTAGATCACACACGGTATATCTTTCTAAATTATCGGGCTATTGGTACTTACACATTTGTGCTAACGATATCTATTCTAGTTTGGCTCATTGATTTTGTTTTTGTTGCCTAATACTGGGAGAGAGCACAATGAGCGGTTTTTGTCACGGCCTTTGGTTTAGAGCATACTTTTTTGTGGATGGGTAACCATCGAAAGAAAAGAAAAAAAAGAAAATAAGTTTATTCCGCCAGAAATGACGCACAAAAATAACAAAATTAAAAAAGAACTAAAGCACTCACTGTCTCGGTATTATTTCCAAAACTGCACATGGAGGTTTTTGCTCATTCTTCTACATAGAAATCTAGACTTTGGACTCACCAAAACCTTGAAAATTCAAAAGTGCCTGTAAATTGTTTCATTGAAATTAATTATATGAGTAGATTAATTTTAATGAGGTATGTTCTTGTTTCAGATTTTTAAGTGAAATTACGGTGATCATAACACTCACACATATGCTTACAGTAGTTTCTAACATGTTTTGGTTCCTTCTGATATTACTGCCTATAAGAAGTGTCTACCTGTTGTGGAGAAATTTTCTTTGTCAATTTTTAATCGTAATGTTTACGGATAACGAATCAGAAGACTCGGAAAGAAGCAAGAAAAAGGCCAAGAAAACGGCCAAGAAAACGGGAAAGAAGAAGTTTAAATATCTCAGGACTATCAAACACTGGCATCATTTTAGAATGTAAACGAACTGAGAATTAAGTCCTGTAGCCTTAGTGCAAGTTTTTATTCGTACTCGTTTGCTTTAAATACAAACGTCAATTCGTATTGTAACTGAATAAGCGCCATCTGGTGACAATAACAGGAAACCTTTTCCATACTCCTTTAAAGTAAGCGAACGTTCGTTTAAAAACTCGCACTAGGCTCTCTGCACGCTAATAATTGTGTAACACATAAAATCACAGTTATAATGACAACCGAATGAAGGTCTGAATCCATTGCTTGATTTAAAAAAAAATCAACAACGTGAAACACAATGAAAAGTGAGAAAGGAAAATAATTTATTTGCCGCAAGCATGACGCATATCTACCATGAAACAGATTAAAAAGCAAATGAAAAAGTAATAATAGCTGTTGGAAAAATGAAAAAAGAAAATGCATAGATTTGTGTATTACACAATTAGATAGATATCGACACAAACTGAACTGAGTTGTGGATTGTGGAATGATAAAACAGTAACTGGTAACCTTCATAAATAATCTGACAATTAAGATCAGATTTTTTAATAATTGGTTAGTTTCATCCGAAGACTAAAAAACAAAGCAGTCAGAATAACACAGCTGTCAAACTGCCCAGTTTGTCAGTTTTTGTGAGGGAAATATGTCACATCACAGTGTTTCTTCATCAGATAATAGTTATCTAATTAATTATTAAAAAATCAGCCTTATGACTAATGCCTGTTTTCTCTAACACTAGGTGACACCTTAGTAAATAATATTAAAACATATTATTTACATACCTAATGTAAAAAAATATTTGTTCATTACATGTTTACAAAAAGGGCCAGAAAGGGCTACACAAAATATATTCCACTGCTGCCGAACTACGGTAAAACCTGTATTTCAGCATGGACCAATATTGAAGCTATATATGCCTAAATAAAACCACTGTTCAATTTTTCATGGTCTCCTAAGCCTATGCCTAAAATCCAGCCCATTTATATTTTGGAAGAAACATAGCTGTTGTCTAGTATTGGAAAAAATGTGCTTGTATCAATAAACTCGACTGCAAAAATTTTCCAAACAAGTCACTTTTCAAGCAATCTGATGCTGGCATTGTTCATTGCACTTATTTAAGTTCACAGATTGGACACTCTCCTTTGAGCCGCGCAGTCGGGTAAAAATGGGCATTACTTTATTATTATTTCGAAAAGGAAATAATGAAACTTTTTCTAGTAGTGTTTACCTGTTATATTCACTTTTATATAAATGTCATTCTTTAGAGGAGACAGAAATTTTACCCCACTTTGTGACTAACTATATTTTTTCTAAAATTTTATATATTTATATAGCTCGTCCATTTTATTGTTATTTAACTTTTTCGAAACCTGTAGGTGTAGTTTAGCTAAGCTACTACACTCATTGATATTCTACCTTTTTATAAAATGTATTAATTGTATTTTCTTTTATTATATTTTTTCTGTATTGTATTTTAATTTAAGGTAGGCTGTATTTTCCGGTTTTTTGAAAAAGAATTAACACAAAATGTGTCTAGTAAACTTATTTGGCTGAATTATACCGATGACCTGGCGAGTCGCTTGACACAGGTAGGTTAATTTTGACACGTCGTTAATTTTATTTCCAGAAACTGGTTGTTGGACTGATTCGACTGAATTGTTTTTTGTGATCTCATTTATTTATATTTACTAGTTATAAAGGTAATCTAATTTCAAATTGCGCGCCCCTGCACTGCTTGTACTTTTTTGGACGAAATATTTCAATGGTTTGTATAAAAACCTTGTGGAATGTCGCGCAATCTAAAATTAGACGATCTAGAAGGACACACAAACATCTGTCTAAAAATAATGTTAAGTACCTACCTATTTATAATTTATTTTTCAAATAGGTAAGTAAGTACCTAGGTACCTATTTCTGATTTTTTTTTTTAAACAAATATAAGTAGGTATCCCAATTTATCATTAAAAACAGGGAACGTTGAGATTATTATTGTAATCCTACTTAGTATTTAAGTTCTAGGTACTAAACCTACATTTAATGGAACCTAGGTTAGGTACCTATATATTGTCATATTAAGATATAAGAATGATTATTGTAAAACAATCCCACTTGTTTCGACATCCCCGCTGTTGTGATTTTTTGTTACATTGCTTAGATAATACCTATATTTATATAATTATTATTTAAGTTTTAGGTATTGATATATGTTTAGGCGTTTTAAACTAAGGGCCTGTTTCACAATGTCCGAATCGTATACTACATACAGAATACCTAAACTAAAACAGAATAGGTATGAAATTAACCGCCAAGTAACTAATAGTAGGTCGTGAAACAAGCCTTTTCTTATTTATTGGAATCTACGTGTTAGATAATAAGAGTAGTTATTTTGGCCGATATAGGTAAAACGTTTAAAAATAAATGATTCTTGTTGTCTATTTACACAGGTCACTCCATAGTTCTCTTCTCTTTTCAAATTGAAGTTTTACAACTTAGTAGGCCTGCATTAGATAATTATATACTATTATATGTTCTGTCGCTAACGTAAAATATTGGAAATTGATGTTGTGTCAAATTATAATCATAAAACTTACATTAGTATTACTTGTCTGTATAACAATACATTTCTGAAATAAATGTCTTCGTAATATGACATAACTGGATTTTCATTAGCCTGTTTTCGAATATAATAATATACGATTTTAAATTTCCAAAATATAGTGGGTACCTATCTAATTATAAAATACCTATACTATATATAAATACCATTTTGTAATAAATTAATAAATAATTGTTGATCGGAGAAATATACCAAACATCTATAGAATGACTGTCCTGGTCTTTTATGCCGGTAGGAAAATTAGTATGCCTTCTAAGACCGAACACGCCCTGGCACGCCCGACGAAGTAGACGTGAGGCATAAATATTGGATTAGGTATGTTGATTAGGTATTTTGCTAGTCCGTACCTAATCCAAAGCGTCGAGGATTAGGTTTTGGCACAAAATATTTATACACAGTCACACACAGAAGATATTCCGTATCTTAAAATGTGGTGATTTCAAGTTTAATTAGTACTGCCACCAGCGCCATCTGTGTAGAATAATACCTGGACTATATTGTAAGTGCTCTAGCGATGTATGTCGTTCGTAACAAATAAGTATACGTCGAAATACGCCTTTTGTGTGAATCTACACAAGATGACAGTCCTAAGCATGTGAAAATGTAATAATAGACGACATTATAAGAATCTGCGCTGCACCATCATTAATACATTGTGCAGGCGCACTCTTTAAGTATGAAGGGTAATTTTGATGCCAGGGTTGCGGATTTTGTTCGAAAGAATTACTGCGGCCCTGAAATGCAAAGGGCACTACGAGGAGCACTGATGGGTTTAAGTCAGTAAGAGTCTGACGCTCCCTCCCGCTCCACCCAGAGCGACAGGAGTCATTTGATGATTTCCCATCCTTAAAAAAGGGTAATTTTGATCACTCTAATAGAAGTTAAAAAAAAAGTATTCACGTTGACTTTAAGTACCGTTTGCCTATAAAAAACGAAATATAATCCAGCGTTCCACAATATATCAGAAACAGAAAGTCCATACTCCATGCCGAATATTTCCTACCCAATCCACTTATGACACATAATATCGGTCAGGCCAGCCAGCGGCTATATTATTATTGAATAAATATTCGGATTAGGTAAAAGGATTAGGTATTTTTAAATACTAGGATTAGGTGGATTAGGTATCGTTTTTACCTAATCCGACCCATGTCTCGGACGAAGGATCTGCCATCTGTCTGATACTTGATATTGGCGGATCCCCCTTATGAGGCACCAGTCTGTGTGAGAAACCTTCCTAGCTGTAGCACAAGGTCACCTGTACCAAACGGTATGTAGATGATAACTCCTTCAAAAGAGTGATCACCATAATACGGTCGTCTAGAATCACTGGTTACCCAAAAAAATATGGTTAACTTTTGAGAGAGACAGAAATGTACTACAATCCGCGCACTGCGAAAATAAATCGTTTGCGGATTGTAGTACATTTCTGTTGTTTACAGATTGACGATTTTTTTTCACAACGATTTATTTTCGTAGTGCGCGCTTAGCCTTAGGTGGTTGTAGGTTCTTCATTCCCATTCAAGCTCTGTAGCAAATAGTCAAACTTGTGGCACACTTGAGATATGGCATTCGAAGAGACCATACTTAGATTTGGCATGTATTTTAACTTTTCATACGTTTAATCGCGGTTACTGTACCTGTTAAACTCAGATCTGATTACCGGTTTTTGTTTGACAGAATGCTAAAACCGGTAAAATTAAATTCCAGTGACGCGTCACATACAACACTATTCTAGATTAAAAATGGTAGGTATACCTAGCAGTTTGTTTTGGTTTTGTTGTATGTTTTTGAAATGAATTCTTTCGATTTGATTATGAATGTGCGATATTACAGATATAGATAGCACGATATTATTAACATAAGATATAATCTCAGTACAAACGTTAAGTAAACAGTTCCCATTGACTAGTTTTGGTATTTTGTGAAGGTTGTTTTGAAAATCAGAAAGTTGTGAAATCGATCATGAAGAAATGAACAAATATTAATGAAAATGGATATCAAAGAAGAAGGTGTAGCTTGCAAAGTGCTGTGCAATGCCTGCTTGTGTGTCGGGCGAAAGCTACACAACATTACAGACCAGAAAACGCAGAAATATTACCTCAATGCTCTGGACGAAATTCCTGTTAGTATAATTCGATTTTGCATGATAAAGCCAAATATAAAGGCACCTGCTACTCTTTACTCAGCTAAACTCCTACACCCACCTACACCACCACACCGCACCGTATATATATTTATACTTGCGTATATTTTGGCATTGGCTAGAATGCAGGGAAAAAATGTTTCTTCAATCTACTACATACTTGTAGTTAGAATAATGAAGTTAAAGTTGTTTTGGTCTCATGTAATATGTGAGGAAATCTTAAACCATGACCGTGGAAAATATCTTCACCAATAGAACTGACCGACTTCGTCCATGGTGGCCAATCTCAAAGAAGACTAGCCAGTGGAGCAGAGCAGTTTGTGATACAATTGCAAAGTAAAAAGTTTATCAGTCAAAGTAAAAATGTTTATTTCAATTAGGCCATTAAATAAATAAATAAATAAATAAACAACACTTTTGAATGTCATCATTTACATGAAATTTATTTATTATAAGCCTTGTGTCAGATATTTCACAATTGGTTAGGTTGTTTAGTTATTATATTGGTTGCAATATGTGTGCTTTGTTATAGCAAAGGCCTCCTCCAACTGACTCCACTTTTCTCTTTCTCTGGCTAGTGATGTCTAAGTACCGCCCGCCACTGCCTTAATTTCGTGAACCCAACATTTAAAATAATAAGTATAAAATAGTATGTTACTTGATGTGCCCAGCAAAAGAGGCATTGATAGACGAATGTGTAAATGTGGGCTGAGGTGAAGCCGAGGCACACATACGTAAGTCCATCAATGCCTAGTTGTGGCCAAGGCTTGTATAGTACTTTTCTTTAATAATGCGCGAAAATTCATCACAGTCATTGTCTTCACTTGAACTCATTTTTTCAAATACAAGTACTTTTCAAAATCAATAATGACCAACTAACAACAATAATTTTTCCCTCGTTAAAGTGTTCATTTGTTTTTTTTTTTTCAATAAACAGCTTTCTATTTGCAAGCCAGTTCAAAATTTAATTAAAACTTTTGATAAGTTACCTCCTTGGTTGCCATGTTTCGGAGTAACAGATCGTTCCATTTTCCATTACCATAACTGTCTATGACTCAATGGTCGTGATGGGTGATCTTTTACTTATATACCTACAGGTTTGTACCCTCTCCTTTGGAACCCTCGGTGCGCAAGTCCCACTCGTACTGGGCCGGTTTTTAATTACAAAACAGATATGAGTTTACTATGTAATTTATTTGGCCGCTAAACCAAGACAGATTTGGACTTTCATACAGCTTTTACCGGCTGCTGCTCGCATGTATTTAGCCAGTACGGCAATTTCGATTTATCTCGAAGAAGGTTGTCAAAATAATGCTCATATTTCCAAGCATGTTTGCGAAAAATAAATAAAGTGACTCTACTGTCCATTCGCAAAGGTGGATTCTTATGGAGAAGAATGGAGAAACTCCATAGTTACTTCAAATAAATGTTTTACAATATTTGGAATACAAAAATTAACTTTAATAATGTGAGGTTGATGCACCTAGAGTATACTACTAATAGGGACAAAGTATTACCAGCGGAGGTAAACTTATTTATTTCCTTAATAAGTACACCATACTCACATATTTACAAATATTGGAACCATTAATAAAACAGTGTAAGTTACCACTTTGATTTTATCTAGACCTTCGATTGTTCTATGGAGGAGGACTAGCATGTTTCCAAGCAATCTTATCCTGAATGTGATCTTCTAATTTGTAATATTATTGTTTACAAACTGTGCTTTTTACATTCTTAAATTTTCTTTCTTTTAGTTCTATTATGTCACAAAGGTATTTTGTTGTAACATTTAACATTTTTATAAAATGGCTGATATAATTTATCTTTATTTCTAGAATTTAAATTATTCTTTTCTATCACTATTATATTATATCTAATTAAATTTTACAAAAAAAATGCCGATTTTTTCATGCATACATAACATTTAAAAATTAATTGGAAAGGGGCTGACTAATCTTTTTAAAAAGTTCCCTAAGAGAATCACGGCGACAAAGATTATAAAGGGCTCTGACAGCTCTCTTTTGTAAAATAAATATGGATTCAATGTCAGCAGCCATATAACATAATGCTGTGAAAGTAACTAAAATAACCCAAACATGCGGTTTCTACGTCTGTTAACTGTCTTAATCTGTCTGTAAACTGTCTCATTATTTTATACATTGGTTTCAGCTGTTCAATATGTCTGCTGTGAGGCTGCAAGTTTGCTGGGAGTGCAAAGCCTTGCTAGAGAAGAGCATAGCTTTCAAGGAACAAGTACAAGACTCTTACAGGATACTACAGACTTATACTCAAGAGGTGAGCCGGTTAATAAAAAAAAAAAAGGTGATGGAGTATATTTTCAACGTAGACAAGTAGTAGTGCCAGATTGAGCTGCTAATAAAAATCAATTGCCATGTGTAAGTCTTACAAAAATTCGAAAAAGTCTTGGCTAATGTGGTTACAATTTCTTTATGTTTTATGTTTCTATAAGTGTGTGTGTTAGACAATAATCTGTCTGAAAAGAGGGGCCAACAACGCGCCGTTGACCCAGGTCTGGTTCTGATCAATGGCGCGTTGTTAGTCCCCACCCTGGATCAAGACCCTAGAAAGAGATGTTAGCATAGATGGGCCCCGCAAGGGCCAGTGCCAGCAAAATTGATTGTGACAGAACATAGGTGGTTTTTAGTTACTCCCTCCTGCTCTGCCCAGAGCGGGAGGAGTAAGCAACTTCTATATGTATTTCTATCTCCAGAATCTCCACGAATGCCTTCTCTCAGACGTGAGCCGTCCACCTCGCCTCAAGGTGCACACTGCTGAGCCTGTCAGCATATCACCGTCAGATGGGTTCGAGACATCGGACACCTTCCCCGAAGTCCCCATCATCTGTGTCAAGGAAGAGATGAAGGAAGACTCGGATTGTGATAATGGTATGTTATTGTAAACAACGACACTGATTTATTTCAATAGCTTAACCGGTCAAGCTCCGCCGACACACCGGTGTGTCGTATTGAAAATGTCGTTGAGCGCCGCCGACACCGGTGTGTCGTATTGAAAATGTCGTTGAGCGCCGCCGACACCGGTGTGTCGTATTGAAAATGTCGTTGAGCGCCGCCGACACCGGTGTGTCGTATTGAAAATGTCGTTGAGCGCCGCCGACACCGGTGTGTCGTATTGAAAATGTCGTTGAGCGCCGCCGACACCGGTGTGTCGTATTGAAAATGTCGTTGAGCGCCGCCGACACACCGGTGTGTCGTATTGAAAATGTCATTGAATGAAATTTATATGAAATGCGTGCGTGGCTTGACTGTTGTTCTGTAGTTACGCGCGCGCGATGCGTGACCGGACCAAAATTAACATGTAAAATAAAAACCGGCCAAGTGCGAGTCGGACTCGCGCACCATTACGGGTTCCGTACCACTATCTATAAAAAACGACAAAAAAATCGTTTGTTGTATATGAGCCCCACTTAAATATTTATTTTATTCTGTTTTTAGTATTTGTTGTTCGCGTTAGGTTAGGTGAGGGTCGCGGGTAGCCGATGGATGCGAGACGCACAGGACCGGTTGTTGTGGCGACACGCGCGTGGAGGCCGTCTGCAGGCTGATATGATGATGATGATGATGATGATGACTGGTGTAAAGTTATTGCTCATTATTTCCAGATGACACAAATATTTTAGAAGACACATGCCCTCTGTCAGACAGCTCGGAAAACACTAAACAATTCGAGACTGAACTCCAAAACATTATGGGCTCTATAAAAAGAGACGAAAAGAGAAACAGAGTTGACAAGAGAAAGAGAGAGAAAAAGACTAAAGATAAAAGAGCTAAGAAGAGAATCAAAGTGGATGAAAAAAAAGAGGATGAAAAGGTAATTATTAGAGTATTTTGTTAATTTTTGTTGACTTCCAGTAAATGATAATATTCATTTTGTAAGTTTAAACATATCACTTTTACACGTCAATCTTTTAAAGTTATTTTAAACTAGATGAGGCCGGTGTAACCGAAAAGATGACTACACTGAAAAGAAATTCAGAGGTAAAAGTCTCTTTTAAAAGTCCATACAATCGTACTGGTCTAATCATAGGAGAATGAGAACTATGTAGGTTAATGCCTGCTGTGGTCTTTTGAGGAAAGTGCCACACAAATTTGAGTGGACCTGTCCAGACAGTGCATTATTCAGTTATCGTTTAAAGTTCGATCGCGGAGCAGAAAGAATTTCGTACAATGACCTCTTATTACCTGTCTCCTTCACTCCCACGTAAATATAATGCGTCACGCTCGCACAGATGCATTGACGGCCGTCCTCAGGGATTGTAAACCTTTTACCGTATCTAAGGGTTAGTCTTGTTTGCATGTGGTTTTAGTTGGCCTTGAGTTACAACAAAAACCCACGGCTTGCTTGACTTAGTTAATAGTTAATTATTATTATTATTAATTATTAAATAACGCACGAACGACATTCCATCATGGGATGCGTTAGTGATCGCTCAGATTTAGACACAGCTATACTAAAATGACGTGATTATTTACGAACAATTTAGTACCAATAATAAATCATTTAGTTCTTTGTGATTTCGAAGTAGGATATCTAATTGCATAAACTAAAATATGGGTGACAAAAGTCACCTTGCGCGTTCGAGCGGCCGCACTTAATACAAAAATGTTTGTGACCACTGTCAGTAGGCAACGAGGTCATTGTACGAAATTCTTTCAGCTCCGTGACCGGACATTAGTTCAAGCTTAGAACTTTCAGGAGCTTAAGGAGACAGTCGAACTGGGTGCAGTTGGATACCAGTTCTGTTCGTGGAGTGACTGCCCACGACCTATCTGGCCTCCACATATATTTATTTAAACTTTATGTACAATAGTGGTACACAGGTGGATCTAAGAGCGTTTACGCCGTACATGCATTTCATACAAAACTTTGAAGTCCTTATTTTTCGAAATGAATGAACCGATTTTAATGAAATTTGGTATGCATACGCTAGATATCCAGGTTTAAATAGTTAGTAGAGAACATTTTCGAAAAATAGTTCAGGGGAAAGATAGTGATTTTTTAAATTCTATAGGAAACTTAAAATAGCTCTCTCTCCCTCTCGCGGCTCGCCATCTCTTTCTGGGCCTGCCGCATTGTCGTTCCATTGCTCCTCCAACATACTCCGTCTACTATTTGTCTACACTAATATTATAAAGAGGAAAGATTTGTTTGTTTGTTTGTTTGTTTGTTTGTTTGTTTGTTTGTTTGAAATGAATAGGCTCCGAAACTACTGGACCGATTTGAAAAATTCTTTCACCAGTAGAATCCTACATTATCGATGATGGTCATAGGCTATAGAATATTTTCAAAAAAGTTAGGGATCCGTATGAAAACTTCGATAATGTGACCCAAGGTGTGAGAAAAAATCCTTATATCGCGTACGCTGCGGAATCTATTGACAATAGAGCAAAGTGATGTACTACAGTTTTATAGAAGTCATCAATGTGTACAAAAAAGTCCGCGATACCATATGTCTAACTATTATGGATAAGTCACCATGACCGCTTTTTGTTAATATTAGTCAAGCAAATCCCATGGTGAAATAAAAAATGGTGATTATAGTACCATGATATTAATCCTTATCCATTTAAATGGTTTGATAATTAAGGTTGATTATGTCCGTGTAAATTACACTTTAAATCATTCAAATCGGACCTTTCGTTCAAAAGTTACGACGGTAATAAACATGCTCGGAGTAAGAAAAATGTCGCGGCTTGAGCGAACTGGGGAGAATCGTATCAATGCTTGGTCCGATGAAGTTGAAACACCACGGCATTTAAATGTTTTCGATAAAACAATAAGAATACCAAATGTTTGGATTTTTCGAAAATCAACTAGGTACCTACATCTACACTAATATTATAAAGAGGAAAGATTTGTTTGTTTGTTTGTTTGTTTGTTTGTTTGTTTGTTTGTTTGAAATTAATAGGCTCCGAAACTACTGGACCGATTTGAAAAATTCTTTCACCAGTAGAATCCTACATTATCGGCGATGGTCATAGGCTATAGAATATTTTCAAAAAGTTAGGGATCCGTATGAAAACTTCGATAATGTGACCCAAGGTGTGAGAAAAAATCCTTATATCGCGTACGCTGCGGAATCTATTGACAATAGAGCAAAGTGATGTACTACAATTTTATAGAAGTCATCAATATCTACAAAAAAGTCCGCGATACCATATGTCTAACTATTATGCATAAGTCACCATGACCGCTTTTTGTTAATATTATTCAAGCAAATCCCATGGTGAAGTAAAAAATGGTGATTATAGTACCATGATATTAATCCTTATCCATTTAAATGGTTTGATAATTAAGGTTGATTATGTCCGTGTAAATTACACTTTAAATCATTCAAATCGGACCTTTCGTTCAAAAGTTACGACGGTAATAAACATGCTCGGAGTAAGAAAAATGTCGCGGTTTGAGCGAACTGGGCAGAATCGTATCAATGCTTGGTCCGATGAAGTTGAAACACCACGGCATTTAAATGTTTTCGATAAAACAATAAGAATAACAAATGTTTGGATTTTTCGAAAATCAACTAGGTACATACATAATAAGGGGTGAAGCGGGGGTGAATTAGTTTTTAGGGGAGGAAATTATAGCTTGCTTCAATTTACGTCGGAATTCTATGAACAAACTAAAAGTGGGATAATTGAAACAGATCATGTACCTTACAATTTTTGCATAATCAACCCCTGACGGGCTGAACGGGGGGGTGAACAGTTGCGCTGAACCAATAATGAGAATCGTTGTGCTTAATTTTCCAAAACTAACCTTTATAAGGGGATATGTATAGGGGCGTCGCAGTTTGTGGAGTACCTACTATCCCCACGCGGACGAAGTCGCGGGCGAAGTGCTAGTACATAATAAGGGGTGAAGCAGGGGTGAAAAGTTTTTAAGGGAGGAAATTATAGCTTGCTTCAATGTACGTCGGAATTCTATGAACAAACTAAAAGTGGGATAATTGAAACAGATCATGTACCTAACAATTTTTGCATAATCAACCCCTGACGGGCTGAACGGGGTGAACAGTTGCGCTGAACCAATAATGAGAATCGTTGTGCTTAATATTCTAAAACTAACCTTTGTAAGGGGATATGTATAGGGGCGTTGCAGTTTGTGGAGTACCTACTATCCCCACGCGGACGAAGTCGCGGGCGAAGTGCTAGTGTTTTTATAATTCGTTCCATAGCTCGTTGGATCATTACCTTTTTTTTATTCACAGTCAAAACCAACGAAAGAGCGTGACCAAAAGATTCTAACCATAGAGTTGACGTACGAAGAGATGTTACTAGAAAGAGAAAGAGAATCTACGAGGGAGACGTATGTGAGAGCTGAATATAAGTGTGACACTTGCCTTATTGGGTTCAATTATAAGAAGTCTTATTTAGCCCACGTTTCGACTAAGCATTCGGCGGTAAGTTGGACATTATTTTTCAATTTTTAACTGACTTCAAAATAAGTTATGCATATTTTTTTCTGGTATTGCATCTAAACGAGCGCTTTTAGGTACCTATTGCTAAACCCACACTACTTCCTTTGATTACAAACTCTTATTTATATTGCCTTGTTATAAGGCCCGTTTGCACGAACCAGGGGGTCTACTCTCCAAGCCCAAAGTCAACTGTCAAATCGTATTGTCATTCATTCTTAGTTCGGGTGTAATCGTAAGTCCGTAGGTGATAAGTATTAGAAAACGCCCGACACTAAGGCCGAAACTACGGACTTCGGGCTTAGAGAGTAGACCCCCAGGCCCGGGTCGACAGCGAGTTGTGTTCCACGCGCACCTTAAGAGGGCGCCGACCAAACGTCGACCGCGCAGTGGCGCCCTCATCGTTTGTTTGGTTATTTCTTTTATTTTAGAATGAAAATGCAGAAAATATGCAGTTTAAGTTGTGCTCCACAAGATTATACGTTAATATTATTATAAACGGTACTTTTAAATTGTTCAGTTTTATTATAATCACTAAAACGGATAAAAGTGGCCACTATTTTCCGTATGCATATTTTCTGCATTTTCATTCTAAAATAAAAGAAATAACAAACAAACGATGAGGGCGCCACTGCGCGGTCGACGTTTGGTCGGCGCCCTCTTAAAGAGATGTCAGCATTGAAGTCGGGGCCCACTAGGGCCAGAGCCTGCGGAATTTGTTCGAAGGGTCGCCGCGGCGCTGGAACGCAAAGGGCATTAGGAGGAACACGGATGGGTTTTAGTCAGTAAGAGTCTGACCCTCTCGCTCCGCTCAGCGGAAGGAGTCATTTGATGATTTCCCATCCTCAAAAAAATAGACACAATTTGCTAATGAAAAGCCTCACTAGTGATATGAATATGTGAGAATGCTGAGTCCCTTGATGTCCCAGTTATCGAGGTTTCCTTGTATGAAATTTTCCACGACACAGGGAATCCTAGTGTGGAGACCAGTGATCTATCTGATTTAATTATGTATATTATGAGCATTAAAGATTATTATTATTATTTTGGGTAAACGTGTAATATTTCTTAGCTCTAGGCTAGTTTTAAGCTACATTAACGGGTCTAACCAAGTCAATGTAGCGTGTGAATAATTAAATTTAAGGTGTAGGGTTGATGTTATGAGGAGATATTTGATTTTCTTCTATCTGCATGAACTTTCTCACAATTCTGCAGGTGTTAAGAATTGCCGCTTTCTGAAGTGTAATGTAGTTTGAGTCTTTCAGGTCTAGTTGTTTGAGGCTATGGTGGAGATGATTGGGTATGACACCAGTAGTGGAGACAACAATGGGTACTACGAACACTTTTTCTTGCCTCCAAATTCTAGTAACTTCTTCTTTCAGTTCAGCGTATTTACTGATTTTCTCACCTATAGTTTTTTGTAAGTTATGTGTGTTAGGGACGGCTATATCTATCAAGTAAGTGATTTTATTGACTTTGTCTTGAAGAGTGATATCTGGTCTATTGTAGTGAACGGTCCTGTCGGTCAGTATGGCGCGGTCGTAGTATAGTTTGTGGGTGGTATTTTCTAGAACCGTTTGTGGTGCATACTTATAGTAGGGAGTGGTCGTATCGTGTATGAGTTTATATTTAAATGCTAGGTTCTGATGAATGATATTTGCTAGTTGATTATGTCTGTGAGTATAATCTGTTTGTGTTAGTGTTGTGCATGCCCCTGTGATGTGTTGGATGGTCTCTGGCTGACTGTGACATTTGCGGCATTTATCATTTGTTATAGTGGGGTCTTTTATAATGAATTTCCTGTAGTTCTTGGTGTTTATGATTTGGTCCTGTATTGCAATCATAAATCCCTCTGTTTCCGGGAATAAATTTCCTATCTTAAGCCATTTATTGGAAGCTATTGTATCTATGTGGGGCTGTTCTAGATCGTGGGGGTGCCGTCCGTGCAGTACTTTCTTTTTCCATTCTTCATACTTTTGTTTTTGTGGGTCATTGTTGATATCGTAGGGTGTGTTCTGTTCATTTAGATTAAGGGGGGTGAAGTTAATATCGTTCATTACTACGGCTTTGTGGATATTACTTGTTTGCGATTTAGAATGAAAGAATTTCTTTAGTTTAATTATTTGTTTCTGCCACAGGTGATGGATATCTATTAGGCCTCTCCCTCCGTATTGCCTTTTGATGGTTAGTCTTTCTATTGCAGATTTAGGGTGTAAGTTATTGTGTTTGGTAAGTATAGTGCGTGTTGTTCTCTCTATTTGCTGGATGTCAGTTTTTGACCACTTAATTACCCCAAAAGAGTATGTCAATATTGGAATCGCGTAAGTGTTCAGTGCCTTTATTAAATGTTTTCCGGAAAGTTGGGTTTTACATACTGCGATCACTCTCCTTATGTATTCTGTGTTTAGTGTGTGTTTAATTGCTGAATGATCTATACCTTTTAGTTGCCTATACCCTAAATATTTATATAACTCCGTTGGTTCCATAGCTGTGATTGCATCTGTATTATTAATAGGATAATTGCCTGGTTTTATTTTGCCTCTTATTATATGAATTGTTTTGCATTTATTTAAACCGAATTGCATGTTGATATCTTTACTAAATTTAGTCGTGGTGTCTATTAGTTTTTTCATGTCTTTTTCAGATTTTGCGTATAGTTTAATATCGTCCATATAAATAAGATGAGAAATAATAGTTTCTTCTGTGATATGTTTAAAGGTATAACCAGCTTGGCAACAGTTTAGTAGGTGGGACAGAGGGTTCAGGGCTAAACAAAACCATAAAGGACTTAGAGAATCTCCTTGATAAATACCCTTCTTAATGGATATCTGCCGAGTTGTGATGGCGTTGTGTCTGTAATTTAACTGGAGTGTTGTTTTCCAGCGGGTCATGATATGTTGTAAGAAGTCTATTATTTTTGAATTAATTTTATAAATCTGTAATATTTTAATCAGCCAGGAGTGTGGTATGCTATCAAATGCTTTTTGGTAATCAATGTATGTGCAGTGTAAATTTTTATTTTTGGTGGCGGCATGTTTGTGTATTGTTGAATCTATGATTAGTTGCTCCTTGCAGCCCATATGGCCCCTCCTACATCCTTTTTGTTCCTCAGCTATAATATTGTGATGTTCTATGTGCTTATTAATTTTAGTTGTGATTGCTGACGTTAGGATCTTGTATATTGTGGGTAGGCATGTAATTGGTCTGTATTGAGAAGGTTGTGGTGAATATTGGGCTTTCGGTAACATGTAGGTTATTCCAGTAGCAATAAATTCAGGGATATTTTGGTTTCCTAAAATAATTTCTGTTAAATTTTTAGCTAAAACTCTGTGCAATGACTCTAACTTTTTATACCAAAAATTATGTACTTTATCAATGCCCGGGGATTTCCAATTGTGAAGTCTTGCTGTTATGTTAGTTATGTCAGACTCAGTTAATTCAACAAATTCCATTTCTTCTAGTGAACCCCATTTAATTTCTTCGTATTTTATCCAATCTGATGTTTCATTGTGTTGCACCTGCTCTTCCCATAAGCCAGACCAAAATGATTCAAGTTGTTCTGCTGTTGGTAATTCTGAATTATTTTCGGTTATCGGTGTGTCAGTGTGAGTTTGTGGTTTCTGTAAATTTCTGTAGAAGTTCTTTTCGTTCGTGGCAAACAGACAGTTATCATTTTTTCGTGCTTGTGCTTTCTTATATCTTCTCAATCGGTGTACTTTTAGTGCTAATTTCTGTTTCAGTGTATCTAAGAATTCTTCCGGTTTTCTGTTGTCATTTTCGTGTCTAGTGTGTGTGGTAATGTTTCTAAATATTTTTTCTACTCTTTTAACTACCTTGTTAGATCTATTGTTATTAATATACTGGGTTAGCCTACCACAGTCTGCGCGAAGCTTTTCTATTTCTCTTTCAAGCCTCAGCTGCCATGCTGGTTTGTCAATATTTTGTTGCCTTGTGTTGCCTGAGAATTCTGTGATTTTAAAGTTAAGTTCTTCGGATATAACTAATGCTGTGCAATATATGAGGGTGTGTACGTCGATAAGTTGCGTTTCTTCGCTAATATATTGATTGAGAATAGTTGCATTAAATAAGTTAACAAGCTGAAAAAGTTTAGGTGTGTACCTAAGTTTGGGCAGCTTTGGTCGAGCTGCCGGATCCATCCCGGAATATTGGGTGAGGGCTGTTTTAAATTTATCGTTTAATTCTTGGATACGCGTGTCTGTAGGCTGATTTTGTTCGGTATTGATATTTAAGGTATTGATTTCATTTTCTAACACTATACTTATACTCTCAGTTTGCGTGGATGTATGCGTGGATTGAGAATTTGGTTGTGATTGATAGCATGATTGAGTTTGCGTGATAGGTTGTGTTTGACTTTGACTTTGAAGTTGTTGTAGTTGTTCTTGTTGAATATACTCATTTGTATTTTGTGTTGATGCCATTGTGACACCAGTTTCAATATTTTCTGATTCTACTTGTAGTTGTGTACGTACTTCTTCTTTTAAGTGATCTATTTCTACTTGGGACAGGAGTTTATTTCTTACTATTATTCTTCTCTGATCTGAAATCCTTTGTTCTGTAACGGTAATCTCTGGGTACTGGCGTGTAAAATGTTCATGCAGTAGTTTTCGGTAAGTGGTCATGTCTGTCTCTAATTTAGAAATGTATAGGTATGTTCGCATGATAAATACGTTAACTTCTTTGCTCCATCTCATGCGAACTCTTGCTTTTCCAGCCTTGGTGGACGCGGGCAAGAAGGTAGATACCTCCCGCGCAACATTCAAGGTCGGAGTAGGTGGGATTGCATTTAAACTAGTAATAGGGGGTGATGTTGGTAAAGGAGATGACGATGGTATAGATGGTGATGATGCCCTAGAAGGTGTGTATGATACTGTGCTTGGACTGTACGGTTCCTCAGGGGTGTTTGTCCTGTCCGTAAGTCTGTCACCATCGTCAATGATTTCGGCTGTAGTATCCTTGTCGGTGGGAGCCCGCCTGATCAACTCCTCACCGCTGACGGTTCGCATGCTGTGACACCCAGCGTCAGCTCCAGGTGCGCCCCGGCGATCGCCCCCGGGCAGCGGTCCTATACGTTTTCTTTTTGAACGTGTCTCCATGTTGAATGGGTTTCCAGAGCCACGTTAGCCACGCCAGTAATTTCTCATTCGTGTGTCCGCCCCCCACGTGATTAGATGGTCAATCAGGACGTGTGGTTGTTTAGGGGGCTTATTATTATTATTATTATTATTATTATTAAATAGGTCTGTCTACGGGATTTTACAGTTGGTACCCTAAACTCTACCTACCCCATTAGATAATACAAGCGTGGTGATATGTTATTTTATAAATTTTTCAGGACCTTGGCGACTACATCTGTCCTATTTGCAAAACGATAATTCCTTCAGTTGAATCATTTACAGCGCATTATAAAAGACATATGAGAAGGTATGTTGGTATTATAATTTAATATTATAATTTTATATTATTTATTATAATTTAATATTATTTAGCTATGAAATAAAATAGAATCACTAAGGGCGAGCTTTTACCTGATTTTCGTTCTTGTGTGTTGGAGCAATATTTAGCTCGAACAATGGTCAAATAAATAACTTTAAAACGATTATTAGTTGATGACTAACTATTGGATGAAAAACGCATTTTAACTAGTCTTGGGAATTCATCCGGATAAATAGGTACTCAATATGGACTCATAAGTACTGGTAGTACTGGTAGAGAATGCCTTGTTGCATTAAGTCCGCCCATGTACCACTATTGTACATAGAGTTTAAATAAATAAATAAATAAGTTTTTACTCGAGTGTTCGAGATATATATCCAAAATAAAAATAACTCTTGACGTGCCTTTTTTAATAAGATATGTAGGTTTTTCTTTTTTTTAAGGAAATTAGTCTTTAAAACAGATTTTAATCTATTTTTATCCATTAAAATGTATAAAACGTGTGTAACAGAATAAACGCAATACCTCTTAGGGGGTCATTGTTCTCATCATTATGAACCACTTTTACTATGGGACCAATCCCGAAATCGCGATAAAAAAATCAGCTGTTCAGTACAATTTACCAAGTTATCACATAAATGTATGGGGGCATTTGATTTTTTTTCGCGAGTTCAGTGTTGGTCCCATAGTAAAAGTTGTTCATAATGATGAAAACAATGACCACTTCAGAGGTATTGCGTTTATTCTGTTACAAGTTGTATAATATGTATGTTGCGGCTAATAGCCGAAGTGCAGCTACATCTAGTTTTAGCTGGCTACAACTAGGTGCAGCCGGCCACATGCGGTTAAACTTAGATGTATCCTCCTTATCTTCGGTTATAGAACTTGTAAAATAATACATCATATTCGGCCATTGGGCACCCCGACTCGGACAGGTTAGGTTAGAAGGGGATGGCGGGTCTGAAAGACCCCGCCATCCTCTTCGTGGCTCCGACTTCGCCTTCTCATGTTGCCGGCGGCACCTAGTTGTAGCCGGCTTCTTTCTTCTTATCGTGTGAGCAGTAAGGTCTAACGGCCCCACACACCCTAGTGTCAGAGTTTCTAAACCGCCTCAAGGGCCTCTGACATGATTTGACGGGACCACCGGCTTATACGTGCCTTCCGAAGCACGGAATCATCTTTTTATCAGACAATCAGGTGATTCAAGCCTGCGATGTCCTAGCCAAACTGGAAACAACTTTACAAAGTATGCTTCCCGTGGGAATCGAACCCACAACCACCGGGTCATAAGGCAAACGCCTGAACCACTCGACCACGGAGGCGGAGGAGAGAGCGGGCAAGGAGGTAGCCGGCTAAAACTAGGTGTAGCCGCAGTTCGGCTATTACGACGTTGAAATAAAAATCACTATGTAATACTAAATGGTTTGTTTTCAGATATGAATGCATTATCTGCCACAAGCGGACGTTAGACATGAAAGTGATGCAGCAACATTACTACTCCACCCACGAGATATCCCTGAAGGAATATAAGTGTAACCTATGTGGGAAAATATCTAAGTAAGTTTTAAATGATTCAAAGGCAAAGCATTTATTTCAAACAAACTAGCAGCACGCCGCAGTTTCACCCGCGTAGTTCCCGTTCCCGTGGGAATACGTGGATAAAATATAGCCTATGTTACTCCCGAATAATGTGCCTTTCCATTGGTGAAAGATTTTTTGAAATCGGCACAGTAGTTTTTGAGCTTATTCATTACATACATACACACAAAAATACAAATCTTTCCTCTTTGTAATATTAGTATAGACTAGCACTTCGCCCGCGACTTCGTCCGCGTGGGGATAGTAGGTACTCCACAAACTGCGACGCCCCTATGCATATCCTCTTATAAAGGTTAGTTTTGGAAAATTAAGCACAACGATTCTCATTATTGGTTCCGCGCAACTGTTCACCCCCCCGTTCAGCCCGTCAGGGGTTGATTATGCAAAAATTGTTAGGTACATGATCTGTTTCAATTATCCCACTTTTAGTTTGTTCATAGAATTCCGTCGTAAATTGACAAAGCAATAATTTCCTCCCCTAAAAACTAATTCAACCCTGCTTCACCCCTTATTATGTATGTACCTAGTTGATTTTCGAAAACTCCAAACATTTGTTATTCTTATTGTTTTATCGAAAACATTTAAATGCCGTGGTGTTTCAACTTCATCGGACCAAGCATTGATACGATTCTCCCCAGTTCGCTCAAGCCGCGACATTTTTCTTACTCCGAGCATGTTTATTACCGTCGTAACTTTTGAACGAATGGTCCGATTTGAATGATTTAAAGTGTAATTTACACGGACATAATCAACCTTAATTATCAAACCATTTAAATGGATAAGGAATAATATCATGGTACTATAATCACCATTTTTTATTTCACCATGGGATTTGCTTGACTAATATTAACAAAAAGCGGTCATGGTGACTTATCCATAATAGTTAGACATATGGTATCGCGGACTTTTTTGTAGATATTGATGACTTCTATAAAACTGTAGTACATCACTTTGCTCTATTGTCAATAGATTCCGCAGCGTACGCGATATAAGGATTTTTTCTCACACCTTGGGTCACATTATCGAAGTTTTCATACGGATCCCTAACTTTTTTGAAAATATTCTATAGCCATCGCCGATAATGTAGGATTCTACTGGTGAAAGAATTTTTCAAATCGGTCCAGTAGTTTCGGAGCCTATTCATTTCAAACAAACAAACAAACAAACAAACAAACTTTAGAGGTAGCGGAACAGAGAGTAAAGTCCCGCGAACCTCCATTGAAAAGGGAGGATCTTCCGACCAGACGGTTGTTTGTGTCTGGTGGGCAACTGCCCGAGAGTTGATATTCGGGCTTTGCATATGTTCTAATCGCACGGTAAACTTTGATATCGCGATTTAGGATTTTGTCAGTTAGTTCACAGCTGTCGAGATAGATGGCGCTGCGAGTCTCATTTGTTGTGATGTTGATTTTGCTACGTTGATTTTTGTGGCGGCATGAATGCCGCTACATCACTCCCCTCCGGAGACCGGAGGTCGATAGTGGATGAGTCGTCCATACATCTTGAGATGCTTGCCAGGCCAGTGGAAGGTTGATTCCAGTGAGTCGGAACCGGAAGTCGCAGAGTTCTCGGTGAGTCGGAACTGTCTGCGTCGCAGAGTTCACGGTGAGTCGGAACTGTCTGCGGTGCCCTGATGCTGCTGCTGGCGTGACTGGTGGCGTCGATCAGGAGAGGTTCTTCAAGGCTCTTCATGTAACTGGCCGAAAGTGCAGTGTGCTTGCCAAGGTGGGTCGGAGCTGTGCGACGTGCTGACGTGACTGCTGGCGTCGATCAGGAGAGGTTTTTCAAGGCTCTTCATGTGACTGGCCGAAAGTGCAGTGTGCTTGCCAAGGTCGCTGATGACGTTGATGATAGAGGCTGAGTATTCTGACCAGGAATGCGCGTCCGCTGCATGCTGGTGGTCAGCTTACCCGTAGAAGCCGTGGGTACTGGCTGGCTGTATGATTCGCTGCTCGAGAGCTTGAGGTCAAGATGAGGAGAAGTGATGATGATGATGACGTCATGATGAGGTAGCTGCACGAAGGCTGCGCTGACGTTCAATGTCGAGGGTCACCAGTTTGGAGGTAGCGGAACAGAGAGTAAAGTCCAGCAAACCTCCATTTGAAAGAGAGGATCCTCCGACCAGACGGTTGGTTTGTCTGGTGGGCAACTGCCCGAGAGTTGATATTCGGGCTGTGCATATGTTCTAATCGCACGGTAAACTTTGATATCGCGATTTAGGATTTTGTCAGTTAGTTCGCAGCTGTCGAGATAGATGGCGCTGCGAGTCTCATTTGTTGTGATGTTGATTTTGCTACGTTGATTTTTGTGGCGGCATGAATGCCGCTACAAAACAAACAAACAAATCTTTCCTCTTTATAATATTAGTGTAGATAAACCATTTACAGGTACTTTTGAATTGTCAGAGTCAGTCAGACAAATGAAGCTATTTGCACGTTCCAAAGCGTAGATCTCTATGGAGAAGAACGTGCAAGAAACTCCACGGATTTTACTAAATCATCATAATTATAATCCTGGAATTACCTGCTTCCCTTCTTGCCAGCTTCTCGGTTCTGTGAAACCTTTATCCAGGTGTATATATCGGAGCCAATTAGCTTAATCAGCCGTTTAATTGGTGGCCTAGCCTTTTCATTTAAATGCGCCGATTTTTCAGCGTCCTAAGTGACATCTTTTGTTCAATACCGTTTAATGACTTGCCCATGTCACTTGTGTCGCTGATTAAACGGTGAATTTGAATGAAAAGGCTAGGTTTTTATTGATACGGCTGATTAAGCTAGTTGGCTGCGACATATTTAAAATTGGATGATTCTTCAAAAATTTTTTTGTAACTATGTATACCTACTAAAGTTCAGTTCATGTTTTCATAATCTTGGGTTTTAATTGTCGTATTTATGATTCCGGGATTTTAGAGGAGGTATTATCAACTCTATGTTCCTTACTTCTTCGAATTTTAGGTAAATATAGTCTGCATATTCCGATCTCTGGTTATTATTTAAACACTTGTCAGTTACTACATCTCCAGGAGATGTGACGCCATTGTTTTACTATTGTGTCTGCTTTAATGACCGCTGATGAGATATACAACAACCACTTTTCTGGTGAAGGTAAACAGACAATAATTTTAGGTTCTAATGTTGATTTTAATTTGTTCACAGCTCCATAGACACACATCGATACCATAGAGACACGCACAAAGCGAGGGTTCAGTGCACAGAGTGTGATAAGACCTTCAGACATAGAGCGGGACTCATGAACCATAGACTGTAAGTTTGTATTTTATTTTTATTTTTGTCCAGCAGTAGGAACTATCGACTATTCAGCCTGTCTCTCCCCAATAGGGTAGAAGACTAAAAAAATCTAATTAGTCCGTCCGAACACATGTTTTTTCTTTTTTACGTAAATATAAAATGAAAACGACAGTTCGTTGATAACTCGTGTGACGTCACTCGTAAGTACACTTTTTACGTACACGTCACAACCCCCCACTTCTGATGCGTTTTATCTTCGCCTTTTTTATTGATTTGATGAAACAAAAAATACTTGTCCAATATTTTTCCATAATCTAACTGACGGACTAAATAGAATCATATATTTTTTGACCAGGAATCCCTATTATGTTGGGCTCGGCATTTAGTCTGATCGGATGCAGCTGAATAGCAATATTTTATTTGGACCGGCTGCCTCTGACGTCCCAAATTCCCCAGTAACTGGGTAACATGACAACCCCTTGTTAACTAAGACTGGTGTCCGATTTCTTGGCTTTATAGCTACCCTTAAAAAAAAAAAAAGAGTCTCCCATACAAATTGTGGTCAGTTGATGACAATTTTGTATGGGAAGTTCAAATTTTTTTTTAGGAATTGACTATGGCTTTCTTGGGGCAAGTTGTTCATTTACATGGGCAGAAGTGGTTCTCAAAGTTTGCGCACTGGAAAAAAAGTTATCCAGTATAACATGAATAAACGAAATAATTTTCTTTCCAGGGCAGTCCATGAATATCAGAACTCTTTCCCTTGCACCATTTGTGAGAAAGTGTTTAGATGGAAAACTAGCCTGAAACGACATTTCGAGAAACATGAAGTTAAGGTAAGTGGTTTCATTGTTATCCTGTACTAATATTATGTTGTACTTGTTTTTAGGTTTCCGAATAACCCGATCACTCGGGTGTCTGTCTGTCTGTCTGTATGTCCGTGTGTCACAGCCGATTTTTTCCGAATCTACTTGACCGATTCAGTTGAAATATAGTACACAATTAATCTTCTGTGTCCTAAAAACGAAAATATGGACACTTTTTGGGTTGGGAAAATTAAGAAAAACAGTATTTTCAACTGTATCGTGTGACATATCAAATGAAATATTGTGAGGGTTTCGAATATACTATCTACATAATTTTAAAATTAATAAATAGTCTTGAAGTTACTCAAGAAATTAGATGAACAATGACCATTTCCCCCCTTATCTCCGAAACTCATCATCATCGGCCTAGCCTTTTCCTAACTATATTGGGGTGGCTCCCAGTAACACCGTATTCAACTGAATACCAGTACTTTACCTCCGAAAATACAGTCTAAAATTTTGTAAGACAAAATGCAGATAACAGTTCTTTACCTAAAGACTACTATATTAAAAGAAATCTATAGTGTTAAAATACAGGAGGAGGGTTATAGAAAAAAATTCCTGGTGTGGGGCAACGTTTTTTAAAAAACAATAACATATATAATAAAAATGATATTCGTTCGGAATCCTTTGCACATGAGTCCGACTCACAGATATAGATATACATAGATAACGCTAGTAACACGAAAAAAAAAAAACGGGACCCTATTACTAAGACTCCGCTGTTCGTCTGTCTGTCTGTCCGTCTGAGTCTTAGTAATAGGGTCCCATTCTTACCCTTTGGGTACGGAACCCTAAAAACTAGTAAATTTAAGTTAGCGAGAGGACGCAGGCGAAACTTAACAAACAACGTACGATTGAGTTAACATATTTTTGACTTTATCTCAACAGGTATAAAGTGGATATTCCTTTAACAACCGGCCTATATTTAGTTTCTTATTCATTTCCAGGGTAAGTCATCCTCGGCTGCGGCATACTGCTCGATGTGTAACGTCAGCTTCGCGTCCATATTCTCATACCAGAGGCACCTGAAGAACAGCCTCAAACATGTCACTCAAGATCAACTCAAGTAAGTAATTCAGTTTTTACGTACATATGAACGCTATTTTTCTTAAAAAAAAAAATACCAAAAGTCCGGTCGCGGAGCAGAAAGAATTTCGTACAATGACCTCGTTGCCTACTGACAGTGGTCACAAACATTTTTGTATTAAGTGCGGCCGCTCGAACGCGCAAGGTGACTTTTGTCACCCATATTTAGTTTATGCAATAAGATATCCTACTTCAAAATCACAAAGAACTAAATGATTTATTTTACGGACTTTACCTATCGTTTGCGGTTTTGCTCACGTGTTAGTCGGAAATTATTCCAAGAGACCATCATCATCATCATCAGCATACCAGCCGAAAGAAGTCCACTGCTGCACATAGGCCTCCCCCAAGTGTCGTCACAACAACCGATCCTGTGCGTCTCGCATCCATCGTCTCCCCGCGACCCTCACCAGGTCATCGGTCCACCGCGGGAGGCAACGCCAACGCTGCGTCTTCCGGTACGCGGTCGCCACTCCAGAACTTTTCGGAAACTCTCAAGAAAAAGTCCTAATCCAGGACGTGCTTTAGCAGTCTGCCAAGTTTTATTAAGATCTGTTCAGCCGTTAAGACGAGAAGAGAAAAAAAAAACTTTCGCGTTTATAATATAAAAAAATATATTGAGGTTTGGGCTAGCTCTTGGCCTCGATCACGCCTGTCTATGATGGAGCGAGCGTGCCCAGAAGATGCCTTGAGGCACTGGTACTCCCACGCGTCGATGACACAGCAGGCTGCTTGACGCCGGACTCCGGTGGGAGGGTGGTCGCAACCAAGCGCTACCACTGCCAGGGAAGAATTAGCCAGTCTTGTAAGGTGTTAGGTGAGACTGTCCAGGATGAGCCGCGCGGTTGTATCAGGCAAGGAATTAAACACCTCACAAGCGGGGGGCCGCTTACGAGATGTGGCCCGCCGAGGCGGGCCGGCACCAGCCGGGGATTACGGAAGTCGCATACGTTCCCGCGATCCCCGGCGTAGGTGGAAGATGGAACACCGGGGTGGTTTTAGTCAGTAAGAGTCTGACAGACCCCTCCGCCCGCCCCAGGACGGAGGACATCCATGAGAATTTCCCACGATAAAAAAAAGGCAAGGACGGGCAAGGGAAGGAATATTAGTTAGGATAGTTAGCCGCCGGTGTCGGGAACAAGGTCCAAGCAACAGAAAGCCAAGGTCAGAGCTCCATAGGAAGGAACCTCCTAACTATACGAGTCGTATGCAGCTGCCTAATGAGAGCACCCTTTTTTGTGGGCATCACATGACTCCTTCCGCTCTGGGTGGAGTGGGAGGGAGTGTCAGACTCTTACTGACTAAAACCCACCCGCGTTCTTTCAAATGTCCTTTGTCTGCAAAAGCTTCCTAAGGTGTTGGTCGAGGCTCGTGGCTGTTAACCAATTGGTTGACACGACTATCGGTACAATAATACATAGTTCTTATTATGGGATCCATTTCCATTCGAGGACCCTGTGGCTAAACTATCTTCAACGTTAAGCAACGCTTAGATACGATACGAGCTCGATATTCCTGGCAAGACTGGTGTCAGATTTTCTGGCTTCTGACAATCCGTAACAAGTCGCTTTTCAAGCAGTCGGATTACTTCTCCAGCCCCTTAGCCACGCCGCCTTTCCTACCCCCCTTTTTAAAAAACTGTATAATTAATATTAATATTTTCTTTCAGATTCATCTGCGATCATTGTAACAAGCGGTTTGCTGATAAAACTAAACTAAGAGACCACATAGAAGAGAAACATTTGCACAAGACTTATCAGTGTTCCATCTGTTTGAAGGTAAGACCACCAGTCTTTCCATTTATATTTATAACGAGTTTCTTTACCTCGTCACATGCTTTATGGTTTTAGTCGATTTCCGAACGACAATAATCTAGTTTTGATGTAAGCTGTCAGCTGTGGCAGGAGTCATTTGATGATATCCCATCCATAAAAATCTGTACTGGTCAAATATCAACCTGCCTGCCTCACCCTAACTATGTCGGGGTCGGCTTCCAGTCTAACCGGATGCAGCTGAGTATCAGTGTATTACATGGAGCGACTGCCTGCCTGACCTCCACAACCCAGTAACTTCGTAACGCGATAGCCCTTGGCAAGATTAAAAACCTAACCATGTGATTCGTTTAAATACTGATTAGGTAATTCTTCTTTAAGATTTATAACGTTGCACGTTATTTCTTTATTTAACTTTTTAAAATAAGCTGGCAACATTTAGCATAAATTCATAACAAGGAATTCCAGTAGCAACACTGAAAGCAAAGACAACTGCGCGCTGATGGATCGTGTCTCCCTACGTCGCCATTTTGCGCGAGACGTGGTTTTATAAGGGCCGGTACGTTTACGAGCACAGAACAGCTAAGGCGACATAGTTAGAAAAGACGTAACTACCTTATAAACTAACGGACAATTCAAACTGTTATCTAGTGCTCTCTTAAAGTCTAGATTCCTCGCTAGTTCATACCTTTGAAACTAAAATAAAACAAAATTTTTGTAACATAGCCTAAATATTTTTTTTATTTCAATTTACCCACCACTAAACATACGTTACAGATTATTTATCTGAGCATAACTTGTTATAAGATTCTTGTTTTTTACAGCCTTCTAAAAACCGAGTAGGTCTGGACCAGCACATCCGTAATGTTCACAAAGGGAGGCCGAATAATAAGATGTGCCATCATTGCGGAAAAGGATTCCCAGTGAGTATTATTCACTATATCACTATTCACTATATCACTATTCACTATATCACTATTCACTATATCACTATTCACTATATCACTATTCACTATTCACTATATCACTATTCACTATATCACTATTCACTATATCACTATTCACTATATCACTATTCACTATATCACTATTCACTATATCACTATTCACTATATCACTATTCACTATATCACTATTCACTATATCACTATTCACTATATCACTATTCACTGTATGACTTTTTACTAACTATATCCTGCCTGTCATATTTTGCCTGTCTATGTTAAAGTTTTTGTGAACTACTCTTCTGTTTTAACAGGTTAGCATAGCGCACAGTTAGATATTACTTTTAATATGTTGTGGAAATTCTCTTGTATATTCATAACCTTAGTATAAGATTTTATTGTATACCTAACTGTTTATTTCCCCAACAAAAAAAAAATCATCATTCACTATATCACTTTTTACTAAGTTCACCATTCACTATATCACTATTCACTCATCTGCCCACCTTTTCCCAACTATATTGGGGTCGGCTTCCAGTCAAACCGGATTCAGCTGAATACAGTATTTTACGGGAAATAACTGGGTATCTTACTTCGGTACTTCTTGGCAAGACTGGTGTCAGATTTTCTGGCTTCTGACCATCCGTAACGACTGCCAAAGCATACAACGTGGTGTGATTTTTTGTCACCGTCTAAATTTTTTACTGGTAACTCAAGAAAGTGAAAGAAAGACCGGTTAAGTGTGCGAGTCGGACTCGCGCACGAAGGGTTCCGTACCATTCATCTATAAAAAACGGCAAAACATCACGTTTGTTGTATGGGAGCACCACTTAAATATTTATTTTATTCTGTTTTTAGTATTTGTTGTTAAAGCGGCAACAGAAATACATCATCTGTGAAAATTTCAACTGTCAAGCTATCACGGCTTATGAGATACTGCCTGGTGACAGACAGATAGACAGACGGACAGACAGACAGACAGACGGACAGCGGAGTTAGTAATAGGGTCCCATTTTTACCCTTTAGGTACGGAACCCTTGCCTAGAAGTACCGTGTTACCCAGTTAAATGGGTTGTGGAGGTCTGGTAGGCAGCCGCTCCACGTAAAATACAGGTATTCAGCTGAATCCGGTTTGACTGGAAGCCGACCCCGATATAGCTGAAAAAAGGCTAGGCAGGCAGGGTAGGGAACCCTAAAGACCGGCCAAATGTGGGTTGGACGAAACATATTTTTTAACCAAATCCTTATCCAGGTTTTTCATTAATCTATATATAATCAAGGAACTATTTTATTTGTACTTTTTTCAAATTTGTAGATAAACTTAGATTCATCTTACTTTCATAACTTCAAAATTATTTATTTAACTAGCTGTCTCCCGCGGCTTCGCTCCCGTCAACTGGCTACCTATATGCTACACCTACCTACCCTACGCCTACCCTACGCCTACACTACGCCTACCCTACGCCTACCCTACGCCTACCCTACGCCTACCCTACGCCTCCCCTACGCCTACCCTACACCTACCCTACGCCTACCCTACACCTACCATACACCTACCCTACGCCTACCCTACAGGCAGCGCATGCAAATAATTATATTTTATTGAGGTATTTCTTTCTGACTTGCTAGACAAAAGTTGTGACAGCTCGGTTAATATGCATGTTATAAAAATAATGTATAGCCTATAGCACTCAGGAATAATGTAGCTTTCTACCAGTGAAAAAATTTTTAGAATTGGATTATTAGTTCCAGAGATTACCCCCTACATACAAACTTACAAATTTTACCTCTTTATAATATTAGTATAGATTTGTTTTTTTCTAATGTTTTCAGACAAAAGTCCAATTGGAGTCCCACATTCGTTCGCACACCGGAGAAAGACCCTTCATATGTGAATACTGTCCGACCACATTCTCTCAGCAGTCCAATTTATATAAACATAATAGACAGGTAAATTTTATTATAATTATGTATTTAATAATTTTGTAAATCTATTTCTGTGTTCAATGGGCCTCATCAGAAGGCTTAAAGTCACCTAAAGGGCAATGAAGAGGGCAATGCTCGGAGTTTCCTTGCATGATCGAATCAGAAATGACGATATCCACAAGAGAACCAAGGTTACCGACATAGCCCGAAGGATCGCCAAACTGAAGTGACAGTGGGCAGGGCACATTGCTCGCAGAACAGATGGTCGATGGGGCCGAACTGTACTGGAGTGGCGACCGCGAACTGGAAGACGCAGCGTTGGCGCGGCCTGCCACGAGGGTGGGTGCCGTGAGGTGCGAGACTCATCTATCAATCTATCCTGTCCAGGACATGGTCTGGCTATGCCAAGTTTCGTTCGTTTCGTTCGTTCGTTTCGTTTCGTTTCGTTCGGTTTTGGTGCAGGATCCACTTAGGTCATGTGTGTTGTTTTTTGTGGCAATTAAATACTTTTTCTTTCTTTTCTTTCTTTCAAATCCGTTCAGCCGGTAAGACGTGAAGAGAGAACAAACAATCAATAAACAAACACTTCGCATTTGTTATGTGTTACTTAAGTGTAACTTAAGACACGCAAAAGGTAGTTAACATTGGGATTGGGCATTTTCCTGAAAACAAACGTATCTAATCCTTGATACAGATTAAAAAAAATATTGAACTCTGATTTTTTTTCACGAAAACTAAAAATGGAGATGAAACAGTGCGTTGAAAACTCGCGTGACGTCACGTTTTAGTACTTACTCTTTTTAGTAAAACGTGACGTCATACGTCACCAGTCCCCCACACTTGAACTTTGTTGCGCTTTATCCTTTAAAATTGTTATCTATATGAAATTACAAAAAAATATGTGTCCAATATTTTTTTAAAGTCTTAACAGGACATACTAAAAAGAATAATTAATTTCTTTGTAAGAAAATAGCCTTCAGATTATGAAAAAACCAATTTAAATCTCTTTCTTCTATTATTTTCAGGTCCATCTCAATATAAAATCCAAACGTTACCCTATTGGTAAGCGGAAAGAAGAGAAACTACCCGATGTACCCATATTGGACCATACTCAGCCCATAGACCCATACAGACCAGTTCCTATCTTGCACTATAATGCTGAAAAAGTCTTCAGCATGTGAACATAACACACTGGATTTCACGAAGAGCCTTTTTTTGGATGGGTTATCATCAAATGCCACCTGGGTGGAGCGGGAGGGACTGTCAGACTCTTACTGACTAAAACCCATCCGTGTTCCTCCTCATGCCCTTTGTGTTCCAGGGTTGCGACAACTCTTTCCATCAATAGGATATTTTACTGGATATAAAAATTATAATAGGGTAGATGACGAAAAAATCTAACAAGTCCGTCAGATAATTTCCAAAAAATATTAGACTTGTATTTTTTATTTTTTCAAGTAAACAAAATTGAAAACGATACAGTACCTACGTTGATAACTCGTGTGACGTCACTCGTAAGTACACTTTTTACGTACACGTGACGTAACATCTTTGTTGCGTTTTATCTTCGTATTTTTTATTGATTTTATTAAGCAAAAAATACTTGTCCAATATTTTTCGATAATCTAACTGACGGACTAAATAGAATCATATAATTTTAACCAGGAATCATCCCTATTCTATTTAGTACAACATTTTCTCAAATACGACGGCGCATTTAAAAAAATATTGTTTGTTATTTGAAGCCGATAAAAAATAATGAAGATAAAGCGCATCAAAGTTGCTGGCTAGTGACGACACTTCGCTAGTAAAAAATGTACTATAGTAGTGACATCACGCGAGTTTTTTTAAAAAAAAGAAAAAATTCGTGTCCAATATTTTTTGAAAATGTGTCTGACGGACTTATTAGACTTTTTCAGTAGTATACCTTAATCTTCATACAAATAACATTTTGTTCGTGAAATATGTTCTAATAAACTGAGGCCATTATAATAGGTCTCATTTGACAGCAGGAAACAACTAGTAAGTATGAAAGAGAAATGAAATAAATCTCTTTCGCGCTTAGAGATCGATCTTCTATCCCTCTCTACTCAGCTGTCAAATCCGAATTCTTAGATTGTCACGACTATACTGATACTGATTGCTTGGAAGCAATACGTGTGCTGTCTACGAAGTAACCCTCTATATTTTTTTTTTGTTGAATTCTGACAATTTTGAATAACTATTAAAATATGAATGCTATCCCTGAAGATTAAATGAGATTATAATTTTAAATTAAATGAAATGTATTTATGTAAAAACTACTTTTTGTATCGTGCAATAATATAATCGTATGTAAAAATAATGAGTTTCATTACTTTACTCTTTTCAGGGACCCGGGACAGGGACTCTTACCATGACGTGTTAAAGCGTGAGTAGTTCGAGCGAGGAGGGATGTAGCTAAATAGGGTGTATAGCTCCATCCCTCCTTCTCGCTCGAGCTACTCACGCTTTAACACGTCATGGTAGGCCCGCAGGTCCTTTATTTATACCAACCAGACATGCTGATTTGTAAAATGCCCTAAATATCTCATTTACGTTTTTAAACCACAAGCCAGTATTCCACTCGACAAACCCTTTTATTTGATAGACATATCATGCAAGGAAGTACAGTTCTCGTCAAATAACTTGCCCCTCTGAAGTTAGCCATTTGCAAAGATCGCGCAGGTGCAGTCACGTAGACGGGAGCAAGCGGGACGCAAGCATGCATCGAACGTAACATTGAGACATCAAATCGCGCCGCCATAATCCCCGCCCCCATGTCTCTTGCGCATGCGCAGTTGCAGTTTGTTCGTAATTTTGACTACTACGCAGCCACTCGTAGCCAACTTCAGAGGGGCACAGTTATTTGACGAGAACTGTACATAAAACATACTTGGTTGTCCATCTTTAAGAGTTCGCCATATTGGATTTAGAATGATTTCCCGCTCGGACGTCGGTTTTCGAACTTCAAATTCCCTCAAGCGCCGCGCTGTTTCCGCAGTTTAAAATGTTTATTACTCGTCTCAGAAAAAATGCTTTTCTGATGTTTCTATCGGCTCGAATTACATACAGTAAACTTTTTTGGGTTCATGAATAAACTGACCATAACATAGAATTCACATCTTCTGGTAGCTTTGGGGTCTGTAGACGCATACCACAACATGCTCATCAAGCTCAACACAGGACAATTCAATGGTGTGTTCAACCGACAGTTTAACAATATATCCTTTCTTTCTTTAGATTTAATCAAAGTTTTAATTAAAATTAATGACCCACCATATATCATGCGTTGTCGGCTGAAATGGCTACCTACACAATAATTTTAATACTTTATGGAACTTAAGTAATTGCTGGTCTATATTTAGCAATGTTCTGTTAGGCAAACTACATCAAACTTATTTTTTTCTAAAAACTTTTCTATCCAAAACTTTTTTTTCCAGTAATTTGGAAGAGCAACCTTGAATGTTCTGATTAAATAATTTTAATGAGAAATGCGTTAGGTTTTTTACAGTTAATTAAATGGCCAGAAGATACCTTGTTATTATTCACTAATAATAATAGTTCGTTAATAACTTCTGTAGTCTTGCAGTTTAGTTTAAATTTACATTATTATCCGGAGTGAACTCCACAGCTACAATTGAGGAGTCTAAAATGCCTGTATTGGTTTTACCAGGAAGAGTATCTATCTGTCTGGCAGTGGCCTTCAAGAATGTTGACATTATAGGTGGGTTTATAGGCGACATTAATACTGCCACAAAAAATCAACGTAGCAGAATCAACAAATGAGACTCGCAGTGCCATCTTTCTCGACAGCTGCGAACTAACTGGACAAAATCCTAATTCGCGATATCAGAGTTTGCCGTGCGATTAGAACATAATTATGCAAAGCTTGAATATCAACTGACGGGTAGTTGCCCACCAGACACAATATCCGTCTGGTCGGAGGATCCTCCTTTTCAATGGAGGTATGTGGGACTTTACTCTCTGTTCCGCTACCTCCAAAGGTTCTCCTTCATACAACAAAAGGAATCACAATAATTAGTCACAATCACGATGTTGTTAGTGCAACTAGACAACACAGCCTTGTGTAAAACTAACTAACAATACCTACTTATTTAAGCACCATTATTACTAACACAAAAATACTAACTGAATTCATCATCTGCCTTTTTTTTTTTTTTAAGGATGGGAAATCATCAAATGACCCCTTCCGCTCTGGGTGGAGCGGCAGGGAGTGTCAGACTTTTACTGACTAAAACCCATCCATTCTCCTCCTAGTGCCTTTTACGTTCCAGGGCCGCGGTAACTCTTTTGAACAAAATCCGCAACCCTGGCAGGATCCGTAACCCTGGCAGGATTCATCATCTGCCTAGCCTTTTCCCAACTATATTGTGGTCGGCTCCCAGTCAAACCATATTCAGCTGAATACCAGTATTTTACGTGAAGCGGCTGCCTACCAGACCTCCACAGCCCATTAACTGGGTAACACGGTACTTCTTGGCAAGACTGGTGTCAGATTTGCTGGCTTCTGACAATCCGTAACGACTGCAAAAGGTCTACAAATGACAGCCGGGACGTTGGTCCCGGCTGTCATTTGGCTTCGACGTCGGCTTAACGTGCTTTCCGAGGTACGGAGGAGTCTCAGAATGTTAAGATGGTCACCCATCCACATACCAACCTCAGCAAGCGTTGCTTAACCTTGAAGATTGGCCCGTGCGGCTAAAATACTAACTGAATTATGGACCTTATAGTCTGAATATCAGTACAGTACCTACAGATACTGGTATTCAGTCCAATGTTTTTAAAAACAATTGGTATAAATAACAGGAGTGTGGAAGTTTTATTTAATTTTTGATTTAATTCCTAGGCAGAATCGAACCGGATGATTTTGGAAAAAAAAACATTCTGTATTATTACACCATTCGAAAGTGTCGCTACTGAGGATCAAATTCCGGGAAGTAATACCATGTATACTTCTCAGACTAAGGCACCTCGAGCACTAGACGGCTACGACCACGACCAGTGGCCGCATCGACCAGATTAACTAAAGAAACGTTGACCGTTTCTTTTGTTTATCTGGTCGTGGTCGTGGCCGTCTAGTGCGCGAGGTGCCCAAAGGAACGCACTCATTTTTAACAATTTCCTTTTTACATTTCTGCCTAAACCTACCTACCTAAACTTTCTGTTATTTTTTAAAAAGTTGTAGATTTTCGGCCTCGATATTGATGAAAATTAAAACAGAATCATAGATTTTTGAAAAAATGGGTCTGTTGATGTTGGTTTTTTTGAAAATTAAAAAAGTATTTGTTAAAAATGAGGTCTTTCCCTTTGTTTGCCATGTATTGTTACTTCCCAGAATTCGATCCTTATAAGTGACACTTTGTGATGGTGTATTAATACAGGGTGTGTGTGTTTTGTTTTTTAAATCAACCGGTTCGATTTCCGGATAGGAATTTATTAATAAATTAAATAAAACTTTAATTTAGACTATAAGGTCCATAATTCATTTAGTATTCGAGCTCGAGACTCCTTTCAGTGTTTTTCGTTATTCCTCATAGTTTCGGATTTGACTATCCACGCACACTTTAAAAACCTGTAGGTATAGGTACAGCCCGTAATATTCGGGTTGCGGATTTTGTTCGAAAGAGTTACCGCGGCCCTGGAAAGCAAAAGGCACTACGAGGAGCACGGATGGGTTTTAGCCAGTAATAGTCTGAAACTCCCTCCCGCTCCACCCAGAACGGCAGGAGTCATTTGTCATTCATAAAAAAAAACTCGTAATATTATATAGATAGACATATGCGTGAGCCTGTAATAGAAGTCCGCTTTCATGTATTTGGTACGGAACCACAAAATCAATACAATCATGTTGCTTTAAAATGCAAAAAAAAAACTTTTCATCCCACCATCTCGGAATCTTCAATATCTGAGTGGAAAAGCCGTTTTTATTCTCTTTAGGATAAAGTAAATTGAATTTAGAACATCGTGTGCACTAAGTTTGTGAATTAAAAAAAAACATTAAACCTATTTACCTACTGCTACCTCTATGGTGCCGAATATATCATACAACTTTTTTTTAATTTGTTAAAAACTCAGACTCGGAACCTTCTTGGTGTTCTTTTTTCAATTTGCTTTGTACGCGGTTCTTTACGCGGCATTTTTTCACGTCATTGTTAAACCTTATATTAAAAACTAGCACTTCGCCCGCGACTTCGTCCGCGCGGATTTATTAGGTACTCCACAAACTTCAACGCCCCCTATACCCCCTTATAAAGGTTAGTTTTGGAATAATAAGCTCAACGATTTTCATTAATTTACATTTATTACTTAGCCATTTCTACTTATTCTATGGTCTCAGGTTCAGCGCAACTGTTCACCCCGTTCACCCCGTCAGGAGTTGATTATGCAAAAATTGTTAGGTACTGTTTCAATAATCCCATTTTTAGTTTGTTCATAGCATCCCGACGTAAATTAAAGCAAGCAAAAATGATCACCCCTGCTTCACTCCTTATTATGTAGGTATGTAGTTTATTTGCGAAAAATCCAAACATTTGTTATTGTTATTGTTTTATCGACATCATTTTCAATTTCATCGGACCAAGCATTGATATGATTCTTCCCAGTTCGCTCAAGCCGCGACATTTTTCTTACTCCGAGCATGTTTATTACCGTCGTAACTTCTGAACGAAAGGTCCGATTTGAATAATTTAAAGTGTAATTTACACGGAAATAATCAACCTTAATTATCAAACCATTTAAATGCATAAGGATTGATATCATGATACCGAAATCACCATTTTTTCAAATCACCAAGGATTTGCTTGAATAATTTGAACAAAAAGCGGTCATGGTGACTTAACCATAATAGTTAGACATATGGTATCGCAGACTTTTTTGTAGACATTGATGACCTCTATAAAACTGTAGTACATCACTTTGCTCTATTGTCAATAGATTCCGCAGCGTACGCGATGTAAGGATTTTTTCTCACACCTTGGGTTACATTATTGAAGTTTTCATACGGATCCCTAACTTTTTTGAAAATATTCTATAGCCTATGTCCATCATCGATAATGTACAATTCTACTGGTGAAAGAATTTTTCAAATCGGTCCAGTAGTTTCGGAGCCTATTCATTTCAAACAAACAAATCTTTCCTCTTTATAATATTAGTGTAGACTAGCACTTCGCCCGCGACTTCGTCCGCGTGGGGATAGTAGGTACTCCACAAACTGCAACGCCCCTATACATATCCCCTTATAAAGGTTAGTTTTGGAAAATTAAGCACAACGATTCTCATTATTGGTTCAGCGCAACTGTTCACCCCGTTCAGCCCGTCAGGGGTTGATTATGCAAAAATTGTTAGGTACATGATCTGTTTCAATGGGGTTGGCCGGTGAAAGCTTTAGGTAGATGGCGCTAGCATAGCTTTCACCTGTCAAGTTTGTGTTGTGTTTTGGCTTTACTTGTTGAGTGCGTTTTTTTTATAATATTGAAAGAATCGTTGTGAATGAAACATGTATTCGACATGGCGGATAAGTGGGTTGAAAGCTGAATTGAAGAAACGAGGTGTATCTTTACGAGGAAGGAAAGCAGACCCAGTCGACAGGTATAACCTTATAACCCTGTATCACAAATTTTCCCTTCTAAATACATGATTTTGAAAGAGTGATTGCTGGCTTGGTTCTCGTTTACCTAATGTACTTTGATACAAAACGTTTTATCGAAAATATAAGCTTTCAAGCTAGTGCTTTTTAAGTTTTTTCTATCAAGACTGAACTCTTGTTTTGTTTACAGATTAGAGCTTAATGACCGGAATGTTTACTTTAGAAACACAGGAACTCAAAGGCACGATGATCCTCCTCACTCTAGCATGTATCAGGACATCATCAGCAATACTGGGTCAGCTATACTGTACTAATAGATCATTCTATAATTTGATTGTTTATACATTTAAGGCCCGATATGAAGGCCCTATGAGAGATGAGGACTTGATTTCTGAGATGTTAGAAAAAGTTGATAACTTCGTTAACAATTATTTTAAGTAAATATTTAAATACTAAAATTACTAATTAATGAAAAAAACATATCTACACTAATATTATAAAGAGGAAAGATTTGTTTGTTTGTTTGTTTGTTTGTTTGAAATTAATAGGCTCCGAAACTACTGGACCGATTTGAAAAATTCTTTCACCAGTAGAATCCTACATTATCAGAGATGGACATAGGCTGTAGAATATTTTCAAAAAAGTTAGGGTTCCGTATGATAACTTCGATAATGTGACCCAAGGTGTGAGAAAAAATCCTTATATCGCGTACGCTGCGGAATCTATTGTCAATAGAGCAAAGTGATGTACCACAGTTTTATAGAGGTCATCAATATATACAAAAAAGTCCGCGATACCATATGTCTAACTATTATGGATAAGTCACCATGACCGCTTTTTGTTAATATTAGTCAAGCAAATCCCATGGTGAAATAAAAAATGGTGATTATAGTACCATGATATTAATCCTTATCCATTTAAATGGTTTGATAATTAAGGTTGATTATCTCCGTGTAAATAACACTTTAAATCATTCAAGTCGGACCTTTCGTTCAAAAGTTACGACGATAATAAACATGCTCGGAGTTAGAAAAATGTCGCGGCTTGAGCGAACTGGGGAGAATCGTATCAATGCTTGGTCCGATGAAGTTGAAACACCACGGCATTTAAATGTTTTCGATAAAACAATAAGAATATCAAATGTTTGGATTTTTCGAAAATCAACTAGGTACATACATAATAAGGGGTGAAGCAGGGGTGAATAAGTTTTTAGGGGAGGAAATTATAGCTTGCTTCAATTTACGTCAGAATTCTATGAATAAACTAAAAGTGGGATAATTGAAACAGATCATGTACCTAACAATTTTTGCATAATCAACCCCTGACGGGCTGAACGGGGTGAACAGTTGCGCTGAACCAATAATGAGAATCGTTCTGCTTAATTTTCCAAAACTAACCTTTATAAGGGGATATGTACAGGGGCGTTGCAGTTTGTGGAGTACCTACTATCCCCACGCGGACGAAGTCGCGGGCGAAGTGCTAGTTAATTATAAATAGGCTCTAGGTAGGTTAGGATACCTGTAACAAGATTATCAGATGTTTTTGTTCTTGTTTTCTTTAGTGTATTATTTGTTATTTTATTAGGGTGTAAAAATAAAACTAATAAACGTACCTACCTATTTGAATTTCTTTTTATTGTTTACAATCCTTACTCTAAAATTACACAACATTAATCATATAAAAAATATTTCGGATGCCACATAAAATGAGACTAAAGGTGTCTGCAAAATTTTATAAGTTTTTGTTAAGCCTATTAATCTTTCTATGTGTAGTCTTTGACTTGCAAGTTTCTGATCACGCGCGCTTTATTACAAAACCTGGCAACTGTGATCTGCCTCTCAAGAAAGCAGGTATATTAATTGACACATTTTTCACTGCAAACAAGTCCTGGACATTAAATTAAATCCTCTATCAGCCATGACACCATCACAATATCACCGTCATCACACAAATTAATCAATGAGCTGCATTCAATCATCATCTTGGTTAGAAATATAACATTATCATGAAGAGTCAAATCTTCTGAACTGGTAGTTTGCACAGCTGATGTGTGTATCTCTTCAAAGAGTGCTTTTCTAATATTTCGGTTTGATAACCGCTCTTCTCGAGCTTGAGCTTCTTGAAAAAGAGTTTTAGTAGTCCAGGGAAACAATGTTGGGACTGCTGTTTTTTTCAGGTAACGGTGCTTGTTTTCAATAGGTACCTAGAAACAACCAAAAAGGATAAAGAACACATTTTTATTATGATGCCGAATATTTTTAGAATACAATTAAACTGACGTACCTGTATAAAACAAGTTTTATGGTAATCTGTTTCCAAGAAATGTTTACGACATAACCTCGAATTTTTTCCGGTTTGAAGTTTTGTCTCCTTATGGCTTTTAGCCACTTTTTGTCATTGCTGAATATTTAGGAAACTGATGCGCACTTATTTCCTTACAAAAAGGTACTTCACAGATCTTTGGAATTGTGAAAATAATTAGTTATTCAAAATGTTCATAGAAAATTCTTATATTTTGGTTAAAGCTATGCTAGCGCCACTTTGACAGTTGCCAACCCCATTATCCCACTTTTAGTTTATTCATAGAATTCCGACGTAAATTGAAGCAAGCTATAATTTCCTCCCCTAAAAACTTATTCACCCCTGCTTCACCCCTTATTATGTATGTACCTAGTTTATTTTCGAAAAATCCAAACATTTGATATTCTTATTGTTTTATCGAAAACATTTAAATGCCGTGGTGTTTCAACTTCATCGGACCAAGCATTGATACGATTCTCCCCAGTTCGCTCAAGCCGCGACATTTTTCTTACTCCGAGCATGTTTATTACCGTCGTAACTTTTGAACGAAAGGTCCGATTTGAATGATTTAAAGTGTAATTTACACGGACATAATCAACCTTAATTATCAAACCATTTAAATGGATAAGGATTAATATCATGGTACTATAATCACCATTTTTTATTTCACCATGGGATTTGCTTGACTAATATTAACAAAAAGCGGTCATGGTGACTTATCCATAATAGTTAGACATATGGTATCGCGAACTTTTTTGTAGATATTCTTGACCTCTATAAAACTGTAGTACATCACTTTGCTCTATTGTCAATAGATTCCGCAGCGTACGCGATATAAGGATTTTTTCTCACACCTTGGGTCACATTATCGAAGTTTTCATACGGATCCCTAACTTTTTTGAAAATATTCTATAGCCTATGTCCATCTCTGATAATGTAGGATTCTACTGGTGAAAGAATTTTTCAAATCGGTCCAGTAGTTTCGGAGCCTATTCATTCAAACAAACAAACAAACAAACAAACAAACAAACAAACAAACAAATCTTTCCTCTTCATAATATTAGTGTAGACAAGAAACTTGAAAACAAGTGAAAAAACTAAAATGAGTGATTCTAGCGACGAGGAAGTTTGTTTGACGCCAACAGAATTGACTGAAACTGTTAATAATGCGCAAATGAGCTTTCTCCCTCAACAATCACGCGAGAAGTATTTAAAACAGTACGATATGTTCAACACGTGGCGACTAGCAAAAGGAGCCAAAACTTTCTCAGAAAACGTTTTGCTGGCATATTTTATAGTATTATCCGAGAACAAGAAAGCAAGCACTCTATGGAGTACGTATTCGATGCTAAAAGCAACGATAAAGATGAAAAAAGACATACATATCGATACCTATCCTAAATTAGTGGCATTTTTAAAAAGAGCCTCATCTGGTCATCAACCAAAAAAATCGAAGGTTTTCACAGTATCTGATATTGAAAAGTTTCTTAACGAAGCACCCGATTCCGTATATTTGGCGGCAAAAGTAAGTCAGTTGTACATTCAGTATCTACTTAAGTATATTAATCTCAATTAAATAGTATACTTAGTAGATGTTGATAGGCATAATTATGCGTTCATATCAATTTTATTCATTTATCTACTACAATACTCTTTACGTTACAGGTTGTTCTTATTATTGGAATAAACGGAGCATGTCGAACTAATGAACTAACACAACTTAATGTCAAAAACATTGAGAAACATTCAGATGACTTACTATTAATTAATTTACCTAATACAAAGACAAAAAGAGACCGCAACTTCGTCATTCGCAAGGAATACGTAACGATTGTTGAGAAATATCAAGCCTTACGCCCGCCTAACACTCCAATCAATCGATTTTTTCTACAGTATCGCAATGGAAAGTGTGTTAGACAGCCTATGGGTACTAATAAAATTGGCTGTATCCCACGAGAAATAGCAACATTTCTTGAACTTCCAGAACCCCTGTTGTACACGGGTCATTGTTTCCGACGAACTTCAGCCACACTTTTGGCTGATTCCGGAGCTGATCTCCTAGCCCTTAAGCGCCACGGAGGCTGGAAGTCCAATGCAGTTGTAGAGGGATACATAGAGGATTCCATCCAAAATAAGTCTAAAATATGTGAAGGCATCGTAGGAGCCACTACACTGAAAGAGCCTCAATCGGATCCTTGGACTGGCCCTTCTACATCAAAAATAAGCCGTTCTGAAACACCTAACCATCTCCCTCTCTCTCCAACATTCACGCCAAGGGAATCCGATGAATCAGTACAACTATTAAGTATGACAGATAGTTTACCGAAAAACAGTACACAAGTGACTAACACCAATATTACAGTACCAAACAAAAATATTACACTCAATTTATATAACTGTAGCAACGTTACTTTAAAATTTTCTTAATTATACCTTAGTATTATTTTGTTATAATTTAATAGTAGATTATGCACCCAGGGGATAAAGCAGTGCCTTGTGTCACGGGCTTCATATTGAATCTCGAACGCAATGAAGGATTCGGGAGTTAACTCCCGAGCGTAGCGAGGGAGTTTAGAGTTTAACTCACGAGCGAAGCGAGGGAGTTAATACAAGAATCCTGAATGCAGCGAGGGATTCAAGCTAGCCCAAGGCAAAGACACCTTTATCCCCGAGGAGGATACTCTACTTTTCACACCTCCTGTGAGAAAATAAGAAGCCACAATACGAAAAACAAAATATTTTAAAGTTACAAACACTAAGTAGAGATAATAATATGTATTTAGAACTATACTGTATACCTACTTAAAAAAAGTTAGTTTAATACCATACGGATTTGCAATATCCGCGCCTTTTTTGCGTTCCACTCAGTATACCTACCTACCACATAGCGGCCACGACCAACTCGATTTTCGTTTTTTTTTTTTTTTCTCTGTGGGTAAGTAAATATGTGCAGGCCTAATGTTAGCAACCTAATACAATTTATGTGTACACAAAGCTTTATACAGAGCTTTATATCAGCTGATAGAATGGGTTCGGACGCTTGGCTGTATGCAATTTGAATTTAGAACGTCATAGGAGATGCTCGAGAAAATAGTTTTTAAATTAATAAATCGACTATAAATGGGTTTTAAGTGTTATTCTTATCCTTTTATACAATAATCCGTACATAACCAATTATTCTTACAATATTGTCTTCAATCCTGGACCCTGGTCAATCCTTATGATTTTGTAGAAATTCGAGAATATCATCCCTAAGTAGTAAGAGTATCGAGAATATCTTTCCTCTTTCTGGAACAGAAAGAGAGAGACAGAGACAGAAGGCGTTGTAAGTACCTAATATACCGCCAATTGAGCAGACAGATGAGGTTCCAAATTTAAATCACATTATTGACCAGCGGGTTATAATGAAATCCAGTACAATATTATTGCCCGGCAGTGCCACCGGCCAAAAATGACTCACTTTAGGTTAGGTTAGCATGACATATAATTTGACGTTTTCGATCAGGTGGTGTGAAAAGATTATTCTATAATACTTACCTGTCATAATGTAGTAATTAATACCTAAACTGAAATAAAAGTGTACCTATCTAGTGATTGTAAACGTTTTTTTTTGCATTTAGTCATTTCCTCGCTGAGGTGGAATGAAAAGTTACGTGTTGCACTCGAGTGCAAAGATTTTTCACATAGTGCTCTTTTGATTCCCTCGCTAACGCTCAGCCGGTCGATTCTGTCGACATCTCACCGTGTATACTTAGGTGGAGTGAACGACAACTGAGCTGTCATTCCATCTTGTTTGTATGGTTTGACAGCTGACTTGTCGTTCACTTCGCCCAAGTTTTCACTTCGACATGTTTACAGAATCGCACTGCAGAATTCTAATTTTGAATCACTCGCTGCGCTCGTGATTCAATTTTAGAATCCTTCGCTTGCTCGGTCATCAAAATTGAACACGCGGTTAAAAAGCAACTTTGCACTCTTGTATAACAAATAACTATTTTAATCTTCAATATCTGAGTGGAAAAGCCGTTTTTATTCTCTAGAGGATAAAGTAAATTGAATTTAGAACATCGTGTGCACTAAGTTTGTGAATTAAAAAAAACATTAAACCTATCTACTGCTACCTCTATGGTGCCGAATATATCATACAACTTTTTTTTAATTTGTTAAAAACTCAGACTCGGAACCTTCTTGGTGTTGTCAATTTTTGTCTACCGACAATAGTAATTTGTTATAAATTACTATTGTCGGTAGACAAAAATTGACAATATTATTCACATCACAATGTGACTGTATTTAGTAACAAGTTAGGTATACCTACCTACTTGAAGGAATAAATTACTGTTGACAGATACTTACGGAGCACAAAGTTGAAGAAAACGTTCAGCTTTGGAGAGCGTCGCCTCTTCTAACTCTTAGTTCTAACCTTTATGGGTAGATATGGTATGAAGCATGACATGAAATGTGTTTTGTGTGCACTTATAGGCAATAAGTATCGTTTTTGCGAATAACAAAACAGTTCTAGGGCTGCCTGTACATTGACGCAGAGCGAGGCGGCGGAGCGAGGCAGCGGAGCAGGGCAACGGAGCGGAGTTGCGAACTATGTCTGTCTATTCTTGCGGAGCGAGGTAGTGCTGAGCGGAGGTCACGTGAGTTATTTGAATGGGCGGCCGTTTAACCCCGCTCCGCTTCTCAGCTCCGCTGCCTCGCTCTGTTTCCCGGTTTTGTATGAATTTTAACTAGTTCACAAATACCTGTCTACCGAAGCGAACCGGAGATTTTATGCAATTCTATTGGTTAATATCGGCACAGCTCCACTCCGCTCCTTTCCTCTTCACTCCAGCGAACAGTCAGCCTTATCAGGAAGTCTTCTTATCTTCAGCAGGCCTAAGGCGCGCCGCAGACGGGTCAACAATAATATCCGAGTTGTCTTGAAACTGCGCAGATATAGCAGTTCTGTAACCATATTTATCGGCAAATAAATCTTTCACTTTGACTTAGTTTCGAGATTTTGCGGGATTTTTCGAAAGAGTTACCGCAGCCATAACGTGGAACGTAAAGGATAATTATAGGATAGGAACACAAATGGTTTTTCGTCAGAAGGTAAAATTTGTCACTCCCTCTCACTCTGCCCAAAGCAAGAGGAGTCATTTGATGATGTCACATCCTAAAGAAAGTTTCGAGTTTTACTGATCGACGAAAGTATTCGGCTGATGAAGACGGTGAACAAAGCAATCTCAAATTGTCGCAACTAGCAACTGTCTCTGTTCCACTAACTCTGCAACTCATTAAACGATTTTGGTCTCTACCCGTCTCCCATCTTGGTCCCTTTTGCTGTTGCAACTGGCAATTATGTAAACGAAAACCTTTTAATCAGTTGGCAGTTGCCGCAACTATAGTTGCTCCTTCCGCGTGACACCCTAATGTGCTATTTATAAAGCGCAAGCGAGAATTATTGTCATATTATCTAAAGATCGACTGCCAGGAGCAAACCCACCGTATTGGAAATACGTAGTATTTTTAAAGTATAAAATGTTGAAAACGCAGTTTGTGTTGGGGTTGCTAGCCCTGATCGTGGAGTTTGCGCATACTTGGGGTGAGTTGTCTCTCTCTCAATATTCTTAAAGTTTTAGTTTCAAGTAGGTAGGTATACCTATTGGCTTAAGGAAATAAGATTCTTTCTTATAAAATTTAACACCCCTGAACCTATTTGATCTATGGGCCATAGTTGCCTGATAATAATGAATTAGGTATTATTCTCTTTATTCATTGATACACATATATTTTACATTTTTTTTAAATATTTCTATAAAAACAATAATAAAAAACATTTAAAAATATAAAAATAGTAGTCCGCCGGTGTCGGGAGCGAGGTCCAAGCTACCGGTGGTTAGGGCTTCAGAGAAAGGAACCTCCTCACAATACGAGCCGTATCGAGGAGTACTGCCTTCTGTACCAGGCCCTTTATCCAACTGCGCAACGCCAGCTTCGACAGAAGGTCGTCGAAGCTTTTGGCCATCAGGCCATTGGCCGTAACGACCATCGGCACAATGACAGCCGTGTCCACATTCCACATCACATGTCGACAACCTCGTGCGCTAAGTAAAGATACTTTTTTTTTTTTTTTTTTTTTCTTTTTTTTTTTTGGGGTTTTTGTCCCATCAGGACATGTCAACCCCATCGTACCCTAATACAAGTAACAACTCTTATTCCTATACTAAGCAAACAAGAAATTCCGCAGATACTACAAACACATACTACAAGAACATTATCGTCAGGGTTACTGATGAACTGTAGGTATTGTTACCAGGCGACAAAGTTTTTTGGCAGCTTCTGATTTTGGGTAACATAAAATATTTTGAATCAGGCCCACATCCATTAAGTTCAAATTTAGGTAGTTCAAAAGTGATTCACGTTCATTCTTATTTCTGACACATTCCAACAGCAAATGGTGTACATCTTCTACTTTATCACATAGAATACAATTAGGTGAGACGGATTTTTTCATTATGTATGAAAACTTTGCTGATGGATAGTGACCTGATCTAATTCTTAAAGCTAATTTAATGTAGTTTCTGCTTAACTTAGTGTCATCGAACCAAGGACAACGAGGAGGTTCATATTGTATGGTCTTATACCAAATGCCTTTGTCTTTTGTATTCTCTTTCTTTGTTACTAGCACTTCGCCCGCGACTTCGTCCGCGTGGGAATAGTAGGTACTCCACAAACTGCAACGCCCCCTATACATATCCCCTTATAAAGGTTAGTTTTGGAAAATTAAGCACAACGATTCTCATTATTGGTTCAGCGCAACTGTTCACCCCGTTCAGCCCGTCAGGGGTTGATTATGCAAAAATTGTTAGGTACATGATCTGTTTCAATTATCCCACTTTTAGATTGTTCATAGAATTCCGACGTAAATTGAAGCAAACTATAATTTCCTCCCCTAAAAACTTATTCACCCCTGCTTCACCCCTTATTATGTATGTACCAAGTTGATTTTCGAAAAATCCAAACATTTGTTATTCTTATTGTTTTATCGAAAACATTTAAATGCCGTGGTGTTTCAACTTCATCGGACCAAGCATTGATACGATTCTCCCCAGTTCGCTCAAGCCGCGACATTTTTCTTACTCCGAGCATGTTTATTACCGTCGTAACTTTTGAACGAAAGGTCCGATTTGAATAATTTAAAGTGTAATTTACACGGACATAATCAACCTTAATTATCAAACCATTTAAATGGATAAGGATTGATATCATGACACCGAAATCACCATTTTTTCAAATCACCAAGGACTTGCTTGAATAATTTGAACAAAAAGCGGTCATGGTGACTTAACCATAATAGTTAGACATATGGTATCGCGGACTTTTTTGTAGACATTGATGACCTCTATAAAACTGTAGTACATCACTTTGCTCTATTGTCAATAGATTCCGCAGCGTACGCGATATAAGGATTTTTTCTCACACCTTGGGTTACATTATCGAAGTTTTCATACGGATCCCTAACTTTTTTGAAAATATTCTATAGCCTATGTCCATCATCGATAATGTACAATTCTACTGGTGAAAGAATTTTTCAAATCGGTCCAGTAGTTTCGGAGCCTATTCATTTCAAACAAACAAACAAACAAACAAACAAACAAACAAACAAATCTTTCCTCTTTATAATATTAGTGTAGATTAAAGTGTGTATCCCAGTCATTATAACAAACTCTTTTAAACTTAGGCACTAACTCTCAGTCGTCTGATCGATAGTCTATAATAATACCATTTACAGCTGCTAATCTAGCTACACGGTCCGCCTCCTCGTTCCCCCTAAGCCCAATATGCGCTGGAACCCATTGCAATTTCACTTCTTTACGGCTTTTATTTAGTGTAATAATAGCTTTTAAGATTTCATAGGCTATCGATGCACCTCTGCTACCAGAGGCGCATCGAGCCACATGCTGTAGCGCGCTCTTACTATCCGAAAAAATAACAATATTGTGTAAATTTTGATTTATTGCGTAAGATAAGGCTTGAAAAATTGCAATCAGTTCCAGCGTCATTATACATGTTTCACAATTAATTTTAAAACCAACCCTATGTTGCAAGATTTGGTCATAAAATCCGGCTCCTAGACCCTGATCACTTTTAGATCCATCTGTGAATATCCTGTGCCAGCCATTGTAGGTCTCACTTAATTCTTTAACTACATTACTTATCAATATATTAGGTTCATAAGCGGCTTTCGACTTTTGAATACTATGAAGATTTAAAATAATCGTATTTTTGGTTTCAATACCTGTAACCCAAATTTCCAAAGTAAACATTCTGAGAATTGGAGAAGAGTTAATATTACACTGTCTTACGTCATTACAAGTTCTAATAAGTAATGGTTTTTTTTTTGTTTTCCCAATAGCTGTTATCAGTGAGAGCACCCAAATTAGAGATCAATTTTACTGTGTCATTATTATACCACGACATTAGTTTCAAACTGTATTTAAAGGCTAAGAACTGTCTTCTCAAAAATAACGGCAAAATGTTCAACTCACTTTCCATGACATGAATCGGCGTACTTTTAATGAAACCTCCTACTATTCTCATGGCTTGATTTTGTATCCTATCTAATTTCAGCAAATGTGTTTTCGCACTACAGTCATAAATAAAAGATCCATAATCTATTCTACTTCTTATTAAACTAATATACAGCCTACGCAAGTGCTTAGTGTGTATCCCCCATGAGGTTCCTGCAAGAATTTTGAGTATATTTAGAAATTTAGCACATTTCTCGGTAGTTTCATTGATGTGTTTCCCCCATCGCAAACTTCTGTCCAACCACATACCTAGATATCTAGTACATTCTAATAAAGCCAAATTCTGTCCATCTAACTTCAATGTAGGTAACATTCTCCTTCGTCCCCTACCAAAAGCACAGTAATTGGATTTAGTAGGAGATAAATCTAGACCCAATTCACCCAACATCGAAGCCATGGAGTTAAGGTCATTTTGCATATAGATTTCGCTTTTTTTAATGTCTCTGTCTTTAATATACAAAACGAAATCATCAGCATATTGTGACATCTCTACAGTTAGAGGTAATCTGCCTATCCTATATGTTATTAAATTAAAAATTAGAGGGGACAGAGGGTCCCCCTGCGCTAAACCTTAGCGCAAGTAAAGATACTTGATTTGTTTTTTAGTGAGTTCTTTATTTTGCTTCTCTTTTTAGAGCGTATATGACCTTTCATACGGGCCAGAGCCAAGTATGTAAGGGGAAATTTAAATTGAGAAGGTGAATGGAGGTGTTGAGGAAGTCAGGAACTTTCGAGTGATGCGACAGGTGTTAAGAATGGTGGCTTTTTGGAGCACGTGAAGTGTGTGAGTTGGCATCTGTAAAGTGTTCAGGCTTTGTGTGAGAGATTTTGGTATTAAGCCAGTAGACGAAAGAACAATGGGGACAATATGAACGGTTGGAGCTCTCCATTGAGTTTTGATTTCTATGGCGAGATCTTGATACTTGCTGAGTTTTTCGGATATTGTGGTTTGAATACTGTGTGTTTGGTATTGCTATATATATAAAATATACAGTTTTATTGTTTTTTCGTGAACGGGTCAGGTCTGTTGAAATGAATAGTTTTGTCTGTTATTATTGTTCGGTCCCAATAAATTTTGGTATCTTTACTTTCTAAAACTGTTTCTGGTTTATATTTGTAGTATCTACGGTATCATTTCACTGACAAGTTTATATTTGTACCTACGCTAAATGTTGGTGTATAACTGAAGCGACTTGGTCATGGTGGTGTTTATAATCGGATAGTGCTAGTGATTTACATGCTCCTGTTATTATGGAATTTTCAAATTTGCTATGGAAGTACGCTCTGAGTGAATGTATCTGTTTGTTGTGTACCTAAGTTGTGTAAGTATGTCTATCAGTCCTCCTCCTCCTTCCTGGCGTGGGAGTGTAAGTCGTTGTATACAGTTGATTTTGAATGGTGTTTTCTATGCTTGGTTAAGAGTGTATTTTTTTAAAGATAATGGTACGGAACCCTTCGTGCGCGAGTCCGACTCGCACTTGGCCGGTTTTTTTCTGTTACACGTTGTAGGTACCTATAACACTGGCATGAGTCAGGGGCCCGGAAGATAAGTACAAGTGTGTGCGCGCCTTTATGCTTTGTGGCGACAAGGTGACTGCACAATGCACATGCGCGATCATTCACTGACAACGATGAGTTGTGCATTATTCTTTAATATGTAGGTACCTTATATAAAAGCACTTACGTGTAGTAGCTTGTATTTTGTATTGTATCTTGATTAAATTATTATCACTTCCAATAAGGATTCATAATATAATCTGATGTACCTACCAAACTGAAGCAGCTAAAATAAAGAAGTGAAGCAGTTAAAATAAGTAGGTAGGTAGGTACCTACCTACTTATTTTAACTGCTTTGCACTATTTCACATAATTTATTTATGAACTGTTTTAACCCTGGAAGGCTTATCTTATTGTTATTCATGCTTTTATTACGTTTATATTGGAAATACATTGCAAAATATCACATTTAGAGATAATAAGACATAATTAATTTTCATATTTCGACGTATCCAGGGCAAATAAGTATTATCTATATATATCTACACTAATATTATAAAGAGGAAAGATTTGTTTGTTTGTTTGTTTGTTTGTTTGAAATGAATAGGCTCCGAAACTACTGGACCGATTTGAAAAATTCTTTCACCAGTAGAATTCTACATTATCGGCGATGGTCATAGGCTATAGAATATTTTCAAAAAAGTTAGGGATCCGTATGAAAACTTCGATAATGTGACCCAAGGTGTGAGAAAAAATCCTTATATCGCGTACGCTGCGGAATCTATTGACAATAGAGCAAAGTGATGTACTACAGTTTTATAGAAGTCATTAATATCTACAAAAAAGTCCGCGATACCTTATGTCTAACTATTGTGGATAAGTCACCATGACCGCTTTTTGTTAAAATTAGTCAAGCAAATCTCATGGTGAAATAAAAAATGGTGATTATAGTACCATGATATTAATCCTTATCCATTTAAATGGTTTAATAATTAAGGTTGATTATGTCCGTGTAAATTACACTTTAAATCATTCAAATCGGACCTTTCGTTCAAAAGTTACGACGGTAATAAACATGCTCGGAGTAAGAAAAATGTCGCGGCTTGAGCGAACTGGGGAGAATCGTATCAATGCTTGGTCCGATGAAGTTGAAACACCACGGCATTTAAATGTTTTCGATAAAACAATAAGAATAACAAATGTTTGGATTTTTCGAAAATCAACTAGGTACATACATAATAAGGGGTGAAGCGGGGTGAATTAGTTTTTAGGGGAGGAAATTATAGCATGCTTCAATTTACGTCGGAATTCTATGAACAAACTAAAAGTGGGATAATTGAAACAGATCATGTACCTAACAATTTTTGCATAATCAACCCCTGACGGGTTGAACGGGGGGCTGAACAGTTGCGCTGAACCAGTAATGAGAATCGTTGTGCTTAATTTTCCAAAACTAACCTTTATAAGGGGATATGTATAGGGGCGTCGCAGTTTGTGGAGTACCTACTATCCCCACGCGGACGAAGTCGCGGGCGAAGTGCTAGTATATAATAAAATCGTAGATTTGCCGTGTCTGTACATTGAATATTTTCGCATAAAAATAACTGAGAAATGTTGGGAAAAAGGTACAAAACGCAAAAATGCCATTTTTGAAATTTTTGTCTGTTTGTCTGTTTGTCCAATTGTTTGTGTCAGCATCACGCAAAAACCACTGATTGGTTTCGAAAGTTAAGTTATTAAAAATATTAAGTGTTAACCCGAGTAACATATTATAGCGTTTATTTCATAAAATCGACCCACAAAATCAAAAGATATTGAATTTTTAATTTTAGTAAGGAACTTCATACAGCGCTAAGCGTTGCGGTGACCGACTATTAGGCGCCATCTATTGAGAAAGATAAAATGCAGGTAAGCATGAAAATAACATCAAAACAAATTGTTGAGTTATTTGTGAAACTTTTAATAAGTAGTAAAATAAAAGTGAACATTTCAATACCATAACGTTACTTATTGTTATATATGGGCTCCTTATTTACCGTCTCCATTCGGCCAAATATTTTGTCAGTTTACCAAATGGTCGATAGATGGCGTAGCACTGATGACGCGTTTTTCTGTAAAATCTCTGATTTGTTCGGATTGTTGTTGTCGCCTTGGACGTCGGACTTGGTCGGTCTTGAACAATTCTGGTTCTTGCGTCGTTACAGTGCTGAACTGGACTGGGAATCCAGGCCTGTAGGGTTCCATACCAAAGTGCTAACGGGACTCTACTACTAAGCCTGCGCGATAGATTCAAATTCGAAAGGTCGAACGGACGATTTGCAAATAATGGCTATTCTATTACCGATTATTAGGGTACCGTACGCACGGTAACGGGACCCTATTACTAAGCCTCCGCGATCAATTGTGATTCGTGTAAAGTATCGGACGCAAATCGAGTTGTGTCGCCTTGGACGTCGGACTTGGTCGGTCTTGAACAATTCTGGTTCTTGCGTCGTAACAGTGCTGAACTGGACGGTTCGACTTTGCCATAAACAAAAATAGAATAGAATAGAATGTAACCAGTATTTTTCTAAACACACGAGCACTCCGCTGTGCCGCGAATTTAATGTTTATTTACATTACATAAGATTTATTTTTTAATTGGGAATTTTCACATGTCAGGGCTCATGATTTATTACCACGGCCATTCTTTTAGAATGGCCGTGGTGTTTCTTGCATGTTCTTTTCCATAGAGATCTACGCTTTGGAATGTAGCTTTATGTTTTTGACTAACTGACCTTAACAATTCAAAAGTGTATGTAAACGGTTTATTTGGACAAAATGATTTTCATCTTGAATCTTGCTTGCTTTGGGGGATGAGCAATATTCAAAAATGTCTGTTTTGAACGACAATATTGTCACATGGTTCGATCCCCAGCAACTGTAATTATTTTTGTATTTATTTTGTATTTTGAAATGTATTTTTAACCGACTTCAAAAAAAGGAGGAGGTTCTCAATTCGGTTGTATTTTTTTTTTTTTTTTTTTTTTTTGTTTTATGTTTGTTACCTCAGAACTCCGTCGTTCATGAACCGATTTGCAAAATTTTTTTTTCCCCTTGCTTGATATGCTTCCAGATTGGTCCCATTTTTTTCAAAATCCAGTTCTGATGATGGAATCTATGAGAAATCGAGGGAACTCCTCAAATATTGTAGGCAACTATATAGTTATTTTGGTATTTTCATCGAGAACTTAAGCATCTACAGTCAAAAAGTAACATTTGATGAAGTGGAACTGGTGGAGAAGATCAGAAACCAGTGGCCAACGGAACTTGACACTCGCATAAATATCACAATGCAACTATGACAATGCAAATAAACAAATGATTCTGAATAGTTATGTTGAGAATGGTATCATCGAACTGATCTGATGATGATGGAGCTGGATGGTAGGCACCGGAACTGCGTAATTAATCACTGTATCCCAGCCGTGTTTGGGCTTATTAGAATTGTCATGAGATGCACTTTGGCTATACCTAAGGTATAGTTTTTTTATCTCACGAGTGCGGGCGAGCCATAGTTGCGTAGGTAAATGTACGTGCACATTGTCTTAGTGTGCGTGAGCTTGTGTCAGTCGCTCTCAAGGTTACGCACACTAAGACAATGTGCACGTACATTTACCTACACAACTATGGCTCGCCCGCACTCGTGAGATAAAACAACTATACTATCAGACTGTTCTGATGATGGAACCGGAAGGTAGAAGGTAGGCATGGGAACTTCATAATAAAACAATGAATTCTAGCAGTGTTAAGGTGAGAAAAATGCCTACTGAGTACTGCTAGTTTTTCGGTTTTTCGTAAGGCGAGAACTAATTCGAATTTGTAAAAAAGGACATTTTTTTTATTTGAAATAGACACATCGATAGTAGGTATTTTTTGCGGCGTATCATCCCTTCACGGGAATAAAACGTTTAAAAAAACAGTGTACAATATTTACGACATGGTACCTTTTTCATAAGAATATTCAATGTAGGAACGATATTAACTTCGTTGCCTTCATTTTAATAAAAAAAAACACTAAACGGCGAGAAATAAAAAAAATTTTTACAAAAAAAAAAACCGCCTTCAAAAAAAACAAACAAAAACCGTTTCCACTAAAAAGTTGAAAATAAATATTTGAATTGCTTTAAAGAAACATAATTTAAAAGTAAACTTATTTGACATTAATATTTTGCAAATATTTAAAATTTATTACTTCTTTTTGGAGTCGGTGCCAGCCAAAGCAAGGAAATACGAATAGGCAATAATTCCTAGAAAAACTACCTCTAACTTAACTATAAAACTACCAAGATACCAATTGCATACACATATTAATTAAAAGACGAATACGGACTAGACTAAATTCGAAAAAATTTAACCAATATGCACAATAATTTCTTTTAAACGAAAAAAATATACTTATAAAAAATTCCAGCCACTTTTTAAGTAAGTACTTTGACATTTTTAGCATTGTCTTTATGCATCTGTTTTTAAATTTTGTCATTGTAGATCAAAAAACAAAGGCACGGGATATTAAATATAACTAGATACTTATCAAGTTCCAACAATAAAGCTGCTGGCACCGGCTCCAAAAAGAAGTAATAAATTTTAAATATTTGCAAAATATTAATGTCAAATAAGTTTACTTTTAAATTATGTTTCTTTAAAGCAATTCAAATATTTATTTTCAACTTTTTAGTGGGTACGGTTTTTGTTTGTTTTTTTTGAAGGCGGTTTTTTTTTTTGTAAAAATTTTTACTGCATAATATTGTCAAAATAATAATAAAATGGGTTTTTGTGTACTTAAAACAACATTTAAAATTTTATTCGACATTTTTCCAAACAGTTTAGCGAGGAACTGTTATAAGAAGCCACAACATATTACAATATTGCAGATACTTATGGGTCTAACTTATGCAATGATTATCATCACGCTATACTTTCGGAGAGCTCAGCAGCCAAAAATCATGACATAAATAAGATCGGCTATTTGAAATAACTGTCAACAGAACTCATAGACCTTCGGTTTAAAAAACTGCCTTTAGAAATAATAGGTGTGGGTTCGAATCCTTAAAGGTGTTTTTTTTTTTGAATTTTTTTGTATCGTATTTATTCCCATATTTTTTGTGAGATTTGCCTCTTCGCTCTGGCCATGGAGTGAACCAGAGCCGGTAGCGAGAGGTCGCCGCCGCCGATCGCCTCGACGAGGACACGGCGGTGCTCCGCCCAAGCAGGGCAGACCTGCACCGTATGCTCCACCGTGTCCTCTGCGGGGGATAACTTCTCAATTTACGTAGCTCTATCGCGTGTTAACAACCTTAGCAACTTTCTTCAACATCGTGATTCATCATCATCATCCACAGCCCGACTTTGCTCACTGCTGAGCATAGGCCTCTTTTTTCGTGTGGCAATCCCCACGTTCCTGTGTCAGCATCCAGATTCTACCCACGATGGCAACAATATCGTCCGCCCATCTCGCCGCCGGCCGACCAATACTTTTTCTTCCAGTCCTCGGACGCATCAGTCATCACCGTGCCTTGCCAAGTGTCCTGCCCAGCTCCACTTTAGTTCCACAATTCGTTTTCCGATGTTGAAAACCTTCGTACGTCTTCGGATCTCGAAGACGTACCTCTGCCAAGTATGGAATGCTCCATGGCTCTCTGTGAAACTATCGGTCTGTACACAGCCTCCTGCGTGAGCGTCCATGTAAGTAAGTAGGTCATGGTAGGAAAACACACTGGTTATAGAGGCGAGAATTCAGACATTGCAGAATTTTGGCAGGCTTCAGAATGTCTCCCATTTTGATAAAAGCGGGCCATCCAAGCTGTATTCTTCTCGATACCTCCGTTTGTTTATTTTCTTTGCCAATTGAAAGGATATGGCCAAACATATCGCTGAAGGTGTTTGCCATAACGTCTTGGCCATATTCATCCTAAGACCCAACTTAAAAGAAGCATTTTCTGGGGGTCATCCAAGTTCTCAGTGAAAACCACAAAGTCATCTGCAAATCTTAAGTGCGACAGGTAGGCACACAATTGACGTTAATACCGCTATAGTCCCAATCCATACCGACTTTTCACGATATCTTCTAGGACTGCTGTGAATAGTTTCGATGAAATGAGAGGAGAGTTATCATTAAAAAACGTTTCTTCACGAAAAATTACATGAACACAAGAGGGGGATACAGCCATTGCCTGGCATAACACTCTTCCAAATTCCTAATTCTAAGAGGGGTCAAGCAACGCGGGCTTGTGGATGGCAAGCGTTGGGTGGCTCGCCATCCGATAAGAACCAGGCCCGGGACGACGGCGGCGCGTTGTGTTCCACGCGCGCCACAAAAAGATGTCAGCATAAAAGACGGGGCCCGCTAGTGCCTGCCAGGGTTGCGGAATTTGTTCGAAAGAGTCACCGCGGCTCTGGAATGCAACGGGCATTAAGAGGAACACGGATGGGTTTTAGTCAGTAACAGTCTGACACTCCCTTCCACTCCGCCCCAATCGGAAGGAGTCATTTGATGTTTTCCCATCCATAAAAAAGAGGTCAAGCAATGCTAGATATTGACTGTTCGTATATCTTATTGATCTAACCTAGCTACATCATTTTACTTTCCGACATACACGCGAACGAAGTCGCGGGCAACAGCTAGTACATATAATAAAATCGTAGATTTGCCGTGTCTGTACATTGAATATTTTCGCATAAAAATAACGGAGAAATGTTAGGAAAAAGGTACAAAACGCAATAATGCCATTTTTGAAATTTTTGTCTGTTTGTCCAATTGTTTGTGTCAGCATCACGCAAAAACCACTGATTGGTTTCGATAGTTAAGTCATTAAAAATATTAAGTGTTAACCCGAGTAACATTTAGCGTTTATTTCATCAAAATCGACCCACAAAATCAAAAGATATTGAAATTTTTAATTTTAGTAAGGAACTTCATACAGCGCTAAGCGTTGCGGTGACCGACTATTAGGCGCCATCTATTGAGAAAGATAAAATGCAGGTAAGCATGAACATAACATCAAAACAAATTGTTGAGTTATTTGTGAAACTTTTAATAAGTAGTAAAATAAAAGTGAACATTTTAATACCATAACGTTACTTATTGTTATATATGGGCTCCTTATTTACCGTCTCCATTCGGCCAAATATTTTTCATCCCACCATCTCGGAAAGAGTATTTTTAATCTTCAATATCTGAGTGGAAAAGCCGTTTTTATTCTCTAGAAGTAAATTGAATTTAGAACATCGTGTGCACTAAGTTTGTGAATTAAAAAAAACATGAAACCTATTTACTGCTACCTCTATGGTGCCGAATATATCACGCAACTTTTTTTTAATTTGTTAAAAACTCAGACTCAGAACCTTCTTGGTGTTCTTTTTTCAATTTGCTTTGTACGCGGTTCTTTACGCGGCATTTTTTCACGTCATTGTTAATCCTTATATTAAAAACAAGAAACTTGAAAGCAAGTGAAAAAACTAAAATGAGTGATTCTAGCGACGAGGAAGTTTGTTTGACGCCAACAGAATTGACTGAAACTGTTAATAATGCGCAAATGAGCTTTCTCCCTCAACAATCACGCGAGAAGTATTTAAAACAGTACGATATGTTCAACACGTGGCGACTAGCAGAAGGAGCCAAAACTTTCTCAGAAAACGTTTTGCTGGCATATTTTATAGAATTATCCGAGAACAAGAAAGCAAGCACTCTATGGAGTACGTATTCGATGCTAAAAGCAACAATAAAGATGAAAAAAGACATACATATCGATACCTATCCTAAATTAGTGGCATTTTTAAAAAGAGCCTCATTGACTAGATGAGGCTCTTTTTCAACCAAAAAAATCGAAGGTTTTCACAGTATCTGATATTGAAAAGTTTCTTAACGAAGCACCCGATTCCGTATATTTGGCGGCAAAAGTAAGTCAGTTGTACATTCAGTATCTACTTAAGTATTTTAATCTCAATTAAATAGTATACTTAGTAGATGTTGATAGGCATAATTATGCGTTCATATCAATTTTATTCATTTACTAGCACTTCGCCCGCGACTTCGTCCGCGTGGGGATAGTAGGTACTCCACAAACTGCAACGCCCCTATACATATCCCCTTATAAAGGTTAGTTTTGGAAAATTAAGCACAACGATTCTCATTATTGGTTCAGCGCAACTGTTCACCCAGTTCAGCCCGTCAGGGGTTGATTATGCAAAAATTGTTAGGTACATGATCTGTTTCACTTATCCCACTTTTAGTTTATTCATAGAATTCAGACGTAAATTGAAGCAAGCTATAATTTCCTCCCCTAAAAACTTATTCACCCCTGCTTCACCCCTTATTATGTATGTACCTAGTTGATTTTCGAAAAATCCAAACATTTCATATTCTTATTGTTTTATCAAAAAATTTAAATGCCGTGGTGTTTCAACGTCATCGGACCAAGCATTGACACGATTCTCCCCAGTTCGCTCAAGCCGCGACATTTTTCTTACTCCGAGCATGTTTATTACCGTTGTAACTTTTGAACGAAAGGTCCGATTTGAATGATTTAAAGTGTTATTTATACGGACATAATCAACCTTAATTATCAAACCATTTAAATGGATAAGGATTAATATCATGGTACTATAATCACCATTTTTTATTTCACCATGGGATTTACTTGACTAATATTAACAAAAAGCGGTCATGGTGTCTTATCCATAATAGTTAGACATATGGTATTGCGGACTTTTTTGTAGATATTGATAACCTCTATAAAACTGTAGTACATCACTTTGCTCTATTGTCAATAGATTCCGCAGCGTACGCGATATAATGATTTTTTTTCACACCTTGGGTCACATTATCGAAGTTTTCATACGGATCCCTAACTTTTTTGAAAATATTCTATATAATGCCTATGACCATCACCGATAATGTGGGATTCTACTGGTGAAAGAATTTTTCAAATCGGTCCAGTAGTTTCGGAGCCTATTCATTTCAAACAAACAAACAAACAAACAAACAAGCAAACAAACAAATCTTTCCTCTTTATAATATTAGTGTAGATCTACTACAATACTCTTTACGTTACGGGTTGTTCTTATTATTGGAATAAACGGAGCATGTCGAACTAATGAACTAACACAACTTAATGTCAAAAACATTGAGAAACATTCAGATGACTTCCTATTAATTAATTTACCTAATACAAAGACAAAAAGAGACCGCAACTTCGTCATTCGCAAGGAATACGTAACGATTGTTGAGAAATATCAAGCCTTACGTCCGCCTAACACTCCAATCAATCGATTTTTTCTACAGTATCGCGATGGAAAGTGTGTTAGACAGCCTATGGGTACTAATAAAATTGGCAGTATCTAATAACTTCGAACTTCCAGAACCCCTGTTGTACCCGGGTCATTGTTTCTGTCGAACTTCAGCCACACTTTTGGCTGATTCCGGAGCTGATCTCCTGTCCCTTAAACGCCACGGAGGCTGGAAGTCCAATGCAGTTGTAGAGGGATACATAGAGGATTCCATCCAAAATAAGTGGCCGTTATGAAACACCTAACCATCTCCCTCTCTCTCCAACATTCACGCCAAGGGAATCCGATGAATTTGTACAACTATTAAGTATGACAGATAGTTTACCGAAAAACATTACACAAGTGACTAACACCAATATTACAGTACCAAACAAAAATATTACACTCAATTTAAATAACTGCAGCAACGTTACTTTAAAATTTTTTTTTTTTTTTTTTTTTTTTTTTTTTTTTTTTTTTTTTTTTAAAACGTTGCCCCACACTAGGAATTTCTCCTGTACCGTGGGTGCGTTCACAAACATATAAACTCACATACACAAACAGCCAGACCCGGAACAACTATCTGTAGGCCATACAAATATTTGTTCCGTGCGGGAATCGAACCCGTGACACGCAGCGCAGCAGTCGACCGCTCAACCATTGCGCCAACCGTGTCGTCACTTAATTATACCTTAGTATTATTTTGTTATAATTTAAATATTATTCTGTAATACTTACCTGTCATAATGTAGTAATTAATACCTAAACTGAAATAAAAGTGTACCTATCTTGTGATTGTAAACGTTTTTTTTTTGCATTTAGTCATTTCCTCGCTGAGGTGGAATGAAAAGTTACATGTTGCACTCGAGTGCAAAGATTTTTCACCTCGTGCTCTTTTAAGTCCCTCGCTAACGCTCAGGATTCTAATTTTGAATCACTCGCTGCGCTCGTGATTCAATTTTAGAATCCTTCGCTTGCTCGGTCATCAAAATTGAACACGCGGTTAAAAAGCAACTTTGCACTCTTGTATCTGTATATATAAAAATGAAACCCGTTTTCCTTGGTCACGGCATTACGCGTGAATGGCTGGACCGATTTCACTAATTCTTTTTGTTGTTTTTGTTATTATTAGGAGAAGGTTCATAAGACAGAAAAAATTAAAAATAAACTTGAGAGGTGTCAAGGGACACCCGGATGGAACGAAGTTCCTTTCCAATAAAATTTATACACTACACATTCTTATTAATAAAAAGCAACTCGTCTAAAAGTTTCAGTAGCAGTCACTGAAGTGCATCTCAGGACAAGAGGCAAGATTCATTAGGATTAAAATTCACTATCGGCGACCTCGAAAACCATTAAAATGACATCCATGACGAAAAGTTATCAAAACTCGTGGGCGCCATCTTGGATTTCGATTTTGACCCGGTAATCGTTATTAGCGACCCCGAAAACCATGAAAATGACACCCATGATGAAAAGTTGTCAAATCTCATGATGGGCGCCATCTTGGATATCGATTTTGACCCGGTAATCGTTATTAGCGACCCCGAAAACCATGAAAATGACACCCATGATGAAAAGTTGTGAGAACTCGTGGGCGCCATCTTGGATTTCGATTTTGACCCGATAATCGTTATTAGCGACCCTGAAAACTATGAATATGACACCCATGATGAAAAGTTGTCAAATCTCATGGGCGCCATTTTGGATTTCGATTTTGACCCGGTAATCGTTATTAGTGACCCCGAAAACCATGAAAATGACACCCATGATGAAAAGTTGTCAAATCTCGTGGGCGCCATCTTGGATTTCGATTTTGACCCGGTAATCGTTATTAGCGACCCTGAAAACTATGAAAATGACACCCATGATGAAAAGTTGTTGTTGTTGTTGTGTTGTGTTGTGTTGTGTTGTTGTTGTTGTTGTTGTTGTTGTTGTTGTTGTTTTATTATTAACAAATATCTTGCTTTCTATAAGAGAGAGAGAGACAGACAGAGAAACATGCGACGCCGCACAGCTTACAATAGCTTACTATAGCAAAAAGACGACACTTTTTGCTATAGTAAGCTATTGTAAGCTATTGTAAGACAACTTTTCGTAAGAATATTTTCCGTTTAGCCCCCTTTCACAACGCGCGATAAGGAACTTCGTTCCAAAAATTAAAAAATTGCGCGGAAAATTAGAAAATTTAAGAATCCTTAGGGTAGGTGTAGGGTAGGTGTAGGGTAGGTGTAGGGTAGGTGAAGGGTAGGTAGCCAGTTGCCGGGAGCGAATCCACGGGGGACAGCTAGTAACAAATAACTATTGTTGTATAGGAGCCCCACTTAAATATTTATTTTATTCTGTTTTTAGTATTTGTTGTTATAGCGGCAACAGAAATTTTAATATATCATCATCTGTGAAAATTTAAACTGTCTGGCTATCACCGTTCACGAGATACAGCCTGGTGACAGACAGACGGACAGAGAGACAGACGGACAGCGGAGTCTTAGTAATAGGGTCCCGGTTTTACCCTTTGAGTATGGAACCCTGAAAAGAAAAGAACGGAAAACTTTTGAGTGTCACAGTATAGACATAATATTGTAAACTTAAGCTAGAATTCCTGAACGATAGTATAAGTTGTACTTTAACTAAGTATGTCAGTAAAGACAAATATTACCTAAGATTAACATTTTACTGAAAACAAATAAAATACATGAAGAAACAGACACTAGGCAGATACACATGTCGTGTCTTTGGCAACAAGGCTTCCATTCAGCATGTTGGTATGCTATGAATTAGCTACCGGCTTCTTAGATATAATCTATACAAAACGATTGTTTCAGAGTTTGCCGTCAGTCATGGAGATCTACTAGAATTTTATATCAACGACACCAAAACAGACACCATACGTATTCCTTCTCATAACCTCGCAGCACTAACATACGATGAAGTCCACAACATGATACTGTATGTCGACAAACAGAACGACAACGACTCTATATGTGCTCAGGACATATCTTCCATAGAAAGCAAATGCTTGATCGAGAGAAACGGCAGAAACATTCATGGTCTCGCCTTCGATCCGGCCACAGAACTACTGTTCTTCACTGACACGAATGAAAGAAGCATTAATTGGATTTCATTAAAATCTGGTTCTAATAAATATGGAAATCATTTAATCAAGATGGATGACGGGATCCCCACTGATTTAGCAGTAGATAGCTGTAAAGGGTATGTTTATAAAAGAAATTAGCTAAATACTATTTTTATTAGCTGTATTAAGAATTACAGACTTTTCAAATTATTTCTTCTTCAGCGACGTAGTCATATATAAAGCAACCAAGTTGTCAATTAGAAAGAGAAGTCCGACGTGGACTCTAACGTCCAAGTTAATAACGACCACCGGCCCATACAGCTGTAATAATAGGGAACGTGCTCGACGAAGGCTCTGCCAGCTGGTCGACAGAAAACTATAATAATGGTCTCTTACGCCGACTATTTAGGTACATCATCAGTCGTTTATTACAAGATGACAGGTTATTCTGTGCATTTTTTGAAATGGGGCGTCTAGAACTGGAGCTAATTTGAATTTTTTTCTTCTTTGTTTTCTTATTTTGTAGTACAAAAAAAGAGAAAAACCATTTTTGAAGATTATTGCATGATCCACAATTTTGTCTTAGGTATTTATTTTGACGATAACTCTTATTTTTTTATTTAACCATTTCTTATATTAAACATTAGGTATTCTTTAACATGGCATCAATGCCGCCACAAAAAATAAACGTAGCTAAACGACGTAACGCCATCTATCCCGACAGCTGCGAACTAACTTAACGAAATCCTGAATCGCGATAACAGCGAATTGAACAGATACAACAGTCCAAATATCAACTGGTTACATAATATAGTAGATTATGCACTGAGGGGATAAAGCAGTGTCTTGTGTCACGGGCGTCATATTGAATCTCGAACGCAACGAAGGATTCGGGAGTTAACTCCCGAGCGTAGCGAGGGAGTTTAGAGTTTAACTCACGAGCGAAGCGAGGGAGTTCATACAAGAATCCTGAATGCAGCGAGGGATTCAAGCTAGCCCAAGGCAAAGACACCTTTATCCCCGAGGAGGATACTCTACTTTTCACACCTCCTGTGAGAAAATAAGAAGTCATAATACGAAAAACAAAGTATTTTAAATTTACAAACACTAAGTAGTGATATGTATTTAGAACTATACTGTATGTATACCTCCTTAAAAAAAGTTAGTTTAATACCATACGGATTTGCAATATCCGCGCCTTTTTTGCGTTCCACTCGGTATACCTACCACATAGCGGCAACGACCAACTCGATTTTCGTTTTTTTTTTTACTTCTCTGTGGGTAAGTAAATATGTGCAGGCTATTGTATTGTTAGCAACCTAATACAATTTATTAGTACCCAAAGCTTTATACAGAGCTTTATATCAGCTGGTAGAATGGGTTCGGACGCTTGGCTGTATGCAATTTGAATTTAGAATGTCATAGGAGATGCTCGAGAAAATAGTTTTAAATTAATAAATCGACTATAAATGGGTTTTAAGTGTTATTCTTATCCTTTTATACAATAATCCATACATAACCAATTATTTTTATAATATTGTCTTCAATCCTGGTCAATCCTTATGATTCTGTAGAAATTCGAGAATATCATCCCTAAGTAGTAAGAGTATCGAGAATATCTTTCCTCTTTCTGGAACAGAAAGAGAGAGACAGAGACAGAAGGCGTTGTAAGTAGATACCTAATATACCGCCAATTGAGCAGACAGATGAGGTTCCAAATTTAAATCACATTATTGACCAGCGGGTTATAATGAAATCCAGTACAATATTATTGCCCGGCAGTGCCACCGGCCAAAAATGACTCACTTTGGGTTAGGTTGGCATGACATATAATTTGACGTTTTCGATCAGGTGGTGTGAAAAATATTTTTCACACTACTGGATTTCATTATAACCCGCTGGTCAATAATGTGATTTAAATTTGGAACCTCATCTGTCTGCTCATCCCACAGAGAAGTAAAAAAAAAACGAAAATCGAGTTGGTCGTGGCTGCTATGTGGTAGGTATACCGAGTGGAACGCAAAAAAGGCGCGAATATTGCAAATCCGTATGGTATTAAACTAACTTTTTTAAGTAGGTATACAGTATAGTTCTAAATACATGTCTCTACTTAGTGTTTGTAAATTTAAAATACTTTGTTTTTCGTATTATGGCTTCTTATTTTCTCACAGGAGGTGTGAAAAGTAGAGTATCCTCCTCGGGGATAAAAGTGTCTTTGTCTTGGGCTAGCTTGAATCCCTCGCTGCATTCAGGATTCTTGTATTAACTCCCTCGCTTCACTCGTGAGTTAAACTCTTAACTCCCTCGCTTCGCTCGTGAGTTGAACTCTTAACTCCCTCGCTACGCTCGGGAGTTAACTCCCGAATCCTTCATTGTGTTCGAGATTAAATATGACGCCCGTGACACGAGACAATGCTTTATTCCCTGGGTGCATAATCTACTATTATGTATGCATATTCCATAATTATTAAGTAGTTAACAATTTAACTCAACTCAGTCAATTATATACAGGGTGAAATTTAATTCATGGGCATCCTTTTAAGGGGTCATTGTACTCATCATTATGAACAACTTTTACTATGGGATCAACCCCGAAATCGCGAAAAAAAATCAGCTGTTCAATACATTTTTTCGACTTACGCGGGCAAAAATGTATGGAGCAGTCGATTTTTTTTTCGCGATTTCGGGGTTGGTCCCGTAGTAAAAATTATTCATAATAATGAGTAGAATGACCCCTTAAAAGGATGCCCATGAATTCAATTTCATCCTGTATAAGTAAATAAGTAGATATTAAAAGATGTTTTCTTTTTCCAGGTATGTTTACTGGATCAACACTAACCTGATGACGCCTACAATAGAGAGAGCTCGATTCAATGGATCAGACAGAGAAGTTATTGTTAATCTGCAGTCGTTTTCGATCAACACAACTTACCAACTGGAGCCACACAGCCTGACCATTGACGAACAGACACAAAAAATGTACTGGATTGAGCCAAAGAATGCTTTAAATTACAATTTTTATTATACAGATTTGAATGGAAAAAACAAAATACGGGTATATTATGTATCATTCGGTGAAGGTCTTAATATTTCCAATCCATTATCAAACACATTGGCCGCTTCGAGAACAATCCTACTTTGGGCTAACTGGTGTGCCGAATGCAATAGAAACGTTAGGAAATTTGGAAAGCTTGAATTGACGATAATAGATAATTTTGAGTTGAATACTAGAAGAGACCCTGCCGGTATAGTTGCCAACTACAAAATTAAAGAACGAATTCAGGACATTCATGATTGCGAAGCGCTAAAGAGTGTCGAACGAAGAATTTTGGATGAGTCGTTTTGTGTTCACGGCATGAAAGTTGTTGGAAAAGCTCTGTGCAAATGCACACCTGGATATATCGGCAAGCAATGCGACGTATCCATATGTGAGAACTATTGTCTCCACGGCTGCTGTACCTTAAACAATGAGGGACTTCCTAATTGCAGGTAAATACATTCCTTGAACTGGTTTTCTCATTTATTTAAATCACTAGCACTTCGCCCGCGACTTCGTCCGCGTGGGGATAGTAGGTACTCCACAAACTGCGACGCCCCTATACATATCCCCTTATAAAGGTTAGTTTTGGAAAATTAAGCACGATTCTCATTATTGGTTCAGCGCAACTGTTCACCCCCCCCCCCCGTTCAGCCCGTCAGGGGTTGATTATGCAAAAATTGTTAGGTACATGATCTGTTTCAATTATCCCACTTTTAGTTTGTTTATAGAATTCCGACGTAAATTGAATCAAGCTATACTTTCCTCCCCTAAAAACTAATTCACCCCCGCTTCACCCCTTATTATGTATGTACCTAGTTGATTTTCGAAAAATCCAAACATTTGTTATTCTTATTGTTTTATCGAAATCATTTTCAACTTCATCGGACCAAGCATTGATATGATTCTTCCCAGTTCGCTCAAGCCGCGACATTTTTCTTACTCCGAGCATGTTTATTACCGTCGTAACTTTTGAACCAAAGGTCCGATTTGAATAATTTAAAGTGTAATTTACACGGAAATAATCAACCTTAGTTATCAAACCATTTAAATGGATAAGGATTGATATCATGATACCGAAACCCATTTTTTTCATATCACCAATACTTTGCTTGAATAATTTGAACAAAAAGCGGTCATGGTGACTTAACCATAATAGTTAGACGTATGGTATCGCGGACTTTTTTGTAGACATTGATGACCTCTATAAAACTGTAGTACATCACTTTGCTCTATTGTCAATAGATTCCGCAGCGTACGCGATATAAGGATTTTTTCTCACACCTTGGGTTACATTATCGAAGTTTTCATACGGATCCCTAACTTTTTTGAAAATATTCTATAGCCTATGTCCATCATCGGTAATGTACAATTCTACTGGTGAAAGAATTTTTCAAATCGGTCTAGTAGTTTCGGAGCCTATTCATTTCAAACAAACAAACAAACAAATCTTTCCTCTTTATAATATTAGTGTAGATAACATTTTACCGGAAAGGCCCAAATGGAGGGTGTTTTGAAAGTATGTTTCTTTGGCACGCTCTGTAGCCTATACGACTGAGACATTTTAACAAATGTTAGACAAGTGTTTTTGGACAAGTTACTAAAGATAGTATATTATAATATTATATCTACATAGCACGAACTGTCCCACAACTGGGTAAAGGCCTTCCTCCATTATATCCACCGTTCCCGGTTCTGTGTCTCTTCCTGCCAATTCCCAAGGAAGACATCGAAGTCGTCTCGCCATCACCTTCGTGGTCTGCCGCGGCCCCGTCTCGCGATTTTAGGGCACCAATTTTGTGTTTTCTGGGCACACAATGATGATGGTGGGTATGTGGCAGACATGTTCAGCCCAGTCACGGGCCATTTAAACTGGGCAGCCTAAGCGCAGCATAGTATTTCTAACACGATCCATTAATTTAACACCAAGTATACTGCGCTCCATAGCACGTTGGCAAACCATGAGTTTAAGCTAAGCTATTAGGAGTTTTGAAAAAAGAACAAGTTATCAGCCGCGGTTTGGTGCAAAGGTGAAGTCTTGAGCCCATATTCCAAAACTCCAACTCAACTCGAACTCCAACTCCTTTGGAGCTTGTCATAATTGAAGTTTTTGCATTTGATTGCTCATCTCTCGAGTACGAAAACGTCATTTAGACAAGCTTTCATTGACATTTTCGTGCTCATGTTGGAGTTGGAGTTGAGTTAGAGTTTACATTTTAGAATACGGGCCTTAATTTTTCGTAACATAGGTGGTCATGTGGGGTATCAAAATAATGGATCGAAGAGAAATTCCGTAACTCAATCAAATGTGGGAAATAAAAGGGAAATTGATTTGTCCAACTCGATCGCAAATAACCGACAGTAATGTGACTTGTTTTAAACTTTTTAATCTGGGTTTTAGCGGTCGGGTTGCTCATACAAGTATTTTTTTTAAAATTCAAATTATCGTTATTTCAGCTGTCACGGCGATTATTTTGGAGAGAGGTGTGAAATCGACGCTTGTCGTGGTTTCTGCCTGAATGACGGAATTTGTTCCTTGAATGAGCAGAGAGAAGCAGTCTGTCAGTGCAAAGGAGATCACGCAGGAGACAGATGCGAGGTGTCAGGCTGTGTCAACTACTGTCTTCACGGGAACTGCACCATCAATAATGAGGGACTTCCTATATGCAGGTAGGTTTTATATAGTTAATATTGTCATTGCAGCCGATGAGGAATAGACTTCTTAGCGAGGTCGCGGGGAAAAGAGACTGCAATGATAAATGGTCACGTGTATCAAACGATGGGTGTCAACACCATATAACTACTCGAAATCATAAATAGAATTTCATAAATTGTCGCGTCATGGGCAAGATGCCAAGCACCGGGTCTTCTTTACAATCAGATATAGTTTTGGATGTGGACACTGTCGCAGGTACTCAAACTAAAGATAATTTAAATTAAAATACTTTATTGAGACTAACAGTTTACACAGGAAACAGACACGTGCGTTGATATTGAGAGTTCAGCCCTAGAGTGTGGCGCTAGAGCGACTACCCCTAGTCCCGCCAGTACTCGCTGTCCCCTCTACCGACGATCATGTCCAAGCGGTAGGGCGCGCTTGCTTTTCCGATCACGTGATTATTATGTTCGAAACAATTTGTTAGATGGCGCTATGCGCGCGTGCACACTTTTTTTTTTTTTTTTGAGGATGGGAAATCATCAAATGACCCCTCCCGCTCTGGGTGGAGCGGCAGGGAGTGAAGAACTTTTACTGACTAAAACTCACCCACAATCCTCCTAGTGCCTTTCTTTCCAGGGCCGCGGTAACTCTTTCGAACATATTCCGCAACCCTGGCAGGCTCTGGCCCTGGCGGGCCCCGTCTCCGTTGCTGACTGCTCTTTCCGGCGCGTTTGGAGTGAAACGCGCCGTCGACTCTGGCCTGACCTGATCGGACAGCGAGCTACCCATGCCCGACGTCCGCAGGCGTCAGTCACTGCGCCTTGCTCAGGAGCGTCAGTTCCTGAGAGGCGTAGCGACTAACGTTCATCTGGAAGAGGCGAAATGGGGCCATTACTGGCACTGCCCTCCCGAGCAGTGGCAGCGGCGGTGACGGTGGCGGCGGCTGCGGCGGAAGCGACGGCGGCGGCGGAAGCGACGGCGGTGGCGGCGGCGGTGGAGGACGGTTTTCTCCTCGTCCCAGCTCTGGCGGGTGAACCGCAGGCTTTGCCCCCAGCCCAGTGATCGGCCGGCTTGCCAGCTGCCGCACATGCGAAGCAGTGCGGCGCGGCGTTGCACGAGCCGGCCCTGTGACCGGGCTGACCTCAGCGGAAGCAGTGGTCACTGCGGTCCACCTCCGAGGTGCAGAGTGCTCCGGCGTGGTTGCCAACTTGGCAACGGAAGCATCTCAGAGGTCTGGGCTCCAGCAGTTTCACCTGCGCGGAGACCCAGCCCACCAAGAGCCTTCGGCCCTCTGAGATTTTCTTGGCCGCCGACACGGGGCAGCTCACCGCTACGGTTCGCATGCCCGTGTTGTCAGGACGGATGGTGCCCGCCTTCACCTCCTCTGCAGAGCACCCCCCCGTCTTGACGACGGCGGCCAACACCTCCTCCTCCGTGACGGAGTCGTCCAGGCCCAAGATGCGCATGTCTATGCACTTCGTGGGCCTGGACACTCGGACGTCATCCGCGCTCAAGGACGCCCTAAGCCTTTCGGCTAGAGCGTCCGGCGCCGGACCGCTATCTGCTCCAGAGATCTCCAGCATCCTGGCCCCAGTCATGGTGACCCTGAGCCGGAGACCCCCGACGATGCCAAGCTCACCGAGGTTGACGGCCTCCTTCGCCTTGGTGAGCATGTTGGCATACGTCACGCCCCTCTTCAACGCGTCCGGCTGCAGCGTTACCACTACAGCCGCGGTCTTCGGGGCACGGAGCGCAGCCGCGACGCCTCGCGCTCTCTACCACCACCTTCTCTCCCGCCTCTTTGCCGCCCTGGCTGCCTTGCCCACCTTCTTCTTCTCCCCGGCCACTTGCCATTCGGCTTGAGCCGGGGGAGGTTCAGAAGGCGAGGAAGCCGGGGGAAGCTGCTGCACGGCTGGCGCAGGAGCCTTCACCACCCGCGCAGCCACCCCACCCTTCCTCTTCTTTCCCGGGGCCGGCCCGGACCCTTTGTCCTGGCCGAACGACCCCGGTTAGGCAGCCACGGCGGCCGCGTACGAGGCTGCCTTATTGCGGCCTGGGGCCTTTCCACACGCCGCGCTCGCCGCCAGCGGGGGGCGCAGGACGATGCCCTCCAGGACGGAGAACCGCGCCTGGAAGGCAGACATCTCCTGCCGCACCAGGTCCAGCACATGGCCCTCCTGCGGCACGGGCCGGCCGTCCTCCCTGCGCCCCCCTTGTGGCGCCCCCTGTGAGCCGGCTCCCCGGAGCCTGGCCAGGTCTGCTCGGAGCCCCGCATTCTCCCTCTGGAGATGCTCCGTGGCGGGCGCCCTCGGATCGTCTACCTATCGTTACCTCTCGGCCCTTACCCCGCCTGCTGGTGGGGATCTTGCGAGCCGAGGCCACCTCCTCGCTGCAGGACGACGCCCAGTCTTCCTCCGTTCTGGGCCGCTTGCGGAAGGACCTGAAGTCCTCCGCAGCAGCCCCCGCCCCTCGGGTCCAGAGCTCGCCGAGCTAACGGTCGCCAGGTTGGCGGAGTCCAACTCGGACTCCGACTCTGCACCTGCGCGACGCTCAAGCGAGCCCTCCCTCCAATATAGCGCGCCTCTTCCCGCGCTCTGCTCGACCGACGCTTTGTCGGGCGAGCTAAAACCAAACCCGATCAAGTCCTCAAAGGACGGCTTGGATCGGGGGCCTCCTCGGCCACTGTTGCCCTTGGCAATCGTAGTGTGGACAGCCCTATTGCCCCCCCCCCCCCCAGAATACGAGGGCTTGACGCACGAGGCGTGGCGGATTCCCGGACTGCTGTGCAGTCCGGACCGCCCTGGGGTACAATATCTCTTTTAGAACTGTCCATAAGTTCCTTTTTGAGGGTGCGGTCCCTATCTCCCTCTCTCACTGCTTACTCGCTGCCCTCACAGTCACGTCTGATGATCAGAGGCGTACCAGAGAGCAGCGAGCAAGCCAATGAGACGCACACCGTCCGAGGACCCGAACACTGCTCAAGTCTCCGAACGGTGTGCCCGCCTCTTGTGTCTCTCTTTATTTTATTTTTTATTTTATTTTACTTTATTGGGACATAAAACAGTTACACATTACAATTAGGTTGTAAGGAAGAAAATTAAAACTAGGTGAACGTGTAACCCACACAAATGTCCGCGAAATAATGGTAACGAACTAGTTATATAATTGAAAGCGTGCGTTAATTTTACAGTAAACTAGGTAAATAGGTACTCGTAGGTATTTTAGGGATAATATTAGGTGTCTTAAGTAAATTATTTTAAAGATTCAATAGCCAGTCTTTTGAACTTTAAGTGTGAAAGCGCGAAAATATCCAAGTCGATGAAGTGTGTGTTATACGTATCTACGATGCGCCGGAGAGGCGCTCGTGCACCACCGTGAGTTCTACACCTTGCAGTGTGGAACAGCTGAGGCACGCGCGCCCCCCGACGCATTACAGTTCTTATTCTGAAGATAAAAATAAATTCAAAAATAATTACAAAATTTGTGGGATTCGAACCCACACCTAGTCTTTCGAGAGGCAGGCTTTAAACCAACGGACGATGAGATCTGTTGACAATTGATTAAAATAGCCGATAGCTTAGTTCCCTGAAAGGGTTCCACATCAGGTGCTCTAGACTTTCATTTTTTTTATGTCGGCAGACAGTACTCATCATATTGACCAACTATTTCTTAAGTGGTATATTAATATCTCTTATAGATTAGCCGGGCTGCTAAGGTTCCACGTCTTGTATTCAGATCTTCAAAATAAATTATAGCCTATATGTTGGCGAGGACTAATAGCTATACAACAAAAAAAGTTTCATTAAAATCCGTCCAGTGGTTTTTGCGTGAAAGACGAACAACAGACAGACAGACAGACAGACAGACAGACAAAAAAAGAAAAAAAAATATTTTTGGCTTCTACTGTTTGTATAAAGCACCCCTGGAGTATTTTTTTTAGTTTACATTCAATGTACAGAATTGACCTCTTCTACAGTTTTATTATAATTATTATGTACTAGCACTTCGCCCGCGACTTCGTCCGCGTGGGGATAGTAGGTACTCCACAAACTGCAACGCCCCTATACATATCCCCTTATAAAGGTTAATTTTGGAAAATCAAGCACAACGATTCTCATTATTGGTTCAGCGCAACTGTTCACCCCGTTCAGCCCGTCAAGAGGTTGATTATGCAAAAATTGTTAGGTACATGATCTGTTGCAATTATCCCACTTTTAGTTTATTCATAGACTTCCGACGTAAATTGAAGCAAGCTATAATTTCCTCCCCTAAAAACTTATTCACCCCTGCTTCACCCCTTATTATGTATGTACCTAGTTGATTTTCGAAAAATCCAAACATTTGATATTCTTATTGTTTTATCGAAAACATTTAAATGCCGTGGTGTTTCAACGTCATCGGACCAAGCATTGATACGATTCTCCCCAGTTCGCTCAAGCCGCGACATTTTTCTTACTCCGAGCATGTTTATTACCGTCGTAACTTTTGAACGAAAAGTCCGATTTGAATGATTTAAAGTGTAATTTACACGGACATAATCAACCTTAATTATCAAACCATTTAAATGGATAAGGATTAATATCATGGTACTGTAATCACCATTTTTTATTTCACCATGGGATTTGCTTGACTAATATTAACAAAAAGCGGTCATGGTGACTTATCCATAATAGTTAGACATGTGGTATTGCGGACTTTTTTGTAGATATTGATGACCTCTATAAAACTGTAGTACATCACTTTGCTCTATTGTCAATAGATTCCGCAGCGTACGCGATATAAGGATTTTTTCTCACACTTTGGGTCACATTATCGAAGTTTTCATACGGATCCCTAACTTTTTTGAAAATATTCAATAGCCTATGTCCATCTCTGATAATGTAGAATTCTACTGGTGAAAGAATTTTTCAAATCGGTCCAGTAGTTTCGGAGCCTATTCATTTCAAACAAACAAACAAACAAACAAACAAACAAACAAACAAATCTTTCCTCTTTATAATATTAGTGTAGATTATGTATATGTATTATGTATTATGTATAGATAATATGGAGTGGTAGAACAATAATATCTGCGGTTTTCTTTATGCAGACAGGTGGCAAACCATCGGGGCCAGGACCTTTATTTATGTCTAATTGCTTTATTGCGTTATGTACAGCATCGACTGGCAAATAGATTTCAGATATAAAAGGCGAATTATCTGCATACGTGTCAGGTGGCTGCCACATCTCGGGGTCAAAGTTCGTGGGTTCATAAAAAGAGGTGAAAAAGGTAAAAAACATGACACATATTTCATTTGGATTATTTGAGTTAACATTGTCAAGATACATATTTGCTGGAATCTCCGCCCTGCCCTTCCGGTTTGAGATGTAAGTCCAGAAATGTTTAACGCTAAATGGAATACTGTCATCAACCGATTTCATATATCTTACGAAACATTTGTCACATTTAGATTTAAAAAAATTACGGTGGGTAGAAAAACTTTCATAATCCGATGCATTAATTACCATATGTTTTCCATTTTTTCCAAGCTTTTTCTTTAGATTTAAAAATACGAATGAGAGAAGGAGAGAACCAGAAAGGAAAGCGTGAATTTTTAAGACGAGTTAGCGGAACATGCCTTTTAATTATACTATGAATTTGATCGTAATAGTTATTTTCAACACATTTGCTCAAAAAATGCATTTACGAAGCCTGTATGCATTGTTCGAAAGTTAAAAATTATGCACCACACAATGGAGCGTGCGGCAAAGTAGGTACTCTCACCTAAGTACATATTTTACCGCAAACTCCGTTGTATAGCGCCGTGCGTATTCTTTACGGTTTTTTTTTAATTTCCATAAAAATTAATAAGAATTCCACCAAGGAGTTTCACATCACGAGAATAAATAAGCTGAATGATCGAACCTCCTTGGAAGCGCTTTTGCTGTATACGTTTGTCTCATTTTAATATTATAGAGAAAATGAGAGAAGATAAATAAAAAAAATAAAGTATAGTGGTTCTAATTTTTTACCACGCGCATGTGGCGCCCTTTGCAAATTCGCGCCATTTTCATATTAGAAACGTCAAAGATTGTTGCGACTTTCCGACTGATTTCTAGAGACAAAAAGTTTGTTTCATTACTTATTGTAATGTTTTCTCGCAAATGTGTCGAAAAACGTTGTATGACACACGTGCGGATTTGGTTTTTACAAACTCGTGACTATGGTAAGCCCTCGACTTCGTCTCGTGCTTACATTCGTCTACTCGTTTGTAAAAACCAACTTACCGCACTAATATCATAAATAACTATTACCGATTGTTCGGCAGAAAGATCGTAAAACAATTGATTCCAGTCTAGTATGCTCAATTCGTTATTTATTAAGTCGTAATTAGCTTTAAAAAAATTGTGTCGCGTAGATAAGTGACGTTTCATGGGTATTTCCGTGGTAAGCGATATTACTACCGAGAATGGCGAGTGGTAAACATCAAGCGGTAGTAGCGGTGTGCACGTTTTAAATTCACAATCAACGTTTGACAAAAACAGGTCCAGTATACGCCCTAAGTTGTTCCTCTGTGTATTGTATTGAAAACTATTACTTAAAGAAATAAAACCGCACAAAAAACCACCCACACTATCAGTCGGTTGTGGAACAACATACTTACATCCACTACGGTCAAGCCAGTTTATCCCTGGTAAATTGTAATCGCCTGTTATATAGAATGCATCAGTACTTGTGTGGTTAATGACATCCAGCAACGTATCAAAGTGTTATGTGTACAAGTTATCCGAAGAACGCGGCGGTATATAGGCTGCACTTATGACATGACGCTTAGCAGGGTGCGACCCCGGCAGCTGCACCAAGACGTGCTCAATATCAGCGCAAGAGGGGCGCATCAAAATGCTGGTAGGTCGCAATGTGCGTAAGACTGCTATCAGTACCCCCCCACCGTCACGCTTCCCCGTGGTGCAGCGGTCGCGATCGCACCTGAACACCAGGTACCGGTCATCAATGAACTCACTGTCAGATATGTTTGGTATAAGCCAAGTCTCTGTAAGAATGATTACGTCATAGGAAAAAGATAAGATATTCATAAATAATGTATGTAGCTTGGTACGCAGTCCTCGACAGTTTTGGTAATAAATAGTCAAGTTGTACTTATCCATCGAAAAATAACAAATGTAAAAGGAAGTTACCAAAACAAAGCAAAGCCTGGAGTCCAGCTCAGTTACAATTTTTGTACTAAACAAATTAGAATACGTAGTCAGGAAAAAATAAATACCCAACAAAATAAATATTATCAACAATTGCAGATACAAACGGTAATAAAGTAGGTAGGATAATATTATTATGGTTCCAACTGTTTTTTATAGTAAACTTTTATATGAATGCCGAAATGAAACATGAGTGTTAAGTTAACAGTTATTACAAAAATTTGGCCATGCTCAAAGCATATTATAACAATACGATTCAGATATTTATTAAATAACAAGTTATTTGCACATTTATTTATATACGTGAGGGTAATCGCAAAACATTTCGCGCGCGTTTTGTTAGTAGAAACTGCGTAAACAACACAGAGTAAGGTACGAGTCAGAGAGTTCAGACTATATGGTAAACAGATTAGAAAGTTATAAGATTTGAGGCAGTAATTAAATCGCACTTTTACGTTATTTTTACACATATAGGGAAGCTTATTCAGAAGGTTTTTTATAGGGTTTAATTTTAGATAAATCTTCTTCGGAACGAATAGTAAAAGCCGCTTCGGGGACGGACGGGACGTCGGGGACGTCAGCGCGAACAAGTGTTCGCGCTGACGTCCCCGACGTCCCGTCCGTCGTCTTGTCGACGTCCCGACGTGTATTAAACACGGAGCTATACTTATAGCTCCGTGTTTAATCCAAACAAATCGATATCCGTTTTGTTTTGCAGTCTCTTTTGTTTGACGAAATAATTTCTTTTTCTGCAAAGTAAGATGCTCGTTTATATAGATTTTTTGTGAATGACCACTCAACTCTTGGTCTGGTCTCTCACTTGGGACCTTCCGGCATGAGTGGCTCTACCGGCAAAGCCCCCAAGATCACTGAGACACGTAAGTCCCACCACGACGGCAACGTGGAGACACGGTCGGTGGAGTCCGGTGCACACTTGCGCCCTAAATCCACGACAAATATAATATTTTGGATCAAAATATTTGTGAGAAATGGCTTTACTTTTAAGTAAAGCCATTAGCTCGCAAATAACATTTTGTATGTCCTGGGCCCCAAGTCTGCTATTTTTTATAAATTCGCCATTCCAACACGATCCCATTGTCATAAGTTCGTAATCTGCTAAATTCATAATGGTCGATAATTGGTCGGACAATGGTCTCGTAATAGAATTGTGGTTCTAAATATTCAATGTCTTTGAAAAGCAATGACTGCACAATGACGTTTTAATGGTAGGTCACTGATCGAAGGAACTGACAAAATTTTAGCAGATCGCATACGTGTGTCATTCATTTGTCATTATGTACGAGATTACCATTCTATGCCATTTCTTTCAATGGTGTGTCAGTGGTTGACCATTGGAAAGTCATAATGACGCTTTTATATTAGTAGATTCCCAAACTTGTCAAAATCAACAATTATGAAATCAATGATAGACCATTCCGACACTATTGTAATAGCAGACTTGAGGCCCTGATCGTTTTAGGATTCCGAACCGACCATATGGAAAACGAAACTTTTATAGGATCACACGTGTGTCTTTCTGTCTGTCACAACTGATTTTCTACGAATCTACGGGACCCATTCAGTTGTTTGGTACTTAAACACATGAACTTCTGTGACTAAAACATGGACACGAAACGAAAATTATATATTAAAAAAAAACGGGTCACTTTTTGGGAGGCAAATAAGACAATAAAAAACGTGTGGCGTATCAAATGAAGCGGTTCATCGTAAGGTCTTCAAAACTAGTTTTTTCATAATTTTAATATTTGTACCTAAGTTAATAAAGAAAATTGACCCCCCCAATTTTAGGCTCAGTAGTTTAGGAGATAAGGAGCCCAGCCTTACCTAAACTAGTGAGCCTTAAATTTTGAAACAAAAAAAGATATAAAAAGTCCACAGTTTTGAAGCAAAAAATATGTTTCGTTCGAAACCCTTTGGACGCTAGTCTGGCTCACACTTGGCCGGTTTTTGAAAATTTAAAGTAGAGGCGAACTGACAAATAGCATGATATTAAAAACAAAAAAAACTTTGTTGTTTTTATTTAAAACTCAAGTTGTAATGTATTGTTTGTTGTAAAATAAATAAACCTCCTCCTTGAATTGATTGAATTGATTGATTGTTTTTTTTTTCAGTTGTGAAGCCGGGCATTCCGGGGAGCGGTGTGAAGTGGACATGTGTTATGGCTACTGCCTGAACTACGGTGATTGTTCCCTGAACGAGGAAGGCAAACCTATATGTGAATGTGTTGGGAGCTACGATGGACCAAGATGTGAAGCTGTTCAAATCACGTTTACTCTCCCTAGCAACGAGTTCTCAGCTGCATCAAACTCAAACCTCGCTAGTCTATTGGCAACTTGGCGGAAACCACAATTAATCCTCATCCATGATCAACCATAAGTAATTATTGTGTAACATATAATGCGGCGGGTCTGCCGACTGTTGGCCTGGCGCCACGCTCGCTAATAGTATGAACCGTCCAAAGACTACAATAGTATACTGGCTATAGACAGGCACCTCTACCTTATTTTTTAATACTAGGAAGTGGTCGAACTCAGCGCCATCTAGTTTTTAGTTAAGGGAACTAATTTATATAAGTAAATGTATAGGTTGGTAGGTGTATAGCTGCTGTCTGATCCTTTATGATTAGGTAGAGAGATGAGTGTATCCGCTATATACTACAAACATACGTACTACAGAAAGGAAAAAAAACCACAGAATTGAATATTAAACCATTTTATTTAGAAAAACATCACACATTCACAATAAAATTTTATGTTCGCCTTTTTCGTCCCTTATGATTGGGGTAGTGCCGATTAGCCTTTTCTTTCATTGAATCGTTAATATCCCAAAAGGTTATTTTGCCAGCGAGAACATTATTGATATCTTTGCACCAGTTGTTTACAACAACAACACAACACACCACAACACGAACGTACGAACGAATTATAACGCGGCTCAACAACATGGAGAAACGAAAGCTCAACTCAACCTGCAGATCAGATGCACTAGCGAAACAACAAAAACTCTATTGCAAAAGGAAAATAAATGCGCACGAGTAGTTACACTCTCACGCAGCCATTTGCAATTAAAGTGTGGCCATTCAAAAACTAACTTTTGCACGTTTAAATACCAAAATATAACTTCTTCACTATTAAAGCTCATAATAAAAACCTAATTATGTACTAATTCATATATTCTATTATTTTTATATAAGAAGATCATGAAATTATATTATTTTTCTTGATTAATGTTATTAAGTTATAAAAAAATATATTTAACCGTAGCAACACCGCAATTTGTTTCCCTTAACTAAAAACTAGATGGCGCTGTTTTCAATAAAAAATGGAATTTTAATTTTGTTCTAAGTTGCCATAGCATGGAACCGTCTAAAGTCGTATCCACACGCTAGGTATTTGCAAACTTCAAACTCATTTTACAAAAAACGTCGCAAGCGCTTGCGGCACTTTGATTGTGAAAAAAACTAACAGTCGGGATCGGCAACAAGCGCTTGCAAACCTACACAAACGAAGTCAAACTCTCTATCCATACGTTTGGATTTGTGGCTAAGCAAGCGTGTGGCTCCGGCTTAATACGGTGTGGTGTCGCGTCGCCATGCGCAAGTGAATACTGAATAATATTATTTTTGAGTACCTACATATACCATATTATTTCCTTTCATAAAATATCCTTTTATGCATATTATTCGTACAAAATAATTTCGTTTCGTTTCATATCTGTCAGGCGTCCCGCGACGGTTCACATTTTTCTCCTTTCTTTTGTAACCATTCAGTGTTTATTATTATACTTGTCTTTACTAACATAATATTAAGTACCTACTAATAATTACTACCTATCGATAAGAAATTTAGTTAATAAGAATTATAATTTTGTACCTAAATGTGTAATTTCTTTGACAATAAATATTTTTCATTCTCTTGCATTAATTTATTTAAATTAAATTTATACAATAGACTACAATGTCAACATAATAAGACCGCATTTCAAATCTACCGCAACTTCAGCACATTTGCAATGTAATTTAATGTAAGTATGCCACTTAATGTGGCAGGACACTGGGACCCATTACCCTGTAATTGTTCCACGTTTTTTTTACCTGTGTACACAAATAAACGCATTTTTATTTGTTGTTATATTCATAAGTAACAGTTACACACGGTGTCTACATTTCTTTCATTCGACTCTCCTTCAGTGTGCTGGAAGAGCTTTTCTTACAAATAAGCATCACTTGAACCTATTTTTCTGTTTCCTTCTTCTTATCTAGTAATAAATTTTATTGTTCATAAAAAGTAAACACCCCTAATTCAAGTGAAACTGAACCCCACACTAGGATACCCTGTATCGTGGAGTTTAAAAACTTATTTGATACTTTTTTAAATAATATTTAAAAAAAGTATCAAATAAAATAACTCGGAAGAATTAACTCGAAAGATAATCTCAGAATTATTTCTCGAAAAAGTAACTCGAAAAAATTGATTTTAAGGAATATCTCTAAAAAATTACCTCGGAAAAATAACTCGGAGGAATTAACTCAGAAGAATCTCTCGAAAGTTACTTGAAAAAATGAACTCGAAAGAATGAGGCAGACGCGATATCCGTCAGCGTTACGACGACGCAATCGAACTCGAGCAATCGAGAACGACGACGGCGCCGATGCGCTCTTCGGACGTCGAGTCCGCCTACTGGCGCATTAATAATAATGCAACATCGTTATAATATACATTTATATAAGACGCATGTCGTACGACACGTTGTGCGCGCTCGTCGAGCACGAGCAACGCGCGTCACGGGCGAGAGATTCGCGTACGATACGCGTCGCAACCCTCGCTGGTTAGCGATATTATCACCGACCGAAGAGTCGCGAGCGCACGTGTCTTCACACGTCCGTCGCGTTTCTTTTGTACGCCCGTACGCGTAACACGCTAGAGCGCGACACACGCGTCGTTCGACAAAATGTCTTATTGTATAATAATAACAATCATCGTTATATTTGAACGGACAACGCGAAGGGCCCAGTAACGTTTGAAAGCGTCAAAGGGCAAACGCCACGCGCAGAACCGTCATATGCGTCAGAAACGCAATGTGGCATTTGTATTTTATACAGCCGGCCCTCAGACAGGAGTGGTCCTGGATGTGTCTCCACGGACCGCAATGTGCGTTCGAAATGTCGATGTTCAAATGTGTCCTGCAGTTCACACTATGACGCGCAGTTAACTGCGTTCTTCATCGACCCGCGAGCCAAGTGATCCACCGTCCAGGGTAATAGTTTAAAATCAATCAAACATATTAACCACATGGATGATTATTCTAATGTTACATAGAAATCAATATATATATATATGGGTATTTTTATTTGAAAAAATAAATGAAAAAAAAATTGATCCCACCGCAGTATGAGGGACGATCGTGTTCACGAACGCGTCCTACGGCGCTCGTGGTGCGGTTCTGTTTTACCAGTCTACGCACCGTGTCAGGACGCGACGCGAGTACGACGCGCACAGCGCACAAGTACCGACATCATCCACGCGAGCCTCATCTCTCTCTCGAGTGGGCTCGCGCTCGAAGAGTCGTACGAGCGCGCGCGCGCGTATCTATACTCTTGTTTGTAATTTCTTATTTTAGGATATTGTTTACGTTCACGCGCGTCGTGTATTTTTCAAGTACACTATTAGCGTTACACGTTAATGATCCTTCCGCAGGTTCCCCTACGGAAACCTTGTTACGACTTTTACTTCCTCTAAATGATCAAGTTTGGTCAACTTCCCAGCAACGCCGACGGCCGTGAAGCCACCGCGTGTCGGTCCGAAGACCTCACTAAATCATTCAATCGGTAGTAGCGACGGGCGGTGTGTACAAAGGGCAGGGACGTAATCAACGCGAGCTTATGACTCGCGCTTACTAGGAATTCCTCGTTTATGGGGGATAATTGCAAACCCCAATCCCCAGCACGAAGGAGTTTCAGCGGGTTGCCCGGGCCTCTAGGCCAGGGAGAACATGCTGATTCCTTCAGTGTAGCGCGCGTGCGGCCCAGGACATCTAAGGGCATCACAGACCTGTTATTGCTCAATCTCGTGCGGCTCGAAGCCGCCGGTCCCTCTAAGAAGAATTTTAATACGTCGCCAGTGAGTTGCGTGACGGAGCCACGCACACCTAAATGACGACGCCTATTTAGCAGGCTAGAGTCTCGTTCGTTACCGGAATTAACCAGACAAATCGCTCCACCAACTAAGAACGGCCATGCACCACCACCCACCGAATCAAGAAAGAGCTGTTAATCTGTCAATCCTTCCGGTGTCCGGGCCTGGTGAGATTTCCCGTGTTGAGTCAAATTAAGCCGCAGGCTCCACTCCTGGTGGTGCCCTTCCGTCAATTCCTTTAAGTTTCAGCTTTGCAACCATACTCCCCCCGGAGTCCAAAATCTTTGGTTTCCCGGAAGCTGCCCGCCGAGCCATTGTAGTAACGTCGGCGGATCGCTAGATGACATATTTACGGTTAGAACTAGGGCGGTATCTAATCGCCTTCGAACCTCTAACTTTCGTTCTTGATTGATGAAAACACCTTTGGCAAATGCTTTCGCTGATGTTCGTCTTGCGACGATCCAAGAATTTCACCTCTAACGTCGCAATACGAATGCCCCCAGTTATCCCTATTAATCATTACCTCGGAGTTCTGAAAACCAACAAAATAGAACCGAGATCATATTCTATTATTCCATGCACGAAATATTCAAGCAGCATTTTGAGCCCGCTTTGAGCACTCTAATTTGTTCAAAGTAAAATTGTCGGCCCACCTCGACACTCATTGAAGAGCACCGCGATAGGATTTTGATATTGAACCGACGTTTGACCGACGGCTCACCGACGATATGCTCCGCAGACGTGTCAGTATCACCGCGGATGCGGTGCACCGACAGCGCGGCGCACAAATGCAACTACGAGCTTTTTAACCGCAACAATTTTAGTATACGCTATTGGAGCTGGAATTACCGCGGCTGCTGGCACCAGACTTGCCCTCCAATTGTTCCTCGTTAAAATATTTAAAGTGTACTCATTCCGATTACGAGGCCTCGTAAGAGTCCCGTATCGTTATTTTTCGTCACTACCTCCCCGTGCCGGGAGTGGGTAATTTGCGCGCCTGCTGCCTTCCTTGGATGTGGTAGCCGTTTCTCAGGCTCCCTCTCCGGAATCGAACCCTGATTCCCCGTTACCCGTGACAACCAT